>JALAZF010000006.1:17270000-18520000 GCA_022829125.1 Lathyrus tuberosus
TACACAAGTGGATAATGAAAGGTTACTTATGATCAAGGCTTGTTCTCCACAGACCGTGACGAGTTGATCGTTCTTGACAAACTTCAGCTTCTGGTGAAGTGTCGAAGTGACTGCCCTAGCCTGGTGTATCCAAGGTCTTCCTAACAAGCAACTGTATGTTGCCCGGATGTCCATGACCTGAAAAGTGACTAGGAATGTGTGAGGACCGATAGTTATTGGAAGGTCAACTTCGTCGATAACCGTTTTCCTAGATCCGTCAAATGCCTTGACGACGACCTCACTGCCTCTCATCGTAGGTCCTTGAATGATAGTCGCATTAGAGTGGACTTCGGCATAACGTTGAGAGTCGATCCGATATCCACCAGTACGCTGGCTAAAGCATCGTCCTGGCAGTTAACTGTGATGTTGAGTGCCATGTTGTGACTTTTGCCTTCTTATGGAAATTCCTCATCACTAAACCCCAAGTTGTTGCAGGAGGTGATGTTAGAGACGATGCTATCAAATTGTCGTATTGACACGTCCTGTTCCACAAAGGCCTGCTCTAAGACTTTCTGTAGAGCCTCTCTGTTGGCTTCAGAACTGAGTAAAAGTAGTAGCACAAAGATCTTTGAAGGAGTTTGTAATAGCTGATCAACAATGTTGTATTCACTCCTTTGGATGAGCTTCAGCAACTCATCATCGTTCTTTGAAAGGTCGAGATCACTGGATTGATCGACTGGTGGATTAGGAACTTCTGTTTGAGGTTCCTTTTCTCTGCTGGGTTCTCCAACTCCTCTGTTGAAGATTCTACCACTCTGTGTTACTCGACTGATGTCTGCAATATTCACGATGGAGGGTAATGGAATTTCTTTCCCATTCTCAACTGTTGTTGCACCGTATTTGTAAGGAATAGCCTTAGCTGATTCATACGGTAATGGACCCGGCAGATAGATCACTACAGGAGCCTTCTGATTTCTCTGACTATCGTAAGTAACTTCAATCAATTCTTGGTTAAGAACCTTCGAATCGTCGAGTAGAGGGATGATGGTACAAACATCCTTGGTCCTTTCATGATCAGAGATCACAACAACATCCTTAATCTGATCAGCAAAATAGTCTGGCGTCCAGTTGATAGACCCCAAAACTGAATATTGTTGGATTTCTTTGCGGTTCAACTGACTCTGAAGGGCTGATGGCACGAGGTAACATCCTTGATTATTTTTAGAGCAGATATCACACTGGTGATAATTATGAGGTGGCACATGGTCGTACCCACTATGTCTACAATGCATCTTGACCAGGTTGGCCCTCAATAAGAGTACATCATGAATTTGATAGCTGTTATTGGACTCTCCCTCTATCAAATTAACTGCAGCCTTCTCATGTTAAGGCAGCGGGTTCGTGAGAACATTAGGATTCGTATCTTTGAAAGATAAGACCCCGCTCCTAACAAGCTTTTGCACGTCGGATTTGAAACTGAGTCAGTTTTCTATGTTGTGCCCTGGTCCTCCTTGATGGTAAGGGCATGTCTGATCCGTCTTGAACCAAAAAGGCAGATTTTCCAGTATTGTAAAAGGAGACCTGGTTTGGACATGCCCTTGACCAGTAGTAATGGAAATAGTTCCGCGTACAACACAGGTATAGGATCAAACCCTGGAGGTCGCGTTGCACGGTTGTTGTTGTACGGAGGACGAGTTTGCTGAAGAGACTGTTGTGTCCTTTGATGAAGTTGTTGTTGATTAGGTTAGCTTTAAGAAACCTGAGGTTGATACGTAGGAACAAGCGCGGGATTGATAACATGAGTTACAGCTGCTACTGGTTGATATCGTGGCCTTTGCTTTCCGAGAGAGATATTCCCAATATCCTGCTCTTTTTTCTTAAGGAGAGCACTACCGTATCATTTTGTACTACTTGATGATCCAGCGTCTTTTACTAAACGTCCTTCTCGGACGGCTTCCTCAAGATGAACTCCCATGCCCACCATCTCAGTGAAGTCACTGGGCGTACTGGCGACCATTCTGTCGTAGTAGAATGAGCTTAAGGTTTTTAAGAAGATCTTTGTCATCTCTTTTTCCTCAAGAGGTGGACAAATCTGGGCGGCAATTTCACGCCATCTCTGAGCGTACTCCTTAAAGGTTTCCTTGTCCTTTTGTGACATCGATCTGAGTTGATCTCTGTCCGGTGCCATGTCCAAATTGTATTTATATTGTTGAACGAAAGCGGCGCCAAGATCTGTGAAAGTGGCGATCTTAGTGCGGTTTAAACCCATGTACCATTTTAATGCGGCACCGGTTAAACTATCCTGGAAATAGTGGATCAGTAGCTCCTGGTTCTTTATCTGAGCTGACATTCGTAGAGCGTACATCACCAAATGGCTTTGAGGGCAAGAGTTACCCTTGTAATTTTCAAAATCGGGCACCTGGAATTTGTGCGGGACTTTCACATTGGGGACCAAACAAAGGTCTACGACGTCCTTTCCAAATAAATCCTGACAGTGCAGGGCTCTCCAGGAATTGTTCCTGGAACTCATTCATTCTGTCGAACATACTTTCGTTTCCACCAGAGGGTATCTGTGGAATCTGTCCTTCCGGGACAGTGTGTACCACAGGTGGTGGTATAGTCATTACGGCAGAGACTCTTGGTGCCTCCCGAAGTTTGTAACCTTCAGGAGTTGCTGTCATGCCCCTGGCATCTTCGCTTTCCCGAAGTTTATAACCTTCAGGTCCAGCGGCTCCTGCTGCGGTTCCTTGATCCTCATTGATCGGCGGAACATATCCTTCCGGGATATAGTTGATAGGCATGCCCCAGGGATGATCTTTCGGCATTTTGTACCTAGGATCATTCTTTTCCACTATGGGCGTTGATGTGATCTCTGAGATCACAGTCCTTTGTTGTTGCATCTGAGCTTTTGCTAGAGCTTGCATGTCGTTATGAAGCTTTCTCAAATCCTCTTTCAGAGTGTCGATATCTTCTCTCAACTCCCTGTTCTCTTCCTCGAGATCATCCATCTCTTTCTGACGATTGGCCTGAGTATTATACGAATGAGACAGTTTGACTCTACAATCGAGACGCAAGCGTGAGATTCGGAGGTAAGAAGAACGCGTTAAGTGGGAATGATGAATGATATGCAATGATTATATGTTTTTGTTTATTCAAAGTAAACTTCGACAATTGGATTGTAAATATCAAACAGTGGGGAAACCCCGTTTTATTGAATTTAAAGGATTGCAGAAATGGAAATACAATAATTTACATAGTGTTGCGAAAGGAAATCTAAGCTAATGGGTCCTGAGTCCTCTCTGAGGAGAGCTCAGGTGCTGGTTCTGGTACTTTCCTTTTCTTTGACCGGGGCTCTTGAGTCGTTGTCGGGTTGCCATTCCTTTTCCAAGTGAAAGGAGCGAGCAAATTCCTTTGGTCTTCTTGATTTTCTACAGCATGTTGCTCTAGAATCTCAATCAGAGCATCCTTTTCTTTTAACAGTTGCTGTATTTTCTTGCATTCCACATTGAGAATACGATACTTATTCCTCCAAGACCTCTTCTCCTGCTGAACTTTGCTGAGAGTAACCTGAAGTTTTTCTGTCTCAGACATAAAATAAAGGGTAGAGTCCCTTAATGGAAGAACTTCCTGGAGAGGGTAAGGCATCCTCAACTTGAGAGCTCTAGTTTGTACCCAGTGGAGATAAGGCTCCACCGAGACACAGTCTGGTTTTCCTAGAGACTCTCTTCCTTTCCTATGAACGTGTTTCCAAGCATGCATTATTTCTGTCTTTAGTTCCCTGTCATTTTCTCCTTCCTTGAAGAAAAGACCTTCCAGATGAGCATTCCGCGGGATATGCCTCATTGGGTATCCGAATTGACGACGAACGAGAATTGGATAATAGTTGATTCCTCCCTTAGTTCCTAGAAGGGAAACATTTGGGAAATTTCCATAACGGTCAATGATTCTGATCCCGTCATAGATTCGATTATACCAATCGATGTCAGAGTTGGTAAGAGACATGATTCTCTGCGGCCAACGTAAAGTATTCTTTTGATCCCAAAATGCAGCAGACTTGGGCAAGTGAGAAGTAAACCATTTGTACAGCAGGTGTACACAACACGTGATCATTCCTCCGCTATACAAATTCCTTAAGTGTACCGAATGATAAGCATCTGCAAGAAAAGTCGGTACAGGGTTTCTGTCATACCCCAAATTTTGACCACTAAGATTTCCCATCATTGTGCAAATCATCATCACAATATGGAGGAACCATCGTACTTCATCAGTCTCCCCAAAGATGGGTGAGCATCCACTACAATCAAAATTAGGGTTTCAAGCCCTCTCTGAGTGCTTAGACAAAGGATCAATCAAGGAATGACATGATCTTCAACTTGTCTAACCTCTCAAACATCCATAATGGATCAAAAGGACTCCTACTTCAAGGATTAAGCACAAGGCTGCTCCCTTCTAGGTGGATCATGTCTCAAGATTGACAGTGTCACCAAATTAGGGTTTTGGTCGACCAGGGCCTCCAGATGGAAATTTTCATCTGGGCACAAGCCAATGATCCAAAACCTAACCTAATATACTCCATGGAACCTCATGGACCCAATCATCAAGTCAATTTTGCCTCAGGGGATGCATACATCAAAAATCAGGAATTAGGGTTTCTTGACCTAATTCACCCCTAAGTTTACTTTTGGGACAAAACATGAGCCGAGACCTCAAGAGAGGGTTTGAGGGTCTCTAATGAATTATATTGATCCATTTGGAACAATGTATTAATCCAAGAAGCTTGAGCAACAAGTCTCAATTTCATCTGCACCACAATTAGGGTTTCGCGAGAAAAGTCAACTGTAACTTTGACTTTTGACCAGGACATGCTCCCAAGCCCTATGACATGCATCAATATACCCTATGACACCCATGGAACATGTCCATCAAGTTTGATTTAGGTCAAGGACATGATTTCCTGAAGAATTGCACAGTTTGGAATTCATCTGATAAAAAGTCAACTGTGCATAAAAGTCAACTTTGAGTTTTTGAGATTTTTCACCAAAATGGATTTTTAACCCTAAAATGATGTTAATGTATGATTTGAATCATCATTCATCAAGAAAAATCAAGAAAAGTTGGATAACTTGTAAAAGGGGTAACCATAAAACTTAGAAATTTTTCTAAGTCATAAAAAAGTGCCACTAATGCACCAACTTTGGAGGACCATAACTCCTAAACCACCAGGCCATTGTGCCCCATTCAAAGCTTGATTTGTAGATCTCATTGCCCTCTACAAAAGCTTCATACTGACCTATGTCCAAATTCCTCATGGATTTTGAGTTATGGAGTGATCAAAATCAAGAGAAAACACTTTGTTCCAACACTTAGTTAAAATTTCACTAAGTTAGATTTTGCCTTACTTTTTGCCAAATGTAGGGGGATTTTTCACTTGGATTCAAAAGAGATCAAAACCAAACATGTTCAAACAGTTGTTGTATCATGTAAGGGCTTACCAAAATGGTCAAGAACATTACCAAATTCAACTTACACCATGAGATATGACATTGGCAAGTTGCCTTGCTGAAATCTGTCAAAGGCAAGGCAGAATTTGCAATTTTGCTCGATTTGCCAAAATTAGCCAAATTCAAATGCTCCTATCCACTTGGACACATCTGAGGATTGAATCTAAAGGGGACAATCACTGAGCCAAGCCTCCAAAGTCCATGGAACAAGAAATAGCATGTTGAACATAGAATGGCCAAAATAGGGACAAGACTCCAAATTTGGATTGAAGCATTCAATGGAAGCATCAAGGTGGCATGGACTGAGCCATTCTCATTTGAAATCAGTCAAGACATATCCAAGACCAAGGGAACCAAAGCTCTGTGCCCTAACCTCTAGTCAATGGCTAGAGGAGACTTGGATTTTCATTTGCCAACATTGGCCAAACCTACTTAGAAGTTGCCATTCACTATTCCTTGCAAAACAAACTTGCTCTACTATAAATAGAGCTCAATTGTGTTCAGTTTAAGTACACCAAAGGCCTACAACACTTGCCTTTCTCAAAATCTCTTTCTCTTGGCAAAAATGCCTTTCTTAGCAAGGTAACTATCGGGTTTTGAGCTAGAGGGCAATTCCACTCAAACCAATCACTCACACACCTCATATACATCACATATGAGTTGATCAAACACTTAAACAACAACTGGAACATTGATTTCTCAGAATCACCAGTCAATTGCTCAAGGTTTTAACCAAAGTGCAGTTGAGATGCCATGAAGTGATCTAACCAATTTCCATCAAGTCCAAGCATTCAAACACACTCCATAGCACCTAGGGAAGCTGTTCAGATAATCACAACACAACTGTAACACCTCCTACACAAATCACGATCACCAGCTGCAAGTGGTAAGCATGAGCTCTTCTAACTCTATGATCCATGCAATTTTTGCTGCACAATAATTTGGCCATATGTTCATAATCATGCATGGAATGTTTTCCCTCAATTAATTGCTTTGTTTGAATCATGTATCAAAAATCATAGCCTTCATGCAGAAATTAGGGTTCTTGAGGTTTCTTCGTGATTTCATGTTTTATGTTTAATTTAAATGAAATTAAGTGTTATAGACATGATCGTGAGGTTGAAACGAGTTTATTGGTATGTGGATTGCATGATATGGTTAAGTATTCAGTGAGATTGGATGGAAAATGCAAATTTGGGAAACTCAGAACACGCGCGTGTTCTTGGTGTGTTCTTGGCGCCATTTTCAGAAATTTGAATATTTGAATTTTGTGATTTTTGTTTAATTGATTCAAAAATTAATTTCTCTCTGAGTTTTAATGATTTTGAGTTGATTCTTTTTTTAATAATTCACAAAAATGTTAAAATATTTTATTTTATCAAAAAATCCCAAAAATATTATTTATTTCATATAATTGATATTTTTGCAAAGAACTAATATCTTAATTGTTTTTGACATTTTAAATATTTTTTCCACATTGATTTTGCAACTTTTAATGCTTTCTAATTATTTTGTAGGTCAATACTTAATTTTTGAAGCATTAATCCAAGATCACAATTTGTTTTTCATATGTTAAACAATTTTGATCATTTTAATTGAATTTTTATTCAATTAAATACATTTTTGAAAACAAATTAGGGTTTTTGGATTAATTCAACCCTCATAAATCATTTTTAAAACACTTTGGGCCTCTAATAGAGTGTAAGACCCAATCCTTTTTTTGACCAAATCATTTTTGGGCCTCAGTGTATTGTATAAGTCCCGATACCGTCAAAAAACAAACGGCGCAATCGTCGCCTTTTGAAAAATAACCTTTGGGCCTACCCTCGAGTAATAAGACCCATTCTTCTTTTTTAAAACACTTTGGGCCTCTAATAGAGTGTAAGAACCAATCTTTTTTTTGACCAAGTCATTTTTGGGCCTCAGTGCATTGTATAAGTCCCGATACCGTCAAAAACAAACGGCACGATCGTCGCCTTTTAAAAAAAAATAATAACCTTTTGGGCCTCTTCTTGAGCTATAAGACCCATTTAAAACTTTTTGGGCCTCTAATAGAGTGTAAGACCCAACCCCCTTTTAACAAAAAATTTTGGGCCTCAGATATTGTATAAGCCCCTTCGCGTTAAAAGAAAACCTCGGCGCGATCGCCATTTCAAAACGAAAAATCAACTGGGCCTACCCTCGTGTTATAAGCCCCACTCTTTTTCTTTAAACCTTTTGGGCCTCTTGAGAGAGTGTAAGACCCATCCCTTTGTACAGAAAACAATTTTTGGGCCACAGTCACTTGTATAAGTCCCTCGGTACAAATTCAAACAGTGCGCTCACTGATAAAAACCCGGGCCTCTCCTTGAGCTGTAAGCCCCAAATCTTTCTTTTTCAAAGCACTTTCTCCTTTGATTTTGAATAGACTGTTGTTTTCAATCTTTCTTTGTTGAACAACTAACCAAACAACACGAAAGTTCTACAACCGAGTAAGTGGTTATCGTTTTCATTTACCGCTTTCATATGCATATAAACTGTATTGTGGGGCTGCTCACTGTAAGTCTTCTTTCATAAACTCATATCAACTGTGTAATAATAGTATAGATATTTAGAGTTTCCCTGGCAACTACGTCTAGAACTAGGTGACGCCGTTTCGTTTATTCGTAGAAATAGACAACTAGATCCCCAATAGGATCACCAGATACAGTATTCTCTTCGGCTTTCCTTATTAGGAATTGTCAAGAAACTCTATTCCCAGAGATGAATGTATTCTCCGTGAATGGCATCTTTGAGTTTCTTCCAAATTCTCGAACTTTCCTGACTTGATCTATTCCTTGTGAATAGCTTGCCTTGAATTTCTCGGGGTTTGGAGACCCACGGGCTTCTTAAAAGCATCGGCCTCCTCTTAGGCATCGTACAAGGACCCACAAGCTTCCTAAAAGCAACCCCGCCTCCTCTTGGGCTTAGTACAAGGACCCTACGGCTTCTTAGAAGTATTCACAGCCTCCTCTTAGGCTTCGTATAATGATCTCTTCCTCCGGGAATGATAGCCTCCTCTTGGGCTTCGTACAAGGACCGATCAGCTTTTTAAAAGTTTCCAGCTTCCTCTTGGGCTTCGTACAAATTGTCCCGACGACCTCCTAGAGGTATAGGAACAGAACTTAGTCATCTGCATAGAACAGTCCTTTCAAAGAGTCTACTACTGTTTCTCAAAGCATAGTACAAAAGATGAAACTCTAGACTCGGACAGTCTAATCTCCATGAGTCTCAGAGACATTCTCAAGTGACCCCTTCGTTAAAATAGGAAGGAAACCCATAGACTCGGACAGTCTCAATACCCTTTGGATTTCCCGCTTCCTTAAAGAACAAGAATAACCCGGATTCTTGAATCAAATCCATGAGAATAGTGTTGCTCATATAAGAACTGATTTTCTCTTTAAAATCAGTATACTGGACCTGTCACTTAATTGAAACAGTAACCACAGCCTCCTCTTGGGCTTTGTACAATGATTCTCCCCAGCGGAGTCAAACAACGTTTAGCCTCTCTCTCGGGCTTTGTACGAGACACATAAGAGACTCCCTCGTTGAGTCAATCACCTCTTTCGCCTCCATCTCGGGCTTTATACGAGATACAAAAAGGTTCTTATTGAGCCAAATAAACAACAGCCTCCACCTCGGGCTTCGTACGAGATACAAAAAACTCTCTTGTTGAGTCAAATAGCCTCCATCTCGGGCTTCGTACGAGATACCAAAAGATTCCCTCGTTGAGTCAAAACCTTTTAGCCTCTCTCTCGGGCTTTGTACGAGACACATACTAGCCTCCTCTTAGGCTTTATATAAGAAAACCACTGGTTAATCCAATTAACATTTTAGCATCAAAGCTGTGCCTTGTTCACAGTACACAAACATCAACAACTCTTTCCCCTTCATCTAATCGCTGTAAGCGGCAAGCCTCTGGATCATCTACATCCATGCCATTGTCCCTCTTTTAGCATGAGAAATTCCTAAGGAAAGATGGCATTGCTCTACACTGAGTTAAATTCTTCTCCTTCAGGTTAAAACCCCTTTAAAGGAAATTGTGGCATTGCCGGATTCACATATCCCGGTTAAAGTAATTCTCTTTTATAAAATAGTTGTGACATACAACCCCCCTCTTTAGAGATGACAAATTCTCTTTAAAGTCAAACACTTTTAGCTTCACATCTTGGGCTTTGAACAAGATACAAATCACCTTTCGCTTCACGTCTTGGGCTGTGAACAGGACACCAAAACACCATTTCCTCCCATAGAATAGGAGGAACTACAAACGCTCTGATTTCCCTGTTTCGGTAAACGGGAATACGTAGGCATAAGATTGAAAGAAAAATCTTAGCGAGCACACTAAACAAAAACCCAAAATCCCATACTCTCATCAAAAGCATCAGTCCTAACATCCTAAATCCTTGTTCCCCGCTATAAAGTCCTAGAAAGAGAAAAGAAAACCGTATTGGCGAAAATACAAATAACCAGTACAAAGGCCCCCCACATTGATAGCATTCGTAACCTAACAGACCGCTGTTTAAACTCAGTATGCAAAGCAGGGTTAATTGGAGACATCTATTTCCTTTCCTTCATCAGCTTTAATAGGATAAAAAAATGAATTGACCTGTAGTAAACTCAACCGCAGAGAGCGACCAGCGCTTAAGAACCGCGTCCAAAATCGCTCGCTACAGTTTCCAATCAGGAAAATCTTAATGGCGTTGATATCTACAAAGTTATCGATGTTGGGAAACAAAAATAACCCGTAGGTGAGCAAAACAAAGATGCTCTCGAAAGCGTCCACGTTCCCTATATTAGCCAAGTATAGAGCCTTCTTTGTCAAGAACTGGGCTGGCAAACCCTGGATTCCCCCCTTAGTGGTCATGTGAGTCCTAACCTCTGACTCATCCAAATTGATTGCTCTTGCAATGGTTTGATCTTTTGGAATCTCTTCCAGTCCAGAAAAGGGAGCCTGATCAGTGATATGCAGATCAGTTAGGTGATAGTACTCCTCTAGTGTTGGTGCAAGCTGATAATCCGGGAATGTGAAACAGTGATAGACCGGATCGTAGAACTGGATTAATATGGACAG
This sequence comes from Lathyrus tuberosus, assembly GCA_022829125.1. Taxonomy (NCBI): domain Eukaryota; kingdom Viridiplantae; phylum Streptophyta; class Magnoliopsida; order Fabales; family Fabaceae; genus Lathyrus; species Lathyrus tuberosus. The sequence goes on from JALAZF010000006.1 coordinate 17,280,573, forward strand.
GATTCCTTCAATTACATGGACCCTTAACAAGGACAGCAGCCCTCCGTACTTGGCTCTGATAGCCTCGTGGTTGGTGATCATTCTCGCCAGACCTCTTAAATCCTCTAGTTTTGGAACCTTGAAGGTGTACTTATGAGTTTTCCTTCTACCGAAATCCATTAGCGCAATCTTTTTATATGACATTTGCAATCATTGTCTTAGTTTAATTTGAAAAAGAGAGACTAGAAGAGAAGTTTTTTTTTGTTTTAATGTTTTTTAGATGAATGCATGAATGCAGCACACAAAAACATAGAAAAAACATGGGGTCAAAGGGCTTCTCAGATAACCCAGTCGACCACACTACTTTCAACAACCGAAGTCGTATAGGTAATGTATCTGCAAAGGGAGTCTCCACTGAGTTTGATGGTCGATCGGGGACTCTTAACTGGGATTCACTCCCCGCAAGATTACCCGCATTGCCATCACCTATCTTAGGTGTATACTCAATCTTTCCACATGCGGCATCACATGCATTCCCATTAGCTGAAAAATAAACACATATATCAATTAGGAAAAGCAGTATATATATTTGTCTTAATCATCCTAGACCTCTAGTCTTATGATCCTATACAGACAATGACTCCTCAGCAGAGTCGCCATTTCTGTGATACTTTGTGAACTCAGGGTTTTTTACCTAAGATTATGAACTTAAGGTTTCTACCGAAGATTGTAAGAAAGAGAATCGGGCCCCACGGTGGGCGCCATTTTTCTGTAGCGCGATTTTTGTGGTCTTGAATCACTATCGCTTGGGCACTATAGTTCGATTCATTTTTTATCCTATTGAGCTGATTAAGGAAGGGAAATATATGTCTCCAATTAACCCTGCTTGCATACTGTAGCGAGCGAAACTGGACGTGTTTCTTAAGCACTGTCGCTCCTTGGGGATTACTACAGGTCGATTCATTTTTTATCCTATTGTGAGCTGACTAAGGAAGGGAAATAGATGTCTCCAATTAACCCTGCTTGCATACTGAGTTTAAACAGCGGTCTGTTAGGTTACGGATGCTATCAATGTGGGGGGGCCTCTCTTAGGTTATTTTCAGGGAATTTCAACTTTTAGTGGGGAATACGGACTAGGATGTTTTGACTGATGTACGGGATTTTGGGTTTTTGTTTAGTGTGCTCGCTAAGATTTTTCTTTCAATCTTATGCCTACGTATTCTCGTTTTTCCGAAACAGGGAAATCAGAGCGATCGTAGTTCCTCCTATTCTACGGGAAGAAATGGTGTTTTGGTGTCTTGTTCAAAGCCCAAGACGTGAAGCGAAAGGTGATTTATATCTTGTTTAAAGCCCAAGATGTGAAGCTAAAAGGGTTTGACTTTAGAGAGAATTTGTCATCTCTAAAGAGGGGTTTGTCTGTCACAACTGTTTATAAAGGAGAATTACTTTAACCGGGAAGTGTGAATCCGGCAATGCCATAATTTCCTTTATAGGGGATTTCCAACCTGAAGGAGAAGACTTTAACTCAATGTAGAGTAATGCTATCTTACCTTAGGAATTTTTCATGCTAAAAGAGGGACAGTGGCATGGATGTAAATAATCCAGAGGCTTGTCGCTTACAGCGATTAGATGAAGGGGAAGGAGTTGTTGATGTTTGTGTACTGTGAACAAGGCACAACTTTGATGCTAAAAGGTTGATTGGATCAACCAGTGGTTTTCTTATACAAAGCCTAAGAGGTGGCTATTGGCCCAACAAGAGGGTGTTTTTTATGTGTCTCGTACGAAGCCCGAGAGAGAGGCTAAAGGGGTTGTTTTATACTCAACAAGGGAGTGATTTGTGTCTTGTACAAAGCCCAAGACGGAGGCTAAAAGGTGTTTGACTCAACAAGAGAGTCTTTTTTCTTTTTGTATCTCGTATAAAGCCCGAGATGGAGGCTAAAGTGTTGATTCAATAAGAACCTTTTTGTATCTCGTACAAAGCCCGAGATGGAGGCGAAAGAGGGTACTATTTCAGTTGAGTGACCAGTATATGGGTTCAAAGAGAAAATCAGTTCTTATATGAGTAACGCTGTACTCAGGGATTTTGATTCGAGGATCAGGGATATTTCCTTTTCTTTGAGGAAATGGGAAATCCAAAGGGTATTGAGACTGTCCGAGCCTACGGGGTTCCTTCCTATTCTTGAAGGGTGCTTGAGAATGTCTTTAAGACTCAAGGAAATTAGACTGTCCAAGTCTAGAGCTTCATCTTTTATACTATGCTTTGAGAAACACTAGTAGACTCTTGGAAAGACTGTTCTATTAAGATGACTGATTTCTGTTCCTATACCTTTAGGAGGTCGTCGGGACAATTTGTACGAAGCCCAAGAGGAGGCTGGAAACTTTTAAGAAGCCGAGGGACAATTTGTACGAAGCCCAAGCGGAGGCTATCATTCCCGGAGGAAGAAATCATTTATACGAAGCCTAAGAGGAGGCTGTGAATACTTCTAAGAAGCCGACGGGTCCTTGTACAACGCCCAAGAGGAGGCGGGGATGCTTTTAGGAAGTCGGTGGGTTCCCAAATCCCGAGAAGTTCAAGACAGACTATTCACAAAGAATAGATCAAGCCAGGAAAGTCCGAGAATTTGGAAGAAACTCAAGGGATGCAATTCACTGAGAAGAGATCATCTCTAGGGAGTAGAGTTCCTTGACAATTCCTAAGGGTGCTTTTAAGAAGCCTGTGGGTCCCCAAATCCCGAGAAGTTCAAGACAGGCTATTCACAAAGAATAGATCAAGCCAGGAAAGTTCGAGAATTTGGAAGAAACTCAAGAGATGCAATTCACGGAGAAGAGATCATCTCTGGGGAGTAGAGTTCCTTGACAACTTCTACGAGTGACAGTCTGAGAAAGGGTTCAAAAAGAATCTGCCTTTCACATCTCCATATTGTTTAACCCAAAGAGGAGGGAAGACTGTGTCTGGTAATCCTATGGGGATCTAGTTTTGACTATTTAAGAGTGATCAACAGGCTTAATGCTAGACGTCGTTGCCGGGGAAACTCTAAATATCTATATTATTATTACACAGTTGATATGAGTTTATGAAAGAAGACTTACAGCGAAACAGCCCCACAATACAGTTATATATATATATGAAAGCGGTAAATGAAAGCGGATAAACACTTACTCGGTTGTAGAGCTTCCATGCTGTTTGGTTATTTGTTCAACAAAGAAAGATTGAAAACAACAGTATATTTCAAAATCAAAGGAGAAAGTGCTTTGAAATAGAAAGATTTGGGGCTTACAGCTCAAGGAGAGGCCTAGGGTTTTATCAGTGATCGCACTGTTGAATTTGTACAGAGGGACATATACGAGTGACTGAGGCCCAAAAATTATTTGATGTACAAAGGGATGGATATTATACTCCCTCAAGAGGCCCAAAAGGTTTTAAAAAAAAAGAGTGGGGCTTATAACACGAGGGTAGGCCCAGATGATTTTTCGTTTGAAATGGCGGTCGCGCTGAGGTTTTCTTTTAATGCAAAGGGCTTATACAATATCTGAGGCCCAAAATTGTTTTGGTTAAAAGGGGATTGGGTCTTACACTCTATTAGAGGCCCAAAGAGTTTTGAATAGGTCTTATATCCCGAGGAGAGGCCCAATTGATTTTTTTTAAAGGCGACGAACGCGCCGTTTACTTGTACAGAGGGACTTATATAATAAGTGAGGCCCACAATTGTTTATGTACAAAAAGGGTTGGGTCTTACACTCTAAAAGAGGCCCAAAAGTGTTTTGAAAATGATTTATGAGGGTTGAATTAATCAAAAACCCTAATTTGTTTTCAAAATGTGTTTTAATTGAATAAAATATTCAATTAGAATGATCAAAATTGTTTAACATGTGGAAAACAAATTGTGATCTTGGATTAATGCTTCATAAATCAAGTTTTGCCCTACAAAATGATTAAAAATCATTAAAATTTGCAAAATCAATAAGGAAAAAATATTTTAAATGTCAAAAACAATTAAAACATTAATTCTTTGCAAAAATATCAATTATGTGAAATAAATAATATTTTTGGGATTTTTTGGAAAAATAAAATATTTTAACATTTTTGTGAATTATTAAAAAAAGAATCAACTCAAAATCATTAAAACTCAGAGAGAAATTAATTTTTGAATCAATTCAATAAAATCACAAAATTCAAATATTTGAATTTGAGAGAAATGGCGCCAAGAACAGCTGAAGAACACGCGCGTTTTTCAGTTTTGCCCAGATTTGCGTTTTCTATCCAATCTCACTGAATACTTGATTATATCATGCAATCAACATATCAATCTGCTCGTTTTCACCTCACGATCATGTTTATGACAATTAATTGCATTTAAATTAAGCATAAAACAAGAAATCACGACAAATCCTCAAGAACCCTAAATTCTGCATGAAGGCTGGGATTTTTGATACACGATTCAAACAAAGTAATTAATTGAGGGGAAACATTCCATGCATGATTATGAACATTTGGAAAAAGTATTGTGCGAGGAAATATGCATAGATTGAGAGATGACCAAGTTTAGGCTTACCTCTAGGTCGTGACAGCAAGAGCAAATTGATTTCTGAGTTGGAGGTGTTACAAATGAGTTGTGATGATCTGAACAGCTTCCCTACACCCTATGGAGTGTGTTTGAATGCTTGGACTTGATGGAAATTGGCTGGATCACTTCATGGCATCTCAAATGCAACTTGGTTAAAACCTTGAGCAATTGACTGATGATTCTGAGAAATCAGTGATCCAGATGTTGCTTAAGTATTTGATCAGCTCACATATGATGTGTGTGAGGTGTGTGTGTGTGATTGGTTTGAGTGGAATTGCTCTCTACTGAAAAACCCGATAGTGACTTGCTAAGAAAGGCATTTTTGAGAGTGAGAAGTGGATTTTGAGAAAGGCAAGTGTTGTAGGCCTTTGGTGTACTTAAACTGATCACAATTGAGCTCTATTTATAGTAGAGCAAGTTTGTTTTACAAGGAATAGTGAATGGCAATTGCTGAGTAGGGTTGGCCAATGTTGGCAAATGAAAATCCAAGTCTCCTCTAGCCATTGACTAGAGGTTAGGGCACAGGCTGCTGGTCCCCTTGGTCTTGGATAAGTCTTGACTGAATTCAGTTGGGAATAGCTCAGTCCATGCCACCTTGGTGCTTCCATTGAATGCTCCAATCCAAAATTGGAGTCTTGTCCCTATTTTAGGCAATTCTAAGTTTGGCATGCTATTTCTTGTTCCAAGGAATTTGGAGGCTTGGCTCAGTGATTGTCCCCTTTAGATTCAATCCTCAGATGTGTTCAAAGTGATGACAAGGCTTGGAATTGGCTGACTTTGGCAAATCGCCCAAAAGTGCAAAAATCTGCCTTGCCTTGGCAGATTTGGCGATGTTCTTGGCCGTTTTGGAAAGCCCTTATATGATACAACAACTGTATGATCATATTTGGTTTTGACTTTTCACTAAGTGTTGGAACAAAGTGACTTTTCTTGATTTTGATCACTCCATAACTCAAAATCCATAAGGAATTTGGACATAGGTCAGTATGAAGCTTTTGTAGAGGGCAATGAGATCTACAAATCAAGATTTGGATGTGGAAAATGGCTTTGTGGTTTAGGAGTTATGATCTTTCAAAGTTGGTACCTTTGTCACTTTATTTCATAACTTAGAAAATTTTCTAAGTTTTTTATGGTTACCCCTTTTACAAGTTATCCCACTTTCTTTGATTTTTCTTGATGAATGATGATTTAAATCATACATTAACATCATTTTAGGGTTAAAATTCCATTTTTGTGAAAAATCTCAAAAAGTCAAAGTTGACTTTTGTGCACAATTGACTTTTTGTCAGATGAATTCCAAATTGTGCGATCCTTTAGGAAATCATGTCCTTGACCTAAATCAAACTTGACGGGCATGTTCCATGGGTGTTATAGGGTGTATTGAATCATGTCCTAGGGTTTGGGAGCATGTCCTGGTCAAAAGTCAAAGCTACAGTTGACTTTTCTCACAAAACCCTAACTGTGGTTCAGATGAAATTGAAACTTGTTGCTTAAGCTTATTGGATCAATCCATTGTTCCAAATGGACCAATATGGTATATTAGAGACCCTCAAATCATGTCTTGAGGTCTTGGTTCATGATTTGTTCCAAAAGTCAACTTCGGGGTGAATTAGGTCAAGAAACCCTAATTCCTGATTTTTGATGTATGCATCCCTTAAGGCCAAATTGACTTGATGATTGGGTCCATGAGGTTCCAAGGAGTATATTAGGATATGCTTTGAAGCATTGGCTCATGCCCAGAGGACAATTTCCATCTGGAGGCCCTGGTCGACCAAACCCTAATTTGGTGACACTGGCGATCTTGAAGGGAGCAACCTTGTGCTTAATCCTTGAAGTGGGAGTCCTCTTGATCCATTGTGGATGTTTGAGAGATTAAACAAGTTGAAGATCATGTCATTCCTTGATTGATCCTTTGTCTAAGCACTCAGAGAGGGCTTGAAACCCTAATTTTGATTGTGATGAATGCTCAACAATTCCTTGAGATTGATGAGGCATAAAGGTACATCCATATTGTGATGATGATTTGCACAATGATGGGAAATCTTAGTGGTCAAAATTTGGGGTATGACACATACTGAGTTTAAACAGCGGTCTGTTAGGTTACGGATGCTATTAAGATGTGGGCCCCTCTTCGGTTATTTTGTTAAGAATAGAATGTTTGGACCATTTGTGAGGATTTTGGTAATGTGTTTAGATTTGATGCTTTTGGATTGATATATGAAGGTACCGAATTTTGGGTTTTTGATTAGTGTGCTCGGTAAGATTTTTGCAATCTTATGCATACGTATTCCCGAAACAGGGAAATCAGAGCGATCGTAGTTCCTCCTATTCTAAGGGAGGAAAAAGGTGTTTTGGTGTCTTGTTCAAAGCCCAAGATTGAAGCTAAAAGGGTGATTTGTATCTTGTTCAAAGCCCAAGATGTGAAGCTGAAGGGTCTATTTGTATCTTGTTCAAAGCCCAAGATGTGAAGCTGAAGGGTTTATGCTGAGAGAGAATTTGTCATCTCTAAAGAGGAGTTGTTGATGTTTGTATGCTGTGAGCAAGGCACAACTTTGATGCTAAAAGGTTGAGAGACTCCACCGGGGTTTTCTTTATACAAAGCCTAAGAGGAGGCTAGAAGCTGGCTTTTCTGGGGAAAATGTTCTTTCTGTCTTGTACAAAGCCCAATATTGAAGCTAAAAGGGTTTGACTCAACAAGAGAATCTGTCATACTCAACAAGAGAGTAATTTGGTGTCTCGTATGAAGCCCGAGACGGAGGCGAAAAGGGAAGATGAACTCAACGAGAGAGTCTGAAAAGGTGATTGACTCAACAAGAGAGTCTGAGAGTTTATTGACCCAACAAGAGAGTCTTTTATACTCAACAAGAGAGTGTTTTGCTATCTCGTACGAAGCCCGAGATAAAGGCTAAAAGGAAATTGGCTCAACAAGAGAGTCTGAAAGTTAATTGACCCAACAAGAGAGTCTTTTATACTCAACAAGAGAGTGTTTTATATGTGTATTATATAAAGCCCAAGACGGAGGCTAAAAGGAAAGTGACTCAACAAGAGCGTCTTTTATACTCAACAAGAGAGTGTTTTTATATGTCTTGTACAAAGCCCAAGACGGAGGCTAAAAGTTGGTTGACTCAACAAGAGAGTCTTTTATACTCAACAAGAGAGTGATTTTCTATCTCGTACGAAGCCCGAGATGGAGGCTAAAAGTGGGTGACTCAACAAGAGAGTGTGAAAAGGTTAGCTCCACTGGGGAGATCATTGTACAAAGCCCAAGAGGAGGCTAACTTACCGCTGTGGATTCTGGAGATCCTGAAGCGGGTCTAAGCGTGGGGAACTCTCATATGAGAGACCGGGTTTCGGTGTTTCTTCCTATGTTTGAAAGGAAACTTGAGAATGTCTTTGAGACTCAAGGGTTTTAGATTGTCCACGTGTAGAGTTTTATCTTTTGTACAATGCCCAAGAGGAGGCATGGGCATTAAGGGATGAGTATCAACCCTACAACGAACGGAGTTTTTTGACGCTGGAAAGACTGCTCTAGCAAAGGATGACTAAGTTTTGTCTTATACCTTTAAGAGGTCGTCGGGGTTCTTGTATGAAGCCCAAGAGAAGGCATGAGAACTTCTAAGAAGCCGAAGGGTCCTTGTACAACGCCCAAGAGGAGGCGGGGATGCTTTTAGGAAGCCTGTGGGTCCTAAACCGAGAGAAGTTCAAGAAATTCAATTCACCGAGAAGAGATCATCTCATGAAATTCTGCGGTATGAAGAAACTCAAGAGATGCCATTCACCGAGAATAGATCACCTCTGGGGAGTAGAATTTCTTTGACAATTTCTAGGGGTGACAGTCTGAGAAAGGGTTCACCGAGATTACTGCCTTTCACGTCTCCATATTGTTTAACCCCAAGAGGAGGGAAGACTGTATCTGGAATTCCTACAGGGATCTAGTTTTGTTTGTATATAAGAGTGACCAACAGGGCTTTACCTAGTGCTAGACGTAGTTGTCGGGAAAACTCTAAATAACTATACTAGTATTACACAGTTGATATGTGACAAGTATATAAAAGTTTGTGAAAGAAGACTTACAGTGAAACAGCCCCACAATACAGTTATATATAGGAAAGCAAGAAATGAAAGCGGATAAACACTTTCCCGTTGTAGAGCTTCCATGTTGTTTGGTTCGTTGTTCAACAAAGAAACCTTTGATAACAATATTATATTCAAAATCAAAGGAGAAAGTGCTTTGAAAAGATTGTTGGGGCTTACAGCTCAAGGAAAGGCCCAAGGTATTGTCAGTAATTTCATTGTTGTTTTGAATTTGTACAGGGACTTATACAAGTGACTGAGGCCCAAAAAGGTTTTTTGTACAAAGGGATAGGTCTTACACTCTCTCAAGAGGCCCAAAGAGTTTAAGGAAAAGAAATGGGGCTTATAACACTAGGGTAGGCCCAGATGATTTGTTTTTGAACTGGCGATCACGCCGAGATTTTTGGAAACGCAGTGGGTCTTATACAACGAATGAGGCCCAAATAACTTTGGTTTCAAAAAGAGGTTGGGTCTTACACTCTATTAGAGGCCCAAAGAGTTTATTTTTGTACAAGAGATGGGGCTTACAGCTCAAGGAGAGGCCCAAACAGTTTTAAGAAAAAGAATTGGGACTTATAGCTCGAGGAGAGGCCTAGTTGATTTTGTTAAAAAGGCGACAATCGCGCCGTTGTTTTTGAAAATACAGTGGGACTTATACAATGACTGAGGCCTAAAAGGTGGTGTATTTACAAAGGAGTTGGGTCTTACACTCTAATAGAGGCCCAAAGTGTTTTAAAAAGTTTGTTTTAGGGTAATAAACCCATAAAACCCTAATTTAATCATTTTAAAGTAATTTATTCAAGGAAAATTAATAAAATGATAAAAATACCAAATAAGTGCTAATAAACAACTTATGATTTATGGTTAAGGTTTGGAAAATGAGGGATTAATCACAAGATGAATTAAAACTCATTTGGTTTTGATTTTCAAGATGAATATTCACTTTAAAAATGTTTAAAAATAATTAAAATGAATTTATTCATAAAAATACTAACTATATTAAATAAATAGTATAACTTTGATTTTTTTGTGGAATAAAATATTTCAATATTTTTGTGATTTTTTGCAAAAAGAACCAATAAAAAATAATTAAAATTGAGGGAGTTATTAATTTTCCAAACTATTAAAAATAATATGAAAAATAGTAGAAAAGTGGAAAAATAGCAAAAAGAGAGTCTGGGGCAAGGGGGATTCGAACCCCAGACCTCTTGTGTACAGGGCGCGCGCCTTACCACTGGGATGGTGATACATCCGTTGATTGAAACACAACCACAAATATACAAGGCTTGCCTTGTTTTTGGCCTGGCCCAAGGCAAGGCAAGGCAAGATTTTGGTTAGAAACGTGAAGGCCGTAACTTTCTCATTTCTCCATGGATTGGGACAAAATTTAGGTCTATCCTGCCTAGAATTTCACAAGGAGTCCAATGGTGGTGGTGTTTTTTTTTTTCAGATCATGCTCCTATTGAAAAACCCGATAGTGGTTTTGAAATAGGCCATGATTTGCATTTTCTGTGCTATCTCTTGTTACAGACATGGATTACATGATAAATTGGTGCAAACACAACACATATAACATGTATAAGATGTGCATGACATCAAAGGAAAGCATGATTCAAAGAATTCAAGTTGTGAGGCTTACCTCTTTTTGGAGCTTTTGTGCAATCTGCCAAGTGCTTTGTTCCAGAAATGATTTGATGCTTTGGACACCCTCAAATGATCTCTTAGAAGCTTTTAGGATGATTGGAATCAGCTGAAACCTTAGGAACAAGTTTGAGCTCTTTCTTGCAAAAGGGGCAAAAATGGCCAAAATAGCAACTCTCTCAAATGGTGTTCCAGATGTGGGGAACCATTTGGGATAGTTCAAGAATGATATTTGAAGTGTGTTTGAGGTTTTATCTGGTTTGGAAAGTGACTGAATCAAGACATGGCTTGAAAAATGCACAAAAGTCATTTTTTGAGGTTTTGAGAGGTGACTTTGTGATTTTGATGTTACAGGTCATTTGTGAAGGTTTGGACAACTTAGATATGACATATTGGATGTGTTTTGATCATGAGTTGTGGTGGAATTGCTCTCTAACTCAAAAACTCAGAATTACCTTGCTAAAGAAGGCATTTTTGCCAAGAGAAAGAGATTGTGAGGAAAGGAAGTGTTGTAGTGCTTTGGTGTACTCAAACTGAGCACAAATGAGCTCTATTTATAATAGAGCAAGTTTGTTTTGGCTACAATAATGAATGGTAACTGTTGCAGAGGTTTGGCTAATGTTGATCAATAGGAATCCAAGTCTCCTCTAGCCATTGACTAGAGGTTAGGGCACAGGCTGCTGGTTCCCTAGTTCTTGGATCATCCTTGACTGAATTCAGTTGGAAGAGGCTCAGTCCATGCCACCTTGGTGTATCCATTAAATGCTCCAAACCAAAATTGGAGTCTTGTGCCTCTTTTAGGTATTTCTAGGTTTGGCATGCTACTTTTGGTTCCAAAGACTTGGGAGGCTGATGGATCAGTGTTTGTCCCTCCTTGGTCCCCCCTTGAGGTGTTCAGATGGATATATTTGCTTGCCCTTTGCAAAATTTGAGCAAATCGACCAAAATGCACAAATCTTCCTTGCCATGACAGTTTGCAGCAAGGCATATTGGCATGGTCATATCTCATGATTTAAGTTGAGTTTCATGGAGTTCTTGGCCATTTTGGAACGCCCTCATATGATACAACATATGTGTGATCATAGTTTGTTTTGATACTTTTTGGATCCAAGTGAAAAATTCCCCTAAATTTTGGAAAAAGTGAAACAGATTCTGACTTAGTGAAAATTTCACTAAGTGTTGGAAAAAGTGGCATTTTCATGTTTTCAACCATTTTGATCATTCCATAACTCAAAATCCATGATGAATTGGAATGAGGTGTAGTTGAAGCTTTTGTAAAGGGCCACGAGAGCTACAAATCCATCTTTGAATGGGGAAAAATGGCCTTGTGGTTTAAGAGTTATGATCCTCCAAATTTGGTACCCTAGCCACTTTGTTCCATAACTTAGAAAATTTCTAAGTTTTTTATGGTTACCCCTTTTACAAGTTATCCCACTTTTCTTGATTTTTCTTGATGAATGATGATTCCAACCACACATTAACATCATTTTAGGGTCAAAGAACCATAATTGTGAAAAATCTCAAAAAGTCAAAGTTGACTTTTGTGCACAGTTGACTTTTTGTCAGATGAATTCCAAACTGTGCGATCCTTTGTGAAATCAAGTCCTTGACCTAAATCAAACTTAATGGACATGTTCCATGGATGTTATAGGGTGTATTGAATCATGTCCCAAGGTTTGGGAGCATGCCTGGGTCAAAAGTCAAAGGCACAGTTGACTTTTACCCGCGAAACCCTAACTGTGGTTCTGATAAACTTGAAACTTGTGAATCAAGCTTCTTGGATCAATCCATTGGTTAAAATGGATCAATGTAGCTTATTAGAGACCCTCAAATCATGTCTTGAGGTCTTGGCTCATGTTTTGTCCCAAAAGTCAACTTAGGGGTGAATCAGGTCAAGAAACCCTAATTCCTGATTTTTTTATGAATGCATCCCCTGAGGCTAAATTGACTTGATGGTTGGGTTCACGATGTCCCTTGGAGCATCTTAGGTTGTGCTTTAAAGCATTGGCTCATGCCCAGAGGAAAAACTCCATCTGGAGGCCCTAGTCGACCAAAACCCTAATTTGGTGACACTGACGATCTTGAGGCTTGATCCACTTAGAATGTTGCAATCTTATGCTTGATTCTTGATGAGGGAGTCCTCTTGATCCATTGTGGATATTTGAGAGTTTTAGACAAACTGAAGTTCATGTCATTCCTTGATTGATGTTTTGTCTAAAGGCTCTGAGAGGGCTTGAAACCCTAAGTTTGATTATAGTGGATGCTCACCCATCTTTGGGGAGACTAATGAGGTATGATGGTACATCCATATTATGATGATGATTTGCACAATGATGGGGAATCTTAGTGGTCAAAATTTGGGGTATGACACCCTGAGGGCGACGAGGACGCTGAAGAATGGAGAATAAATGCTGCTAATGATACTTTGACATTCACCGGCTTAGTGACTTATATATATATAGAAGTTCGGGGAAGTATGACGCTTTATTCACCGCTCCAGTCCAAATTACTCAGAGGTTACCATTCCACCGTATTGGGAAAGCCATCTTCGTTTCCATGAGCTCGACCCACAGAACCTGGGCAGAAGACATGTAGGTGGTGATGCTCGTGCCTATCGTCGTCTGTTTGGCCAGGTTTACCGTGGGAGAGGCCGTAGACATGGAACACGACATGTGTCAAGGGATCAGCCGACCTCGGTTGAGGGTTCAGTATGATGTCCATTTTTGGGTGCAGTCAGTCGTCGTCATATTTTGTGGGTACACTTGGGTTATCTTTAGATCTTTAGTTTGGTTCCTTTTGGCGTGCTATAATTCACTGTATAATATATATCTAGAATAATATAATACAAGCATTGTATTTGGTATTGACACTATCATAAGTGCCTAATGGCGTAATTCATATACTTGACCATTCTAAAAACATAATACAATCTATGGTACAAGATATGAAAACTAGCCAAAAATAAATAAAAACTAAGATCAATATACAATATCCTCAATTGTATACAATAGATTACACAGCGAAAAAACTAAAACTGAGCTTCTCTTGAAACATCCAAGCCTAGCTCCACTTGTAAATCAAACCTGCAAATACCTCCTGAAAATAATCAACAATAGTGGGGTGAGATACATCAAATCTCAGTGATTTCCCTATCTTATGGATCCTCTCAGCTTTACAGGGTTCTAACAATCCTAACTCAAGTCAAGGGGAAGGGAAATGACTTTGAGTTCACAATCTCACACTATATGGAAACATGTCATGAGTCTGTTAACTCACAGTTTATCACTAATCGATAACCGTAACAAGGCATCCCTCTTGCCCGTCCGCTTCTACGTCTAGAAGTCGACCCGAGTCATGGATCCTTGTAGTTACTTGGCATACGAAATGGATTCGGAATTAAGTTACACATTATCTCCTTAATTCGTCACTTCATATGGCCTCTCTTCCATCACAAGTCTCTACCCGTAGGTTCCATTCGTACTATAACAATGGGAATCAAACATGCCAAGTAATTGTGCCTGCATTTCAGAGGAGTTCGAGACTCGTGAATGCCTCTCAATGGCAATGGTTACGATTACGTGATCATATACACCAACGTGATTGTATTATACAATCACTAGGCCACATTAGCCTTTAGGCCTTTCATGCCTTTAGGCCTCTTTTGCCTTTAACAATAAAACATAACAATTACACATGTTCCATACTAGTGTTTCACTCATTTCTATACCATTTGGTAATGGACACACGCCTCGGCCTCTTCTGCACGAGCGTTGTCATTAAGTTATTCATCAATTTCCTAGCTCATTACTAGGTTCCAATCTAAGTTTCATGGTAAGGTTTCCTCACACTACCTATTCAATATTTTTAACATGCATAGACTCTCGATCATGTTTTACGACAATTTTAGGCAAAGCATATTACCATTTCACATTTTAGAATTTCATACAATAATTCAATCATAAATTATACAAAGAATATTACAATTGTATAATAAACACATATAGTGAATCAATTATAAATGCATTCAACCTCTCTAGGCCTCTTTTGCCTTTCCCAAATAACCATAATAAATACACGATTTGGATTTTCCTCCGATTATTTAATCGGACATCAAAGCCGATATTTTACACCATTATTGTGTAGAATATCTCCGTAGCTTTCCATCGGTACCAAGAACTCCTCGATCAGAAACACGGTCTAAAAGATATGGTTTTACAACATATCGTATAAACGTTATTTTATTTCATTTCCACTAAATAATTTATCCCGCATCATACCCATAATTTTCACTTTTTATTGGGTAGAGGATTGTCATAGCTTTACATCGATATAAATTACGCTTAAATCGGACACCCGAGTCAAAATCATCTATAACTCTAGAACTTAAAGCTTCAATCTAGAACCCACCTGATAATCGAAGAGGAGGTTGAAGAAGATGATGAATCGAAGCTTCTTTCTTCTTCCCAAGTTTCTTCCTCTCTTCTTTCTCTCTTTTCCTTTCTTCTCCTCTTCTCTTCTTCTTCTTCCTACTACTTTTCTTTTCTTCTTCTTAACAAATATATATATAAACTTTATTATATAATATAATCCGATAGAGTACAATATCTCCGATTGATATGTTATCGTCTAACACCAAATGATCAATTATTAGCGATACCATAAAATTCTCTCTTGGACTAATAATTATCGATCTGTCTCTTTCATTAAATAATCTAACTCTTCAGAGTTCATTTAATGCTCTAATGATCCCACTTAACAATACTTAAAGAATTCCGTTAATCCAATTGATCAGAGATAGGGCACATAGTTACTCATCTGATCTCATCTGATATCCAATTGAACATTTAGATAATACGGGATATTACACTCTCCCCCCCTTAAATTGAAATCCGCCCCCAAATTTCCTCAATTCGACAATAACCACAACTTATATCATTGTCTTCGATTCACGCTTATCTTTACTTCCGTTAAAATTTCTGACATATCCGATTCCAACTTGACTTCACAAATCAAAACCCTTGTTTTTAAAAATTATCAACTCCACGTCCTTAGTCGTACGCTTATTCCAATATCGAGTTAACTTCTAACTTTTCTTTTTCCATAACTCATCTGTTGTTCCATACAAAACACTTGGTCGCATTCTACCTCGGAAAGAATGTACCATCTTATATCGGTTCAGGGTAACAAACACTCAACACATCTTCACGATGTAATTAAGTGATTTCTTAACTTCATGTAATCATCGACGATTTATCTTCTCATAAATCTTTCAACGTCCAAAACCACTTCATAATTAGTCAAACGACTCCTTTCCAGTCCCACTTGATCTGATACTACACACGATACTCGTTAAATTCGATATTTCCTTTCTTTCGTGTCACACCTAAAAGGTACCACACTTAAAACACGATTTCCTTATTTCCATACTTCCAAGCAATAATCCTTCTAAATTCTTATTATTCTGACATAACTCATTCAACTGTCACCTTCCACTGCACAATCCAATTTTTCAACAGTGGAACACCATAAATTCTTAAGCACTACCAAGTAGCTAACAGTCCACGGATGAACACACTTATCCACTGGGGTCCTTACTAACCAGCGGTACAAGAAACATATTGATGTCCTATGGTAGAACAATTTCTTTGCCAACACACAATATTGTAACATCTGTCCAACACTCTCCAGATGATAAAGACACAGGAGTTACACTACTACAACCATAACGTACACAACTCCAAATCCATTCCAAACTCGAAACAATTCATCCAAAATAGATTAACAACTTTCGTTTCTAGGTACCACATTCCCTATTAATTCTTCTTACAGGTTTTCGACTTTCTCAAGGTTTCTTGCTAATTCAAGATCTCAACCCAAAACGACGTAACGCCAACACAAAACTTTAATCATATGTGTCGCTCCCGAGGAATTGCATCCATGGTACAAACGTGAAAGTGGCGCGGAAAAACAGAGTCGCTAGCAATGTGTATTTATCCCAAGAGAGGGAAAGGAAACACTGCGTAAACCTGAGGGAAGAGAAAAGAACATGGTCTCACGACCAAGAGAAAAGGGTAAGGGAGTCAGTTACGCGAAGGGAAGGTGTTAGCACCCAACACGTCCATCGTACTCGACGGGATCCACGCTTGTTGTCTCAATCAAAAGGTGTCGTCGTCTGGAGCTCCACTGCTATTGGAAAGGAGAAGGAACAGGAACGGAAAAGAACGAAGAGACGAAGAGACGAAGAAGAAAAGAAAAAGAAGTGACTCGATAGGACATCGCTCGTCCTACGCCTACGTATTCGCTCGTGCAATGGGAAAGTCAGAGTCAACGTAGTTCGGACACAAACTAAAGGGGGAGGTTGCTCGCCAAGACATCGTCGTCTTGTGCCTACGTATCCTCAATCGGACGAGAAAGAGGAAATCAGAGCAGTCGTAGTTCGACCTAACGAGGTCGGTTAGTGTTTTTTTTATGAGCGACGTTAGATTCGCGTCCGGCAGTTAGGGTCGATGCCTGTTTGCGGCGAAACAGAAAATAACGTGTTCTTTTCTGAAAATAATTTGAAATTAACGATCCCGAAGGATGAAAAAGGTTTGAGTTTGTTTTTGTGTTTTTTTAGACAGAAGTGGATTGAAGTTAGTTCGTAACTTACATTGCACTAAAGTCTACCATGCGGGAATGAGTGAATCGCATGGTCGCCCCCAAATGGGATGTATGCTAAACACTCTAGAAGAGGAGGGGAGACCCCTCGTTCTTCACCTCCTACACTAAAGGCTCGAGCACAATATTCGTTATATTTATTAAGTGTTTTAGAAGTATTATGAGATGAGAAGAGAAGACACAAGGAAGAAGGGTGACTCTAAGGGAATCACTATCCTAGTGTTGTCATGCAAAAGGGTGGTCCTATGGTTAGTGAAGTTTAGGCGAGAAACAACTACCTAAGACCAAATGCTAATCCTACTCCAAGCTTAATCGAAAATTAAGTTGGACTAGGTAGCTCAAAGGGGAAACAAATCCAAGACTTAAACAAGTCTTGAGATCCAAGGGAAGAAAAGAGTGAAAGAGATGAAGAAGAAAGGGAAAAGAACAAACAAAAACAGCAGCTACCACAACGCCCCTGCACCAAAATAGCTGTAAAAAGCAGTACACAAGCAACACAACTTATAACGGCATACAATTCAGCACAAGAAAGGGTGTAAAATGTCAGCTAGCAGCACATACAACAGCGCACACACACATAGACAGCTGTAGAAATAGGACAGCATGCGATACATTTGGATACGAATCAAGCATGGCAAAGCAAACACACATCAAACATCATGCATTATGATTACAAACACATCATATATCATGGCAAACAACACTTGGAGACAACATGAAAGAATGCACCACATCATGAGAGGATGCACAACATCAAGCATATGAACGAAATTGAAAACAAGTATGTATCTCATGAAATTAAACAATTCGGCATGCATAACACCATTCCAGCAACATAAGCATTTAATCACAATCAACATGCTCAAAGAAGTGTGTGTATGGTGTTCATAGCATCAAGCAATCAACAACACAAGCATGCACATTCAATAGTGAAAACCAAGAATTGCGCGTCGACAAAATCATATCCATGCCCTAGTGTGAGGTGCAACAGCTCAAGAATAATCCACAAATCATCAATGCATCATTCCATGAAGTTTAGGCATGCATCGGATCTCAAACAACCAAGAAAATGCAAGAAAATATCACTCTGCATCAGTGGTAATCGATTACTCACTTTGAGTAATCGGTTACTCAGTTGAAATTTGACCAAAAACGTGAAAATTAGGCAAAGTAATCGGTTACTCTGTTAGGGTAATCGATTACCACTGAAACAGAGGCAGAAAATAAACTTTGAAAAGCACTTTTCAGCATCCAATCACTTATGCAAACATCTAAATGATCATGCAATCAATTAATCACGAAATTCACATCAAATATCAGTAATCAAACACCAATTTCATCAATCAAACAACAAGATCACAAATCAAATCAAGCAAATGGATCAAATCACATCACAAACCAAGGATCTACATTGCATAAGTTGAAATTAAGCTATATCAAACATAGATCTAAGGAAAACCAATCTGCAAGGCTGAGATTTGCCTTGGTGATTGTTGAGCACGAAAATTGGTGAATCCAAGCAAGAAAACCAGAGATCTATACAATAATCTTCAAGATCCTAGCAAGAAACTTCAAGATCCAAGCAAGAACACTCCAAATAATCAAAAGTTGCTCCCAATAGTGATTCCAAGATCCAAACCAGTAACTATATCAGAATTGAACCAAGAATGATGATGTGATGGAGGTTTAGCTCAAGAATTCACAAATTCCAATGAAGAATTTGTGAATCTATGGATATGGAGCTTTGGTGAGAGGTTGAAGATGAAGATGAAAAGTTGAAAAAGTGGGAGAGAATTGAGAGAAAATCTGAAAAATTGGAGAGTGAAAATGATCTAGGTTGGTGAGGTTTGGAATGAATTGGTTTAAATAACCCCTAGGTTAGGAGTTAAGTTTAGGTTGGGAGTGAGGTTAAGTGAGTGGAAATTGGGATGAAATATGAATTAGGAAATGAAATGAGGAATTAGAGTGGAAAAGTGATGGAGAGAATTTGAATTTTGGGTGGAAAATGATGAAAATAGATCAATTCTAGATCCTTCCCACACATGCAAAAGCCAAGCACATGACCACAAAATACTCCAAAATTCTGCAGTGCTGAACATGCCACATTTTTTGCAATTTTGCCCAGAGTACTCGGTTACTCACTTTGAGTAATTGATTACTCCATTCAAAAATTCAAAAATGGCGCCAAAAGGAGGGAAACTTGGATATTCGCCCGGTTCCACCTGTTCTGGACCATGATAGACCTCTGAAACTTGCCGACTGATATTACCACTGGAATACACTTGAAATATGCTAAGAAATGTTTTTCGCACTCGGATTAAACCGCTGATACCAACTGTCTGGTGTTGAATAACTGATCAAAAATTGACTGCCGGGGTTTCTGATCATCCCATTACTTAATGAGCAAAATAAATGCTCAAAAAGACTTGGAAAGCTATCTGCTTGACTCTGAACACTGTTAACAAACGTACTGGATCTGATGACGCCGTGAGCTGCTGAAAGAATACCTTGATCCCGTGCTCAAAAGAAAAATGCAAAATGCAGGAATGATAATGCAGATGAAAGGAAGCATAAACCAGTTAGGTTAGAAACAAAAGGGAAAATTTTGAGGTGTTACAGCTGCCCCTATTCAAACTTCTTGGATCCGAGAGTATGGAAGCAACGGCTTTCAGACAATCGGGATACATGGAGATTGAATACCAAAATAACCTGAAAAAATTTGCAACCTGCGGGAAAATACAAAATAAAGTGCCTGCCAACCGAAGGTGGGCTTAGAAACAGCGGTTACCAACCAATAGTTGGGATGAAACAAAAGAGACCAACCAAAAGTTGGGATAACAGAGACTAACCAAAAGTTAGGATGAAACAAAAGAGACCAACCAAAAGTTGGGATAACAGAGACTAACCAAAAGTTAGGATGCAAGATACCAACCAAGAGTTAGAATGAAAGGATACCAACCAAGAGTTGGAATGAAAGATACCAACCAAAAGTTGGAATAACAAAAGGCACCAACCAAAAGTTGGAATAACCAAGAAGGTACCAACCGAAAGTTGGGATAACAAAAGGCACCAACCAAAAGTTGGAATAACCAAGAATGTACCAACCAAAAGTTGGGATAACTAAGAGCACCAACCAAAAGTTGGGATAAACGAGGACGCCGACCAAAGGTGATCTCAACACAGATTACCAACCAATAGTTGGGATAACAAAAGGCACCAACCAAAAGTTGGAATAACCAAGAATGTACCAACCAAAAGTTGGGATAACTAAGAGCACCAACCAAAAGTTGGGATAAACGAGGACGCCGACCAAAGGTGATCTCAACACAGATTACCAACCAATAGTTGGGATAACAAAAGGCACCAACCAAAAGTTGGAATAACCAAGAATGTACCAACCAAAAGTTGGGATAACAAAGAGCACCAACCAAAAGTTGGGATAAACGAGAACGCCGACCAAAGGCAATCTCAACACAGATTACCAACCAATAGTTGGGATAACAAAAGGCACCAACCAAAAGTTGGAATAACCAAGAATGTACCAACCAAAAGTTGGGATAACAAAGAGTACCAACCAAAAGTTGGGATAAACGAGAACGCCGACCAAAGGCGATCTCAACAAAGATTACCAACCAATAGTTGGGATAACAAAGGATACCAACCAAAAGTTGGGATAACCAAGAATGTACCAACCAAAAGTTGGGATAACAAAGAGTACCAACCAAAAGTTGGGATAAACGAGAACGCCGACCAAAGGAGATCTCAACACAGATTACCAACCAATAGTTGGGATAACAAAGGATACCAACCAAAAGTTGGGATAACGAGAACGCCGACCAAAGGCGAACTCATAACGAAGGAGACCAACCAAAAGTTGGAATGAAAGGATACCAACCAAGAGTTGGAATGCAATATACTAACCAAAAGTTAGAATAACGAGAAGAGGACCAACCAAAAATTGGAATAACCAAAGGGTACCAACCAATAGTTGGAATAACAACCGAAGAAGTACAGGAAGTAAAATCAACGGACTTACGACCTGTAAAGGAGATGACTCCGTCGGGGGAAGAGAAATCTACACAGACAACTCTGTGGGGGATTCTAACAACAAGGACAAATCCAATGTTTGGAGGGTGATGTTGACCAACATCTTCCGAATTACACCTCTTTTTGCTGGGGACAGAAACTGGTAACGGGTATCGAACCTGGCTTATGCTTCGAATGCATATGTTTGAATTTTGCCGTAATGCTCTATATCAATGGAATGCTACGCTTTTGGGAGGATGCCATGCAAAAATGCTTATGCAATGCAAAAGAGGCGTCTCAGCAAAATAAATGCTGAAGACCAAGGCAGCTCCACCGGGGATGACAAACTAAATTGTCCTCTAAAATAAGAGACCCTGCTGAGAAAGACTTCACTCTGCTGAGAAAATCGTAATTATACACTCTGCCAGAGATGAAAAACTCCGAGAGGAGATCCACTCTGAGGGAGGGATAAAGACGAATATTGGAGGTGGAACCCCAAAGAGAAACTCTCTCTACTGGGGATTACCAATGACTTCTGTCGAAGATAGAATCCAAAACCCGGATCTAAAAAAATGCCAATAACAACTGGACTTTAAGACCTGCCGGGGGTGTCAACCGCTGTTGAACAATCCACTGAGAAGATCACCACCAAACTCTGCTTGGGGATATTACTGGACTCAACCTGCTGTTGGGAGATACTATGGTTTTACCCTGCCGGCGAATATTAGTACTTTTACCCTGCTGGGGGAGTACCGACCATGACTAGCAAACCTGCTTGAGGAACGGTAGATGATGACATCAACTCTGCTAGAAGATAACATCAAGCTTACTCATCTGAGGGGATTATCCCATACCGTTGCTGGTGAGGAAAACATTTCTTGACTAGCTGAGGAGAATAAGTGCTCGGGCTCTGTGGGGAAATAACATCTTTGTCCACAGAAGATATTCCATAAGTCTCTGGCTGGGGATGCAACAACATTAATTTCTGCTTAATGAGAAAGTGCTGAATCAACCACAACTCTAACTGGGGAAATAATCCTCTGCGCTCTGCTGAGGAAGATGATCCTCGACACTCTGGTTGGGAAAAATAACAACCTGCTGCTGTTGGATGAACTTTTCAACGTCGAGGAGACTAGCTCTACTGGGGAGAAAAATCAACGAAACCTGCCAAGGTATATCATTGAGCTTGACCTGTTGTTGGAGGAAAGATTCTACCCTGCTGGGGATTAGAGCGTGCCTTTTCTGACGGAACTACGCTTCCTGACCTCCTGAGGAAAGTGACTACCAGGATCTGTGGGGAACACAAAGTCTTTTCAAAGACATCCAACACACCTCCTGCTAGAGATACAACCACACTCACCTCGGAGCAATCCACTTTGAACTGCTTGCTGGGGGGAATGGGTTCTGCTGAGGATGATGAACTTTCAGTGCTAGGGGAGACGACTCCACTGGGGAAGAACAAACCTGTTGTCCTGCAAACTCAATCAACAGGAAGTTCTATACGTAAAAAGCTCACCTCTATTACCAATACAACGACCACTGCCTAAGTAATTTCCACTGTTTTCTGCCATGCTTCGCAAAGCTTAACATTTTCGCATGCGATGTTTTATCAAAATATCGGACGTTTTTACAAACAAAACAACAAAAGTAAAAACACAAATGGAAGGCTTTTTGAGTGAAATGAAGATTTTATTGAATGAAATGGTCTGTGAATAGGCATTTACATTTGGAAGCAATTCCTGAAAAGAGGTCATTGCAAAAAGGAAATAAAAGAAAATACACATGTCGACAGTGTGGGGAACAGATATCCACCGTGATTCACTTCAGCTATGACCAAGTATGCCTCGCTTATCCGCAGATGCTCTGGCCTTCGAAAAGACTGACTCGACTGCTTCCTTTCCTTCGAAATTTTCCATGTATCAAAGGTGTTCACAGATGGAACGCAGATCGTAGCCTCTTGCTTTTAAATCCCTAACTTTTGCCTGGATCACCCTTTTCGGGTTTTCAATCCACCGGGATACCCCTTTTTGCCAAAGTTTCCTTTTCAGGATTTCAACTTTGCGGGTTTATTCTCTTTATTTTCTTTTTATCCCTAACTTTTGCCTGAACCTCTTCTTTTTATGGTTCGCCGGGATGCCCCTTTTTTTTTACTGGACTTTCTTTTTGTGTCCAGCGGGTCTCTTTTATGCAAAGTATTGTTTGACTACGTCTGCGTTCACAGGGGACGTAAAATCTTCGCCATCCATAGTTGAGAGTAATAAGGCTCCACCAGAGAAAACCTGTCTTACTACATATGCCCCTTCGTAGTTTGGAGTCCACTTGCCCCTGTGATCTGTTTGAGGAGGGAGGATCCTTTTCAAAATCAATTCACCAGCCTGAAAACACCGAGGATGCACTTTCTGATCAAAGGCTTTCTTCATCCTGCTCTGATACAACCGACCATGTGCAATGGCTTCCAGTCTCTTCTCTTCAATAAGGTTCAGCTGATCCAGTCTGGAACGTACCCACTCAGCTTCATCAAGTTTCACGTCTGCCAAGATTCTTAAAGAAGGAATCTCAACCTCTAATGGTAGAACTGCTTCCATACCATATAGCAATGAGAAAGGAGTAGCCCCAGTCGATGTGCGTACCGAAGTACGATAACCATGCAAAGCATAAGGCAACATCTCATGCCATTCTTTATAGGTCACTACCATTTTCTGCACAGTCTTCTTGATGTTCTTATTTGCCGCTTCAACAGCCCCATTCATCTTCGGACGATAGGGAGAAGAGTTGTGATGTTCAATCTTAAAGCTCTGACATAGCTCCTTCATCATCTTGTTATTGAAATTTGAACAATTATCAGTAATGATTCTCTCCAGGACTCCGTACCGGCAGATGATGTCCTTCTTGATAAATCTGGCTACCACTTGTTTGGTGATGTTGGCAAACGAGGCTGCTTCCACCCACTTCGTGAAATAATCGATGGCAACCAAAATGAAACGATGCCCATTGGAAGCAATCGGCTCAATCTTTCCGATCATATCAATGCCCCACATAGCAAAAGGCCAAGGTGATGATAACACATTCTGAGGAGTAGGCGGTACATGCACCTTATCAGCGTAAATATGGCATTTATGACATTTCCGAGCATATTTGAAACAATCAGATTCCATAGTCATCCAATAATACCCCGCTCTCAACAGTTTTCTGGCCATAGCATGTCCATTGGCATGGGTACCAAAAGATCCTTCGTGAACTTCCTCCATCAACAGGTTTGCCTCGTGTTCATCAACACAACGTAGCAAGACCATGTCAAAGTTTCTCTTGTATAGCACATCGTCCTTTGTCAGAAAGAAATTTCCCGCCAGCCTCCTCAGAGTTTTCTTGTCTTTGGTGGATGCACCTTCTGGATACTCTTGACTCTTCAGAAAAACCTTAATATCATGATACCAAGGTTTGCCATCTGACACATCTTCAATTGCAAACGCAAAAATTGGCCTATCCAAGCGCATGATTCTGATCGAAGGAGTTTCATTCCAACGATTCACCTGATACATCGAAGACAACGTTACCAACGCATTGACCATCTGATTCTCCAACCGGGGTATATGATGGAAGTCAATTATGTCAAAGAACGGTAACAACCTCCTGGCATAGTTATTATAAGGAACCAAGTTTGCTTGACGAGTTTCCCATTCTCCAGTGATCTGATTAACCACCAACGCGGAATCACCATAAACATCGAGGTTCTTGATTCTCAAATCAATCGCTTCTTCTAACCCCATAATGCATGCTTCATACTCCGCCTCGTTGTTGGTGCATATGAACGGTAATCGGGAAGTGAAAGGTATATGAGAACCTTTTGGAGTTGTAATGACTGCCCCGATTCCGTTACCGTATAAATTAACAGCCCCATCAAAGACCAGCTTCCATTGGGACCCAATTTCTGGCCCTTCATCAGGTAGAGGCTCTTCACTGTCTTTCATCTTCAGATACATAATGTGCTCATCAGGAAATTCGAACTTCATCGGTTGATAATCCTCAATTGGTTGTTCAGCGAGATATTCTGACAAAACACTTCCCTTAATGGATTTTTGGGAAACATATTGAATATCGTATTCTGTCAGAACCATCTGCCAACGGGCTATTCTTCCAGATAGCGCCTGCTTTTCAAACACATATTTGATCGGATCCATCTTTGAAATCAAGAGGGTTGTGTGGTTTAACATATACTGCCTCAAACGCTTAGCTGCCGAAGCGAGTGCATAACATGTTTTCTCCAGCATTGAGTACCTCGACTCACAATCAGTAAACTTCTTACTCAGGTAGTAGATGGCATGCTCTTTAATACCTGACTCGTCATGTTGACCGAACACACACCGCATTGAGTTCTCAAGAACCGTAAGATACATAATCAATGGCCTTCCTGGAACTGGCGGCATAAGGACCGGAGGTTCCTGCAAATATTCTTTTATTTTTCGAACGCCTTTTGACAATTCTCGTTCCACCTGACCTCTTGATCTTTTCTTAGCAACTTGAATATCGGTTCACACGTGTGTAGCGAGCGATTTTGGACGTGGTTGCGAAGCGCTATCGCTCTTTGGTGTTTATAGCTCGATTCATTTTTTATCCTATTAAAGCTAATGAAGGAAGGGAAATAGATGTCTCAAATTAACCCTGCTTGCAAACTGAGGTTAAACAGCGGTCTGTTAGGTTACAGATGTTACAAAGATTCGGGGTCTCTATTGCGTGTATTTTTTTAAAAGTGGTGTTCGGTTTAGAAGTTAGGACGGATGCTTCTTTGATAGATATGTGAGAGTATGGGATTTTGGGTTTTTGTTTAGTGTGCTCGCTAAGATCTTTTCTTTCAATCTTATGCCTACGTATTCCCGTTTACCGAAACAGGGAAATCAGAGCGTTCGTAGTTCCTCCTATTCTATGGGAGGAAATGGTTGTTTAGTGTCTTGTTCAAAGCCCAAGACATGAAGCGAAAGGTGGTTTGTATCTTGTTCAAAGCCCAAGATGTGAAGCTAAAAGGGTTTGTCTTTAGAGAGAATTTGTCATCTCTAAAGGGGGTCTGTACGTCACAACTGTTTATAAAGGAGAATTACTTTAACCGGGATTTGTGAATCCGACAATGCCATAATTTCCTTTAAAGGGGATTTTAACCTGAAGGAGAAGACTTTAACTCAGTGTAGAGCAATGCTATCTTTCCTTAGGAATTTCTCATGCTAAAAGTGGGATAGTGGCATGGATGTAGATGATCCAGAGGCTTGCTGCTTACAGCGATTAGATGAAGGGGAAGGAGTTGTTGATGTTTGTGTACTGTGAACGAGGCACAGCTTTGAGGCTAAAAGGTTGATTGGGTCAACCAGTGGTTTTCTTATACAAATCCTAAGAGGAGGCTAATATGTGACTCGGACAAAGCCCGGGAGAGAGGCTAAAAGGTTTTGACTCAACGAGGGAGTCTTTTGGTATCTCGTATAAAGTCCGAGATGAAGGCTATTTGACTCAATAAGAGAGTTTTTTGTATCTCGTACAAAGCCCGAGATGGAGGCTGAAATTTGTTTGGCTCAATAAGAACCTTTTTGTATCTCGTATAAAGCCCGAGATGGAGGCAAAAGGGGTGATTGACTCAACGAGGGAGTCTCTTATGTGTCTCGTACAAATCTCGAGAGAGAGAGAGGCTAAATGTTGTTTGACTTCGCTGGGGAGAATCATTGTACAAAGCCCAAGAGGAGGCTATGGCTACTGTTTCAGTTGAGTGACAGGTCCAGTATGCTGATTTAAAGAGAAAATCAGTTCTTATATGAGTAACACTGTACTCAAGGATTTGATTCGAGGATCAGGGATATTTCCTGTTCTTTAAGGAAATGGGAAATCCAAAGGGTATTGAGACTGTCCGAGTCTATGGGTTTTCTTCCTATTTAACGAAGGGGTCACTTGAGAATGTCTTTAAGACTCAAGGAAATTAGACTGTCCAAGTCTAGAGTTTCATCTTTCGTACTATTCTTTGAGAAACAGTAGTAGACTCTTTGAAAGGACTGTTCTATGCAGATGATTAAGTTCTGTTCCTATACCTCTAGGAGGTCGTCGGGACAATTTGTACGAAGCCCAAGAGGAGGCTGGAATCTTTTAAGAAGCCGACGGGTCCTTGTACGAAGCCCAAGAGGAGGCTATCATTCCCGGAGGAAGAGATCATTATACGAAGCCTAAGAGGAGGTCGTGAATACTTCTAAGAAGTCGGCGGGTCCTTGTACTAAGCCCAAGAGGAGGCGGGGTTGCTTTTAGGAAGCCTGTGGGTCCTTGTACGATGCCCAAGAGGAGGCCGATGCTTTTAAGAAGCCGATGGGTCCCCAAACCCCGAGAAATTCAAGACATGCTATTCACCGAGAATAGATCAAGCCAGGAAAGTTCGAGAATTTGGAAGAAACTCAAGAGATGCCATTCACGGAGAAAAGATCATCTCTGGGGAGTAGAGTTTCTTGACAAGTGCTTTTAAGAAGCCTGTGGGTCCCCAAACCCCGAGAAATTCAAGACATGCCATTCACCGAGAATAGATCAAGTCAGGAAAGTTCGAGAATTTGAAAGAAACTCAAGAGATGCCATTCACCGAGAAAAGATCATCTCTGGGGAGTAGAGTTTCTTGACAAGTACTTTTAAGAAGCCTGTGGGTCCCCAAACCCCGAGAAATTCAAGACATGCCATTCACCGAGAATAGATCAAGCCAGGAAAGTCCGAGAATTTGGAAGAAACTCAAGAGATGCCATTCACGGAGAAAAGATCATCTCTGGGGAGTAGAGTTTCTTGACAAGTGCTTTTAAGAAGCCTGTGGGTCCCCAAACCCCGAGAAATTCAAGATATGCCATTCACCGAGATTAGATCAAGCCAGGAAAGTCCGAGAATTTGGAAGAAACTCAAGAGATGCCATTCACGGAGAAAAGATCATCTATGGGGAATAGAGTTTCTTTGACAACTTCTACGAGTGACAGTCTATGAAAGGGTTCACCGAGAATGCTGCCTTTCATGTCTCCATATTGTTTAACCCCAAGAGGAGGGAAGACTGTGTCTGGTAGTCCTATGGGGATCTAGTTTTGACTATTTAAGAGTGATCAACAGGCTTAATGCTAGACGTAGTTGTCGGGGAAACTCTAAATATATATACTATTATTACACAGTTGATATGAGTTTATGAAAGAAGACTTACAGCGAAACAGCCCCACAATACAGTTATATGTATATGAAAGCGGTTAATGAAAGCATATAAACACTTACTCGGTTGTAGCACTTCCATGTTGTTTGGTTAGTTGTTCAACAAAGAAAGATTGAAAACAACAGTATATTCAAAATCAAAGGAGAAAGTGCTTTGAAAAAGAAAGATTTGGGGCTTACAGCTCAAGGAGAGGCCCAGGGTTTTATCAGTGAGCGCACTGTTTGAATTTGTACAAAGGGACTTATACAAGTGGCTGTGGCCCAAGAAAGGTTTTCTGTACAAAGTGGATGGGTCTTACACTCTCTCAAGAGGCCAAAAAAGTTTTAAAGAAAAGAAATGGGTCTTACTACTCGAGGGTAGGCCCAATTGATTTTCAGTTTGAAAATGGCGATCGCGCCGAGATTTCCTTTTAACGCAGAGGGACTTATACAATAAGTGAGGCCCAAAATGTTTTGGTTAAAAGGGGATTGGGTCTTACACTCTATTAGAGGCCCAAAAGTTTTGAATGGGTCTTATAGCTCAAGGAGAGGCCCAATTGATTTTTTTAAAAGGCGACGATTGCGTCGTTTATTTGAAAATGTACAGAGGGACTTATACAACGAATGAGGCCCAAAAAGTTTTCTGTACAAGGGGGTTGGGTCTTACACTCTAATAGAGGCCCAAATGAGTTTTAAGAAAAGAAATGGGTCTTACTACTCGAGGGAGGCCCAAAAATGATTTGGTCAAAAAAGGATTGGGTCTTACACTCTATTAGAGGCCCAAATGTTTTGAAAATGATTTATGAGGGTTGAATTAATCCAAAACCCTAATTTGTTTTCAAAAATGTATTTAATTGAATAAAAATTCAATTAAAATGATCAAAATTGTTTAACATATGGAAAACAAATTGTGATCTTGGATTAATGCTTCAAAAATTAAGTATTGACCTACAAAATAATTAGAAGGCATTAAAAGTTGCAAAATCAAGGTGGAAAAAATATTTTAAATGTTAAAAACAATTAAAACATTAATTCTTTGCAAAAATATCAATTATACAAAATAAATAATATTTTTGGGATTTTTTGGGAAAATAAAATATTTTAACATTTTTGTGAATTATTAAAAAAAGAATCAACTCAAAATCATTAAAACTCAGAGAGAAATTAATTTTTGAATCAATTAAATAAAATCACAAAATTCAAATATTTGAATTTTCAAAAAATGTCGCCAAGAACACACCAAGAACACGCGCGTGTTCTGGGTTTTCCCAGATTTGCATTTTCTCTTCAATCTCACTGAATACTTGATTATATCATGCCATCCACATACCAATCAACTCGTTTCAACCTCACGATCATGTCTATGACAATTAATTTCATTTAAATTAAACATACAACAAGAAATCATGAAAAATCTTCAAGAACCCTAATTTCTGCATGAAGGCTAGGATTTTTGATACACAATTCAAACAATGCAATTAATTGAGGGGAAACATTCCATGCATGATTATGAACATATAGCCAAATTATTGTGCAGCAAAAATTGCATGGATCATAGAGCTAGAAGAGCTCATGCTTACCTCTTGCAGCTGGTGATCGTGATTTGTGTTGGAGGTGTTACATCTAGGTTCCAATGATCTGGATAGCTTCCCTATGTGCCATGGAGTGTGTATGAATGCTTGGAATGGATTGAAATGATCTGGAACTTGAGATGGTACCCCAACTGCAAATCTTTCAAGAACTTGAGCAATTGGATGGTGATTTTGTGAAATCTGTGTTCCAGATGTTATGTGAGTGTTTGGATCACTTCTATATGATGTATGTGAGGTGTGTGTGTGATTGGTTTGATTGGAAAAGCTCTCAAACTCAAAACCCGATAGTGACTTGCCTTAGAAGGCAAAATTGGAGTGAAAGAAGAGATTTTGAGGAAAGCATCTGTTTGATGGCTTTGGTGTACTCAAACTGATCACAATTGAGCTCTATTTATAGTAGAGCAAGTTTGTTTTGCAAGGAATAGTGAATGGCAACTGCTGAGTAGGTTTGGCCAATGTTGGCAAATGAAAATCCAAGTCTCCTCTAGCCATTGACTAGAGGTTAGGGCACTGGATGCTGGTTCCCTTGGTCTCGGATAAGTCTTGACTGAATTCCGTTGAGAATGGCTCAGTCCATGCCACCTTGATGCTTCCATTGAATGCTCCAATCCAAAATTGGAGTCTTGTCCCTATTTTGGCAATTCTAGGTTCAACATGCTATTTCTTGTTCCAAAGACTTTGGAGGCTTGGCTCAGTGATTGTCCCCTTTAGATTCAATCCTCAGAGGTGTCCAAGTGGATAGGAGCATTTGGATTTGGCTGATTTTGGCAAATCGACCAAAAGTGTAAAAATATGCCTTGCCTTGGCAGATTTCAGCAAGGCAACTTGCTAATGTCATATCTCATGACTCAAATTGAATTTGGTAATGTTCTTGGCCATTTTGGAAAGCCCTTACATGACACAACAACTGTTTAAACATGTTTGGTTTTGATCTCTTTTAAATCCAAGTGAAAAATCCCCCTACATTTGGTAAAAAGTAAGGTAAAATCTGACTTAGTGAAATTTTCACTAAGTGTTGGAACAAAGTGACTTTTCTTGATTTTGATCACTCCATAACTCAAAATCCATGAGGAATATGGACATAGGTCAGTATGAAGCTTTTGTAGAGGGCAATGAGATCTACAAATCAAGCTTTGAATGGGGAACAATGGTCTTGTGGTTTAGGAGTTATGGTCCTCCAAAGTTGGCACATTAGTGTCACTTTTACCATAACTTAGAAATTTTTCTAAGTTTTTATGGTTACCCCTTTTACAAGTTATCCCACTTTCTTTGATTTTTCTTGATGAATGATGATTCAAATCATACATTAACATCATTTTAGGGTTAAAAAACCATTTTTATGAAAAATCTCAAAAAGTCAAAGTTGACTTTTGTGTACAGTTGACTTTTTATCAAATGAATTCCAAACTGTGCAATTCTTCAGGAAATCATGTCCTTGACCTAAATTAAACTTGATGGACATGTTACATGGGTGTCATAGGGTATATTGAATCATGTCTTAGGGCTTGGGAGCATGTCCTGGTCAAAAGTCAAAGTTACAGTTGACTTTCCTCGCGAAACCCTAATTGTGGTGCAGATGAAATTGAGACTTGTTGCTCAAGCTTCTTGGATTAATCCATTGTTCCAAATGGATCAATATAGATCATTAGAGACCCTCAAACCCTCTCTTGAGGTCTTGGCTCATGACTTTCCCTAAAAGTCAACTTAGGGGTGAATTAGGTCAAGAAACCCTAATTCCTGATTTTTGATGAATGCATCCCCTGAGGCAAAATTGACTTGATGATTGGGTCCATGAGGTTCCATGGAGTATATTAGGTTGTGTTTTGGATCATTGGCTTGTGCCCAGATGAAAAATTTCCATCTTGAGGCCCTGGTAGACCAAAACCCTAATTTGGTGACACTGTCGATCTTGAGACTTGATCCACCTAGAAGGGAGCAGCCTTGTACTTGATCCTTGAAGTGGGAGTCCTTTTGATCCATTGTGGATGTTTGAGAGGTTAGAAAAGTTGAAGATCATGTCATTCCTTAATTGATCCTTTGCCTAAAAGCTTTGAGAAGGCTTGAAACCCTAAGTCTGATTGTAGTGGATGCTCACCCATCTTTGGGGAGACTGATGAAGTATGATGGTACATCCATATTGTGATGATGAGTTTCACAATGATGGGAAATCTTAGTGGTCAAAATTTGGGGTATGACAATGTGGCTGTAAGATGAGAGATGAATCTAGCAATGTAGTTCAACCTCCCTAAGAAACCACGAACCTCCTTTTCTGTTCATGGTTCAGGCATTTCTTGAATGGCTTTTACTTTAGCAGGGTCCACTTCGATACCTTTTTCGCTGACAATAAAACCCAGTAACTTTCCAGATCTCACCCCGAAGGTGAACTTGTTCGGATTCAACCTCAGTCTGAACTTTCTCAACCTTTCAAACAGCTTTTGAAGATTCACTAGATGCTCTTCCTCCGTCTGTGACTTCGCAATCATGTCATCAACATAGACCTCGATCTCTTTGTGAATCATATCATGAAAGAGAGTCACCATCGCCCGCTGATATGTTGCCCCAGCATTCTTCAATCCAAAGGGCATCACTTTGTAACAGAATGTTCCCCACGGTGTTATGAACGTTGTTTTCTCCATGTCCTCTGGGGCCATCTTGATTTGGTTATATCCAGAGAAGCCATACATAAAGGAAAACACAGAATATTGAGCGGTGTTGTCTACTAACACATCAATGTGAGGAAGCGGGAAGTCGTCTTTTAGGCTTGCTCTATTCAGATCTCTGTAATCAACACACATCCTGACCTTTCCGTCCTTCTTAGGTACAGGCACAATATTAGCAACCCACGGAGGATAATTTGTTACAGCAAGAAACCTAGCATCTAACAGTTTCTGAACCTCTTCTTTAATCTTGACGGACATTTCCGGTTTCGTCCTTCTCAGCTTCTGCTTGACTGGAGCACATCCTTCTTTGAGCGGCAGCCGGTGTACCACTATGTCAGTGTCGAGCCCAGGCATGTCCTGGTAAGACCAGGCGAAGATATCCACATACTCTCGGAGCATTTCGATCAATCTTCCCTTGACAGAGTCTTCCAAAGCAGCCCCAATCCGTACCTCTTTCTTTGCGTCCTCGGTTCCCAAGTTAACAACCTCGATTTCCTCCTGATGAGGCAGAATGATCTTTTCCTCCTGTTTTAACAACCTGGCTAATTCCTCTGGTAAGGCACAGTCTTCATCAGTCCCCTCTTCAGCCTGATATATGGGATTATCGAAGTCATATCGAGCCATAGCTGAATCATGATGGGTGGAATCTGAACAAGAAAACCTGCATGATTGATGATATATGTTTATTATGGATGCATCAAACAAAACACATTGCCATTTTGCTGTGATTTTAATGCAAAAACAAAAACAGAAGAACAGGGATCTAAACATTTGAATGTGAAAACTTCCTTTATTAATGATAAAGAAAAGCATACAAAAACATTCAAGCCCTACAAACAAGAATCACTACGTCTTGGGCAGAACGTAAGATTAACAGAGATAACAAACAGAAGCAATTGCTCTGGTCTGGTCACTTGAATAACTCTCTCCGACGACCAGTTGCGAAGGCTTTGACCTGGGACACGTGGGCAGATCTAACTACCCATATCACAATCACTATCTCCATCCTCCTCAATCGTATTGACTCTGTTAAAGAAAACGCCGACACTGGTGAAACGGACTGGACCATAGAACTTAGGAGGCTCTTCAGGACGCCTGGGTGGCTTATAACCCAGTCCATGAGTATCCCTCTTTTCCTGGACATCAATAATCTGACCCCACTTTCGTGATCCGTCAGCTTCAACCACGGCCCGAGCATCTTTGAAAGAAGACATTGAAATCTCTGGCTGATGTACCACTGTAGGCTGAACCACTTCAGATTGGCTACCTTCCTTAAGAGGATTCTCAGTGATCTTCACTGCTTCGAAACCCTGATATAGAGTTTCGTGTATTTCGCCATCTACCTCCACATACTTGAAAGTAGATAGCTGGCTTATCATCATATCCTCTTCTCCACAAACCGTCACCACATGCCCGTCTACCATATACTTTAACTTCTGATGCAATGTAGACGTCACAACCCCAGCACTGTGAATCCATGGACGACCCAGCAAACAGCTGTACGCAGGTTGGATGTCCATGATATAGAAGGTAGCATCGAAAACTTCCGGCCCGACCTTAATTGGTAGCACAATCTCACCGAAAATAGACCTCTTTGAGCCGTCGAAAACGCGCACCACCAAATCACTTGGTGTGCATATCAACCCGCGCGTGTCTAGCTTCAACAAGGCTTTCTTAGGCAGAACATTCAAATAGGACCCAGTATCCACGAGCACATGAGACATCAACGATCCACGGCATTCAACAGAAATATGCAAGGCATTGTTATGGTTTCTCCCAGCTGGAGTCAAGTCAACATCAGTAAAACCCAGACCATTTCCTGCATTGACATGGGCCACCACCCCCTCCAACTGATTAACAGAGATCTCTTGAGGTACGTAAGCAGCATTCAGTACCTTCAGCAATGCATTTCGGTGTGCCTCGGAGCACAATAACAGGGACAAGATGGAGATCTTGGACGGAGTCTGATGCAACTGATCAACAATCTTGTAGTCACTCTTCCTGATTAATCTCATAAATTCTTCTACGTTCTCGGAGAAAGAATTATTAATCGACCCTGTCGTGGAATCATTCACTACTGGTGCTTGCACAAAATTACCTACAACCTGTTTCCCTTTGTCTTGTCCAAAACTACCAGCTTGATCATTAGAAGGGGTAAAGACCCTACCACTTCTCGTGATAGCCCCTGCCTCAACACTGCTTTCAACACAAGAGTTCAATACAGAAGTTCCCACCAGTTCTTGTTTCTGTCCATTGACAAACACTTCGGCCCCATAGTTCCAAGGAATGGCCTTGGTACTCTCATATGGCACGAGTCCGGGAGCTGTAATAATCACCGGTGCTGGTCTGACTGGCCCTGAAATAGTGATTATTTTGAAAGGGACAGTAATGGTAGCAACCTCATTTTTCCTGCTAACAACCTCTTTCCGTTGGTCACATCGGCCACACTGCAATCGACCTTCGTCTATCAGCTTTTGAATTCCTGATTATAACAACTCACACCCATTCACTTGCGACATACACTCTGAACAATTCTCATCACATCCGGGGGACACCCCACCCCTCAATAACCTCTCCTTTACCACCATCAAAGGAGTCCTTAATTCATTAACATCGGTAACCAAATTCAAAGATTCATTCTCCTCTAACACAGCGTTGACCCTTGGCCCTCCATGGTTCGGTATTGGGTTCTGGATGACGTTTGGCCCATAATTTGAAAAGTTAATGGCTTTAGAATCCACCAAGTCTTGGACTTTATGCTTAAAAGCCTTGCAGTCCTCGATGTGATGTCCGGGTGCCCTAAAATGAAAATCGCATTGGGCGTTGGGATTATAACCCGGAGGAGGATTACCGGTAAAAGGGGCCAATGTCCTCTTCTGAACTAACTGTAGTTGTAGTAAATGCTGGAGCAATTGAGAATAAGGCATGGGAGGTGTTTCAAAATGTCTATTAGTCGTTCTTTGTCTGGCCGGGTACTGGCGAGGAGCCTGATTCCGCTGTTGCTGTGGAAGCGTTGCCGGAATTGTCACTGAAGCTACCTGCTGGTTATAACTCTGATGCTGCTTTCCTTTACCTCGGTGAGCCGTCACAGAATTTGCTTCTTCCTTTTTCTTGTAATTAGCATAAGGTTTCTTCCCCTGACCAGAAGACGACCCATCACTACCTGCCACCTTCCCTGCTTTAATTCCACTTTCTAACATCTCCCCGACCATGATCAAATAAGCAAACTTGCCTGACGCGCAAGGTAACAGTTTCTCATAATAACGTCCCGGCAAAGTATCCATAAACAAATTCAACATTTCCTTTTCCAACATGGGCGGCTGCATCCTTGCCGCTAGTTCACGCCATCTCTGCGCATATTCCTTGAAGCTTTCGTTATTCTTTTGGGACATATTCTGTAACTGGGTCCTGTTGGGAGTCATATCAGTGTTATATTGGTAGTGCTTGATAAAGGGCTCGACCAACTCTCTCCAATTACGGACATGACATCTCTCTAATTGCATATACCATTCCAAGGATGCCCCAGACAGGCTGTCTTGGAAAAAATGCATCAGCAATTTCTCATCTTTAGAATACGCGGCCATCTTCCTCGCGTATACCCTGACATGCATCTTGGGACAAGTAGTACCATTGTATTTTGCGAAAGTGGGCACCTGAAATTTGTGTGGAATTACAACTCCAGGAACCAGCCCCAAATTCTCCAGATCCATTCCCACAGAATTCTGGTTCACCACTCCTCTTAGTTGTTCTTCAATGAGTCTGAACCTTTGATCATTGTCAGCCTGAGGATCAGCATCCCCACCTGGCAGAGAGAAAACATCATCTTGTTGGTCTTCGAAACGACGACCATTAATAGCACAAACACTTCCTCCTCCCACAACAGAAGGAATCACAAGCTGCTCTCCTCCGCCCTGAGGGATCACAACACCAGGAATAGGGATCTCTACACCCACGGGACCTCCCTGGGCACCGTTACCAACAACGCCGTTATGAACTCCGCCATGAAGAACCCCGTCCTCATCCACCCTTTCCACTAAGGGTTGGACCAAAGTCCTCAATTGCTCTTGCCCTTGGGCAACACCTTGCATCAGCTCCATGAATTGGTCTATACGGGCCTGCATGGCAGCCATGTCAGCTTGCATCTTCTCCATAATTCTCTTCTGATTTGATCTAGTAGAATATCGGTGAATTGGCTGGTTATCAATCCTGCCTACAACCAAATAAAGGTTATAACAAACAGGAACGAGCACCTGCGATGCAAAAATGAATATGATTATGCAAATGCAAATGAACATGTTTGAATATTTGCAGGGCGATCCACCCCTTGATTCCAGTTTAAAGACAAGATAAGATGAAACTGCTGCTCATATAAATCAGAGAAAATCCCTGTCAGAGATTACAACCCAAAATAACATAACAAGCCTGAAACAAAAGAAGCAAAGATCCCAGCCAACAATTCTGGTGGTGACCCGAGATACAAAGAAAAATAAACTATAAAGTGTCACCCACTGCCTGATCTAGAGTCTTCACTCCTACGCCTCTTCACCTCAGCTCGTATCTTCAGATCTGCTATGGTCGCTATGGCCTCATTCAGTCGCTCCTCAACTGCGCGTCTCTGGAACGTCCCTGATAAGATCGCCTCTTCAGCTAGCTCTTTTTCTTTCTTAGCGAGAAGCTCTGTCTTCAACTTGGCGACATGAACAGCCTCGCCTCGCTCATGTTTCAACTGGTAGATTTCTCTTTGCAGCTCACTGTTCTCCTCTCGAAGCTTCTCCTTTTCAATCCACAGTTTGTTATACTTCTCTATTTCAATTGTGGTCGGGGATTCAATCAGCAGGGGGTAAGATGGAGGTTCTCTGCAGAACGGTAGAAGTACACTCTCTACTCTCCTCTGAATCCAATCCTCGTATGCAGGGAAGGCTTTGTTGTTACACTTTCCAAAAGAAATCTGCCCTTTCTTGTGGCGATCTCTACAAGTATCTGCAGCTTCCTTTAACACTTCCAGATTGGCTTCTCCACTCACATATAGAGACTCTTGAACATCTTGGTCCTTTGGCGGCTCCTTCAAAGCATACCCAAATTGCCTAACAGCAAGAATAGGGTTATAATTAATTCCCCCTTTTCTTCCTATTAAAGGTACGTTTGGGTAACCTCCACAACTAACCAGGATCTCTTGGCCCAGCAAATCACGATTGATCCAAATCAAGTTGTCAGCCCTTAATCCCATCAATCTCCTCGACCAATCCAATGTTTATATGGTGTCTACAAATGCCCCAGAGTCAAGAAGGCGATCGGCAAACCATTTGTACAGAACTGGAGCACAAAAGTAAAGAGGTCCTCCTCTCCTCTTCTCATTCTTATAGTGCATCGAATAGTACAGATCCCCAAGCAAGGTAGGTACCAGATTTTTCGTGGTGAATATCCGGACAGTGTGTACGTCCAAAAAATTCTTCACATTAGGGAATAACGCCGTTCCATAAACACACATAGCCAGAATTGCATTGAACACCGACCAACACTTAGCCTTAGCACAAATAGCTGCCTGCTCGATCAAAAACTTCGTATGAAAGCCTTTATAACCTCCTTTACTCGCAACATTCTTCTTCAGCAAAGACTGATCCAAAGATAATGCAGCAGCAATCTTTTCCAGACCGGGAAACTCCTTAGAAGGATAGAAGTGAACTTCTTCTTTGACCGAAACATCCAAAATGAGAGCATACTCTTCCAATGTCGGCGCTAAAAGATAATCCGCAAACAGAAAACACCGCAGGTGAGGGTCATAAAACTGTGCCAGGGTGTGCAAAGCCCTGAACTCATAGTTGGTAACGTCTCGGGCAAAGCTCAGAATCCTCCCATATTCTCCTCTAAAGTCTGCCAATACCCCGGGTTTTGCCATAGCCGAGATCTTGTGCACAACATCTAAATGAAGCTCTGGGAACTTGTACAGGATGATATTCTTTCTTTCTTCAATGCTGGTATTCATCATGGACAGTCTTCGGACAACCGGAATCAAAGGTAGGATGCAACCCTACAAATGAACAAACATGTTAGAATGCAAAATGATGATGCAAATGCAAACATGGGATCGAGGTATCCATGATGCTCAAAACTGCTATTGTTCTGCTGACTGAATAAAACCCCAAATATCAGAAAACCAGAAATCCAGAATAACGGCCTATTCAAACTGCCAGAAAATCAGGATAATAACAGTACGCCGATGAGAAATCCATAAAACCGGGTAGGTTGAAGGTTTCGGCCACCTGCAGACCTGCAAACACCTATCCCCTCTCACATGTGGGTTCTAGAAAACGGGATCCTCAGTCTCGGATTCTCGATTTGAGAAGCAATAGTACATTCATCCCTCGGGGTACAATACTATCGCCAAACAAAGAGGTCGTCCACTGATTCCCCCAAAAATAAGGATCATCCTATGGTAAGTTCTTAGCATTGGGTCCTCGGATTGACAAGTGTAGTGGGTTTGCCATTTCTGGACTGCCATTATCACGTGCCGGGAGGAGAGGCGTTGCTGAGTCCTCGGGAGACGGTCGCCAGAGTCGACAGTTTTCCAGGTTATATTCCATCATCTGCCCCAAATGCGCAGGATAGAATATTACCAAGAAAACCTCGTCTGGATGTGGAGTTTTCATGTATACTAAGTCTGGCCAAATGCCAAACAAGTCGCACTACTTTCCACGCTAATCATAGGTGTATGCTCAAGCCTGGGTATTGGGCTTTTCTCTCACGGATCCAACCCACATTGCAAACAGAAAATCCAGCAGCAGAACAGTACAACAGTAATGAAATGCAATACTATAAATGCGGTAAATACAGTAAAACAGTAATATACAACAAAATAAAGAACAACGGATAAACACCCAATGAAATAAAACAAACAAGCGCTAGGATCGACTCGCAAAAGGGGATGGACCAGCAAGAGGTCAACCAGTCCCCAGCAGAGTCGCCAGCTGTCGCTCCCGAGGATTTGCATCCATGGTACAAACGCGAAAGTGGCGCGGAAAAACAGAGTCGCCAGCAATGTGTATTTATCCCAAGAGAGGGAAAGGAAACACTGCGTAAACCTGAGGGAAGAGAAAAGAACATGGTCTCACGACCAAGAGAAAAGGGTAAGGGAGTCGGTTACGCGAAGGGAAGGTGTTAGCACCCAACACGTCCATCGTACTCGACGGGATCCACGCTTGTTGTCTCGATCAAAAGGTGTCGTCGTCTGGAGCTCCACTGCTACTCGAAAGGAGAAGGAACGGGAACGGAAAAGAACGAAGAGACGAAGAAGAAAAGAAAAAGAAGTGACTCGATAGGACATCGCTCGTCCTATGCCTACGTATTCCCTCGTGCAATGGGAAAGTCAGAGTCAACGTAGTTCGGACATGAACTAAAGGGGGAGGTTGCTCGCCAAGACATCGTCGTCTTGTGCCTACGTATCCTCAATCGGACGAGAAAGAGGAAATCAAAGCAGTCGTAGTTCGACCAAATGAGTTCGGTTAGTGTTTTTTTTATGAGCGACGTTAGATTCGCGTCCGGCAGTTAGGGTCGATGCCTATTTGCGGCGAGACGGAAAATAACGTGCCCTTTTCTGAAAATGATTTGAAATTAACGATCCCGAAGGATGAAAAAGGTTTGAGTTTGTTTTTGTGTTTTTTTAGACAGAAGTGGATTAAAGTTAGTTCGTAACTTACATTGCACTAAAGTCTACCATGCGGGAATGAGTGAATCTCATGGTCGCCCCCAAATGGGACATATGCTAAACACTCTAGAAGAGGAGGGGAGACCCCTCGTTCTTCACTTCCTACACTTAAGGCTCAAGCACAATATCCGTTATATTTATTAAGTGTTTTAGAAGTGTTATGAGATGAGAAGAGAAGACACAAGGAAGAAGGGTGACTCTAAGGGAATCACTATCCTAGTGTTGTCATGCAAAAGGGTGGTCCTATGGTTAGTGGAGTTTAGGCGAGAAACAACTACCTAAGACCAAATGCTAATCCTACTCCAAGCTTAATCGAAAATTAAGTTGGACTAGGTAGCTCTAAGGGGAAAAGAATCCAAGATTTAAACAAGTCTTGAGATCCAAGGGAAGATAAGAGTGAAAGAGATGAAGAAGAAAGGGAAAAGAACAAACAAAAATAGCAGCTACCACAACGCCCCTGCACCAAAACAGCTGTAAAAAGCAGCACACAAGCAACACAGCTTATAACGGCATACAATTCAGCACAAGAAAGGGTGTAAAATGTCAGCCAGCAGCACATACAACAGCGCACACACACATAGACAGCTGTAGAAATAGGGCAGCATGCGATACATTTGGATACGAATCAAGCATGGCAAAGCAAACACGCATCAAACATCATGCATTATGATTACAAACACATCATATATAATGGCAAACAACACTTGGAGACAACATGAAAGAATGCACCACATCATGAAAGGATGCACAACATCAAGCATATGAACGAAATTGAAAACAAACATGTATCTCATGAAATTAAACAATTAGGCATGCATAACACCATTCCAGCAACATAAGCATTTAATAACAGTCAACATGCTCAAAGAAGTGTGTGTATGGTGTTCATAGCATCAAGATATCAACAACACAAGCATGCACATTCAATAGTGAAAACCAAGAATCGCGCGTCGACAAAATCATATCCATGCCCTAGTGTGAGGTGCAACAGCTCGAGAATAATCCACAAATCATCAATGCATCATTCCATGAAGTTTAGGCATGCAAGAAAATATCACTCTGCAGCAGTGGTAATCGATTACTCACTTTGAGTAATCGGTTACTCAGTTGAAATTTGACCAAAAACGTGAAAATTCGGCAGAGTAATCGGTTACTCTGTTAGGGTAATCGATTACCACTGAAACAGAGGCAGAAAATCAACTTTGAAAAGCACTTTTCAGCATCCAATCACTTATGCAAACATCCAAATGATCATGCAATCAATTAATCACGAAATTCACATAAAATATCAGTAATCAAACACCAATTTCATCAATCAAACAACAAGATCACAAATCAAATCAAGCAAATGGATCAAATCACATCACAAACCAAGGATCTACATTGCATAAGTTGAAATTAAGCTAAAACAAACATAGATCTAAGGAAAACCAACCTACAAGGCTGAGATTTGCCTTGGTGATTGTTGAGCACGAAAATTGGTGAATCCAAGCAAGAAAACCAGAGATCTATACAATAATCTTCAAGATCCTAGCAAGAAACTTCAAGATCCAAGCAAGAACACTCCAAATAATCAAAAGCTGCTCCCAAAAGTGATTCCAAGATCCAAACCAGTAACTATATCAAAATTGAACCAAGAATGATGATGTGATGGAGGTTTAGCTCAAGAATTCACAAATTCCAATGAAGAATTTATGAATCTATGGATATGGAGCTTTGGTGAGAGGTTGAAGATGAAGATGAAAAGTGGAAAAAGTGGGAGATAATTGAGAGAAATTCTGAAAAATTGGAGAGTGAAAATGATCTAGGTTGGTGAGGTTTGGAATGAATTGGTTTAAATAACCCCTAGGTTAGGAGTTAAGTTTGGGTTGGGAGTGAGGTTAAGTGAGTGGAAATTGGGATGAAATATGAATTAGGAAATTAAATGAGGAATTAGAGTGGAAAAGTGATGGAGAAAATTTGAATTTTGGGTGGAAAATGATGAAAATAGAACAATTCTAGATCCTTCCCACACATGCACAAGCCAAGCACATGACCACAAAATACTCCAAAATTCTGTAGTGCTGAAAATGCCACATTTTTTGCAATTTCGCCCAGAGTAATCGGTTACTCACTTTGAGTAATCGATTACTCCATTCAAAAATTCAAAAATGGCGCCAAAAGGAGGGAAACTTGGATATTCGCCCGGTTCTACCTGTTCTGGACCATGATAGACCTCTGAAACTTGCCGACTGATATTACCACTGGAATACACTTGAAATATGCTGAGAAATGTTTTTCGCACTCGGATTAAACCGCTGATACCAACTGTCTGGTCTTAAATAACTGATCAAAAATTGACTGTCGGGGTTTCTGATCATCCCATCACTTAATGAGCAAAATAAAT
Source organism: Lathyrus tuberosus (assembly GCA_022829125.1). Classification (NCBI taxonomy): domain Eukaryota; kingdom Viridiplantae; phylum Streptophyta; class Magnoliopsida; order Fabales; family Fabaceae; genus Lathyrus; species Lathyrus tuberosus. Next base: position 17,323,028 of record JALAZF010000006.1, read on the forward strand.
GCTCAAAAAGACTTGGAAAGCTATCTGCTTGACTCTGAACACTGTTAACAAACGTACTGGATCTGATGACGCCGTGAGTTGCTGAAAGAATACCTTGATCCCATGCTCAAAAGAAAAATGCAAAATGCAGGAATGATAATGCAGATAAAAGGAAGCATAAACCAGTTAGGTCAGAAACAAAAGGGCAAATTTTGAGGTATTACAATATGCGAATCACCACTTATCAAAACTTAACCCATCCAAAGCACAATTGTGAGATTCCATACTACTCACCAATTCACATACAACACTCCACACACCCACACACTTTCGAAGTCCATACCACGTTCCTCAATTGAATCCACCTCTCTAAAACGTTATGTCCTATAAATGATCCAAGTTACATGCTTAACTTCGGAACGCCAAATTCTCATTCTTACTTGGAAGGATAACCTTTGAATTTCCTTCTCTGGGTAAACACAAATACATACAACTGGTACCCCTCTCACAAACTAAATTTGATGCCATGAACTCACAGAACATAGCAATTACTAACTCTGACCAACCGCTCATACCTTACTAATACCATAATTACACACCAAAATATTCCTTGCAAGACCGATACTTCGTGAGTATTTTCCAACTTCGTTCTTAAGACTCTTAACGGTAATATACCTAAGACCTTCTCATACTCAACATAGTTCACAAGATTATTTCCCCAAGTCAACTCTCTTGTCGTCTAAACAAATGGTCCACTATGTAACACCCTTCCAAAAGTTACGATTTCAAAACACAAATCAGTTTTTCATTTACTTGCAATTTCGTTTTCCATTCGCACAATACTCTCCACTCGGAGCAACATGAGGTAACAAAACACAGATGATGGTTCCTAAGGGTTTTCACAATTCACACACACGTTAATCGATTAACCATTTGAGCTAATCGGTTAACTCCTCAAGATTCAGTACAAAACACTATACTTGCACGTGTTTATCGGTTACAATGCTGCAGAAACTGAAAAACCAATTCCTTCTTAATTCAAAGTCATCCCCACTCAAATCATCAATCCGATTTGTTCTAACTTGAAATATCATTCTCAACTCGTGGCTTTTTAACTTATATTACATTCACTAACCATGATCAACTCAAGGTAATACAGAACAAAGTCAAAACATGCAGACGACACACTCCAACCAAGTGACAAGACAAAATTCCAAATTTTGACGCGGTCACACTACCAAACTTAAGCGGGATAGTTCCTTCTCTGCTCAAACAACTACACTAGCGGGAAGTCAATAATGATGACATTCTAAGGTTTTAGCCACAACTCATGCTTTATTCGTCCATAAGCAAAATCCAACACACAACCATTATACGATACCACAAAAGCGATGGACATCTCGTATCAAGCATACCACCTTATTCTCTCACTTGAATTTCTTGGTGAGAACTAAAACAACTACGTCATTGGTTCAACAAAATGTAGATTCCAAATATTCCGATTATTCACAATTACAGAAGTTTCTCTATACGTGAAAATAAATCGGGGCAATACATCCTCTTGAAGAACCTTTCCATCCCTTCGTACGCATTAACCGGGATTTCTTACCCTTCATTATCCATTGAACATCCCACTTACACCAAATTACTTAATGGAAGATCCGCAACCGATAATTTTCGTCAACTATTTACAAAACCCTTCCGGTATAAACCATTCCATGATTTACACTTCCTTAACTTAAGCCTCAACAACTACTCAATAGCTCTATTACACATTCGTCCAAAAATACATATGTTGTCATTTCCTCATAATATACTGCTCATACCGTTTTCTACATCATGCTTACTTTTGCTCTCCATTGTAATCCTCTTAGGTCCAAATATAAAACCACCTTACTAAGATTCCCTTAGATCCAAGATACTTACTCCGTTTCTTAATATAAACTTCTTCCGGTCCGTATTTCTACACTTTCCGTTACTAAATGAAGTTCATTCTTTCTCCAACACAATCCCTTATACTGTTCATTGGGTAATTTAACAAATTCCAAATTCCAAGTTGGTCTCTTACTGAAAACAGAAAACCTGAAGTATTATCTCGAACTTAATCTCTCTACATAACCGAATATACGCAATTCATCTCCCACACTTCACCCGGTATATACTTGAAGCATGTAAACACATCCTTGCGTTCCTTCTCACCCTTCTTTACTACTTTAGGTTCCCATAAAAGTCAAACGTCCTTGACCCTTAACTTTTAACCAGTCGGAAGATATTGTTCCGAACACATTCCTTAAGGTACTCTCGTCCATTCAAGACACTATTGCGACCTTAGGAACAGAAACACCAATAACTATCTCACTTCCGGACCTTACGTCATACATTCCACAAAACAACTTTTCTTTTCCAAGGAATGAGATTACTTGAAATCCTTATCCATATCAGTTGTCAATCCAGCCTTACTAGCAATTTTACATATTCCCCAATACCTTAATCATTCGTCCAATAGAGATCCTTAACTTTCAGACTCCATCAATTCCAAAGGATTGCTTGAACAACACATTACTCTTTAATTTCATGCTACCCAAATCACATCTACTACTAAGACCTCAACTGAGCTGACCAAAATTCATCACTCCTAAGTCTTGGCTTTAGCCTACCCTCCTAGCACAAGTTCCAACAACACTTCGGAGTCCTCGTGGTTGCACAACCATGATTCTACCTATCACATACATAGCATTAGGTTGATCAGGCCCAACACTACATAGTATGATATTAAGATTCATGCTAGCAAGACACACTTAAGAGGCAGGAATAGATTTACTTATGATGTTTCAAGGCTAGGTCGAGGACACGACCTGCTCTGATACCAACTATAATGCCCTGTATAATATATATCTAGAATAATAAAATACCAGCATTGTATTTGGTACTGACAGCATCATAAGGGCCTAATGGCGTAATTCACATACTTGACCATTCTAAAAACATAATACAATCTATGGTACAAGATATGGAATCTAGCAAAAAAAAAAAAAACTAAGATCAATATACAATATCCTCAATTGTATACAATAGATTACACTGCGGAAAAACTAAAACTGAGCTTCTCTTGAAACATCCAAGCCTAGCTCCACTTGTAAATCAAACCTGCAAATACCTCCTGAAAATAATCAACAATAGTGGGGTGAGATACACCAAACCTCAGTGAGTTCCCAATCTTATGGATTCTCTCGACTTTACAGGGTTCTAACAATCCTAACTCAAGTCAAGGGGAAGGGAAATGACTTTGAGTTCACAATCTCACACTATATGGAAACATGTCATGAGTCTGTTAACTCACAGTTTATCACGAATCGATAACCGTACCAAGGCATCCCTCTTGCCCGTCCGCTTCTACGTCTAGAAGTCGACCCGAGTCATGGATCCTCGTAGTTACTTGGCATACGAAATGGATTCGTAATTAAGGGATGCATTATCTCCTTAATTCCTCACTTCACATGGCCTCTCTTCCATCACAAGTCTCTACCCGTAGGTTCCATTCGTACTATAACATTGGGAATCAAACCTGCCAAGTAATTGTACCTGTATTTCAGAGGAGCTCGAGACTCATGAATGCCTCTCAAGGGCAATGGTTACGATTACATGATCATATACACCAACGTGATTGTATTCGACAATCACTAGGCCACATTAGCCTTTAGGCCTCTAATGCCTTTAGGCCTCTACTGCCTTTAACAATAAAACATAACATTTACACATGTTCCATACTAGTGTTTCACTCATTTCTATACCATTCGGTAATGGACACATGCCTCGGCCTCTTCTGCACGAGCGTTGTCATTAAGTTATTCATAAATTTCCTAGCTCATTACTAGGTTCCAATCTAAGTTTCATGGTAAGGTTTCCTCACTCTACCTATTCCATATTTTTAACATGCATATACTCTCGATCATGTTTTACAACAATTTTAGGCAAAGCATATTACCATTTCACATTTTAGAATTTCATACAATAATTCAATCATAAATTATACAAAGCATATTACAATTGTATAATAAACACATATAATGAATCAATTATGAATTCATTCAACCTCTCTAGGCCTCTTTTGCCTTTCCCAAATAACCATAATAAATACACGTTTTGGGTTTTCCTCCAATTATTTAATCGGACATCAAAACAGATATTTTACACCTTTATTGTGTAGAATATCTCCGTAGCTTTCCATCGGTACCAAGAACTCCTCGATCGGAAACACGGTCTAAAAGATATGGTTTTACAACATATCGTATAAACGTTATTTTATTTCATTTCCACTAAATAATTTATCCCGCATCATACCCATAAATTTCACTTTTTATTGGGTAGAAGATTGTCATAGCTTTACATCGATATAAAGAACGCTTAAATCGGACACCCGAGTCAAAAGATATGAAATTTAGAAATATTTTTGGACAATCAAACAGTGGTAACCGGTTAGCACATATGCTGTAACCGGTTATTCTGTTGTCACTATTCACACAGAATCAAAATAAGAGTTAGAGGCACATTTTGGTAACCGGTTACGTCCCACACGGTAACCGGTTACTGCATTCATTTTCTGCGCAGGGTGGCATTTTTTTCAAAGGGTAACCGGTTAGCACATATGCTGTAACCGGTTACTCTGGGCTCAGAACCTAAAAAAATTATTTTTAATCATACCTTTCCATCTCAAACTCATTCCAGTCATGATCAAACATCATAACAATTATCATCAGATGATTCCACACATATATTGATCATATTACTCAATTTATAGCTCATTTTATCCGTTAGATTTCATCGATTTGCACAATAAGCATTTTTCTCACAAAACCTAACTTAAGCTAAAATCATCTCTAACTCTAGAACTTAAAGCTTCTATCTAGAACCCACCTGATAATCGAAGAGGAGGTTGAAGAAGATGATGAATCGAAGCTTCTTTCTTCTTCCCAAGTTTCTTCCTCTCTTCTTTCTCTCTTTTCCTTTCTTCTCCTCTTCTCTTCTTCTTCTTCCTACTACTTTTCTTTTCTTCTTCTTAACAAGTATATATATATAAACTTTATTATATAATATAATCCGATAGAGTACAATATCTCTGATTGATATGTTATCATCTAACACCAAATGATCAATTATTAGCGGTACCATAAAATTCTCTCTTGGACTAATAATTATCGATCTGGCTCTTTCATTAAATAATCTAACTCTTCAGAGTTCATTTAATGCTCTAATGATCTCACTTAACAATACATAAAGAATTATGTTAATCCAATTGATCAGAGATAGGGCACATAGTTACTCATCTGATCTTATCTGATATCCAATTGAGCATTTAGATAATACGGGGTATTACAGTGGCAGTGCCACAACTATGTACAAAAGTTATGTGAACATATATGAAAAATGTTTGTTTTTATGTTACTTCCTGGTTATGAAAATTTTATTTACATTTTCTTACTACATAATTTAAATACGGTTAATTAGAACTCCACCAATGGGACATAGGTCACCTCACTACAAATGTTACTGCAATAGAAATCCCAGACATTCCACTGCACACATTCAAGTTTAAATGCTTTAAGGATTTTCTAAATGGTGATTTCTTTGTTGATCGATTATATGGTAACTTCTGTTTTTCCGTTCTCTACATCATTTTGTGTTATAATCGAAAACTGTATTAACTTTCAAAACATCCATAAGCAGATGTGATTGGTGTTGTTCAGCATGTGGTTAGGACCCAACAACAAGGAGCTGGGAAAAAGGCTTGTGTAAATTTAACTATCTCAGATGAAAGGTTTTTTAAATATAACATTTTTACTCAATATTGCCTCATACTTTTGCTTCATCATATTTGACATAATGATTTATAATGGTGTTTTCGAAGTGGAACTGAGATGGATTTAACTCTATGGGAGTCATATGTGACATAATTTATGTCGTACGATGTGGACAACGGAGAACTGATTCTCATACTAACACATGCTTGGTGTCGCCAAAGCTCATGTAAATCTAATAATTATTTTATTTTATGTTGATTTGAATTATATAACTTTGTATTTTCTAATTCATGTATTTCTTTCCATTCTATGCAGCCTCTGGAAAACTAAACCTCTCAAATGCTTGGAATGGGTCCAAACTACTTCTGAATTTTGACCATCCTCAAGTTGTCGATTTCAAGACAAGGTAAAATATTTTGTGTAGATTCAAGTTTTTCACTTTCCAACCTAAGATATATATACATTTGATTTGTCATATGTTTGATTGTATTCCTGACAGTTATACTTTGGTTTAAAACTTAGATATGGAGACAGAAATGCAACTGTGGAGGCCTCTCAGAGTAGATCACTCAAATAATGTTCTCAAGGGACATTTGATGATAGATCTTTTTCCTTTACAAAGGATGTCAGGAGCATTAGAGAGATGCTTACTATGCGCGACGTAACTTCCTTTTGTTACTGATAGATTTAGTAAACATTAGTTTCTTTTGCAACCAGTTTTGTTTCTGCCCCATCCATTCTTTTTTTCTCATAATGTAAGCATGTTTTAGTATTCATTATTGTTTCATGTAGGAATCCTTCTACAATACAGTTGGCACAACCATGAGGTTCAAGTCCAATCCATTTGGTTGGTACTATGAAGTTTGTTCGCAGTGCAACAAGACTAACCAATGCGTCTGCGCTGACAACAAGTCAACCCCAATAACTAAGTAATCACATTTATTTCCTGTAAATAAGTTAATTTCCCAAATTGAAAAAATATTATATATCAGTTTCGTAACTCAAATTAATTCTAACTTTTTGCGTTATAGGTACAAGATTGAAATTGAGGTTGAACATGACAATGTGGTTGCTAATTTTGTTTTCTGGGACAAGGAGTGTATACCAATTGTTGGTATGTCTGCACATGCTTTAAGACAACTCATGAGATAGGTTTGTATTTTAAATGTTATTCTTTTCTTTTTTTTTTGTTCGTTTCCTTTTATAAATAACAACAACTCTGTTATCAATATCCAGCCATATCTGCTTCTTCTTACACCGGGAAACCATTGTTGGATGGCTCTTCGTAACTAACAGTTTCATAGCAAAATTTATTCAATTGATAAATGATTATTCAAGAAAAAAATATATTACATAATTATTACAATAAATGATGAATGCAAACGTTGTTATATCATCCCATACAATATTATGATTTAACTTACGATATACTTCTTATAGTTTACTAATATACATTCTCTATAAAACCATATGTTTCTGCCTGTAACCGCTTATCATTGTTCCTCATAGACCAATGAAGACCATCCCTTGATTTATCCTCAGCACCTTGACAACTTGCTTGAAAAGAAGTTTGCCTTTCATGTTAAATATCAGCCATTCTACAAACAGACATCTGTTGTGAAACTTAGTCAAGATAAGGAGGTCCGACAACAAATTGAAGATGTCATGGTTCCTCCCATGGTATATTTTTCAAATTTGCAATGGCAGACATATTATGAATGTTGAACACATATATTTACTAAATAACCTCTTGAAATTTATGTTAGGATACCGCTGTCACCCGCGTAAATGATGTTGATCGCAAGGGAAAAGCCCCTGTGATAGAAGAAGATGACAACCAAAACAACATACTAACTCAAACTTCAACTACCACAGTAAGTGGTGATGCATGCATTTTACATACAAAAACAATGCCTTCACGTTTTTTTAACATTCATATTTTACGGTTACAGAGTAATGCTTCTGCTGCCCAGAATTGGAGCCCTGAACCATGCTACAACAACACGCCTTCAAAAAGATTGTCACCGGATGTCCTAACTCAGGAGGTAGAACTCTCAGACATGTTACCACCAAAACAATCTGCCACAAAGGGTGCAAGAGCCAAAAATGGCAGACTCAACAAGAATAAATAGTTGTCTTCAACCTGATCTTTTAAGTTCTATTGTTATGTGCTATGTATAATTAATCCTTGGACCTATCTTTTGACCACTGTTGTTGTGGAACAATTCTAATTATGGGAAATTCGTATGTTTTGTAATGAACAACCAATGTCCTTGAAACAAATTGTGCTTCCTAAGACATTAAATGCAATACTTGTGTTTTGAGTACTCTCTTTATATGTTTCTCCTATTTATTGTTGGAACTTTATATAATCCAAAGAATTCATATATGGACAGAACGAAGTACATATGTTGGTGCTATATTCAATCAGCTACAAACATCATTACTTGGACATATCATTATTAAATCTTTGCATACGTGATTGGTATAGCATGCAGAGAACGGCTATAAAATGACTATGTTATATTTCTTCTTCCTTAAAACATTGAGTTTATACAAGGGTTAATCTATCGCCAACATAGTTGCATTATGCATCTAGCACTAAAGTATTAGATAGTTTTTTGTTTTAATTTTAATAGATGAATCTCATAACACAACTTTGCTTTAATATTTTAATACCATGTGCATCATTATATAATTTGAAAACATTTACTTTAATAGCTTCATAGCTTCGTAGCTTCTTAGCTTAAACTCATCATTATTATTACTTTAGTATTAAATAACTTCATGTTGTAATTATTTTCGTACTATTCCATAGCCTCCCCTCATTAATTGGTAGGTAAACTTTGCTTCAAAAGATATCATTTGCTGATATTGCTATCTTGCGTGTGAATGTATGTATTTTATCTTTCAATGCAATAGACAATCCATTTAATGAACCTGACACAATATGCCATTTTTTTAATAATAACATTTCTAAAGGTTCTTTATGAATATCAGCCCAATTAATTTTGATTGGACTTCTGTTGCCTTTTTAATGCTTAATTTTCCTTATTTCACGTGCAAATTCATGATCAATCTGTGCAGTGCTAATTTTTTTTAAGTATACACTTAACGTCAGCTTGCTAATGTTTGAGACTGCACCATAATGGAAAACACTGCAAACTCGATACTATCTGCAGGTCTCATGTTTTCATTTTTATAGTATACTACACTTTTTTTTAATATTACACCTTTTGTAAACTACTGCTAAAATGATGATATTACTACTTACTACTCTTTAACTAAACTGGTTACGTTTTTTTAGAAGCTAACTATATTTACTAAACACAAGTAACTATATTAACTATTCACATATTTAATAGAGTTATTTAATATTTAATAACTAATATATTTGACAATCATATAAAATAAATTACCTTTGAATTTTAAAAGATTTTATCTTTCCAAACACAATGCAGTAATATTGCTATGAGACATAGAACTCATACAATTGCATGAACTTCATCATCAAATATAGGTAATTCATTCCTTTTAAACATGTAGCATTTAGTCATATTTAACCTCCATATGAATCTTGCTAACTACTATATTTGTTTATCTTCTGCATTAGCTGCTCATTAATACTTTCCAGAACAATCTATCAACAATGGAATGACAATTTGTTATTACTTTCTTTTATATTTTAGCTATTTCATTGTTAGTGAATCCATTTCTAATCTTAAATGTATTTCTTTCAAGTGACTTAACTCATTATTAAATGTATTTCTATTTATTTTTCAGGTTATCAAACTTTGTAATCTTAATTTCAACATCATCATGAATCCATTGGTAAAAAAAAGGTATGACAGAACTCAATTTTTTTGCCATTCGTCACAGTTCCATCAATGATGCTCCTATCATGCATTGTATTTTCATTTAACGTATCATTCATTGTTATACTATTATGAAAACTATAGAACTAATGCATTGTATTCTCCTTACATTTATGACACTTTGGTCTATTTCTATTAAAGTCCATAACTTTTATTACATACTGCAATTATATTCCTTGATAAATGTAGGGAAAACAACATCGATTATATAATTAATGATGCTACTTTCTGGAGGCAAAATTCATCCAAGCGTGTAAGATTTCGTAGATTTCATATACTGAAATAGAAGAAATTTAAATGCTTTAAATATGACAGTCCGACCATCACAACTACGCCTTCCACTAATAGGATTCCCATATCAGATATATCACTGGGAACTTTAAATCGAACTTTCAATTCCCCCTATCACATACTCAGCCTACTCAATCAAAACATGGTATTAAAACTCCACCAACATTCCGCAACATTACAAACATGGGCACATATCTACTGTCTATGTTCTCCAGTGTCCAAAACAACGTACATGATGAAAATCATAATCCAGCCAATCTACTTCAGCCAGGCTGCAGACAACTGCATTCAAATTTTCTACATAATTCTACGACATCGGTTTTGTACGTAATATTACTTCTCCTGAAACTTATATTTGGTTTAGTACATTATTATATTTTGCAATTAATTGTTTCATACACTGTCCAATTAGGGAACCAAAAAGTACTTTACAACTCAAAAGGAGTAGAGGGCGTCCAAATAAGGATCTTCGTTTTCTTGAAAGAGCGTAGAATCTAATGAGACATGATCAAAATAATGTCATTCCCAATGTCTTGCAAAACAAGCGATCCATTCCTAATGTGTAATCATTTATTATGCATTCTATATTTGGGCAAAAATATCGTGTAATCATTATAGACTGCACTTACATTTCTAACTATGTCTAAAGCCGGATCGTAAGCCGATCACCCAAAGCTGAGTCGCCAACCAATGGTCAACAGCCTGAACAACATAAACGTCGTAAAGGGCGCCCTAGAAAAGATCTTTAACACAATATGTTCAGCAACACTTCTTTCTATTCGACCCAAGAGGCAATTACACCACTGTAAGTTTATATATTTATTGTTATCTTTTGTGCACATGTGGTTTCATAATTAAATAACATACTTTAATTTTCAAGGCCTATTAGAAGTACCTCTACACATCAAGTTTCCGGTTCAGATAAAATTGGATCAAATGAGCAATCATCCACAACCCATGTTACCAACCCAATTTTTAAGCCTACTGTCAACATGGATTTCGCAAGTGATGATGATGATGACTCGGACTACGATCCGTTCTTAAGTATGTAACCCATACAACCCATCTTTCCTCAATAAATTCTATATAAATTCCTAATTTTGTTTTTCCAATATTAAAGCTCAACAATCAGATGGTGATACCAGCTTGGAAAATGAAGACATGCATCCACCATTATCAAATGCCAACCAACCTGATTTAAATAACCAAGGTTTACCTATATAATACAATCCTTGCTTTTACATCAAATGCTTTACAATATTTTTCTTACTCCGTATTCAATTTAAAACAGAATACTTGGATTTGGGTGATCCCATGATTGAGTGTCGGCATTGTTCTGCGTTGATGTGGTGCCAAGAGAGAATGGATAAACATAGACATTCAGCAAATCCCAAATTCAACTTATGTTGTGGAAATGGCAAGGTCGAACTTCCTTACTTAAAAAATCCACCCCAACTATTATCACATTTGTTATTTAATAAAGATGCAAAAGAGAGTAATAAATTCCAGGCAAACATACGAACTTACAACATGATGTTTGCATTCACATCACCTGGTGTAAAGTTAGATAAAAAATTTAATAATGGACAGGGTCCACCAACGATGCGCATACAAGGTTAAGCTTGTCATCGAATCAGAAGTTTATTGCCACCTGAAGGACAACCACCCAAATTTGTACAACTATACATATTTGACACAGAAAATGAAATCACCAATAGAATGGATGGCCTACGGTAAGTCTCTCATCTTACCTATCATACTTTATCATCGTTACATTTTTTTAAATACATGGCCTGCATAATTAATTGTACTAACTTTAGAAAGTCCTTCTTTGTATGGCACTTATAGGGACAAAAACAACATTGATCCTTTGATTGTGAAATCACTATCTGATATGTTGTACATGCATAATACACATGGAAAGAGTTTCCTTATGGCAAGACAAAGACTAAAAGAAGGAAATGTGCACAACTTGAAACTCCGATTAATTGCAAGTAGATCTACAGATGGAAGACTGTACAACCAACCAATTGTTTCTGAGGTGGCTGCATTAATTGTTGGTGACATTGACACGGCTGAGGAAAGAGATATAATTATGCAAAAGTAGGGAGGAAAACTAAAATGTATTGATGAGTTTCATGCAAGCTATATGGCTTTCCAATATCCATTGATATTTCCATATGGAGAATATGGTTAAAGACCTAATGTTTCTCACCGAGATCTTGACATTTTTGATGATAATCGAAGGAACAGGCTAACTATTCGTGAATGGCTTGCATTTCGTATTCAAAAAAGGTCTCATGAGGGTCAGACACTCTTATCATCCAGGAGGTCGTTTCAACAATTTTTGGTTGATGGTTACATAATGCTTGAAGGTGAAAGGTTGAGATGGCTAAGAAATAATCAATCAAAGCTTAGGGTGTCAAAGTATCACAACCTGAATCAAGATGGATCTCATAGTGAAACACCTAGTTCAAGCACATGAAAGAGAGTTACTTTACCATCATCATATGTCGGAAGTCGGAGATTTATGGATCAGCTGTACTATGACAGGATGGAAATTTGTAGTAAAGTGGGATTTCTAGACCTATTTATTACATTCACTTGCAATCCTAACTGGCCTAAGATTCAAAGAGTCTTGCACCCCCTTAACTTGAAGACACATGATAGACCTGACATAGTTGCGAGGGTTTTCAAAATGAAGTTTGACAACCTCTTAGCTGACGTTACAAAAAAGGGTGTCCTTGGGAAGGTTCTTGCTTGTAAGTAAATTGAAATTTTTATACTATGAACTATTATTTATGATGTCTTATTTAACTTTTAATTTTGTTTCTATTGTACCATTACATTTCAGATATGTACACCATCGAATTTCAAAAGAGAGGTTTGCCACATGCCCACATTCTTATCTTCTTGCATCCATCCAACAAATATCCAGCACCTGATGATATTGATAAAATTATATCTGTTGAGGTGTCGGATCCTCTCAAACACATAATTTGGTGAAAAACCACATGGTACATAGGACATGTGGTTTGGAAAACCCAAAATGTCCGTGCATGAAAGATGGAAGGTGTTCAAAGTATTGCCCAAAGAAATTTCAAGATGTCACCATAGTCGATCAAGATGGTTATCCAGTTTATCGAAGAAGAGATAATGGATATACTATCGAAAAGAATGGCATACAGCTTAACAGCGGTCATGTTGTTCCCCATAACCCAAGTTTATTTATGAAATATAAAGCACACATCAATATGGAGTGGTGCAATTAAAGCACTTTCATCAAGTATCTCTTTAAGTACATCAACAAGGGTTCTAATAGAATTTCAGCTATTATAGTTCCAACTAATACTCGTGACAGCAACGTTGATGAAATCAAACAATACCTTGATTGTAGATACGTATCCCCGAGTGAATCATGTTGGATAATCTTTTCTTATTTTATCAATGGCAGGAAACCCGCTGTTGAAAGATTGTTTTTTCACATGGAAGGTGAGAAATAAGTTTATTATAAAGACTTTGAACAAATTGGAAATGTCCTTCTAAAGGCAAGTGTAACTGAGTCAATGTTTACTTCTTGGTTTGTGGCAAATACAAAATATGAGGAAGCAAAGTTATTGACATATGGACAATTTGTGTCCAAATTTGTTTATGTCAAGAAAACAAGAACTTGGAAACCTAGGAAACGTGGTTACATGATCGGACATTTAATTTGGGGGCCTCCAACAACTAGTGAATTATATTACATAAGGATGTTGTTAATTGTGAAGAAAGGTCCAACGAGTTATGATGATCTCAAAACTATTGAGGGGTTTAAACTTTCAAGTTTCAGGGAAGCGTGTTTTGCTATGGGATTTTTGCAAGATGATAAAGAATTCATCGAGGGTATAAAGGAGGCTTATAATTGGGGTTCAGGTTTATTTTTGCGAAAGCTTTTTGTTACTATATTGTTATCTGCTTCTATGAATCGTCCAGACCATGTTTGGCGCAACACATGGAAATACTTATCTGATGGAATTCTTTATGAACAAAGACGATTGTCGATGATTCCAGGTAATTTTAAGTATTACTTGATATTAGTTAATTGAATATAATCTCTTAGACAGTCTCCTATTATTATTTAACTAAAATTAATAATTTCCCTATTTATTGTAGAATTATCACTGACTGATGAAGAATTACAACAACTCACTTTGATAGAGATTGAGAAGCAATTACAAAAAAATAGAAGGAGTTTGAATGAGTTTAAGCCAATGCCATATACCAAAGATTACGTGCTAGATTTCCTTGGAAATAGATTGATATACGATGAACGACAGTACGATATTTCCGATAAAACTGTTAAATACCAAGATATGTTTCAATCTTTGACAGGTATTTCATTATATTTTTTTCAGTGTTAGATGATTTTAATATGAATTTTATAGACTCTATAGTTTTTAAGTTTATTCAAGTGGCATTGAAAAAAATTATTCCAGCAACTTCTTAACCTTGTTGCAAAAATATAGTAACAACACATAGCATGGTACAACAAACTGGAACAACATAATACACTGCTAATGATAATATTCAATTCTTAATATGGCCACAATAGAACTACATGGAGCAGTAAAAATAGTACATGATTCTAATTACAACAACATTACTACAAAACTACGCAACAACATTCCTTAAATTCCCTACTTCAACATATTTTCATAGACACAACACATTCCTTAAAGCACACAATCACAATCAAAATGAAACCACATATTTTCATAGACACAACAAAATCACCACAAACTTCATACCGTCAAATTAAAACACTTTCTTCTTTCATACTTTCTTTATTATTTTCACGTACAACCTATTAGGAGGATTCATGAGAGTGAAAAATACCATATCACCTCTCTTGAGTCTTCTTGATCGAGGTAAAACATACCATGCCCTCCCGATGTATTTTTCAAACACATTGCATTTTACACTAATTATATCGCAATCATAAATTGTCCCAATGTCCAAATCAAACATTTCAATGAAGTTTTGATCCCATAGGAGACATTCTTCTGATGCTTTCATTGGAAAATGCTGAATAATATAACATGAAAATATCATATTTTATAGAAATCACATGGAACAACATAATATTTCATTCATTATAAGTTAAATTAGTTGCATGCAAATTTTATTGATAAACTTACTAAGACATTTTTCTTGGCTAATTTTTCGGATTTGATTTTCACTTGCCAAGTGTAATTTCCAGCACTATTGTAGCCAGCGTCACTTCCATAGCTAAAATGCCCGTCAATGCTTGAGAAACTGTCTGATTCAGTTTGAGATAAACTAACAATGAAAAAAACTTCTGTTGTACGCCATGATAGCTGCCTGGAAATAAACTAACATCAAAACATATGAACACTTTACCTGGAGTTGCCGGAACCTTGAATACAAGATGCATACATTTTAATGGGTTGTCAAACTCACTTGTGAGTATCTTAGATATGGAAACAAATAGCTGCATATAAATGCTAACTATAGAAAATTTTAGGTGCAACTAATAAATGCACCCTTTTATGTTTTGGCGAGAGTTGTTGGTTTTAAATGTGAGTTTTCTGCATTCTTTTAATACACTGCCAGTTCACGTTTTTTTCTTTCAAATGTGCCATATACATTTAATTGTTCATCCTTATAATACATGAGTGGCAATACTTTATACAATTAGAACAATGCTTTAATATTATAAGAATACTATATATAATTTGTTGATCAACATTATATATTATACAATTCTTGATCCATAATTTATTTATATCATTTTATAACAATAGTAGGTTTATTTAAAATAAAAAAATTTATATTGGATTTTAATCGTATCTTGTGTATATATTGAAAGTTGTTTCTAACTCTATGATTATTCCACGTAGATGAGCAACACCACTTTTTTTTCTGAGATTATGGAAGCAGTAAATGAACAGAACAGAGGCGTATTTTTCTTATATGGTTACGGTGGAACTGGAAAAACATTCATGTGGAACACACTGTCAGCAGCATTGCGTTCAAAATGTGATATTGTTTTGAATGTTGCTTCAAGTGGAATCACAAGTCTACTCTTACCAGGCGGAAGAACGACTCATTCAAGATTCAAAATCCATATTCCATGTTTGGAATCATCCATTTGTAACATTGAAAAAAATCCGACCTTGCTGGCCTATTGCAAGTCACAAAGTTGATTATCTGGGATGAGGCTCCAATGGCAAACAAATTTTGTTTTAAGGCAATAGACAAGTCCCTGAAAGATATCATGGGAAATGGTAAACAACCATACAAGAAAATCTTTGGAGGGAAAGTGATTGTTTTTGGTGGTGATTTTAGACAAATTCTACCTGTTATACCAAGAGGAACTAGGTCTGATATTGTTCATTTAACAATTAATGCCTCCTACATTTGAGAACATTGCAAGGTTCTAACGCTTACAAAAAATATGTGTTTGCAATTTATGTCTACTTCGAACAATGCAAAGGAAATTGAAATTTTCTCTAAATGGATTTTAGAAGTTGGAGATGGCAAAATAAATGGACCAAATGATGGATATGTAGATATTACTTTCCCACCCGAGTTACTTCTAACAGATTTTGTGGATCCAATTGAAAAAATTGTTACAAGTACATATCCTAATTTCTTGGAAAACTACACAGATACATCTTTCCTTAGAAGTAGAGCAATTTTAGCTTCAACAATTGAGATAGTTTATCAAATAAATGATTACATTACAAATCTCATTCCAGGTACCATTCTTTCTTAATTACTATTATTTATTATATTTTCAATACATTACACTAATACCCAATTCTTTTTAATAGGTGATGCAACGGAGTTTTTGAGTAGTGATTCCATTGACAGATCGGAGGAAAATGACAACGATGCTTTCGAACATTTGACACCTGAATTCTTAAGTTGTTTAAAAACATCTGGATTGCCAAACCATTCTTTGAAATTAAAGATTGGAACAACTGTCATGTTAATCCGGAATTTAGACCAATCAGAACGACTTTGCAATGGCACACGATTGACAGTCACAAGGCTTGGCAATCATGTCATTGAAGCGAAGATTATTTCTGGAACACATTTAGGTAACACTATTTACATTCCCCGCATATCTTTGTCTCCTTCACAATCTCCCTGGCCATTCAAACTTATTCGAAGGCATTTTCCCATCATTGTCTCATTTGCAATGACAATAAACAAATCTCAAGGTCAATCGTTAGACTACGTTGGTCTATATTTGCTAAAAGATGTTTTCAGCCACGGACAACTATACGTTGCTATGTCGAGAATCAAAAGTAAGGCTGGTTTGAAAATCCTTATTCATGACAAAGACAATAATCCATTAAACCATACGACTAATGTGGTTTTCAAAGAAGAATTTCACAATGTGGTATAGGTATGAAACTGCTTTCTAATTAACATTCTTTACCTACTGGAAGTATTAAAGACTAAAATTTGTCCTTATCCTTTTTTTTTGCCTTGGTTTGGTTTCAGGAACTGTATTTGGAACTCACTCTTGCTATGGAAGCTTACCGGCATTAAAACTACTTTTTTGTCACCATGGCTTTTGTCATTTTTCCTGCCAATGCTATAGCCATTTTGTTGACTGTTACGTGTTTTTTTTTCCAGCTTACTACTGCTTTACAATTTTATTATATAACTTTTTAATCATTTATTTATGTAGAATGAGCTTTACATTTTCGTTGTATGTCGTTGTAGCTACTGTTATAAATTTTCTTTATATCACCAAATTATAATTATTTAATTTACTATGTCCTTACCTTTTTCATTGAATGAACGTATTACAACCATATAGGTAAACACTTCTCATTTCTTATTGCCTATAAAATTACTCAACTTCATTAGGTAAAATCACAACCATATAGTGTTATTACATATTAAAAGAACAACATTGAATATAACAACAAACTTACTTCACAACATATAAATAGTCAATACTGAATTTTTTAAAAACAAGCATACATTGTCTTTATAACTTCATTGTTAATACACACAAACATTAAAAGCAGCTACAAAATAAACTTAACATATTGTTTCAAAATACTTTCAAATTAATTTCATCAGCCAAATACAAAAAGCTGATAAAGTTATACGTTCACATCCACCACTCCATCATCAACTAAATTCATACATGCTGACCTTTCTTTATTGCAACAACCTTTTCACAACAATTTTGTTTGCATGGGGAACCCAAAGAATAAATGTAAGCCTATCACCATTTCTTAGACGTCTGTTCCTGATAAATTCATACCATCCACGACCAATGAACATTTCAGTATGGTACTTCCTCTTCGAACGGTGAAGCTCACATTCATAGCTTTGCCTCATATCTCCATCTACCAATTGCATTTGACTATCCCCATTTATCAGACATTCACGAATCACTTTCTGAGGTATTTGCTATAAATTAACAAAATTAAGATACATGATAAATCATATCAGAAAACAATTATACAATTAAATAATTTCATAAAATTTTAACATATTACCATAACGTTTTTCCGGGCCGGCTTCATAGAATGAATCTTCCTTTTCCATACATAATACTTTCGACGGCTACCCATTACCGTAACACATACCTCTTCATCAGAACTGCAAAATAAATAAGACTAAGGCCTACTGCAAAATTTAATATATTTCACATCAAAAAAAATTTAATACGATTATATACCTGTCACTATCTGATGATATAGATATGTGAGACTGTACAGGTACATCACTTGCAGGTTTATTTCCCTTCTGATCTACACGGTCTTTAATTGCAGGTTTCTTCCCCTTAGTATCTTTCCCATCATGAGTTGATCCTTCACACTTTCCTTCAGTCTTAAAACCATTACCAAAACTTGACCCTCCAGCAGAAGCTGCAGTTTTCCCTTTCCTTTCCTTCGAAATTCGACAAGCTTCATTAGCTTCAAGGCAGGCCTTGTCCATAGTCATCCGTCTGCAAGAATTTTCAACATCCGGATTTTCATTTTCTCTGCATACAAAGACGAACAAAAAACATCATTTTTTCCATATACGTTCAAACAACACTTAATAATATAATCCAACAAACCTTCCTTCAACACTGCATGTCTGGCCACTCTCAATACGTAACTTGAACTCTCGATAGGACATAAACTTCTACTTTCCCTTCCTCCTCTCACATTCATCTTGGTAATTAATATACAACAATTGCATCTTCATCTCCCTCCTCTTCTCATCCATATCCTCTTGAGCACTGCCATCACAAAATAACTAAATTAAATCAAATCCTTTACTTATCAAATCATGCATTTTTCATCAATTACAGTGTTTAATACTTCTAAATCCATAACAAAAATATAAGAATTCAACCAGTATCTTTTTTTAAACTAAATTCAAAATCGTTTTAACAACAACAGTGACAACCTTAACAACATGCATAACAATCATTTCCTTATATGAACATCATTTACAAAAAAACTAAAATGGCTTTCATGAACAAACGATTCAATGGAAAAAACAATAACAATATTCATATTTACCTCTTCACATTCATTGTTCCTTTCTTGTTTGCCATTGAACCGCTTCGGATGGTTATGCACGCCTATTTTCGCATTCTACCACTATCACTTGGATTTTTTTGAACCCTTTCTTAGTTCAACACTTGGTTCAGACTATATATATATAAACCCTAACATTTTATTTTATTTGTGGGCCCACACGGTTCTGAATAATATGTATTGGCCCATTTCACTTATAATGTATATTGGACCATGTGATATGATACTACACATATCATGACAATCTTTTTTGTTTTTACTCTATTTAGAGAGTTTTGTTAAACTTAAACATTTATTTCAATAACATTATTTATACTTATTTTTTTTACTGTCATTATTTTAATAAATTTATTTCTTTGAATACATGTTTTTTTATAGTAAAACTACATGGCATTTATTTGTATGTACACTTTTATTTGTAAAATTACAAGACTACTTGTCTTGAACACTTTGTTTTATTAATCTATACAAATTATTTTGTTGCATGTTAAATGTTTGTTTCAATATTATTATTTATAGATATTTTATTTTTTTCAACATTTTTAAAATATATAATTTATGCACAACTATTTACCATTTTTTAACAAACAAACGCATATATCTAATACGGTTATTTTATATTCTTACACCAAAACGATGCAAATTAATGCGAAACACATATTATACTATTAATAAATATGTAGTTCACCAAAACCATAACAAACGAAAAACATTCCAACAAAATACCATAACCAACAAAATATGGTATTTACACCAAAACGATGCAAAATAAGGCAAAACACATATAATACTATTACTAAATATGTAGTACACCAAAACCATAAGAAACAAAAAACATTCCAACAAAATAACATAACCAACTAAATACCATAACCAACAACATATGCAGTACACATATAATACTATTAACAAATAAGTAGTACTTATATATGGCATTGTTCATGCCCCTACAAAAACCATAACCAACAAAATACATTCCACCATTCAAAATCATAAACAACTACAAAATACTATACATACATAGGTCCAGTTACACCATACATTCATCGCTTTACCACTTTCACAACCAGTCTGTCATATGGTGGATCGCGGATTACAAAGGTTATCTGATCTCCTCTTTTCAGTCCCTTCTTCTGAACAAATTCGTACCATTCATGTCCTATGAACCTCTCAACACAATACATTCTTTCAGACACCTGCAGTTCACATTCATAGCTTTCTTATGTGTCGTAATCAATCATCTGAATAAGCCTGTATCCATCTTTCAATGACCCCCTAATCACTTCCTGAGGAATTTGCTATAAATTTACAAAAAAAAACAATATCAACAACATTTAACAACATGCACAATTTAATACACTTATAACACTTAGAAAATACTACAAAACTTACTAAAACATTTCTCCGGGTTGTCTTTCCTGAACGAATTTTACTCTTCCAAACATAGAATCTTGCTGGCCTCGACACTTCTTCATCAGATCTGAATCAAATAAACTATCACTATATCTATACGTATCATACTTCAAACCACAGTATATAACAACTAAAATTTCATTTATTTCTTTTGTTCATACTAAAATAATTACAATAACATAGTATGTTGCAATACCTATCACTGTCTGACGAAATCGATTTGTGAGAAGTTGCAGTAACTCTATCGGTCTTCCCACCACCAGAAACTCTGCAAAATTTATAACATTTCAAATATATCAACCAGTTAGTGTTGTTACGAAACAATAAATTTTTCCCCAACATTCTATTTTCCTTTCATAATTTCTATAGGGAGATTTTCCAGACTTTTTTGGATTTTGACCAACAGCTGCAGCTCTGGATGGTTCACTAATATCCTTACTGACTTGGTTCTCTTCAATACACATGACTCTATTCTTCCTTTTTTTGAATCACCATACTCTTCTTTCTCCCAATTCTATAATTCAATCTGCAGTTCTCTCCATTTTTCAGCTCTTTCAGAAGCACTAAAACAAGAGAAATTGCATATCAGTGCCAATCCACACTTCAAAAACCAAATATTCACTCACTCGAATTGATTACTCATTAACATTCAATACCAAAACAACAATACACACTGATGTTCATGACAAATAACTAAACTACAACAATACAACATCCAATCGATATTCAAGAACAAAGATTTGGAGAAATCAACAACATGCATTAACAAAAAAACACCGTATTCAACAGTCAACAAACATCCATTCAACATGAGGGTTCATATACTTATTACACCGATCCAAACCAAAAATTTACGTGCATCATTGATTTTTTACACGGATCTAAACAAAAAATCACAGTACAAATCCAACTCATTCAACATGTGGTTCAACAAAAAAACCATTTCGACACAGTCCTATATCTAACCAAGGATGATTCAAAAACGTTAAGGAGATTGACTGAAACACGGTTAACATTACCTCATGATAGCTCCACTTTCCATTTCCGGTTCCATGGTTTTTTCCATTTCAGGTTCTTCGGAATGACGGTAACACAAATAATGAAACGACCAAGAGAAACGCAATATGTTTCTTGTCAGCTACCTTTCATTTATATCACTATCTCTTGGGCCCCTAAATGTATTTTTCTATTGGGCAACCGTTTCATATTTTATTATTATTATACTAATTAAAAACTCAGTTTGCATCCCCTTCATTAGAATTGATTTATATTATTATTCTTATGGCCCATTTCTTATATTAGATAACCTTTATTATTTTTAAACCCTATTTTTATGCATATTACTTCACCATATTTCTATTTATCCTTTATTTTTAATTGATGATATTCTATCTCATTTTGATCAATAAAAAATAAATTTCATAATTATTTAATATCTCAATTTATATTTTTTCGTTATAAACCTAACAACAAACACCCATGCGTACGTACCGGTCTGTTACTAGTAAGTACAAATAGAAACATACACAAAGAGGTGCTTGATGATCTTTACAAAGGAAAACCCACAAGTAAGAGGGTTAGGAGACATCCAAGTTTGTGATCTTGATGCATTGCAAAGATGCAAATGAGTTGGGATCTTAGGGGTAAAAATTTGGGTATGACAGAATCGTCTAACCGAACCTTTATTGAAAATCTCGGATATGCGTAAAGGTACACAAATGTATGAAAATGAACATAAATTATTCAACAACTATTAATCAAAACCAATTGAATGAAAAGTTATATGTAAATCTTATTCCCAATGATCAAAACGCACAAAACACAGTAAGGTAATTTATCGAACACCTTGTGTGCAACCGATATCGTTTGGAAATACGCTTAGTTTTGTTGATCTTAAAAAACAATCACAATCAAATTGATTATTATTAACTCAATAAAACCTATTTAAAAATATGATAAAAAATAATTCCCAAATGAATTAATCAAACGAATAGTGAATTAAATAATTTGCAAACACAAAATTAAAATAGATTCAGAGAGAGAGGGTACACAAGGATTTGTTTAGGTAGTTCCCCAATCGACCTAGTTATGGGTACGTCTTCCCTCAATTCGAATTCAAATTGAGATAATTGCAATTAACCTTACTTTGTAAAAGTATGTATACAAGAGATGTAGCAATCCAACCCTACAAACCCTAGGTTTGATGTTGACTATATCACCTCCAAAACCCTTGATCAAAGATTGATCAAGTAACCAACAATATTGCTTCAATTCACTTATTGTCGCTACTATCTTGCAAGGCACCCCTTGTCCCAAGGCTTTCACTAGGTCAAATTAATACGAAGCGCACACTTGTTGAAACCCAATATTTACCAAGACGGTCCACCGTCTCACGCTACTCCCCTGCAAGGCACCCCTTGTCCCAAGGCTTTCACTCGATCGGATCCAAATTGTGTAATCTTGTCCAAAACCTTCAAATCCCTTAATGATCTTGAAGGAAAACTCCAGCTTGGTTTTCTTATTTGAATTCCTCAAAGAAATCAACCCAATTTACAATACAAACAACCTAAATTGAACGTTATCAAACCTAATTTAGATGACACCCAATCAAAAAATGATTATGTGGAGTTTGATTGTATGTATGCATAGAAGAGAGGTTGAAGATGGTGAGAAAGCATTGAGATCCCGGTTTCATGTAGGATATCTATATATATATATATATATATATATATATATATATATATATATATATATATGCAAGTATAAAGAAAAAGGAATGCAAAAGGATTAGAAAATAATGCAAAAAATCAAGATTTTGGTCTATAGGTCGACCTATAAAGGTCACGAGTCGACCTATAGGAGGGAGCACATGGACAGAGCCTACAGGCTTCAATACTGCAGCATGGCTGTCGACCTGAAGGATGGATGTGTCGAACTATAGAAGAATTTTTTCTTCTATGTGTCAACCTATAGTCGCATGTGTTGACCTATAAGTTATTTTTCACACCTAAAATATTGGTTTTGATGCATAAAACTATTTCTTGATGCTTGAATCTTTTCTAAACCATTTCAAACATGTTGACATGCTTCCTAATGCTAAAATGCATAGCTAGACTCAAACGATACCGTCTAATGTACATAAATTCTAAATTATCCCAATTTTGACATCATACAAAATACATCTAACAGAAAGTTGCACTCACATACTCCCCTTTTTATGATGGTAAAACTTGAGACAATGCGTTTCTTGTCCATGAAGACTCCCCCTAAATATGTGCATCATAACCTCATAGCTGCAAAATCTTCTCCCCCTTTGACAACATCAAAAAGAGACAATGCAAGATATTAGCAGTATCGCATAAATACACGGTTCACATATACAATATACTATATAGAGGCAATTTGCAAAGATAAGAGTGTGCACTCACATATACGCAATATACATGAAAATACACAATAAAAATAATCATAAACAGCACAACAACAATATTCATAATTTTTATCCAAGTCAAAACACATGGTACAACCATTCAAATATATTAGCAATATTTCCAATACATAACCAGAAGATAAAACAAACTAATCAAAATGAAATGCATGTAAACTCAAAGCAAGACTCGAGAAAATTCACCACAAGACTTAAGACCCAAGGACACAACATCACTAAATAACAACCCTTCATCATCTTCCACGACCTCTAGGCATTGGTCTTTCTCCCCTATACCATCCTTGTCCCTCATTACGATAGCGAGAGTCTAAGAAATCACACATCTCTCGGTAAAATCGATCATAATGACCGGAATCATCTTCTATGGCCGAAATCATGTGATTAATCATAGCAAGAACAACAACATGATTATCATTCATATCACTCCGTATAGTCATAAGACTCTCCGACACATACGTAGCAAAAGCCTCAAAATTAGCATCCTGAGTAGTCATGTGTTGTTACATCAGACGAAATCTCACTTCTTGCCTCAGCATAATGCTTATCTGACCTTCTACAATCTTAGGCATAATGCTCATCTTGCCTCAGCTGCATGTTCTAAAGCATAGTCATGATAGCAGATTAGTCACCCATTCCAGCATCAAAAGTGTTACCATGGGCCTCTTCATGAGTAACATCTAACATAAAGGCATCACCCTCAAGAACATTGTGAGAACCACCTATAAGTTGGTCATCAACCATGTGTGCCTCATCAACATCATCCTCAAATTCCACATGATCATCAAAATTATAAATCTTCCTTCCATGCTTACCCAAGCGAAAATAGTACGCCCGACAGTTGATATCCCAAAAATAGTTCAAGTTAGTTAAGGTACGTTGAGAGAACTCTTGAGACGCACCTGGAGATTTATAGGTAAGATTTGACATACCAATGTCGAAGTAGTTCAGAATCTTAGCAATCATAGAGACATAGCATAATGCCGTCTCTCTATTGAATTCTTTGACGATGAACATTGTGATAACCACCTATAGGTTGGTCATCAACCATGTGTGCCTCATCAACATCATCCTCAAATTCCACATGATCATCAAAATTATAAATCTTCCTTCCATGCTTACCCAAGCGAAAATAGTACGCCCGACAGTTGATATCCCAAAAATAGTTCAAGTTAGTTAAGGTACATTGAGAGAACTCTTGAGACGCACCTGGAGATTTATAGGTAAGATTTGACATACCAATGTCGAAGTAGTTCAGAATCTTAGCAATCATAGAGACATAGCATAATGCCGTCTCTCTATTGAATTCTTTGACGACGAACATGCGAGATACAAAGTAGTGAGGCCAATTAATTTTAACCTTGTGCAAGAGAATATAGACCAGATGGATTTCAGCAAAGTCAATTCTCGAGAACCTGCCATTCTTTGGCGTCAAGATACGAGACACCACCCACAGCATAATTCTTGGTACCATCTTCAACTGGCCAGTGGAAATAGGATCAAAACAGTCCTCGGAACGAGGAGCTTTGAGTACCTAATTCACATGAATACCCCAATCAACGTTTACATGAGTGTTGACATCTGTCACCTAGAGTTGAGCCTCATCATCATCAACATCAAACACAGTAATACCAAATAAGGATTTCCACAGATCATTTGTAAACTAATAAACCTTGTTACCTATAGAAAACTTGAAGCATGAACCTTGCATACCATGTAACCCATAGTAGAATACACAAAAAAGGACCTCATTATAATCCTGACCAAATTGTAGGAAATATTTGATTTGTTGATGCACGACCAACCGAACAACATCAGGAATATCCAAACACCTAGCCACAATAGGCTTCCAAACATATTGTTTCACCACAAGACGATTTTGATGCTTTAGCTCAAAATATTTGACATACTTGGTTGAATCCAATGTAAATGGATTCTCGGCAGCAATAGCAGAAGTAGTTTCCTTACCCTTACTGTCGCTCCCGGGATTTTCATCCTGGTACAAACGCGAAAGTGGCACCGAAACAGAGTCGCCAGCAATGTGTATTTATCCCAAGAGAGGGAAAGGAAACACCGCATAAACCTGAAGGAAGGAAAGAACGTGGTCTCACGACCAAGAGAACTGGATAAGGGAGTCGGTTACGCGAGAGGAAGGTATTAACACCCCCTCGCGTCCATCGTACCCGATGGGATCCACGCTTGCTTGCTTCAATCAAAGGGTGTAGGAAAAAAAATAATGGAAAAGAACTGGAAAAGGAATGGAAAGAGAAAGAGAAACAAATGTAGGGAAAATAAAAAAAGTGCTCGCATGGGCCCTACCCCACTGCCTACGTATCTCATCGGGAGCATGAGAATCAAAGCGACGTAGTTCCCCTCACTAGGGATGGATTGTTTGTGTTTTTTGGTGGAATACGTCAACGTTTGCGTCCTAGCAGTTTAGGTGTTGCAGCTCGCTGTAGGGAGACTTAGGCGTTACCTGTTTGGGGTAGGACGGAAATGACGCATCCTTAAGGAATGAGTGAAGGAGATAAGGAAAGAATTCCCGAAGGAAAGACGTTATTGTTTATTTTTGTCTTTTAAGAGTTTTTTTCATTTGTTTGCATATGATAGTGTATCTGAATCTTAGTCATTGGAATGTGTACATTCTCACATTCCAAGATGGAATGGATAAGAAAGCACACTAAGAGTGAAGAAGACCTTCACACTTGGTTCCAATTATCAAGGTTCAAACACACTAGCATATTTGTGTTTATTAAGTGTTTTTTTTATTATGAAATGAAGAAGTGTTTTTAATTTGTACCTTCAACAAGTATTTCATTTAAGTCCCTCATACAAGATCAAATGTATAACACATTGACCCAAGATGGGCTATATGCTACACATTCTAAGATTATAAGAGAAGACCCCTTTATAATCTCTTCTTTATATGAAAGGCCTAAATGCAATACATGCCTATCTTTATTACATGTTTTGAATTTTCTTTGAGATGAGAAAGAGAGACTCAAGAGAGGAGCAAAGGTAAAGTCTACATGAACTAAGACTCAATCCTAATTGAAAATTAAAGGGAGTGGTCCTAATGGTTTGTGAGGTTAAAACCTAAAGTCTAAAGAAAGAATGAATTAAACAATTCACTTCTAAAGTAGAAGATGAATTGTAATTCAAAAAGGGAAAGTGATGAATTATTAAAAGAAAGCACATAAGTGCTTAACAAAACACAAAATGGAATTGTAAAAGAGGTGAGAGGAAAGAAGTTTGAATGTGGATTCCTTATCCACACTCAATTGCAACTTACCAAAGCCCCTACATGGTTAGTAAACATGTATAAGAAGTATAAGAAATAAAAGAACATTTAATGCACCATAAAACTCAATAGAATTAGATGAGAAATCAAATCCTATTGGTCACAACCAGAATGTGCATCATATGGAAAACAAATGATCATTATCATGCAAGTCTAAGTGGATAGGCAACAAACATCATCCATGACATTAGAACATGCTACCATAAGAAAAGGGAGAATGAAAGATGAAAAGCAATGGAAGAAACATGCCTAAATGGAACATGTAATCCAAGGATCAGAATTGCAATGAAATGAAAAATGATTCACAAACATCTCACAAGTGTTCATGCATAACACATCAAGACATTCAAGAAGCAATAGAAGAAGAAATGAAATGGAAATTCAAAAGAAAACACAAGTACTTCACATTAAGGACATACAAAGTTCAAATGAAAGTGAACATGCAAAGATGACACATAATATGTACTAATGACCTATAATGTCAAATGGATATCTCACAAAGTAAGCAAATGACCATGCAAGTATGCACAAAAGCAATCATGTAGACATGCACAAAGATTGAGAGGATATGACATGTTATTATACTTCAAAGGTTATGCATTAAACAAAAATTAAATGGTCTCATGAAAATTATGGAAACATGGTATTTGAAGTTCACAAATCAGAGATGAATCACATACCAAAGTAGCATGCAAGAAACCAAGGCAAAATGATGTCAAACAATGCACTTAGGTCAAGTAGACATATCATACAAAGTAGCACAAAAATGAACACCAAACATGCCATAAACTGACCTAAAAAATCAAATAAAAATCACTTAACATACCTCAAGAGGATAATGACTCAATGCAAAAAGAAGAGCATCAAAACAATTTTTAATGATTGAGAACAAAAATGCACAAATTTATGTATCACATTAAGCATGCATACAAGTAAAAATCAAAGAAAATTATGGAACAGGGGCAAAAATGTCATAAAATTAAGAAATAAAATCATGAAAAATTTTCTAAATGTTTTAATGATGCTCATGAATTTTTGTGGAATTTTATGATGATGTTTGATATTTTTAAAAATTAAAAAGTAAACGTGCATAAAATGAAGAAAATAAAAGGAAATAGAAAACAAGAGTGGGGTGCAAATATAGTAAACCAACAGTTCAAATTGTTTGGGCCTTTTAAAAAGGAGGTGTGAAAAGCAATCTGTCATAGGTCCAATTACGCGCAAAACACCATGACTAGCATGCACACTCAGTCAAACCAAGTCAAAACCATACAAGCCATTGGATCAAGTCAAGTCAATAGGCAAGTCAAAGTATATGCAATTAACACCCACGCGTGAGGGAACACGTTACCTACAGTGTACTGCGTCACACAAAGTTTAAAAATAAAATCAGAAGGAGCATGTGAGAGGCATGTGCGTTTTTATGTGTTGGCGCGTTTTGGAGCATTGGATCATGAACATCAAACGGTCCACATTAATTCTGGCCAGAAACCCTAACATAAAGACCACCGGCCGGAGAGGGACCTCCGGTCACCCTCTCCGGTCAAGCACCACCGTCTGCAACTTTTACTTTCCCAGAAATCCACACAATGCATATCAAACTGAAGCCGAGCTTGCGTACATCATGGATATGCAATCAATTTTCATAGATCATGCACGCATAACACAAACTGAGCCAAAACAATTTGCCCTAACATCACACCTAAACTCCTAGAGAGCCTATCAACTAGCCAGGACTCACGCATAGCTTCTAATAAGCTCTAAACATCATAAAACAAGTTTAAATCACAAGAACAAGAAGCATTAAAATTGAGTGAAGTAGAACCTGAAACTATAGATGCACTTGAAAGGTTGAGAAAACCAGAGATACTTGTTTCTTCTTCAACCTTGGAGCTCCACGCACTAAGCAAAATAAATGCTGCGATGCAAAACTTGATGATGATTCAATGGAAGTGAGTGAAATCCAAGCTTCAAGAACAAATGCACTGTTGTGAAATTGAGAGAATCAAGGAAAGTGTTGAAGTGGAATGAGCAAGATGAGCTCGAAAATTCTTGGCAATGGTGGATTTGAGAGTAAAGCAGAGAGAGTTCTTTGGAGAGAATGTGGAAGAATGAAGTTGAAAAAACGAAGTTGTGAGTGAGATTTTCTTTTATAGTGTGGGTTAACCAAGGTTAAACTGAGTGAGGTTAACTGAGTTAGCATGGTTTAGGTGAGTCATCCCTAACTAACTGAGTCAAGTTAGTTAGGGAGAGCCATGGTAAGATGCAGCTGGCTCATGATAGTTATGGTGGGAGTAATGAGAAAGAGAGTTGACACGGTTTATGTAGCAGAAGCTGATGCATCAGAAACTTGCTAAGCAAGTTTATTCTTTCTATTCCCTGCATGGCACGTGATACTAAACAATGTGTAAGTGATGTGCTTGACCAAATGTGGAAACAAAGTGTGGAAGTGTTTGTGGGATGCCTGAACCAAAATCATGCAACCTGCTATCAATGTACCAGTGTCATCATGAGGTGGTTTGCAAGTGAAATTCTCTCTAACTAGTGCATAATTTGATGAGATTTTGAATTCATTTGAAAGAGGAGATATTGGAGAATATGTTTGGTGTTGAAAACAAATCAAATGGAAGTGTGTAAAAGGGCGGAAAGTAACTCAAAACATCAAGACACAAATCTGGCTTCATGAGCATGTGACTTGAAGCATGGCAAGGCAAAAATGGCGCCTGGGTTTCAGTCACGATCACCATGCCTTTGGACCATCATAACTCCCAATCCATTGATTAGATGAAAAATTGATAAACACCAACTTTTAAGATCTCACATAGAGGAACAACTTTGATGTTGAAGGATTTTCCATTTGAGGCCTCTAACCATGATAAATTGATCCATACATTTTGCCCACCAACTATTTGAGAAAATGAGGTGCGCGTGACCTGGAAATCCTTGGTCATGACCTAGTTTTGAACCTACTTTGCTCAAACTTTGATCAATCATATCTCACTCAATTTTTATCCAATGGAGATGTTCTACACATGGATTTGAAGCTTAAAGCAAGACCTTTTGTTGTGGCATGGTGGAATTTTCATTTGGTGCTTCAATTTTAAATGGCCTTGGTTCAAACTCTGATGCAAAATGGCCAAAACTTGCTATTTTTAGTAACCCTTCTTCTTCCAAAAATGGTAACTTTCCACCTCTTGATTTTTTTCATGATTCCTTTGGAGTTTCTTGACCAAATTTTGTACATTGGACACATATAACATGAATTTTATGGATTTGGCCTCAAAAGGTCAAGAGTTGACTTTTTCCTCTGATTATTTGACTTGGCCCCAATTTCCCTGATTTTTTATCTTTCTTCCAATTGAACCACTTCTGAAACCAATTGAGAGGCAATTTTCCATACACATACACTTAAGAACATGTAGAATACCATGACATCAAGTTTTGTCCAAAAAATCAAAGATTCTCTGCTTTAATGGGAAACCCTAGTTTTGGTGCCCACCTCCTAGGAGAAAAATGTGCAGTCTTCAATTTCAAACTCCTCAGAGTATGTTGTGTATCCTCTTAAAGGATGATGGGATATACCATTTGAGGATGATTTTGGATCAATGAGCTATCTCTTTTGAGGGTTTTTCTTTCAATTTTTTGAACCTCTTGCATGTTGAAGTATGTATTGCTTCAATCTCCCATTGGATCTCACTTCCTTGAGATTGTGGATGATCAATTGAGATGGTATGAGACATGAGAGACTCTTGGCTTGCCTGGAGGCAACTTGATTGACCTTTTTGTGCTTTGAATGATCCCTTGATTGTCCATCTTCCCCCTGATCACATGCCTTGATGGTGAGAGGAATGCGATGCTTCATTTTTCTATGTTAAATGCAATGGAATGCTAATGAGATGGATATGATATGATAGATGATAGTGCTATGCTAAGATGCAAAAAGGGGAGAGCAAATTTTGGGGTATTACAGCTGCCCCTATTCAAACACTGTAGACCTGAATGCCTGAAAGCGAATGCTTTCAGACTTTCAAGGTATATAGTGAATGAATACCAAATATAACCAAAAATTTGCTCTGGATGATGAAAAAGAAAAGGGATATAAACCCAATGCGATTGTTGGATTGAATCTTCAAATGAACATTGTCGGAGAGATCTGTCGTTTGAACGATGTCAGACGACTACTGGCTTGCCATACTGCCGGTGGACTTTAATAATGTCTTTTGTACGACGCCAGACGACTACTGGCTTGCCACACTGCTGGTGGACTTTAATAATGTCTTTTGTACGACGCCAGACGACTACTGGCTTGCCACACTGCTGTTGGACTTTAATAATGTCTTTTTGGACGACGCCAGACGACTACTGGCTTGCCACACTGCTGGTGGAATTTAATAATGTCTTTTGTACGACGCCAGACGACTACTGACTTGCCACACTGCTGGTGGACTTTAATAATGTCTTTTGTACGACGCCAGACAACTACTGGCTTGGCACACTGCTGGCGGACTTTAATAACGTCTTTTGTACGACGCCAGATGACTACTGGCTTGCCACACTGCTGGTGGACTTTAATAATGTCTTTTGTACGACGCCAGACGACTACTGGCTTGCCACACTGCTGGTGGACTTTAATAATGTCTTTTTGGACGACGCCAGACGACTACTGGCTTGCCACACTGCTGGTGGACTTTAATAATTGCCAAACAGGCTTTGGAATCTCAAAATTTCCATCCTCGGATGGACTTTTGCAGCTTTGCCAAATTAAACTTGGACTTTGATGCTTACCTAACCGGCTCTGGAAGCTTTGTCAGATGATCACCCCACTTGCTGGAACAACCACCTGCAATATTATCCCACAGGCTGGAATAATATGAACAAACTATATGCCAAAAATAAATTGGACTTTGAGCTGTAAATGAGCACTGCTGAGAATCACACCACCGGCTGGGTAATATCATATGCTGGCACTTTGCTGAAAAATAGATTCCATTGATCCATATAGACCAAGTTGGGGAAATTACCGCGACTCGGCTGGGGAGCATAGCAGACAAGATTCAATGCCGAACTCAGTGGGGATATCATTACCAAAGATATGATCTTGCCGGGGACCAGGGCTGCTCTGCCGGGGACATCCAAATCTTGGTTGAAAGACAATCCGTTGCAACATGCTGAGAAAGAATCCTTAGAGATCTGCTAAGGAAAATGACTGTCGAGCTTAGGGTAAATGTCACAATGCCCCCGATTGGGCGAACTTTCCCTTTGACGACTCCGCTGGGGATAATGAGTTTACAACACACTCTGCTGGAGAAAACTGCTTTAAAGCGTCTCTTGTTGGGCTGCCCTTCGAGAGGTTTTTACAGAAGACCAAATGTCTTCCAACTCTACTGGGGATTATAGATCGGGGATATTCTTTGCTAGGGAGGTTACATGCCCCATGCTTGGGAGGGTCAATAACTCCGCTGGGGATTATTCTTTGACAAATTTCCCATGCCGAACCTGCAGGAGACATGATACGACCACTTGCTGGTACATCCTTGAACTACCTTTCACATTGTCTACAAGGTACTGGAGGATTGGCACTCGTTGTCAACCTGGAGTATTCACTGCATTAATAACCGTTATTAACACAGAAGAAATCCATCTTCGAACACCGTTGCCGTCACAAAACATAGTGGGAACTCTTGAATGGAAGAATCGACTTAATAAGATACAACAGTATCAAATCATAGCAAATATCTGCTCGTGGTTACGATCATGCTGTTTGGATCGCTCGTGCTCATTACCTGCAACAGAAAAAGAATATGCACATGCCCCAGGATATTGCGTGGTCTTTTGGGTCCACCATCTAAGGTTGTCCAACAAGCAATGTAATTTCCATTGTCTTTGTGCATGTTTTTGCAAGGCCAAGATATTTTCAAAGTAACGTTTTATTATAAAAAATCGGACGTTTTTGCAAACAAAACAGTAAAATGAAAATAAAAGCCCGTGACTGAATATTCAACTTTATTGATGAAATGCCAAAAATTGGCGAATTTACAATCAGAAGCAAACCCCTGAAAGAGGCGATTGCCATAAAATTGAGAAAAGAAATCTATCCTAATGATAATGCGGAAATTGGTTTCCAACTGATTTCTGATTCTGTTATAGCCAGTATGTATTCCAACTCTCCTGATTATCTTTGCCTTCAGAAGCTCATGATTGGACCAATTCCTCCTTTGGAATTTTGCCAGTTTGCTGAAGAGTAGAAAACGTACAGATTAATTCAGACTACAGTCATTCGCTTTAATCCCTCTTTTGTGTGGATCGCCTTTTCAGGTTTTCAATCCACCAGGATACCCTTTTTTGCCTAAGTTGCCCTTTCAGGTTTTCAACTTACCGGGTGTACAATTCTTTTCAATTATATCCCTAATTTTTGCCCGAACCTTTATTCTGTTTTTGGTTCACCAGGATGCCCCTTTTTTGCATGGATTCTTCCCTTTTTTTTTTCAGCAGGTCTCTTTATACGAAGTATTTTTTAACTGCATCTGAATTAACAGGGGATGAAAAATCTTCACCATCCATGGTTGTCAGCAACAAGGCTCCACCTGAGAAAACCTTTTTTACCACGAACGGACCTTCATAGTTAGGAGTCCATTTGCCCCTGTGATCTGTACTCGGAGGAAGTATTCTCTTGATTACCACATCCCCGACTTTGTAGACTTGAGGTCGAGCCTTTTGATCGAATGCCCTCTTCATTCTGCGCTGATATAACTGGCCATGGCATACCGCTGCTAAACGCTTTTCCTCAATAAGGCTCAGCTGATCAAATCTGGCTCGTACCCATTCAGCTTCATCTAGCTTAACATCCATCAATACTCGGAGAGAGGGGATCTCAACTTCTATCTGTAGAACTGCCTCCATACCATATACAAGCGAGTATGGTGTTGCCCCAGTGGACGTGCGGACTGATGTTCGATACCCATGCAAAGCCAGTGGTAACATCTCATGCCAATCTTTGTACGTGACAACCATCTTCTGCACAATCTTCTTGATATTTTTGTTGGCCGCTTCGACCGCACCGTTCATCTTCGGGCGGTACGGAGAAGAATTGTGGTGCTCGATTTTGAAGTCCCGGCATAGCTCAGCCATCATCTTGTTGTTCAAATTAGAACCATTATCAGTAATGATTCTTTCGGGCACTCCATATCGACAAATGATATCTCGCTTCAAGAAATGAGCCACTACTTGCTTGGTGACATTGGCGTAAGATGCTACTTCAACCCATTTAGTGAAGTAATCAATGGCGACCAAGATGAAACGATGGCCGTTTGAAGCAGTAGGCTCAATTTTCCCGATCATATCAATGCCCCACATTGCAAATGGCCACGGAGAGGACATGATACTCAACGGATTGGGAGGAACGTGCACTTTGTCTGCATAGATCTGGCATTTGTGACACTTGCGAGCATACTTGCAGCAATCTGACTCCATGGTCAGCCAATAATACCCTAATCTCAACAATTTCTTAGCCATCGCATGTCCTCCGGCATGGGTACCGAAAGGGCCTTCGTGCACTTCAATCATCAACAGGTCTGCGTCGTGTCTATCCACACATCTGAGCAGAACCGTGTCAAAATTCCTTTTATACAGCACACCATCTTTGTTCAAGAAGAAACTACCAGCTAGCCTTCTTAATGTCTTCTTGTCATTGGAAGATGCCCCAGGCGGGTATTCTTGATTTTTTAAGAAGCATTTGATGTCATGGTACCAAGGCTTATCGTCAGACACTGCATCAACCTCAAACACAAAAGCAGGCCTATCAAGACGAGATACATCAATCCTGGGCACAAATTTCCAACCATGCACTTTGATCATCGAAGAGATAGTGGCCAAGGCATCTGCAAACTTATTTTCCTCTCTAGGAACATGGTACAACTTGACAGTTGTAAAGAAGGTCAGCAATCTCCTCGTATAATCTCTATACGGAATCAAATTCTGCTGATGTGTGTGCCAAGTTCCCTTTACTTGATTGATTACCAGTGCTGAATCACCAAAGATATCGAGGGTCTTGATTCGTAAATCAATAGCTTCCTCGATCCCTAGTATGCAAGCTTCGTATTCTGCTTCATTGTTGGTGCACCCGAAAGTTACACGGGCAGTGAAGGGCATGTGAACAGCTTCTGGCGTAATAAGGACTGCACCAACTCCGCACCCTTTCATATTAACTGCCCCATCAAACATCAAACTCCATTTGGACTCAGGATCAGGCCCCTCCTCCAGAAGTGGTTCCTCGCAGTCTTTCGCTTTGAGAAACATGATGTCCTCATCAGGGAAATCAAATCTCATGGGCTGGTAATCATCAAGAGGCTGTTGCGCAAGATAATCTGACAGTATACTTCCTTTGATTGCCTTTTGCGAAGTAAATTGAATATCGTACTCTGTCAGTACCATCTGCCACCTTGCAACTCTACCTGTAAGTGCTGGTTTCTCAAAAATATACTTAACCGGATCCAATTTAGAGATCAACAGGGTTGTATGTGTGAGCATGTATTGTCTCAATCGCTTGGCGGCCCATGCGAGTGCACAACATGTCTTCTCAAGCATTGAATAACGCGATTCACAATCTGTAAATTTCTTGCTCAGGTAGTAGATAGCATGTTCTTTCCTACCTGTCTCGTCGTGTTGACCGAGAACACAACCCATGGATCCTTCGAGCACTGTCAAGTACATAATCAGTGGTCTCCCTTGAACTGGAGGTATCAGAATTGGAGGTTCCTGCAAATATCTTTTTATTTTATCGAATGCATTTTGACAATCATCATTCCACCTGACCGTTTGATCTTTTCGTAGCATTTTGAATATTGGTTCGTAAGTGGCAGTTAGGTGCGATATGAACCTTGAAATGTAGTTCAATCTTCCTAGAAAGCCGCGAACTTCTTTTTCAGTTCTCGGTACAGGCATATCTTGTATAGCTTTCACTTTAGCAGGATTAACCTCTATCCCTTTTTCACTGACAATGAAACCAAGCAATTTTCCGGACCGCACGCCAAAAGTACACTTGTTAGGATTCAGTCTCAACCTGAATTTCCTCAGCCTCTCAAATAACTTCTTCAACTTGATCAGATGTTCCTCTTCTGTCTTTGATTTAGCAATCATGTCATCCACATAGCACTCGATCTCTTTATGAATTAGATCGTGGAATAACGTCACCATTGCTCTTTGATAGGTTGCCCCTGCATTCTTCAACCCAAAAGGCATTACTTTGTAACAGAAGGTACCCCACGGGGTAATGAATGTTGTCTTCTCCATGTCTTCAGGCGCCATCTTTATCTGATTGTACCCGGAGAATCCATCCATAAATGAGAACACTGAAAACTGAGCGGTATTATCAACCAGCACATCAATAT
This sequence comes from Lathyrus tuberosus, assembly GCA_022829125.1. Taxonomy (NCBI): domain Eukaryota; kingdom Viridiplantae; phylum Streptophyta; class Magnoliopsida; order Fabales; family Fabaceae; genus Lathyrus; species Lathyrus tuberosus. Next base: position 17,360,085 of record JALAZF010000006.1, read on the forward strand.
GAGGGAGTGGAAAATCGTCTTTAGGGCTCGCCCTGTTGAGATCTCTGTAATCCACACACATTCTGACTTTGCCATCTTTCTTCGGCACCGGTACTATATTGGCCACCCATGGAGGATAGTTGGTTACTGCCAGAAAGCCTGCATCCAACTGTTTCTGTACTTCTTCCTTGATCTTCAAAGCCATTTCGGGTTTTTTCCTGCGCAGCTTCTGCTTGACCGGTGGGCAGTCCTCTTTCAATGGTAGTCTATGCACAACTATGTCTGTATCTAAACCTGGCATATCTTGGTATGACCAAGCAAAGATGTCAACGTATTCACGTAGCATGACTATCAGCTCTTGCTTTACATCAGCCCGCAGACTCGCACCAATCTTGATCTCTTTCTTGCTTTCCTCTGACCCAATATTGATGATCTCAAGAGCTTCCTGATGAGGCTGAATGGTCCTCTCTTCTTGTTTCAACAACCTAGCCAACTCTTCCGGGAGTTCATAGTCTTCATCACTTTCTTCCTCAGCTTGATAGATCGGATTGTCGAAATCATACGTGGGCATAACAGAATCATTTTCAGAGAAATCCACAGAATCCAGTCTGCATGATTGGGTTTATGCTTTATTTTAGATTATTTTTGCTTGAGAACAAAAGAAAAGAAAGTGCATTATCATTTTTAATTTTCTTTGTGCAAAAATAAAAATAAAGAAAGAGTAAAGGAACACAAATTTGTAAACAAAAACGTCCTTTTATTGATATTTGAACATTATATGAGAAAATATGGTGGCCCTACAAATGGATCCTCACACCTTGGGCAGAGTGTGGGATTTCATGCATTATGAAAGACAAGAATTATTACTCTGCATGGTGAACAACATGAACGATTTCTTCGCTAGACCAATTTTGCAACGCCTCGCCTGGAGCCAGTGCATATACCCATCTGTCCAGATAATCTGAGCTTTCAGTGCCATCTTCTATTGCTGAGCAGGACTGGTTGGGATTGATAATTCCTCCACTGTTGAAGTTGATTGGCCCACGGAATCGGGGAACTGGCGTCCGGCCCGGCTGGTATCCAATGCCAAACTTATCTTCTTTCACGAACACATCTATAGCTTTTCCCCAGCCTTGGGCATTCCCGCTTTCGACCACTTCTCTGGCCTGCTTGTACGACGCAATTAATGCACTCGGCCCACCTGGCACATTCGACGCCACCGCTGCTGAAGTAGATTCTGGTAAGTTATTGATATTCAGGGCTTCAAAAGATTGGCACAATGTTTCATGAATCTCTCCATCCATTTCCACATATTTGAAAGTGGATAAATGACTCACGAATATATCTTCCTCGCCGCAAACAGTAACCACTTGACCCTCGAACACATACTTGAGCTTCTGATGAAGTGTGGAGGTAACTGCGCCTGCTGCGTGAATCCACGGTCGGCCCAACAAACATCTATAAGCAGGCTGAATGTCCATAACATGAAAGGTCGTCTTGAATATCTGTGGACCAACCTGTATTGGTAATTCAACCTCCCCAAACACTGATCTTTGGGATCCCTCGAAAGCTCTCACAATCAGATCGCTGGGTCTCAGCACCAATCCATCTAATTCAATTTTCATTAGGGCTTTTTTGGGTAACACATTTAAGGAAGAACCTGTGTCAACCAGCACATGCGACAAAACTGCTCCTTTGCATTCAAGTGTGATGTGCAGCGCTTTGTTGTGGTTACGTCCATCTGGTGTCAAATCCCTGTTCGTAAATCCCAACCCGTGGCTCACATTCACATTAGAAATTACCCCCTCCAACTGATTCACTGTAATCTCTTGGAGAACGTATGCCATATTCAGAACTTTCAACAAAGCAGCCCGATGTGCGTCTGAACTCATTAACAGGGATAATATCGAAATTTTAGAGGGTGTCTGATTAAGTTGATCAATGATCTTGTAATCACTCTTTTTGATAACCCTCATAAATTCCTCAACATCATTATCAAAATTGACTTTAGGGTCCTCTTCCTGAGCAGGCACCTTGTCATCAACAACCTGTTTTCCTTTCGCTCTTGCAGCGGCTTCAGCCTCTTTATCATTGCTTAGAGTCTGGGGAGCAAACAGTCGACCGCTCCTGGTGAAACCACTTGGTCCACTGACATTCTCAATGCTAGTACCAACGGCCTTTGCCTTCTGCCGACTTCCTCCTTAACGAGTATCAGTTCCATACTGCCACGGAACTGCCCTATTAGACACATAAGCAGCTGATTCAGGAACTATAATCGTAACTGGTCTCGGCCTCTCGGGCACGATGATAGCAACAGGCACCTGTATCTCGACTGGATTATAGTAAATGGTAACGGCAGAAACATCCTGTTCTTTCTCTACTTTATCAAACTGAAGACTTCCCTCATCCATAAGATCCTGCAATCCAACTCTCAACTTACTGCATCCATTAACCTGCTTTAAATAATCCTCGCAATCAGAGGCGCATCCAGGAAATACCTTTCCTTTTAACAGACGTTCTTTTACAATCAACAGCGGAGTCTTCACCAAATTAACATCAGTAATCAAATTCAACTTCTCGCCATCAAAAATGGCATTTGTGCCTGCACCTCCATGATGAGGCATTGGATTGTCACGAACATTCGGCGGCCTAGAGAAGTTGATAGCTTTTGCGTCGATCAGATCTTGAACCTTATGTTGAAAGGTCCAGCACTTTTCTATTGAATGACCTGGCGCGCCAGAATGAAATTCACATCGAGCGTTAGCATCGTAACCTTGAGGCAATTTTCTGGAATCCAGCGGCTTCATAGTCCAAAGTTCAACCAACTTCTCTTTGAGCAGTTGTGGCAACAAAGCGGCATATGTCATAGGCAAGGGATCAAACTTACGGTCCCTTTGTCTATTGTTCTGAAATCGGGGTCTACCTTGCTGATCTGGTGTTTGCTGTCCAGCTGGAACCGGAATGGTTACCGCATCCACCTGATGATAGGACTGATTCCTTCCTCTGCCCCCTCCTCTATACACAGCACTGGACTCCCCTTCTCTTTTCCTTGGTCCATTGGCAAAGGGTTTCTTTGAATTTGAAGCAACATCTTGAATCTTACCCAATTTCAACAGACTTTCTATTCGTTCCCCAGCAACGACAATGTCGGCAAACCCGGTGGAAGGACATGCAGCAAGTCTATCCAAATACGTCCCTTGAAGTGTACTCATGAACATATCAGCCATCTCACGATCACCCAAAGGTGGTTGAACTCGAGCAGCCAATTCTCTCCATCTCTGTGCGTCCTGCTTAAAGCCCTCCTTGTTATCCTGAGTCATACTCTGCAATTGAGTACGATTAGGTGCCATGTCCAGATTATATTGATACTGCTTCAGAAAAGCAGCGCACAAATCTTTCCAACTCCTTATATGAACCCTGTCCAGCTTAATGTACCATTCCAGGGAAGCGCCTGACAGGCTATCCTGGAAAAAATACATCTAGAGCTTTTGGTCCTCGGTGTAAGCGGCAATCTTGCGATTGTAAGCTTGCAAATGGGTTTTGGGACATGTACTATCGTTGTACTTATCCAAAACAGGAAGCTTGAACTTGGGTGGAATTCGCACACCCTGCACGAGACCCATGTCTTCTACATCAATTCCAAGAGGAATTTGGCTCTCAATAGCCTTGAGTCTTTCATCCAGCCCTTCATACTTCCGGTCGTCATTGTAGAAACCCATGTCATTGTTGAATGCAGTGAACTGGTCCTCCTGACCATCCTCATTGTTATCAAGTCCCAGATGTACCCCACCAGCAGGGATTGTGCCAACAGTAGGAGTGCGCACGTTACGATTTGGGATTTCAGTTTCCAGCCTCTGGATAGTGGTTCTCATAGCTTCTTGTCCAATCCTCATGTTTTCTTGACCGGTCCTCAGCTCTTGCTGACCTTGAGCAATCCCCTGCATGAGGTTCATGAACTGTTCCATCCTTCCCCTCAAATCGGCTAACTCTGTCTGAACTTGCTCCATTACTCTTGCTTGATTGCGTTGGGTAGAATATCGGTGAACTGGGGTATCAGCTATTGTGCCTGAAAACCAAATAAAGGTTAGCAGGCGCCTGGAAAAGGAAAACCTGCAATGCAAAAATGATATGCAAATGCAAATGCAAAGTTATGTTTGTCATTTCAAAATGCTTTTCATATCCTGATTCCAATCGTAACCAAGAATTCCTGAAGACCAGGAGTCATGATTACAGAGTTTTGCCATGAAGAGATATTCATATACATCGATCACGGATGTTTGAAGACCAGAAATAGTGATTTTGTAGTGTGCTAGTGTGCAGATATCACATCACATATATCTGAAGATCAGAAATTGTGAACAGAAGTAACCCATTTTATACAAATTCCCAAAACTTCTCAAGCACGTTTGTCGTAGTTTCAGCAACAAAATAAAAAACAGGCAATCAAATGGATCCATCAACAATTCTGATGGTAACCATTACAAATTACAAAGAAATGACAAAAAACACTAATCCGACAGCTCTACATCTTTCAGCTTCTGACTGGAGTACTTAATCTCTTCAAACAGGATGCGGGTACGCTGATGATGCGGCTTCTCAATCAGCTCTTTAATCACTGCGTACTTTTTTTCCAATGCATCCTCTAATGACCCCACGTGCATCAGCAAGGCTTCATCTTCATTGGCTCCTTTGCGCCTCTTGATTCCAGCTTGAATTTTAACCAGTTTCAGCTCTGCTGTGACCTCTTCAAGCTCCTTGTTGGTGATTTTCAGCTTACCTTCAGCATTTCTCACTTGTTCTTGACTTTTGCCAAGATCTTCTCGATACTTTCTTCTTTCCACGTGCGCTTTCTTCAGCTCTTCATCTTTATCTTTTAGCTGGGCATGCAATTCAGAGTTCTCAATTCTGACCTCATCCCAAGCTTGATGGAGTTTAGCTAACGAATCCTTGCTTCGGGCCAGCGCCTGCTTTGTAGCCTTATGAGCCTGACTAGTATCATCTGCTCCCAAGGTAAGCTTCCGGAAGTATCGAGCTCTCTCATCAAAATCTTCTTCTTTGTCCGCCAGGGTTTTTTCTGCTTTCAACGCTCTCTTTTCCAACTCTTTGTTGTTAGCTAGAGCTTTCTGAAGGCATCTGCTCATTCCAGAGTTCTCTATCTGCAGATCTCTAACCATTTTCTTCAATTTCTCGTGCTCCTCGGCCGGTACCGTGGAATGTTGATCAGGACATAAAAGAACTTCTCGGGAAAAGGGTAACAATAGCTTTTTGACCTTCATCTCAACCCAGGCATCGTAGTCAGGGTATGATCTGCAGTCTCCTTTGCCGAAAGTCAATTTTCCCTCTCTTTGCCTAAATTTCCAAGCATTTATTACTTCCGGCACTCTTTCGTTCTTGGTCCCTACGAAAAACAGAGAAGCGCTAATCTCTTCATCAGCAGGAGGATGTCTCGAGGCATAACCAAATTGTCTAACTGCCAACACTGGGTTGTAATTAATCCCACCTCTTCTTCCGAGTAGAGGCACATTAGGAAAACTTCCACATTTGACAGTAAGCTCTATCGTCAGTAATTTGGGATCAAACCAAATAATATTATTGGCAGTCAAACCTATCAGTCTCTTGGACCACTTCATTGTCTCAGCAGTTTCTACAAACGTACCAGTCCGGGGTAAATGTTTGAAGCGCCAATGGCATAACAATTGGGTGCAACAAGTAACCAAACTCCCTCTTGCCTTCTCATTTTTGTAGTGTACGGAGTGATAAAAATCCCCTAGCAGGGTAGGAATCGGATTCTTCGAGACAAACACTTTCAATGCCTGCATATCAACAAAATCAGGCTGACCGGGGAAAAGCACCAAGCCATAGATACAAAGAGCTAACACAGCGTTGTAAGTAGTCCAATTGTTAGCCTTGGCAGCTTCCTGAGCTTGTCGAAAAAGGAACTCCAAGTGAAATCCTTCATCTTCTTTGAGCCTGCTTAGGCCACTTTTCACAACAAACAAGTCCAGATGCAGGACAGCAGCGATTACTTCAGGGGCAAGAGCACCTTCAGAAAAATACGGTATAGCAGACGTGATTGGAATTCCCAAAATAAATGAGAATTCCTCCAGAGTGGGCATCAGAATGTAGTCAGGGAATAGGAAACATCTCATTGATGGCTCATAGAACTGTAAGAAGGTATGCAACCCATCCTTCTCGTACTTTGTGAATGCACAGACCATCTTAATCAGCTCTCCGTACTCCTTCTGAAAAGTGCTGAGAACATCAGAACCAGCCATACCTATCATCTTGTTCAATACACCCAGCTTAGGATCAGGGAATTTGTATGACACATTATTCTTCCTTTTAACCTCAGCATCTTGGGAACTCATGATTGGAATCAGACAATATGGTAAGTACCTGAAAATGACAAACATAACCATGTTATGATATGATTATGCAAATGCAAAAGGCATGTGATCAGGTATCCAGGTGTCGGTGTCTGTGTTGAACTGTGTGCACTGTGTCTCTGTACTGAATCTGGCAATATATCTGAGACGAATACTCAAACCACTGTCATAGGATACACTGTCTGTAATAATCATAGAATCACAAGTACGGTATGTAGGAAGCTGGGTTACCTGCAAACCTGTAAACATCCCACCCATACTCACATGTGGTTCCTAGAAAATAAGGCTTGTCAGCTTCGGAGGTTTGAGAAGCGATAGCACATTCAGCCCGTAGGATACAATGCTATGCCAATCAAAGAGGTCGTCCACTGACTCGCCTTAGAAAATAAAGGTCATCCTATGCAAGTACCAAAGTGGGCTCTCGGGTGCGAGTGGGTTTGCCACAGAATGTGGTCTGCCACTGTCACCGCTAAGGAGAGATGTTTCCACTAAGGTCCTCATGATCGGTCACTAGAGTCGACAGCTCTCTAGATCGACATCCTGGAATACGCAAGATGCGCACGCCATGATGGGTCCCAAGATAACCTCGTCTAGCTGTGAATTTCGTGATTACCCACGTACACAGATGGAACGTAGGTCCCACTACTCTCCACTCTAAGTCTAAGTGTATACTCGAGCCTGTGTACTGAGCTCATCTCTCAGAAATCTCATCCCTCCAAACAGACAGAACATTGCAACACAGTATAATATATGAAATGTAAATGCTACAATGCTGTAAATATGGTACAAGTAATAAAATACAATAAACAGCAAATACAAGATAATAGTAAACACCCAATGAAAGAAAAGCAAACAAGCGCTAGGATTGACTCGCTTAGGATGGACCAGCAATAGGTCAACCTGTCCCCAGCAGAGTCGCCATCTGTCGCTCCCGGGATTTTCATCCTGGTACAAACGCGAAAGTGGCACCGAAACAGAGTCGCCAGCAATGTGTATTTATCCCAAGAGAGGGAAAGGAAACACCGCATAAACCTGAAGGAAGGAAAGAACGTGGTCTCACGACCAAGAGAACTGGATAAGGGAGTCGGTTACGCGAGAGGAAGGTATTAGCACCCCCTCGCGTCCATCGTACCCGATGGGATCCACGCTTGCTTGCTTTAATCAAAGGGTGTAGGAAAAAAAATACTGGAAAAGAACTGGAAAAGGAATGGAAAGAGAAAGAGAAACAAATGTAGGGAAAATAAAAAAAGTGCTCGCATGGGCCCTACCCCACTGCCTACGTATCTCATCGGGAGCATGAGAATCAGAGCGACGTAGTTCCCCTCACTAGGGATGGATTGTTTGTGTTTTTTGGTGGAATACATCAACGTTCGCGTCCTAGCAGTTTAGGTGTTGCAACTCGCTGTAGGGAGACTTAGGCGTTACCTATTTGCGGTAGGACGGAAATGACGCATCCTTAAGGAATGAGTGAAGGAGATAAGGAAAGAATTCCCGAAGGAAAGACGTTATTGTTTGTTTTTGTCTTTTAAGAGTTTTTTTCATTTGTTTGCATATGATAGTGTATCTGAATCTTAGTCATTGGAATGTGTACATTCTCACATTCCAAGATGGAATGGATAAGAAAGCACACTAAGAGTGAAGAAGACCTTCACACTTGGTTCCAATTATCAAGGTTCAAACACACTAGCATATTTGTGTTTATTAAGTGTTTTTTTATTATGAAATAAAGAAGTGTTTTTTATTTGTACCTTCAACAAGTATTGCATTTAAGTCCCTCATACAAGATCAAATGTATAACACATTGACCCAAGATGGGCTATATGCTCCACATTCTAAGATTATAAGAGAAGACCCCTTTATAATCTCTTCTTTATATGAAAGGCCTAAATGCAATACATGCCTATCTTTATTACATGTTTTGAATTTTCTTTGAGATGAGAAAGAGAGACTCAAGAGAGGAGCAAAGGTAAAGTCTACATGAACTAAGACTCAATCCTAATTGAAAATTAAAGGGAGTGGTCCTAATGGTTTGTGAGGTTAAAACCTAAAGTCTAAAGAAAGAATGAATTAAACAATTCACTTCTAAAGTAGAAGATGAATTGTAATTCAAAAAGGGAAAGTGATGAATTATTAAAAGAAAGCACATAAGTGCTTAACAAAACACAAAATGGAATTGTAAAAGAGGTGAGAGGAAAGAAGTTTGAATGTGGATTCCTTATCCACACTCAATTGCAACTTACCAAAGCCCCTACATGGTTAGTAAACATGTATAAGAAGTATAAGAAATAAAAGAACATTTAATGCACCATAAAACTCAATAGAATTAGATGAGAAATTAAATCCTATTGGTCACAACCAGAATGTGCATCATATGGAAAACAAATGATCATTATCATGCAAGTCCAAGTGGATAGGCAACAAACATCATCCATGACATTAGAACATGCTACCATAAGAAAAGGGAGAATGAAAGATGAAAAGCAATGGAAGAAACATGCCTAAATGGAACATGTAATCCAAGGATCAGAATTGCAATGAAATGAAAAATGATTCACAAACATCTCACAAGTGTTCATGCATAACACATCAAGACATTCAAGAAGCAATAGAAGAAGAAATGAAATGGAAATTCAAAAGAAAACACAAGTACTTCACATTAAGGACATACAAAGTTCAAATGAAAGTGAACATGCAAAGATGACACATAATATGTACTAATGACCTATAATGTCAAATGGATATCTCACAAAGTAAGCAAATGACCATGCAAGTATGCACAAAAGCAATCATGTAGACATGCACAAAGATTGAGAGGATATGACATGTTATTATACTTCAAAGGTTATGCATTAAACAAAAATTAAATGGTCTCATGAAAATTATGGAAACATGGTATTTGAAGTTCACAAATCAGAGATGAATCACATACCAAAGTAGCATGCAAGAAACCAAGGCAAAATGATGTCAAACAATGCACTTAGGTCAAGTAGACATATCATACAAAGTAGCACAAAAATGAACACCAAACATGCCATAAACTGACCTAAAAAATCAAATAAAAATCACTTAACATAACTCAAGATGATAATGACTCAATGCAAAAAGAAGAGCATCAAAAAAATTTTTAATGATTGAGAACAAAAATGCACAAATTTATGTATCACATTAAGCATGCATACAAGTAAAAATCAAAGAAAATTATGGAACAGGGGCAAAAAGGTCATAAAATTAAGAAATAAAATCATGAAAAATTTTCTAAATGTTTTAATGATGCTCATGAATTTTTGTGGAATTTTATGATGATGTTTGATGTTTTTAAAAATTAAAAAGTAAACGTGCATAAAATGAAGAAAATAAAAGGAAATAGAAAACAAGAGTGGGGTGCAAATATAGTAAACCAACAGTTCAAATTGTTTGGGCCTTTTAAAAAGGAGGTGTGAAAAGCAATCTGTCATAGGTCCAATTACGCGCAAAACACCATGACTAGCATGCACACTCAGTCAAACCAAGTCAAAACCATACAAGCCATTGGATCAAGTCAAGTCAATAGGCAAGTCAAAGTATATGCAATCAACACCCACGCGTGAGGGAACACGTTACCTACAGTGTACTGCGTCACACAAAGTTTAAAAATAAAATCAGAAGGAGCATGTGAGAGGCATGTGCGTTTTTATGTGTTGGCGCGTTTTGGAGCATTGGATCATGAACATCAAACGGTCCACATTAATTCTGGCCAGAAACCCTAACATAAAGACCACCGGCCGGAGAGGGACCTCCGGTCACCCTCTCCGGTCAAGCACCACCGTCTGCAACTTTTACTTTCCCAGAAATCCACACAATGCATATCAAACTGAAGCCGAGCTTGCGTACATCATGGATATGCAATCAATTTTCATAGATCATGCACGCATAACACAAACTGAGCCAAAACAATTTGCCCTAACATCACACCTAAACTCCTAGAGAGCCTATCAACTAGCCAGGACTCACGCATAGCTTCTAATAAGCTCTAAACATCATAAAACAAGTTTAAATCACAAGAACAAGAAGCATTAAAATTGAGTGAAGTAGAACCTGAAACTATAGATGCACTTGAAAGGTTGAGAAAACCAGAGATACTTGTTTCTTCTTCAACCTTGGAGCTCCACGCACTAAGCAAAATAAATGCTGCGATGCAAAACTTGATGATGATTCAATGGAAGTGAGTGAAATCCAAGCTTCAAGAACAAATGCACTGTTGTGAAATTGAGAGAATCAAGGAAAGTGTTGAAGTGGAATGAGCAAGATGAGCTCGAAAATTCTTGGCAATGGTGGATTTGAGAGTAAAGCAGAGAGAGTTCTTTGGAGAGAATGTGGAAGAATGAAGTTGAAAAAACGAAGTTGTGAGTGAGATTTTCTTTTATAGTGTGGGTTAACCAAGGTTAAACTGAGTGAGGTTAACTGAGTTAGCATGGTTTAGGTGAGTCATCCCTAACTAACTGAGTCAAGTTAGTTAGGGAGAGCCATGGTAAGATGCAGCTGGCTCATGACAGTTATGGTGGGAGTAATGAGAAAGAGAGTTGACACGGTTTATGTAGCAGAAGCTGATGCATCAGAAACTTGCTAAGCAAGTTTATTCTTTCTATTCCCATGCATGGCACGTGATACTAAACAATGTGTAAGTGATGTGCTTGACCAAATGTGGAAACAAAGTGTGGAAGTGTTTGTGGGATGCCTGAACCAAAATCATGCAACCTGCTATCAATGTACCAGTGTCATCATGAGGTGGTTTGCAAGTGAAATTCTCTCTAACTAGTGCATAATTTGATGAGATTTTGAATTCATTTGAAAGAGGAGATATTGGAGAATATGTTTGGTGTTGAAAACAAATCAAATGGAAGTGTGTAAAAGGGTGGAAAGTAACTCAAAACATCAAGACACAAATCTGGCTTCATGAGCATGTGACTTGAAGCATGGCAAGGCAAAAATGGCGCCTGGGTTTCAGTCACGATCACCATGCCTTTGGACCATCATAACTCCCAATCCATTGATTAGATGAAAAATTGATAAACACCAACTTTTAAGATCTCACATAGAGGAACAACTTTGATGTTGAAGGATTTTCCATTTGAGGCCTCTAACCATGAGAAATTGATCCATACATTTTGCCCACCAACTATTTGAGAAAATGAGGTGCGCGTGACCTGGAAATCCTTGGTCATGACCTAGTTTTGAACCTACTTTGCTCAAACTTTGATCAATCATATCTCACTCAATTTTTATCCAATGGAGATGTTCTACACATGGATTTGAAGCTTAAAGCAAGACCTTTTGTTGTGTCCTAGTGGAATTTTCATTTGGTGCTTCAATTTTAAATGGCCTTGGTTCAAACTCTGATGCAAAATGGCCAAAACTTGCTATTTTTAGTAACCCTTCTTCTTCCAAAAATGGTAACTTTCCACCTCTTGATTTTTTCATGATTCCTTTGGAGTTTCTTGACCAAATTTTGTACATTGGACACATATAACATGAATTTTATGGATTTGGCCTCAAAAGGTCAAGAGTTGACTTTTTCCTCTGATTATTTGACTTGGCCCCAATTTCCCTGATTTTTTATCTTTCTTCCAATTGAACCACTTCTGAAACCAATTGAGAGGCAATTTTCCATACACATACACTTAAGAACATGTAGAATACCATGACATCAAGTTTTGTCCAAAAAATCAAAGATTCTCTGCTTTAATGGGAAACCCTAGTTTTGGTGCCCACCTCCTAGGAGAAAAATGTGCAGTCTTCAATTTCAAACTCCTCAGAGTATGTTGTGTATCCTCTTAAAGGATGATGGGATATACCATTTGAGGATGATTTTGGATCAATGAGCTATCTCTTTTGAGGGTTTTTCTTTCAATTTTTTGAACCTCTTGCATGTTGAAGTATGTATTGCTTCAATCTCCCATTGGATCTCACTTCCTTGAGATTGTGGATGATCAATTGAGATGGTATGAGACATGAGAGACTCTTGGCTTGCCTGGAGGCAACTTGATTGACCTTTTTGTGCTTTGAATGATCCCTTGATTGTCCATCTTCCCCCTGATCACATGCCTTGATGGTGAGAGGAATGATATGCTTTATTTTTCTATGTTAAATGCAATGCAATGCTAATGAGATGGATATGATATGATAGATGATAGTGCTATGCTAAGATGCAAAAAGGGGAGAGCAAATTTTGGGGTATTACACTTACCATTAGCATTACCCTTGGACTTAGAAAGCTTTGGAGCCATGGAAAATTTTGAAATAAAGTGTTCACACCAAGTGTTTGATGAAATGTTTTAATGAAAAGTGAATGGGTATGATAGATTAATGAATACCCACACACTCAAACAAGACGCACAATCACAAAAACACACAAAGTGACGATGAACCACAAACAAGTGAAAATTCGGATTTTTGGTGAGTTTGGGTGAAATAGGGATTTTGAAAGGAGAATGAAAGAAATTGATGAAAATGAAGATAATTTATTGAAATTTATGAGTGTTAATGATATGGAGGGAATGAAACAAGCAAGATATAATGAGGATAGAATAACTTTCAAGGTTTAAGATGAATTGAAGAAAATTGGGAAACTTGGTGATGTACGAGAATGAAAGAAATGAAGAAAAATGACCCAATCTGCATTATGAGTCGACCTTTGGAGTTATGTGCCGACCTATGAATGTTATGAGTCGACACATAATGAAATGAACTCAAAAGAACCCAGAAAATTATCTTATGTGTCAACCAATACGATAATGTGTCGACACATACTGTAACAATTTTTGAAAAATAACAAAAATTAGTTTTATGCGCCAACTTATATGCCTTATGAGTTGACCTATAAGGTCTAAAATGTGAAACACATATTAATTTTTAGTGACTTTGAGGAACTCAACTTGACTTATGCATAACTAATTGATGAGAGACCCATGCATATGATTGTTTTCCATGCATTGCTAGCTAATAACATGCAAACATGTAAATATAGGCATGAAATGGTAAAAGATATATATCAAATATGAAGATATTTAGAATAGGGTCACGATAAACATGTGAAATAAAAACACACAATGGTCATATTTTAAATTTTTGGAAGTGAACACATATTACAAACATCATACACATAATACATCACATACCTTTGAGAAATAAACAGGTAAAAGAAATACTTACAAAACAAGAAAAAGGATTGAAAAAATATTACCTCACCGTACAAATGATGGAGGATGCACTTGCATTCAACAAGGAAATCTAGAATGAAAGTTGTAATGAATACAACGCGTGCTACAAACACCATCAAAACAAAACGTTCTTACCACTTTTCCCTCTGTACAAGTACTTGAAAGTGTGATTTATAATGTATCAAAGAGGTAATTGACTTGATGATCATCCTTTGTTGTTAGACTTTCACTCTTGTTCAATCATGATGCTTATTTTTCTCCTCCTCATGCTTCATCATCTTAGGTTGATCAATCCCTAATTTGATGTACTTGAGTATGTCTTTTTGAAGATAAACCTACATCATTAAACACAAAACCTTTCTGACACTTCTCGGATAGAAAACACCAATGATAATCAACACACTTTTACCAATTAACAGAATACTAAAAGTTAACCTCCTTGGTAACACACTCCATCTTCCTTGCAACAAAGTCAAAGGAATAAAGAGATGTCACCCGTAACATGTCTTGAGCCTCCACAAACAAAACCCCATACTCTCTTCATAGAGCCAAGACATTTATCCTGCAAGATCAACAAAAAGTTTTGGGTACCAAATCTTCATTGGGTCCTTGAGGATTAATGAAACCTTGGTTGCATTTAGGTAACCATTGAAAATCACCTTTAGGAACAAAACGTTTCCTAAACTTGCACTTTGCAATAGTATGACCCTTTTTGCAACAATAATGACAATACAAATTATGAGAAGATGAGCATTTGTTATTTGGTTCCTTTAAAAAAAAGTATACCTTCTATAAGGATTATGAGAAGGTATGTCATATTTAGAAGTATCTATAGCAAAAGTAACCTTAGGTTGCAAAGCCCTATCTAACTTAGCTTTAAGAGTCCTTAACTCTTTTTGCCAAATGCGACAAGTTTCGCAAACTAACTGTCATACCCTAAATTTTGACCCTAAGATCCCACATCATTTGCATATCATATGAATATACTTTCATGCATCACTAACCCATTAAAGAATACAAAGTTTGTTACTTGTTTCATTTTGACTGCAAACTAGGGTTTTGAGCCTCATAAAGGATTCAGACAAAGGATCAATCAAAAATTGGCATAATCTTCAACCTATCAAGTCTCTCATTAATCCATAAAGATCAAGAGGTCTCCTTCATCAAGAATCAATCACAAGTATACATTATTTCAAGTTGATCAAGCCCCAAGGTCATCTGAGGCACCAAATTAGGGTTTTGGTTAATCATGGCCTCCAAAGAGAAATTTTCATCTGAGCATGAGCCAATACCTCAAGATATGATTCAAGGAGCTCAAATATACCTTGGGAGTCCATTCATAAGTTCAAAATTGCCTCAAGGGATGCATCCATTAAAAATCAGGAATTAGGGTTTCTCTACACAAAATTCATCTGATACCCAAAGTCAAAGTTTGACTTTTTAAGCAAAATTGATCATCAAGGGCTATTATTCAATAAAATGTGATCCATAGTTGCATTTAATCAAGGATTAATCAAGAAATCAAGGTTACTTACAAAAGAAGCAAAATTGGAAAACTTGAAATTTTCACTAAGTTATGGAAATTCATGTTCAAGTACCCAAGTTTACAAGGCCATAACTTGTGATTAAAGCAACCATTATTTGTACTCCAAAGCTCAAATGATAGATCTTCTTCCACATAACAAAATTTCTAGGCTGATCCATCTCTTAAAGATGCATTAATTTTATGTTATGGATTGATCAAAATCAATACAAGGGTTATGAAATTCCAACACTTAGAAAAAAATCTGCCAAGTGTTTTTCAGCATGAAACACCAAACTTTAAGGGCATTTTTCACAATAATCCAAATTGAATCAAGACCAATTGTGAACATCAAAGTTAAAGTAGGATATCTCAGCTTTCCAACAAGTACAAGAACATCCATTTATCATGCTTAACAAGAAGTTATGGATTTAACAACATGCCTTGATCAAACTAATTTTTCAAGACAGTTTTCATGTTTACTTGCATCACACGATTTTTCAAAATAGATTTGGTGACTTTGCAAGCCTTGTCATCCTCTAAGATCAACATAAATCTTGTAGAGTCACACAAAATCTGCAAGAATGTGCTAATGAGTCAAGGATCCATCCTTTAGCATGTGAGAATCATCATTACAAAGCCATGAAGTCAAGTTTGTCATTTGACATTTATGTGAACCATTGAATTGGCAAGAAATGAGCCATACCAGTTCAAATATGTTAAAAAACAATGAGTGTTCAAACTTGCAAAAGTCCAATTTAGTCAAGATTCTAGTTATGCTAGAGAAGACTAATGGTAACTTAGCATTTAAGTTAAAGCTACATGGCTATATCCATTGGACAATAACATGCTCCCTCATCCAACACTATTCATCCAAAACCAAAACATTTTCCTATAAATAGAGGACTTCTTTGATCAATTCAAACACACCAAAACTATACCAAAGCTTGTTTCCTCACATTTCCTCTCTTGTTTCAAAGTTCCATAGTTCAAAAGTTGAGAAATCAAATTTCTCATTTCAGAGCAATTCCACTCAAACCAATCATCCACACACCTCACATACATCATATAGAAGTGATCCAAATCATTCAAACACTTCTGTAAACACCAGAATCAACATCACCATACCTCACTTGATCAAATTGTAGTTGGATTCAAGTTGGGAGTTCCAGAAGAATTCAATTCATTCCAAGCATATCGACACATTCCTTGAGGTATAGAGAAGTTGTCCAGATCATCATTTCACATCTGTAACACCTACAATCGAGGATTCGATCTCCTCTTGCAAGGTAAGCCTGAAGCTTTTCAAACTCCATGAATCATGCATCATAAATGATATTTCAAGTTACCAACACGTTTCTGGTAGTTCATAGATCATTTACCCCCAATCATTTGTTGTTTATCATTCGTGTATAGAATTTCATATTAGATTTTTCAAAATCTAGGGTTCATTTGTTCATACGAATTAATTTGTTCTACACTAAAAATAAATGAATTTAAAAAGAACCATTCAATTCCTTGTTAAAAAACACACAACTTTCATGCTTACACTTTATAAATGGTTACGAATTGAGTGAGATAGAGATGGTTTTGCAAGTCTGAAGATGAAAACGAGGAAGAAGAATACCATGGCGCCATTTTTCAAACATAAAATTCACTTTTAATATTTTTATTTATTCGTTCATTTTAATTCACGGATGTATCACCACCCTAGTGGTTGAAGGCGCGTGTTTTGTGTGAGTTTTCCCCAAAGGTCCGGGGTTCGAATCCCCCTTGCCCTAGACCTTTTGGCTTTTATTTTTACAAATTTCTCACTTGATACCTTCACAAATATTATACTGCGTGCATTATTATTCACAAGGTAAGCACATGGGGCAGTGGTTTAGTTTTGAGCCCATAACCAAGAGGGCGCGAGTTCAAACCTTGGCCAAGGCAAATCCTAATTTTTTATCACTAGTTTTCTTCAATTTTTTTTCACAAATTCAACCAATCATTTCTCATAGAAAAAATTCATTTTTTAACCCAATTTTTTTCACACTTCTCATTTATTCTCCCTATTTTATTAATCCATGAAAAAATTCCCAAAAATATAATTTTTAATTACTTTTTATTAGGTTAAAAAGAAGTACTTTTTTTAATGTTTTATACCTTTAAAAAATGAATTTCTTTCTACATTGTTTCAAAACTAATTCAATTTTTATCCTCATGTGAATAAAATACTTTGATCTTGTTAAGCTGTTCATAACATGTTTATCTTAACTCACACACCATTTATACCATGGTTAAATCATCTTCTTTTTGAAAATACCATTGATTAAATTTTTTAAATTAGGGTTTTCAAATTGTTATAAATCTTGGGACTCTACTAGAGTGTAAGTCCCAACCCCTTTTAATTTTCAAATCATCAAAATCTTGGGCCTCTATTAGAGTGTAAGACCCATCACTTTTCACATTTTCAAAATCAATTATTTTAAATCTTGGGCCTCTATTCAGAGTATAACTCCCATCCCTCTCTTTCAAAATCATTTTCTGTTTTCAAAACAAGAATAAATCTTGGGCCTCTTCTTAGAGTGTAAGACCCAACACCTTTGTACATAGAATAAATTTTGGGCCTCTGCTTAGAGTGTAAGACCCAACACCTTTGTACATAGAATAAATCTTGGGCCTCTGCTTAGAGTGTAAGACCCAACACACCTGTGAATAGAATAAAACACACAAATAGAACATTCAAAAACTCTAAAGATGCAAAATCTTCCATGAATTCAAACATTTCATATCAATATCTATACTTGTTAATCTTCAATCATATTTGTTCATAATTTTTTAAGTTTCTCTTGACATTTATATCACCCTTAGACATAAGTCAAACAATAGGATCCCCTCAATCACAACTTAATTCAAACAACTAGTTCCCTGGCCTCCTCTTGGGCCTTATGCAAGCATCATTGCCTCCTCTTGGGCATCATACAAAGAATCTCCCTAGCAAGATAGCCTCCTCTTGGGCTTCATACAAGGAGACTTGGGAAGTGTCATTTAATTGCCCACAGCTTCCTCTTGGGCTTCATACAAGGACCCACAAGCTTCTTAAAAGTTCCCTAGCCTCCTCTTGGGCTTCATACAAGGACCCTTAGTCTTCTTAAAAGCATAAGTCAAGTCTTAGTCATCTATACAATAAATCTTTTAGCCTCGCCATCCTGGGCTTTGTACACGATACAAATAAATTCTTTTAAGCCTCATTCATCCTAGGCTTTGTACATGATACAAATAAAAATCCCCAAAAGAGTAAGTCAAATCCTCAATATTGAGTCAATATCTTCAAATTTCCTTAACAGTCAGTCAGCCTCAACCTTGGACTTTGTACAAGACAAATAATTTCCCCAGTCAGTCACCCTCAATCTTGGGTTTTGTACAAGACAGATAAAACTGCCCAGTTGAGTCAGTTTTCAATCTTTTTCAGCTTCATATCTTGGGCTTCAATCAAGATACCTAAATAAATCCATCTCCTCACATATGAGACTTTGAGTCATCTCTGTAGGAAGACATCTCTTCTAATCACTGCAATTCAAATCAGACAATCAAAACTTTTTTCCAGATAATTGATGTAAGTGGTACTATTGTTGATTCAAAATCCAAGTTGGAGTCCCTCCTTTATCATGGCTCAAAAACTTTTCTTTCATCTAACTGATGTAAGCGGCACACTTGTCGATTCTATTTCCAAGTTAAGGTCCTTCTATTAGTATGTAAAGAACTCATAAAGGAAAAAGTGGCATTGCTTAACACTATAAGTTTAAAGCTTTCTTCCTTTATGACATCACTCTCAAATGATTGTAGTGAATAGGTGAGATATCTCCCTTTAAAGATGACAATTTGTCAAATCTTTCAAATACTCTTTTAGCTTCATCATCTTGGGCTTTGAACAAGATACAAAACAAGTTTTTTTTCTTCCCATAGATTAGGAGGAACTACGAACGCTCTGATTTCCCAATTCTCTTTTCGGGAATACGTAGGCATAAGGTCGTAAGATCTTAGCGAGCACACTAATAAAAAAGTTAGGTTTAGGTACCTTCCATAAACAATAGAAAACCATAAAAACAACAAAAACATCCCCTCAGTTTTCACAAAGGATAAAGTTTCCCAATTAAACAGCAAGCAAACTTAAGCAAGCAAGTAATTTCATAGTAGAAATATATACAAATGAAGGTTCCTATAGATTACCCTAGATACTTAGGGTGTTAATAGCTTCCCTTAGTATAACCAACCCCCGATTCCAGATCTTTTCGCATTTGTAGGGAAAACACTGGCGCGCAGGGTTAGTTTAAGATATCTTCCCCTTCCTTTTAAGCTTGATAGGATTAATATTAGAAATCAGAAAGTAGCACCAAAGGCGTTAGTGGTCGCGTCACGAAAACCGGAGCTACAGAAAAATGGCGACTTCACTAAGGAGTTTCTATTCCTCTAAGAGGGTTAAGCCTTGCATTGCGTATATTTTTACTATTATCTTTGCTTATTTGCTTTCTTATTTGATATCATTTGCTGTTTTCCATCATACTATATGCTTATTTGCCATACTTATTTAAATTTCTTTTATCTGGGAATGTTATTAATACACATGTGGTGAGTTAAAAAGTCCTCAATGGGCTTGAGAACATATTTTAAGATAGGAGGTGGTAAAATCAAGGAGGCTTATAAGGAGTGAGTCCCGACCAAGCTAACTTGAAAGTCCACCAAATCAGTAGAGGTACCCTTTTAGAATTACTGATGTGAGCGGGACATCCGCAAATACATTACTTTTTCCACTGGGAACCCATGAAACTGAGGATTAGTAAACATCTAACCATTCAGCCATTTTAGGACGTAGTGCGGTGACTATTGGGAATAGTTGATACGCGATACTACACTCGAATGAGATCCATCGTGGGGATACTACAGCTCTCATGAGTCAATCAGTTTGCTGGTAATATCCTAAAGAGGGGTCAGTGATTTTGGGAACCTTGTTAGAACCCGTTCTACAGGTACAAAATGTACCCATAGTACATACCTTTGGCATGGGTAGATCCATGGCTCCATGCTCGTGAGGATAAACCCTTAAACCCATGTTTGTAAATATTTGTGTTTGTGCATACATGCATTTATGCATTCATTAAAAAAATCAAAATTTCTCAAATTTTTTCAAAAGAACTAAAAAACAGGTTGTTGCAAATATTAGAAATTGTGCTATGGATTTTGGTAGAAGAAAAACTCAGAAGTACACCTTTAAAAGTCTAAGACTTGAAGACCTGAGAAGATTGGGAAGGTTGATTACTAATCCTGAAGCTTTCAGAGCTAAGTATGGAGGGCTTTTGTCTCTTTTAAAAGTTAACATGGTGGAAGGAGTCCTATCTACATTGGTTCAATTCTAAGATCCGGTATACCACTGCTTAACATTTCCATATTATCAGCTCACACCAACATTGGAAGAGTACTCTCAGTTAATTGATTTACCCATTTCTGATCAAGAACCTTTCTCTGGCAGGGAAGAGTCCCAAAGATCAAACCATTCCAACAGCTACCTCCTTGGAAGTGTCAGATATCAAAGCTCACATGACCACCAAAGGAGGAATTCAAGGTCTACCAGCTAAGTTTATGATGGAAAGAGCCCTATACTTTGCCAGTATAGGAAACATGGTTGCTTTCGAGGATATCTTTGTTCTACTCATCTATGGGTCATTCCTCCAACATTGATAACTTCGTCGACGCCAACGCTATCAAGATATTCTTAATCGAGAATCCAGTCCCAACTTTGCTTGCAGATGCTTACCACTCATTGTATCTAAGGAATTTATATAGCGGAGGGATGATTACATGCTGTGTACCATTACTCTACAAATGGTTTATTTCTCATTTACCCAAATCTGATGCTTTTTGGGACCTCAAAAGTGTATGTGATGGTCGCAAAAGATTATGTCTCTCACTCATTCTGACATAGATTGGTACAATCAGGTCTATGACGGAACAAAGATCATTGACAGTTGTGGAAGTTTCCCCAATGTGCCCCTCATTGGTACTAAAGGAGGAATCAACTATCACCCAGTTTTAGCTCATCGTCAGCTTGGATACCTGATGAAGGATATACCCTACAACATTCATCTGGAAGGTCTTTTCTTCAAGACAGGAAAAAATGACAAAGCACTCAAAGAAGAAATTGTGCGCGCCCGGTGTCATATTCATAAGAAAGGAAGAGAGTCTCTAGGGAAGCCAAACTGCATTTCTCTAGAGCCCTACCTCCAATGGGTACAGACTAGAGCCATCAAGTTGAGAATGCCTTACCCTCGACAAGGAGTGTTTCCTCTGAAAGAACATGTCTTCTACTTCATGAACGACATAGAAAAGCTTCAGATTGCTTTTAACAAAATCCAACGGGAAAAGAACTCTTGGAAGAACAAATACCAGATTATTAGCCTGGAGAGCACAAAGATCCAGAAATTGCTGAAAAAGAAAAATGCTCTCACTGAGATACTCGAGAGTCATGTCGTGGAAAGAGAAGAAGAAAAGAAGATACTCTCCTCCAATTATCACTTTGGCACTCCTTTCACTTGGAAGAGGACCATCGACCCGCCAACGGTTGAAGCAGCCCGATCAAAGAGGCAGAAAAGAAGTCAGCAACAAGCTTTTGGACCTTCGTCGAGGACTCCTTAGGATTCATACGCATAGTGTTCCTTCCTACACTTTGTAAAATAATGTACTTTTCCCTGTAAAATATTGTAATCCTTTGAATTTAATAAAGAGTTTCAGTCACTGTATGAAATTGCAACATAATTGTTAAAAGGTTCTTTTTAAATAGAGAGAATTTGCATTCTTTGCACATCATGCATCATTCTAGCATTTCACGCATTTTTCATAAAATATTACACATTTATCTCACTTTAGAGTCAAACTGTCTCATTCGTACAATACTCGGGCCAATCGTCATAAAAAGATGGACGATCTTGAGGAAGAAAATAGAGAGCTAAGAGAGGAAGTTAATACTCTGAAGGAAAGTCTGGAAAGACTCAACGTCATGATTGAATCACTGGCAGCAGCTCAGGATCAACCTACTCAAAGGATTGTGATCTCATAAATCGTCTCCGCGCCGATATTTGAAGTACCCGTCAGTAATCCTCAATACATTATGCCTAGAGGTTTTCCCTGGGGCATGCCTCCAAATTTCATACCAGAAGGTTACATACCTCCGATCACTGAAGATCCAAGGAATACAGCTACGACCTCCAGATCTGAAGGTTACAAACTTTGGGTCCATGAAGATGCAAGGGCCACAACAAAAATTCCCGAAGGTTACAAACTTCAGGTCACCGAAGCACCAAGAGTTACCACAATAACTCCTGTACCACAACCCGTGATACATACTACTCCAGAAGATCAAATCTTCCATGCCGCTCCAAGAGAGGGCATAGGAGTATACAAAAGGATAGATGAATTTCAAGATCAGTTCTTAGCAATGCAGAAAGAGCTTCAAGCTATTCGCGGACAAGAGTTGTTTGGAAAAGATGCCGCTGACCCCTACTTGGACCCCAATGTAAAAATGCCGAACAAATTTAAGGTGCCCGACTTTGAAAAGTACAAAGGAAACTTTTTCCCTCAAAGTCACTTGGTAATGTATGCTCGGAAGATGTCTACCCAGATGGAAAATCAACAGTTACTCATCCACTACTTTCAAGACAGTTGAACTGGTGCCGCACTCAAATGGTACATGGGGTTAAACCGTACAAAGATCAGTACCTTCAGAGATCTCGGAGCAACTTTTGTTCAACAATACAAGTACAATTTGGATATGGAACCTGATAGGGATCAACTCAGAGCAATGTCTCAAAAGGATAAGGAAAGTTTCAAAGAATACGCTCAGAGATGGGGTGAAATTGTTGCCCAGATTTGTCCTCCTCTCGAGGGAAAAGAAATGACAAAAATCTTTTTGAAAACTTTGAGCCCGTTCTATTATGACTGAATGGTCACAAGTGCACCTAGTGACTTCACCGAGATGGTGAACATGGGAGTACGTGTTGCGGTGAGAATCAGATATCAAGCTATTAATTAATTTGAATCACAAATCTTTGAAATTCACCACCGAGCTTTGATTTATCCAAAGGAAAGGGTAAAGATCAAAAGAAAACCCTAAGTGCACTACGTAACGTCGAAGCTAAGAGATTGGGGGTTCGGGGGTTGGTTATACATAGGGAAGGTGTTAGCACCATAAGTATCTGTAGTACTCTACAGGAGCCTCTTTTTTGTGTTTGTATTATTGCTAAAGTTTGCTTGCTAATGATTATATGCTAAAGGTAAGGGTGCTAAAGGTAAATACCTATGGGTATGTACTAAGTATGCTCGCCAAGATATTGCATCTTGTGCCTACGTATCCTAACTAGGATAGAATCAGAGCAACCGTAGTTCACCTCCTAAGGGGTGAGGAACTCTTGACTGTGGTCAAGGTTCCAAAGGGGAATAAGTAATCATAACAATGGTACTTACATAGAGTTAACAAACTCTCTATGTCTAAGTTGAAAGACTAAACTGGGGAATGACTTTAACAAAAGCCAAAGGGAATGTGAGTATTCATGAAAATGATACTCACTTAGAGTTAACAAACTCTAAACCTAAGTTCTAAGTTGGGGGACGCTCCTAACAAGGTGTGGTCTTTTTTACTTAAGCAAAGTCAAGATGGATGTAGGTTCTAACTTAAGGCTAAGTTGAAGGACCTAATGACTTAACAAAGTCAAGGGTAAAACTGAGCTATCTATGACAGTGAAGTCAAATAGAAAGACTTTCCTTTGGAATAAGGGACAAAAGGCAACTTTGGATGAGAGCTAACAAGCTTCATCACTAGGGGAAAACTTGACAAAAGTTACAAGATAACAATCATTATTTAAGCAAGATGGAAACATAAACATGGTAACAACCAAAGCAAAGGAGAATGAATGTAACAACATTCAAGGTAAAGATAAAGTCAAAGGGGGATTAAGGTAACAACCAAAATCTTCACAGGGGAATACACACATTATGGTGACAACCAAAGAATATATAAAACAAAGATGTTACAACACCTAAGCAAAACATGAATTAAGTTCTCATGGTATGAAATCAATCATGGATAAGTCAACAAGAAGGAGGTAACAACCAATATGCTTATAAAGACATACATGTGTGACAACAATCATGTAGGCAAAAGGTAAACACATCAAAGATATCATGTGAACAAGTTTGAATATGTTGACAAGTAGGTAACAACCATACAAGGATGCAAAATTGAACATGTTAAACAAGTAGGTAACAACCATACAAGAGCATTATTAAACATGTTAAGCAAGTTGGTAACAACCATACAAGAGCATTATTAAACATGTTAAGCAACTAGGTAACAACCAATACAAGAGCATTATGGTTTAATCATGCATTTGAGGGAAGTGGTAATATCATAAGGTTCATGCATTCAAAGATTACAATATAAACATGAAATCGCTTAAGAACCAACCATACATGGCATCAAGGATTCAAGGCATACATACATTTCATGCTTGATCAAACAACTACATGTTTAAAGGCAAGGTGACAACCAAAGCTCAAAGCATGACAAGATTTTCTTAAAAGACATTTACATGTAAATAACTTATTTAAACATCATGGTATCAAGGTGAATCAATGACATACAATGTTACAACATCACATGAGATTCAAACAACATGTATTGGGATTCAATCAATCAAAATAAACCAAGAAATCATGGTGAAAGATCAAGGGAATCAAGGTACCTCACATAAAAACCCTAAAAATGCAACCAACTTTGAATGCACACAAAGGCAATGAAAAATAATCCTTTTGGATTTTTCTCTTCATAGATGAAAAATAGAGTTTTTCATGAGTGCAATGTAAAAAGAATGATAAAAAATGATAAAAATTGAGAAAGTTATGAACAAAACAAATAGAGGTACAAACCATAAAAATAAATAAACACAGTAATAAAAAAAAGGGAATGTCTCCCCTTGGGTTTAAACCCACGCCCTAGGGGTTCAGCCACAAAACCTTTTGCCATATGAACTACGCGTGTAATGTGACAACAAGGTGTAAACAAACAATAAAATATTGAAACAACATAAATAGTCAGAAAAATCACAAAAGGGTTGATCAGCAGGATTGAACCCGGGACAGGCAAGGCGAGGAAAGACTTAGGCAAGGCAAGTTCTACCACTGGGGTGGCTTTTACATCCAATAATACTACGCCTTTGTTAATTTTTATTTTAGGTTCATGACCAAATGGCCAAATCAGCACCAGTCAGCGCCATGTCACGCTGACTGGGAATCCACACACCTTCATCTTCTTCATTCTCTCCCTCGCTCGTGCCCTAGCTTCATCAACTCAAACCCAGAATTTCCTCTCCCTCTATCTCACTCGTTTCTCAACTAAAATCTTATTGGTAAAGACCAAAGTTGGAGGATTTTTCACCAGGAATAAGAATATCACCTCATCTCAACCTCATAATAACCACATGATTCATAAATCAACCCACAACAGCATGGTATCAAAAACATTCAGCATGTTACAACATGCATCATTCATAATGAAATGATCAAACTATCATTCAAATACAACTAGAAGCATGCATACTACATCTTCAACATTCAAAAAGCAATATTAAAATGAATGAACATATGAGTGTAGGGTCAGAAGCTTACCTCTTGGAGTCAGTTCCAAAAACTCCTTCAAAAGCTATTACAGATGGGAAACAAGCACCTCCTTGACCTTGTTGATCCTTGGAAAGAAGGTTCAGATGGTTGAGTTGCTTGGAAAGTACTTCAAGATACCAACCTGATCCTTCTTGCATGAATGGGCTTGAAAATGGAAGATGGTATTTTTAGTGTTACAGGTCTTGTTTAATGGTTGGAATCATCTCTAATGGGTGTATGAATGATGTTTGTGAAGATTCTTTGTGGGATGCACGAGAAAAATGGCTTGGTGTAGTGGTTTTGCAAAAATGCAAGAAAGAGTGAGTGAGAAAATTCAGAGAGAAATCAGCCTTAGTTTAGGGTGATTCTGGTGTGTTTTGAAGTGTGGATTCATCCTCTATTTATAGTAGAAGTGAGGGAGGTAAGGTATGGGCCAGAGATTGCAAGTTGCCAAAAACACCCTTTTTCTTTTCGATCGTGCCAAGTGAGAAGTAACCAAGTCTTCAGCTTTCAAGGGGCAATAGTTGATGGTCAGACTAGGCTTGGAGCTGCTTAGCTGTAGTGATAGGATTGGAACAAGGCTCAAGGTTTGCAAAAAGCTTGGAGTGCCCATGCTTGGAAAAAGTTTTCTCTTTCATGATGTCATGCTTGTATCCACTTGCATAAAACTATCATTTTTAATTGTTGCAACTTGCATTTTCGTGGAAGAGGTCCCAAACACACTAATCTTGCCTCTAAACTTCAGAAATGTGATAACCTTGGGGATAAGGAGTGGTTATGCATCATTATGCACAATGTTGGAATCTTGCACTTCAAGAAATGAACCTCTACACTCCAATCTTCGAATCTCTCAGCTCGCTCCATGGATTGGGGAGTTTTGGAACTTTTTGGAAAGCCCCAAATGTCCTCTATAACTTTCATGCTTTATGAATTTTCAAATTCCCATAGGATCTTGTGAAAAGGGGACTTGAAGTGAGCTAAAATCTGGTAGAATAAAAGATACCTTGAAATTTTCTAAGTGTTTTTCAAAAGTGTCACAACTTGATTGATCCATAACTCAAAATCTAAGCATTTTTTGGAGATCACCCCTTTAAAGCAACTTTGTAGAACATCTCAAGGGCTTCAAATCTATCTTTGGATCACAAAAATTGGATGTGTGGATTAGGAGTTATGACCTTCCAAAGTTTGGTATTCAACTAGGGGTTTTCTTAAACACTTATAAAAAATTCACTTCCTTAAGCTTACACCTTTTACAAGAAACCTCCAAATTCTTGATTTTTCATAATCAAACTTCATAATAAGGTATGTCATAATCAAATTTCCATTGTGTTTTCTCAAAAGATTTGTTTTTATTTCAAAATTTTCCGCTTTCAACACCATTATTAAAAAAAATAAGCGATGTTTTGCATAACAAGGAAAAATTAGAGACATGATGAATATCAAACAAAGAATGGTCCAAAATTTGATTTCATTAGAATGATAACTTGCCAATGGCAAAGTTCCATGGAACATTACAATTAGAAAAATGGCAATAGGAAAAAGGCTACATTGTATTCAATGACCACTATTATCCCTAACGACTAAGAGTCCTCCAAAACCTCGCTGCTGATGAGAGCGATGAGCTTGAACGTCTTCTTGAATTCCTTGGTATGGGTGACAACCCTTTCTGACACAGTGAAACGCCTTTTGTCCCAAACTTTTTCCTGGACCGCCCTTTTGGGTTTTCAATCCACCGGGACGCTCTTTTTTGCCTAGGCCACCCTTTCGGGTTTTTAACCTAGCGAGCTCTTTCTTTTTATTTAATCCGTAACATTTTCCTGAGTCGTCTTTATAGGTTATGACCCACCCGGATACCCTTTTTTGCCTAAGTCGCCATTTCTGGTTTTCGACTTAGCGGGCTTTTAGGCGTAATATTTTCTTACTGAGTCAGCATTCACAGGGTGTGAAAGTTGTTCGCTATCCATCGTTGTAAGAATTAGGGAACCTCTTGAGAACACTGTTTTTACTACAAATGAGCCTTCATAGTTAGGCACCCATTTTCTACGTACATCCCTTTGAGATGGCAAGATCCTTTTGAGTACGAGTTCTCCTTCACAGAACTTACGAACACAGACCTTCTTATCAAATGCTCTCTTCATCCTCTTCTGATACAAATGACCATGACACATGGCAGTTAGTCGTTTCTCATCAATGAGGTTTAGCTGATCATATCTTTCTTAGATCAACTCTGCTTCATCAAGCTTGGTTTCCATCAGAATTCTCAAAGACGGTATCTCCAATAATATAGGAAGAACAACATCCATCCCATACACCAGAGAAAAGGGAGTTGCCCATGTCAAAGTCCAAACCGAAGTTTTGTATCCATGCAAGGCAAATGGTAACATCTCATGCCAATCCTTATAAGTCTTGACCATTTTCTGCAGGATCTTTTTGATGTTTTTGTTGGTAGCTTCGACAACTCCATTCATTTTTGGACGGTACGGTGAAGAATAATGATGTTCAATCTTGAAACTGTCACACAACTCCTTCATCGTTTTGTTGTTCAAATTTGTTCCATTGTCCGTTATGATCCTGTTTGGGATTCCATAATGACAGATAATCTGATTCTTGATAAAAAGAGCAACCACTTGCTTGGTTAAGTTGGTGTAGGAGGCAACTTTAACCCACTTTGTGAAGTAATCAATAGCCACTAAGATGAACCGATGCCCGTTGGAAGCTTTTGGCTTAATAGCCCCAATCATATCAATGCCCCACATAGAGAACGGGCAAGGTGTTGACAAAACATTCAACAATGTTGGAGGTACATGCACCTTGTCAGCATAGATCTGGCACTTATGACATTTTCTGGCGTATTGGATGCAATTAGTTTCCATAGTCAACCAATAATATCCAGCCCTCAAGATCTTCTTAACTATGGCATGCCCATTGGTGTGAGTGCCAAATGCTCATTCGTGAATGTCATGAATTAACATGCCTGCTTCTTGTTTATCAACACATCTTAGCAAAACCATGTCATGATTCCTTTTGTAGAGCACATCGTTGCTAAGGAAAAACTTGGACGACAATCTTCTCAAAGTTTTCTTGTCAAGAGTGGAAGCATTGGCAGGATACTCTTGATTTTTCAGATAATTTATGATGTCGTGAAACCTTGGTTTCCCATCCACCTCTTCTTCAATCAACTGGTAGTAGGCTGGTCCAGTATTGCGCTCGATTCTGATCAGTGGTGCTTCATTAACAAATCTGACCTTCCACATTGAAGCTAACATGGCTAGAGCATCAGCTATGTGGTTTTCTGATCGCGGGACATGACGGAAAGTGATTTCGTCAAAGTGTTGGATCATCTCTACAATATAAGCACGGTACGGGACCAACTTCTCGTCTCTAAGTTCCCATTCACCTTTGACTTGATAAATAACCAGGGGACAATCTCCGCTGACTTCCAAAATCTTAATTCTGAGGTCAATAGCTTCTTCCAACCCTAAAATGCATGCTTCATATCCAGCGATGTTGTTTGTGCATTCAAAGCAGAGTCTTGCTGTAAACGGGGTACAACCACCATCAGGGTTCATCAACACAGCACCTACACCATGTCCGCTATAGTTAGAAGAACCATCAAACATCATTTTCCATCGAGAACCAGGTTCAGGGCCTTCATCAGGGCCAGGATCTTCACAGTCTTTCTTTATTAGCATAATGTCTTCATCTGGAAAATCAAACTTGAGGGGCTCATAGTCTTCCACAGGTTGATCTACAAGGTAATCTGATAAGACACTTCCCTTGATGGACTTCTGAGTGACATACTGAATATCATACTCTGACAAGAGCGTGTGCCAACGGGCAAGTCTTCCTGTTTAAGCAGGCCTTTCAAAGATATACTTTATTGGATCCATTTTTTAGATTAATAAAGTAGTATGACATATCAGGTACTACCTCAAATGTCTTGCGGCCCATGCTAAAGCACAACAGGTCTTTTCTAGCAGCGAGTAACGACTTTCGCAATCAGTAAACTTTTTGCTCAAGTAATAGATGGCATGCTCTTTGCGCCCAGATTCATCATGTTGGCCCAAAACATAACCCATTGATCCTTCCAACACAGTCATATACATGAAGAGGGGCCTCCCTAGCACAGGTGGGACCAAGATCGGTGGTTCTTGTAAATAGATCTTGAGTTTGTCAAAGGCCTGCTGGCAGTCAGAATTCCACTCTACAGTTTGTTCTTTGCGAAGTAACTTGAATATCGGCTCACAAGTGGGAGTCATGTTGGAGATAAACCTGGAGATATAATTCAAACGACCCAGAAAAACTCGTACTTGAGACTCAGTCTGCGGAGCTGGCATCTCTTGAATAGCTCGCACTTTGTCAGGGTCTACCTCAATTCCTCGTTGACTAACGATAAAACCGAGTAGCTTTCCTGATCTAACACCGAAGGTACATTTGGCAGGGTTCAACCTCAATTGATATTTCCAAATTCTTTTGAATAGTTTCAAAAGGTAATCCAAGTGGTCCTCCTCACTCTGGAATTTAGTAATCATATCATCAACATATACCTCAATTTCCTTATGTATTATGTCATTGAAAAGAGTCACCATAGCTCTCTGATAGGTTTCCCCTACGTTTTTCAAACCAAAGGGCGTGACTTTGTAGCAATAAGTTCCCCATGGAGTGATGAACGTGGTTTTGTTCATGTCGGCAGGATCCATTCTAATATGGTTGTAACCGGAGAAACCATCTATAAAGGAGAAAACTGCAAAACGGGTTGTGTTATGCACAAGAGTGTTGATATGCGGCAGAGGGAAATTGTCCTTCGGACTGACTTTGTTAAGATCCCTATAATGCATACACATTCGCACTTTGCCATTCTTCTTCATCACGGGTACAATGGTGGCCACCCATTCAGGGTAATTTGAGACTTCCAGAAATCCTGCATCAAGTTGTCGCTTGACCTCATCCTTGATCTTGAGAGCCATGTCAGGTCTACTTCTTCGGAGTTTCTGTTTCACTGGCGGGAATTCAGGCTTGAGTGGTAGTTTATGAACTACTATGTCTGTATCCTAGCCAGGCATGTCTTGATAAGACCATGCAAACACATCCACATACTCTTCAAGAAGCTTCACTAATCGTTGTCGGACTTCTGCCCCAAGCATTGCCCCAATCCTGACTTCCTTCTTGTCTTCATCGGTACCAAGATTGATGGTGTCAACTTATTCTTCATGTGGCTGAAGAGACGTGTACTCGTACTCACACATTTTTGCCAACTCATCTGGGACCTCATAATCTTCCTCTCCCTCATCCTCAGCTTGATAAACGAGTGAGTCAAAGTCAATAGTGAGAGTAGGGTCATTGAATACAACAGGTTTGTGGATTATTCTGCATGATACAGGGACTTATTTTATTAAAATGCACAAAATTAGATGCAAGAAGAAAAATTTTTTGGTAGTTTTGAAAAAAATGCCATTTTTCCTAAAGAGCGAAAATAGTAAATAAAGACAAAAGAGTTTAACAAAACAACATCTTCATTCATTAATAAAAGTTAAAACCGGTTGCCCATACAAAATAGTCTGATAGCCTTGGGCACGGCCACGGAATTGAAAATAAACCACAAAACAAACATATTACTCTGGCACAGGGAATAACACAGGGATCTCAATGGCTTCCCAGTTGTCTAGTGCGGCGTCACACTGAAATACCAAATGGTTGATGTCCTCGTCTTCTGCGTCTTTTATCACAACATTGACTTGATATCCTTTGCTGACGAATAATTCCTGGATTGTCTTTGCTCGCACTATTGTAGAAGCAGATGTCTCATCAAGAGTTGGTTTGTAACTCAACAGTTGGTATTTCTTCCTCTCTTCAACTTCAATGACCTTGCCCCAGCCTTTAGGAACACTTTCTTTCAGGGAAGATTGCATACTCTTGAAGGAAGCAAAAGATGGATTACTCGAGACCACTGGCTCTTCTATGTCCAGCATGACAGCATTGGCTATCTCAAGAGCTTGGAAAGAAGTTTCCAAAGCATCTTCATTAGCCTCGATATAGCGGAAGAAAGACAGATTACTGACCATTAGGTCCTCTTCACCATGTATGATAACCAGTTTTTCACCAACTACAAACTTCATCTTTTGGTACAATGTTGAAGTTACGACACCGGCTCCATGGATCCAAGGCCTTCCAAGTAGGCAGGATTAATATCCAACACTTGAAAAATGATGTTGAAAACATGCGGGCCAATCAGGATTGGTAATTCGATTTCACCCATTACAGACCTTCTTGAGCCATCAAAAGCTTTGACAATTACAGAGGTAGGTTTCATTTCAGCTCATTTGTAAGCCAATTTTTCAAGAGTCCTTTTTGGTAAAACATTCAAAGAGGAGCATGTGTCCACAAGAACCCTTGCCAAAATGTCTTCTTGGCATTTCACTGATACATGTAAAGCAAGATTATGATTTCGACCCTCTCGGGGTAACTCTTCATTGCTGAAGCTGGGAGTATTGCAAGCAGTGATATTTGCAATGACACTGTCAAACTGACCGGCAGTAATATCTCGAGCAACATGGGCTTGGGCCAATATCTTTTACAAGGCAGCTCCGTGAGTAGGTGAATTCAACAGCAGAGACAAGATTGAGATTTTAGAGGAGTTTGGTGAAGCTGATCCACCACTTTATTATCCTTCTTTTGACGATCCTTAGAAACTCGACATCTTTTTCACTCGTAACCACTTCCTTCTCCTTGTCCTTGGCGGCACAGGAGCAACAGTTTCTTTAGGCACAATCCCTTTGAAGAGAGGAGTATAAACTCGACCGCTTCGGGTCATCTTCCCAGCCCCAGCTATATTGGTCACTTCTTCACTAGTAGTTTCCACCTCTTTCCTTGGAACCACCTCTTCAGATCCTTTGTTAACCATAGTATCCTCATACCTCCACGACACAGCTTTGGAATTTCTGAAACGGAACGGAACAGGCTGTCGAATGTTTCTCGGCCTTGACTGATTAGCAGCAGAAGCAACAACAGATTCTGATGTGTTGAATATTGGCTTTGGTTTATAGAAAATAGGGACCACGAGACCAGACTTCGGCACATTAAAAATGGGCACTTTCTCTTTTGATTCTGGTAAGTTGAATATGGGCTCAATCACTGCAATTTCCTCTTTCTTCACTTTACTGATTAATTGTAGAAAACCTTCATCAATCAAACTCTGAAGATCATCTCGAACCAATCTGCATCCTCTGACACTGGCATCACACTCTTCACAGTTATCATGACAAACTTTCACTAACCCGGCTTCAAACAGTTTTGCATGGAAAATCCTGACAGGAGCTTTAATCTTTGATGCATCCAACATCAATACCTCATCATTCTCATCCTCAATGGCATTTATAGTCCCATGTGTAGGTAACAAATAATTCTTCACATTTGGTTGATTATCTGCAAAGGACAGAATCTTTTTTTTCATCAAACTCTTCACAACATTTTTTAACGTAAAGAATCCTTCTAGGTCATGACCGGCAGCGGCTTGGTGGAATGCACATTTGACATTAGAATTATGGAACGACATGGAATTTTCTGTAGGTGGGCCCAAAGGTCTAGTAACAATCAAACCTTATTGAACCAAAAAGGGATAAAACTCTGTGGAAGTCATTGAAATAGGAGGAAATAAAGGTTTGACCCCTTGTTTTCGGTAGGGAGCGTTTGTTTGAGAAGCTTGTGGCCTCTGTTGTTGTTGTTGGAAGGTTGAAGCACTAGGTGCTTGCTAATTACTGGGCTGTTATTGGTATACCGGTGCCTGCTGCGCGGATTGATGATTAAAAGTTGGGGTTACAGCTGCCACATAATGTTGTGGGGCAAACTGCATTGGATAAATTGGTTGTTGAGCAAAATTTGGATTTGACTGCTGTTAATAAACCGGTTGTCTCTAGACTGGATTCTTTTTCCTACCTGTCATGACGGCATTGGTTTCTCCTTCTTGCTTTTTATGGAAGTTGCTTGGAGGTTTCTTGTTGTTGGTACTGCTTGAATTGTTTGATGAATTGATCACCTTTCCATTCTTTAAACTATCTTCTACTTTTACACCCATGACAATGATGCCAGCAAAGTTGGCGCTAACACTGCTAATCCTTCTTTCATAAAACTCTGGTTTCACGGTGTCCACGAACCAGTCATCCAATTCCTTTTCAGACAATGGAGGCTCTACTTGGGAAGCTGTAAAGCCCATATATATAATACATCAAAGCATTAATTTCATACAAGAATTCATGTTTTGGTACTAAAATATCATAAGCCCCTAGTTAACACATTATACATATAGATGCCCAAAATACCTAATACAAAAAAACTATGGCACTATATATACAAGATGTTCCAACACTAAGAACTAGATCAAACAATGATCTCAAAATCTTCACAACGGAAGCCTTGCCACACAAAAGCTACAATCCGTAAGGAAAAGTCAAACAACCTTGTCCTTACCCTTCGCCGAACCTATAGTACATGTGATGTAACAACAACAACATGGGGTGAGATACATCAAATCTCAGTAAGTTCTCTATCTTATAAGTCCTCTCGGCTTTACAAGGTTCTAACAAACCTAACTCAAGTCAAAGGTAAGGGAAGTGACTTTGAGTACTCACACACACTATATGGAAACACGCTATCGAGTCCGCTAACTTGAAAGTGGATCACTATTGTCAACCTCGTCAAGGCATCCCCT
Source organism: Lathyrus tuberosus (assembly GCA_022829125.1). NCBI lineage: Eukaryota > Viridiplantae > Streptophyta > Magnoliopsida > Fabales > Fabaceae > Lathyrus > Lathyrus tuberosus. The sequence continues at coordinate 17,394,561 of JALAZF010000006.1, forward strand.
TTCTCCCGCCCTCTTCTACGTCTAGAAGTAGGAACGAGTCATGGACCCTCGTAGATTACTTGGCATACGAGATGGATTCGGAAATAAGGGGCATATTATCACCTTAAATCGTCACTTCACACGGCCCGTACACCGTCATAAGTCTCTTTACCCATAGGCTTCATTCGTACTATAACATTGGGAATTAAACCTACCAAGTAATCGTGCATTCATTACATAGGAGATCATTACTCATGAAATGGCACATAATAGAATAATGGTTACGATTTCGTAACTCCACATACAACCGTAATTGTATAACATTTCTATACCCTTCGGTAATAGACGCACGCCTCGTCCTCTCTTGCACGAGCGTCGTCGTTATGTTGTTCAACAATTTCCTAGTCATTACTAGGTTCTAATATTGTTTGATGGTAAGAATTCTCACTCTACCTATTTCACTTCCTTTTTAACATGCATATTCATTCTCAAACATGCTTAACAACAAGAGAAAATAGGTAAGACATTAGTCAATTGCATAATAGAATCACATAAACAACATATCACAAGTCTCCCCCATTTCCGGTTGCCTACGATTTATTTAATCGGGCATCAAAACTAGTATTTCTTACTTCCAACAGATAGAATAATTTCCTAGCTCTCCATCGGTACTTAGAACACTTAAATCGGATAGACGAGTCAAAAGTTACGGATTTTAGAAATAATCTTTTTTTTCTTTTTGCTCCAGGTCGCGCTAAGCGCGCACCCATCCGCGCTGAGCGCGCTGCTCACTGCCTGGAACGAATGAAAATATTACATAACGCGCTAAGCACGCAGACCCGTGCTAAGCGCGCTCTGCGTTATGCAGAAAAACCCCTTTCGCAACAGAGCTTCCAACCTACCACTTTCCACCCTCAAACATACCCAAACAACAAATAAGGGTTTATGATCATGGTTCCATCATAGTTTAACCAACAAACATCAAAAAACATAATTTCCAACATTTCCACAAAGTTTCTACACAAAACCCTCAAAATTCCAACCAACACAAACCAATCCAACTTCATAACAATTATCAATAAGCGATTCTACACACATATGGATCATGCTACGCAATTTATATCAATTTCCATCCATTAAATTCATGATTTTTAGCAAAACCCATTTTTCCTCAACTCTAACCTAACTCTAAAACCCTCAAGAAATTCTACAATAAAGTTTCTATCTAGAACCCACCTTGAATAGATGATGATGATGAAGATTGGAAGATGATTGATGAAGAGGAGATGATGATCCAAGCTTTTCTCTTCAATTCCAAGTTTTTCTTCTCTTTCTTTCCTTTGCTCTTCTTTCTCTCTATTTTCTCTCTCTCAAATGTTACTATGTTTGGAAAACGAGAGGAAACGAAATGATATAGAAACTATCATTAATTTAGTAATACTACTAAATGTCCAAATTATCTCAAATGCACCAATTAATAAAACCTCAGAGTTAAATAATATTACTCTGATCAATTCTGAGTTCATCAGTTTACTCTAATTATTTTATCTAATAAATTCTCAGAGCAAACCGGAACCCAGTTGATCACTACTAATATTATCCAGCGTAAAATAATTTATGGGGTATTACATCCTCCCCCGTTAATTAGAAATTTGCCCACAAATTTAAAGCAATTACCTGAAAAGATAAGGATAAACTTCTCGCATCTCGGATTATAATTCCCACGTTGCGTCACCCGGATGCGTCTCATCCCACTGAACCTTCACTAGAGGAATCTCTTTATTCCTTAGCACCTTAATTTCTCTTCCTGTAATACAATTCGGTTGAGGCTCAAAAGTTAAATCTGCTTCTATCTCAATTGTATCAGGTAGAATTGGCTGAAGAGGATCTGGAACAAACTTCCGAAGCTGAGATACATGAAAAACATCGTGCATCTCTGACAGAGAAGGCGGTAAGGCTAATCGGTAAGCTACTTCATAAATTCTTTCCAAAATTTGATACGGTCCCACGTATCTCGGACCTAATTTCCGCAACTTAAACGGTCCTTTCAATCTCAATCTCGGAGCAACTTTCAAGAACACATGATCACCCTCATCAAACTCCAAAGGTCTTCTACGGTTATCCGCATAACTTTTCTGACGATCTTGGGCTTGTTTAACTTTATCACGGATCATCCTAATCTTTTCCGTAGTATCTTGGATAATCTCCGGTCCCAACATCTTATCCTCACCAACTTTGGCCCAACACAATGGTGTCCTACACTTCCTTCCATACAATGCCTCATAAGGTGCCATACCAATACTTGCATGATAACTGTTATTATAACAGAACTTAATTAACGGCAAAAGTTATATCCAATTTCCTCCACTTTCAAGTACACAAGCTCTCAACATATCTTCCATTATTTGTATTGTCCGTTTCGTTTGACCATCCGTTTACGGATGATTCGACGTACTCAACCACAACTTCGTTCCCATAGCTTGTTGAAAAGCTCTCCGAAATCTCGAAGTAAACTTTAGATCTCTATCCAAAACGATACTAGTGGGAATACCATGCAACCTTACAATTTCCGAAATGAACAATCTTGCGAGATGGCTCGCCTTGTAGGTAGCGCGGATTTTGTCAAGCGATCTACAATTACCCAAATCGAATCATAACCACCTTGGGTACGGGGTAATCTAACTGCGAAGTCCAAAGAAATACTATCCCACTTCCACACCGGAATTTCTAACGGTTGTAGTAAGCCACCCGGTCTTTGGTGTTCAATCTTCACTTGTTGGCACACTGCACATTCCGACACATACACCGCAATATCCTTTTTCATCCCGGACCACCAATAGTCCCTCTTTAAATCGTGATACATTTTTGAAGAACCAGGATGTATAGTAAAAGCACCCTTATGCACTTCTTCCAAAATCCTCCTTTTCAACTCTGTGTTATCCGAAACACAAATCCTTTGATTAAACAAAATAATTCCGTCGGTAGCTCGCACAAAACCCGGTTGTACTAACACTTCTTGTAACTTCTCATCTAACCCTTATCCTTGTTGGATTTCTTCCCTAAGAGTAGAATTCACATTCAAATTTCCCATAATCACACCCTTAGGAGTCCAAACAAATTGAAGATTTAGATCCCTAAACTTTTCCACTAAGGTATACTCTAACATCATCAACTCGGCATTATGCGACACAAAATACCTCATACAACTTACTAGGATCGAGAATAATCAAAACGGGAGCGGTCGTCAACCTTTCCTTCAAACTCATAAAACTTCTTTCACAAGCCGAATCCCACTCATATGAACAATCCTTTCGAGTAAGTTTCATCATTGGTAAAGCCAATTGAGAAAAACCTTTAATAAACCTTATGTAATAACCTGCCAGTCCCAAGAAACTTCTAACTTCAGAAACATTTTTCGGTCTCTCCCAATTTATCACTGCTTCAACTTTTGATGGATCTACCGCTACACCTCCCTGGGATATGACATGACCAAGAAAATTTACCTCCGACATCCAAAACTCACACTTACTTAGCTTAGCAAAAAGTTGCCTCTCCTGCAAGATGGATAAAATGATTCTTAGGTGTCCTTCGTGCTCTTGAGGATCAAGATAATAGATAAGAATGTCGTCAATGAAAATCACCACAAATTGGTCCAAATAAGGTTGAAATATCCGATTCATATAATCCATGAAAACTGCCGGAGCATTCGTCACACCGAAAGGCATCACCAAAAATTCATAATGACCATAACGGGTTCTAAATGCAGTCTTTGGTACATCTGAACTCATCACACGGATCTGATGATAACCCGACCATAAATTAATCTTCGAGAACACACAGGCTCCTTTCAATTGATCTAACAGATTGTCTATCCTTGGTAATGGGTATTTATTCTTGATGGTGACCTTATTCAACTAACGGTAATCAATACACAACCGCATTCCCCCATCCTTCTTCTATATCAACAACACTGGAGCTCCCAAGGGTGAAACACTGGGTCGAACGAAAGGCTTAGCCAATAACTCTTCCAACTGATCCTTTAATTCTCTTAACTCAAGTGATGCCATCCGATACGGAGAAACGGATATTGGAGCCGTTCTCGATATCAGGTCAATAGAGAATTCCACTTCCCTCTCCGGAGGAAGAGAAGTGACATCCTCGGGGAAAACTTCAGGAAACTCACAAACTACCGGAATACTCAAAACTTGAAGGTTACTACTCTCCTCCTTAGTGAGAATCAGAAGAACATATTTTTCCTCCTTAAATAAGAAATTTATCATTCCAACCGTACCTTCTAAAATAGTAGTCAACACATCCTTCGGGGTAGCCTCTACGGATGGAATAATGATTAGCTTTTCTTCACACCCGATAAATACCGAATTAGCTGAAATCCAATCCATTCCCAAAACAACATCCACTTTCTTAAGCGGTAAACAAATCAGATCAATCTGGAAAACTCTTCCATCCACAGATAAAACACAATTTTCACACATTAAAGGTGTTTCAACCATCTCATCCATGGCAGTAGTAACCACCATGGGTGAAGACAACGGAACCGCTTGTAACCCAAGTCGCTTTACACATTGCATCAATACAAAAGAGTTTGTAGCTCCACAATCAAATAACACAAAACAAGGATGTCCATTTACGAAACACATACCAGCAATCAAGGAGTTGTCATCCTTTGCTTTCCTCGCATCCAAGGTATATACTCGGCCGGTATTCCTTTCTTGCATCTGATTTCTACTCTGAGGATAATCCTTCGCCATATGGCCCACTTTATGACACCGATGGCACTCCACTCCTTCGAAGCGACATCTACCGAAGTGCATCCTTCCACAAGTACGACACACAGCAGGTGCACTAGTCCTGGAATTCTGAACCTGCTTTCCCTTAAAAGTTTGTTGCCTTGGTCTAAATTGTTGATTCGATCTTCCACGATCACTTTGATTCACCCTACTCAACTCCCCATCTGCTTGCATCTTCTTCAAGCTGTGTTCCGCCACGTAACACTGTCTTAACAATTCAGCATAGCTAGTGAATTCCCTCTGAGACACACTATGTGAAATTTCAGCCCTCAAACCAAAAACAAACTGATCAATCTTCCACCTTTCGTCCGGAGCATACATAGCCTGCGTAGAATAAGCAGCCATTACCTCAAACCTCTCAGCATATGCAGCCACAGTCAGAGTACCCTGTCTCAACTGTTGAAACTCGAATTCTTTCTGATACCTTAAGGAACTTGGAAAATATTTCTCCATAAAATTTATCTTAAACTGTTCCCATACCTTCGGTACCTCTTGAATTGTAATTAAGGCTGAAGCGCTCTCCCACCACCTCATGGCGGGACCCTTTAACAAGTGAGAAGTGAAGACCACCTTATTTTCCTCACTGCACTGAACTATCAAGAAAATCCGCACCATACCGGATATTCATTCATGAGCCTTTACCGGATCTAACCCTCCCTGAAACTCCGGAGGATTCATATGAAGGAAATCCCTAAAGGTTCCCCCCGCAGCTTCGGGAACAACCACTAGAGGATGCAGGCCACCAGCCATTTGCTGTACCATTTGTTGCACAAACTGATTTTGTTGCTGCTGCATCTGTTGCATGAATTGATACAAAGGGGCATTCCCCTCGTCACATGGTGGATTTGTCCCTACTGGAGTGGTTCTCGGTCTACCACGGTTGTTTCTGCGCCTGTCAGCCATGTTCCTTAATGTCATACAGATAGGATTAAGTTGATCAGGCTCAATACCATAAATATAACACGTAAGACCAATGGCGACACCACGCCTATGAAACGGAAGGAAATACTTATACAATTTCATGGCTAGGTCGAGGATACGACCTGCTCTGATACCAACTGTAAAGCCCATATATATAATACATAAAAGCATTAATATCATACATGAATTCACGTTTTGGTACTGAAATATCATAAGCCCCTAGTTAACACATTATACATATAGATGCCCAAAATACCTAATACAAAAAAAACTATGGCACTATATATACAAGATGTTCCAACACTAAGAACTAGATCAAACAATGATCTCAAAATCTTCACAACGGAAGCCTTGCCACCCAAAAGCTACGATTCATAAGGAAAAGTCAAACAACCTTGTCCTTACCCTTCGCCGAACCTATAGTACCTGTGATGTAACAACAACAACATGGGGTGAGACACATTAAATCTCAGTGGGTTCTCTATCTTATAAGTCCTCTCGGCTTTACAAGGTTCTAACAAACCTAACTCAAGTCAAAGGGAAGGGAAGTGACTTTGAGTACTCACACCCACTATATGGAAACACTCTATCGAGTCCGCTAACTTGAAAGTGGATCACTATTGTCAACCCCGTCAAGGCATCCCCTTTCTCCCGCCCTCTTCTACGTCTAGAAGTAGGAACGAGTCATGGACCCTCGTAGATTACTTGGCATACGAGATGGATTCGGAAATAAGGGACATATTATCACCTTAAATCGTCACTTCACACGGCCCGTACACTGTCACAAGTCTCTTTACCCGTAGGCTCCATTCGTAATATAACATTGGGAATCAAACCTACCAAGTAATCGTGCATTTGTTACAGAGGAGCTCATTACTCATGAAATGGCACATAATAGAATAATGGTTACGATTTCGTAACTCCACATACAACCATAGTTGTATAACATTTCTATACCCTTCGGTAATAGACGCACGCCTCGGCCTCTCTTGCACGAGCGTCGTCGTTATGTTGTTCAACAATTTCCTAGTCATTACTAGGTTCTAATATTGTTTGATGGTAAGAATTCTCACTCTACCTATTTCACTTCCTTTTTAACATGCATATTCATTCTCAAAGATGCTTAACAACAAGAGAAAATAGGTAAGACATTACTCAATTGCATAATAAAATCACATAAACAACATATCACAAGTCACCCCCAATTCCGGTTGCCTCTAATTTATTTAATCGGGCATCGAAACTAGTATTTCTTACTTCCAACAGATAGAATAATTTCCAAGCTCTCCATCGGTACCTAGAACACTTAAATCGGATAGACGAGTCAAAAGTTACGGATTTTAGAAATAATCTTTTTTTTTTCATTTTGCTCCAGGTCGCGCTAAGCGCGCACCCATCCGTACTGAGCGCGCTGCTCACTGCCTGGAACGGGTGAAAATATTACATACCACGCTAAGCGCGCAGACCTTCCCTAAGCGCGCTCTGCGTTATGCAGAAAAACCCCTTTTGCAACAGAGCTTCCAACCTACCACTTTCCACCCTCAAACATACCCAAACAACAAATAAGGGTTTATGATCATGGTTCCATCATAGATTAACCAACAAACATAAAAAAACATAATTCCAACATTTCCACAAAGTTTATACACAAAACCCTCAAAATTCTAACCAACACAAACCAATCCAACTTCATAACAATTATCAATAAGCGATCCTACACATATGGATCATGCTACGCAATTTATATCAATTTCCATCCGTTAAATTCATGATTTTTAGCAAAACCCATTTTTCCTCAACTCTAATCTAACTCTAAAACCCTCAAGAAATTCTACAATAAAGTTTCTATCTAGAGCCCACCCTGAATAGATGATGATGATGAAGATTGGAAGATGATTGATGAAGAGGAGATGATGATCCAAGTTTTTCTCTTCAATTCCAAGTTTTTCTTCTCTTTCTTTCCTTTGCTCTTCTTTCTCTCTATTTTCTCTCTCTCAAATGTTACTATGTTTGGAAAACGAGAGGAAAAGAAATGATATAGAAACTATCATTAATTTAGTAATACTACTAAATGTCCAAATTATCTCAAATGCACCAATTAATAAAACCTTAGAGTTAAATAATATTACTCTGATCAATTCTGAGTTCATCAGTTTACTCTAATTATTTTATCCAATAAATTCTTAGAGTAAACCGGAACCCAAATGATCACTACTAATATTATCCCGCATAAAATAATTTACGGGGTATTACAGAAGCAGTCTCCCTCCAGCGTTGAGTGTATTCTTTGAAAGACTCGGAGTTATTTTGAGACATGCTCTAAAGTTTCCTTCGATCCGGGGCCAAATCCATATTGTACTTATAATGCTTCACAAAACCATCCAACAAGTCTTGAAAATTATGGATTCTGGACTGGTCCAAGCTCATGTACCATTTTACGGAGGCTCCCTTCAAACTATCTTGGAAACAATGGATCATTAACTTGTCGTTATCCACATACGCCGCCGTCCTTCGGTAATACATGATCAAGTGCGACTTTGGGCATGTCGCACCTGAGTATAGGTCAAACCTTGCCGTTTTAAACTTTAGTGGAATCACTAAGCCAGAAACCAAGCACATATCTCTAGCGTCAGTACTAAAGATATTGCTTCCTTCCATCGTCCTCATTTTCCTTTGTATAGTTTCCACACTTTCTTTCAATCTCTCATGGAGTTCGTCCCCATCCTCGGACACTTCAGGGTAGTCCTAAACTGGTTGCGGATTGTGAAAAACAGGATGTACTTGAGTCTGCACCGCTGGTGGAGCAAAAGTGGGGATAGCTTGGGGATTCTCATTTCCCATGGAAATAGCCTATTGAGTCGTGGTAGGAATTGGTGGAGGTACAAAACCATAAGGCATACCAAATGGTGGTACAGCAGCAGTGTTGGCATTCGTAGCAGGCTCCACGATTGGAGTGACGATTTCAGAGACCACAGTGGTCTGAGTATCCATCTTTGCTTTAATAACCTGTAAGGCTTCCATAATCTTCCCTATACTTCCTCGTAGATCATTCAACTCGTTGTTGACTCTATCCATCTCAAAGTCTTGTTCAGACATTCTCTGGCAAGCTTGGGCTCGTGTGTTGTATTGGTGTCGAAGACTCAGCGTGACGGTTTCTGAAGAAAAGACGACTAAATGAGACACGACAGGAAGGAACACATGTTATGACATAAAAGGATGCAAAATGCACATGCAAATGCAAGCAAAACTATCAAGGAACCGAAAAATTTGCAAACATTGTAGATAATGGGGGTAATTCTTAAAATAAGCTCTTCCATTAGCAAATTTGCAAATATTACAACATAGGTGGTACACCTTCAAAGTTTATTACATAGGCAAAATAGAAAATACAGCATAAAAGGAAACTAGGAATCCAATCCACTTGCAGATGGTCCTTCCCCTCCATTGGGCTCCCTCATGAGTTCATTGATTTGCTCTTGCATCCTTGCTTTATCAAGGGTCAGTTCTCCCATCGCCTTCTTCAGCTTCATCTCTTCATTTGTAGGAGGCTTATGACGTGGATAAGGTGTCCTCATCATAAGAGCTCTTTCACGAGACCATTCCAAGTAAGCCTCGGTGACAGTGCAGTCGGGATTTCCCAAAGCAGTGCATCTTTGTCTGTTTATACAATGCCAAACATGTGCAACTTTGATTTTAAACTCAAGATTTTCCTCCTCTTCGAGAAAAAGCCTCCTCAGACTGCTAAGATCAGGTATCTCCTCCATTGGGTGGCCTAGCTGTCGGCGAGCGAGAACGGGGTTGTAATTGATGCATCCCCTTCTGCCCATAAGAGGTACATTTGGGGAAGTCCCCCACAGTTGTGAATCATGAGAATCCCTCCTAGATTGGGTCATACCACTCAATGTTAGCATGGGTAAGCTCCATGACCCTCTTGGACCAAACGGTGCTGTCTTCCACATCCCAAAAGGTTGCGGTCCTTGGTAGGTGCGAAATAAACCACCTATAAAGGAGATCAACACAGCACACGATCTGTCCTCCATCTCGTATATTCCTTGAGTGAATGGCATGATAAGTATCAGCCAATAGAGTAGGAACTAGATTCCTAAGCATAAAGATCTGAATAGCATTGACGTCGACGAAGTCTTTAGCGTTGGGAAACAGAAACATGCCATAAGCAAGCAAAGCGAAGGTGGACTCAAAGAGTACAGTATTCTTCCTATCAGCAAAGCAACGAGATTTCTCGAACAAGAACTGAGCGGGTAATCTAGAAAGTCCTCTCTTCATGGTCAAGTGGGCTTGAATATCAGACAGCCTTAACCTTGTTCCTCTTGCAATGTCCTTCGCACTGAGCTCGTCTTCTAATCCAGAGAATGAAGGAGAATCGTTGACAGGGAGACTCGTCAAAGCATAGTATTCTTCCAAGGTCAGCGTCAGCTGGTAATCGGGAAACACAAAGCAATGATATAGAGGATGCTAAAGTTTAACCAAAGTCTCTAGCAATCCTTCAGTCCTTCGAAGTTCCAACAACGGGAGAATTCTTCCATACTTTTATGAAAAAGCTAGTGGATCTTCAATCATTCCTCCTAGTTCCTTTAGTTGCTCAACGTCGGGAACCATGAAGGTGTACGGCCAAGTACCACTCTTTCCAAAATCCATCTCTACAAACTCCGCAACACAAATTTAGTTCCATGATAGGTTTAGCAAAAATACAAAATGCAATGCGAATGCAGTTGGTTTTAAGGAACTCAAGAGAGACAGTTTCAAAATAAGCTTCACTTCATTAAATATTGAGAAAAGTTACAACTTTCAAAGTACATTTTAAGAAGCCCAAAATACAAAGAGATAAGATCAACAGCTAGGCCTAAAAAGTAACTCTATCTAGCAAGGCTCCACTCCACATATCCTCTTCTGTCTCTTCAGCTTGTCATTTTCCAGAATCAACTTGTTAACAATCCCTTTCCAAGCGCCAGATGTCAGAGGAATGCTTGAATATTCGTGAGTACTAGAAGTGGGTTGCATGCTAGAGAAAAATAATTTCTCTTGTGCCATAGGTCTGTCAATCACGCGTCTCTCAAGCCATTCAATTAAATCATTCTTCTCTTCCATCTATTTCTTCATCTCCACCTGTTCAGCATAGATGGCGTGGTACTTTCCGTCCCACGTGTCTCGCTCAAGTTTCATCCTTGCCAGAGTTTCCTGATACTCTTCCATGTGCTCAATAGGAATGATAAAGGGAGATACAACAGTAGGTTGCGGAGGTCTCTTGGGAAGATACGACATCTTAAGATCACGAGCTCGATATCGAACCCATTGAAGAAATGGTTCCAAGGCCACATAGTTTCTCTTTCCCAAGTCATTCTTAGTTCTTTTGTGGAGCTTCCCCCAAGCATGAAAAACTCTGTCTTTGGTTTTTGCACTGGCTCCCTCATTGAGATAAAAGAAACCGGACAAAAGGATGTTCTTAGGCTTTTCTTTCATAGGGAATCCAAACTGACGTCTAGCAAGGATGGGGTTGTAGCTAATCCCACCTCTGATACCAAGGAGTGGAACATTGGGGAACGGGCCACAATTATCAATGATGACTCCTTTGTCATAAGCTGAGTCATACCAAAAGATATCAGTATGGGTGAGAGATATGATTCTTTGAGACCAACGAAGCTTGTCAGGATTATCCTCGAAGTGTGATGTTCGAGGCAAATACATCACAAACCACTTGTAGAGCAAAGGTGCACAACAAGAATTGGCACCTTTTCCCTGGAGAGTCCTGTGATAGATAGAGTGATAAGTATCAACAAGCAACGTGAGTACACAATTCCCACTTATAAAGATATGACTTGCATTGATATCAACGAACTCCTCAACGTTAGCAAACAAGACCAGACCATAGACAAGCAAAGCAAAGACTGCTTCAAAGGCGTCCACACTGTTCATCTTAGCTAGGTAGAAGGCCTTATCAAACAAGAACTTAGAAGGTAGACCCTTGATCCCATTTTTGGTGGTGAGGTGAGGCTTGACTTTAGACATTTATAAGTGGATAGAATCAACAATTTCCTTTGGTGAAGGAATCTTCTCTTGACCACTGAAAGGCTCTTGTTCCTTTACAGGTAGACCAAACCAATAAGAATACTCCTCCAATGTTGGAACAAGTTGGTAATCGGGAAAGGTGAAGCAATGGTAAAGAGGGTCATAAAACTGCACCAACGTGTCAAGGACTCCATCTTCCATCTTGGTCCTAAGGATACCAATCAACCTTCCATAACGCTTTCTGAAGTCTTCAGGGAAAGACACCAAAGCTGCTAGCTTTTTCAACTCTACCAAATTGGGCTTCTTGAAATTGTACTTCTTAGTGTTCCTTTTCTCAAGATCCATGATACCTATGATTTACAAAGGAAAACACGACTGAGTTCCTTAAAACCAACAATGGATGCAATGAGATGTATGCAATGCATAAAACACACAAACACAAACATATGTACACACATCAAAGCACACAAGTCCTAGGTTTATGAACTACATGAGTGGAGCCATGGTCTACCCATCCCAAGAAGGTGTGTACTATGGGTTTATTAACTATAGAACAGGGTTCTAAAAGTTCTCAGAGTCATTGATAAATCTTTCGGATATTATCGGCCTACGCGACTACTGGGGCGGGTTAATAATATTCTCAAGATGAACACGTCTGAGTGTAGTATCGTGTATCAACCATTTGGAACTACTCCCTCATAGCCATCGTACTACGTCCTAAAAAGGCCAAGTGGGGGTAAAGGTAATTACGGTCCTCAGTATCACGGACTCCCAGGTCAGAAAGCGTGACATCAATTCGACTACTCACATCAGACATCAATAATCCCAAAGGGGCCTCCACTGAGCATGGTCATCATATGCCAAACTTGTTAGGACTACTCCCAACAACCGACTATTGATTACACCACAATCCTATCATATGTGTGCTCTCAAGTCCGAGTTAGGACTTATCTTACCACTCGAAAGTAGCACCCTGCCAAACAGAAGAACCCAAACAGGTATATATACAGACATGAATATGTACGGATATACAAGCAAGCAACAAATAGAAAAACACAAATACAAACAAGGTGGGCTTAACCCTCAAGGATCTTTCCCCAGTGAAGTCACCATTTCTGTTGCGATGAGAATCAGATATCAAGCTATTAATTAACTTGAATCACAAATCTTTGAAATTCACCACCGAGCTTTGATTTATCCAAAGGAAAGGGTAAAGATCGAAAGAAAACCCTAAGTACGCTACGTAACGATGAAGCTAAGAGATCCGGGGTTCGGGGGTTGGTTATACATAGGGAAGGTGTTAGCACCCTAAGTATCTGTAGTACTCTACAGGAGTCTCTTTTTTGTGCTTGTATTATTGCTAAAGTTTGCTTGTTAATGATTATCTGCTAAAGGTAAGGGTGCTAACGGTAAAGATCAATGGGTATGTACTAAGTATGCTCGCCAAGACGTCGCATCTTGTGCCTACGTATCCTAACTAGGATGGAATCAGAGCAACCGTAGTTCACCTCCTAAGGGGTGAGGAACTCTTGACTCTGGTCAAGGTTCCAAAGGAGAATAAGTAATCATAACTATGATAATTACATAGAGTTAACAAACTCTCTATGTCTAAGTTTAAAGACTAAACTGGGGAATGACTTTAACAAAAGCCAAAGGGAAGGTGAGTATTCATGACAATGATACTCACTTAGAGTTAACAAACTCTAAACCTAAGTTCTAAGTTGGGGGACGCTCCTAACAAGGTGTGGTCTTTTTTACTTAGGCAAAGTCAATATGGATGTAGGTTCTAACTTAAGGCTAAGTTGAAGGACCTAATGACTTAACAAAGTCAAGGGTAAAACTGAGCTATCTATGACAGTGAGGTCAAATAGAAAGACTTTCCTTTGGAATAAGGGACAAAAGGCAACTTTGGATGAGAGCTAACAAGCTTTATCACTTGGGGAAAACTTGACAAAAGTTACAAGATAACAATCATTATTTAAGCAAGATGGAAACATAAACATTGTAACAACCAAAGCAAAGGAGAATGAATGTAACAACATTCAAGGTAAAGATAAAGTCAAAGGGGGATTAAGGTAACAACCAAAATCTTCACAGGGGAATACATACATTATGGTGACAACCAAAGAATATATAAAACAAAGATGTTACAACACCTAAGCAAAACATGAATTAAGTTCTCATGGTTGATAACGCAAAATTATATCGTTAAATTGACTTAACTTGCATGAATTATTTTATCGATTTTCGTTTATTCACGTTTTATTTGCAAGTGTTCAAGTTCATTTTCAGGTATTTTATCTCAATCAACCTGCATGAGGAAAGAAGAAAGAATGGGAAGAAAAGGGAAGAAAAGAGGACAGATGACAGAAAAATAGAAATTCTGCAATCAAAGAGCATGGCGACCGTCACAAGGTTGTGGCGACCATAAAGCCTTCGAAGTGTGACCCTCGTCACAGGGTTGTGGCGACCGTTACGCCTTCAAAGTCTGACCCTCGTCACAAGGCGTATGGCGACCGGCATGGCTTGGTTTTCTCAGAATATTTCAATGACGTTCCTTATTTCTCTCCACGCCTGGTCAAGTAACCGCCCACTAATAGCACTACTTGGAAGTTTTCCCCCACTTTCTCCACTACTCACACATGACCCATGGAAGTTGGTGAACAAATTTCCTCCTATAAATAGACCTTGTTTTCTTAGTTTTGGGGCATCCAAGTTTTGGGCGCGAAAGCGCTGTTCGTAGTTTTAGGCAGAAAATTACAATTGTAAAAGGAGTATTTTCTCACATCGAGGAATTACTCCCTCATTAGTTTTTAGGCCTGTAATCTGTGTAACTGCTTGGATCAACAATCTTGCCATCATTTTATTGAAGTTATTTCCAGTTTCGTTTATTTCAAGTCTCCATTTATTTTATCGTATTTACAGGTTCTTTATTTTATCGCTTTATTATTATTGTTGTTGTTATTGCATTTCATAATTATTTAAGCATGATGTCATTGATTATATTTACCATTTTTATGTTGTTTTCATTTAATTCCATGTTTGGCTAAATAGTTTAGAGTCCAGCGTATGAGGACCGTCGCTACCGACGGGACTCGGTAGAAAATAATAGGTGCGAACTTATGATTAAAATTCTGTTTTGGTTTTAATTTCCAAGTCTAATTTAAATAGCTTTGTCACGAGAGTGAGAGGTTATTTAACACGATTTTGTCATGAGAGTGAGAAATTAATTAAGGTTAGAGCCGGCACTGCAAGAGCATGGGGGTCGAACCGGGTAGTGAAAATTAGGCAACATATCTAAATACAGCGAGAGCGCTTTAGATACATTTAGGATATTATTGGCTTTCAAAATATATTTCCTAGTTTTCGGGCGAGCGAGAGCAAAATCTTGGGATTAGGGAAGATGACTTTAGTTAATACCAAGAGAGTGTGAGGCGGAGTTTTTAAGTCGGTATATTCTACGGAACTAAGTTATAGTTGTAATCAGTACCCGAATTCTACAAATTCCTTTAGGAACGCGGAATCCATATTCCGGCCTCTCTTTATTATTATATTTTCTTAGTTTTATTTTAATTCTAGTCTTAGTTTTCCTTTAATCAAGTATCATTAGCCTTAGCTTTACAAAGCGACGATAGATTACAGTAGGTTGTGTCATACCCCAAATTTTGACCACTAAGATTCCCATCATTGTGGAAATCATCATCACAATATGGATGTACTATCTTGCCTCATCAGTCTCCCCAAAGATGGGTGAGCGTCCACTACAATCAAAATTAGGGTTTCAAGCCCTCTCAGAGTTCTTAGACAAAGGATCAATCAAGGAATGACATGATCTTCAACTTGTCTAACCTCTCAAATAACCACAAAGGATCAAGAGGACTCCCACTTCAAGGATTAAGCACAAGGCTGCTCCCTTTGTGGTGGATCAAGCCTCAAGATCGCCGGTCTCACCAAATTAGGGTTTTGGTCGACCAGGGCTTCCTGATGGAAATTTTCCTCTGGGCATGAGCCAATGCTTCAAAGCATAACCTATGATGCCCCAAGGGACATCATGAACACAATCATCAAGTCAATTTAGCCTCAGGGGATGCATTCCTCAAAAATCAGGAATTAGGGTTCCTTGACCTAATTCACCCCTAAGTTGACTTTTGGGACAATTCATGAACCAAGACCTCAAGATAGGATTTGAGGGTATCTAATGCACTACATTGATCCGTTTGCAACAATGGATTGATCCAAGAAGCTTGAGCAACAAGTCTCAATTTCATCAGAGCCACAATTAGGGTTTCGCGAGAAAAGTCAACTGTAGCTTTGACTTTTGACCAGGACATGCTCCCAAACCCTAGGACATTGATCATATTACCCTATAACACCCATGGAACATGTCCATCAAGTTTGATTTAGGTCAAGGATATGATTTCCTAAAGGATTACACAGTTTGGAATTCATCTGATAAAAAGTCAACTGTGCACAAAAGTCAACTTTGACTTTTTGAGATTTTTCATAAAAATGGTTTTTTAACCCTAAAATGATGTTAATGTATGATTGGAATCATCATTCATCAAGAAAAATCAAGAAAAGTGGGATAACTTGTAAAAGGGGTAACCATAAAAACTTAGAAAATTTTCTAAGTTATGAAATAAAGTGGCTAGGGTACCAACTTTGGAGGATCATAACTCCTAAACCACAAGGCCATTTTTGCCCATCCAAAGATTGATTTGTAGATCTCACTACCCTCTACAAAAGCTTAAAACTGACCTCCCTCCAAATTCCCCATGGATTTTGAGTTATGGAATGATCAAAATCACAAAAAGTGAAAAATGTCACTTTTTTCCAACACTTAGTGAAATTTTCACTAAGTCAGAATCTGCCTTCACTTTTTCCCAAATGTAGGGGGATTTTTCACTTGGATCCAAAAGGTATCAAAACCAAATATGATCAAACAGTTGTTATATCATATGAGGGCTTTCTAAAGTGACCAAGAACATCACCAAATTCCACTTGAGCCATGAGATATGACAAGGGCAATATGCCTTGCTGAAAACTGCCAAGGCTAGGCAGAATTTTGCACTTTTGCTCGATTTGGCAAGATCAGCTAATTCCAAGCCTTGTCATCATCTTGGACACATCTGAGGATCAAATCTAAAGGGGACAAACACTGAGCCAAGCCTCCAAAGTCCTTGGAACCAAAAGTAGCATGCTAAACCTAAAAATCCCTAAAAGAGGGACAAGACTCCAATTTTGGATTGGAGCATTTAATGGATGCACCAAGGTGGCATGGACTGAGCTTCCTTCAACTGAATTTAGTCAAGGATGATCCAACAACTAGGGAACCAAATGCCTGTGCTCTAACCTCTAGTCAATGGTTAGAGGAGGCTTGAGATTCCATTGGACAACATTGGCCAAACCTCTGCTGCAGTTGTCATTCACTATTGCAGCCAAAACAAACTTGCTCTACTATAAATATAGCTCATTTGTGATCAGTTTGAGTAAACCAAAGCCATCAAACAGATGCTTTCCTCAAAATCTCTTCTTTCACTCCAATTTTGCCTTCTAAGGCAAGCCACTATCAGGTTTTGAGTTTGAGAGCTTTTCCAATCAAACCAATCACTCACACACCTCATAAACATCATATACAAGTGATCCAAACACTTAAACAACATCTGGAACACTGATTTCACAAAATCACCAGCCAGTTGCTCAAGTTTTTGACAGATTTGCAGTTGGGGTACCATCTCAAGTTCCAGATCATTTCAATCCATTCCAAGCATCCAGACACACTCTGTAACGCCCCAGTTTTAGTATTTTTATTTAATCAAGTCGTTTTGGTTATTTTATTATTATATTATTTTATTTTTGACTTTTATTTGGAAATATGTTACTTTTCAATGTTGTGATATTTTATCGCGTTTTGGGAACGTTTGCGAGATATTTGAGTGTAGGGGTATGTTGGACATTTCACTTTATTTTACTTAAGTTAGTAAAATAGAAAATAGAAAGAGAGAAAAATAGAGAGAAAGAAAAAGAGAAGAAGGAAAAGGGGAAGAAAAGAGAAAGGAAGGAGAAAGAGAGAAAAACTTGGAAAATCTAGAAATCGAAACAACCGACTTTCTAAACACGATTAAATCGGGTAAGGGTGCGAAACTTGATTATTATATACTTGTGTATGATTATGTATGTATGTTTTTGGTTGATATTGGATTGAAATTGTATATAGAGTGAAAAACCATAATATGTGGAAATTGTTACAGTTCGATTAAATTGTATCGTAAATCATGTTTTCAGGTCCCTTATTGTTGATGCATGTTAGATACATGTTGTTAGACATTGTATTGGTAATTTTTCGGGTGTATCGGTGAGAATTGGGTTGATTTTGGTTAGAAAACGCAGAAAAAATTCTGCAGAAAAATTCTGGTTTTTCCACTGCCCATACGCGTATCACTCAAGGCAATACGCATATTGGTCAAGGCAATACGCGTATGGCATTGAGGAAATGTGGGCAATACGTGTATGGAGCTTTATTTTCTCGGCCATCTGCCCATTTGCGTAATAGTACCCGTAAGACTTTAGGGCAATACGTGTATGAAGGAGGACACTACGCGTATTGGATTTTTAATGGGAATTTTGGGGAAAATGGGTCTCTGCCCATACGCGTACGATCTTGTGCAATACGCGTATGGAATGGGCCAGGGAGCAGGGCAATACGCGTATGGCTCAGGGCAATATGCGTATGGCCAGGAGAATTGCAAAATGTGGTTTTTTGCGATGTATTTTCTTGTTTAGTCCGTAACTTGTGTTCCGATTATCCGTTTTTAACATTCTTGGTATCGTTGAGTAGCTATTGAACTGTACTTTCTTATTATAATAATTTTGAGATTATTAGCCGATTTAATTATGTCGGGAATTTGGAATAGTGTCGTTTTGTCGACTGTAGGCGTTATAATTGTGTGTAATTAATGTGTATCATGCAATGTGCGGTTGATATGGATATGGTATGATTTGCGTGCTGTTGTATGGTATAAATGCATTGTTTTGGGCTTGAATTACAAAGCATGATTAATGTTGAGTGAGATAATTGCATATATGTGTGCATTTGAATGTCATGAGCCATTGTATGCCAAGCATCATGATATGCATTCTTGTGATGTCGTGTGCCCTAGTGGGTGTGAGCGGCGAATCAATTCCAGAGGGAATCCGCTATAACGTCGTGTGCCCGTGTGGGGTGTGAGCGATGATTATAGACGATCGTGTGCCCGTGTGGGGTGTGAGCGATCGGATCGTGAGCCTTATACAAAGAGGACCAAAAGCGATCCATAAACGTCGTAAGCCTTATACAAAGAGGACCGAAAGCGACAGGGAACATCGTATGCCCGACGGGGAGTTACATTAAGTAACGAGCGATGGTTCCAATAGTTCCTGGGTGAACTAGTGTTGAGATG
Organism: Lathyrus tuberosus; assembly: GCA_022829125.1. Taxonomy (NCBI): domain Eukaryota; kingdom Viridiplantae; phylum Streptophyta; class Magnoliopsida; order Fabales; family Fabaceae; genus Lathyrus; species Lathyrus tuberosus. The sequence continues at coordinate 17,413,732 of JALAZF010000006.1, forward strand.
ATGGATGGATGGTACCACATATGCATTGCATAGAGTCGTTGTGTCGGTCTCTGTGCATTTGCATAATTCATGTATGGATTGATTTCGTGTGGATTCGTGATTGGAAGTGATGAGTTGACATATATATTGTGTTGTGTGGTATTTGGATTCTGTTGTGCGTTGTGGTGAGAATATTTTACGTGTGTGATGTTGTGTTATTATATAATTATATGCAATTATATTATGATTGTATTTCTCACCCTTCTGCTGTTTTATAATGCTCTATGAGGCATTGCAGATTAGATTGCTGGAGGTCTTTTTGTGAAGCTTAGGTCTTCATTCTTTTATCGGTCGGCTCTGATATGTGACATCGGGTAGTTAGGGAGACCGTTGGTGATTTGTGTGTATATGTATATGTTCTTTTGAGATTGTACATGTATGATTGTATATGGCAGACAAACTTTTCATGATATATATATATATATATATATATATATATATATATATATGAGATTTCAGTATAGATTTTCCGCTTTTATTCTGTATCTGAATTGTGGGTAGTAGGAACTAAGTTCCTCTGCTAATTGCTACCTGATTGTTGCATATCTTTATGGGCAGGTTTATGTGTATTTGGTTTCAAATTGGTGTGACCCCTCGGTCTATGCCATGAATGTTTTAAATAGACTCTGATGAAATTTTGAATTTTTATTTATCGCTTTAATAGCTTGGGGGTATAGATTTGGCGTGTTACATTAAGTGGTATCAGAGCCAGTCCGTGTCAGTTTGTGTCAGTCCTTGTCGGTATTGGTGTTTGGATGAGTTGTTTGTTTAACCATAGTTGCTATTATTGGAAATGAACAGAATATGGCTGGTAGGAATGACGCTGCTTTAGCTGCTGCTATGCAAGCTATGGCTTGGGTTGTGCAGGGTGCACCTAATGCTGCAGGTAATGATGAGTTTAGGAAGAACAAACTGCCTGTCTTCAAAGGAAGATATGATCCTGATGGTGCACAGATATGGCTTAAAGAGATTGAAAGAATCTTCCGAGTGATGGATTATGCTGAGGATCAGAAGGTGAGGCTGGGTACTCACATGTTACTGGAAGAAGCTGATGATTGGTGGGTTAGTACACGTCGTGTGTTGGAAGCTGCAGAGGAAGAGATCACTTGGGATGTGTTTAGCATTGAGTTTCTGAGGAAGTATTTTCCCGAAGATGTAAGAGGAAAGAAGGAAATTGAGTTCTTGGAATTAAAACAAGGTAATATGTTTGTTGTTGATTATACTGCTAAGTTTGTGGAGCTTGTGCAGCTTTATCCACATTATGCCGAAGCGACTGCAGAATTTTCTAAGTGTGTAAAGTTTGAGAACGGATTGCGCCCTGAGATAAAGTAGGCAATTGGTTATCAAAGGATTCGGAGGTTTTCTGATTTGGTGGATTGTTGTAGGATTTATGAGGAGGATAGTAAGGCTCGTTCTACTCACTATAAGAGTGTGAGCGAGAGGAAAGGGAAGCAACAGTTCCCGTATGTAACACCAGCTGATAAGGGTAAACAAAGGAGAAATTTTGAGAGAAGGTCAAGTGGAGGAGGAATGTCTAGTCCTCTGAGATGTTATAGATGTGGTGATGTGGGACATCGTCAGTCCGAATGTAGGAAGGATTTGAGGAAGTGTTCTAATTATGGAGGTTTAGGACATGTCGCAGCTGATTGTGCAAGAAAGAATGCGGTGAAGTGTTTCAACTGTGGTGAACCTGGTCATATTAGTACGAAGTGTCCGAAACCGAAGCAAGCTCCAGCTGGTGGGAAATTTTTTGCCTTGGCAGGAACTCAGACTTCAAGTGCAGACCGTCTGATCAGAGGTACTTGTTTTATTAATAGTACTCCTTTAGTTGCAATTATTGATACTGGAGCGACTCATTCGTTTATTTTGTCTGAATGCGCGAAGCGTTTGAATCTTGTGTTGTCTTCGAAGGGTGGTGAGATGGTTATTGATACTCCAGCAATGGGGTCAGTAACTACTTCTTTGGTTTGTCTAAGTTGTCCTTTGACCATTTATGGTAAAGACTTTGAGATGGATTTGGTGTGTTTGCCGTTGGAGGGTTTAGATGTGGTTCTGGGAATGAATTGGTTGCAGTTTAATAGGGTTCATATTGATTGTTATCATAAGTTAGTAAGATTTCCTTCTTTTGAGGAAGACGAAGACTCGAGTTTCTTATCTACCAAGGAGTTGAAGAAACTTTTGGCGGATGAAGCTCAGTTGTTTGGGTTGTTTGCATCATGGACTGTGGATAGTCAAGTTTCACTTGATGTGTTTCCTGTTGAGTGTGAATTTCCGGAAGTGTTTCCCGAGGATATTTCGGACTTGCCGCCAGAGAGAGAGGTGGAGTTTTCTATAGATCTAGTTCCTGGTACTAGACCTGTTTCTATGGCACCTTATCGTATGTCGGCATCTGAGTTGGTTGAGTTAAAGAAATAGTTGAATGAATTGTTAGAGAAGAGGTTTGTGAGACCAAGCGTTTCTCCTTGGGGTGCTCCAGTTTTATTGGTGAAAAAGAAAGATGGAAGTGTCCGGTTGTGTATTGATTATCGCAAGTTGAATAAGGTGACGATTAAGAATAAGTATCCTCTTCCGAGAATTGATGATCTGATGGATCAGTTGGTAGGTGCTTGTGTGTTTAGTAAGATTGACTTGAGGTCAGGGTATCATCAGATTAGGGTGAAAGAGGAAGATATTCAGAAGACGGCTTTTAGGACACGTTACGGTCATTATGAATATTCTGTGATGCCGTTCGGGGTTTCTAATGCGCCAGGTGTGTTTATCGAGTACATGAATCGTATTTTCCACGAGCATTTGGATCGTTTTGTGGTTGTGTTTATTGATGACATTTTGATTTATTCTAAGTCTCGGGAGAAGCACGCGGAGCATTTGCATATTGTTTTGCAGGTTTTGAAAGAAAGAAAGCTTTTTGCCAAGTTGTCCAAGTGTGAGTTCTGGTTGCCGGAGGTGAGTTTTCTTGGGCACGTGATTTTAGGTAATGGTATTTCTGTGGATCCATCTAAAGTAGAAGTAGTTCTACAATGGGGGGCTCCGAGATCCGTTACTGAAATTCGAAGCTTTTTGGGTTTGGCCGGATATTATCGAAGGTTCATTGAAGGTTTTTCTAAGCTAGCACTTCCTTTGACCCAGTTGACTTGTAAAGGGCAAGCGTTTATTTGGGATATTCGGTGCGAGGAAAGTTTTAATGAGCTGAAGAGAAGATTGACGACAGTTCCGATTTTGATTTTGTCGAATCCTACTGAACCATTTGTGGTGTATTGTGATGCGTCTTTGATTGGTCTAGGTGGGGTGCTAATGCAAGAAGGTAAGGTCATGGCTTATGCTTCAAGACAGTTGAGAGTGCATGAGAAAAATTATCCTACTCATGATCTTGAATTAGCGGCTATGGTTTTTGTGTTGAAGATTTGGAGGCATTATCTCTACGGTGCAAGATTCGAAGTCTTTAGTGATCATAAAAGTTTGAAATATTTATTTGATCAGAAAGAGTTAAATATGAGGCAGCGGAGATGGTTGGAATTTTTGAAGGACTACGACTTTGGCTTGAATTACCATCCGGGTAAAGCTAATGTGGTAGCCGATGCGTTGAGTCGGAAATCGTTACATATGTCCGCTTTAATGGTTAAGGAGTGGGAGCTTTTGGAAGCTTTTAGAGAATTGAGTTTGGTATGTGAGGTGACGTCGGATAGCGTGAGGCTTGGAATGTTGAAAGTTACTAATGATTTTTTGAAGACTGTTAGCGAGAAATAGAAGTTGGATGCGAAATTTGTGGATTTGATGACGGTTGGTGATCTAAGTGTAAATGAGGACTTTAAAGTGGATATTAATGGTGTTTTGAGATTCCGAGGCCGAATTTGTATTCCTGATGATGCGGAGTTGAAAAGGATGATTTTGGAGGAAGGACACCGGAGTAATTTGAGTATACATCCGGGAGCTAATAAAATGTACCAAGATTTGAAGAAGATTTTCTTGTGGTCTGGATTGAAAAGAGATATGGCTCAGTTTGTGTATGCGTGTTTGACGTGCCAAAAGTCGAAGGTAGAACATCTGAGGCCTAGTGGTTTGTTGCAACCATTGGATATTCCTGAGTGGAAATGGGATAACATCTCCATGGATTTTGTGACAGGGTTGCCGAATACACAGCAAGGGCATAATGCTATTTGGGTGGTTGTGGATAGGCTGACTAAATCGGCGCATTTCATTTTGATTGACATCAGTTTTACTTTGGAGAGGTTGGCTGAGATTTACATCAGTGTGATTGTGAAGTTGCATGGGGTTCCGTTGAGCATTGCTTCGGATCGAGATCCGAGGTTTACCTCGAGATTTTGGGAAAGTTTACAGAAGGCGTTGAGTTCTAAATTGAGATTGAGTTCGGCTTATCATCCGCAGACGGATGGACAGACCGAGCGAACGATTCAGTCATTGGAATATTTGTTGAGAGCGTGTGTTCTTGAACAAGGTGGTGCATGGGATAGTTATCTTGCATTGATTGAATTCACGTATAATAACAGTTTCCATTCTAGTATTGGAATGGCACCCTTTGAAGCACTGTATGGACGAAGATGTCGAACACCGTTGTGTTGGCACGAATCTGGTGAGAGTTCGGTGGTTGGGCCAGAGTTGGTGCAACACACTACGGAAAAAGTGAAGCTTATGCGTGAGAAAATGAAGGCTTCTCAGAGTAGGCAAACGAGTTATCATGATCGGAGAAGAAAAGATCTTGAGTTCCAAGAGGGCGATCATGTATTTTTGAGAGTTACGTCGGTAATGGGTGTGGGTCGTGCATTGAAGTCGAATAAACTTACTTCTCGGTTTATTGGTCCTTACCAGATATTCGCGAGAGTGGGTGTTGTGGCTTATAGGGTGGCGTTGCCGCCGAATCCGTCGAATTTGCACAATGTGCTCCATGTTTCACAGCTTCGGAAGTATGTTCCGGATCCGTCGCATGTGATTCCGATGGATGAGGTTGAGGTAAGGGAGAACCTTACGGTTGAGGCATTACCCGTTAGGATTTTAGATCGCGAGGTGAAGCGGTTGAGGGGCAAGGATATTGCACTTGTGAAGGTAGCGTGGGGAGGCGCTGCTGAGGGCAATTTGACTTGGGAGTTAGAGAGTCGGGTGCGGGAATCGCATCCAGAGTTGTTCGTCTCAGGTATATTTTCGAGGACGAAAATTTCTAAGTGGGGGAGAGTTGTAACGCCCCAGTTTTAGTATTTTTATTTAATCGAGTCGTTTTGATTATTTTATTATTATATTATTTTATTTTCGACTTTTATTTGGAAATATGTTACTTTTCAATGTTGTGATATTTTATCGCGTTTTGGGAACGTTTGCGAGATATTTGAGTGTAGGGGTATGTTGGGCATTTCACTTTATTTTCCTTAAGTTAGTAAAATAGAAAATAGAAAGAGAGAAAAATAGAGATAAGGAAAAAGAGAAGAAGGAAAAGGGGAAGAAAAGAGAAAGGAAGGAGAAAGAGAGAAAAACTTGGAAAATCTAGAAATCGAAACAACCGACTTTCCAAACACAATTAAATCGGGTAAGGGTGTGAAACTTAATTATTATATACTTGTGTATGATTATGTATGTATGTTTTTGGTTGATATTGGATTGAAATTTTATATAGAGTGAAAAACTATAATATGTGGAAATTGTTACAATTCGATTAAATTGTGTCGTAAATCATGTTTTCAGGTCCCTTATTGTTGATGCATGTTAGATACATGTTGTTAGACATTGTATTGGTAATTTTTCTGGTGTATAGGGGAGAATTGGGTTGATTTTGGTTTGAAAACGCAGAAAAAATTCTGCAGAAAAATTCTGGTTTTTCCACTGCCCATACGCGTATCACTCAAGGCAATACGCGTATTGGTCAAGGCAATACGCGTATGGCATTGAGGAAATGTGGGCAATACGCGTATGGAGCTTCATTTTCTCGGCCATCTGCCCATTTGCATAATAGTACGCGTAAGACTTTAGGGTAATACACGTATGAAGGAGGACACTACGCGTATTGGATTTTTAATGGGAATTTTGGGGAAAAATGGGTCTCTGCCCATACGCGTACGACCTTGGGCAATACGCGTATGGAATGGGCGAGGGAGCAGGGCAATACGCGTATGGCTCAGGGAAATACGCGTATGGCCAGGAGAATTGCAAAATGTGGTTTTTCACGATGTCTTTTCTTGTTTAGTCCGTAACTTGTGTTCCGATTATCCGTTTTTAAAATTCTTGGTATCGTTGAGTAGCTATTGAACTGTACTTTCTTATTATAATAATTTTGAGATTGTTAGCCGATTTAATTATGTCGGGAATTTGGAATAGTGTCGTTTTGTCGACTGTTGTCGTTATAATTGTGTGTAATTGATGTGTATCATGCAATGTGCGGTTGATATGGATATGGTATGATTTGCATGCTGTTGTATGGTATAAATGCATTGTCTTGGGCTTGAATTGCAAAGCATGATTAATGTTGAGTGAGATGATTGCATATATGTGTGAATTTGAATGTCATAAGTCATTGTATGCCAAGCATCATGATATGCATTCTTGTGATGTCGTGTGCCCTAGTGGGTGTGAGCGACGAATCGATTCCAGAGAGAATCTGCTATAACGTCGTGTGCCCGTGTGGGGTGTGAGCAATGATTATAGACGATCGTGTGCCCGTGTGGGGTGTGAGCGATCGGATCATGAGCCTTATACAAAGAGGACCGTAAGCGATCCATAAACGTCGTGAGACTTATACAAAGAGGACCGAAAGCGATGGGGAACATCGTATGCCCGACGGGGAGTTACATTAAGTAACGAGCGATGGTTCCCATAGTTCCTGAGTGAACTAGTGTTGAGATGATGGATGGATGGTACCGCATATGCATTGAATAGAGTCGTTGTGTCGGTCTCTGTGCATTTGCATAATTCATGTATGGATTGATTTCGTGTGGAATCGTGATTGGAAGTGATGAGTTGACATATATATTGTGTTGTGTGGTATTTGGATTCTGTTGTACGTTGTGGTGAGAATATTTTACGTGTGTGACGTTGTGTTATTATATCATTATATGCAATTATATTATGATTGTGTTTCTCACCCTTCTGCTGTTTTATAATGCTCTATGAGGCATTGCAGATTAGATTGTTGGGGGTCTTTTTGTGAAGCTTAGGTCTTCATTCTTTTGTCGGTCGGCTCTGATATGTGACACCGGGTAGTTAGGGAGACCGTTGGTGATTTGTGTGTATATGTATATGTTCTTTTGAGATTGTACATGAATGATTGTATTTGGCAGACAAACTTTTCATGATATATATATATATATATATTAGATTTCAGTACAGATTTTTTGCTTTTATTCTGTATCTGAATTGTGGGTAGTAGGAACTAAGTTCCTCTGTTAATTGCTACCTGATTGTTGCATATCTTTATGGGCAGGTTTATGTGTATTTGGTTTCAAATTGATGTGACCCCTCGGTCTATGCCATGAATGTTTTAAATATACTCTGATGAAATTTTGAATTTTTATTTATCGCTTTAATAGCTTGGGGGTATAGATTGGGGGTGTTACACACTCCATGGCACCTAAGGAAGCTATCCAGATCATTGGAACCTAGCTGTAACACCTCTAACATAAAACATGATCACCAGCTGTAAGAGGTAAGCATGAGCTCTTCTAACTCTATGATCCATGCAATTTTTGCTGCCCAATAATTTGGCCATATGTTCACAATCATGCATGGAATGTTTTCCCTCAATCAATTGCATTGTTTGAATCATGTGTAGAATTTCTGAACCTTCATGCAGAGATTAGGGTTCTTGAGGTTTCTCTTTGGTTTCTTATTCCATGTTAAAAATAAATGAAATTAAAGACCATAGACATGACCGTGAGGTTAAAACGAGTAGATTGATATGTAGATTGCATGAAATAATCAAGTATTCAGTGAGATTGGATAGAAAACACAAATCTGCAGAAACAGAGGGTGGCGCGTGTTCTTGCCCTTGTTCTTGGCGCCATTTTTTTGATATTTGAATATTTGAATTTTGTGATTTTATTTAATTGATTCAAAAATTAATTTCTCTCTGAGTTTTAATGATTTTGAGTTGATTCTTTTTTTAATAATTCACAAAAAATGTTAAAATATTTTATTTTACCAAAAAATCCTAAAAATATTATTTATTTCATATAATTGATATTTTTGCAAAGAATTAATATTTTAATTGTTTTTGACATTTGAAATATTTTTTCCTTCTTGATTTTGCAAATTTTTATGATTTCTAATCATTTTGTAGCTCAAAACATAATTTTTTAAACATTAATCCAAGATCATAATTTGTTTTCCACATATTAAACCCTTTTGATCATTTTAATTGAATTTTATTCAATTAAAATATATTTTGGGGAACAAATTAGGGTTTTTGATTAATTCAACCCTCACAAATCATTTTCAAACACTCATGGGCCTCTATTAGAGTGTAAGACCCAACCCTTTATAAATACAAACAATTTTTGGGCCTCACTTATTGTATAAGTCCAGTTGTATTTCAAAAATTCGGCGCAATCACCGCCCGTTTAAAACAATCATCTGGGCTCTCCTCGAGCTATAAGACCCATTCAAAAACTTTTTGAGCCTCTAATAGAGTGTAAGATCCAATCCCCTTTTAACCAAAACAATTTTGGGCCTCAGACATTGTATAAGTCCCTCTGCGTTAAAAGAAAACCTCGGCACGATCGCCAGTTAAAAATCAACCCTGGGCCTACCCTCGTGTTATAACCCCATTTCTTTTCTTTAAACACCTGGGCCTCTTGAGAGAGCGTAAGACCCATCCCTTTGTACAGAAAACCATTCTTGGGCCTCAGTCACTTGTATAAGTCCCTGTACAAATTCAAAAGCACAGTGCAATCACTGGTAAAACCTTGGGCCTCCCCTTGAGCTGTAAGCCCCAACATCTTTTCAAAGCACTTTCTCCTTTGATTTTGTATATAATATTGTTATCAAAGCTTTCTTTGTTGAACAACTAACCAAACAGCATGGCAGATCTACAACCGAGTAAGTGTTTATATGCTTTCATTTACTGCTTTCATATACATATAACTGTATTGTGGGGTTGTTTCACTGTAAGTCTTCTTTCATAAACTCATATCAATTGTGTAATTATAGTATAGATATTTAGAGTTTCCCCGACAATTATGTCTAGCACTAAGCCCTGTTGATCACTCTTAAATAGACTAAACTAGATCCCCATAGGATTACCAGATACAGTCTTCCCTCCTCTTGGGGTTAAACAATATGGAGATGTGAAAGGCAGATTCTTTTTTAACCCTTTCTCAGACTGTCACCTTTAGAAGTTGTCAAAGAAAATCTACTCCCCAGAGATGATCTTTTCTCCGTGAATGGCATCTCTTGAGTTTCTTCCAAATTATCGAACTTTCCTGGCTAGATCCATTCTCTGTGAATGGCATGTCTTGAACTTCTCGGGGTTTGGGGACCCACAGGCTTCCTAAAAGCATCCTCGCCTCCTCTTGGGCGTTGTACAAGGACCCGTCGGCTTCTTAGAAGTATTCACAACCTCCTCTTAGGCTTCGTATAAGGATTCTTCCTTCGGGAAGAGATCCTCCTCTTGGGCTTCGTACAAATTGTCCCTCGGCTTCTTAAAAGTTTCCAGCCTCCTCTTGGGCTTCGTACAAATTGTCTCGACGACCTCCTAGAGGTATAGGAAAAAAAAGTAGTCATCTTAATAGAACAGTCTTTCAAAGAGTCTAGATCCTACTACTGTTTCTTTAAGCATAGTACAAAAGATAAAACTCTAGACTTGGACAGTCTAAATCTCCTTGAGTCTCGAAGGCATTCTCAAGTAGGGAAAAACACCAGTAGACTTGGACAGACTCAATACCCTCAGAATTTCCCATTTCCTTAAAGAACAGGAAATAACCCTGATCCTCTAATCAAATCTCAAAGCATAGCCTTACTTTTAATCAGTCTCTTTATAAGAACTGATTTTCTCTTTTAACCAACCTATTGGACCTGTCACTCAACTAAAACAACTTCATTTTCCCTCTATCTCGGGCTTCGTACGAGATACAAAAAGACTGTCTTGTTGAGTCAAAACTTCCTTTTGCCTCTATCTCGAGCTTCGTACGAGATACAAAAAGACTCTCTTGTTGAGTCAAAACTTCCTTTTGCCTCTATCTCGGGCTTCGTACGAGATACAAAAAGACTCCCTTGTTGAGTCAAAACTTCCTTTAGCCTCTATCTCGGGCTTCGTACGAGATACAAAAAGACTCTCTTGTTGAGTCAAAACTTCCTTTTACCTCTATCTCGGGCTTCGTACGAGATACAAAAACACTCTCTTGTTGAGTATAAAAGACTCTCTTGTAGAGTCAACCCTCTTCAGCCTCCGTCTTGGGCTTTGTACAAGACATAAATCACTCTCTTGTTGAGTATAAAAGACCCTCTTGTTGGGCCATTAGCCTCCTCTTAGGCTTTGTATAAGAAAACCCCGGTTCAGACAATCAACCTTTTAGCATCAAAATTTGTGCCTCGTTCACAGTATACAAACATCAACAACTCCTTTTCCTTCATCTAATCGCTATAAGCGGCAAGCCTCTGGATTATTTACGTCCACGCCACTGTCCCTATTTTAGCATGAGAAATTCCTAAGGAAAGATAGAATTGCTCTACACTGAGTTAAAGTCTTCTCCTTTAGGTTGAAAAGCCCCTATAAAGGAAACTATGGCATTGTCAGATTCACATATCCCGATTAAAGTAATTCTCCTTTATAAACAGTTGTGACAAACATACCCCCCTTTAGAGATGACAAATTCTCTCTAAAGTCAAAACCCTTTAGCTTCACATCTTGGGCTTCAAACAAGATACAAATAGACCCTTCAGCTTCATATCTTGGGCTTTAAACATGATACAAATCACTTTTAGCTTCACGTCTTGGGCTTTGAACAAGACACCAAAACACCATTTCCTCCCATAGAATAGGAGGAACTACGATCGCTCTGATTTCCCTGTTTCGGTAAACGGGAATACGTAGGCATAAGATTGAAAGAAAAATCTTAGCGAGCACACTAATCCAAAACCCAAATCCCGTACCTTCACCCATCAATCGAAAAGCATCAGTCCTAACATCCTACCCATGAACAGTCCCAGTATTTTTCACTCTAAGAAGAAAGAGGCCCCATTGCCATATAGCACCCGTAACCTAACAGACCGCTGTTTAAACTCAGTATGCAAGCAGGGTTAGTTGGAGACATCTATTTCCCTTCCTTCATCAGCTTAATAGGATAAAAAATGAATCGACTTTTAGTAACCCCAAAGAGCGACAGTGCTTAAGAACCACGTAATGCTCATCTAGAAGGTCTTTTCTTCAAAGAAGGAGAAAATGACAGAGCACTAAAGATGGAAATAGTGCACGCTTGGAAACATGTTCATAAGAAAGGACGAGAGTCTCTAGGAAAACCGGAATGTGTCTCGGTGGAGCCTTATCTCCACTGGGTACAAACTAGACCTCTCAAGCTAAAGATGCCTTATCCTCGTCACGGAGTTCTTCCTCCAAGGGAATCTGTCATGTACTTCATGATCGAAAGGGAAAAACTTCAGGTTACTCTCAACAAAGTTCAACAGGAGAGGAGCTCTTGGAAGAACAAGTACCGCATTCTTAATGTGTAGTGTATCAAAATACAGCAACTGCTGAAAGATAAGGATGCTCTGATCGAGATTTTGGAGCAACATGTTGTGGATAATCAGGATGACCAAAGGAATTTGCTCACTCATTTCACTTGGCAAAGGAATGACAACCGGACAACGGCCCAAGAGCCCGGTCCAAGAAAAGGAAAGTACCAGAATCAGCACCCGAGTTCTCCTCAGAGAGGACTCGGGACCCATTAACTTAGATTTCTATTTCTGCATCTTGTAATTTACCGTTTTTCCATTTCCGCAATCCTTTGAATTCAATAAAATGGGGTTTCCCCACAGTTTGATATTTGCAATCTAATTGTCAAAGTTTATTTTGATTAAACCAAAAAAACAATTAATATAATCATTGCATTCATCATTCTCACGTCACGTATTCTTCTTACCTACGAATCTCACGTTTATGTCTCGGTTCTAGAGTCAAACTGTCTCATTCGTACAATACTCGGGCCAATCGTCAGGAAAGGATGGATGATCTCGAAGAAGAGAACAGAGAGTTGAAAGAAGAGATCGACACTCTGAGAGAGGATATGAGAAAGCTTCGTAACGACATGCAAGCCATGGCAGAAGCTCGGCTACAAAGAACTGTGATCTCAGAGATCACCTCAACGCCCATAGTGGAGAAGTATGATCCTAAGTATCAAATACTGAAAGATCGTCCCTGGGGCATGCCTGTTAACTATATCCCGGGAGGATATGTTCTGCCGATCACTGAGGATCAGGGAATCATAGCAGAAGCCGCTGGGCCTAAAGGTTACAAACTTCGGGAAAGCGAAGATGCCAGGGGCATACAAATAACTCCTGAAGGTTACAAACTTTGGGAAGCACCAAGGTTCACTGCCGTAGTAACGGTACCACCCCCTGTGGTGCACACTGTCCCGGAAGGACAGATTCCGCATATACCTCCTGGTAGAAAGGAAACTATGTTCGATAGAATGGATAAATTCCAGGAATAGTTCTTGGAAATGCAGAAGGAGCTGCAAGCCATTCGCGGTCAGGATTTATTTGGAAAGGACGCCGCAGACCTCTGCTTGGTCCCCAACGTGAAAGTTCCGCACAAGTTCCAAGTGCCCGATTTTGAAAAGTACAAGGGTAACTCTTGCCCTCAAAGCCATTTGGTGATGTATGCTCGGCGAATGTCGGCTCAGACAGAGAATCAGGATTTACTAATTCACTACTTTCAGGATAGTACATGGGTTTAAACCGCGCTACGATCATCACTTTTAGAGATCTTGGCACTGGCTTCGTCCAACAATATAAGTACAATCTAGACATGGCACCAGACAGAGATCAACTCAGATCAATGTCACGAAAGGACAAAGAAACCTTTAAGGAATACGCTCAGAGATGGCGTGAAATTTCCGCTCAAATTTGTCCACCTCTTGAGGAAAAAGAGATGACAAAGATCTTCTTAAAGACCTTAAGCTCATTTTATTATGACAGAATGGTTGCCAGTGCGCCCAGTGACTTCACCGAGATGGTCGGTATGGGAGTTCGTCTTGAGGAAGCCGTCCGAGAAGGACATCTAGTCAAAGACACTTAATCATCAAGTAGTACAAAGCGATACGGTAGTGCTCTCCCTAAGAAAAAAGAGCAAGATATTGGGAATATCTCTCTCGGAAAGCAAAGGTGTTGGTACCAACCGGTAGCAGCTCTAACTCCTGCTATCAACCCTGCGCCTACGTATCAACCTCAGGTTGCACAGAGCCAACCTAATCAACAGCAATTTCAGCAAATGACACAACAGCCTCTTCAGCAGGCTCGTCCTCCATACAACAACCGTACAACGCGGCCACTAGGATTTGATCCTATACCCGTATCGTACGCAGAACTATTTCCGTTGTTACTGGCCAAGGGACATGTTCAGACTAAGTCTCCTCTTACAGTACCGAAAAATCCGCCTTTCTGGTTTAAGGTGGACCAGACTTGCCCTTACCATCAAGGAGGACCAGGGCATAACATAGAGAACTATCTCAGTTTTAAATCTGACGTGCAAAAGCTTGTTAGGAGCGGGGTCTTATCTTTCAAAGATACGAATTCGAATGTTCTCACGAACCCGCTGCCTCAACATGAGAAGACTGCAGTCAATTTGATAGAGGGAGAGTCTAACAACCTCTATCAAATTCACGATGTACTCTTATTGAAAACCAACTTGGTTAAGATGCATTGTAGACAGAGTGGATATGGCCATGTGCCACCTCATAATTATCATCAGTGTGATATCTGCTCTAGAAATAATCAAGGATGTTCTGTGGTGCAATCGGCTCTACAGGAACATATGGATCTCTGATGGATCCAAGAGCACCGAGTTCGTGGGGTCAACATGGTTTACACGAATTCCAACGTCATTCAAAACCACGACATACGTGCGATGAATGTCAACTTGATGGAGATACACTCAAGGCAAAGCCAGTATCATAATCTGCCGCGGCATGAGTACAATTCCTGTCTGACTTGCTCGATAAACAAACAGGATGCTCTTTTGTACAAGAGGCCCTCCAGCGTCAGATAGATCTTGGATGGATCCAGGACTACCATGATAGGAATCATTATCAAATCAACATGATTCAAATCTTCGATATTCGCTTAATGAATGTCAGCCTGGTAGAGTTACACGCTACGCAGGTCCAACTCGGTTTTCTCACTTGACATGATTATCAGAACTGCAAAGCGGGTTGCGAAAACGATCAAGGTTGTGCCCTTATCCAGGAAACACTTCAGCACCTGTTGAACCACTGGTAGCTTCCAATCTATATGGATGAAGACACCCAGTAAATTAGTATCACTAATAAAAATCCTAATAGATATCAAAGTCAGGATGTTCGGTCGATGGAAACGGACCTCGTCAGGTTACACTGTATTCAAAGTGGATGTGGTCAGGTACCACTACACAACTATGAGCGGTGTGGAGTTTGTTCAGTAAATAACCAAGGATGCTACCTCGTTCGAGCAACACTTCAAAGTCAGTTGGAACGCAAAGAGGTTCAACCATGCTCATGTTCTGGATCTGTCAATTATCTCGCTGATCAAATCGAGGATGTTGTCATAATCTCCGATCATCAGAGGACTAGGGATGTTTGTGCCATCATCCCCCTACTTGACGAATCAAAAGTTTCCAATCGGGAACGGATCAAAATTGCTTACGATGGTCAGAAAAATCGGAAGGTTCCCATAGTAATCTATCTGTCGGGACCGCTACCGTATGAATCGACTAAGGCTATCCCTTACAAGTACGGTACAACAACAGTCGAGAACGGGAAGGACATTCCGTTACCCTTTGTCGTAAATATTGCAGACATCAGTCGAGTAACACGGAGTGGTAGAATCTTCAACAGAGGAGTTGGAGAACCCAGCAAAGAAAAGGAACCTCAGACAGAAGTTCTCAATCCACCAGTCAGTCAGTCCAGTAATCCCGACCTTTCAAAAAACGATGATTAGATGCTGAAGCTCATCCAAAGGAGTGAACACAACATTGTTGATCAGCTGTTCAAACTCCTTCAAAGATCTCGGTATTATCACTGTTACTCAGTTCAGAAGCGCACAGGGAGGCTCTACAGAAAGTCTTAGAGCAGGCCTTTGTGGAACAGGATGTAACAATCAGACAGTTCGATAGCATTGTCTCTAACATCACTTCCTGCAATAACTTGGGATTTAGTGATGAGGAATTACCCGAGGAGGGTCGCCGTCACAACATGGCGCTCAATATCACAGTCCACTGCCAGCACAATGCTTTAGCCAGCGTACTGGTAGACACAGGGTCAGCCCTGAATGTCATGCCGAAGTCCATTTTGATGCAATTATCATTCAAAGGACCTCCGATGAGAACCAGCAAGGTCGTTGTCAAAGCATTTGATGGATCCAGAAAAGCAATTATCGACGAAGTTGACCTTCCCATAACTATTGGTCCTCACACTTTCCAAGTCACTTTCCAGGTCATGGATATCCGGGCGACAAACAGTTATTTATTAGGAAGACCTTGGATACATCAGGCTGGGGCGGTCACCTCGACCCTCCACCAAAAGCTAAAGTTCGCCCAGAACGACCAACTCATCACAATCTATGGAGAACAGGCCCTGCTCATAAGCAATTTATCATCGTCCACTTATGTAGAGCTGGAAGGGGTAATCGGAACTCAGTTCCAAGCGCTTTCGCTACACAAGAAGAATCAATCCGAGGGGGGAACTTTGATTTCCTCGTACAAAGATGCTATCAAAGCGGTCGAGAGTGCCAATACAAAGGGATGGGACAGCTTGTCATTCCTTTTGACAATAAAACAAAGAAGGGTCTCGGGTTTTCTTCAACCTGTACCCAGACTGCCGCTAACGGTGAAAGTTTTCATCCCATTCAGAACTTCTTCCACAGCGGAGGCTTCCTTCAGCCAGTGCCTCAAGAAGTGCATACCATCAATAAAGATGATTCATCTGATACAGAGGAAGAATGGAAGTCCTATCTTAACGAGGACGGTTATACATCTCAGGAAAAGGTGCCTACGCCATTTTGCTATCCCGCACAGAATATGAGATTTATACCCAGGTCAAACGTCGAAATGATATACGGAGATTGTGATCCGGAAGGATGTCGTGCTCCACCAAACTCATTAGAGGAGGATACTCTAATGAAAGACAACTTCGACCACAACTATCATGGCCCAATGGATGGCCTGCCAATGTGGCAGCCTTACCCAGGAGACTTGGGGCAAGAAAATTAGCCGAACGATGAAAGTCAGCTGAGTATCATTGAACAGAATACCTGCGTCCCCACCATGTCATGGGACCAACATTCAGGTCATTCAGAACATATCCAGTACGACGATGAATTCGCAATGTTTGCAGGACTAGAATTCATCAACTATGCTTTTCCCAAGGTCAACGTCATCGAGAGGGATGACTCCTCCAGTTCCAAAGAAGTGTGGGACACCCTGGGACAATCGAGTGGAAAATAAGACTACATGGTCAAGTAAACTGCTCCCAAAAGCCCTCGTATCAGGCTCGAAGATATCCAGCCAACTGGATGGGGAGATACAACTGAGAGTACAAATGCTATGCAAAATACAACTGAGGAATCCTCCTACGACAACCCTTCCTGGGAGACAGATTCCAATGATCCTGCTCCACCAGAAATCAGCATTATTTCTGAAGACAAATCAAGGAAGGTGCCAGACTATTTGATACACCGAGGAGTTCGCCGCCAATGGGTTACAGTCGATGTTCCAAAGATTGTTCATAAGTCAAAGTAATTGCCATCTTTAACCTTTCACCCAGCCCAGGTGAAACGGGTGTTTTGATAGGGCTCACTTTCTGTAAATTTCCCTCTTCGCTTCGCCCAAAGCGACAGAGTTTTGTTTTATAGGGTTGTAGTTTCAAGAATCGACTTGTTCATTAATAAAATAATGTCGTTCTGTAATTTCCGCATTAATTTATGTTTTCTCTTTTTGCTTTTCTTAGAAAATGGTAATCCTAAAAAACAACTCAATAATAAAAACAAGCAGTAAAAGAAATACACTGCACACACTTTTGCATTTTTCTCTCTATCTCTTCTAAAACGAATCATCACGTCATGCAGATTGCTTGTTTTAAACCCCGTTGAAACATACGATCCGATGCCTTCTCCCAACTTTGAGTTCCCGGTATTTGGGGCTGAAGAAGAAGTTAACGACGAAATTCCAGAAGAGATTTCCCGACTACTCAGACAAGAGGAAAGTTCCATTAAACCTCACAAGGAGCCATTGGAAACGGTCAACTTGGGCTCAGAAAAAGAGAGAAAAGAAGCCAGAATTGGGGCACTACTCGGTCCAACTGTCAAAGAAAGTTTGATAAAGCTTCTCAAAGAGTTTCCCGATGTATTCGCCTGGTCCTATCAGGACATGCCAGGGTTGGATACCAGCATCGTGGAACATCATTTACCATTAAGATCGAAATGTCCGCCAGTAAAACAGAGGTTGAGACGGACTCACCCAGACATGGCCATCAAAATCAAAGAGGAAGTACAGAAACAGATTGACGCGGGTTTCCTCGCCACATCAGAATATCCTCAATGGTTAGCCAACATCGTACATGTTCCCAAAAAGGACAGAAAGGTCAGAATGTGTGTCGACTACGGGGATCTAAATAAGGCTAGTCCAAAGGACGACTTTCCTTTACCACAAATTGACATGCTGGTAGACAGTACAGCAAAGTTCAAAGTTTTCTCCCTCATGGATGGATTCTCGGGCTATAACCAGATCAAAATGGCGCCGAAAGACATGGAGAAAACTTCGTTCATCACCCCATGGGGTACTTTTTGTTACAAGGTAATGCCGTTCGGTTTGAAGAACCCCGGGGCAACCTATCAAAGGGCCATGACTACTCTTTTTCATGACATGATACACAAAGAAATCGAGGTATATGTCGATGATATGATTGCAAAATCTAGGAGAGAAGAGAAGCATGTGACCCACCTGTCAAAACTATTCGAGCGATTGAGAAAGTACAAACTCCGCTTGAATCCCAACAACTGCACCTTCGGTGTCCGTTCGGGAAAACTCTTAGGGTTCATCGTCAGCCAAAAAGGAATTGAGGTTGATCCTAACAAGGTCAAGGCCATTCAAGAAATGCCTTCTCTGAAAACTGAAAAACAAGTCAGAGGATTCCTGGGACGTTTGAACTATATTTCCAGATTCATATTCCTCATGACCGCGACATGTACGCCAATTTTCAAACTACTCAAAAAGAATCAGGACTGCATTTGGACAGAAGATTGCCAAAGCGCCTTCGACAGTATCAAGGAATACCTGTTGAATTCGCCGATTCTATCACCTCTAGTGGAAGGAAGACCACTAATCATCTACTTAACAGTCTTGGAAGACTCCATGGGTTGTGTAGTTGGCCAACAAGACAAAACCAAAAGGAAAGAGTATGCCATCTATTTTCTGAGCAAGAAGTTCACCGACTGCAAGACTCGGTACACTATGCTTGAGAAAACATGATGCGCTTTGGCTTGGGCAGCCAAACGTCTTCGCCAGTACATGATTCGTCACACTACTTGGTTGATCTCTGAAATGGATCCAATCAAGTATGTATTTGAAAAACCTGCTCTCACGGGAAGGATTGCCCGTTGGCAGATGTTGCTATCAGAATATGACATAGAGTACCACACTCAGAAAGCCGTTAAAGGAAGTATTTTAGCCGATCATTTGGTTCATCAACCGATTGACGATCAGGAATCAATCGGGTTTGACTTCCCAGATGAAGATGTCATGTATTTGAAAATGAAAGACTGCGATGAACCGCTACCCAGTGAAGGGCCAGAACCAGGTTCCCAATGGGGACTTATCTTTGACGGAGCTGTCAATCATTACAGAAATGGAATTGGGGCAATCATTGTTACCCCTCAGGGTACCCACATTCCTTTCACTGCCAGACTTACATTCAAGTGTACAAATAACGAGGCCGAATGCGAAGCTTGTATTATGGGTCTCGAAGAAGCGATCGACTTAAGGATAAAAAACTTGGACGTATATGGCGACTCAGTCCTGGTTATCAATCAGATCAAAGGAGATTGAAACACATACCAATCAGGATTGATTCCTTACAAAGATTATGCAAGGAGGTTGCTACCTTTCTTCAACAGAATTGAGTTTCATCACATCCCTCGTAATGAGAATCACATGGCTGATGCATTAGCCACTCTCTCTTCCATGATTAGCGTAGGTCAATGGACTGACCTACCTAAAATCGACATGATGCGCCTTGAAATGCCCGCTTACATCTTCGCAATTGAAGCCATCATAGACGATAAGCCTTGGTATTACGATATCAAATGCTACCTTCAGAAACAAGAGTACCCACCTTGGACACTTATTAGATCACTGGTGGTTTCCAATATACCAGAACACAGAAACTCATCAAGTCAATATAGTTGATGAAGGCCCGAGTAGACACGAAAGTTGTTACATTCGCTTATTGGAAACAAACTTGGTAAAGATGCATTGCATACAGAGTGGATATGGTCGAGTACCTCCCCACAATTATGAACGTTGCGGGATATGTTCGAAAAATGACCAAGGATGCTACCTCGTACGAGTTGTTCTCCAGAATCAGGTAGACCGAGGAGAGGTCCTACCAAAAAGAACGAGGGATTATTAGCCAATTAATATGGTGCAAAATTGCCCAGGGCAGTACGCAGTTCATGACGTCAAACACATTGAAACATCATTGGTCAAATTTCACAAACGCTTGTGTGGACTTAACTACTTTGCTCCAAATCACCATGATCACTCAGCTTGCAGAAAATGCCGCAAAAGCCGATAGGGTTGCCTCCGCTTCTGAAATGAGATTCAAGGACTGTTAGACCAAAGAACTATCACAGTCTTCATTGAAAGCGAATCCATTAATTACGGAATTGATGAAGATGTCTTTACAATAATTCCTCTGCTCAGTGAACCAAAGCGCTTGGAGATCCCTTTCGACAGTGGAAAAATTCTCGATATCCCCAAGCTGGAACCAATAGAGATTTCCTATGACAATAAAAAGAGTCACGTAACTCCTTTGGTCATCTACTTGCCAGGCCCGGTGCCATATGAATCAGAGAAAGGCATTCCTTACAAATATGGCGCCATCATGATAGAAGATGGAAAGGAAGTCCCACTGCCATCCATTGTCAACATCGTTGATATAAGTCGGGTCACCCGAAGTGGTCGGATCTTCAACAGAGGAATAGAAGAGCCCACAAAAGAAAAAGAACTTAAAATCGAAGTTCCTGATAGACAGATTGGCCAGTTAAGTGGTACAGATCGGGAGAAAGACAACGATGAAATTTTAAAACTAATCCAGAAGAGTGAATACAACATTGTGGATCAGTTATAGCATACTACTTCTCAAATATCTGTATTATCCCTTCTACTGAGTTCGGAAGCTCACAGGGAAGCTTTACAAAAGGTTTTGGAACAAGCCTTCATGGAACAAGATGTAACAGTGAATCAATTTGATAGCATCGTTTCTAACATCACTTCCTGTAACAACTTAGGTTTCAGTGATGAAGAAATCCCGGAAGAGGGTAAAAATCATAACATGGCACTCAATATCACAATCAACTGCGGGGACGATGCTCTTGCAAGCGTACTGGTAGATACTGGTTCATCCCTAAATGTCATGCCGAAAACAACTCTTGTACGATTATCTTTTCAAGGCACTCCAATAAGAGGCAGCGAGATCATAGTCAAAGCTTTTGACGGATCCAGAAAGACATTTATTAGCGAAGTTGGTCTTCCCTTAACCATTGGTCCTCACACTTTCCAAATCACCTTCCAAGTAATGGATATCCGAGCGGTATACAGTGGTTTATTAGGACGACCTTGGATCCATGAAGCAGGAGCAGTCACCTCAACACTTCACCAGAAGCTGAAGTTTGTAAAGAATAACAAATTGGTTACAATATGTGGAGAACGAGCCTTAATCGTCAGTAATCTATCGTCATTCTCCTACTTGGAACCAGAAGAAGTCATTGGAACTCAATTTCAGGCGCTTTCTGTGAGTAACGAAAGCCATCAAGAAAAAGGAGCACATATTTCCTCCTATCAAGACATTGTTTGAATGGTGTAAAACGGTACCGCTAAAGGATGGGGACAAGTTGTGATTCCTACCGATAACAAAATGAGAAAAGGTCTCAGTTTTATGCCAAACTCTATCAGGAGTACTAGGAAGGACGAAGTCATTCGCCCTATTCAAGATTTCTTCCACAGCGGAGGTTTCCTCCATTCTACTTCCAAAGAGGTCCACACCATCGAGGGAAATGACTTCAAAGACAATTCTTCCTATCCATATGAAGATTGGAAATCATATTTCAACAATGAAGGTTATATGTCCCAAGAAGAGACGTATATGTCATTTTGCTATCCACAACAAAACTCCAGATATACACCAAAATTAGATGTCGAGATGATCTACGGAGATTATGATACTGAAGGATGTCGTGCTCCTCCCAATTCATTAGAAATTTATACTCTGATGAAAGATAACTTTGACTACAGCTCAGATGATCCCATGGATCATTTACCTATTTGGGAGCCTTACATGGAAGATCCAGGATATCAAAGCCAGACCGAGAATGCATATTTTCCAGATAACTCTGAAAAAGATTCATCTGTTCCTTCAAAAGCATGGAGGCCTTGCTCAGAAAATCGTAAACATATTAAACATCGTCTCAAAAAAGTTGCAAGAATTGTTGGGCAAGAATTTATCAACTTCGTACTACCAGAGATCAACGCCATTGAAGAGGATGATTCCTCAGTTTCCTCAGAGAACTGGGATACCTTGGACAGCCAAGTGGCAAGTTTGATTTCCAAGTAAAATATACTGCCCATGAAAGCTCTCGCATCTTGTACGAAGACATACAACCAACTGGATGAGGAGATCCTCATGATCAAGAAGATACATGTGAAAAGGCAACCGAAAATTTATCTGCCAATAATTCTGCATGGGAAGAAGACTCTAGTGATCTGACTCTGCCAAAAGTCAGTGTCATTACTGAAGACAATCTCGGAAGGAAAGTACCATACTTTGTAATCCACATAGGAGTTCGTCACAATTGGATAGTTGTTGATGTCCCGAATGTTGTTCACATCTCAAAGTAAATGCCTCGTCTTTATTTTGACCCCTCACCTTGCCCGGGTGAAAGGATGTTTTATAGGGCATCGTTTCCTGTAAATATTTCCTCTTTGCCTTGGCCAAGGTAGATTAGTTTTGTTTTATAGGGCTTGTGTTTCAAGAATCGACAAATCATAAATAAAGATGTCATTATGAATTCCCACATTTATTGCTTTTTTTTTTTGCTTTTTCAGAAAATTTTAATCCTAAAACAGACAATAATAACAAACGATTTTCAAAATACACTGCACGCCACTTTTTGCATTTTTTTTTATCTTTTCTAAGAATAATCATCAATTACATTATGCATATTAATTGTTAAAAAACCCGTTGTAATATATGATCCAATGCCTTCTTCCAACTTTGAGTTCCCGATATTCGAAGTCGGAGAAGAAGAAGACGGAGTGTTGCGGTGAGAATCGGATACCATAGCTATTAAGTTAACTAGGCTCACAAATCTTAATTCTCCACCGATCTTTAATTTATCCAAGGGAAGGGAAAAAGAATGAATAAACCCATGAGTATGCAATGCAATGCAATGCAATGCAAAAGAGAATCTAAGGTTAAGGAGTTGGTTATACTAAGGGAAGGTATTAGCATCCTAAGTATCTGTAGTACTCTACAGGAACCTCTTGGTTTAATGTGTTATTTGTTAGTTTGTCTGCTAAGCGTGAAAAAGATGGGGAGACCTAAGGTATTATTCCTAAGTATGCTCGCCAAGACATCGCATCTCGTGCCTACGTATCCTGACGAGAATGGAATCAGAGCATTCGTAGTTCCCCTTAATAAGGGTAAACAAAGTTTGTTGATTGGTTTTAGGAGAAGAGACGAGTTGTCATATTAAGGTGAAAACTCAACTTAAACCATCACAAATATATGGAAGATGGATCTTTGCTTCACATTAATAGAAGGGCTCTAACTCGGATATAGAATCGACGAGTATGCCACATACCTCTCTCAAGTGGAACAGAATCTACATCTTTCTCAACTATGTCATGGGGTAGGAGAATTACATCTCAACTAGGGATGACTCGCGTCTAATTCTCTCATGGAAACGGGAACCTAACTATAAGTTATCTAAGTTAAAGTATCCTAAGGGAAACTAACCTAAGGGATAAACAGACCAAGTATTGTTAGAACAAGATTTGGTTCTGCCAGATATCTCTAAGTTTTGATAATAACAAAGTAGTATTTGCGTGAGAACAATATTGGTACTCTAACGTTTATTTTCTGAAGAATTAACAAACAGGATATGACTTTAATAAAGAAAGCTCTGACCCTGATATAGATCATGTGCAACGTCACTCTTATTTGACCAAAAGCCGCTTCTGTGCCAAAGAAGCAACTCTGCTTATGATCTACTCAATTTCAGAAAGATTCTAAGAAGACAATATATTGTTGCAGCAATGTTCTCTTAGATTCTGCCTCTGAACATGATTTTGATGATTATCTTCTGAAGACTAAGTGCTGAAGACTTTGAAGATAAGGTTCTACTGAACAACATTCTGAAGACTATGAAGACTTAAGTTTCTGATGACCAAGGGTTCTGAAGACCGAGTGCTAAAGACTCTGAAGACAAGGTTCTGGTGAACAAGTTTTGAAGACTCTGATGACTCAAGACTCTGAAGACCCAATTATTAACTCTTCTACTCATGCTTCAATCATCTCTATTCAGAAGCCTCTGATGAACAACAGAAGATGAAACATTTGCAAGGGAAAATAGTACATAGTACATATCAAACACGTTCTTGTCCACTACCATTCCGCTACCCTGATTTGGTGGTACAAAGGACAACTTTTGTGTATGATTTTCATCCCTGCATAACAACATTATTTCAAGTTGCCAGAAATCTTAATGATATTCCTTATTTGCCCTCCAACGGATCTCTTTCCGGCTATATAAAGACTTGATCATTTAAAGAAAATAAAGAGAAACACATGCGTGAACAGCAAAGCACCACAATACAAAGCAAGAAACATTGTCCATAATGTATAGATTTTCTTTAAGTTATTTTAGCTATTCATAGTGTTTATATCAGCTTGTGTATAAGCAATTCATTGTAAACATTAAATTTGTTCAAAC
Source organism: Lathyrus tuberosus (assembly GCA_022829125.1). NCBI lineage: Eukaryota > Viridiplantae > Streptophyta > Magnoliopsida > Fabales > Fabaceae > Lathyrus > Lathyrus tuberosus. The sequence goes on from JALAZF010000006.1 coordinate 17,438,161, forward strand.
AGTTGTTTATATTCCATAAGGAACCAGTTAGGTCAGAATCCTTAAGAAGAGACGGCTAGTCTTTGATTGTTAGTCACCAGCAGTTACTAGTGCACTATAATCAGTTGATTAAAGTGGATTAAGCCCTTGTGTATAAGGCGAAATCACCTTGGCGGGTGGACTAGATTAGCTTGATAGTTTTTAAGTGAACTAGGATATATCGTGTGTCTTTCTCTCTTGTTAGTTTCTTTGTGATCTTTGTTTGAGTTTCACAAAAAGCTTTCATTTTGAAAACCCAATTCAAACCCCCATTTCTTGTGTTCTCTCACACCTTCAATTGGCATCAGAGCTCCAGTTCTGATTGTGAAAAAAGTTTTATCAACACTTTACAGTGTTCAGTACCGATCCAGTATTTGTGTGAGATATAATGGCTGCAACCAATGTTAATCCTATTTAAGAAGAGAAAGATCATTACAGTGCCAAACCACCAGTCTTTGATGGTGAAAAGTTTGACTACTTGAAAGATAAAATTGAAAGTTTCTTTCTTGGTTACGATGTAGATCTTTGGGATCTTATTGTCGATGGCTACACTCACCCAGTTGACACTACAGGAGTAAAAGTGTCTAGAAGTGTTGTCGCAGTGAGAATCAGATATAAAGCTATTAATTAACTTGAATCACAAATCTTAATTCACCACCGATCTTTAATTTATCCAAAGTAAGGGAAAAAGAACAAATAACCCATGAGTATGCAATGCAATGCAAAGCAAAAGAGAATCTAAGGTTCGGGGGTTGGTTATACCTAGGGAAAGTGCTAGCATCCTAAGTATTTGTAGTACTCTACAGGAACCTCTTGTTTTATTTTGTTATTTGTTATTTGTCTGCTAAAGGGTGAAAATGTAAAAGAAGACCTAAGGTGTTATTTCTAAGTATGCTCGCCAAGACATCGCATCTCGTGCCTACGTATCCTGACGGGAATGGAATTAGAGCATTCGTAGTTCCCCTCAATAAGGGTAAACAAAGTAAAAGGAAAATAGTGCTTGCCAAGGATTGACCTTGTGCCTAGTATTCTCAAAAGGAACTTTAAGAAACCAGAGCGTTTGTAGTTCGGACGCTTACGGGTTGCCAGGTTCTAAGAACCAAGGACTACAAAGACAAGTAAAGAATAAACGAGGGACATGCACAATGACAATAAGTCAACATACAATCCCTTCCCTTAGATTAGGAAAAGAAGTAATAGAAAGTAGTAGAAACTATATGGAAGAACATCATGTAAATGGCAGGCAAGACACAGAATACGCATGAAAGGACGTCATGGTAATCAGACAACAAAAAATAATAACGGACACGACAAAGCATCGTGTAAGGCAACAAACAGTCAAATATACGCGACAAAGCATCACGAAAAGTATAAACAGTCACAACAAAACATCGTGAGTAAACAAATACACCAATCCAAATATTCATGGGCAAGACATCACAAGGACCAAAATTCAACATGGAAAGACAACAAGTCAAAATAAAACAAATAAATGCTAAAATAAATTTAGTAAAATAACATGCATCTCATATTCTTTTGGTATTTCTAATATTACACAAATTAAAATAAAAAGATTATTTAAACAAAAATTTTTAACTTTTAAAATATTTAACAAATAAATAAACAAAAAGATTAAAAAACTAGAAAATAATAACTAAAATGTTATTTGAATATATAGGTTAAAATTAATGATAAAAAAATAGAAAATAAAATATAAAAAATTAGTATCTATATAAAATTAAAAAACACACGTAAGTGTGTGTGTGTGTGTGTGTGTGTGTGTGTGTGTGTATATATATATTATAATAAGACAAAACATAAATAAATTTGAGGAAACCAACTTTCAGCAAGCAATATGATAACAATGCCATTATGAACCAAACATTAGAAAATCTTAAGAAAACCATTTTTTTTAAAAAGACCTTATTATACTATTATGAACAAACTTAGAATAAATAAGCATGAGAAATGGAAATAAACAGCAACAATACAATTTTTTACTAAATATGAGAAGACTCTAAAACTAATTAAAAGAAAAAAAATAAAGATTATGTTATTATGTCCTCACTAAACTATTACACAAAGTGTAAAACTGTTATTAAACTATAGTATATAATCGAAGATGCTACTGTGGATTCATGACATCCACAAATAAACAAAATCACCAGCAAAACACACTATGTTCAATATCACATTTTTTACACAATATTTGCAATGGCTAAACAATAAGAACTAAACAATCTCAACTCATAACCAAAAAATCATTTGTCAAGATAATCAGCCCAGCAGGATGATAACATTACTTCAACCAACAGGAAAACGTAAATATGAACAATCAGCTGATTAACAAGGCAAAAAAGAAACTGATCAAAATAGTACCAGACATAGCAATAGTTTCGAATTGAACCGTTACCGCTATAATGAAAGGGTCTCGCCGCATTACGAACCAAGCTATAATGCGGAGGAGATGAGTTGTTATTATTGCACTTGTTACGGCGTGCGGTCGAAATGATTCTCGCCGGAAAAAGCTTGAAGAATGATAGTGGTGAGTGAAGAAATGTAGAGGTGTATAGTGTGTTTCTTAGTGTGATTTCTTGTTGCTCTTTTATAGCCACCAGGTTTTATGGCTTATGAATTCCTTATCAACATGTCTGAACCTATTTGGAAAGAGTTTAAATTCTTGTCTCCTTGTCCTGTAATTCATGAAAATGTTGTGATTATGTTGGAACATGTCTGTGTATATTTGGAAAGAAAATGAACATGTCTTGAACATGTTTAGGCCTTGTTTTGGAAAGGACAGATGCTGCTAGGAACATGTTTAGGCCTTGTTTTGGAAAGAAACTGAATTGGTCTTGCTGATGTTTGATTATGTTTTTTTTATAAAAAAATATTAATAAAAAAATTAAAAATAAAATTAATTAATTGTTGCGGTGAGAATTGGATACCATAGTTATTAATTAACTTGGATCACATTTCTTTAAATGTTCACCACCGACTTTGATTTATCCAAAGGAAAGGTTCAAAAGCGAAAAAACCTAAAGATCTAAGGTTCGGGGGTAGGTTATGCCTAGGGAAGGTATTAGCATCCTAAACGTCCGTAGTATTCTACGGGAACCTCTTGTTAGTATCTTATGTTATCTATTACTCGCTTGCTAAAGGTGCTATACTAAAGGTTGAAACCCTAGGGGTTAGTATCTAAGTATACTCGACAAGGTATCCTCGGGCCTACGTATCCTCGGGCGTAGAATCAGAGTAATGCGTAGTTCTGAAAAGAGGAACTTCTTAACGAGGTCAAGGTTCCAAGGGGAGGTAAAGTCTTGGGCAAGACTTTACATAGAGTGCGGCGACTCTAAAGTTGTAGATTGGTTTAAGAGGGGTAGGATTGTAAATGTTCGCGACTGAGCATTTACTTGGAGTACGGCGGCTCCGATCCTAAGGCTAAGATTCTAAGTGTCTACGGCGAGACGTGGAGTACGGTGACTCCGAATCCTAAGGCCAAGGGTTCTAAAGTTAGTCCTATGACTTTGAGTCAATATTAATAACCTTTCCTTTGGAATTAAGGGGACGACTAACTTGGATTAATTGTCCGCACTAGCAAAGGTGAGCTAGTATAGTGTATGGTGACCAAAGGTCGATGACTATGCTCGGAAGCAATCGACTTACAAGTGGGTAGGAAAAGGACTCGACGTTGGATCGAGAGTTTTTGTTATGTTTTGAAAGGGTTTTTGACAAATAGTAACAAGCATGAGTAAACATTCAAATAGATGTAGGCAAACATGAGCACAAAGAGGATATCAATCATGAATAACATGCTAAACACACAAGAGTACACTCAAGTGCAAGGGGTGGTTAAAGAAAATTGATTTATATTGTGAGTATTTGTTAAGGAATATTTCACTTAGAATTTTCTTAAAGAGTTTTATTTTATTTTGAGGATTATTTTTTAGGATTGTATTCATAGGTTTTTTTTCTTAAAAGGGTTGAGGATTAATTAATTTTTTAGTTTTAGAGTTATGTTAAATATTACTAAAGTTTTCTTAAAAAAGTTTTAATTTTTAATTTTCTAAAAAAGGCGTTTCATTATAAAAAAATAATTAGTGGAATAAACATTATAAATGCGATAAAAGAAAAAACAGATGTTATTATTAAAAGTTATTTAAAAGGCATAAATTATTTAAATAAATTAATATTTGGTTTTAAGGTTTTATTAAAAAAAGTTAAAGGTTTTTATTATTTATTTAGAAAAAGATTTTTAGTTAATACTTAAAATAAGAGTTTCTATTATTTTAAGAAAAAGTTTTACGATAGAGGAAGAAAGTTAATATTCATTACTTTATTACAAAAGTATTTTTACCAAGAGAGAAAATATAATTTAAAAGATTTATTAACCTCACATATTAAAAAAAAGGGGGATTGGTCATATTATTATGATTTTAAAAGTTAAATTAAAAATATTAAAATACCAAGACGGAGGAATCTGGTGAGATGCGAGGGAGAGGGGGTCCATCGCGGACTCTCGTATCTCAATCGTTAGATGTGTGTGAGTGTGTGATCATGGGTGAAAAGTGAGGGTGCACGGTGATGGTGTGTGCGCATGTGTGGGGAAACACATGTTAACACAAAAGGAAAAACGATGCCTCTCCTCTCTCAGACTCTCTTTTCTTCTCTCATACTCTCTTTCATTTTCTCTCTCGATCAAACACAAATAAAACCTAACTACCCTAAATCCCATAGAATCCCAACCCCATTCTCATTATTGGCTTCTGATTACATTTACAAAGATGCTGAGATTAAAGCAAGATTAAAAAAAGTATACGAAGGTCGGCGATGTTGGCGACTCCAAGGGTCTCGTTCAGGGAAGATCTCCTTTTGCCTTTTGTCGCGATTTGTGAAAACTTTGTGTTGCTTGCACTTGCTTCTCTTCCTGGTGTGTTTGCTATTGTTGCTTGCTTATTGATGACGTTGTGAGATGATGATGAGCCGCGATTTCTGAGTCTCTGTGTTTGGATAGTTTTGTTGCTGCACTTTTGTTATCTCTTTTCTCTCTGATTTTCGTGTGTATTTTTTCTCGGGTTCGATGTTGGTATACGATGGTTGTTTCTTTTCTCTCTGATTTTTTTTTTCTAATGAGAATGCGTCCTCTTTATAGATGGCCAATGATGAATCGTATTTTGGAAACTTTTAATGTTGTGTTGAACTTGATTTCAAATACTGCGATTTTCTTGCTTTTGTTGGATGCTTGCTTGGGAAAGTTTCGGTTGTGTCTGATATGTTTTGTGCTCAGTTTGGAAATTTGATTTCAAAAGTTATCCCATTTTATTCTTGTCTCTTCTGGTTTTGAAAAGCTCTTTGGCGGTATCTTTGGATATTACCCATAATTTCCGATTTTTGAAAATGATGAAAGTAAATCCTTTCGATTCAAAAAACATCTGAGGCCACATTAGGAAAGTTTTTGAAGTTGTCTGGGATCGGTTTAGGAAACAATTTGAAATGTTGTTTGATCTGTTTTGATTATGTCTGAACATGTCCCTTTGGAATGTTTTTGAAATACGGTCTGATACAATATTAATTCGTTTTCCTTTCTCATTTGACTCTATTTGGAACTATAATTGATGTTGTTTTGGAAAGTTGTGATGATGTTAACTCTCTACTATAGTACCTTGAACCGTGTTCTGTCGTGGGAAATTAGAATTTGCTTTTGACGAATTTTGTAACAGGAACATGATTCACATTAAGCCAATGACTGATGACCATTTGCTTGCAGCTGGCCAGGACGAAAACAAATGTCTGTCGTGGTATGATTGTGTTGATTTCTCAGTATTATAGCCGCTACACATGCCAATGAAACATGTAATATCTCCTGATCGGTTGTTCTTTTCTTTTTTGCAGCTGCCAAGGTTTTGTTTCACAATGGGCATTCAATTGTTCACCAAAGCGTCTCTCAGGTGAGGCATCTGGAGATTAAGGTGAGCTACTAAATCATATTCTTTGATTATGGCACTCAAATTTTCTATTCATTCCGAAAGATTTCCATGTTTAACTTGCAATAACTTTCTTTATACAACATGCTAATACCTTCATCAATGGTTTAAAAGTAACTTACAGGTCGTAATGGTGAATTACATACTAAGGTCATGTCGAACAAAAGGTGCGAGGCATCGTGGCTTGTGAATGTTAGCAATTCTCTTCAGCTTTCCAATTTTCCTGATAGTCTTTATTAAGTGATTCTATTGTTGCAGATAGTGTTGGCAAGGTGTGCTGGAATTTGCAGCTTGTTTATCGACATCTTTATCTTGCCACAAAGGGAACCATTAACCTCTACATCCATGCCGACATTTTTTTTGGGCAACGAAAACTCAACAGAATTAGGTTTGATTTCAATGCAGTCCTCTTGTAAATCTTTGACGGTATCAATATCATATTTCTTTGTCATTCTTGTACACATGGGCAATTTCAGGAAAGGTTAATAAGGGTGGTGCCATGGAAATCAACTCCGACTAATTGATGTTTTGAACTGTTTTTGGTACTCCCTTAAATTCTATCTCCGACTCTGTTTCTATTAGTTTCTTTTGTAGAAATCTTCTGAATTAATGCTTACAAATCAAACTTCATTTTAACTGCTTCAGTGCCTATCGAAGAGGAACTGCCGTCGTTGTCCGTGCCTGTCGATACCACTAGCTTTTCTATTCATGGGAACCATCTGTCGAATTGTCTGCGTTGAAATTCCTGTACATAGCTTTGCATCAAGGCGTCCACACTTCACGTTACAGGAGTGTCTCACGTGCCTTGACCATGGAAACCTTATAATTGGCTAGCACTTGTAGTTTAGGATAGGCTTCACGTTTAAGTGATGTAGCATGTGTTTTGTAACTAGCAAAAAGATATTGCAACTTATGCATATTGGTTCTTGGTATCACTTGCAACAACCTAGCATTTGTAGACTCAAGTGGAAATATTGCCTTGTAGTATTTGGGATTAGAACTTGTTATGCAATCTAAATCTTGTAATAACCGTGAGCTTGGTCAGGGTATGTAATTTGTAGTTTGATTTCGAACCAATGGTAGTATCTTTAAAACCAACTCAATAACTTAGAAAAAAACGTGAATAGATGGTAGCAATAAGTAGTCTTTGTGAAAATGGCTTCCCACTTAACAATACCACTTGCCAAGACGTGACTCCCAAAATAACAAGGTCCAAATACTGATTGCAAACATCTTCATGGCTTGGATGAATAATTTGAAATACTTAGTTATCCTTTACACCTCGTGGGACGGTTCAATTCTAAAACAACTTGTATTATGGCTTAACATCAGTCAAATAAAAAAATCTCCGCTTCCACGTTGCTCTAACATGTCTCGCCTTAAATTCGGACGAGGCCTCGTCTTGGATTGTATACTTGATCACATAAGGAATATTGGCCTAAAGATATTCACCAATTCTTTGAATCAAACTAACTTGAATATAATCATGACCAAATGACTTATCACCAAATTGGAACACATCTTGGGCTCGTCTTGAACTATGGCCCAAAATTGGTCCTTGACTTTGAAATGGGCTTGTAATGAAAGCATCTTAATATGTGCAACTGTGATGCGCAAAGACCTCTCCCGTAATACTTGTAGTGGTTTAGGTATCATGGGCGTATTTTTCTTCACCTCCACAGGCATTCACACACACGTTGCAAGGACCAGTAAGCACACCCACATACAGCCTTCGAGATCTGAATCTCTTGTAGCAACACCTACCTTCACGGAACGAGATAAACAGACAAAAACTAGGTAAAGTGGTTAGTTATGCACTGATGATTGACCTAATATGTTATGCCGACGAATCAATGAATCTAAGGGTAAAATTTGGGGTACAACATTAATAAAAATAAAAATTTAAATTAAATCTAAATAAATTAAATGATTATTTAACTATATATAAATAAAAATGATTAAAAAACGAAATAAAAAGTCAGACAGAAAAGTGCTCAAAAAAATAAAATGAACACACTAAAATAATCAGCGCGAAATAAACATATTGGAAAAATACAGCGTTTAGTCAAATTTTGAAATAAATTTAGGTCGGTTTATCTATAAATCTAACAAATTTATCCTGACTGACATTTTGGACACTATGCAAGATGAAGTGCATGCTATGCTATGCAAACGATGCGAAACGAAAAACAGAATCTCAGGGTAAAAAATTAGGGTATGACAAGTGCTATGACCAACCAACAAAAGAAAGATTATAAGAATCATTGCAAGGCAAGAACTATATTGCTAAATGTTATCTCTTATACTGAGTATGAGAAGATAACAAATAGAGATACTGCCAAATCCATTATTGATTCTCTTAGAATGACTCATGAAGGAAATGCTCAAGTCAAGGAGACAAAGGTGCTTGAGCTAATCCAGAAATATGAGGCATTCAGAATGGAGGATGATGAAATAGTTGAGACTATGTTTTCAAGGTTTCAAATGCTAGTCATGGGACTTAAAGTTCTGGACAAAGGATACTCTACTGCTGATCATGTTAAAAAGATCATCAGAAGCCTTCCCAAGAAATGGAGACCTATGGTAACAGCTCTAAAGCTATCCAAGGATCTGAACAGTATAAGCTTGAAGAACTTGTTAGTTCTTTAAGAAGTCATGAGATAGAGCTGGAAGAAGATGAACCTCAGAAGAAGAGAAAATCTATTGCTCTTAAGTATAAACCTAAAAACGCAAAGGCTTATCAAGCTGAGGAAGAATCAAAAGAATTTAATGAAGAATCAGAAGATGAGCTGTCACTTATCTCCAGAAGGATCAATAAACTCTGGAAACATAGACAAGGAAACTTTAGAGGATCAAGAAGGAATAAAGGCCATATTGAGTCATCATCTGGACAAAAGAAGCAGAGTTCTAGAAAAGAAGTCATCTGCTATGAGTGTAATGAGCCATGTCATTACAAGAACGAGTGTGCAAAGCTTAAGAAAGACAAGAAGCATAATAAGAACTTCTCCAAAGTGAAGAAGGGACTCATCGCAACTTGGGATGACTCTAATTCTGAAGAAGAAGATTCTGATGAAGAACAAGCAAATGTTGTGTTAGTCGCAACAACAATTAGCATTGAAGTCTCTGGAGAACCAGAAGACAAAATGCCATCAGAACCAGAATCAGACTCAGACTCTAACTCAGAGGTATTATCTAAACTCTCTCGTTGTGAATTAGATTCGTGTCTTTCAGAAATGCTGGAAAAATATCAAACTCTTCAAAGTAAATACAAGGATCTTAAAAAATCCCATGTAATTGCTTCTGAAGTAAGAGATAAGCTTGAGCAGAATAACTCTTCTCTAAATGAAAATATTTTTTCTTTAAAAAATAGTAATTGTGCTTTGAAAAGCAAAATTTCAAAATTAGAAGAAGAATTAATCTCCAATGTCTCTGACACCAGTTGTGTCAACAAGTATGATAGAGCCTTCCAACACTTTCTGGATAAAAGCATAAATAGAAGCAGAATAGGTTCCATGATCTATGGAGTTAGCAGAAATGGTAAGAAAGGTTTGGGTTGTACAGAATCATTTGAAGTTGACGAAAGTCAACCTGTAAAACCAAAACCTCTCTATGACCATTTTGTGCCTTCTGGCACTGAGCTTGTTTGTTCTGAGCTTGCACAGAAACTCCCACCGACACAGAAATCTATTTCTAAAGCTAAATATCATGCACAAATTCCACTTGATTATCCTGTTGCACATAAGCCCAAAGTTGTTAAACACTATGGGAAAACTAACAAAAGAGGACCCAAAAAGTGGGTACCTAAGGACAAGATAATCTATGTTGCAGATATCCTTAGCAGCTCAGTTGAAACACCAATCATGGTACCTGGACACTGGTTTCTTGCGACACATGACGAGAAGAAGGTATATGTTCCAAAGTCTGGAAGTTAAGCCTGGAGGCATCGTTGGTTTCGGGAGAAACCAAAAAGGAAAAATCATTGGCTCTAGAATTGTTGGTAATGCTAACTTTCCTTCTATTACTGATGTTCTTATGGTCGATGGTTTGACGCATAACTTGTTGTCAATTTGTCAACTTAGTGACAATAGTTATGATATCATCTTTAATTAAAAGTCCTGAAAGGTTGTCAGTCAGGAAGATGGCTCAATCCTTTTTATCGGAAAGAGGAAAAACAACATTTACAATATTAGACTTTCTGACTCTGTGAACAAAATGTCAAATGCTTAATGTCTGTTAATGAGGAGCAATGGGTATGGCATAGGCGTTTAGGCCTTATTAGTATGAGGAGGATTTCTCAGCTAAATAAGCTTGACCTTGTCAGAGGCTTACTTAATCTGAAGTATTCTTCAGATGCTCTTTGTGAAGCATGTCAGAAAGGAAATTTTTCTAAAACTTCCTTCAAAGCAAAAAATGTTGTGTCCACCTCCAGACCGTTAGAACTTCTACACATTGATTTATTTGGACCAGTGAAAACTGCTTCAATCAGTGGAAAGAAGTATGAATTAGTTATCGTTGATGACTATAGTCATTGGACATGGGTAAAATTCTTGAAACACAAGGATGAGTCACATTCTGTGTTCTCTACCTTTTGCTCACAAGTGCAAACAAAGAAGGATTGCAAACTAGTCAGAGTCAGAAGTGATCATGGCAGAGAATTTGAGAACAGATACTTTGAGAATCTTTTTGATTCCCACAGCATTTCCCATGATTTCTCCTGTCCTAGAACTCCACAACAGAATGGAGTAGTGGAAAGGAAGAAAAGGACTTTGAAAGAAATGGTTCGTACCATGATCCAAGAAACTGACATGGCTAAGCACTTCTGAGAAGAGGCAGTAAATACAGCTTGTTATATTCAGAACAGGATTTCTATCAGACCTATTCAAGGTAAGACTCCCTATGAATTGTGGAAGAATAGAAAACCCAACATCTCGTATTTTCATCCTTTTGGCTGTATTTGTTTTATGTTGAATACTAAAGAAAATCTCGGCAAGTTTGACTCTAAAGCTCAAAAGTGTTTACTGTTAGGATACTCTGAAAGCTCTAAAGGCTACAAAATCTATTACTTGCAAAAGAAGCAAAATTGGAAAACTTGAAAATTTCACTAAGTTATGGAAATTCATTTTCAAGTACCCAACTTTACAAGGCCATAACTTATGATCCAAGCAACCATTTTTTGTACTCCAAAGCTCAAACGATAGATCTTCTTCCATACAACAAAATTGATGGGCTGAGCCATCTCCAAAAAATGCATGAATTTTGAGTTATGGATTGATCAAAATCAAGACAAAAGTTGGGAAATTCCAACACTTAGAAAAAATCTGCCAAGTGTTTTTCAGCATGAAACACCACACTTTAAAGGCATTTTTCACAATGATCCAAATTGAATCAAGACCAATTGTGAACATCAAAGTTAAACTAGGATATCTCAGCTTTCCAACAAGTACAAGAACATCCATTTATCATGCTTAAGCAAGAATGGATTTAACAACATGCCTTGATCAAACTGATTTTTCAAGACAATTTTCATGTTTACTTGCATCACACGATTTTTCAAAACAGATTTGGTGACTTTGCAAGCCTTGTCATCCTCTAAGATCAACATAAATCTTGTAGAGTCACACAAAATCTGCAAGAATTTTCTAATGAGTCAAGGACCTATCCTTTAGCATGTGAGAATCATCATTACAAAGCCATGAAGTCAAGTTTGCCATTTGGAAAATATGTGAAACATTTAATTGGAAAGAAATGAATCACACCAGTTCAAATATGTTCAAAAAAAATGGGTGTTCAAACCTGCAAAATACCAATTTAGTCAAGATTCTAGGTATGCTAGAGAAGACTAATGGTACTTAGCATTTAAGTTAAAGCAACATGGCTATATCCATTGGACAATAGCATGCTCCCTCATCCAACAATATTCATCCAAAACCAAAATATTTTCCTATAAACAAAGGACTTCTTTGATCAATTCAAACACACCAAAACAATACCAAAGCTTGTTTTCTCACATTTCCTCTCTTGTTTCAAAGTTCCATAGTTCAAAAGTTGGGAAATCGAATTTCTCATTTCAGAGCAATTCCACTCAAACCTATCATCCACACACCTCACATACATCATATAGTAGTTATCTAAATCATTCAAACACTTCTGTAAACACCAGAATCAACATCACCATACCTCACTTGATCAAATTGAAGTTGGATTCGAGTTGGGAGTTCCAGAAAAATTCAATCCATTCCAAGCACATCAACACATTCCTTGAGGTATAGGGAAGTTTCCAGATCATCATTTCACATCTGTAACACCTACAACTGAGGATTTGATCTCCTCTTGCAAGGTAAGCCTGAAGATTGTCAAACTCCATGAATCATGCATCATAAATGATATTTCAAGTTACCAACATGGTTCTGGTAGTTCATAGATCATTTACTCCCAATTAATTGTTGTTTATCATTCGTGTATAGGATTTCATATTAGATTTTGCAAATTCTAGGGTTTATCTGTTCATCCGAATCAATTTGTTCTACACTAAAAATAAATGAAATTAAAAAGAACCATTCAATTCCGTGTTAAAAAACTCGCAACTTTCATGTTTACACTTTGTAAAGTGGTTACGAATTGAGTGAGATAGAGATGGTTTTGCAAGTCTTAAGATGAACACGAGGACGGAGAAGGCCATGGAACCATTTTTCAAACATAAAACTCACTTTTAATATTTTTATTTATTCGGTCATTTTAATTCACGGATGTATCACCACCCCAGTGGTTGAAGGCGCGTGTTTTGTGTGAGTTTGTCCCAAAGGTCTGAGGTTCGAATCCCCCTCGCCCCAGACTTTTTGGCTTTTATTTTTATAAATTTCTCACTTGAAACCTTCACATATATTAAACTTCACGTATTATTATTCACAAGGCAAGCACATGGCGCAGTGGTTTAGTTTTGAGCCCACAACCAAGAGGGTGTGAGTTCGAACCTTGGCCAAGGCAAATCCTAGTTTTCTTCAAATGTTTTTCACAAGTTCAACCAATCATTTCTCATAGCAAAAATTCATTTTTAACCCAATTTTTTTCACACTTCTCATTTATTCTCCCTATTTTATTAATCCATGAAAAAATTCCAAAAAAAATATAATTTTTAAATACTTTTTATTAGGTTAAAAAGAAGTACTTTTTTAATGTTTTACACCTTAAAAAAATGAATTTCTTTCTACTTTGTTTTAAAACTAATTCAATTTTTATCCTCATGTGAATAAAATACTTTGATCTTATTAAGGTGTTCATAACATGTTTATCTTAACTCACACGCCATTTATACCATGATTGAATCATCTTCTTTTTGAAAATACCATTGATTAAATCTTTCAAAATTAGGGTTTTCAAATTGTTATAAATCTGGGGTCTCTGCTAGAGTGTAAGTCTCAACCCCTTTTAATTTTCAAATCATCAAAATCTTGGGCCTCTATTCAGAGTATAACTCCCATCCCTCTCTTTCAAAATCATCTTCTATTTTCAAAACAAGAATAAATCTTGGTCCTCTGCTTAGAGTGTAAGACCCAACACCTTTGTACATAGAATAAATCTTGGGCCTCTGCATAGAGTGTAAGACCCGACACCTTTGTACATAGAATAAATCTTGGGCCGCTTCTTAGAGTGTAAGACCTAACACCCCTGTGAATAGAATAAAACACACAAATAGAACATTCAAAAACCCTAAAGATGCAAAATCTTCCATGAATTCAAACATATCATATCAATATCTATACTTGTTAATCTTCAATCATGTTTGTTCATAATTTGTTAAGTTTCTCTTGACATTTATATCATCCTTAGACATAAGTCAAACAATAGGATCCCTCCAATCACAACTTAGTTCAAACAACTAGTTCCCTGGCTTCCTCTTGGGCCTTATACAAGCATCATTGCCTCCTCTTGGGCATCATACAAAGAATCTCCCAAGCAAGATAGCCTCCTCTTGGGCTTCATACTAGGAGACTTGGGTAGTCTCATTTAATTCCCCACAGCCTCGTCTTGGGCTTCATACAAGGACCCACAAGCTTCTTAAAAGTTCTCCAGCCTCCTCTTGGGCTTTATATAAGGACCCTCAGGCTTCTTAAAAGCATAAGTCAAGTCTTAGTCATCTATACAATAAATCTTTTAGCTTCACCATCCTGGGCTTTGTACATGATACAAATAAATTCTTTTAAGTCTCATTCATCCTGGGCTTTGTACAGGACATAAATAAAAATCCCCAAAAGAGTCAGTTAAATCCTCAGTATTGAGTCAATCTCTTCAAATTTCCTCAACCATCTGTCAGCCTCAATCTTGGGCATTGTAAAAGACAAATAATTTCCCTAGTAAGTTGTTAGGTGCAGATTTGACCTAAAAATGACATATCTTTCTTTACATTTTTTCCACTTTTTCCTCATGTTTTCATTGGTTTTTATCCATGATTGTTGTTGTTCTTCTAACCTTAAGAAAATACCTTTGGTGCTTGTAATATGTGTGTTATTGTGCAGTATAAGGCATGAATTAATCAAAGTGGTAAGACACAAGAAATGGTGCAAGCTGTCAAAGACATGAGGAATGCATCAGTTGGTTCGCTTTGCGAATGGGAAGACGAGTGCCAGCGAAGGTTCGCTTTGCGAACTCTGGCGAAGGTCCCAGGGAATGGTCCCAGAATTGGACAAAGGAAAAAGGAGCTAAAGTTCGCTTTGCGAACTTGAAAGCGAGTGTTTTCTTTGTGAACAAATCCTTCGCAGTGCAAAGTAACGTGAATTTTCTGGGGCGGTTTGATCAGCAGAGGCACCTGAAGTGCTTGTTTTTAGCCATTCACTGTGCGAATAAATGGTTCGCAGTGCGAACGTGTAAATTCCTGAACTGTATAAATAGGATTTTCACACTTTTCAGGTTATTATCTTTAGAATTTTGGAGAGAAACTTGTAAATAAAAGATCAGAGCTTATATCTCTTCATTTCCACGGGAGAAAAGGTAGGATCTTTGATTTCTTGTTGGAGAGGGATGTAATCTTTTGATACCTTATGTATTTCCTCTAATGTATGTTTTTGAATTAAATTCTGATTTTCTATTGTTGTTGTCTTTGATTGATTATTTGTGGTCTTGACAAACCCTTTACAAATCTTTGGTCTTTGATTTTCATCTATCAATGAACAAGCTTTTGACATGGTTTTGTGAGATGATATTCATTTTATCTTTTTTTGTATTGTGTTGATTATGTAGCATGGCTAGCATGAGTAGGATCGATACAGTATCACGAGGATGTGTGATAATAGGGATGAAGAAAGATATTCACATTCATTGGGCAAATTAGTTGAATACATGTAAAAAGGGTTAAGCGTGTGTACGTATTTTGATCTTGTTTAAATACGAAGAAATCATTTATTTGATATGGACGTTATAGTAATATCTGTTAGGACTGAACTCTAGACATAGATTTAGGCTTAACACTTGCGTGAGTATAAGTTCTTACTTCTCTGCGTTGTTGAGTTGCGTGAGACATCACCAATGAGACAATACGATTGTTCTCTCGACGTTGCGTTAGACATAACCTCTGTTGTGAGTGAAACGCGAGGATATTAGGCGAATGATTGATTTGTGTTTACTTGATTAGAAGAATGCATGTGTTATCAATTGATGAGATCCAATTCCAACAAGGCTCCGTTTATAATTCAGTCTTTAATTTATATTTTCCGTATTTACATTTTCTGCATTTTCTTTTGGTTCGCTTTAAACCAGAACTTTTGAATCATAAACTTAGAAATATAGATACCGTTGAATGGCATTCTTTCCCTCGCACTGATCCCTGTGGAGAACGATAAATTGGGTTACTTATATATTTTTGCGTGCTGCTATTCTAGCTCCAACAAAATGGCGCCGTTGTCGGGGATCGGTGTTTAGATATTGAATCGCATCGCATAGTTTCTATATTTTTAAGCTTTGTACATTTGTTAATATTATATGCATTTCTTTTCCTTCAATGTTTTCTCTAGTGTGATCAGGAATGATGAGAACTCCTTCTAGATTGGTTGCTTTGTGTATAAAAGCATTCAATGAAGCTTCTACCAAGTCTGGATGGATGCTTGAGCGTTGAAAGTATGCTTGGTAAATTGTACTGCTTTATAGAATGTTAGAATGATTTAAGAATTTTGTGCTTTGTGCAAATGTGTGTTCTTGTTTCATTTTGCAACTTGTTTGATTGCTTGTTTCACTTAGGTCCAAAAGCCACTTTTTGTGAGGAAACCTCCGTTGTTTGCTAAATGCTTGGATGATTGATAACATTGTTAATTCGTTTGATTCATGCTTTATCTTTTGATTATTGTGATTTTGTGGAAGCATTATAAATGATCAAGGCATTTGTTTATATTGAGCACAACCGTATCCAAAAGTATCTTACCCGTGAGTAGTGAGAATTCGTTAGCCCTTTTGAGCCTAAACAGTTTAGATCTCATTTTAGTGATGAACTTGTTTATGTACATAATTTGAAAGTGTGGTTCATCATTGAATTTTGTGAGTTTCTAAAAATTTCTTCTTGAACCTTTGAACATTGGTATAATTTGATTTCCTTGCCTTAAAAAGTAAGGTTCATTCACTTGAGGTTTGGTTGAATTTAAGTTGGGAGAATGAAAAAGAAGATGGTAGGTTGCTTTCAACTTTTGAAAAATTTCAAACAAGCGTGAAATGAAAAAGTGTAAATATGAATGTGAAAAACATAAGAAAAAGAATGCTTGTTTGATGAGAAAAATAGAGTGAAATAATTGTGCATAAGGAAGTTTGAGAAGGTTTGTGGTAAAGGAATGAGAATGGTGAATGAAGTTGTTGTGTGTAAATATCATTTATCGGCAATTTCGATTCAATGGCCTTTAGAAATGTCCCTTTGTTGTGAACCCGACCAAGCTACAACCTTTAAAGCCCTTAGTGATCTTTTTGCTTCCATGTTTTCATTTATGATTGTTAGATGTTGTATGAATTGATTGTTATTTGCACTGTTTGTTGGGTGAGTGAAATTTCCCCGCGGTTGCAAACGCGTCAATTTCTTCATTCTTATTTTGAAGAGGAGTGTTAGAGTGATTCAAGTATGAAAACTTAGTTGTTCTTTGAACCAATTATGATATTTGTTTAAGAACTTAATTCTTGGTCATTGTTCGATTCTATTGAGTGGTGAACGTTGCTTGTGCGCATTTTCATGCTTGTCTGCATTTATTTTGTTTTGGTTGATTCTTATGCTTGAGCAAATCCTCTTGTTTTCAATGAGGGGTGTTTTGCTTGAGGACAAGCAAAAGTTTAGTTGGAGAGAGTGTTAGGTGTAGATTTGACCTAAAAATGACATATCTTTCTTTGCATTTTTCCACTTTTTTCTCATGTTTTCATTGGTTTTTATCCATGATTGTTGTTGTTCTTCTAACCTTAAGAAAATACCTTTGGTGCTTGTAATATGTGTGTTATTGTGCAGTATAAGGCATGAATTGATCAAAGTGGTAAGACACAAGAAATGGTGCAAGCTGTCAAAGACATGAGGAATGCATCAGTTGGTTCGCTTTGCGAATGGGAAGGCGAGTGCCAGCGAAGGTTCGCTTTGCAAACTCTGGCGAAGGTCCCAGCGAATGGTCCCAGAATTGGACAGAGGAAAAAAGAGCTAAAGTTTGCTTTGCGAACTTGAAAGCGAGTGTTCGCTTTGCGAACAAATCCTTCGCAATGCGAAGTAACGTGAATTTTCTGGGGCGGTTTGATCAGCAGAGGCACCTGAAGTGCCTGTTTTTAGCCATTCGCTGTGCGAATGAATGGTTCGCAGTGCGAACGTGTAAATTCCTGAACTGTATAAATAGGATTTTCACACTTTTTAGGTTATTATCTTTAGAATCTTGGAGAGAAACTTGTAAATAAAAGATCAGAGCTTATATCTCTTCATTTCCAAGGGAGAAAAGGTAGGATCTTTGATTTCTTGTTGGAGAGGGATGTAATCTTTTGATACCTTATGTATTTCCTCTAATGTATGTTTGTGAATTGAATTCTGATTTTCTATTGTTGTTGTCTTTGATTGATTATTTGCGGTCTTGACAAAACCTTTACAAATCTTTGGTCTTAGATTTTCATCTATCAATGAACAAGCTTTTGACATGGTTTTGTGAGTTGATATTCACTTTATCTTTTGTTGTATTGTGTTGATTATGTAGCATGGCTAGCATGAGTAGGATCGATACGGTATCACGAGGATACGTGATAATAGGGATGAAGAAAGATATTCACATTCATTGGGCAAATTAGTTGAATACATGTAAAAAGGGTTAAGCGTGTGTACGTATTTTGATCTTGTTTAAATACGAAGAAATCATTTATTTGATATGGACGTTATAGTAATATCTGTTAGGACTGAACTCTAGTCATAGATTTAGGCTTAACACATGCGTGAGTATCATTTCTTACTTCTCTGCGTTGTTGAGTTGCGTGAGACATCACCAATGAGACAATACGATTGTTCTCTCGACGTTGCGTTAGACATAACCTCTGTTGTGAGTGATACGCGAGGATATTAGGCGAATGATTGATTTGTGTTTACTTGATTAGAAGAATGCATGTGTTATCAATTGATGAGATCCAATTCCAACAAGGCTCCATTTATAATTCAGTCTTTAATTTATATTTTCCGTCTTTACATTTTCCGCATTTGCTTTTGGTTCGCTTTAAACCAGAACTTTTGAATCATAAACTTAGAAATATAGATACCGTTGAATGGCATTCTTTCCCTCGCACTGATCCCTGTGGAGAACGATAAATTGGGTTACTTATATATTTTTGCGTGCTGCTATTCTAGCTCCAACAAAATGGCGCCGTTGTCGGGGATCGGTGTTTAGATATTGAATCGCATCGCATAGTTTCTATATTTTTAAGCTTTGTACATTTGTTAATATTATATGCATTTCTTTTCCTTCAATGTTTTCTCTAGTGTGATCAGGAATGATGAGAACTCCTTCTAGATTGGTTGCTTTGTGTATAAAAGCATTCAATGAAGCTTCTACCAAGTCTGGATGGATGCTTGAGCGTTGAAAGTATGCTTGATAAATTGTACTGCTTTATAGAATGTTAGAATGATTTAAGAATTTTGTGCTTTGTGCAAATGTGTGTTCTTGTTTCATTTTGCAACTTGTTTGATTGCTTGTTTCACTTAGGTCCAAAAGCCACTTTTTGTGAGGAAACCTCCGTTGTTTGCTAAATGCTTGGATGATTGATAACATTGTTAATTCGTTTGATTCATGCTTTATCTTTTGATTATTGTGATTTTGTGGAAGCATTATAAATGATCAAGGCATTTGTTTATATTGAGCACAACCGTATCCAAAAGTATCTTACCCGTGAGTAGTGAGAATTCGTTAGCCCTTTTGAGCCTAAACAGTTTAGATCTCATTTTAGTGATGAACTTGTTTATGTACATAATTTGAAAGTGTGGTTCATCATTGAATTTTGTGAGTTTCTAAAAATTTCTTCTTGAACCTTTGAACATTGGTATAATTTGATTTCCTTGCCTTAAAAAGTAAGGTTCATTCACTTGAGGTTTGGTTGAATTTAAGTTGGGAGAATGAAAAAGAAGATGGTAGGTTGCTTTCAACTTTTGAAAAATTTCAAACAAGCGTGAAATGAAAAAGTGTAAATATGAATGTGAAAAACATAAGAAAAAGAATGCTTGTTTGATGAGAAAAATAGAGTGAAATAATTGTGCATAAGGAAGTTTGAGAAGGTTTGTGGTAAAGGAATGAGAATGGTGAATGAAGTTGTTGTGTGTAAATATCATTTATCGGCAATTTCGATTCAATGGCCTTTAGAAATGTCCCTTTGTTGTGAACCCGACCAAGCTACAACCTTTAAAGCCCTTAGTGATCTTTTTGCTTCCATGTTTTCTTTTATGATTGTTAGATGTTGTATGAATTGATTGTTATTTGCACTGTTTGTTGGGTGAGTGAAATTTCCCCGCGGTTGCAAACGCGTCAATTTCTTCATTCTTATTTTGAAGAGGAGTGTTAGAGTGATTCAAGTATGAAAACTTAGTTGTTCTTTGAACCAATTATGATATTTGTTTAAGAACTTAATTCTTGGTCATTGTTCGATTCTATTGAGTGGTGAACGTTGCTTGTGCGCATTTTCATGCTTGTCCGCATTTATTTTGTTTTGGTTGATTCTTATGCTTGAGAAAATCCTCTTGTTTTCAATGAGGGGTGTTTTGCTTGAGGACAAGCAAAAGTTTAGTTGGAGAGAGTGTTAGGTGTAGATTTGACCTAAAAATGACATATCTTTCTTTGCATTTTTCCACTTTTTTCTCATGTTTTCATTGGTTTTTATCCATGATTGTTGTTGTTCTTCTAACCTTAAGAAAATACCTTTGGTGCTTGTAATATGTGTGTTATTGTGCAGTATAAGGCATGAATTGATCAAAGTGGTAAGACACAAGAAATGGTGCAAGCTGTCAAAGACATGAGGAATGCATCAGTTGGTTCGCTTTGCGAATGGAAAGGCGAGTGCCAGCGAAGGTTCGCTTTGCAAACTCTGGCGAAGGTCCCAGTGAATGGTCCCAGAATTGGACAGAGGAAAAAAGAGCTAAAGTTTGCTTTGCGAACTTGAAAGCGAGTGTTCGCTTTGCGAACAAATCCTTCGCAATGCGAAGTAACGTGAATTTTCTGGGGCAGTTTGATCAGCAGAGGCACCTGACGTGCCTGTTTTTAGCCATTCGCTGTGCGAATGAATGGTTCGCAGTGCGAACGTGTAAATTCCTGAACTGTATAAATAGGATTTTCACACTTTTTAGGTTATTATCTTTAGAATCTTGGAGAGAAACTTGTAAATAAAAGATCAGAGCTTATATCTCTTCATTTCCAAGGGAGAAAAGGTAGGATCTTTGATTTCTTGTTGGAGAGGGATGTAATCTTTTGATACCTTATGTATTTCCTCTAATGTATGTTTGTGAATTGAATTCTGATTTTCTACTGTTGTTGTCTTTGATTGATTATTTGCGGTCTTGACAAAACCTTTACAAATCTTTGGTCTTAGATTTTCATCTATCAATGAACAAGCTTTTGACATGGTTTTGTGAGTTGATATTCACTTTATCTTTTGTTGTATTGTGTTGATTATGTAGCATGGCTAGCATGAGTAGGGTTGATACGGTATCACGAGGATACGTGATAATAGGGATGAAGAAAGATATTCACATTCATTGGGCAAATTAGTTGAATACATGTAAAAAGGGTTAAGCGTGTGTACGTATTTTGATCTTGTTTAAATACGAAGAAATCATTTATTTGATATGGACGTTATAGTAATATCTGTTAGGACTGAACTCTAGACATAGATTTAGGCTTAACACATGCGTGAGTATCATTTCTTACTTCTCTGCGTTGTTGAGTTGCGTGAGACATCACCAATGAGACAATAAGATTGTTCTCTCGACGTTGCGTTAGACATAACCTCTGTTGTGAGTGATACGCGAGGATATTAGGCGAATGATTGATTTGTGTTTACTTGATTAGAAGAATGCATGTGTTATCAATTGATGAGATCCAATTCCAACAAGGCTCCATTTATAATTCAGTCTTTAATTTATATTTTATGTCTTTACATTTTCCGCATTTGCTTTTGGTTCGCTTTAAACCAGAACTTTTGAATCATAAACTTAGAAATATAGATACCGTTGAATGGCATTCTTTCCCTCGCACTGATCCCTGTGGAGAACGATAAATTGGGTTACTTATATATTTTTGCGTGCTGCTATTCTAGCTCCAACAAAATGGCGCCGTTGTCGGGGATCGGTGTTTAGATATTGAATCGCATCGCATAGTTTCTATATTTTTAAGCTTTGTACATTTGTTAATATTATATGCATTTCTTTTCCTTCAATGTTTTCTCTAGTGTGATCAGGAATGATGAGAACTCCTTCTAGATTGGTTGCTTTGTGTATAAAAGCATTCAATGAAGCTTCTACCAAGTCTGGATGGATGCTTGAGCGTTGAAAGTATGCTTGATAAATTGTACTGCTTTATAGAATGTTAGAATGATTTAAGAATTTTGTGCTTTGTGCAAATGTGTGTTCTTGTTTCATTTTGCAACTTGTTTGATTGCTTGTTTCACTTAGGTCCAAAAGCCACTTTTTGTGAGTAAACCTCCGTTGTTTGCTAAATGCTTGGATGATGAATAACATTGTTAATTCGTTTGATTCATGCTTTATCTTTTGATTATTGTGATTTTGTGGAAGCATTATAAATGATCAAGGCATTTGTTTATATTGAGCACAACCCTATCCAAAAGTATCTTACCCGTGAGTAGTGAGAATTCGTTAGCCCTTTTGAGCCTAAACAGTTTAGATCTCATTTTAGTGATGAACTTGTTTATGTACATAATTTGAAAGTGTGGTTCATCATTGAATTTTGTGAGTTTCTAAAAATTTCTTCTTGAACCTTTGAACATTGGTATAATTTGATTTCCTTGCCTTAAAAAGTAAGGTTCATTCACTTGAGGTTTGGTTGAATTTAAGTTGGGAGAATGAAAAAGAAGATGGTAGGTTGCTTTCAACTTTTGAAAAATTTCAAACAAGCGTGAAATGAAAAAGTGTAAATATGAATGTGAAAAACATAAGAAAAAGAATGCTTGTTTGATGAGAAAAATATAGTGAAATAATTGTGCATAAGGAATTTTGAGAAGGTTTGTGGTAAAGGAATGAGAATGGTGAATGAAGTTGTTGTGTGTAAATATCATTTATCGGCAATTTCGATTCAATGGCCTTTAGAAATGTCCCTTTGTTGTGAACCCGACCAAGCTACAACCTTTAAAGCCCTTAGTGATCTTTTTGCTTCCATGTTTTCATTTATGATTGTTAGATGTTGTATGAATTGATTGTTATTTGCACTGTTTGTTGGGTGAGTGAAATTTCCCCGCGGTTGCAAACGCGTCAATTTCTTCATTCTTATTTTGAAGAGGAGTGTTAGAGTGATTCAAGTATGAAAACTTAGTTGTTCTTTGAACCAATTATGATATTTGTTTAAGAACTTAATTCTTGGTCATTGTTCGATTCTATTGAGTGGTGAACGTTGCTTGTGCGCATTTTCATGCTTGTCCGCATTTATTTTGTTTTGGTTGATTCTTATGCTTGAGCAAATCCTCTTGTTTTCAATGAGGGGTGTTTTGCTTGAGGACAAGCAAAAGTTTAGTTGGAGAGAGTGTTAGGTGTAGATTTGACCTAAAAATGACATATCTTTCTTTGCATTTTTCCACTTTTTTCTCATGTTTTCATTGGTTTTTATCCATGATTGTTGTTGTTCTTCTAACCTTAAGAAAATACCTTTGGTGCTTGTAATATGTGTGTTATTGTGCAGTATAAGGCATGAATTGATCAAAGTGGTAAGACACAAGAAATGGTGCAAGCTGTCAAAGACATGAGGAATGCATCAGTTGGTTCGCTTTGCGAATGGGAAGGCGAGTGACAGCGAAGGTTCGCTTTGCAAACTCTGGCGAAGGTCCCAGCGAATGGTCCCAGAATTGGACAGAGGAAAAAAGAGCTAAAGTTTGCTTTGCGAACTTGAAAGCGAGTGTTCGCTTTGCGAACAAATCCTTCGCAATGCGAAGTAACATGAATTTTCTGGGGCGGTTTGATCAGCAGAGGCACCTGAAGTGCCTATTTTTAGCCATTCGCTGTGCGAATGAATGGTTCGCAGTGCGAACGTGTAAATTCCTGAACTGTATAAATAGGATTTTCACACTTTTTAGGTTATTATCTTTAGAATCTTAGAGAGAAACTTGTAAATAAAATATCAGAGCTTATATCTCTTCATTTCCAAGGGAGAAAAGGTAGGATCTTTGATTTCTTGTTGGAGAGGGATGTAATCTTTTGATACCTTATGTATTTCCTCTAATGTATGTTTGTGAATTGAATTCTGATTTTCTATTGTTGTTGTCTTTGATTGATTATTTGCGGTCTTGACAAAACCTTTACAAATCTTTGGTCTTAGATTTTCGTCTATCAATGAACAAGCTTTTGACATGGTTTTGTGAGTTGATATTCATTTTATCTTTTGTTGTATTGTGTTGATTATGTAGCATGGCTAGCATGAGTAGGATCGATACGGTATCACGAGGATACGTGATAATAGGGATGAAGAAAGATATTCACATTCATTGGGCAAATTAGTTGAATACATGTAAAAAGGGTTAAGCGTGTGTACGTATTTTGATCTTGTTTAAATACGAAGAAATCATTTATTTGATATGGACGTTATAGTAATATCTGTTAGGACTGAACTCTAGACATAGATTTAGGCTTAACACATGCGTGAGTATCATTTCTTACTTCTCTGCGTTGTTGAGTTGCGTGAGACATCACCACTGAGACAATACGATTGTTCTCTCGACGTTGCGTTAGACATAACCTCTGTTGTGAGTGATACGCGAGGATATTAGGTGAATGATTGATTTGTGTTTACTTGATTAGAAGAATGCATGTGTTATCAATTGATGAGATCCAATTCCAACAAGGCTCCGTTTATAATTCAGTCTTTAATTTATATTTTCCGTCTCTACATTTTCCGCATTTTCTTTTGGTTCGCTTTAAACCAGAACTTTTGAATCATAAACTTAGAAATATAGATATCGTTGAATGGCATTCTTTCCCTCGCACTGATCCCTGTGGAGAACGATAAATTAGGTTACTTATATATTTTTATGTGCTGCTATTCTAGCTCCAACAAAATGGCGCCGTTGTCGGGGATCGGTGTTTAGATATTGAATCGCATCGCATAGTTTCTATATTTTTAAGCTTTGTACATTTGTTAATATTATATGCATTTCTTTTCCTTCAATGTTTTCTCTAGTGTGATCAGGAATGATGAGAACTCCTTCTAGATTGGTTGCTTTGTGTATAAAAGCATTCAATGAAGCTTCTACCAAGTCTGCATGGATGCTTGAGCGTTGAAAGTATGCTTGATAAATTGTACTGCTTTATAGAATGTTAGAATGATTTAAGAAGTTTGTGCTTTGTGCAAATGTGTGTTCTTGTTTCATTTTGCAACTTGTTTGATTGCTTGTTTCACTTAGGTCCAAAAGCCACTTTTTGTGAGGAAACCTCCGTTGTTTGCTAAATGCTTGGATGACTGATAACATTGTTAATTCGTTTGATTCATGCTTTATCTTTTGATTATTGTGATTTTGCGGAAGCATTATAAATGATCAAGGCATTTGTTTATATTGAGCACAACCGTATCCAAAAGTATCTTACCCGTGAGTAGTGAGAATTCGTTAGCCCTTTTGAGCCTAAACAGTTTAGATCTCATTTTAGTGATGAACTTGTTTATGTACATAATTTGAAAGTGTGGTTCATCATTGAATTTTGTGAGTTTCTAAAAATTTCTTCTTGAACCTTTGAACATTGGTATAATTTGATTTCCTTGCCTTAAAAAGTAAGGTTCATTCACTTGAGGTTTGGTTGAATTTAAGTTGGGAGAATGAAAAAGAAGATGGTAGGTTGCTTTCAACTTTTGAAAAATTTCAAACAAGCGTGAAATGAAAAAGTGTAAATATGAATGTGAAAAACATAAGAAAAAGAATGCTTGTTTGATGAGAAAAATAGAGTGAAATAATTGTGCATAAGGAAGTTTGAGAAGGTTTGTGGTAAAGGAATGAGAATGGTAAATGAAGTTGTTGTGTGTAAATATCATTTATCGGCAATTTCGATTCAATGGCCTTTAGGAATGTCCCTTTGTTGTGAACCCGACCAAGCTACAACCTTTAAAGCCCTTAGTGATCTTTTTGCTTCCATGTTTTCATTTATGATTGTTAGATGTTGTATGAATTGATTGTTATTTGCACTGTTTGTCGGGTGAGTGAAATTTCCCCGCGGTTGCAAACGCGTCAATTTCTTCATTCTTATTTTGAAGAGGAGTGTTAGAGTGATTTAAGTATGAAAGCTTAGTTGTTCTTTGAACCAATTATGATATTTGTTTAAGAACTTAATTCTTGGTCATTGTTCGATTTTATTGAGTGGTGAACGTTGCTTGTGCACATTTTCATGCTTGTCCGCATTTACTTTGTTTTGGTTGATTCTTATGCTTGAGCAAATCCTCTTGTTTTCAATGAGGGGTGCTTTGCTTGAGGACAAGCAAAATTTTAGTTGTGGAGAGTGTTAGGTGTAGATTTGACCTAAAAATGAAATATCTTTCTTTGCATTTTTCCACTTTTTTCTCATGTTTTCATTGGTTTTTATCCATGATTGTTGTTATTCTTCTAACCTTAAGAAAATACCTTTGGTGCTTGTAATATGTGTGTTATTGTGCAGTATAAAGCATGAATTGATCAAAGTGGTAAGACACAAGAAATGGTGCAAGCTGTCAAAGACATGAGGAATGCATCAGTTGGTTCGCTTTGCGAATGGGAAGGCGAGTGCCAGTGAAGGTTCGCTTTGCAAACTCTGGCGAAGGTCCCAGCGAATGGTCCCAGAATTGGACAGAGGAAAAAAGGGCTAAAGTTTGCTTTGCGAACTTGAAAGCGAGTGTTCGCTTTGCAAACAAATCCTTCGCAATGCGAAGTAACGTGAATTTTCTAGGGCGGTTTGATCAGCAGAGGCACCTGAAGTGCCTGTTTTTAGCCATTCGCTGTGCGAATGAATGGTTCGCAGTGCAAACGTGTAAATTCCTGAGCTGTATAAATAGGATTTTCACACTTTTTAGGTTATTATCTTAAGAATCTTGGAGAGAAACTTGTAAATAAAAGATCAGAGCTTATATCTCTTCATTTCCAAGGGAGAAAAGGTAGGATCTTTGATTTCTTGTTGGAGAGGGATGTAATCTTTTGATACCTTATGTATTTCCTCTAATGTATGTTTGTGAATTCAATTCTGATTTTCTATTGTTGTTGTCTTTGATTGATTATTTGTGGTCTTGACAAAACCTTTACAAATCTTTGGTCTTAGATTTTCATCTATCAATGAACAAGCTTTTGACATGGTTTTGTGAGTTGATATTCATTTTATCTTTTGTTGTATTGTGTTGATTATGTAGCATGGCTAGCATGAGTAGGATCGATACGGTATCACGAGGATACGTGATAATAGGGATGAAGAAAGATATTCACATTCATTGGGCAAATTAGTTGAATACATGTAAAAAGGGTTAAGCGTGTGTACGTATTTTGATCTTGTTTAAATACGAAGAAATCATTTATTTGATATGGACGTTATAGTAATATCTGTAAGGACTGAACTCTAGACATAGATTTAGGCTTAACACTTGCGTGAGTATCATTTCTTACTTCTCTGCATTGTTGAGTTGCGTGAGACATCACCAATGAGACAATACGATTGTTCTCTCGACGTTGCGTTAGGCATAACCTCTGTTGTGAGTGATACGTGAGGATATTAGGCGAATGATTGATTTGTGTTTACTTGATTAGAAGAATACATGTGTTAGCAATTGATGAGATCCAATTCCAACAAAGCTCCATTTATAATTCAGTCTTTACTTTATATTTTCCGTCTTTACATTTTCCGCATTTGCTTTTGGTTCGCTTTAAACCAGAACTTTTGAATCATAAACTTAGAAATATAGATATCGTTGAATGGAATTCTTTCCCTCGAACTGATCCCTGTGGAGAACGATAAATTGGGTTACTTATATATTTTTGCTTGCTGCTATTCTAGCTTTAACATAAGTCAGCCTCAATCTTGGGTTTTGTACAAGACAGATAAAACGCCCCAGTTGAGTCAGTTTTTTATCTTTTTTCCTTTCATATCTTGGGCTTCAATCAAGATACCTAAATAAATCCATCTCCTCAGAGATGAGACTTTGAGTCATCTCTGTAGGAAGATATATCTTCTAATCATTGCATTTCAAATCAGACAATCAAAACTTTTTTTCAGATAATTGATGTAAGTGGCACTCTTGTTGTTTTAAAATCCAAGTTGGAGTCCCTCCTTTATCATGGCTAAAAAAGTTTTCTTTCATCTAACTGATGTAAGCAGCACACTTGTCGATTCTATATCCAAGTTAAGGTCCTTTTATTAGTATGTAAAGAACTCATAAAGGAAAAAGTGGCATTGCTTAACACAATAAGTTTAAAGCTTTCTTCCCTTATGACATCATTCTCAAATGATTGTAGTGAATAGGTGAGATTCTCCCTTTAAATATGACAATTTGTCAAATCTTTCAAACACTCTTTTAGCTTCATCATCTTGGGCTTTGAACAAGATACAAAACAAGTTTTTTTCCTCCCATAGATTAGGAGGAACTATGAATGCTCTAATTTCCCAATTCTCTTTTTGGGAATACGTAGGCATAAGGTCGTAAGATCTTAGCGAGCACACTAATAAAAAACTTAGGTTTAGGTACCTTCCAAAAATAATAGAAAACCATAAAAACAACAAAAACATCCCCTCAGTTTTTACAAAGGAGAAACTTTCCCAATTAAACAGCAAGCAAACTTAAGCAAGCAAGTAATTTAATAGTATAAATATATACAAATGAAGGTTCTTATAGATTACTATAGATACTTAGGGTGTTAATAGCTTCCCTTAGTATAACCAACACCCTGATTCCAGATCTTTTCGCATTTGTAGGGAAAACACTTGCGCGCAGGGTTAGTTTAAGATATCTTCCCCTTCCTTTTTAGCTTCATAGGATAAATATTAGAAATCAGAAAGTAGCACCAAAGGCGGTAGTGGTCGTGTCACGAAAATTGGAACTACACAAACCATGAAGGTTTGTCATCCTCACGCTTATCTTATCTAGCATAGATTTTCTTAGAGCTTCCTTATTCTTTTCATTTTCCAAAATTTTAGCTTCTATGTGGGAAATTATTCTTTTGTTTGAAGCTAATCTTTTGAAAGCATCTATGGCTTGTCTTTGTAGATTTTCAAAAGTTTAGAGTGGCTTACATGTAGCTTACAACCTCTTTCTTCTTTTTGTTTTCCATGTAGCAGTGCGTGGCCGATTCAACACTTGAATTTGAGCTTTCATCACTTTAAGAATCACTTTCGCTCTCCCAAGCGGAATAAGCTCTTCTAGACTTGATAGATTTATTATGATGACCTTTCTCTTTGTCTTTCTTGATTGTAGGACACTCCGGCCTATAATGTCCCGGTTTGCCACAATTGTGGCATGAACTTCTAGGCTTACCCTTCTTATTCTCATCTTCCTTGAAGGAGTTAGATAGCCTTCTAGATTTCCTTTGGTTCTTGTCGGAGAATTTATCTCAATGTTTCCACATGTATATATGAAACCTTTTGATGAACAAGCCCATATCTTCTTCATCGGAATTCTTGTCATCTTAGTTTCATAATCATTATGCTCATTGTTTGAGGACCTTGAGCTAGAAGTCATTAGAGCTACAAACTTATTCTCTACCTCCTTGGCTTTAACTTTCTCCTTCTTAACCTTTTTTTATACTCTTTTTCATGTTTTTCTAATCAAGTGAGTTATTTTTTATGTATTTCCAATTTTCCAAACAAAGTAGTGAGATCAAGTACTTTAAGATCATTCGCCTCTTTGATAGCGGTGACCTTGGGCTTCCATTCCCTATTAAGACATCTCAAAACCTTATTAGTAGCAATAGCATTATAAATAGGCTTACCTAGAGCCTTCAATTGATTGATAAGATGTGTGAACTGTTTTCGCATGTTTGTAATAGTATCACCATGCTCCATGCGAAATAGTTCAAACTCTTGATTTAAGGTATTGCTCCTAGCTTGTTTGACCTTATTAGTTCCCTCATGGGAAACTTCTAATGCGTCCCACATAGCTTTGGAGGTCTCACAATGAGATACACGATAATATTCATCAACACCAAGTACAAATGTGAGAAAATTTTGTGCCTTCCAATCATGTGACTACAATTTCTTATCATTATCATCCCATTATACTTCCGGTTTGGGTACGGTAACACCTTCACCGTTGGTCATTGTAATTTCATTAGAACCATTCATGATGGTGTCACATATACCCTTGTCAACCGAGTTGACAAGAGTACGTATACAAGCTTTCCAATAGCCATAATTTTCGCTGGTGAAAATTGGTACTCTGTTGTACGCTCCCTTAGGTTCGGTAGGCATTCTTCTATTAAGCAAATCTTAAGCGCGAAATAAACCAAAGCTCGTGATACCACTTGTTAGACAATAGGCTTCGAACTAGAAGAAGCTGAATAGATTACAACTTCTTGGCAAAAACGGATTTGAAAAGTTTTATGGCACAACAGAAACAACCCGAATTGAATCGTCTAACCGGGTGTCTATCAAAAATCTCAGGTATGCGTAAAGGTACACAAACGTATGATGATGAACAAAAATTGTTCAAAAATTATTAATCAAAACCAATTGAATACAAAGCTATACATAAAGCTTATTCCCAATAATTAAAACTCACAAAAGCACAATAAGGTAATTTATCAGACACCTTGTGTGCAACTGATATCGATTGAAAATTTGCTTAGTTTTGTTGATATTAAAAACCACTCATAATCAAACGGATTATGATTAACTTAACAAACCCTATTTAAAAATATGATCAAAAATAACTCCCAAACGAATTGATCAAACGAACAGTGAATTAAATAATTTGCGAACACAAAACTAAAAGAGGTTGAGAGAGAAAACTAAAAGAGGTTGAGAGATAGAGAAAAAGTACATAACGATTTATTTAGGAAGTTCCCCAATCGACCTCGCTATGGGTACGTCTGCCCTCAATTTGAATTTGAATTGAGATAATTGCAATTAACCTTACTTTTCAAAAGTATGTATACAAGAGATGTTGAAATCCAACCCTACAAACCCTAGGTTTGATGTTGACTCTATCACCTCCAAAACAATTAATCAAAGATTGATCAAGTAACCAACAATGCCGCTTCAATTCACCTGTTTCCGCAACTTCAGTGCAAGACACCCCTTATTCCAAGGCTTTCACTCGGTCAAATTAATTCCAAGCGCACACTTGTTGAAACCCTATATTTACCAAGACAATCCACCGTCTCACGCTACTCTCTTGCAAGGTTCCTTTTGTCCTAAGGCTTTCACTTGATCGGATCCGAATTGTGTAATCTTGTCCAAAACCTTCAAATCCCTTAATAATCTTGAAGGAAACACCCATCTTGGTTTTCTTATTTGAACCTTCAAAGAACTCAACCCAATCTACAGTACAAACAACCTAAGTTGGACGTTATCAACCCTAATCTAGATGACACCCAATCAAAAAATAATTATGTGTAGTTTTATTCTGTGTATGCTGTTAGTTCTTGTATTGGCTGGAATTTTGGTAAAACAAAGTTGAAAAATGTTGATGTCATATGTGTGATGTTATAACATTGGTTCCTAACATTAGTTGTTGCAGGATTGAAGTTTTATATGCTGATGTTATACTTGATGTCTTGACATCAGTTATCGAAACATCAGAACATCAGCTTGTGATGTTTTAGGGTTGTGCGTGTTAGTTTGTTTTGAGGAAATCTGTTAGAGAGATTGGATGCGAATATCTTGGAGAAGATATTTTCAATCAGATAATTTGCAGATCATGGAGCAGATCATGTAACTAACATTAGGGCTGATTTGAAAAGATTTAAAAAGATTTGAAGATCAAATCTGTTTTAAATTCTGGTTTTAAAAGAAATCAAATCAGATATTTGGAAGAGGTCCAAGCCCAAGTCAGAATTCTATAAAAGCAGCCTCAACCCTTGTTGGTAGAAGAACGAAGAAAGATAGCTAAAGACTAAGTGTCATTTGTGTCTTCGTGTGTGTTTTGTAAACCATTCGTGTTTGAATTGGTGTTACTATTTTGAGTTGTAAGTGTATTCACTCTAGAGCTTTTAAGCAAGAGTAAGTTGTTCTTGATCAAAGCTGTTAAGCAGAATCAAGGTGGGTTTTAAAGTGTAATCATTAAATTGTATCACTGAGGTGATTTAGGGAGTGAGTGGTTTCTCATACCTAAGTGGTTTCTTAGGTAGAAGTGTCATTGGGTAGTGATTGAGTTAGGTAGATGTCAACTGGGATTGTTGAATCTATAATTTGATACTACTAATAGTGAATTTCCTCCCTGGCTTGGTAGCCCCCAGACGTAGGTAGTTAGACCAAACTGGGTGAATAATTCATTGTGTTGATTTACTGTTGTTATTACCTTGTTCAAATAGCAGATTGTGTTGTTATGACATCACACTTTTGATACCAAAATTTCAATTGGTATCAGAGCAGGCATCCTGCTCTGCATCTGGGTGAGATCTAGGGCGGATACTTTCTGGTGCAATGGACAAGGAGAGTGGTGGATTTGTGAATAGACCCCCTATTCTAGATGGTTCAAATTATGACTATTGGAAACCTTGTATGGTTACATTCTTGAAGTCATTAGACAACAGAGCCTGGAAGGCTATTTTGAAAGAATGGAAGCATCCTGTTATTGTGGAAAAGGATGAGAATGGAAAGGAAGTAGAGGGTAGCTCAAAACTGAAACCTAAAGAAGAATGGACCAAGGAAGAAGATGAGCTTTCCCTTGGGAATTCTAAAGCCTTGAATGCCATATTCAATGGTGTTGGTAAGAACATCTTTAGGTTGGTCAACACTTGTGAAGTAGCTAAGGAAACATGGGATATCTTGAAGAATACTCATGAAGGAACCTCCAAGTCAAGATGTCAAGACTTTAACTTTTGACAACAAAGTTTGAAAATCTGAAGATGAAGGATGATGAGACTATCCATGATTTCCACATGAACATCCTTGAGCTGTCACATGCTTCTAGTGCCCTAGGAGAGAGGATGACTGAAGAGAAGCTGGTGAGGAAAATTCTTAGATCTCTTCCCAAGAGATATAAAATGAAGGTGATAGCTATAGAAGAAGCCCAAGACATCAGCAATTTGAGGGTTGATGAGTTGATAGGTTCTCTTCAAACCTTTGAATTAGGACTGGAAGAGGAACCTGGAAAGAAAACCAAAAGTATAGCTTTGGTATCTAGTTCTGAAGTTTCTAAGAAAGAGAGTGGTGTTGATTCTCGGGAGGAGTTATCCCATGCCATTGTTTTCCTAGGAAGACAGTTTAATAATGTTATGAAGAGGATAAATAGGAGTTATAATCCTAATGTCAAGAACATCACATCTGACACCAACAGATCAGGAGATCAGGGGAAGAAAACTAGAGATGAAGAAAAGTCCAATAATGACAAAGGAGTCCAATGCTATGAGTGTGAAGGGTATGGTCATGTCAAGAAGGAATGTCCTACTTATCTCAAAAAGCATAAAAAGTGGTTATCTGCTTCCTGGTCTGATAGTGAGAGTGAATCTGAAGAAGAACCAGCTAAGCTTGTGAGAGCTATGATTGGGGTTTGTGAGTCAGATGATGATTCTTGTGATGATGAGGTTACGTTTCAAGAGCTTGCTGCCTCTTATAAAGAATTGTGCATGAGAAGTGAACAAGTGTGTCTTGAAGGAGAGAAGCTAAAGAAAACCATAGTGAAGTTAGAAGCTAAAAAGACTGAACTTGAAAATGAAGTCAGTATGCTTAACTCTAAACTGGGTTCTATGACCAAAACTGTCAAAATGTTGAACAATGGTACTGATGCTCTAGACAACATTCTTAGTATTGGGAAAATTGCTGGAGACAAAAGTGGTTTGGGATTCAACAATGTTGCAGCTTCTAATGATGTTATTACCAGTTCTAAACCAGTGATGTTAAAACAAATGTTTAAACATCCTGACAGGATTCCTTCTAGGAAGAAATTCAGGCGCTGGAGATGTCATCACTGTGGGCGTTTTGGACACATAAAGGCCTACTGTTATAAGCTACATGGGTATCCTCAGAAGGCACATCAGTTTGTTCCTAGACAGAACTTTCACAGAGGTAGTCAGGTCACCAAGTTTAAGAAGTAATGGGTTCCAAAAGGTAAAACTATCAGCTTAATAGCTTACACTTCTCTTAGGGTTTCTACCAAAGAAGACTGGTACTTTGATAGTGGGTGTTCAAGACCCATGACAGGAGTTAAGAATTTGTTGGAAGATGTTAAGCTTCAATCTTCAGGTCATGTAACATTTGGTGATGGTGTCAAAGGAGAAATCAAGGGGATGGGAAAGCTGAATTGTGTTGGTGCTCCTAGACTGGATGATGTTCTACTTGTCAAAGGGTTGACAGCAAATTTGATAAGTATTAGTCAACTTTGTGATCAAGGATTCAAAGTAGACTTTACAAAATCTGAGTGCAATGTCATAAATGAGAAAGGAGAAGTCATCATGAAGGGTGTTAGGTCTAAGGACAACTGTTATCTATGGGTTCAACAAGACTCAAGTACCTCAACATGTGTGTTTGCTAGAGATGATGAAGTCAAAATTTGGCATCAAAAGTTGGGACATCTTCATCTAAAGGGAATGAAGAGAATAATATCTTCAGAAGCTGTCAGAGGAATTCCTAAACTCAATATTGAAGAAGGAAGAGTTTGTGGAGATTGTTAAATAGGGAAGAAGGCCAAGATGTCACATCAGAAGCTTCAACATAACACCACCTCCAAAGTTTTGGAACTTCTTCATATGGACTTGATGGGACCTATGCAGGTAGAAAGTCTAGGTGGGAAGAAGTATGCTTATGTTGTTGTAGATGACTATTCTAGGTACACCTGGGTGAGCTTCATTAAAGACAAATCAGAGGTGTTTGATGTTTTTAAAGATCTTTGTCAAAGACTCTAAAGGGAAAAGGAGAGTAATGTTATTAGAATAAGGAGTGATCATGGAAGAGAGCTTGAAAATAGCAAGTTTGCTGAATATTGTTCTGCTGAAGGCATAAGTCATGAGTTTTCATCTCCAATTACTCCTCAGCAAAATGGAGTTGTTGAAAGGAAGAATAGAACTATTCAAGAGTCTGCTAGGGCAATGATTCATGCCAAAAAGCTTCCTTACCATTTCTGGGCTGAACCCATGAACACTGCTTGCTATATTCACAACAGAGTTACTTTGAGAAGGGGCACTTCAGCTACTCTGTATGAACTGTGGAAAGGGAGAAAGCCAACTGTGAAGTACTTTCGTGTTTTTGGAAGTAAATGTTACATTTTGTCAGATCGTGAACAGAGGAGAAAATTAGATCCAAAAAGTGATGAGGGAATCTTTCTAGGCTACTCTACAAATAGCAGAGCTTACAGGGTTTTCAACTACAGAACAAAGGTTATGATGGACTCTATAAATGTGGTAATTGATGACCTTGATAAGCAGGAAGATGCTGATGTCCTGGATGATGTTGAAACATCAGTTGAAGAAGTCACAGCAGAAACTGAAGACAAAAGTGGGTCTCCCAGTCCTGTTGATGCTGAGCCTGAACCTAAACAATCTAATAAAGAACCATCTATTAGAGTGCTAAAGGACCATCCAAGGGAGCTTACCATAGGTGATCCTAAATCAGGGGTTAGCACTAGATCAAGAGAGGTTGTGTCAAATTCTTGTTTTGTTTCAAAAATTGAGCCCAAGAATGTCAAAGAAGCTTTAACTGATGAGTTTTGGATTAATGTCATGCATGAAGAGCTGGAACAATTCAAAAGGAATGAAGTGTGGGATCTTGTACCAAGGCCTGATGGAGTTAATGTGATTGGCACCAAGTGGATCTACAAGAACAAGTCTGATGAACAAGGAGTGGTCACCAGAAATAAGGCAAGATTAGTTGCTCAGGGATACACTCAGGTTGAAGGAACTGGTTATGATGAAACCTTTTCTCCTGTGGCAAGACTAGAATCTATCAGATTACTCTTAGGGGTGGCTTGTAATTTCAAATTCAAGCTTTTTCAGATGGATGTTAAGAGTGCCTTCTCGAATGGTTACTTAAATGAAGAGGTGTATGTTGATCAACCAAAAGGATTTATTGATCCAACATTTCCTGACCATGTTTACAAACTAAGGAAAGCTCTCTATGGTTTGAAGCAAGCACCAAGAGCTTGGTATGAAAGGCTTACTAAATTTCTGGCTGCGAATGGCTACAGAAAAGGAGGGATTGACAAGACTTTGTTTGTTAAAGAGGGAGGAGGAAAACTGATGATAGCTCAAATATATGTTGATGACATAGTATTTGGTGGGATGTTAGATGCAATGGTGAAACATTTTGTGGAACAGAAGCAGTCTGAGTTTGAAATGAGTCTTGTTGGAGAGCTCAACTATTTTCTTGGTCTACAAGTTAGACAAATGGAGGACTCCATATTCATTTCTCAGAGCAAGTATGCAAAGAACATAATGAAGAAGTCTGGTCTATAGAATGCTAATCAGAAGAGGACACCTGCTCCTACTCATTTAAAGTTGTCCAAGGATGAACATGGTGTTAGTGTGGATCAAAGTTTATACAGAAGCATGGTTGGAAGTCTATTGTATCTCACAGCTAGCAAACCTGATATTTCTTTTGCTGTTTATTGCTTTTGTAGTTTGTAGTTTTTTTTTGTTGTTTTTTTTTGTTTCTGCACATTGTGTGCATGGTGTAACTTGGATAAAAGTACTTTTATGCTTGTCTGGCTTTTGTTCTATGATTTGTCTTGTCTTGTGGTGCTGACTTTTGACTGACAAGGAGAGCTAGTAGGACGAACTATTGTAAAGTGTTAGGGTATAGCTTGTTGGTAGTTGGCCAATTATAGCTAAAAAGGGGGAGAGTTAGCCTATGTGTTGCCTAGTTGTCTGATGTGGCTCTGGGCTTGAGGGGGAGTGTGCATGTTTGAACAGCTGGTATGCTGGTTCTTGTTTTGAGGGGGAGTTTAGATGTGTGCAGTTTGATTGTGATTGCTGCTGGTATGCAGGTTCTTATTTTGAGGGGGAGTTTAGCTGTGTGCAGCTGGATTGTGATTGCTGCTGGTATGAAGTTTTTCCACTGCAGGTACCTCTGATGTTGATAGAGATTGTTTTAGCAAAAATTAGCCAAAGGGGGAGATTGTTAGTTCTTGTATTGGCTAGAATTTTGGTAAAACAAAGTTGAACAATGTTGATGTCATATGTCTGATGTCATAACATTGGTTCCTAACATTAGTTGTTGCAGGATTGAAGTTTTATATGCTGATGTTATACTTGATGTCTTAACATCAGTTATCAGAACATCAGAACATCAGGTTGTGATGTTTTAGGGTTGCGCGTGTTAGTTTGTTTTAAGGAAATCTGTTAGAGAGATTGGATGCGAATATCTTGGAGAAGATATTTTCAATCAGATAATTTGCAGATCATGGAGCAGATCATGTAACTAACATTAGGGCTGATTTGAAAAGATTTAAAAAGATTTAAAGATCAAATCTGTTTTAAATTCTGGTTTTAAAACAAATCAAATCAGATATTTGGAAGAGGTCCAAGCCCAAGTCAGAATTCTATAATAGCAGCCTCAACCCTTGTTGGTAGAAGAACAAAGAAAGAGAGCTAAAGACTGAGTGTCATTTGTGTCTTCGTGTGTGTTTTGTAAACCATTCGTGTTTGAATTGGTGTTACTATTTTGAGTTATATGTGTATTCACTCTAGAGCTTTTAAGCAAGAGTAAGTTGTTCTTGATCAAAGCTGTTAAGCAGAATCAAGGTGGGTTTTAAAGTGTAATCATTGGATTGTATCACTGAGGTGATTTAGGGAGTGAGTGGTTTCTCATACCTAAGTGGTTTCTTAGGTAGAAGTGTCATTGGGTAGTGATTGAGTTAGGTAGATGTCAACTGGGATTGTTGAATCTGTAATTTGATACTACTAATAGTGAATTTCCTCCCTGGCTTGGTAGCCCCCAGACGTAGGTAGTTAGACCGAACTGGGTGAATAATTCATTGTGTTGATTTACTGTTGTTATTACCTTGTTCATATAGCAGATTGTGTTGTTATGACATCACAGTTAACATCACACATCTGATACTAGAATTTCATATGCATATAAGATAGGTTGAAGATGATGAGAAAGCTTTGAAATCCTGGTTTCATGTAGGTTTTACTCTAGAACCTTACTAGAAATTATGCATGTATCTGTCGCTACACGAAAAATCATAGAAGTCGCCATCGAACGTTATTTATCCCAACGGGGGGGAAGGAAAACATCGATAAAACCTAGGGAAAAGATGGTCACGCGACTAAGATATGAGTTTAGAAGCCGGTTATGCAAGGGGAAGGTATTAGCACCCCCTCACATCCTTCGTACTCGATGGGAACCATCTAGGTAGTCTATGCGTGAACAGGTGTTGTTATATAAGGTTTACTTGCTAAAGGAGAAATAGAGGGGTTTTAAATTAAAAGGGTACTGGATAGGATCTCGCAATCCTACGCCTACGTATTCCCTCGTGCAATGGAAAAGTCAGATTCATCATTGGTCGAAGGACTACGGGTGAATTGGTGGGAGGTTGGTCGCCAAGGATTGGGGCCCATGTGCCTACGTATCTTCATTGACAAATGAAGAATTAGAGTGTTTGTAGTTCGTAGGACTATGGGTTGCTAGTCTCGATCGCACGGGGATGAGAGAGGAGGTTTGTTGTTTTTGTGGGCGAGATTTAAGGTCGCGTTCTAGCAGTTAAATGTTGCTTGTGTGCTCACACATGAGTGAGTTAAACGTTTGTTTGTTTGCAGTAGAATGGATGCGCTTGGATCGCATTCTAGCAGTTAAACGTAGCTTGTACGCCCGTGCATGAGAGGCTTAAGAGTTGTTTATATTGTGACAGAACAGAGGTAATGTTCCCTTTGGAAGGTTTTGAAAGTGACGCCCTAAGGCAAAGGTAGTGGTGAAAGTTGTTTGTTTTTAACGAGTCTAATTGTAGGTACTTAGAGGGGGAAGAGTATCTAACCATATGCTAAGTACAACCTATAATCAAATACTCGAAAGTTAAGGGGACAATGGTATCCCAACCACTCATATTCACCCTAAGAAACCAGATTAAACTCTTGTTTGGGTTAAGTGTTTCTGGGTGGAAAAGGTGAAGATGACATGGAAAGGATGATGGATTGAATTAGGGTAGGTCGGTGGCAATGCGCAAGGCAATCGACTTATGGTACGTACATACAAGGCTTGCTTGGTTAAGTGGAATGGAATGGTGTTTGATGTTTTGAGAGAAGGAGAGGGAAGGAGGAATCCCTAAAGTGGAGTGTGAATCCCTAAGGTTTTACTTATTTGTTTTTGAAAAGAGTTAGACGTTAGATCTAACTTGTTTTTATCTTTGTTTTTGAAAAGGTTTTCTAAACGCTTTGTTTTTTTTAATCTTTTCTATCCTATTAACATTCAAGCAGATACGCATCCATGGGCATCAATCAAAGCCTAAATGATCTACACATATTATCCATGGTTAAGCATACTAAAAAAGTGAGAAATCACCTAAAAAAATCATCAATCATCTTAAAACAAATTCTAAACAGAACATGATTCATCTAAAGTGAGAGAGGACTAAATTTGATGCAAGTTAAAAAATTGTATCAAAAAAAGCTTTAAAATGGATAAAATAGCATCAAAAAAAGATGGAGGTTAACTAGTTAAAAAGGGGGTGCATTGTGATAAGAAGGAGACCCAGGTCCACTTCTAAGGTCTAGTATGCACTTGCAAACAAAAAACAAGGGTAAAACAGACACACGCTCACGTCCGTCAGATCTGGATTAATGTCCCAGATCTGCTGAGGCCATGACTCCTCCTAGCCATCAGATGCGCCCCTCCTCAAAAGTCATCGAAACGTACGGCTGAGATGCGAGTATCCATCATACATCCAAATGAAATGAATCCACAATGGATCTATTCAAACTTGAAAACATAACATAAGAAAAAAGAATAACAATGATAGATGCATAAAACCTCTCTCTCTCTCTCTCTTTGATTCATCGTTCAAACCTAACTCTCTTCCGCCACGCCGTGAATCGCCTTCGACGGCGGAGGAGTCATAAACAGCCTAATCGTTACCTCATAATAACCACCATAACAAGATCTCTACGAATCCACAAACAAAAACTCAGAACGTCTAGTCTATCAATCGAATCGAGCAAAAGAAACGGTGAACCCTATGGACAAAAACGACGATTATACGAAGATGATGGAACCTCGGGTCACAAGACCTTGGGGGAAGGCTCTATCTCACCAAAATCTACATGATGGCGTCAAGAAGAGAGCAAGAAAGTTGAAGGAGAAGCTTACCTCGACGGCGACGAAATTGAAGATTTCGCCGAAGAAAAGTGAAGCTGACGATGTCTCCTCAAGTACTCTGATTTACCTCCTCTTTCTTTAGCAGTGTCTTCTTATTCGACTCCCTTCTGCAGTCCTTAGGTTCTGAACTACAATTATGTTATGTTCTCTATCATGCGTGAGGTTGAGAGAGCGAAGTGAGGAGAGTTATGGAGTATGAGTTCACTCCAACAGGAGCTTCAATGTGAAGCTCCAATGGAGTTTTTGGTGGAGCTTTGAGTGAATGTGTAGGGAGAGAGAACAAAGGTTCAGAGGAGATGATGAAAGTGAGTTATGAATCTGAGAGATTGATGATGAAGAAAGTTCAGAGGAGATTTGAAATTGGGAGGGAAATGGCACCTGAGAGTGATTTTGAGGGAGTCATGCTTTATATAATTAGATGTGGAATGATCTAAGCCCTTAGATGTGAAGGATTCAGTTAGAATTTGAATGGTGGGGATGAAATCAACTCAGTTAGTTGAAGGTTGTTGACTCAGTTAGTTGGGGTAGACTCAGTGAGTGAGAGATTCTGTTAGATTGGTTACTTGACAATTAGTTATATTGAGTTTAGTTATGTTTTGAATACTGGGAGTGGTGAAAGTTAGTTATGGAGTAAAATTCTGTTAGGGGGTATTGAAATAGTTAAAAGTTGGTTAGGGGTTGGAAACTCTGTTAAGGTTAGTTGGTTGGTTATAAGAAATAGAAGTTAGGAATTTGAATGTGAAATAGTTAGTTAATGGTCTGTGAAGTGATAATTGAATTGGTGAACACAGTGAAAGTTTGCTTTAAAATCAATTGAAAAAATTAAGTAAGTCATGAATTCATGAGTTGTTGTATGAAATTGATTAGTTTGGATAGAGAGATGTTAAAAAGAGTTGGGACGGTTGGATAGAAGATGGTATACACTTGAAGTTAGTTACTGAGTTAGTGAATGTTAACTAGTGTAGTAAGTTGTGAGCTTTGAAATGTGAAGAAACTATCATGAGCCTTGGGTGGATTGAGCTATGTGGATCCATGTTAATGAAGTTGACCTGAAAATCTGTTGTTTCTTGCATAAGCCATTTTTCTTTTTCTGTTGCTTCTTATCTTCTTGGCTTTTATATAATCAGTCTCCATATACTGCTCATCTGAATCATTTTTCCTTTCGTTTATATGAAGAAGCTCTTCTTCAACTAACTCTTGCATACTGCATTTCTTTTCCATTATATTTACTGACTTGACAAATTCATTCTCAATTATTTCAGACATCTCTGAAGGGAAATCCCACTACATTATCTTTGGTAGTATTTGATGACCACCCTCGAGATCAAATGGAGGTGAGACATTGTCTGTATGTGCCTTTAAATCTTTACTGAATATTTTACTTTGCAACCAAAACTAAGAATGCATAATGGTCTTCCATATGTCTCCATCACAGGACTGTATAAACTTCCCTAGTAGAAGAGGATGGATGATGGATCTGAGAGCAAGCGACACAATGTTGTTGATGCAAGAAATGTGGAGTGTTAGTATGTTGCACCATTTGTGGAGGGTAAGGATTTAACTATGTGTGTGTATTGGCTCTTGTTGACTTGTGAATTGAAGCATGCTTGAATGGTATGGTTTGAACTGGTGTGTTGAATATGTGTGCTCCTGTGATAGTTTTGCTATGTGTTGCTCTTGTGTGTGTTACATTTTCATGTGCCATTGAATCCCCTTGCTATAATGTGTAGTTTTGTATGTTGCTGTGATGGTTTTATTTTAATTGTACACGATGAAGCATGACTTGTATGTTGATGTTGTGTTGAACTGCATTGATATACATGTTGCAGTATTTGTAGGTAGCCTTAACTTGCTAGTATCAACATGAAGATGCATTATGATGAGACATGTTTTTTAACATGTGAATGCTAATTGTGTGTGCATGATTTTCAGGGTCTATAGGTGTTTTGTAAGGATTGACACACTTGGATTGCCGTTTTGGGCATGATTTTCAGGGTCTGTATGTGTTTTGTAAGGCCTGGCACACTTGGATTGGTGTTTTGGGCATGAAGATTGATACAAGACTTAGTCATGGGATGAAGAGAAGGCATGAAGACTAGGCTTAGGACCAAATCTCGTTAGGTTTAGGACAAAAACCCATGCAACCTGGATTGTCTCTTGTAATCTTCTTTGTAAAATCTCTTGTCATGGTGAAGTTGTAATTGGAATGGTGTAGTGAATCATCTTGCTAAAACATGTATCGTGATACTTATGCGAATGAATGTATTGGTCATGAACGGCATTTTGAATCACCTTTCTTCCACCATTTCCTTTTTGACCTTGTATTCATGTAATCCCTTTTTACCATGGTGTGAATTTAATGAGATATTTGTCCAAAATAATCAAGGGATGATTTTGAAATATTATCCTCTTGGCCTTTTCAGTGAACCAAGTCCAAACACCTTCACATGAATGC
Organism: Lathyrus tuberosus; assembly: GCA_022829125.1. Lineage (NCBI taxonomy): Eukaryota > Viridiplantae > Streptophyta > Magnoliopsida > Fabales > Fabaceae > Lathyrus > Lathyrus tuberosus. The sequence continues at coordinate 17,480,696 of JALAZF010000006.1, forward strand.
ACGAGACTTGCATCTTTCTTAATCCCTACTTTAAAACCTTAATCTTCCATAAGAAGCTTTAGATTTTAACTTGAGATGGTCGAATGAATTCCACAGGATGCAACTTGTGTCCTAAGTAATCCAAATGTGTCATAAGTAATCCAAATGACTAGGTGAATAAGTTTTCCCTCACGCATCCACAAACCCATAGAGATCCTCTGGATTCCTTCACGTGCCATGAATACACCATGATCTCTTCAATATCTTGAACTTTAAGCAATAATGGAATCCTTTATATAATAAGATGCACAAGCTTCACAAGGGAACCTCTTGAATAACACATGATTAGGGAAATAAACCCTAATCAATTGAGGATGATAAGCACAAGAAGATGATGCTTAGGGAATCCTCATGCCCTCTTGGACGCAACTTTGTGGTATGACTTGTGCTATAAGCAATCATGAAGTTGCCTCAAATGTTGAATGAAGACCAAAATGTTGAGGAAGAGGGGCTTTGGGTGATGTATAAGTAAGCCTTTAACATTCATCAACTAGTTAGGGACAAACCATAATTCAAGATCTTTACATTTTCCCTTGAAACAACCTGCAAAAGAGTGAAACCCTAATTGACCGTGACCTTTGATCCAAGTCACCAGCCCATGCTAATGAATGCATGATGTGTTTGATGATTTAGTGTATATGCATGATATGAAGTATCTAGGTCCTAGGATACAGGTGAAGAGGGTAGGAAAATTTTTGGGGTGTGACAGTATCTAGTATATATATATATATATATATATGCAAGTATAAAGAAAAAGGAATGCAAAAGGAACATAAAATAATACAAAAAATCAAGATTTTTGGTCTATAGGTCGACCTATCAAAGTCATGTGTCGACATATAAAGGTTATGATTTGACCTATAGGAGGCAACACATGGACGAATCCTATAGGCTTTAATACTGCAACATGTGTGACGACCTGAAGGATGGATGTGTCGACCTATAGAAGAATGTTTTTCATCTATGTGCTGACCTATAGTCGTATGTGTCGACCTATTAGCTGTTTTTCACACCCAAAACTTTGTTTTTGATGCATAAAACTATTTCTTGATGCTTTAATCTTTTCTAAACCATTTCAAACATGTTGCATGCTTCATAATGCTAAAATGCACAGCTAGACACAGTTGATACCATCCAATGTACATAAATGCTAAATTATCTTACTTTTGACATCATACAAAATACATCTAATGAAAAGTTTCACTCACGTACTCCCCTTTTTTTATGATGGAAAAACATGAGACGATACGTTACTTGTCCATGAAGGCTCCCCTTGAATATGTGTATCATAACCTCATAACTGCAAATTCTTACAAGATCACGCAACCACGAATTCGACCGAGTGAAGGCCTTGGGACAAGGTGGTTCCTTGCAAGGGAGTAGCACGAGATGGTGAATTATGTTTGGGAATCTTGGGTTCAACAAGTGTGTGCTAGGGATTAATCTGACCGAGCGAAAACTTTGAAGACGGGGATGTCTTGCAAACAAGTAGTCAAGAACAGGTGGATTGTAGCAGCATTGTTGGTGACTTGATCAAACTTTGATCAAGGGTTTGGAGGTGGTAGAATCAACAGCAAACCATAGTGTTTGTGGGGTTAGAGTTCTTCGTCTCTAGTATATACATTTTTTCAAAGATAAGGTTAATTGCTAGTATCTCAATTCGATTTCGGATTGAGGGCATACGTACCCATAGCGTGGCCGATTAGGGAAATTCCTAAACAAATCTTTGTTTTTCAATTATTTTTTAAAGTGTTGTTGTTGATATAATCATAATCACTTTGATTGTGATTGACTTTTAACATCAACAAAACAAATAGAATTTCCAATCGTTATCGATCGCACACAAAGTGTTCAATAAATTGCCTTTGATTATTTTAATTGATTTGTGTTCATTGGAAATAAGCATTACGAATAGCTTTGCATTTAATTGATTTGTGAATTACTTGTTGTTGAAAAATTTGTGTTCATCATCATCCTAATTGGTTTACGTTATGCTTATCTGAGCTTTTCGATACTTGGTTAGGTTAGACGATTCAATTCGTGTTGTTTCCGTTGTGCCATAAAACTTTTGAAAACAAATTTTTGCCAAAAGTTCTATTTTTATTTGTGATCTATTCACCCCATCTAGATCGAAGCCTATCGTCTAACAAGTGGTATCACTAGCTCCGATTAGTTTCGTGCTTAAGATTTACTTTTTATAAGAATGGTTACTGAACCTAAGGGAGCGTACAATAGAGCACCAACTTACATCGGCGAAAATTATGGCTATTGGAAAGCTCTTATGTGTATTCATTTCAACTCCGTTGGCAAAGGTATATGGGACGCCATCAAAAATGGTCCGAATGAAATAAACATGACCAATGATAAGGGTGTTATCATACCTAAATCAGAAGCACAATAGGATGCTAATGATTTGAAGTTGTGGTCACATGATTGGAAATCGAAAAATATTCTCACTTCTTCTTTGGGTGTTGATGAGTTTTATTGTGTTTCTCATCGTGAGACTGCCATGGCTATGTGGTACGCATTAGAGATTTCCCATGAGGGTACTAATGATGTTAAACAAGCTAGGATCAACACGTTAACTCAAGAGTTTGATCTGTTTTGCATTGAGCATGGTGAAACCACTGCGGATATGCGAAAACGGTTCACGCATCTTATCAATCGATTAAATGCGCTAGGTAATCTTGTTTCCAATGAACTTGCTACTAACAAAGTGTTGAGGTGTTTAAGTAGGGAATGACGGCCCAAGGTCACCGCCATCAAATAGGCAAATGATCTTAAGTCGCTTGATTTCACGACTTTGTTTGGTAAGTTGGAAGAGCATGAGCAAAAGCTCACTTGCTTAGCTAAATACGAAAAAGAATGTGAAAAGAAAGTGAAATATGAGAAAGGGAAAGACAAAGAAGAAGGAAAGAAGTTCATAGCTCTAAAGACTTCTAGCCCAAGATCTTCACATTGTGAGCATAGTGATAGTGAAAGTGACGATGACAAGAATTCTTATGAGGAAGATATGGGGTTGTTCGTAAAGAGATACCAAAGGTATATAAGGAAGAGTGGTGTTACACATTCCGAAAAGAACATAGCCAATTTTAGAAGGTTGACAAATTACTCAAAGGATGATGAAAATAGAAAGAGTAAGCTTACAAGATCTTGTTATCATTGTGGTAAAGTTGATCACTATAGACCGGAATATCCTATGAGAAAGAAAGATAAAGAAAAGAGCCATCACAAGAATTCTAGCAAGTCTATGAGAGCTTAGGCCGCTTGGGATAGTGCAAGTGATTCCTCTAGTGATGAAAGCATAAGTTCAAATGTAGAATTGGCTCGAATTTGCCTCATGGAAAATAGAAAGAAAAAGAAAAATGTAAGTCTTTCTAAGCTTGAATCCATTAATGATTTATCCTATTTTCAATTACAAAAGGCCTTTGAAGATCTTCATAGAGAAGCCTTAAGAGATTTTAACAAGTTAGCTTCACATGAAAAAGTCATTTTAAATTTAGAAGCTAAAGTTTTAGAATCTGAAAGGAAGTTCTAAGCTATTAAGAAATCTATGATAGATATTCAAAGTGACAAGAGTGAGGATATAAAACCTCATAGGTTTGGTTGTGAATATTGTCACAATAGACAAGAGGAAGTCAAATCTCTTCAAGTCAAATTGGATGATGCCTTGCAGCCTAAGATTGTGTTTTCTATTGATACGTCCAAGGTTGAAAAGCCTTTGAATAATTCTAAAAATAAGCATAGATATATGTGTCATACCCCAAATTTTGACCACTAAGATTCCCATCATTGTACAAATCATCATCACAATATGGATGAACCATCATACCTCATTAGTCTCCCCAAAGATGGGTGAGCATCCACTACAATCAAACTTAGGGTTTCAAGCCCTCTCAGAGCTCTTAGACAAAGGATCAATCAAGGAATGACATGATCTTCAATTTGTCTAAACCTCTCAAATATCCAAAATGGATCAAGAGGACTCCCACATCAAGGATCAAGCACTAGGTTGCAACATTTCAAGTGGATCAAGCCTCAAGATCGACAGTGTCACCAAATTAGGGTTTTGGTCGACCAAGGCCTCCAGATGGAATTTCTCCTCTGGTCATGAGCCAATGCTTTAAAGCACAACCTAAGATGCTCCAAGGGACATCATGAACCCAATCATCAAGTCAATTTTGCCTCAGGGGATGCATTCATAAAAAATCAGGAATTAGGGTTTCTTGACCTAATTCACCCCTAAGTTGACTTTTGGGACAAAATATGAGCAAAAACCTCAAGAGAGAATTTGAGGGTCTCCAACACACTACAATGATCCATTTGCAACAATGGATTGATCCAAGGAGCTTGATTCACAAGTTTCAAGTTCATCAGAACCACAGTTAGGGTTTCGCGAGAAAAGTCAACTATGCCTTTGACTTTTGACCAAGACATGCTCCCAAACCTTGGGACATGATTCAAAACACCCTATAACACCTATGGAACATATCCATCAAGTTTGATTTAGGTCAAGGACTTGATTTCATAGAGGATCGCACAGTTTGGAGTTCATCTGACAAAAAGTTAACTGTGCACAAAAGTCAACTTTGACTTTTTGAGATTTTTCACAATTATGGTTATTTGACCCTAAAATGATGTTAATATGTGATTTGGATCATCATTCATCAAGAAAAATCGAGAAAAGTAGGATAACTTGTAAAAGGGGTAACCATAAAAAAACTTAGAAATTTTCTAAGTTATGAAACAAAGTGGCTAGGGTGCCAACTTCCAATGATCATAACTTGAGATCCAAGCAAACATTTGGGCTGATCCAAAGATGTATTTGTAGCTTTCATGGCATACTTTAAAAGTCTCAACTACACCTCATTCCAATTCATCATAGATTTGGAGTTATGGTTGGATCAAATTGGCTGAAAACATGAAATGCCACTTTTTCCAACACTTGGTGAAATTTTCACTAAGTCAGAATCTGTCTTGTTTTTTTCCAAAAGTAGGGGGATTTTTCACTTGGATCCAAAAAGTATCAAGACAAACTATGATCACACATGTGTTGTATCATATAAGAGCTTTCCAAAATGGCCAAGAACTCCATGAAACTCCACTTAAGCCATGAGATATGGCAATGACAATGTACCTTGCTGCAAACTGTCATGGCAAGGCAGATTTGTGCATTTTGCTCTATTTGAGGAAATTTTGCAAATGACAAACAAGTTTATCCATCTGAACACCTCAGGGGGAGACCAAGGAGGGACAAACACTGATCCATCAGCCTCCCAAGTCCTTGGAACCAAAAGTAGCATGCCAAACCTAGAAATGCCTAAAGAGGGGACAATACTCCAATTTTGTTTTGTAGCATTCAATAGATGCACCAAGGTGGCATGGACTGAGCCCTTTCTAAATGAATTCAGTCAAGACTTATCCAAGAACTAGGGAACCAGCAGCCTATGCTCTAACCTCTAATCAATGGCTAGAGGAGACTTGGATTCCTATTGATCAACATTTGCCAAACTTCTGCAGCAGTTGCCATTCACTATTGCTTGCAAAACAAACTTGCTCTACTATAAATAGAGCTCATTTGTGCTCAGTTTGAGTACACCAAAGCCATCAAATAGATGTTTTCCTCAAAATCTCTTCCTTCACTCCAAAATTGCCTTCCAAAGCAAGTCACTATCGGGTTTTGAGTTTGAAAGCAATTCCAACCAAACCAATCACACACACACCTCATAAACATCATATAGAAGTGATCCAAACACTTAAACAACATCTGGAACACTGATTTCTCAAAATCACCATCCAACTGCTCAAGCTTTTAGCAGACTTGCAGTTGGGGTACCATCTTCAGTTCCAACTTGTTTCAAACCACTCCAAGCATTCAGACACATAACTTGGCACCTAAGGAAGCTGTACAAATCATTAGAACCAGCTTGCAACACCTCTAACACAAAAAACGATCACCAGCTGCAACAGGTAAGCCTGGGCTCTTCTAACTCTATGATCCATGCATTTTTTGCTACACAATAATTTGGCCATATGTTCATAATCATGCATAGAGTGTTTACCCTCAATCAATTGCTTTGTTTGAATCGTGTATAGAATTTCTGAGCCTTCATGCAAATTTAAGGGTTCTTGAGGTTTCTCTTTGATTTCTTATTCCATGCTTAAAATAAATGAAATTAAAGACCATAGACATGATCGTGAGGTGAAAACGAGCCGATTGATATGTAGATTGCATTATATAATCAAGTATTCAGTGAGTTTGGATAGAAAATGCAAATCTGCAGAAACGGAGGGTGGCGCGTGTTCTTGGCATGTTCTTGGCGCCATTTTTTGAATATTTGAATATTTGAATTTTGTGATTTTATTTAATTGATTCAAAAATTAATTTCTCTCAAGTTTTTAATGATTTTGAGTTGATTCTTTTTTTTAATAATTCACAAAAATGCTAAAATATTTTATTTTACCAAAAAATCCAAAAAATATTAATTATTTCATATACTTGATATTTTTACAAAGAATTAATATTTTATTTGTTTTCAACATTTAAAATGTTTTTTCTCCCTTGATTTTCCAAACTTAATTGATTTCTAATCATTTTGTGGATAGAAACATGATTTTTGAAATATTGATCCAAGATCACAATTTGTTTTCACACATGTTAAACAATTTTGATCATTTTAATTGAATTTTTACTCAATTAAAATATATTTTGAAAACAAATTAGGGTTTTGATTAATTCAACCCTCATCAAACTTTTTCAAACTCTTTGGGCCTCAAATAGAGTGTAAGACCTAACCCTTTTTTTTAAACCAAAATAAATGGGCCTCAGTGTACTGTATAAGTCCTGATACCATCAAAACGTACGGCGCGATCGTCGCATTTTCAAAATCATCTGGGCTTCTCCTTGAGCTATAAGACCCATCTTTATTCATTTTTCAAACTATTTGGGCCTCTAATAGAGTGTAAGACCCAACCCCTTTGTAAATACAGCACCTTTTGGGCCTCAACCAATGTATAAGTCCCACTGTATTTTCGAAAAAACAACGGCGCGATCGTCGCCTTTTTAACAAAATCAACTGGGCCTCTCCTCGAGCTATAAGTCTCAATTCTTTTTCTTAAAACTCTTTGGGCCTCTAAAAGAGTGTAAGACCCAACCCCTCTTTGAAGTAAAAATGATTTGGGAATCAGATATTGTATAAGACCTACTGTGTTTTCAAAAACCTCGGCGTGATCGCCGTTGCCAAACAAATAACCCTGGGCCTTTCCTTGAGTTGTAAGCCCCATCTCTTGTACAAAAATAAATCATTGGGCCTCTAATAGAGTGTAAGACCCATCCCCTTGTACATAAAAACTTTTTAGGCCTCACGTATTGTATAAGTCCCTCTGTACAGTTTTTAAAACAACGGTGCGATCATCGTTAAAACTTGGACCTCTCCTTGAGCTGTAAGCCCCAACAATCTCTTCAAAGCACTTCCTCCTTTGATTTTGAATTCAAATATATGTTGTTATCAAAACTTTCTTTGTTGAACAACTAACCAAACAGCATGGAAGCTCTACAACGGGTAAGTGTTTATCCAATTTCATTTACCGCTTTCATATGTACATAACTGTATTGTGGGGCTGCTTCACTGTAAGTCTTCTTTCATATCCTTTTATATACTCGTCACATATCCACTGTGTAATACTAGTATAGTTATTTAGAGTTTTCTCCGACAATTACGTCTAGAACTAGGTAAAGCCATGTTGGTCACTCTTAAATACAAACAAAACTAGATCCCCCGTAGGATTCCAGATACAGTCTTCCCTCCTCTTGGGGTTAAACAATATGGAACAAAGAGAAAGGCAGTATTCTCAGTGAACCTTTTCTCAGACTGTCACCCTTAGAAATTGTCAAAGTAACTCTAACTCCCCAGAGATGATCTTTTCTTCGTAAATGGCAACTCTTGAGTTTCTTCAAAATCCTCGAACTTTCCTGGAATGATCTCTTCTCGGTGAATTGCATTTCTTGAACTTCTCTTGGTTTGGGGACCCACATGCTTCCTAAGAGCATCCCCGCCTCCTCTTGGGCGTTGTACAAGGACCCTCTGGCTTCTTAGAAGTTCTCATGCCTTCTCTTGGGCTTAATACAAGGACCCTGACGACCTCTTAAAGGTATAAGACAGAACTTAGTCATCCTTTGCTAGAGCAGTCTTTCCCGTGTCAAAACTCCAGCCATTGTAGGGTTGATAATCATCCCTTAATGTCCGCGCCTCCTCTTGGGCATTATACAAAAGATAAAACTCTAGACTTGGATAGTATAAACCTCTTGAGTCTCAAAGACATTCTCAAGTTCCTTTCAAACATAGGCAGAAACCCCGGTCTCTCCCATGAGAGTTCCCCACACTTGCACCTGCTTCAGGATATCCAGAATCCACAGCGGTAAGGCAACCTCCTCTTGGGCTTTGTACAAATGATTCTCCCTAGCAGAGCTAACCTTTTCAGACTCTCTTGTTGAGTCAATCCCTTTTTTAGCCTCCGTCTTGGGCTTTGTACAAGACATGTAAATCATTCTCTTGTTGAGTATAAAAGACTCTCTTGTTGAGTCAACCACTTTTAGCCTCCGTCTTGGGCTTTGTACAAGACATATAAAACACTCTCTTGTTGAGTATGAAAGACTTTCTTGTTGAGTCAATCTCCTTTTAGCCTCAATCTCGGGCTTCGTACGAGACAGCAAATCACTCTCTTGTTGAGTATAAAAGACTTTCTTAATGAGTCAAACAACCTTCAGACTCTCTTGTTGAGTCAATCGCCTGTTCAAGACTCTCTTGTTGAGTCAACCCTTTTTAGCCTCCGTCTTGGGCTTTATATAGTACAGATAAAAGTACTCTTTTGTTGAGTCAAACCCTTTCAGCCTCCATCTTGGGCTTTATACAAGATACATTCTCCTCAACGGAGTCAAAACCCCTTTTAGCCTCAACCATGGACTTTGTACAAGACAAAAAGAACATTTTCCTCCGGAAAAGTCAAACTTCCCGCCTCCTTTTAGGCTTTGTATAAAGAAAACCCCGGTTGAGTCAATCAACCTTTTAGCATCAAATTTGTGCCTTGCTCACATCATACGAACATCAACAACTCCTCTTTAGAGATGACAAATTCTCTCTCAACCTTTTAGCTTCACATCTTGGGTTTTAAACAAGATACAAACTACCTTCAGCTTCATGTCTTGGGCTTTGAACAAGACACCAAAACACCTCTTTCCTCCCATAGAATAGGAGGAACTACGATCGCTCTGATTTCCCTGTTTCGGGAATACGTAGGCATAAGATTACAGAAATCTTAGCGAGCATACTAATCAAAAAACCCCAAAAATCCCGAACCTTCAGACATCAATCGAAAAGCATCAGACCTAACATCTTAAAACTTCACAGATAATCCAGACACTTGTATTCTTAAGAAAATAACCCTAAGAAGGACCCCCCCTATTTTGATAACATTTGTAAACCGACAGTTTTGACTGTTTAAACTCAGTATGCAAGCAGGGTTAATTGGAGACATCTATTTTCCTTCCTTAATCAGCTCAACAGGATAAAAAAAATGAATCGAACTATAGTACAAAAGCGATAGTGATTCGAAACCACAAAAATCACGCTACAAAAAAGTGGGACCACAGTGGGAGTCATTCTTTCTTACAGTCTTAGGTAGAATCCTTGAACAAATCATTTTCACTGTGGCCGCCACAGAAAAGTGGCGACCATAGTGGGAGGCATTCTTTCTTGCATTCCCAGGGGATGAAACCTTAAGTTCTCTAAGTATCACAGAAATGACGACTCTGCTGGGGAGTCATTGTCTGTATAGACAAATATATATACCGCTTTTCCTAATTGATATTTGTGTTTATTTTTCTGATAATGGGAATGCGTGTGATGCCGCATGTGGAAAGATTGAGTATACACCTAAGATAGGGGATGGCATTATACGGGTAATCTTACGGGGAGTGAATCCCAGCTAAGAGTCCCCGGTCGACCATCAAACTCAGTGGAGACTCCCTTTGCAGATACATTGCCTATACTACTTCGGTTGTTGAAAGTAGTGTGGTCGATTGGGTTATCTTAGAAGCTGATGTTTTTAGTAGACTGAAACCATTTTGTAGTGCGGAAGTTATCGGGAATAGTTGTCACACGATACTACCCTTATTTGAGATCACTCTAAGATACATCAGCTCGCCGGCGATCCGCTTGTTGTTGTTATCCCAAGAGGGGTCAATAATTTTGCGGACAGGTACAAAAAATCACTAGTATAAGCCTTTGGGGATGGGTAGAGCCTTGACTTCATAACACCGACCCTTTGACCCCATGTTTTTTCTATGTTTGTGTGTGCTGCATTCATGCATTCATCTAAAAAACATTAAAACAAAGAAAAATCTTCTCTTCTAGTCTCTCTTTTTTAAATTAAACTAAGACAATGATTGCAAATGTCAGATAAAGAGATTGCGTTAATGGATTTCGGTAGAAGGAAAACTCCCAAGTACACCTTCAAGGTTCCAAAACTTGAGGATTTAAGAGGTCTGGCAAGAATGATCACCAACCCCGAGCATTTCAGAGCCAAGTATGGAGGACTGCTGTCCTTGTTAAGGGTCCATGTAATCGAAGGAATCCTGTCCACACTAATCCAGTTCTACGATCCGGTCTATCACTATTTCACATTCCCGGATTATCAGCTAGCACCAACACTGGAGGAGTACTCTCACCTGACTGATTTGCATATTACTAATCAAGCTCCCTTTTCTGGACTGGAAGAAATTCCAAAGGATCAAACCATTGCGAGAGCAATTTATTTGGACGAGTCAGAAGTCAGGACTCACATGACCACTAAGGAGGGAATCCAGGGTTTGCCGCCCCAGTTCTTGATAAAGAAAGCCTTGTACTTTGTCAGCATAGGGAATGTGGCCGCTTTCGAAAGCATCTTTGTTTTGCTTACCTATGGGTATTTTTTGTTTCCCAACATCGATAACTTTGTAGATATCAACTCCATTAAGATTTTCCTGATTGGAAACCCTGTACCAACCTTACTCACAGATGCGTATCATTCTGTACACTTAAGGAATTTATACAGCGGAGGAATGATCACATGCTGTGTACCCCATGCTATACAAATGGTTCATTTCCCACTTGCCCAAGTCTGCTGCATTTTGGGATCAAAAGAATACTTTACGTTGGTCGCATAGAATCATGTCTCTTACCAACTCTGACATCAATTGGTACAATCGAACCCATGACGGGATCAGGATCATTGACCTTGTGGAAATTTCCCAAGTGTACCCCGTATAGGAACTAAGGGAGGAATCAATTATCATCCAGTGTTAGTTCGTCGTCAATTTGGATACCCGATGAGACATATTCCACGTAATGCTCATCTAAAAGGTCTTTTCTTCAAGGAAGGAGAAAATGACAGAGCACTAAAGACAGAAATAGTGCATGCCTGGAAACACATTCATAGGAAAGGAAGAGAGTCTCTAGGAAAACCAGACTGTGTCTCAGTGGAGCCTTATCTCCAATGGGTACAAACTAGAGCTCTCAAGCTAAGGATGTTTTACCCTCGTCAGGAAGTTCTTCCATTAAGGGGCTCAGTCCTTTATTTTATGTCTGAGACTGAAAATCTTCAGGTTACTCTCAATAAAGTTCAGCAGAAGAAGAGGTCTTGTAAGAAAATACAACAACTATTGAAAGATAAAGATGCTCTGATTGAGATTTTAGAGCAGCATGCTGTAGAAAATCAGGATGACTAAAGGAATTTGCTCGCTCCTTTCACTTGGAAAAGGAATGACGACCCGACAACGGCCCAAAAGCCCCGGTCAAAGAAAAGGAAAGTACTAGAACCAGCACCTAAGCTCTCTTCAGAGAGGACAATGGACCCATAAGTTTAGATTTCCTTTTACAGCACTGTGTAAATTACTGTATTTCCATTTCCGCAATCTTTGAATTCAATAAAATGGAGTCTCCCCACTGTTTAATATTTGCAATCCAATTGTCAAAGTTTACTTTGAATAAACAAAAAAATATATACAATTAATATAATCATTGCATAACATTCGTAACGCATTCTTCTTACCTACGAATCTCACGTTTGTGTCTCGATTCTAGAGTCAAACTGTCTCATTCGTACAATACTCGGGCCAATCTTCAGAAAAAGATGGATGATCTCGAGGAAGAGAATAGAGAGTAGAGAGAAGAGATCGACGCACTGAAAGAGGATCTGAGAAAGCTTCATAAGGACATGCAAGCGTTAGCAGAAGCTCAAATGCAACAACAAAGAACTTTGATCTCAGAGATCACATCAACGCCCATAGTGGAAAAGTATGATCCTAGGTACAAAATGCCGAAAGATCCCCCCTGGGGCATGCCTATCAACTATATCCCGGAGGGATATATTCCGCCAATCACTAAAGATCCAGAAACATCAGCAGGAGCCGCTGGGCCTGAAGGTTACAAACTTCGGGAAAGCGGAGATGCCAGGGGCATGACAGCAACTCCTGAAGGTTAAAAACTTCGGGAGGCACCGAGAGTCTCAGCCATGATGACTATACCACCACCTGTGGTACACATTGTCCAGGAAGGACAGATTCCACATATACCTTCTGGTGGAAACGAAAGTATGTTCGACAGAATGAATGAGTTCCAGGAACAATTCCTGGAGATGCAGAAAGAACTGCAAGCCCTTCGCGGTCAAGATTTATTTGGAAAGGACGCCGGAGACCTTTGTTTGGTCCCCAATGTGAAAGTTCCGCACAAGTTCCAGGTACCCGGTTTTGAAAATTACAAGGGTAACTCTTGCCCTCAAAGCCACTTGGTGATGTACGCTCGGCGAATGTCAGCTCAGACAAAGAACCAGGAGCTACTGATTCACTACTTTCACGATAGTTTAACCGGTGCCGCACTCAAATGGTACATGGGTTTAAACCACACTAAGATTGGCATTTTCAGAGATCTTGGTGTTGCTTTTGTTTAACAATATAAGTATAACCTGGAAATGGCACTGCACAGAGATCAACTCAGATCGATGTCACAGAAGGACAAGGAAACCTTTAAGGAATATGCTCAGAGATGGCATGAAATTGCCGCTCAGATTTGTCCACCTCTTGAGGAAAAAGAGATGACAAAGATCTTCTTGAAAACCTTGAACTTATTTTACTACGACAGATTGGTTTCCAGTGCGCGCAGTGACTTCACCGAGATGGTGGGCATGGGAGTTCGTCTTGAGGAAGCAGTCCGAGAAGGACGATTAGTTAAAGACGTTGGATCATCAAGTAATACAAAATGATACGGTAGTGCTCTCCCTAAGAAAAAAGAGCAAGATATTGGGAATATCTCTCTCGGAAAGCAAAGGCGACGATACCAACCATTAGCAGCCGTAACTCCTACTATCAACCCCGCGCCTATTCCTACGTATCAACCTCAGGTTGCTCAGAGCCAACCGAATCAACAACAATATCGGCAAAGAACACAACAGCCTCTTCAGCAGGCTCCTCCTCCATATAACAACAATCGTACAACACGACCTCCAGGGTTTGACCCTATACCGGTGTTGTACGCAGAACTGTTTCCATTATTACTGGTCAAGGGGCATGTCCAAACCAGGTCTCCTCTTACAGTACCGAAAAATCTGACTTTTTGGTTTAAGGCGGATCAGACTTGCCCTTACCATCAAGGAGGACCATGCCATAACATAGAAAACTGTCTCAGTTTCAAATCTGATGTGCAAAAGCTTGTTAGGAGCGGGGTCTTATCTTTCAAAGATACGAATCTGAATGTTCTCACAAACCCGCTGCCTCAACACGAGAAAGCCACGGTAAATTTGCTAGAAGGGGAGTCTAACAACAGTTATCAAATTCATGATGTACTCTTATTGAGGGCCAATTTGGTCAAGATGCATTGTAGATAGAGCGGGTATGGCCATGTACCACCTCATAATTATCATCAGTGTGATATCTGCTCTAAAAACAATCAGGGATGTTCTGTGGTGCAATCAGCTCTACAGGAACAGTTGGATCTCGGATGGATCCAAGAGCATCGAGTTCGTGGAGTTAACATGACTTATACAAGTTCCAACGTCATTCAGAACCACGACATCCGTGCAATGAATGTCAACTTGGTGGCAATGCACTCAAGGCAAAGCCAATATCATAATCTGCCATGGCATGATTACAATTCCTGTCTGACTTGCTCGGTAAACAAACAGGGATGCTCTTTCGTACAAGAGGCCATCCTGCGTCAGATGGATCTTGGATGGATCCAGGACTACCGTGATAGAAATCCCTATCAGATCAACATGATTCAAATCATTGATATTCGTTTGATGAATAACAGCTTGGTGGAGTTACACGCCAGACAGGTCCAACTCGGTTTTCTCACTTCACGTGATTATCTGAGCTGCAAAGTATGTTGTGAGAGTAACCAAGGGTGCGCTCTCGTTCAAAGAACTTTACAACACTTGTTAAACCACTTGTGGCTTCCGATCTATATGGATGAAGACACGCAACAAATCAGTGTGACAAACGGGAACCCTACTAGGCATCAAAGTCAGGATGTCCGATCTATGGAAATAGACCTGGTGAGGTTACATTGTATTCAAAGCGGACGTGGCCAGGTGCCACCACATAACTACGAGCGTTGTAGAGTCGGCTCGGAAAATAACCAAGGATGCTACCTCGTGCGAGCAGCTCTTCAGAGTCAGTTGGACCACAAAGAGATTCAACAATATTTGGTTTCGGGGTCTATCAACTGAACGCCAGACTATTTCGCCGACCAGATCAAAGATGTTGTTGTAATCTCTGATCCTGAGAGGACCAGGGATGTTTGTACCATCATCCCTTTACTTGACGAATCAAAGGTTCTTAACCAGGAACTAATTGAAGTTACTTACGACAGTTAGAAATATCAGAAAGCTCCTGTAGTTATCTATCAGCTGGGACCATTACCGTATGAATCAGTTAAGGCAATCCCTTACAAATACGGTGCAACCATAATTGAGAATGGAAAGGAAATTCCATTACCCTCCGTCGTGAATATTGCAGACATCAGTCGAGTAACACGGAGCGGTCGAATCTTCAACAGAGGATTTGGAGAACCTAACAGAGAAAAGGAACCTCAAACAGAAGTTCCTAATCCACCAGTCGGTCAGTCCAGTGATCCCGACCTTTCAATGAATGATGATGAGATGCTGAAGCTCATCCAAAGGAGTGAATACAACATTGTTGATCAACAGTTACAAACTCCTTCAAAGATCTCTTTTTTATCTCTTTTACTCGGTTCTGAAGCCCACAGAGAGGCTCTACAGAAAGTTTTAGAACACACCTTTGCGGAACAGGATGTGTCAATACGACAATTCGACAGTATCGTCTCTAACATCACTTTCTGCAACAACTTAGGGTTTAGTGATGAGGAATTGCCAGAAGAAGGCAAAAGCCACAACATGGCGCTCAATATCACAGTCAACTGCCAGGACGATGCTTTAGCTCGCGTGCTGGTAGACACCGGATCGGCTCTCAACGTCATGCCGAAGTCCACTTTAATGCGACTATCATTCAAAGGATCTTCGATGAGAGGCAATGAGGTCGTCGTCAAAGCATTTGACAGGTTTTGAAAAACAATTATCAGTGAAGTCGACATTCCCATAACTATCAGTCCTCACACTTTCCTAGTCACTTTCCAGGTCATGGACATCCTAGCAACATACAGTTGCTTATTAGGAAGACCTTGGATACACCAGGTTGGGGCAGTCACTTTGATGCTTCACCAAAAACTGAAGTTCGTCAAGAACGATCAACTCGTCATGGTCTGTGGAGAACAAGCCTTGATCGTGAGTAACCTACCAACGACCACTTATGTAGAACCAGAGGAGGTCGTTGGAACTCAGTTCCAAGCACTTTCGGTGAGCAATGACAATCAGTCAGAAAAAGTAACATCGATTTCCTCATACAAATATGCTTTCAAAGTAATCAAAGGTAACAACGCAAAAGGATGGGGACAGCTTGTCATTCCTACTGATAATAAAACAAAGAAGGGTCTTGGTTTTTCTGCAACCTGTACCCATACTGCCGCTAATGGTGAAAGTCTCCATTCCATTCAGAACTTCTTCCATAGTGGAGGTTTCCTTCACCCAGTGTCTCAAAAAGTACATACCATCAACGAGGGAGATTCCTCCGACACAGATGAGGAATGAATGTCCTATCTTAACGAGGACGGTTATATGTCTCAAGAAGAGGTGCCTACGCCATTTTGTTATCCCGCACAGAGTCTGAAATTTATACCGAGGTCAGACGTCGAAATGATATACGGAGATTGTGATCCTGAAGGATGCCGTGCTCCACCCAACTCATTAGAGGAGGACACTCCAATGAAATAAAACTTTGACCAAGACTATTACGGCCAAATGGATGGCCTGCCTATGTGGCAGCCGTACCCAGGAGACTAGGGGCAAGGAAACCAGCCAAACAATGAAAATCAGCTGAGCATCATTGAAAAGAATACCTGCGTCCCCACCATGTCATGGGATCAACACTCAGGGCATTCAGAAAATACCCAGCACGACGATGAATTCGCAAAGCTTGCAAGACTAGAATTCATCAACTATACTTTTCCCGAGGTCAACGTCATCGAGAAAGATGACTCCTCCAATTCCAAAGAAGTGTGGGACACCTTAGGACAACCGAGTGGAAAATCCGACTTCATGGTCAAGTAAACTTCTCCTGAAAGCTCTCGTATCAGGCTCGAAGACGTCCAGCCAACTGGATGGGGAGATTTGCCTGAGAGCACAAATACTATGCAAAATACAATAGAGGAATCCTCCTACGACAACTCTGCCTGGGAGACAGATTCCAATGATCCTGCTCCACCAGAAATCAGCATTATTTCTGAAGACAAATCAAGGAAGGTACCAGACTTTGTGATTCACCGAGGAGTTCGCCGCCAATGGGTTGCAGTCAATGTTCCGAAGATCGTTCATAAGTCAAAGTAATGGCCATCTTTGTTTTAACCTTTCACCCTGCCCAGGTGAAACGGATGTTTGATAGGGCTCACTTTCTGTAAATATCCCTCTTCACTTCGTCCAAAGCGACTGAGTTTTGTTTTATAGGGCTATAGTTTCAAGAATCGACAAAATCATAAATAAATAACGTCGTCCTGTAATTTCCGCATTAATTGTTGTTTTCTCTTTTTTCTTTTTCAGAAAATGGTAATCCTAAAAAACAACAAATAATAAAAACAAGCAGTAAAAAAAATAAACTGCACACACTCTTGCATTTTCTCTATCTCTTCTAAACACAAATCATACCGTCATGCAGATTGCTTGTTTTAAACCCCATTGAAACATACGATCCAATGCCTTCTCCCAACTTTGAATTCCCAGTATTTGGGGCTGAAGAAGAAGATGACGACGAAATTCCAGAAGAGATCTCCCGACTCCTCAGGCAAGAGGAAAGGTCCATTAAACCTCACAAGGAGCCGTTGGAAACAGTCAACTTAGGCTCAGAGGAAGAGAGAAAAGAAGTCAAGATTGGGGCACTGCTCAGTCCGACTGTCAAAGAAAGTTTGACAAAGCTTCTCAAAGAGTTTCCCGATGTATTCGCTTGGTCCTACCAGGATATGCCAGGGTTGGATACCAGCATCGTGGAACATCATCTACCGTTGAGATCAGAATGTCCACCCGTAAAACAAAGGTTGAGACGAACTCATCCAGACATGGCCATCAAAATCAAAGAGGAGGTATAGAAACAGATTGACGCGTGTTTCCTCGCCATATCAGAATATCCTCAATGGTTAGTAAACATAGTACTAGTTCCGAAAAAGGACAGAAAAGTCAGAATGTGTGTAAACTACAGGGATCTTAACAAAGCAAGTCCGAAGGACGACTTTCCTTTACCACACATTGACATGCTGGTTGACAGTACAGCAAAGTTCAAAGTCTTTTCCTTCATGGATGGATTCTCGGGCTATAATCAGATAAAAATGGCACCGAAAGACATGGAGAGAACTTCGTTCATTACCCCATGGGGCACCTTTTGTTACAAGGTAATGCCGTTCGGTTTGAAGAATGCTGGGGCAACCTATTAAAGGGCCATGACTACTTTTTTTCATGACATGATACATAAAGAAATTGAGGTATATGTCGATGATATGACTGTAAAATCTAAAACAGAAGAGGAGCCTGTGACCCACATGTCAAAACTATTCGAGCGGTTGAGAAAGTACAGACTCCGCTTGAATCCCAATAAGTGCACATTCGGTGTCCGTTCAAGGAAACTTCTAGGGTTCATCGTCAGCCAGAAAGGAATTGAGGTTGATCTTGACAAGGTCAAGGCCATTCAAGAAATGCCTTCTCCAAAGACTGAAAAACAAATCAGGGGATTCCTGGGACGTTTGAACTACTTTTCCAGATTTATATTCCTCATGACCGCGACATGCGCGCCGATTTTCAAATTACTCAAAAAGAATAAGGATTGCGTTTGGACAGAAGACTGTCAAACCGCCTTCGACAGTATCAAGGAATACCTGTTGAACCCACCGATTCTATCACCACCAGTGGAGGGAAGACCACTGATTATCTACCTAACAGTCTTGGAAGACTCGATGGGTTGTGTACTTGGCCAACAAGACGAAACAAAAAGGAAAGAGTCTGCCATTTACTATTTGAGCAAGAAATTTACGGACTGTGAAACTCGGTATACTATGCTCGAGAAAACTTGACGTGCTCTGGCTTGGGCAGCCAAACGTCTTCGCTAGTATATGATTCGTCGCACTACTTGGTTAATCTCAGAAATGGATCCGATCAAGTACGTCTTTGAAAAACCTGCTCTCACGGGAAGGATCGCCCGTTGGCAGATGTTGTTGTCAGAATACGACATCGAGTACCATGCTCAGAAAGTCGTTAAGGGAAGTGTTTTAGCCGATCATTTGGCTCATCAACCGATAGACGATCAAGAATCAGTTCGGATTTGACTTCCCAGACGAAGATGTCATGTATCTAAAAATGAAATATTGAGATGAACCGCTACCCAATGAAGGGCCAGAACCAGGTTCCCAATGGGGACTAATCTTTGACAGAGCTGTCAATCATTACGGAAACAGAATTGGGGCAATCATCATAACACCTCAGGGTACCCACATTCCTTTCACAGCTAGACTTACGTTCAAATGCACAAACAACGAGGCCGAGTACGAAGCTTGTATCATGGGTCTCGAAGAAGCGATCGACTTAAGGATCAAGAACTTGGATGTATATGGTGACTCAGCCCTGGTTATCAATCAAATCAAAGGAGATTGGAACACATACCAATCAGGACTGATTCCTTACAAATACTATGCAAGAAGGTTGTTACCTTTCTTCAACAGAATCGAGTTTCATCATATCCCTCATGAAGTGAATCACATGGCTGATCCATTAGCCACCCTCTCTTGCATGATTAGTGTAGGTCAATGGAATGACTTACCTAAGAATGACATAATGCGCCTTGAAAGACCCGCTTATATCTTCACAATTGAAGCAGTCATAGACGACAAACCTTGGTACCACGATATCAAATGCTTCCTTCAGAAATAAGAGTATCCCCCTGGGGCATCTAGAAAGGACAGAAAGACCCTCAGAAGGCTAGCAGACAGCTTCTTCCTGAGCGGTGATACACTCTATAAGATAAACTTTGACATGGTCTTACTTCGATGCGTAGACATACCAAAAGCAAACATGCTAATAAAAGAAATTCACGAAGGATCCTTTGGCACTCATGCCAACGGACACACAATGGCGAGAAAAACTCTAAGAGCAGGGTACTACTGGTTGACCATGGAATCCGACTGCTACTAGTACATGAGGAAGTGTCACAAGTGTCAGATATACTCAGACAAAATCCATGTACCGCCAACACATCTCAAAGTTCTTTCTTCCCCATGGCCTTTTTCCATATGGGAAATCGACATGATCGAACCTAAGGCTTCAAATGGACATCGGTTCATCCTGGTAACCATTGATTACTTCACCAAGTGGGTCGAAGCATCGTCATACGCCAATGTAACCCGACAAGTGGTGGTCTGATTCGTTAAAAACAATATCATCTGCCGTTATGGTGTTCCGAGCCGGATCATTACTGATAATGGATCCAACTTGAACAATAAGATGATGAAAGAGTTATGTGCTGAGTTCAAGATCGAACACCATAACGCATCTCCCTACCGACCCAAGATGAACGGAGCGGTAGGAGCGGCTAACAAGAACATCAAGAAGATCGTTCAAAAGATGGTTGTAACCTATAAAGATTGGCACGAGATGCTACCCTTTGCTCTTCACAGTTATCGCACATCTGTCCGCACTTCAACAGGGGCAACCCCTTTCTCTCTAGTATACGGCATGGAGGCAGTGCTTCCCATAGAAGTAGAGATCCCATCAATCCGGGTATTGATGGAAGCTAAGTTAACAGAAGCTGAATGGTGTCAAAGTCGACATGATGAACTGAATCAGATCGAAGAAAAATGAATAACGGCACTATGCCATGGTCAGTTGTATCAGCAAAGGATGAAGAAGGCGTTTGACAAAAAGGTCCGACCTCGCATCTTCAGGAAATGAGACCTCGTGCTCAAAAAGATACAATCATTCCTCACTGATTAGCGGGGCAAATGGACTCTGAATTATGACGGCCCCTATGTGGTCAAGAAAGCTTTCTCAGGCGGCGCCTTGAGACTCGCAACCATGGACGGAGAGGAATTTTCCTACCCCACAAATGTTGATGTAGTCAAGAAATACTTAGACTAAATAAAAAAAAAACGGCTCGGTGGATTGAAAACCCGAAAGGGTGATCCAGGAAAAAATTAGAGACATAATCAAAAAAATCATCCCGGTGGGTTGGAAATCTCAAAGTACAATCCAGGCAAAAAATAGGGATTAATGGCAAGTAACTACGTCTGATCAATTCAAATCCTCAGCAGTAATGTCATCCATCAGAAGAAAAACTCCAGTCAAGGTCATCTTCGACAGAAGCTCAAGATGTCCAGAATTCAAAGTTGGTAGGAGGATAGCGGTCGTTGTGTTTCAATGTAGCCCTTTTCCCTTAAATTACCATTTTCTAACTTTGTAAATACTCCATGGAATCACGCGCTTGGCTGATTTCCATCCTATCAATAAAATTTGAGCCCTTGTGCTTTTGTTTGCAATTCTTATTTGTTTTAGCTTTATAGAACGACATTTTAACATGATTAACAATTCTTGAAATAAAACAAAAATGAATTTACTTGTCAAACTTTTTCTGCTTTTAAAATAAAGATGGCAATTTCTTTTGACTGTTGAACATCGAAAGAACATCGATCGTTTCTCTAGAAGCAATTAAGCTTCAAAGTGCAGAATCAAAGTACTCCTTCTTAGCCAGTACACCTGAATGAAGGATCAACTGTGTCAGAGACTAGGTTTTGTATGACACCCTCGATAGAGTTCTCATCTCCTAAGCCCGACCAACGTAGCTCCCAATAGGGACTATCCCTCAAAAGCAAGGCAGAATTGCTATCTGTGGCTGAGTATCCAGTCATGTTCATCCACTAGTCTGTATGTCACATCAGTTTTGTCAGCATACACATACATATATCATGCATTATTGATTTACATTCATATTCATATTGCATCACTATCACTCTAGTCGGTCTTGTTCCCTAGTGATAAACGTCTTTTCAACCGAGTTGTCAGTTCTTTCCTCGTCGGGAAAGGAGGTGTCTGACCAACCACTCCTCCACTTTGCTGCTGAATTAAAGTGGGTCCCTTGACCACTTTGATAACTTGAACCTCTGAAAGGACAGAGAACCTTCAACCAACGTCACTCTTCGCCATTGAAGATGATTTGTTCGCTTTCCCGGATTAAGGAAAATCCCCAGAGAAAGCATCTTAATCAGAGATTCGGCAATGCAACCGTTTTTCTCCAAAAAAATTCGCTGACGAAAAGGTCGTTAATACCTCAAAATTGGATCACATCATATGGCATTTCTCCGAGAAGATTCAGAAAAAAGTATGATGTAACACCCCCAAGCGACAGCAGTCTCTCAAGAGACCTGTTTTCCCCAGTAGAGCCGACAAATGGCGTCTCCAACAAAGAAGTTTGTGTACCTCTACAACTCAGACGAATGGGTCTCCTCAGCAAGTCTGACATCAAAAGTTTTTCTATCTAATGGCATCTCCCCGGGAAAATTCGGTGAGAAGTTTGAGGAAAACCGCTACGAATAGCGTCCCTTGTCAAGAAACTTTATTGACAAAAGAAACGGAGACCAGTTCCTTGGTAGGAAACCAGAATCGAGGGGAGGTTTATTTTAGAAAGTGAGACCAGTTCCTTGGTAGGAAACCAGGATCGAGGGGAAGTTTATTTCAGCAACTGAGACCAGTTCCTTGGTAGGAAACCAGGATCGAGGGGAAGTTCATTTCAGAAACTAAGACCAGTTCCTTGGTAGGAAACCGGGATCGAGGGGAAGTTTGCCTTTTCTAAGCATCTTTGCTTAGCAAAAGAAGAAGGATGCATGAACTACCATTCCTAACCATCATCCAAACTTCGGGTATTCCGATATTTAATCCTCTTACACCCCGAATGCCCGAATACCTTCGCCATTCACACCTTCGAGTCCAAGAAGATTAAATAGGGGCATCTGTCATACCCCAAATTTTGACCACTAAGATTCCCATCATTGTTAAAATCATCATCATAATATGGATGGACCATTATACCTCATTAGTCTCCCCAAAGATGGGTGAGCATCCACTACAATCAAACTTAGCGTTTCAAGCCCTCTAAGAGCTCTTAGACAAAGGATCAATCAAGGAATGACATGATCTTCAATTTGTCTAAACCTCTCAAATATACACAATGGATCAAGAGGGCTCCCACATCAAGGATCAAGCACAAAGTTGCAACATTCCAAGTGGATCAAGCCTCAAGATCGACAGTGTCACCAAATTAGGGATTTGGTCGACCAAGGCCTCCAAATGGAATTTCTCCTCTGGGCATGAGCCAATGCTTCAAAGCACAACCTAAGATGCTCCAAGGGACATCATGAACCCAATCATCAAGTCAATTTTGCCTCAGGGGATGCATTCATAAAAAATCAGGAATTAGGGTTTCTTGACCTAATTCACCCCTAAGTTGACTTTTGGGACAAAACATGAGCCAAGACCTCAAGAATGGATTTGAGGGTCTCCAACACACTACAATGATCCATTTGCAACAATGGATTGATCCAAGGAGCTTGATTCACAAGTTTCAAGTTCATCAGAACCACAGTTAGGGTTTCGCGAGAAAAGTCAACTGTGCCTTTGACTTTTGACCAAGACATGCTCCCAAACCTTGGGACATGATTCAAAACACCCTATAACACCTATGGAATATATCCATCAAGTTTTATTTAGGTCAAGTACTTGATTTCATAGAGGATCGCACAGTTTGGAGTTCATCTGACAAAAAGTCAACTGTGCACAAAAGTCAACTTTGACTTTTTGAGATTTTTCAGAATTATGGTTCTTTGACCCTAAAATGGTGTTAATATGTGATTGGGATCATCATTCATCAAGAAAAATCAAGAAAAGTGGGATAACTTGTAAAAGGGGTAACCATAAAAAAACTTAGAAATTTTCTAAGTTATGGAACAAAGTGGCTAGGGTACCAACTTCCAAGGATCATAACTTGAGATCCAAGCAACCATTTGGGCTGATCCAAAGATGGATTTGTAGCTCTCATGGCATACTTTAAAAGTGTCAACTACACCTCATTCCAATTTGTCATACCCCAAATTTTGACCACTAAGATTTCTCATCATTGGGCAAATCCTCATCACAATATGGATGACCCATTATACCTCATCAGTCTCCCCAAAGATGGTTGAGCATTCACTACTATCAAAAATTAGGGTTTCAAGCCCTCTCTAAGCCTTAGACAAAGGATCAATCAAGAATTGACATGATCTTCAACTTGTCTAACCTCTCAAACATCCACAGTGGATCAAGAGGACTCCCACAGCAAGAATCAAGCACAATGTTGTAGCATTCCAAGTGGATTAAGCCTTAAGATCGTCAGTGTCACCAAATTAGGGTTTGGTCGACCATGGCCTCCAGATGGAAATTTTCCTCCAGATGGCATCTCTTGAGTTTCTTCCAAATTCTCGGACTTTCCTGGCTTGATCTATTCTCGGTGAATGGCATGTCTTGAACTTCTCAGGGTTTGGGGACCCACTAGCTTCTTAAAAGCATCCCCGCCTCCTCTTGGGCGTTGTACAAGGACCCTTCGGCTTCTTAAAAGCTCTCATGCCTTCTCTTGGGCTTAGTAAAATGACCCAGAGACCTTTACAGGTATAGGAATAGAACCTAGTCATCCATTTGCTAGAACTGTCTTTCTGAGTCAAGTGTCAGACCAGTTAATGGGTTGACCTTCATCCCTTAATGTAACGCCCCAGTTTTTGTCAGTTTTAGTCCGTTTTATTTATTTGAGTCGTTTTTTATTATTCTATTATTATTTTATTTTTATTTCTGACTTTTATCTGAAAATATGTTATTTTTAGTCGAGATTATATTTTATCGGGTTTTGGGAGCGTTTACAAGATATTTTGGTGTACGGGTATTTTGGGCGTTTTGATTTATTTGGTTAAGTTAAGAATAGAAAGAAAAAGAGAGAAAAATAGTAAGAAGAGAAAACAAGAGAAGAGAAGAGAAAAGAAGAAAAGAGAGAAAAACTTGAGAAAGAAGAAATCAATCAACCGATTTTTCTATGCGCTATTTAATCGGGTAAGGGTGCGAAACTCGATTATGCTATGTTTGTGTATGATTATGTATGTGTTTGCTTTGATGTTTCTTGTTTTTCCATGGATTTTGAGTTCTAGGTCGAAAATGATAAAATGATAAGGAATCGATGTTTGCGCGGTCAGAAATCGATATAATTTGCGTTGTATGATCACCATGTGTTTATGAGTCATTGCTGATAATTGTTTTGGTGTTGGAATTGATTTGGAATGAAAAATGAGGTTTTTGGAGGTTTTTGGATAGTGTAACCCGTAACAGCATTTTTCTGGTTCTGGTGTGATTTGCCAGGCGAATTTGGGATTCGCCGGGCGAATTGGATATCGCCACTAGCTCACCAGGCGAAGGAAATTCGCCAGGCGAATTCGTAAGTTGCCAGGCGAAATAGGAATTACAGAAAGGGGTAGCTTCTGTAACTCTTGGTTTTTTTTCTAATTGGTGATTCGCCACTAGCTCGCCAGGAGAACTGCTGGCGAATGGGATTTGCTAGGTGAAATCCATGGCGAATGCGAATTCTCCAGGCAAATTCTCAAGTCGCCAGGCGAATTTGGCTGTATCTCAATAAATTCTTTTCTTTGAAAAATTCATAACTTTTGATCTGTGGTTCGGTTTGAGGTGTGGTTTGATGCGTTAGAAAGCTCATAAAATGTACTTTATATTGATGATGGTTTTGAGAATTGTTGGGCGATTATATTATGTCGGAAATTAGAAAATGTGTTGCTTTGTTGTCGACTTTTGCCGTTTAATTGTGTGAACTTGATGTGTATGTGCAATATGTTGTTGGTGTGGATATTTTATGACTTGTGTACTGTTGAGTGATGTAATTGCATGAAATACATATCGTAATGATGATTGGTGGCCTTACGGCAAGAAATTGCAATGTGTTGTAATTGTTGAGTTATGCATGATTATGGATGAGTAAATGTGTGCATATGAATGTTATGAGTCATTGTATGTCAAGCATCATAATATGCATATTGTGAAGTCGGGTACCATGAGGGTACGAGCCACGGATAGATTCCAATGGGAATCCGCTATAACATCGTGAGCCTTAAAAATAAGAGGACCTAAAGCGATTCGATATATCGTGAGCCTTAAAAATAAGAGGACCGAAAGCGATGGTTATAGACGATCGTGTGCCCTTGTGGGGTGTGAGCGATCGGATTGTGAGCCTTATACAAAGAGGACCGAAAGCAATCCATAAACGTCGTGAGCCTTATACAAAGAGGACCGAAAGCGACGGGGAACATCGTATGCCCGACGGGGAGTTACACTAAGTAACGAGCGATGGTTCCAATAGTTCCTGAGTGAACTGGTTCTGAGATGTGATGAGTCGGTACCGCATGTGCATTGCATGGAGTCGTTGTGTCGGTCTCTGTGCATTTGCATAAATCATGGATTAATTGTGTATGGAATTGTGAATGTGACTGATGAGATGAAATATGTATATTTATGTGGTAGATGAGAGTATTGTATATGATTCATATGCATCGGCGACGTATATATAGAATATGTGTTGTATTTGATTGTGGTGCAATTGTGGTAAAAATATATTATATGTGCATTTTGTGTTAATATATGATTATATGCAACTGTGTTATGATTGTGTTTCTCACCCTTCTGCTATTTTATAATGCTCTATGAGGCATTGCAGATTAGAGTTGCTGGAGGTCTTTTTGTGAAGCTTTGCGTCTTCATTCTTTTGTCGGTCAGCTCTGATATGTGACGCCGGGTAGTTAGGGTGGCCGTTTGTGATTAGTTTATATTATGTATATGTATCTTTTGAATTGTACATGTATGGTTGTATATGACAAACAAACTTTCATGATATATATATATATATATATATATATATATATATATATATATATATATATATATATATATGAGATTCAGTTGCAGATTTTCTGCTATTATTCTGTTACTGATTCGTGGGTGTATTACTACCTGAATTGTTGCATATCTATATGAGCAGGTGTTGTATGTTTGTTTCAAATTGATGTGGCGTCTCCGGTCTATGTCGTGCATGTTTTAATTATACTCTGATGAAATTTTGAATTTTCTTTTACCGCTTTAATAGATTGGGGGTGTTACATTAAGTGGTATCAGAGCCAGTCCGTGTCAGTTTGTGTCAGTCCTTGTTGGTCTTTGTGGTTAGGTGAGCTATTTGTTTAACCATAGTTGCTGTTATTGGAAATGAACAGAATATGGCTGGAAGGAACGACGCTGCTTTAGCTGCTGCGATGCAGGCTATGGCTCGGGCTGTGCAGGGTGCACCGAATGCTGCTGGCAATGATGAGTTTCGAAAGAATAAACCACCTGTCTTCAAAGGAAGATATGATCCTGATGGTGCACAGATTTGGTTGAAAGAGATTGAAAGGATTTTCCGAGTGATAGATTGTGACGAGGATCAGAAGGTGAGACTAGGTACTCACATGTTGCTGGAAGCTGCAGCGGAGGAGGAGGAAGAGATCACTTGGGAGTTGTTTAGCCGGGAGTTCTTGAGGAAGTATTTTCCCGAAGATGTCAGAGGGAAGAAAGAGATAGAATTCTTGGAATTGAAACAAGGTAGTATGTCTGTTGTAGACTATACTGCTAAGTTTATTGAGCTGGTGCAGTTTTATCCACATTATGCGGAGGCGACTGTGGAATTCTCTAAGTGTGTTAAGTTTGAAAGTGGGTTACGTCCTGAGATTAAACAGGCTATTGGTTATCAGAGGATTCAAAGGTTGCAGACTTGGTGGATTGTTGCAGGATTTATGAGGAGGATAGTAAGGCTCGTTCTACTCACTATAAGAGTATGACCGACCGAAAAGGGAAGCAACAGGTTCGTGGTGGTCCTTATGTGACACCAGCTGATAAAGGTAGGCAAAGGGGTGCT
The DNA here is from genome assembly GCA_022829125.1 of Lathyrus tuberosus. Taxonomy (NCBI): domain Eukaryota; kingdom Viridiplantae; phylum Streptophyta; class Magnoliopsida; order Fabales; family Fabaceae; genus Lathyrus; species Lathyrus tuberosus. Next base: position 17,508,393 of record JALAZF010000006.1, read on the forward strand.
TTTGATCGAAGGTCAAGTGGGGGAGGAATGTCTAGTCCTCTGAGGTGTTTTAGATGTGGTGATGTGGGACATCGTCAGTCTGAGTGTAGGAAGGATTTGAGGAAGTGTTCTAATTGCGGCGGTGTAGGACATGTGGTTGCTGATTGTGCAAGGAAGAATGTGTTGGTATGTTTCAACTGTGGTGAACCTGGTCACATTAGTACCAAGTGTCCGAAACCGAAGAAGGCTCCAGTTAGTGGGAAAGTCTTTGCGTTGTCAGGGACTCAGACTTCAAGTGCGGATCGTCTGATTCGAGGTACTTGTTTTATTAATAGTATGCCCTTAATTGCTATTATTGATACTGGAGCGACTCATTCGTTTATTTCATCTGAGTGCGCGAAGCGTTTGAATCTTGTGTTGTCCTTAATGGATGGTGAGATGGTTATTGATATGCCAGCAATGGGTTCAGTAACTACTTCGTTGGTTTGTTTGAGTTGTCCTTTGACCATTTATGGTAAAGATTTTGAGATGGATTTAGTGTGTTTTCCGTTGGAGGGTTTAGATGTGGTTTTGGGAATGAATTGGTTGTAATTCAATCGGGTTCATATTGATTATTATCATAAGCTAGTAAGGTTTCCTTCTCTTGAGGAAGACGAAGACTCGATTTTCTTATCTACCAAAGAGTTGAAGAAACTTTTGACGGAGGAAGCTCAGTTGTTCGGGTTGTTTGCATCTTTGACCATGGCTAGTCAAGTGTCGCTGGATGTGTTTCCTGTTGTGTGTGAATTTCCTAAACTGTTTCCTGAGGATATTTCAGATGTGCCGCTAGAGAGAGAGGTGGAGTTTTCTATAGATCTAGTTCCTGGTACTAGACCTGTGTCTATGGCACCTTATAGAATGTCGGCATCTGAGTTGGTTGAGTTGAAAAAGCAATTGAATGAGTTGTTGGAGAAGAGGTTTGTGAGGCTAAGTGTTTCTCCTTGGGGTGCTCCAGTTTTGTTGGTGAAAAAGAAAGATGGAAGTATGCGATTGTGTATTGATTATCGCCAGTTGAATAAGGTGACGATTAAGAATAAGTATCCTCTTCCAAGGATTGATGATCTGATGGATCAGTTGGTTGGTGCTTGTGTGTTTAGTAAGATTGATTTGAGATCAGGGTATCATCAGATAAGGGTGAAAGAGGAAGATATTCAGAAGACGGCTTTTAGGACACGATACGGTCATTATGAATATTCGGTGATGCCGTTCGGGGTTTCTAATGCGCCAGGTGTGTTTATGTAATACATGAATCATATTTTTCATGAGCATTTGGATCGTTTTGTTGTTGTGTTTATTGATGATATTTTAATCTATTCTAAGTCTCGGGAGGAGCACGCGGAACATTTGCGTATTGTTTTGCAGGTTTTGAAGGAAAGGAAACTTTTTGCAAAATTGTCCAAGTGTGAGTTTTGGTTGTCAGAAGTGAGTTTTCTTGGACACATAATTTCAGGTAATGGTATTTCTGTGGATCCATCTAAAGTAGAAGCAGTTCTACAATGGGAGGCTCCGAGATCTGTTACTGAGATTCGAAGCTTTTTGGGTTTGGCTGGTTATTATCGGAGGTTTATTGAAGGTTTTTCTAAGTTGGCACTTCCATTGACCCAGTTGACTTGTAAAGGGCAAGCGTTCATTTGGGATATTCGGTGTGAGGAGAGTTTTAATGAGCTGAAAAGAAGATTGACGACAGCTCCGATTTTGATTTTACCGGATCCTAATGAACCGTTCGTGGTTTATTGTGATGCGTATTTGATTGGCCTAGGTGGTGTGCTGATGCAGGAAGGTAAGGTTGTGGCTTATGCTTCAATGCAATTGAGAGTGCATGAGAAAAATTATCCTACTCATGATCTTGAGTTAGCGGCTGTGGTTTTTGTGTTAAAGATTTGGAGGCATTATCTCTACGGTGCAAGGTTCGAAGTCTTTAGTGATCATAAAAGCTTGAAATATTTGTTTGATCAGAAGGAGTTAAATATGAGGCAGCGTAGATGGTTGAAATTCTTGAAGGACTACGACTTTGGCTTGAATTACCATCCTGGTAAAGCTAATGTGGTAGCTGATGCGTTGAGTCGGAAATCATTGCATATGTCGGCTTTAATGGTTAAGGAGTGGGAACTTTTGGAATCGTTTAGAGACTTGAGTTTGGTATGTGAAGTGACTTCGGATAGTGTGAGGCTGGGTATACTGAAGGTTACTAATGATTTTCTGATGACGGTACGTGACAAACAGAAGTTGGATGTGAAATTCGTGGATTTGATGTTGGTTGGCGGAAAAGATGCGAGTAGTGATTTTGAAGTGGATGTTAATGGTGTTTTGAGGTTCCGTGGCCGAATTTGTATTCCTGATGATTCGGAGTTGAAAAGGATGATTTTGGAGGAAGGACACCGGAGTAATTTGAGTATACATCCGGAAGCGAATAAGATGTACCAAGATTTGAAGAAGATTTTCTGGTGGTCTGTATTGAAAAGAGATGTGGCCCAGTTTGTGTACGCGTGTTTGACTTGTCAGAAGTCGAAAGTTGAACATTTGAGGCCTAGTGGTTTGTTGCAACCGTTGGATATTCCGGAGTGGAAATGGGATAGCATTTCGATGGATTTTGTAACGGGATTGCCAAACACTCAGAGAGGGCATAATGCTATTTGGGTGGTTGTAGATAGACTGACTAAATCGGCTCATTTCATTCCGATTGATATTAGTTTTTCTTTGGAGCGGTTAGCTGAGATTTACACCAGTGTGATTGTGAAGTTGCATGGGGTTCTGTTAAGTATTGTTTCTGATCGAGATCCAAGGTTTACCTCGAGATTTTGGGAAAGTTTACATAAGGCTTTGGGTTCTAAATTGAGATTGAGTTCGGCTTATCATCCACAGACGGATGGTCAGACGGAGAGGACGATTCAGTCGTTGGAAGATTTGTTGCGAGCGTGTGTTCTTGAACAAGGTGGTATGTGGGATAGTTATCTTGCATTGATCGAATTCACATATAACAACAGTTTTCATTCTAGTATTGGAATGGCACCGTTTGAAGCATTATATGGACGAAGGTGTCGAACACCGTTGTGTTGGCACGAATTTGGTGAGAGAACGGTGGTAGGACCAGAGTTGGTGCAGCAGACTACAGATAAGGTGAAGTTTATTCGTGAGAAGATGAAAGCTTCTCAGAGTAGACAAAAGAGTTATCATGATCGGAGACGGAAAGATCTTGAGTTTCAAGAGGGCGATCATGTATTTTTGAGGGTTACGCCGGTAACGGGTGTTGGTCGTACATTGAAATCGAAGAAACTTACTTCCCGGTTTATTGGTCCTTACTAGATATCCGCGAGAGTTGGTACTGTGGCGTATCGGGTGGTGTTGCCGCCGAATCTGTCGAATTTGCACGATGTGTTTCATGTTTCACAGTTGCGGAAGTATGTTCCGGATCCGTCACATGTGATTCCGATGGATGAGGTTGAGGTAAGGGAGAACCTTACGGTTGAGGCTTTACCAGTTAGGATTTTGGATCGCGAACTGAAGCGGTTGAGGGGCAAGGATATTGCACTGGTGAAGGTAGCGTGGGGAGGCGCTGCTGAGGGCAATTTGACTTGGGAGTTGGAGAGTCGGATGCGGGAGTCGTATCCAGAGTTGTTCTTCTCAGGTATATTTTCGAGGACGAAAATTTCTAAGTGGGGGAGAGTTGTAACGCCCCAGTTTTTGTCTGTTTTAGTCTGTTTTATTTATTTGAGTCGTTTTTTATTATTCTATTATTATTTTATTTTTATTTCTGACTTTTATCTGAAAATATGTTATTTTTAGTCGAGATTATATTTTATCGGGTTTTGGGAGCGTTTGCGAGATATTTGGGTGTAGGGGTATTTTGGGCGTTTTGATTTATTTGGTTAAGTTAAGAATAGAAAGAAAAAGAGAGAAAAATAGTAAGAAGAGAAAAGAAGAGAAGAGAAGAGAAAAGAAGAAAAGAGAGAAAAACTTGAGAAAGAAGAAATCAATCAACCGATTTTTCTACGCGCTATTTAATCGGGTAAGGGTGCGAAACTCGATTATGCTATGTTTGTGTATGATTATGTATGTGTCTGCTTGGATGTTTCTTGTCTTTCCATGGCTTTTGAGTTCTAGTTCGAAAATGATAAAATGATTAGGAATCGATGTTTGCGCGGTCGGAAATCGATATAATTTGCGTTGTATGATCACCATGTGTTTATGAGTCATTGCTGATAATTGTTTTGGTGTTGGAATTGATTGGGAATGAAAAATGAGGTTTTTGTAGGTTTTTGGATAGTGTAACCCGTAACAGCATTTTTCTGGTTCTGGTGTGATTCGCCAGGCGAATTGGGTATCGCCACTAGCTCGCCAGGTGAAGTGCAGCCGAAGGAAATTCGTCAGGCGAAGGAAATTCGCCAGGCGAAATAGGAATTACATAAAGGGGGTAGCTTCTGTAACTCTTGGTTTTTTTTTCTAATTGGTGATTCGCCACTAGCTCGCCAAGCGAGCTGCTGGCGAATGGGATTCGCTAGGCGAAATCCATGGCGAATGGGAATTCGCCAGGTGAATTCTCAAGTCGCCAGGCGAATTTGGTTGTATCTCAATAAATTCTTTTCTTTGAAAAATTCATAACTTTTGATCTGTGGTTCGGTTTGAGGCGTGGTTTGATGCGTTAGAAAGCTCATAAAATGTACTTTATATTGATGATGGTTTTGAGAATTGTTGGCCGATTATATTATGTCGAAAATTAGAAAATGTGTTGCTTTGTTGTTGACTTTTGCCGTTTAATTGTGTGAACTTGATGTGTATGTGCAATATGTTGTTGGTGTGGATATTTTATGACTTGTGTACTGTTGAGTGATGAAATTGCATGAAATACATATCGTAATGATGATTGGTGGCCTTACGGCAAGAAATTGCAATGTGTTGTAATTGTTGAGTTATGCATGATTATGGATGAGTAAATGTGTGCATATGAATGTTATGAGTCATTGTATGCCAAGCATCATAATATGCATATTGTGAAGTTGAGTACCATGAGGGTACGAGCGACGGATAGATTCCAATGGGAATCCACTATGACATCGTGAGCCTTAAAAATAAGAGGACCTAAAGCGATTTGATATATCGTGAGCCTTAAAAATAAGAGGACCGAAAGCGATGGTTATAGACGATCGTGTGCCCTTGTGGGGTGTGAGCGATCGGATTGTGAGCCTTATACAAAGAGGACCGAAAGCAATCCATAAACGTCGTGAGCCTTATACAAAGAGGACCGAAAGCGACGGGGAACATCGTATGCCCGACGGGGAGTTACACTAAGTAACGAGCAATGGTTCCAATAGTTCCTGAGTGAACTAGTTCTGAGATGTGATGAGTCGGTACCGCATGTGCATTGCATGGAGTCGTTGTGTCGGTCTCTGTGCATTTGCATAAATCATGGATTAATTGTGTATGGAATTGTGAATGTGACTGATGAGATGAAATATGTATATTTATGTGGTAGATGAGAGTATTGTATATGATTGATATGCATCGGCGACGTATATATAGAATATATGTTGTATTTGATTGTGGTGCAATTGTGGTAAAAATATTTTATATGTGTATTTTGTGTTAATATATGATTATATGCAACTGTGTTATGATTGTGTTTCTCACCCTTCTGCTGTTTTATAATGCTCTATGAGGCATTGCAGATTAGAGTTGCTGGAGGTCTTTTTGTGAAGCTTTGCGTCTTCATTCTTTTGTCGGTCGGCTCTGATATGTGACGCCGGGTAGTTAGGGTGGCCGTTTGTGATTAGTTTGTATTATGTATATGTATCTTTTGAATTGTACATGTATGGTTGTATATGAAAAACAAACTTTCATGATATATATATACGAGATTCAGTTGCAGATTTTCCGCTATTATTCTGTTTCTGATTCGTGGGTGTATTACTACCTGAATTGTTGCATATCTGTATGAGCAGGTGTTGTATGTTTGTTTCAAATTGATGTGGCGTCTCCGGTCTATGCCGTGCATGTTTTAATTATACTCTGATGAAATTTTGAATTTTCTTTTACCGCTTTAATAGCTTGGGGGGTATAGATTGGGGGTGTTACACTTAACGTACCAGCCTTCTCTTGGGCATCATACAAAGATCATTCACTATCTGAGAATCGATTTCTCAAAACACCAATAGACTTGGACAGTCTTAATACACTTTGGATTTCCCATTTCCTTAAAGAACAGGAAATAACCCTGATCCTCTGATCAGTGCCAAGCCACAACCATACCTTTAATCGTTCCCTTCACAAGAACTGATTTTCTCTTTTATCCAACATACTGGACCTGTCACTAAACTGAAACAGTCACCAGCACAATAGCCTTCTCTTGGGCTTTGTACAATGATTCTCCCCAGTGGAGCTAACCTTTTCACACTCTCTTGTTGAGCATAAAAGACTCTCTTGTTGGGTCAAACCTGTTTAGCCTCCATCTTGGGCTTCGTACGAGATAAAAATCACTCTCTTGTTGAGTATAAATGACTCTCTTGTTGAGTCACCCTCTTTCAGCCTCCATCTCGGGCTTCGTACGCGATACCAAATCACTCTCTTATTGAGTATAAAAGACTCTCTTGTTGGGTCAAACCTGTTCAGCCTCCATCTCGGGCTTCGTACGAGATACAAAAACACTCTCTTGTTGAGTATAAAAGACTCTCTTATTGAGTCACTTCCCTTTTAGCCTCTCTCTCGGGCTTCATACGAGACACATAAAAGCACTCTCTTGTTGAGTCAGTCACTTGTTAGCACTCTCTTGTTGAGTCAACCCCTTTTAGCCTCTCTCTCGGGCTTCGTACGAGACACATAAAAACACCCTTTTGTTGGGTCAATAGCTTCCTCTTAGGCTTTGTATAAGAAAACCCCGGTTGAGTCAATCAACCTTTTAGCATCAAAATCTGTGCCTTGCTCACAGTATACAAACATCAACAACTCCTTTCCTTCATCTAATTGCTGTAAGCGGCAAGCCTCTGGATTATTTACATCCACGTCACTGTCCCTTTTTTAGCATGAGAAATTCCTAAGGAAAAATGGCATTGCTCTAAACTGAGTTAAAGTCTTCTCCTTCAGGTTAAAAATCCCCTATAAAGGAAATTATGGAATTATTGGATTCCCATATCCCAGTTAAAGAAATTATCCTTTATAATCAGTCACCCAACAGTTGTGACAAACAGACCAAATATCCCCTTTTAGAGATGACAAATTCTCTCTCATCAATAAACCCTTTAGCTTCACATCTTGGGCTTCGAACAAGATACAAATAAACCCTTCAGCTTCACATCTTGGGCTTTGAACAAGATACAAACCACATTTAGCTTCACGTCTTGGGCTTTGAACTAGACACCAAAACAACCTTTTATTTCCTTCCATAGAATAGGAGGAACTACGATCGCTCTGATTTCCCTGTTTCATCAAACGGAATACGTAGGCATAAGATTGAAAAAATCTTAGCGAGCATACTAATCAAAAACCCAAAATCCAGTATCTCCACCAAATCAACCCAAAAGCATCAAATCTAAACACATTAACATCTTACCTCACAAATAGTCCAGGCACTCTATTTTCTTAACAAAATAACCTATGAGAGACCCACAATCTTAATAGCATCTGTAAACCAACTGTCATCTGTTTAAACTTAGTATGCAAGCAGGGTTAATTGGAGACATCTATTTCCCTTCCTTAATCAGCTTCAATAGGATAAAAAATGAATCGAACTGTAGTACCCCAAAGCGATAGTGCTTCGCAACCACGCAAAAATTCGCGCTACACAATTCATCATAGATTTTGAGTTATGGTTGGATCAAAATGGCTGAAAACATGAAATGCCACTTTTTCCAACACTTAGTGAAATTTTCACTAAGTCAGAATCTGTCTTTTTTTTTTCAAAAGTAGGGGGATTTTTCACTTGGATCCAAAAAGTATCAAGACAAATTATGATCACACATGTGATGTATCATATAAGAGCTTTCCAAAATGGCCAAGAACTCCATGAAACTCCACTTAAGCCATGAGATATGACAACGACGATGTGCCTTGCTGCAAACTGAAATGGCAAGGCAAATTTGTGCATTTTGCTCGATTTGAGCAAATTTTGCAAATGACAAACAAGTTTATCCATCTGAACACCTCAAGGGGAGACCAAGGAGGGACAAAAACTGATCCATCAGCCTCCCAAGTCCTTGGAACCAAAAGTAGCATGCCAAACCTAGAAATTGCTAATGAGGGGACAAGACTCCAATTTTGTTTTGGAGCATTCAATAGATGCACCAAGGTGGCATGGACTGAGCCCTTTACTACTGAATTCAGTTAAGACTTATCCAAGAACTAGGGAACCAGCAGTCTGTGCTCTAACCTCTAGTCAATGGCTAGAGGAGACTTGGATTCTTATTGATCATCATTTGCCAAACTTCTGCAGCAGTTGCCATTCACTATTGCTTGCAAAACAAACTTGCTCTACTATAAATAGAGCTCATTTGTGCTCAGTTTTAGTACACCAAAGCCATCAAACAGATGCTTTCCTCAAAATCTCTTCCTTCACTCCAAAATTACCTTCCAAAGCAAGTCACTATCAGGTTTTGAGTTTGAAAGCAATTCCAACCAAACCAATCACATACACACCTCATAAACATCATATAGAAGTGATCCAAATACTTAAACAACATCTGGAACACTGATTTCTCAAAATCAACTTCCAACTGCTCAAGCTTTTAGTAGACTTGCAGTTGGGTACCATCTTTAGTTCCAACTTGTTTCAAACTACTCCAAGCATTCAGACACATCACTTGGCACCTAAGGAAGTTGTGCAAATCATTGGAACCAGCTTGCAACACCTCTAACACAAAACACAATCACCAGTTGCAAAAGGTAAGCCTGAGCTCTTCTAACTCTATGATCCATGCATTTTTGCTGCACAGTAATTTGGCCATATGTTCATAATCACGCATAGAGTGTTTACCCTTAATCAATTGCTTTGTTTGAATCGTGTATGGAATTTCTGAGCCTTCTTGTAAATTTTAGGGTTCTTGAGGTTTCTCTTTGATTTCTTATTCCATGCTTAAAATAAATGAAATTAAAGACCATAGACATGATCGTGAGGTGAAAACGAGCTGATTGATATGTAGATTGCATGATATAATCAAGTATTCAGTGCTATTGGATAGAAAATGCAAATCTGCCGAAATAGAGGGTGGCGCGTGTTCTTGGCATGTTTTTGGCGCCATTTTTTGAATATTTGAATTTTGTGATTTTATTTTATTGATTCAAAAATTAATTTCTCTCTAGTTTTTAATGATTTTGAGTTGATTCTTTTTTTAATAATTCACAAAAATGCTAAAATATTTTATTTTACCAAAAAATCCTAAAAATATTAATTATTTCATATACTTGATATTTTTACAAAGAATTAATATTTTATTTGTTTTTCAACATTTAAAAATTTTTTCTCCCTTGATTTTCCAAACTTAATTGATTTCCAATCATTTTATGGATAGAAACATGATTTTTGAAACATTGATCCAAGATCACAATTTGTTTTCACACATGTTTAACAATTTTGATCATTTTAATTAAATTTTTATTCAATTAAAATATATTTTGAAAACAAATTAGGGTTTTGATTAATTCAACCCTCATCAAACTTTTTCAAACTCTTTGGGCCTCTAATAGAGTGTAAGACCTAACCCTTTTTTTTTAAAACCAAAATAATTTGGGCCTCAGTGTATTGTATAAGTCCCGATACCGTCAAAACGTATGGCGCGATCGTCGCCTTTTCAAAATTATCGGGGCTTCTTCTTGAGCTATAAGACCCATCTTTATTCGTTTTTCAAACTCTTTGGGCCTCTAATAGAGTATAAGACACAACCCCTTTGTAAATACACCACCTTTTGGGCCTCAACCATTGTATAAGTCCCACTTTATTTTCAAAAAAACAACGGCGCGATCGTCGCCTTTTTAACAAAATCAACTGGGCCTCTCCTCGAGCTATAAGTCCCAATTCTTTTTCTTAAAACTCTTTGAGCCTCTAATAGAGTGTAATACCCAACCCCTTTTTGAAACCAAAATGATTTGGGCCTCAGATATTGTATAAGACCCACTGTGTTTTCAAAAACCTCGGCGCGATCGCCGTTGCCAAACAAATAACCTTGGGCCTCTCCTTAAGTTGTAAGCCCCATCTCTTGTACAAAAATAAATCATTGGGCCTCTAATAGAGTGTAAGACCCATCCCCTTGTACATAAAAACTTTTTGGGCCTCACGTATTGTATAAGTCCCTCTGTACAGTTTTTAAAACAATGGTGCGATCATCGTTAAAACTTGGGCCTCTCCTTGAGCTGTAAGCCCCAACAATCTCTTCAAAGCACTTCCTCCTTTGATTTTGAATTCAAATATATGTTGTTATAAAAACTTTCTTTGTTGAACAACTAACCAAACAGCATGGAAGCTCTACAACGGGTAAGTGTTTATCCGCTTTCATTTACCGCTTTCATATGTTCATAACTGTATTGTGGGGCTGCTTCACTGTAAGTCTTCTTTCACATCCTTTTATATACTCGTCACATATCCACTGTTTAATACTAATATAGTTATTTAGAGTTTTCCCCGACAACTAAGTCTAGAACTAGGTAAAGCCATGTTAGTCACTCTTAAATACAAACAAAACTGGATCCCCCGTAGGATTCCAGATACAGTCTTCCCTCCTCTTAGGTTTAAACAATATAGAACAAAGAGAAAGGCAGTATTCTCCGTGAACCTTTTCACAGACTGTCACCCTTAGAAATTGTCAAAGAAACTCTAACTCCCCAGAGATGATCTTTTCTCCGTAAATGGCATCTCTTGAGTTTCTTCCAAATCCTCGAACTTTCCTGGAATGATCTCTTCTCGGTGAATTGCATTTCTTCAACTTCTCTTGGTTTGGGGACCCATAGGCTTCCTAAAAGCATCCCCGACTCCTCTTGGGCGTTGTACAAGGACCCTTCGGCTTCTTAGAAGTTCTCATGCCTTTTCTTGGGCTTAATACAAGGACCCTGATGACCTCTTAAAGGTATAAGACAGAACTTAGTCATCCTTTGCTAGAGCAGTCTTTCCCACGTCAAAACTCCGGCCATTGTAGGGTTGATACTCATCCCTTAATGCCCGCGCCTCCTCTTGGGCATTATACAAAAGATAAAACTCTAGACTTGGACAGTCTAATCCTCTTGAGTCTCAAAGACATTCTCAAGTTCCTTTCAAACATAGGCAAAAAACCCGGTCTCTCCCATGAGAGTTCCCCAAACTTGGACCCGCTTCAGGATCTCTATAATCCACAGCGGTAAGGCAGCCTCCTCTTGGGCTTTGTACAAATGATTCTCCCTAGCAGAGCTAACCTTTTCAGACTCTCTTGTTGAGTTAATCCTTTTTTTAACCTCCATCTTGGGCTCTGTACAAGACATATCAATCACTCTCTTGTTGAGTATAAAAGACTCTCTTATTGAGTCAACCACTTTTAGCCTCCGTCTTGGGCTTTGTACAAGACATATAAAACACTCTCTTGTTGAGTATGAAAGACTTTCTGGTTGAGTTAATATCCTTTTAGCCTTAATCTCGGGCTTCGTACGAGACAGCAAATCACTCTCTTGTTGAGTATAAAAGACTCTCTTGTTGTGTCAAACAACCTGTAGACTCTCTTGTTGAGTCAATCCCCTGTTCAAGACTCTCTTGTTGAGTCAACCCTTTTTAGCCTCCGTCTTGGGCTTTATACAGGACAGATAAAAGTACTCTCTTGTTGAGTCAAACTCTTTTAGCCTCCAACTTGGGCTTTATACAAGATACATTCTCCTCAACGGAGTCAAAATCCCTTTTAGCCCCAACCTTTGGCTTTGTACAAGACAGAAAGAACATTTTCCTCCAGAAAAGTCAAACTTCCCGCCTCTTCTTAGGCTTTGTATAAAGAAAACCCCAGTTGAGTGATTCAACCTTTTAGCATCAAAGTTGTGCCTTGCTCACAGCATACGAACACCAACAACTCCTCTTTAGAGATGACAAATTCTCTCTCAACCTTTTAGCTTCACATCTTGGGTTTTAAACAAGATACAAACTACCTTCAGCTTCATGTCTTGGGCTTTGAACAAGACACCAAAACACCTCTTTCCTCCCATAGAATAGGAGGAACTACGATCGCTCTGATTTCCCTATTTCAAGAATACGTAGGCATAAGATTACAAAAATCTTAGCGAGCATACTAATCAAAAAACCCCAAAAATCCCGTACCTTCAGACATCAATCGAAAAGCATCAGACCTAACATCTTAAAACCTCATAGATAATCCAGACACTTATATTCTTAAGAAAATAACCCTAAGAAGGACCCCCCCTATTTTGATAGCATCTGTAAACCAACAGTTTTGACTGTTTAAACTCAGTATGCAAGCAGGGTTAATTGGAGACATCTATTTCCCTTCCTTAATCAGCTCAACGGGATAAAAAATGAATCGAACTATAGTACCAAAGCGATAGTGATTCGAAACCACAAAAATCGCGCTACAATATGCATAAGGACTCGAATAGCAAGGACATGTCTCATAAAAACCCATCTTGTCATTTTTGTTGCAAAAAGGGTCATACCATTGAGAGGTGCAAATTTGGGAAACTATTTATTCCTAGAGGAGCTATTCAATGGTTGCCTAAGTGCAACTTTGATCTCACTCACTATCAAGGAACCCATTAAAGTTGGGTACTGATTTCCTTTGTGTAAATTTTTAGGTTGAATGTCTTAACTCTACCGAAAAGATGTGGTATCTTGATAGTGGATGCTCAAGGCACATGACAGGTGACATATCCCTCTTCATTGACTTCGTGCCAAAGAGAAAGGGGTTCTTCATGTATGGAGATGATAGCAAAGGTGCTATACTTGGAAAAGGTAGTGTAGGTAATTTTTCGTCTACTATTATCTCTGATGTAATGCTAGTTGATGGCCTTAAACACAATCTTCTAAGCATAAGACAACTTTGTGACAAGGGTTTTAAAGTTACCTTTACAAAAACTTGTTGCTTGTTTGTGCATGATGAAAAGAAGGAATGTGTGTTTAAGGGATTGAGGGTTAATAATACTTATATGTTAAACTTATATGAGGTATCCTTGGTTGGAACTAAGTGTCTAGCCATCGTGAGTGAAAACTCTTGGTTATGGCATATACGCCTAGCTCATCTTAACTTTGACATATATTGAACAAGGTATCCTCAAAAGATTTAGTAATTGGTCTACCTAAAATAAAGTTCACCAAATACAATCTATGTGAAGCTTGTCAAATGGGAAAGCAAACGAGAATCTCTTTTAAATCAAAGAATCTTGTTTCTACCTCGAGACCTCTTGAGCTTCTCCATATGGACCTTTTTTCCCCTCTAGGACCAAAAGCATAGGTGGAAATTAATATGGATTTGTTATTATTGATGATTACTCTAGATTTTGTTGGATCTTGTTTTTGTCTAGTAAGGATAATACCTACCCGACTTTTAAATAATTTACTAGATTATTCCAAAACAAAATGAATTTGCAAATAATTTTCATTCGAAGTGATCATGGAGGAGAATTCCAAAATCACCTCTTTGAAAAGTTTTGTGACAAACATGGCATTGAGCATAATTTTTTCGCTCCTAGAACTCCATAACAAAATGGTGTTACGGAACGTAAAAATCAAATTTTAGAGGAGTTAACGAGGACTATGCTAAGAGAAGATAATTTTCCTAAGTTTTTTTGGGCGGACGCCATTAGCACGACTTACTATGTCATGAATAGGGTACTCATACGTCCTATTCTAGATAAGACCCCCTATGAACTACTTAGAGGTAGAAAACCTAAGGCTTCTCACTTATATGTCTTTGGATGTAAATGTTATAGTTTGAACAATGGAAGGGATAATCTTGGTAAATTCGATACAAAAGCCGATGAGGGTATCTTCCTCTGATACTCACAATCTAGTAAAACATATGGAGTTTATAACAAGAGATTACTTGTAGTTGAGGAGTCCGTACATGTTACGTTTGACGAGTCCTACCCAAAAGATGTTGAGAAAGATGTTATTTTTCATGATGTAGGTATATCTTCTCAAGAAATTCTCAATGGAACCGAATAAGGGATTTATCAACCTAAAGCGGTAAACGATGAGAATAAAGAAGATGAAGATCATGAAAAGGGGAAGGAAGAAAGTCCATCTACAATGGAAGATCTACTATTGACATGGAAGACATCAAAGGATCACCCTATTGACATCATACTTTGGGATATCACAAAAGGCGTGACAACACGCTCTAAGATAAGTAGCTTATGTTATCATTTTACTTTTGTTTCTCAAGTAGAGCCTAAAAATGCTAAAGATGCGTTGCTTGATGAGCATTAGCTTATGGCCATGCATAATGAACTAAACCAATTTAAAAGAAATGATGTTTTAGACCTTGTCCCTTGTCCTAAAGATCATCAAGTAATTGGCACCAGATGGGTTTTTAGGAACAAGCCTGACAAAAACGGTGTGATAATCCGCAATAAAGCACGGCTAGTGGCGCAAGGCTATAACCAAGAGAATGACATCGATTATGAGGAGACTTATGCGCTGACGGCTCTCCTTGAGGCTATACGTCTTCTACTAGCCTATGTTTGCGCTAAAAATTTTAAGTTATTTCAAATGGACATGAAAAGTGCGTTTCTAAATGGTTTTATTAATGAAGAAGTGTATGTAGCTCAACCCCCGATTTTGAAAGTCACGAGTATCCAAATTATGTGTACAAGCTTAAAAGAACTTTGTATGGTCTCAAACAAGCCCCTAAGGCTTGGTATGAGCGACTAAGAAAATTTTTAATTGATCAAGGATACTCAAGGGGAAAAGTGGATACTACTTTATTCATTAAGCACCAAGGGAAGCACACCTTTCTAGTTCAAGTTTATGTCGATGATATTATCATTGGATCAACTAATATGCAACTTGTAGAAGAGTTTTATATGCTTATGCTGAGAGAGTTTGAGATGAGCCTTATGGGGGAGTTGAATTACTTCCTTGGTCTTCAAATCAAACAACTTAAAGAGGGTACGTACATTGGTTAGTCAAACCAAATATTACAAAGATTTGCTAAAGCGTTTTGGCATGGAAGATGCAAAGTCTATTGATACACCTATGGCCACAAATGGTAACTTGGAAAAGGATGTAAATAGTAAGGATGTAGATGTGAAGAAATATAGAGGTATAATCGGCTCTCTTCTATATCTTACTGCATCTAGGCCATATATCATTTTAGCGTGTATATGTGCGCCCATTATCAATTGGGTCTTAAAGATTCTCACTTAAAAGCCGTAAAATGTATTATAAGAACAAGATTTAGTTCTACATCTGGCCATTAAGTTTTGATGATAACTGCACATATTATCTAAGAGAATAATTTTGTATGATATGATTTTTGTCTAGTGTGTGGCTGTTGTCAATATGATTCTAACTCAGATAAGAAGGTGTGTGACGTCATCAGACTCCATTATCAACACTCTGGAAGTAAACATATGTGTGTGTACAAAGTAAAGTCAAGATTCAGGAATGTTTCTGATCTTGAAGGCTGATCAGAACCTGAAGTCGGCCAAGAGAGACGTCTGTGATGCTGGGTGTGTAAGATGAGGAGGGGGTGTACCTGCAAGGCACTCCGATGCTAAAGTAAGAATTGGGAGAGAGAAAGACAAGTACAAAATATGTGTTTCTTAGGATGATTTGGAATACCTAACCCTCTCAAATGAGAGGTTTTTTATAATGCCCGCAGCGCGTGGCCAACGGTCCCTATTTTCGGGGCGGAATAGTCGTTTCCTGAAGAATAGGTAACTGCCAAAAACTAGTCGTTAGGACGGGTAGAGGTGCCAAAAACTAGTCGTTGTGACGGGAAAAGGCATAGTTCCGGGCATGGACGTCGTGACTGTTCCTGGATGGTGGAGTCGTGCGTAACGGGCAGGAATGTAGGGGAGGAGCAGGAGACCTTGTGGTCCCTCTAACCATATGTGCCCGGTAGAGGGGCAGAAAGGTAAATGTTGTTCCCTATTGGTTGGACTTAGGCAATTGGGTCGTTCTAGGAGCAGAAGTGGATTGGGTCGTGCCTAGCCATTGGTCCAGTCCGGAACAGGAGCTACCCAAGTCATTGCTTCTGAGCACGGGAGTGATGACTTAAGGATAGCTCGCAATCCCAGGGAACTCCGAAGGGGTCGTCGCTTGCCGACGAAGCGAAATTGTCTTGTGATGCCCATGGATTTTAGTGCCCGCAAGATTCGTAGCGTTGTCTGGCATGCCCGGCGTGCCGTGAGATCAACGGTTGAGGTAGTTTGAAGAGACGTGGTGCCACGTGTGCCTCGAGCCTTGTGCAACATTAAATGTGCTATGATGGCTAGGCTCGGGTTATGATGATGCCCCTAGCCGTGCGTGCTCGTGCACGTGCCTTCAGAGAGCTTATAAATAGTGGGAAAAGCCTCTCATTTGGGCTTTTCGCTTCTCTCTCCTTCCTCGCTCTTCTTTTTAAGCTTCTAGTCTGTCGCCTCCGTCAACCATCATATCAGCCACCGTACAAAGCTCCGAGCAAGCTTTTCGACCCTTTAAATCCTCTTAGACGACGTAATTTCTTCATCTCTAGCTTTGTTTCTGGCTTTTTGCTTCTATTTTATTAGAATGCATGTGGCTAGGATGACTTTAGGTAGAAATCGTAGTGTTTTCCAGTGACTGTTGGTGGTAGACGGTGGCTTGGCTACTTTCTGCTGCTGCTGTGGTCACCGGAGCTTCAAAGGGCCGTAGAGTTAGGTTGTTTTCAACACTGTTGCGAAGACGAGCGCGAGCGTACCTGGAGGAGCTCATGAGTTTTCCGGCGCCCTCATGAATTTTCCGATGAATGTATGAGTTTTCCGGTGGAGCTTCAAACGGAAAACTGGGTAGCATTTCGGGGAGAATCTCCCTGTACGTGTAGGAGGGGTTGCTTCTGGGCATCTCCTCGTACAATACCCTAGTGCCATTTGATTTAGGGCTTAGGCTGGGGACGTCGTCCTTGGTCCTTTGCATGCCCTTTCAATTGACTAGCGGTGGAAGGGTGGATTTGATTTTGCAGTTGAATTCACTTTTGTCCTCTGCTTTTCAGGCGAACGAGATGGCACATGAACCCGAGAAAGAGATTCTTATCGACTCGTCCGAGGTGAGCTCCTCGGAGAGTAGTGATACTGAGGCTTCAACCGCCCCCAATGATGTCGGGGAGAATCCCGAGCATGCTTCCGCAGAGAAATGGACAGTTGCAAAGCCTGTCGAGCATGCTTTTGTCTTTGCTTCATTTACTGGGGACATCTTCACGAACGTGGGGGATTAAGTCCTTGTGATAAGGTGAAATCACCTTGAGGGATGAATTGGAGTAACTTCGTTAACAGTGAACCAGGATAAAATAATTGTGTTCATTTATTTTATTTACTTATTAACGCAATTGATTTAAATTCCGCAAATGGGGATGAAATATGAAACCCAATTCAAACTCCCATTTCTTATGTTTCTCAACCTTCAATTGGTATCAGAGCTCCGGTTCTATTATTGATGTTTATCAAATACTTAACTGTGTCAGATAAAGATCAAGACGAGCTTTGAGAAATGCTCTAGTGATACTCCACCATCCACGGTTTCAGTCTCATAAATGATGAAAAGATTGTGTACTGAAATGACAAGACAGAAAGGTTCATTCTGGATTATGTCACTGATTCTTAGAGTTGGTTGCTATTGACAATATATTCCTCTCTTAATATGCTTGCAAGAAGATTCAAAGCAAATTTGAAGAATCAGCTAGTAAAAGGATAATAGACTCATCAGAAAATTTGAAGAATCTGATGAATGCTATTCTTGGAATACGTTAGTTGAGAACTACATATTTTCTCAAGGTGATGCCTAGACAAGGCTTAAGAAGAATCAACAAGAATCATCAGAAAGCAAGAAATCTTGTTTGCTGGAAGTTATTATTTCTGAGTATGGGATGTTTTCAACAATCAGATTCAGTCTACTGTTGACTTTCTCATGATTGCTCATTAAGAACTCTTTCATGTGAAGAAGAGAAAATGCTAGAGTCATGATATTGAGGCATGAACACTTCAAGGTAAAGTATGATGAAGATGTTAGAAATCTTTTTATTAGGATTTCAAATCATGACTGTAGAATTTAAGATTCTGAATGATGAATTCTTCATTAGGATTATTGAAGAAGATTATCATAAGCTTACTATTTTAATAGGAGCTAATGATAACTGATCAAGCCTGGAAATTAGCTTTGGAGCTTATTATCAGGATTATGAATGTCTACACAGAATGAAGACATCTACTCCGATTCAGGAAAGCTTCGCAGATTTTTGAAGTGATCAGAAAGGAAGATTATCAAGCTGTTAGAAGTTTGGAAGAACAACACATGCATGATCAATTTTCTGAATTATTGACATATGTGTTCATATGGAAAATTGGCGTGACATAAGACAAGCAAGTTGTTAGCTTGAGAAAGGTATCTTAGTTGAACAAACTTAAGCTTGTCAGAATGTTATTCTCAGAAGCTTCAGATACATGAATGTATTCTTCTGAACTCGCCACTTTCTGGACTCATACAACTGAGTGAAACTATGAGCTTAAGAAGCCATCTGATGTTCTAAGTTCTTCGTAATCAGATACAGATGATTGAAGAATAGAACAAGCTTGAAAAGAAATGGCTAAAATCATGATACATAAGAAATCATAATGATAAAGCATTTCTAGGAAGAAGCTAGCATGTTTATTCAGAACAAAATATGATTCGAATTTATTCTGATACAAATTGGTTAAATTGATCTGAATATCTAAAGGCTACAGAAGTACCATCATCAGAAATCAAATCAAGATCAGATTTGATGGTAAGCTTAGAAGTCGGAAACTAAAGCTTGTAGAAGAATACAAAGCTAGAAACTATCTTCCCTATGATGAAGTAAACGAAGTTGTTTTAGAAGTATCAGATCAGAAGATGCTTAATCAGAAGTCATCAAAGTTCACCCTCTCTAAGAAAGGAAAGATAGACCTTCTAATGATTTGCTTCTGGTTCATAAAGATCAAATCAGTAAGAACAAGATTATTATTCAAACCTTCAAAGGAATTTGATTTTGGTTTGATGATATCTGCATCTGGTGAAGATCAGCATATATTCAATTATTTAATTCTAATGATGCGAGAAGATTACAACAAGTATCTTTAGCACATAAAAGCTCATTGGTTTGTGTTTAAGCTGAGAAACTTTTGGTCTTCTGGAAATAAACCTTCTTGAAGAAGTTGCTTTCTGATCTTTATTGAAGATAGAAGATGGACAATTCTAAGGTAAAGATTAGAGAAAGAACTTGATTCTTCTTTAACAATCAAAGGTGAAACCAACGTTAGAAGAGATGTTCTCACCCTTCAGAATGGAAGCCATGAAAAATAAATGTATCTCTGCACAACGTTAAAGATTCCTATGAAGACTGCAGCAAATAAGAGACAATGGAAGAACAGCAGATAGGAGACAATGGAAGAAGAAATGATTCTAGTGACCCAGCTAGAAATGATGTCAACAAGTCAACTACCATGGAAGCTGAACGCTTGGTGATTCTGAAGAAGTCACAATATCAGAAGCTGGAATCTACAGAAGTATTTCAGTAATGTATTTCTATCCTTACTATTTATTTTTTTATTTATAATTCCATTATTATATCTTAGAAAATCAAATTTTTAAGAAAATATATCCTGAGTAATAAAATCGTGTAAACGGTTGATATCTTTGTAACCGTTAGAAACTAAAAAGTTAACCCTCCCAAACACGTTGTCAAGTATGTGAAGAGGATATACCTCGATTTAAGACATTTGTCCTTTTAATTCAAAAGTAATATTAAAAGAATGCTTGACCATTGGTAAATGTTTCTTTTTAATTGAAACATGGTGCATTTATTGATCATCATGATATGAAAGGTTTATACATTAAACAAACTTTTTAACACCTCGTATCTGATGGGACAACTCGGGTAATGAGAATATGTTTGATACAAGACATTAAAATCATGTCACCTTACCTTTTGTCAGATATTCTGAATTCATTCCTCTTTGAGTGTCTTCTCTGTTTCTCCATAAACCTATTATCTGTACAAGTCTCATACTCTTGATTTTTATTAAGTGTATTAACTTATCATTTTATCAAACACCTTGGAATTAGCAGTAGTCAAAATTTCTTTTTGTTTCACGAGTTACGAGTCTCTTCATCTCCTCGAATTGTCTTTAACTATTTGTCTCCATTCCCTCTATTTTAATCCTTCCTCATCAGCCCTGGCCACTCCATCCTCTCTCTAAATTGTGTTACCTTCATAATCTTCGTCTATTCACCTTCTCCAATTCTCTTTATCATGTCTTAAAAAAAAATTAAAGGAGAGATTTCTAACTTAGAAATTGTGAAAGAAAAATCTCTTGATTTCAAAACCTTACTGGAAAATAATCTTTTCAAAATCCATTTAGATATTTACTTCCAGAAATTGGAAAAATATTTTGAAATGCTTTCTGGACCAAACTATCCGATTCTTGTAAAATAAATATGGGCAAATGCCAGTGTTCTTCATCCTGGGTCTAATGATTATGTTATCTTATCTGTTCTCTCTGGCCTTCCTGTCATGATCAACTCCAAAAACATCTCTCAAGCTATTGAGTGCAAGGAAGATGGAAAAGCAGTTGAAGAATACAGAGGAGACAATATCTTTGCTAAACATGTTCACATTATATATGGACATGAAGGACCTGTTGCCAGTCCATCTACTCTCTCCTATATGGCAAAGGTATGGTGCTAAATCATGGGAACAAATCTAAGGCCGGGAGAAGAAGGAACAGGATGGCTCTCTGCAATGGATAGGTTTTTCATCTTCTTCTTAATCTCCAAGATCAAGATCAATCTTCCTCAATCCATGTTCAACTATCAGAAAGAAGAAATTCTTTCATCCATAGAGGAGTTAGCGTTTCATATTCCTTTCAGTAGACTCGTCTTTCATATTCTTGATCTACAAGGAATTGTTGCCAAAATCAAGAAAACTGGAATGAATGAAAAACTTGCTTTTAACTGGTGCTCACCTATGAACTACTCAGAAACCATCAACAATCAATAGAATATCATGGATTTCTAAATACGAATGGTGATTCTCCTTATGGAGACTAGTTTCCTTGTTCTTAGGTTTTGTCATTAAGTCTAAGTTTCTCACTTGTGTTTTCTATCTGTAATTTCTCTATTGAATATTAATGAAATTTTTTTCTTTTCATATTACTCTGTCAATTTTGTTTCTACACCTTTTTTATTTATAACAAAGGGGGAGAAAGTGATATATGATTTTGATATTCAATCTAAAGAATCTCATCCCAAATATAATTAAATATGTTGAATATGTTTTACTTCTAACCACATGTTTAAGAATTGATCAGGAACTTCGCAAAAGTTCACTGTATGTTAGAATAGGCTATCAGAAGACAGAAGTTAAGACATATCAGAAGCTATGATATATTAGAATACATAACTTGTATTTGATAAGATATCAGAAGATATGTTATATCATAAGACGTGTACAAGAAAGAAGAATACCAAACAAGTTTGATCTGATAATATATCTAGTGTTGATTACTAAGTTATCATAAACAAGAGATGTCCATGAATTTCGTGCTGATACCTAAAACTTGTCAGAAGTTGTTAACTTTCTGAAAGGATTATTCAATTGGTATCTAAAATTCAATGGTATCCAAACCTCACATGGTATCTAAACTCCAACGTTGAAAGAATGTGAATTCTTTGGAGATGAAATCAAGTCAAAGTCATAAAAGAAAATATTTTGTTTCTGAACCATAAAATGACTTAAGGATATATGCACCTGTTGATGATCTGTGCTAAGTTATTGAAGATTTGGTTTTGATACATGATGTGTGGCACCTAAGAAAGTATCTACCAGTTTCTGATATACAATGCAAGATATTAAGTATGATGAGACAAATCAGGTTATGATACGTCTATAGTATTCTGATAGTAAGCTTGGTTCTGAGATGAAGACCAGCCAATTCTAGTCAGATTCTGATGAGACGTCATTGAGAAGTAACCCTTTTCTTTTGGACATGATTCTACTTCAAAATCATTTTATGAGTTTTGGAATCAGAGGGAGACTCTGAACAAGAATAAATTAATTTTGAGAGTAGGAGAATCAGGGGGAGTCTATTAAGCTTGTCTCTGACTCTATGGATTTGTGGTGATTACCCTATACGAATTTCTCTATCAAAATGCATTGTTTGTCATCATAAAAAATAGAGAGATTGGAAGAACAAGATTTGGTTCTACATCTGGACATTAAGTTTTGATGATAACTGCGCATATTATCTAAGAGAATAATTTTGTATGATATGATTTCTGTCTAGTGTGTGGCAGTTGTCAATATGATTTTGACTCTGATAAAAAGGCGTGTGACGTCATCAGACTCCATTATCAACACTCTGGAAGAAAACATATGTGTATGTACAAAGTAAAGTCAAGATTCATGAATGTTTCTAAGACAACGGTTCTAATGAACGTTAGTTCTGGACATTCTAATTAAGACTTTATGAGAAAGGTCTACAAGACTTTCTAATGAAGATACACTTCTAATGTTACAAGTTCTAAAGATTCTGAAGACGTGGTTCAAGTGAACAAGCTCTGAAGATTCTGAAGACACGTTTTGTGAAGATCAAGTTCTGAAGAGTTTTTGAAGACAAGATTCTGATTAGACGAAGTGCGGAAGACTCTGAAGACAAAGGGCGTGCTTAATGAAATCTGAAGACTACACAAAGAATGACTCTTCTACAACACGCTTCATCAAATCAATATCTGAAGCCTCTAAAGATTCTAGAAGACTGGAGATCATAATGGTTTTAAGCTGAATATAATAGTATTAAAACTCTCTATCCTCTACCTCGAGAAGGTGGTGCAGGAGCAGCTTTTTGTATAGTGATGTTGACCATTCCTTCATGTGAACGTTGGGATATTGATGTTGGAATATGTTTCCAAGAATACCCCTCAACGGATCTATTCTCTCCTGCTCTGTAAATTGAAGACTTGGAAGCTTAAAGAAATGTTGTCGATGGCTAGAAGCTCATAGATTATTGCTTAAGCAGCCATTGATCACAAGAGAGAAAGATAAAAGATTGTTGATTGTTGTTCACACAAAGGATTATCACTCAACAAAGCAAACAAATCAACATGTAGCAAGCAATGATGAAGCTGCTACTACAAGTGTGCACAAACGATGAATATGCTAACACCATATGAAACTACTCAAGTGAGACATTATAAGTGAAGCATAATAGCTTACTTGAACTTGATGGTTGAATTGGAAAAAGCATTATATGCTCAAGAAAGGAGTACAAGATGCTGCAAGTTGAAGCTTAAACGAAGAATGCTCAATGAAGAAGAAGCTGAAGCAGAATGATGAAGAACGCACAACGATGCAATATGCTAAATCCATGTGAAACTTATCGAGTGAAACATCAATAAGTGAAGCATAGTAACTTATTTAATCTTGATAGTTAAGCTGGAAGAAGCATCATCTACTCAGAAAGGAGTATTGAAGCTTAAAGCTCATAATAAGAAGTTGTAGTGCTCATAAGAAAGCTTTTAAGCAAATAAAGAACTAGGGAGCTTTATAATCTCTTAGAGATTTATTTTTAGATAGTTTCTGTATTAGAAAGCAAGGATTTGTTGCTCACAACTTGCTATTATACTTCAATTGTGTAATCATCTTGTAAAAAGCATAATAGTGCACAACAAAAATCCTTGAAAAAGGTAATGTTCCTTGAGCGGTCGAATGGTGACCAGAAAGCTCGAGAGGGCCAAGTCGTGGTTTAGCGGCTTAGAGGATGTTTCCTTGAGAGGTGAATGAATGTGAGGATTCTCAAGAAGGCAACTGAGGGTTTCCATTATGGTTATAATCATGTTAATGATTAGTGGATTAAGTCCTTGTGATAAGGCGAAATCACCTTGAGGGGTGGACTGGAGTAACTTCGTTAATAGTGAACCAGGATAAAATAATTGTGTTCCTTTATTTTATTTACTTGTTAACACAATTGATTTAAGTTCCGCAAATGGGGACGAAATATGAAACCCAATTCAAACCCTCATTTCTTGTATTTCTCAACCTTCACGTATTCTTAGGTAACTTCATGATACCTCTCAATATGGGCTTTGGTATTCTGAAGGAAACGATTATAACCTGGTTGGATACATCGACTTCAATTTTTCCAGTTGTAAATCGGATAGGAAGAGCACTAGTGGAACTTGCCACATGTTTTCAAATGCCTTAGTAAGTTGGCATAGCAAGAAACAAGTTTCTATTGCTTTGTCAACCGCCAAGGCGGAATATGTTGCAACTGGTAGTTGTTATGCCCAAATCTTGTGGCTTAAGCAACAATTACTTGATTTTGATATAAACACAAAGAATTCGGTGCTACATTCTCTCACTAAGCATATTGAGATTCGTCGCCACTTCATATGTAACCATGTTAAAAAAAGGTGATTTCGTATTTAAGCATGCTGATAGCAAACATCAACTTGCCAATATTTTCACAAAACCACTTGCGACCGAGCCATTTTTCAACATCCGAAAGGAATTGAGGATACTCGATATCTCTAATCTTTCCTAGCGTATGATTTTTTGCATGCACTTTATATACTCTTACTATAAAACTTCATTGGAAGTTTCATTACATAAGAGTGCATTGTCCATCAACCTACATGAGAGGTAATATTGTTCCTTTTTCTTTCTCTTGCTTAGTAAGTCTTTTAACTTTACTTGTTGCTAGTGTTTCAAAATGACTAATATTCTTGATGTATGAAGTATTTCATCAATATTCACTTAAAAAAATTTATATTGACATGTGTCAATTATATGTTTATAGTGATATTGTGTTATTCCTTCTATATGCTTGAAATATACTCTTGGTGCATTTGGCTTGTTATGTATTCTTGTATGAACTTTGGTTGAGCATGTTTTGATGTTAAATGAAGTCTTGTTGTATGTCATTGTTATGGTAACATCTCTGTTTTTGGTTTGAGCGGTGATGACTTCGTGTATCACCTTGTTAGAGCACATGCATGTGCCGTATTTCGGGAGAACCAAAAGCATATGTCATGTAATCGTGTCACTTTTGTAGCAACTCAAGAGTTTGTGATTGCATTGTATCCTTCATTGTTCATGTTTTGTTATGTTGTTTGGAATTAAGTGTAGCAATTGTGTTTTATTGTTACTTGATTTGCTTGTATTTATGCTTAGGCATTCTTAGTCAATGTGTAGATCATTCTATGTGAGTGTTATCATGTTGATAGTCTTTTATTTGCAAATTACCTCTGTGTAGTATTTTTGTTTGTATGCGGTTAATGATACTTCTCATAATTTGCTTGTTCTCTTTTTGATGTTGTCAAAGGGGGAGAAGTACACACAAGATAAAATCGGATGCAGATACTCAGGGGGGGTCTTCAACAAGACAACAACGTCGTGAAACGCATCGTCTCATGTTTTGCCATCATAAAAAAGTGGAGTATGTGAGCGTACTTTTGGATTTTGAGTGATGTCAAAACTAGGATAATGTAGTGTTAGGTATATTGGACGATATCCTCCCATTCTAGATGAGCATCTTAGTATTAGGAAGAATTAAAATGGTTTGGAAAAGGAGCCTACATCATATATGCATTGCAAACTTGGTATTTGTAAAAAAATGCATTGAAAAACAACTTTTTGAGTGCTCAAAGCATTTTAGGTCGACACATGCGTAAGTAGGTCAACCTATACAAGCTTCAACTTCAGCATAGGTCAACACATAAAATCTTAGGTCGGCTCCCATGGATCAATATTAAAGCTTGTAGCCACTGCCCAGAGGTCGCCTCACTTAGGTCGACACGTGGGCGACACGAGACCTTCATAGGCCGACCTGAAACCTTCGTAGATCGGCCAGAGTACCTTGATAGGCCGACCTATTTCTTTAATAATCTGGCATATATTATATCCCATCTCAAAAATTTCATTTTTTTCTCAAACAAATTGCATTCCTTTTGGCCATTATTTCCCATACATATATATACTCATACATGCATCTTTTTCTAACAAGGAACTAGTGTAAAACCTAAACGAAACAAGAATTACAAAGTTTTCCCATCATCTTCAACCTTTCTTCTATGCATATGTGAAGACATAGCTTTTCAATGGTTTTGATGAAGACAACAATGTTCATTCAAGATTTTATGTACAAAAGGAAATGGATCAAAGACTTCAAAGCTAGAACAAGTTTCATATTAATTCAAGTCTTGAAGATTTCTCAAAGATTGATCAAAGGTATTGACATTCACCTCTTGATAATGTGCATACAAGTGTTCAAATATGTCTCATTCAGTGCATATATGTTTTAGAGGTTTAAGGATGTAAAGCCATAGGTTTCATTCCATAAAAATAGGCATTTTTCAATTCTGTCCAGATGTTAATCGGTTAACGTCATTTGGTTAACCGGTTAACCATCGTAAATTTTGAAATCCTGGAAACGTTGTGTTGTGTTAATCGATTAACCCCCAGTGGTTAACTGATTAACACTGAAACAGTGGCAAAAATATTTCATTCTTTCATCCCGTCATGCATTATACCCATTTATAGAGGTATCTTAGGGCTATATAAACATCATAATGTCAGATTTTACATCTCACCTCCTTGCAAAAATTTCAAACAATCATTCAATCCACAAAACATTCATTTTCTCTAAGTGTTCATCAAAAACTTTCTAAATGTGAAACTATTGCATTAAACCTTCATACATATTGTCATAGTTTCATTCCATTTGTCTTGAACACTTGTGCTACATTATTAGAGTGGTTATTCCAAGAGGAGAAGATCAATCTTTTTATTGATACAAGTTCAAAAATCCATTTTCATCACTTCAAAAAATTCAGAATTACACATAAAGTCACATCTTATTTTTAGGATTGTTAAGAATAAGATTGTGGAGTTGTAATCCTTGTTGTCCATAATTGTTGGAAGCAAGAAAGTGATTAAGGGAGGATTGTTCTCTTATTTCACTTTGTTGTAAAATCCAAGAGGTTGTTCTTGGTGTGCTTGTTAGAGTCTGTATAAAAAGGCTAGGCTAGTCTTGTCTTAGGATCTAACATTATTAAAAATTTCTTTCATGTTGAAAGGGGACTGGAATACTCTCGGACTGTGAGTGGAACCAAGATATATCTCCGTGTAATTTACTTTCCGCATTTATCATTTTCTTCACATAGTAAACACTTAGGAAAGTAAAACTTGAAACCGTCAAAAATCCGGAGAAATTTCTAAGTACCTAATTCACCTCCCCCCCCCCCCCCCCCCTCTCCCCCCTCTTAGGTGCAACTCTAACTTACAACATACACACAATCAAACTACACATAATACTTTTTTGATTGG
Source organism: Lathyrus tuberosus (assembly GCA_022829125.1). Taxonomy (NCBI): domain Eukaryota; kingdom Viridiplantae; phylum Streptophyta; class Magnoliopsida; order Fabales; family Fabaceae; genus Lathyrus; species Lathyrus tuberosus. The sequence goes on from JALAZF010000006.1 coordinate 17,535,872, forward strand.
GTGACCATCTAGATTAGAGTTGATAACGACCAATTAGGTTGGTGTAACCGAGAATATTGGGTTGGGATCTTTGTGTGTTTCAAATAAGAAAACCAAGTTGGGGTTTTCCTTCAATATGATTGGGATTTGAAGGTTTTGGACAAGATCACATTAACACGGATTTGACCGAGTCAAGGCCTTGGGATAAGGTGTTTCCTTGCAAGGGAGTAGTGCGAGACGGTGAATCGTGTTCGGGAATCTTGGGTTCAACAAGTGCGTGCTAGGGATTAATCCGACCCAGCAAAAACCTTGAAGACGAGGAGGTCTTACAAACAAGTAGTCAAGAATAGGTGGATTGTAGCAGCATTGTTTGTAACTTGATCAAACTTTGATCAAGGGTTTAGAGGTGTTAGAATCAACAAAAAACCATAGGGTTTGTATGGTTAGAGTTCTTCATCTCTTGTATAAACATTTTTGCAAAGATAAGGTTAGTTGCAAGTATCTCAATTCGATTTTGCATTGAGGACATATGTACCTATAGCGAGGCTGATTGGGGAACTGCCTAAACAAATCTTTGTCTCTCTCTCTCTCTATCTCTCTCTCTCTCTATCTATCTATCTATCTATCTATCTATCTATCTATCTATTTATCTATCTATCTATTTATTTATTTATCTATCTATCTATCTATTTATCTATCTATCTATCTATCTATCTATTTCTTTAATTGTTGTTCTTGCCAATTATCGAGTTCATAGTTGTTTGATCAATTCGATCGGAAATTGTTTTTCAATTATTTTTTAAAGTGTTTTTGTTGGTATAATCATAATCACTTTGATTATGATTTGATTTTAACATCAACAAAACAAATTGAATTTCCAATCATTATCGATCACACACAAAGTGTTCGATAAATTGCCTTTGAGTATTTTAATTAATCTGTGTTAATTGGAAATAAGTGTTACAAATAGATTTGCGTTTAATTGATTCGTGAATTAATCGTTGTTGAAAAATTGGTGTTCATTATCATCCTAATTGGTTTACGTTATGTATATCCGAGCTTTTCGATAGTAGTTTCGGTTAGACTATTCGATTAGAGTTGTTTTTACTGTGTCATAAAACTTTTGAAAACAAATTTTTGCCAAAAGTTCTGTTTTTATTTTTGATCTATTCGCCCCCTCTAGATAGAATCCTATCGTCTAACACTCTCTGTCACATACACAGCAAAAACCTCAAAGTTAGCATCCTGAGTAGTCACGTGTTCTTGCATTAGACAAAATCGCTCTTCTTTAGCAGCTTCATAGGCATTCTGCCTCCTACAATCTTCAGCAAAATGCTCATATTACCTCAACTGCATGTTTTGAATCATAGTCATGATAGCAGATGAGTCACCCATTCCCGCATGATAGCATAAAGTCGACAATGGAATCGAGTGAGTATGGACTATGCAATTGTTTTAATAAGGTCTTAATCTCATGGACAGTGACATGATTGTTCTCTATGGTATGGAATAGATCCATGTCGATAATATTTGTCTTCAATTGTTGAATTAGTGCATCAAAAGGATTTCCAGAAGGCTCACTGCCCTAAGTAGTAGAGGAGCTTGGAGATTTTTCAACCGAAATTCCTCGACTGCTCATGAGCATCTTCAAAGCCGCTACATGGTCATTCTCTTTTATGGGCTTTAATGCTTCTTGACTAAGAGGAATGACATAAGTGTTGGATGAAGAATCCCTAATTTAAGAATAAACAATAGTTGTTGTGGTAGAAAATGAACTTTCATTGGTTGCTGGCGAAGTTGTTAGAATATGAGACACTTGTGGTTATTCTTTTTCGACCACAACAAATAGAGTTTCAGTTTGACCTTGATTTACATGGGTTCGACTAACATTTGGATTTTCTTCTTATGTTTGGAAAGCATCTTAATTCCCCTGAGGTTGATCAACATGACCTGAGTTTTCTGGAATTGCGTCACTTTTGTCTAGACCGGACGATTGATGGTCATAATTATGATCCTCATAATTAGTTGAATGATTTTCACAATTTTGATTATCTGGGCTATCAGGTGGTTGTTCCAGATGTTGGTTCTTGCCTTCTTCATTGAATGGTTCAGTAGTGTTTGTTGTGTTGGTGATTTTACAGAAGCTTCATTATTGGTTGAGGGGAAAACCACATAAATAGGTTGTTCATATGAAGAAGTGAAAAGTTGAATGATATTATAACATTGTGAGATGTGGATCAAATAAGAGGTGTAAAGAAACTCAAACTACCTGATTTTCCTTAAAGCTGGGGCTTGAATTTGCACTCTCTGAGCTTTCATCATGAGGAGTTTGCTTTGCTCGCTCTGCCTTCTTTCGAGTCAGCTGAGGTCTTTCTTCTTCCTCGTCCTCATCATCGATGGTGACAACAGGTTATTTCCTTGATTTTTTGGGTAGTCTGGCTTCAAGAGCCTGGTCTTTTGCTTTCTTTTTCTTGCTCCGTCGAAGTTTTGAATCTTGGATAAAAGCCTTTTTCTTCTTAACATTTTGGAAGTTTGAGGCTGCAATTTTTTCTGAGACAGTGGTCTAGTATTTAGGAGGTATGGGATGAGTAGAAACCAAGCTTTCGTCACTCTCATCAATGGACTCCATTTCTTTATCTCTTTGTTAAGACTTAAACATGCATATATGTTATTATAATAAATAATGAAAGTAAATAGATAAAATAGAGTCGGAGAGTGGTTCAAACCTACATTTCTTCGCTATCGAGAGTGGAAGCTACTTTGTCTTTTTTTGGATTTCTTTTTACTTGGAGTGGCATTGGTAGAACTTCTTAATCTGTTTTTACTCTGGAAAAAGAATAAGGAGAGAAAGCCATGCATGTTGTCAAAAGAAAAAGCATAAGTTCAGAAAATATACATGTTTTCTTCTTTGAGTTGATTAGGTCCTTCACTGGTGTCAACTGCTTCAGCTTCCTTCCTTTTCTTCGACCCTTTTGGCGCAAGAGGCACGGTTGCAAGGTTTCAACACAAGTGAATAAGGTGAAAACATAAAATGGATTTATTAAATTCTACAAGTATTTTTTATTTCACCTTCTTGGATGGTGTCGAGGACTTGAACATGATCAAAATCAATTGTCTAGGATAGTGGAAAATTGTGTATATTTCACTTAGTCGAAACTACTCTTTGGGCAAAAAATTTCAATTCATTATTTAAAGCTGACAAAGACCCCAAAAATAACCAATCTAGAATTGGCGGTCGAATTGCTAAGCCAAATTCACAAGTTGGCAATGGTGGGAATTTGGGAAGATGAAATTCTATAGCAAAACCATACCTATCTTTTACATGAGAGGAAAATTTTAGTTTTGGGATTTTTTTCTTTAAATTTTGCTTCAAAGAAAATGATGCATCATAGATAGTTCAACTAAGTTAACATGTTATACACAGTTTCAAAGTAACAATGAAAAACTTGAATTTCCTTGATGTGCATACCTCAACTTTTGTCCTTCCATGTATTCTGCAGAGAGGAGAAAGCATATGTTAAACGTTGTAGAAAAATCGAGTGATCCACAAAAACATCAAGAAAATAAGCCAAACACCATTCATCAAATTTTTGCGTGCATAAATAAGAAGCTTGAAATTTAAAAGGAGTTAGAGAAAGGGTTGCTTTGGCATGATAGTCTAAAAATGCTCGATAGCTTTCCTCCAATAGTGTAGTGGTGGCCAAATAGATTTTGTCTTTATGAACAAAAAGAGACTTTGGTAGAAATTGGCTAAAGCAAAATTGTCTGACCACAAAGTTTGTTTGATAATTGACAATTCCTAAGCCAACTTTCCCCGTTGATCTTCTGGTCAATAGGATAATGGGTGTGAGGAAAGTTTCCTAAATGGCGAGGGCTTCAGAATAGTGTTCAAGAGAAAGAGTTGGAAACTCTCTGTTAAACCAATTCGGCCCATGAATTTGACTGACAAATGGGTCCATGAAAGAGAGAAATGTAGCAAAATTGGCATACATAAAGAAATGGTTTCTGAAGGCTTCCTCGGTCGAAAGGTCGGTGTCTTTTGGAGTAAGCAGAATGAGCCTTGTACTTTCAACCCTCCTGTCTTTAATTTGATGTGTTAAGCACATAGGATGGTAACCTTCATAATGGTTTCAAATGTGGCATTAAGCCAAAGATGTAAGAGCCACATAATGACATATATCAAAATCTTGTCACCAGTATGGTTTATATATTTTAGTTCGGAGGCACCAATCGCTAGAGATTCATAAAGGGAACCTATGATTAGCTTGCTGAGACAAATGTTTCTGCCCTCGTGGATCTGAGTTGCCAAGGTTATGAACTTCTTGGCTATCTACAAAAAACCAAAGAAAAAAATGAAATAGGATAACCAGAGGGTGAGGAAAGCAATGTTTTCATAGTCAAAAATTTCCTCAGTGTTCATATGATGGTCTACGATATAGTTACTGAAGTCTGGACGAGTGAAATAAAAATTGATTTTTCTTTTGTGTATGAGAGTGGGGTCGTAGGTATTCCTAGTTGGTCAAAGACTAGTGATAGCAGCCACGTCAAAAAGAGCAGGGGTTATCATTCCACAACAAAGTTGAAAGGTGTTGGTCTAACCCTCCCAAAAGTAAAGGGTTGGAATGAGCATATTGGGGTTGTATTTGGGACTAGTTCTGGACAATTGAATGAAGTCATATATACCTTGGTTTTTCCATATTCATTCTTATTTCTTTTCAACTTTATCCAACTAATTGATGTAAGCTTCATTGTTAATGGTAGGAGAAGAGCGGAACACGTGTAGGAGTGAACTTATAAAACCTAATTCATAGATCTTGTCTTTAAATGCATGAGGTTTCCAACGATGATGACAAGGGGAAATTTTCTTTAACTTATCAGGTTTTGAAGAGAATCTGGGAAATGGACCCAAGAAAGCATGGACATTATCTAATACTAAAAAAGGGATTAATACTTGGGAAGCCCAGATGGTGACTTTTTCCTTCTCTATTAGAGGTTCGAGAATGTAGCTTCGATTGTTAATGAAGATAGCTTTTTCAAGATTGGAAGAAGATGGAATTGGAAGTTGTTTTTTTAGTACCCGAGCAAGCCATTTTTGTTAGAACTTGAGAAGAAGATTACTGAAGTTAAGTTTGCAGAAAAATGAGAGGGATCTTAGGGTTATGAGAAGAAAAGTTTGCGAACGAGAAGAACAAAAGTTGTGAAATAAAAATTTTCATTTTCCCCCTTGAATTGAAAATCCACTAACGTTTGAATTTTCTGAATTAAAATCAAATAAAATGATTTTCTTTAATGTGGTTTAATCTTGTGGCCCACGTGGCCTAGGAAATTGGAATCATGATGACTAAGTGCACACACGTTCTTGACCTGAAAATTTGGTGAAAGTGGTCATGATGACGTAAGCACACATCCATGAACATTGTCAAGAGTTACTAAAAACACCACCTTCTTCTATCTTATGATTATGATCAAAAGTGGAATTTTTTGGTGGCATCTGTTATCCTGTGAGTTTCGACACTGCAGTCAAACCCAATAAGCTTGGTTCGGAAGAATATTAGGAACAGACCCACAAAATTAATAACATTCTCTCTTCAAAACATGTCAAGAATCTGAGAAAGGTTCGTAGTGGGTTAACATTTTGACACGAAAGTCTGTCGTAAAGGTGGTGAGTTCGACTTGCTTATTAGGTGTTTTGGAACTTAGTGTGTTTTTTAGATCAAAGACACGGTGATCTAGAGACATTTCAACACCACTACAGGGTTCGACAAAGAAACTCCTCAACAGGGGTAGTTAGAGGTTGTGAAGACGAATTCAATAATAAGAGCATTTTAGAGACAATTCAAATATCAAAGACATGTAGAAGCATATCGGGAGTAAAAGCCCACGTAATAGGATATGTGTCAAGTCCTACAGCATTAACTGTTATCGAATGTTATTGATGTACTTAACATATAAGTCGATTTCATTTATGTAATAAAGGTTCGTAATTTTTATCATTAATCCCTATAGAACTCGAGTATCCAAGTCACACAGAGAAAAGAGTTTGTGAGAGAACATGTATGAATCTGCGTCCCTCAATTAATTATGCAATCCAAGTACTTTTTTTTCCAATTACTTTTATTGTTTCCTTTGTTTTATTTTAGTTCTTAGAACATTTCAGAATTGTTCTTACTGGGATTTCTACCCAATTTCTTTACATTCAAACATCACATAACCATGCACAAACATACTTTCTCAAATCTTTTGCATAAATCATCCAAAGGATTTTTTTGAGTTTAATCCCTTAAGGGAACAAATTTTTTTTATTTAATATACTAAAAACAACGGTAAACAAAGTGTCTCCAATTTCTAAAATACATAAATTTATTACTTGTATTTGACGTGTTTTTTGGTGTGTTCGGATTCCAAAATCCATATTTTAAGGTATTTTGGAAATTTCTTCAAGGTGTGTGAATAATGCATGGGCCGTATTGAACAACTCCCTTTGAAAATATTTCCTAATCTCAATTATGTTCTCTAAAGTCTTATATTATGCTCTCTTTCAAGTTTACTGTTTTTGGATGGTAAATTGCAAATGGCATATGTTCAGTTTTTAAAATTAAGGCTTCTAAAATTTTCTTCTTCATAGAATATTTTTCAAACACACATTTAGATTGTGCAATCAAGATGTATTGGGAATAGAATAACAACATAACATTCATTAATTCTAGTATAATAACATTATAATTCATATTAGATATTCTAAAGTTGAACGACTAAAATTAAATACAAATTAAAAACATAAGTTAAAAACAGAAAAAATTATGGATGAGGCAAGCTACTTGCACTCTCAGAAAATTGTATGGTTATTTTATTTGGTTCAACCATGCACACCATGATATTTTCGAGTATTTTATGATGAAACAAACTAACTCCAATAGCATGAACAAATCTCACTAATATAACTTATAATTTGATCTGTTGCTTGAAAAGATATTGAGGGGATGTATAGAACATGGTTCTCTCATTGTCATCACTTTGAAGTTTTATTTTCTTAAATCGAACGTATCCATCTTGATTTGTCAATGGACGAAGATCCTCAATACATACCACACTTCTAGCTTAATCAAATTTGAAAAGACCATTTTATTAGCTTTTTAAACATGACAATGATACATTACCATTGATCCTAAATAAATATTGTATGTCACTTTACAGTAAATTACAGTTAGATTAAAATTCATTCATATTGGATAAGATATATACATGATAATGAACCATATACACATATTTATATATAATTTTTAGTACATTGTAGACCACATAAACAATAAATAGTCCATGCTTTCTTGATTCTACAAATTGTTTTCTTACCAACTTGGACTGTATTAAAAGTTGAATGCGTAAAACATAATTTTTGTTATGTAATTTCATATGACTCTAGTCTTAGAATTAAGATTTTCAATTAACTCAATACATATATCTAAATTTCAAAATACATATGTAAAAAACTTTGTAAAATCAAAATTATAAGATTTAAATTTTAAAATAACAAAAAAAATCATAAGATTCAAAATACGACAACCAAATTATATTAACCACAACCATAATACATCATGAAGATTGGATCAGAAACCTAAAGGTACATTTGTTTATCATCTGGAATGATTAAGTGTGCAACCATGTGAAGAGAAAGCGAGGATAAGATAGGATCTAGTGAATGTTGCATGTTTAGGATTTAGACTAAGTGGTAAGAGACAAACACTATTATGGAATACACAATTCACCATGGTTTAGAGACAGATTCCACCACGGATGGTGGCCCGTGGTAAAAAATAGTATGATTGTATGTGCCCTTATTACCACCAGAGACTACTACCCATGGTAAAAACACAAAAGTGTTTAACCTACCACTACTATTGTATAAAGCAACCGTAGTAAAAGGTTGAGATCAGGGGTTTGATTCCCAACGCTTGAAATTAGCAAATTACAAAATATTTCACCACGATCTTAGATTCTAACTGTAGTGAAAGATTTAGCGTACACCATTTCACCACAGTCCTAGATTATAACTATGGTGATATGCTTACTTGAGTTTATTATAACTTGTGTGGAATACTTATTTTACCAATTGCTCACTAAACATATAATCCTTCAATCTGATTTAAAAATCAATAATATAACAAATTAAGTTATATTAGAAGAATAAGTTACACTAATCAAAGTTGTATGGGCTTCATACAACCCATTATCCATATTTCGCTCTTTAACAATTATAACTTAATTCAATGATTCTAATTATTCTACTAACACTTCCTTCACCTCTAGTTCATTTTGAAAAATATTATTTACTATGTAGACAAAATTAGAGGTGAAGAAAGTGATAGTTGAAGAACTAGAAGCATTGAATCAAGTTCTAACGGTTAAAGAGCAAGATACAAATAATAAGTTGCAAAAAGCTTGTAAAACATTGATATGTGTAAGTTTTTTTCTAATATAACTAAATATCTCATATTATATTCACACAGAAAAAATATCATATTATAACTATCTAATTCAATTTGAAAGGTTACATATATTCAGTTAGATGCTGGAAAAATACTCAAACCACATACGATATAATAAACTCATCTTCTATGACATGTTAAATGAATGTAATGAAAACTGTAATGTACAAGGTATGTCATTAAAAAAACAAAAACATCAACAATAACACAATCATTTACAACATAACTCAATAAAAACATCAACAATACAACATTCACAATAACTTACCTTAAGCAAAAACATACCTTAACAACAACATACAATATTTATCAACAAAAACAAAATCATCAACAACATACAAATTTTATCAACAACAACACACCTTAACAACAACATACAAATTTTATCAACAAAAACAAAATTATGAACAACATACAACTTTTATCAACAACAACATACAACTTTTATCAACAAATACAAAATCATCAACAACATATAAATTTTATAAACAACAATATACCTTAACTAAAACACTTTTATCAATAACAACATACCTTAACAATAACATACAACTTTTATAAACAATAACATACATTAACAACAACATAGCACAACAAAAACATTATCATATCCTAATAAAAACATACAACATAGCTAAAAAAATATTAACATTTCCCAACAACATACAACTTTTATTAACAACAACATACCTAGACAACAACATATTACTTTTTATATAAAAAAACAATATACCTTAACAACAACATACAACATAGCTCAACAAAAACATTAACATATCCCAACAAAAACATCATAAATATCATAACTCATAACATAAAAGGTGGAAATATCTCACTACCTGAAATGTGAAGAAAAAGTGAAAGAAATGAGTTTTGTGTAACACCTTTCCTTGATCCATATGACTTGAAGAAAACATGTTGGAGTTTTGTAAAGAAATGGCATGCAACCGTTTATGGAGATTAGGATAACGCATGAGAGAGATGGTAGGGTTTTGTTTTATGAGAGATACTGTTGTTCTATCTTAAACGAGAGAACGTTTGCTTATGTATAGGTATACTTATCACCACAGTTGATAAAATGAATGTGATGAAATGTAGGTAGGTTTCACAACAGTTTCTATTTTAGACAGTGGTGAAAGATATTTTACTTTTAATATAAATATAAGAATATAAGTGACACACCCATTTTGTAACTAAAAAGAAAGGAAAATTACTGGTGTTGGGATTCAAAGCATGTTACTCTAGGTAGTTTTCACTACGGTTGTTAGATTTGACTGTGGTGAAATGTCTTTTAGTAAATAACAAAAAAAGAGCCTAAAAAGGAGTTATTATTATGGTTGAATAAATGGTCGTAGTAAGATGATGTTACAAAATGAATACTTTGTAGTAGTGAAAGTATGAGCCACACACTTGAGAATATGATTAAGTGTTGGGTAGCATTTGGAAATACGTTATACGGGGTGTTATGTTTTATTAAGCTATTTTAAATGAAATAGTTGGTAATGGTTGGTATGAATCCCAATTATTAAAATATGTTTGAACTTAGCATTAGCTAAGAATGCATGGATATCATTCTACATGGTTTGATATCTCAGCTGGCTAGTATCATATGATAGTAATGCGTTCAGTAGGATTATGATAACATGATACTAGGGATGCCGCATGGCGATCCTGTATTAATTAGATCCAGTATGGGAAAACCCTGAACATGTTGCACCATTATGTTTTTATTATATTTATAATGAGTGGAGCTGGAAGGACTCATATGGTGACGATCTCAAGGAGTCTTGTTGAGTTATTTGATTGTTGTGCCAATATAATATGGGTGGATGACCATTATATATTGTTGGGTGGTTCACTTAGATGACATGTCCTCAGTGTTGTACCCTCATGTGACGGTTTCCAGATTTATACATCATCGCAATATCACTATTAAACATATGATACATGAGTTATCCCTTCAATCAGGTGTGCAATTTGTGAGGATCCAATTATCATCGTACAATTCTTGATGTATGCTCGTGAAACATGTGTTGGAGTTCTCATGAGATATATTAGAATGGTTGATGATCTTCATAATATACTAGATAATATAGTACTACCTATAAAGTCCAGGACCTACGAGCTGCAAGGTATGCTTATACTCATAGCTCATTTTCAAATGTAGGGGACCATGCATGGCTTAGCTCCTGCAGGTGGCATTGGGATATAACGAATCTATATTCTATGCTCTTGGGAGGACCCTTAGTGGTCATGATCGTGTGATTTATATAGGATTTATATGGTTGTAGAGATTTCGCTTGATCTGATATAGTCTTGGTGAGTCATAATACTTAAACTCCCGAGTTGGAGTTTATGTAAAATTACTACATCTCTATCGGTTTGGTATGTGATTATCCTATTATCAGTTGGTAAATTGTGATGGGATATGTATATTATATTACTGTGAAAATTAACATGTGAGACTAAATATATATCCTTAATGAGATGAACGTGAGTTATTTAGTTTGTACTCATTCGTATAGGATGGGTGTGAGATACCCTGATGGACTTTCCAAGTAGACCTTTAGTCAATTAAAAGGGTAGTGATAGATTCAATGGTTTTGATTTAGAACCTAATAGTATTAGTATATCACCCCGTGTTGTTGTAATATTTCCAAGTAAGCAAGTATTTAAATTGGACGTGCAGCTATGATTTTAACATTGAGGACTCGATGAAGCGTCTTTTTATTGTGTTGAAAACTGTGTTTAATCATTGATGTATTAGTTATTTTGATTGTACTATTGTAAATTTTTAATCTATTCCACTTCCAGATATTTGTATTGATATATCCATAATCAATTGTTAATACCACTTGTTATTATTCTAGACATGTAACTTGTAAGTATTAAAATGAACTTTTATAAAACATAACTTAAAATCCTTGCGAAATCTCAAGTATTGGGAGTATCCAATCACAACGCAATCAAATTTGTCCAAATCAACCTCATAGTTACTAGGATTATCAAATTGGAAGAGGCAAATGTTTTATAGCATGTATATAAAAATCATGTTTTACAAAACACAATTTTACAACCTTGTAACCTCCAAGGTATTAGGATTATCTAATCACGAGGCAACCCACTTCGTCTAAAGCAACCTCACAAGTAGTGGGAGTACTCAATCATAGATGATGAAGGTTTAGTGAAAGAATTTTTATTACTTTCATGAATGAAAGAAGGATTCAAGAAGGTAAAATGGAAATGAGGCATGAGTGTATCATATTGAATCATATTAAAAATATCACATTACAATAGTGAAGAGATCTAAAATGGCAGCATGAGATGCTATATATATATATATATATAAGTATGTTGTTTGACTGTTTTAAATAAGCTCGACATTACTTGAGATGCAAGTAATTACCATATCACTTATTTCAAAATGGATCTACAAAAAAATTACAATGAAAAAGGAGAAATGGATAATCAAAAATAAATATTAGTACAAAATGGATACTCTTAAAAGTATGGTATTGATTACAATGAAGTATTTACACATGTGGCTAGGTGGTATATCATTAGGACCATTATAGCAGCTGCTAAAAAAATACGGTATGTTTACCAACTTTGATGTTAAAAAATGCATTCCTACATGGTGAGTTAATTGAAGATGTTAAAATAAATCAACATGCTAGCTATCACAAAGGGAAACCTGAAATGGTTTACAAGTTGAGAAAATATTTATATGGTCTAAGGCAAGCTCCACGGGCCTGCTACAACAAAATAGACTCACACTTTTGTATTTCCAAGTTTCAAAAATGTCCTTATGAGCATACTATTTTTTTCAAACATGGAAGTGAAAGGAAGATCATCATTGGCAGTTTGTATGTGGATGATCTCACTTACACTTGCAATGACCTTTAAATGATGAATGAATTCAAGAAGTATACGAAAGGAGAATTTGTTATGACTAACTTGGGAAAAATGAGGAATTTCTTAAGGATTGAGGTAAAGCAAATCAAAGATGGAATCTTTATCCATAAACAAAAGTATGCAACTGAAATACTATCAAGATTTGGCATGTAAGGATGCAACAAAGTGTGTAGTCTTATTTTACATGGATGCATGTTTGTAAATTATGAAAATGGGAAAACTTCTGATGCAACCTTCTCCAAACAAATGGTAGGAAGTTAAATGTACATGCTAGCTATCAAGCCTGACATAGCATTTTCAATTTGTTAGGTGGCTAGATACATGGAGAGTCCTAATGAAATGCATGTAGAAACTACTAAAAAGATCCTAAGGTACATACGCGACACATTGGATCTTAGAATCCAATATAAACATGAAGGCACAAATGGTCTACAATTTATGGGATAGAGTGGCTAAGATTATGCAGGTGATGATGATGATAGATAAGGCATTTTAGGGCATGTGTTCAAGATTGGTTCTAAATAAATTTCTCGATTCTCATAGAAACAACCCATAATCACTTTTTTTTTACCACAAAAGTAGAGTTTGTCGTTGCTATATGGCAAGGAAAGTCACAAAATTGGCATCGTGGAGGTGGGCGATTCGCTCGATGATTGAAATGGTTTTGGTTCCTCAATGGTCCTTGATAGAGAGGCCGATTTGTATTATGATTATTTGAGACATTTTGGTGGCGTGGGGCTGACTGCATCGGGTGGAGTGAATCGCATGAAAAGGGATTCATATTTTGATTTGATCCATGACGACCTCCTCGACGAAAAGAACTACGTCCACAAAAATTCCGAGATCCATTTCGCTGATGGAAATTTGCTGTTGGGACAGTAACATCTGCAGTTGCATCTTCTCTCTGCAAGAATTCTTCGTGTCCAATGAGATGGATGTGTAACTCTTCAATGGTGAAAGATCGTTCTCTAGTTCGGATGGAGGCAGCGATGTCGCGATAATCAGATCCAAGACCGTTGAGTACATAGAGAGTGATGTCGTCATCTGAGATTGCAGCATCCAAGACTGCTAGTTCATCAGCGATTCGTTTCACCTGAAATAAAAATTCAGTGACAATTTGAGAGCCTTTACGGCTTCTCTGTGGCTGATTTTTGAGAGACATCACATGAGCTCGTGATGGATTTGCATACTTGGTTTCAATGGCCAACCATAGTTGACGAGCAGTGTCACATGAGGAGAAGGCAACGCTATCGCGTTCATTCATGGAGGCGAGTAGAAAGTTAACAATAAGTTGATCATTTGCGAACCAATCTTCATAGGAAGGATTGTTGGTTGAGATGCCATTAGTGGTGATAAACTCTGGTTGTGATGCTACTTTTCCAGTGATGTAGCCTATGCATTTCATGCCAGCAAGTAGTGAATTGATTTGGCGGCACCAAGCGAAAAAGTTGGACGCATAAAGCTTAATGGATATTTGGGCACCATGTTTTAGAGGTGAAAGTTTGACAGGATTTGTGTTTGTTTTTGAGGAGTTGACTGGCATGGGATCTATGTTTGAGGAATCTGTAGACATGATGGATCGTGCACTCTTTAGAGTCTAAGAGGAGGCTGATACCATATAAGGAATAATGATTTTGCTATATTATTCACAAGAAATATTGATACAATATATAGAAACAGATTTACTGTCATAATAATTGTTTCCTACTGTTATTGCTTAATTTCCTCTAATTAATTATAACTTGATTTGATTGTTTAATCCTAGAATAATTCTCATCTTGAATGCTTGATCCTAGAGTGTCTCTTAATTTAAATGCTTTGACTCTGTAACCTTAACAGTTTCGAATCACCTTGACAGTACCTGCATGCACATAGATCCACATGTCAAGGAGTTTGACTAAGAAATGTGTCGACTCACTTGAAGATAACTCAAGGAAAATGATTAATCGTCTTCTATGATGATAGTTCCTTAATCAAGCTACCAAAGAATTCAATTATACATGGAAGAAGCAAACACATTGATACAAATTTCTACTTTCTAAGTGACCTTATTAAGAAATGAGTGATTGAATTAAAGCATTACAACTCTCAAGATCAATTGAATGATATTCTCACAAAATCATTAAAGTTTGAGTCCTTAATTGAATTATAGGAGGACTTATAAGGAGTCATTAAATTAAAGCATTGCAACTTTCAAATTCAATTGACTTATATCCTCACAAAACCATCTAAGCTTTAGTATTACTTGATTTCTTGTAATAGATATTAAAGTATAGAAGAATTTTTTGTATGAGATTGTTGTTTGACAGTTTTGAATAAGTTTCACATTACTTGAGATGCAAGTACTGTCTATAATAGTAGTTTTATTATATATAAATTCTTGTGGCAATGAAATAAATAAAAGTTACCATTGTATTCAACATTTATAACCAACTCTAACAAGTTGCTAATTAACTTCTATATTCTATATTCTATTGATTTAAAAAAATTCATTCCACTTTTATAAATTCAATTTAAATAATTAAAATTTTAAAATAAATAATTAAATATTTTTGCACTGCCCGTATTCTCACTCTCTAAAATATAAATTATTGTGGTTACATTATTATCAATATGATGGTAAGACACAAACACGTAGGAGAAAGGTTGAGAAAAAGAAACAATGAAGAAAAGTGACAGAACGAACATGTGGATAGAATTAGATTTTATAAAAAGTTGCAATATCAAATATACATTATTAAGACCATAAAGAAGCACAAATTAGAGAAGAAAATGAGTAATAATAAAACCAAAACATTTTTTTGGATATAAAATGTGACACTGATACAATATTCCAATGCCGTTTCAATCCATTTTTGTTTTTTTTTTATCTCATTAAAACGCAAAACAACACTAGATTTAGTGTGTTTTATTTTTGTAACACGTGAACAAAATATTTAATATGAATTATTAATTGAGTGTATTTTGTACCATGGGAACCAAAATATCCAATACTAAGTATTAGACATCTTTGTTTAAATATACTCTCTCATACTGTTATTATAAAAAAAAAATTGCATTTAAAAAAAATTATTTGTTTACCTTAATGCATAAATATGAATAAATATTACTGTTAAAAATTGAACACGAAACAACAAATCATATCTATTTAATTTAATTAACACATAGAAGTTGAGTTATTTCACTTCCCTAAAACAAAATTACATTTACGTTTAAAGTAATTTAATTTAAAAAATTAATCTTTAAATTTATAAAAAAATATAAATTAAATTTACTCTTCCCTATTTTTTTTAATAATAAAGCTTAATCAAATAAATTTACCAAATAATTTTTTCTAACAAATAAAAAATATATTCTATTCTATTAATTTCAAAATAAATAGTGTACAAATATTAAAAAATATAATAAATTAACAAATCTAATTGTCCACACTAAATAAATTCCACGCTGACATCTTAAATATTATTTCATTAATACACATAAATTATTCATTCATTGATTAAAATATTAATATGTAAACTTTGTAGATCCATTTCCATTTCATCGTATTAGAATTTAATTCATTCGATCTCCGCTTATTTTTTATTTCAACATGAAACAAATTTAGGATTAAAGTAAGACATATTTTCAAAACAAGAATAACGACCAGAGAGGAAGGAATTAAAAAAAGGATATTAGCAGTAGTAGTATCTTGCGTGAATCGAAACGTAGTCGTACTAAATGCCAAAGGACTATAGAGCAGACAAAGACATGGTGTTTATTAAATGCAAAAAAGAAAAAAATGCATTAAAAAACAATGAAAAGTTAAACAATTACTGTAGAATAGCATAAAGTGTATGATGACAAGATGATGCGTTTTCGAGTTCTCATTGGCTAATAGCATACTCACCTGTACGGATACGTTTCATTAATGCAATTTTTTTCCAATTTTTACTCTTTCCTGTCCCACTTGTCCCGCACACTTGTAACTCTAGCCCCACACTCTTTCTTTCTCTCTCTTCTTTTTTCACCAATGAATGAATCAAATCAATGCATTTCATTTGCGTTTTCAATATCTCTCTTTCTATGGATAGTATTATCTTTAAGTTTATTTTACACATGCATTTCATTATTTAATCCATTATCGATTAATGACTATCTATATATATATATATATATATATATATATATATATATATATATATATATATATATATATTTGGTATTTCTTTGTTTCTGTGATAATTATTCTATTTGTCCCAAAATAATTGATATTTTAAGTTTTTAAGATCATACTAATTATGTATTTGATTATTTGTCCAAAAAAAATTAATAATTAAGATTACATAAATATCAATTTAATATATTTTATTTTAAATTATAATGAGGATAAATATATGAATTTTAAATAAAAATAATATAATAATTTTTTTAAAATTTTGTTATTAATAAAATAATATAAGAAAATTTTTTGGTACTTTAAAGTTTAGTTGGGTAAGGATATATCATAGGCAAATTTCATTAAAAAATTTAATTTCTTATTAAATCAATATATAAAATTGACACAATATTAAATAATTAAATAATAAATATATATTCTATCAAACTTTAGGATATTCAGGTGTCGTATTATTTTAATTTGTGTAAAATAATCAAATATATATATATATATATATATATATATATATATATATATATAACAAGATAATAAAATATATTATTTATAAAATATTTATACAAAATATATATACTACTATACAATATAATAAAAGAAGTTGGAGAATCTGAATTCAAATTCAATGAATAATAAAAATACAATTTTAATAGATAATTACTAACTATAATAATAATAATAATAATAATAATAATAATAATTGAACATATTAGTTTATAGCATATTTTTGGGAAAATAAAAAAATATCCACCTATGAAGTAACTCATCTGAAACATAATAGTTGATTTAAATAAGTGTAAATTATTCTTTAAGATTCAATTTTGAAAAAAAAAATATTTTTTGTTTATATTTATATATTAATGTTAAAAATTTATTGATATTTATTTTATGAATTAATCTAGTAAAAACATAAAATGAAGGTGTTTGTTGGTATTATATTAAAAGTAATTAAGATCCCTTTTAAGTAAAGAAATATTTTAGGGGTCCCATATCTTGGATTTTACCAAAACAAGAAAAAAGAAGAGGTTTTGAAAATTGTATAAACCATAAAATAGTTTCTTAAAATGGTGGGGCTGAATGAAACTAAAGGCACAATAGGTGGTTGAATAAGGAAAGCTAACTCTGTCTCTGCTATGCACTTCTTTTCTCTCTTTTTTGGGTGCTTCTTTTCTCTTCTATTAATTTCTTTCCTTTCATTTTCTTTCCCTTTTCTATCTATCCACTGCCCTCCCTCACTTATTTTTCTCTCTTTCTTTTCCAATTTCGTCTAATTTCAACAACATCACCACCAACAACAAACCCTTCTCTCTTCTATCCAGGTAAGATCATTTCATTTCAACCAATCATTTTTATTTCTTTTCCAAATTTAGAAACTTTTTTTTCTTTCTTTCTTATAGATCCTTCACTCTCAACATATTTCTACATACTTTTGTTCATCTATGTTCATCATTTCATTTTTATTTTTATTTATTTATTTATTTATTATTATTTTTATTATTTTTATTTAACCTTCACCTTTCATATTACACTTGTTGACTTTAATTTCTGTTTTTTATTTTTTAATTTGTGATAATTATTAATTTACAGAGAAATTGAATAAAAATGGTGAGAGGAAAAACTCAGATGAAACGTATAGAGAATGCAACAAGCAGACAAGTTACATTTTCAAAGAGAAGAAATGGTTTGTTGAAGAAAGCCTTTGAACTATCTGTTCTTTGTGATGCTGAAGTTGCTCTTATCATCTTTTCTCCAAGAGGAAAACTTTATGAGTTTTCTAGCTCCTGGTAATTATTTTATTATTATTATTATATACTTTAGATTTGCAAATTTATTGTTTTATAATCTATATAGTTTTTTTCTTTAATATTGCATCGATACATCTGCAAAAATATTTCATGCACCATATTTATAGTAGTAGAGAGATTCAAGATATTTTACATAATATATTAATTAATTAGCCACAGAATCACAGTATAGTTGATTGATTTGATAGGAAGTAATGAGTTTATTTGATCTTTTCATTTTTACCTTTTTTCATTAATCTCAAAAGTAAGTGAATGAAAAGTGATTTGGTCAAATCCTGATTATTTTTAAAGGAGATTAAGTTTTAGTTTACCCTAATCCATAAATTATAATCTAAAAAATTTACACCAAAATGGAAGACAAGAAGGAATAGAAGACAATCGGACAACAAACTGCGCGCTGTAGTCTATTTGCATTGTTATCTTTTTAAATCATTTCGCTTAAAAACTTTGGTTTTCATTTCCATATAATTTGGTTGATGAGTTAAAGAAAATTGATAGATGAAACCCTGCTAATTTAACATTAGTTGCATTGATGTGAAGTTTAGGGGGCCTAATAGGTTTATTAGGGGTGGGATTAAGGGTTTGTTATGGAATCAAGGGGCAGGGTTTTAAATCTTAATACTCATTATAATGAAAAGGAATTGTACTTGTTTTCTTGAGTAATGGATTATAGAGGTCTATCTCTATCATATGTAGCAAAACACTGACATACAATATTGTTCATGACATAGAAGAAAGGGTTTTACACACACTAACATTGTTAAGACTTAAGAATTGTATATATAGTAATTAATTATACTTAAGAGTTTGGATTGAACTCTCAACATTCTTGTCACTTACAACTTCTTAACTCATCATGAATAATGACCAAAATATCTTATATATCTCCAAAAGTAATAAAGACTAAGGTTTTGATAAATATATTAAACTTCAACATGTTGTTATTTTATTAGTTTATTTTACTTTTTTATAATCAAAAGATAATATTATACAAAATATCTAGTATCAATAAGGCAGCATAAGTTACTTTTAAAACATAAGTACATAACTATCTCTTGATATCATTTATTTTCTTTCCTTTCTTATATTGAGTTGTATATATTTTAAAGTAGGTTTGAAATTATTATTTATTATAATAAGTATGATTAAAATTATTAAATATGATTGATATTTGTTGATGTACTTAGGTAGTCGTACGCGTGCGCCTTACCTTTTTTTATGTATAGTTCTAAAAGACTAAAAAACAATACTTAACGGAATGAGACTAAATCTCAGTGAATTTCTTACTACAACCACATAAATTATTGGTTAAATATACCTTCAAAATTTAAAAAGCCAAAAAACATAAATTCTGGATTTATAAATAAAGGAAATTCTCATTAAGTAAAAAAAATATGGTCTAGAAGAAACTTAAGCAAAAAGTTGTATAATTTTTTTGTTGGTGTATCTGAATTGGAGTACTTCTTTCACTCTCTAAATAAATTTTGCTTATTAAAAAAACTTGTAAAGTGTATTGTAATATTTAACTTTAAGTTGTCATATGCAACTTTAAGTTTGAATAATAAAAAACAACCATAACAACCACACAATCTTATTATAATTTGTTTTTATTCTTAAGTCAGATTTGTTTTCCTATTTGTCATATTATTTTCTTAAGTCAGATTTGTTTTCCTATTTGTCATGTTTTTTTCTTTTGACAAAAATGATGCAAGTTAAAATCTTAAAGTGAAAAAGAAAGAGATGAACTATGAAATACATAGTTAAGAAATAATGTAATGAATATGAGTTAATACTTGAAGCATACTATATAGCATGTCATGGTTTTGCTTTTACGTTGCATGCATAGCACAGTTTTTAAAAAGTTATGACTCTTTTTTGGACTGAAATTGATTAATATATTGAATAATATCCACGTGTATGACTTTATCTGCAGTTTGTTTGTTTGTCCTATAAAGAAAAGAAGAAAATATTATTGAAAGAGTACAAGGAAACTTAATCAAGAATTCACTAAACATAACTCAAGTTGTTCTGTTAGTTGAAATTCATAATTTTGTAGAAATTTAGTGTCAAAATAGTTAGCCAAAATATTAGAAGTTAGCGGTATTTGACATAATCGAATATAACATAAGTGTTAATTGTAATTTTATATTTTGCACTTGTTTTTGTTAAGAAATGTGGTTGGACCTGACTCAACTCTAGAAAACCGGTTGGTAGAGTGAGAATTGCCCCCACTTATAAACACATGTTCAGGCCATATATTGTCCGATGTGGGACTCTTAACACACCCCATCACGCCCAGGACTGAACATTTGGAGCGTGGAAATAAATGGTAGAGGGAACCTGATAGCAGGTGGCCCACCGGATCTTAAACGAGGCTCTTGATACCATGTTAAGAAATGTGGTTGGACCTACTCACAGTAGTGCATATTAGCGGTCGCTGCGAAATTCTAATCCAGCCAAATATGAAGTTGGCCGTTTTAGGAAGTAACACAGCCCCTTCCTCAGATGATGTCAAATGCATCCTAGGCTCAGTTGGAGTTGAGGCCGAGGCAGAGGAAGAGGTCGAGGTGGTTACGGTTGAGGTGACAATGGTCGTTGCAGCAACCATAGCAACAATCCTACCAACCACCAGAATTTAGACAACTCAAGAAGAGGAAGAGGTCGAGGTGGCTATCGTGGGGGTAATCATTCAAACAATTATCGTCCAAAATCTAATGTTGAGTGTTATCGCTGTCATAAATATGGTCATTATTAAAATGAATGTAGAATTAACTTGAATGGCCAAAATGGAGAAATGACTAACTTTGCATAAAGAGAAGAAGAGGAATCTCTCTTGATGGTGTGCAATGTGACCGAGGAAATTCCAGATAATCTGTGGTATTTGGATACTGGCTGCAGCAATCATATGTGGCGATAAGAATGCATTCTCTGACTTAGACGAATCATTTCGCAGCACTGTTAAATTTGGTGACAACTCTACTGTTTCTGTCATGGGAAAAGGAACAATTGGCATTCATACCAAGAAAAATTATGTTCAAACTATTTCTAATGTTCTTTTTGTTCCAGACTTGAAAACAAATTTACTAAGTGTTGGTCAGCTTCAAGAAAAGGGATATGGAATCTATGTCAAAAATGGAGTTTGCAGAATTGAAGATGAAAAATTGGGTTTGATAGCTCAAGTGAACATGACAGCTAATAGAATGTTTCCATTGTATCTACAAGACAATACTCAATCATTTCTTTCTGCAAGGTTAAAAGAAAAGGAATGACTTTGGCACTTTCGCTACGGGCATCTTAGTTTTGGTGGGTTAAAGACTTTACAACAAAAGAATATGGTGACTGGTCTTCCTCAAATCACAATCCCTTCTGAAGTTTGTGAAGAATGTGTCGTTAGAAAACAACACCGGAATCAATTCCCACAAGGAAAATCATGGAGGGCAAAGGCTGCACTAGAGCTTGTTCATTCCGATATATGCGGACCAACTACTCCATTTTCTAATGGAGGTAAGAGGTATATAATTACTTTCATTGATGATTTTAGTCGTAAAGTTTGGGTTTATTTCTTGCAAGAAAAATCTGAAGCATTTCTAGCATTTAAAAGCTATAAAGCATTGGTTGAAAAAGAGGTAGGCAGTCTAATCAAAGTTCTACGCACAGATTGCGGTGGAGAATATAGTTCACATAAATTTGCAAATTTTTGTGAGAGTCATGGAATCAAAAGGCAACTTACAGCAGCTAATACGCCCCAACAAAATGGCGTATGTGAGAGGAAAAATCGCACTATTATGAATATGGTGCGTAGCATTTTGTCAAGGAGTTGTATTCCAAAAAGTTTTTTGCCAGAAGCTGTCAACTAGAGCATACATGTACTGAACAGAAGTTCCACACTTGTTGTTCAAAATGACACCGGAAGAAGCATGGAGCGGAAGAAAACCGGCCGTAGAATATTTCCGAGTATTTGGGTGTATTGCTTATGCTCATATTGCAGATCATAAGAGAAAAAAGCTAGATAGCAAGGGAGAAAAATGCATTTTTCTTGGTGTTAGTGATGCATCAAAAGCTTACAAATTATACAATCCAAGCACCAAGAAAATTGTCATTATCCGCGATGTAGTCTTTGATGAAGAAGCGACCTGGTCATGGAAAGAAGATGAGGCTAAACAATGTATCCCAATAGCCTTTGATGATAATGAGGAAAGGGAGAAACCTATGGAAAATGTGCAAGAAGTAGAAGGAAATCAGAATGTTCATATAGCTGATCAAAGTCCACTTATAGCTGAATCACAAAGGCCTCAACGTCATAGAAGAATACCTGCATGGATGGAAGATTATGAGGTTACTGGAGTTGACCAAGGTGAGGATGTACTTACACATTTTACTCTCTTTTCAGATTGTGATCCTACTACTTTTGAAGTTGCTGTCAAGGAATCAAAATGGAAAAAGGCTATGGATGCAGAAATTGCATCAATAGAAAAAAATGATACTTGGGAACTATGTGATCTACCAAATGGATAGGAACCCATTGGTGTGAAATGGGTTTTCAAAACAAAGCTAAATGAGAAAGGAGAAGTTGGCAAGTATAAGGCTCGCTTGGTTGCCAATGGATACAAGCAACGGTACGGGATTGATTACCAGAAGTTTTCTCTCCAATTGCAAGGCATGACACAATCAGATTAGTGGTTGCATTAGCGGCACTACAATATTGGCAGATTTTCCAGCTTGATGTCAAATCGACATTCTTGCATGGATACTTGGAAGAACATGTATATGTAGATCAACCTCCTGGCTATGTAAAGGTTGGATTAAAACATACAATTTATAAATTAAAGAAAGCTCTCTATGGACTAAAACAAGCTCCACGAGCTTGGTATAGTCGCATTGAAGCTTATTTTCTGAAAAAGGGTTTTCACAGATGTCCATATGAGCACACACTTTTTGTTAAAATGGGAGATATCGGGAAATTGCTCATTGTGTGTTTATATGTTGACGGTCTTATATTTACTGGAAATGATGATGCCATGATGAAAGAATTCAAGAAATCTATGATGATTGAATTAGAAATGGCTGACCTTGGTATGATGCATTACTTCCTTGGAAAAGAAGTAGTGCAATCAGCTTATGAGATCTTTATTTCTCAAAGGAAGTATGTGCAAGATATTTTGGACAGATTTAAAATGCAGGACTGTAATCCTGTAAGCACTCCAACCGAGTTTGGCTTGAAGCTAAACAAAGATCGTGATGGAAAGAAAATGGACAGCACACTTGACAAGCAAATTGTTGGCAGCTTAATGTACTTAACAACAATGAGGCCTGACAATGTATTATGTGAGCTTAATAAGCAGATATATGGAGAGTCCAACAGAAATGCATTTGTTAGCTGCCAAGAGAATTCTTCGCTATTAACAAGGAACTAAAGATTTTGGGCTGTTCTACAAGAAAGGTAAAAAGTTGGAATTATTCGAGTTTTCGGATAGTGATTATGCAGGAGATCAAGATGATAGAAGAAACACCTCTGGCTATGCTTTCTTGTTGGGGACAGGAGCTGTTTCATGGTCTTCTAAGAAGCAACAAATTGTCATTATGTCATCTACAGAAGCTGAATTCATTGCTGCAACAGCTTGTGCTTGTCAAGCTATTTGGTTGAGACGGATTCTTGAAAAGCTACGGTCAAAACAAGTTGAAGCTACCACAATTTTTTGTGACAACAACGCAGCAATCAAACTTTCCAAGAATCCTGTACTACATGGTAGAAGTAAGCACATTGATGTGAAATATTATTTTCTAAGAGATCTTAGCAATGATGGAACAATTAAATTGGTTTATTGTAAGAGTGAAAATCGGGTTGCAGACATTTTGACCAAGCCCCTAAAGCCTGCTGCATTTTTCAAGCTTCGAAGTATGCAAGGAGTTTGTTCGGTAATGGAGACAAAATAAAGAAAGAGGTTACTGCATTGTGCTTGTTTCTAAACTGATATTATCTATAGATATCAGTTTATGGGATGGTGTTAAGATTTATTTATTTATTTGTTTAGTTAAGATTTATGTATTTATTTATTTGTTTTAGAATTGTTTCTGTTTAAAATTAATGGCAGTTGCTAAAACCTGGTCTTTAGGAATTGTGGTATCGTGTGTTAGTTAGTTAGTGGATAGCTAGTTTTTAGGGAAACTGGAAACAACTGTTATGCTTTGTAATGCCTACAAAAGAGACCTATTCTTATGAATATAAACATCCAGTATTTTGCTTCTCTTATATCAGTTTTAGGTCTGAACTTTAGTTGCCTATATAAAAGGGCATGTTATGATGTAAATAGCACAACATCAACTCCACTCAAGAAGGATTTATGCTTTTCACAAATTAAGTTTATAGTGTTACTCTCTTTTCTGTCTTCTTCTCACATCTTTCTTAAAAACCCTTTTATTCCAACAAATTGGTATCAAGGAGCCCAGGTTACGATTCAGAGAAAATTTGTAATGTAAAATGGAACAACAACATCAACGCAATTTCCAACGAATCTCCTAATTTTCAAAGGTGAGAGCTACGAACGGTGGGTTGCGCAGATGAAGGTCATTTTCAGATTTTAAGATGTGGTTGAAATCGTGAACGGTGAAGTACCTAAGTTGGAAGAGAATACGAACGATGTTCAGCAAGCTGCGCACAAGGAGCGAAGAAAAAAAGATGAAAAAACTCTATTCTTTATCCATCAATGTGTGCATCCTAACGTGTTTGAGAAGATCATTGAAGAATAAACTGTTAATGGAGTATGGGACAAGTTAAAGAACTTGTACGACAGAGATGAGAAGCTGAATAGGGTGAAGTTGAGACGTTGAGAAAGTAATTCCAGATGAAGGAAGATGAATCAGTCTCAGAATACTTTTCACGTGTGGTGTTGTTAACAAACCAAATGAAGGCGTGTGGTGAATCAATCAACGATTTGTAGAAGATTGAGAAAATATTGAGATCTCTGACTGTGAATTTTGATTACATTGTGGTGTTAATTAAAGAGTCCAAGAACCCAACTTAGATGAAGATAGAAGAACTTCAAGCTTCATTAGAGGCTCATGAGATGAGGCTAAAGCAAAGGAACTCAGAAAGGGAGAATGTGGCTGAACATGCACTACAAGCAAGATTCATAAAGAAATCGAGGAAAGAGAAAGTGAAGCCTGAAAAGAATCTTGCTAATGATGAGAAGTCAAGCAAGAATTAAAAGAATTACTCTGATTTGACAAAGAAAGGCCTAGGCAATAAGTATTATGGGAAGAAAGTTGACATGAAGAAGGTGCAGTGTTACAACTGTCAAAGATTTGGCAATTATACTCGAGACTGTCGAAAAATGAAGGATGCATGAGCGAAAGATACCAACGAAATACGATATGCACTTGCTGGAGATAATGATTCTGATGATGTGCTACTCATGGCAAACACTTAGTCGAACACTGAGCAAACCAACATGTGGTAGCTGGATTCAGGATGCAGTAACCACTTGACTAGTAATAAAAAATGGTTCACTAAGCTAGATGAATCAGTTGAGAAAGTGATAAATTTCCATATGGCAGGCACATCACATCAGGTGAAAAAGGAGATATTTCTGTTGTTAGAAAGGATGATCGAAAAGCAAGCATCACTGATGTGTTGCATGTTCGACGACAAGTAACTTGATAAACGTAGATTCAGTTACTCACAAAAGGGTACAACATGAAGCTAGAAAAGAATCAGATGAAGGTGTATCATGATGATGAAAGGTTGATTCAGAAGGCACCATTAGCAGACAACAAGACCTTCAAAGTAGAGATCAACACATTTGATCACAAGTGTCTTGCTTCGACTATAGAAGAAGACAAGAACTGGCCATGACATCACATGTATGGACATCTAAACTTCAAAAGTTTAGGTACGCTCAACCAGAAGAAGATGGTGTATGGCTTACCTCAGGTGAAGGAACCAAGTCAGGTGTGTGAGGAATGTTACAAATAGAAGCAGGCTAGGAAAGCATTCAAGCATGACTTGTCATGAGGTTGAAGGAAAAGCTGGAGCTAGTTCACTCTGATGTGTGTGGACAATTAAAAGTGAGGTTGAATGGAGGTAACTGCTATTTCCTAACTTTCATAGATGAATTCACCAGATATATGTGGATTTACCGTATTGAAAGGAAGAGTGAGGTATTCACACAATTCAAGAAGTTAAAATTGCATGTCGAGAAACAAAGTGAATCAAAGTTGAAGAAATTGAGAATTGATGGTGGTTGTGAATACACTTCTCGAGAATTTGATAGATTTTGCAATGAGGAAGGTATAGAGAATCAGATCATTGCACCATATACACCTCAGCATAATGGCATAGCTAGGAGAAAGAATCAAAATATACTGAACATGACTAGGAGCATGTTGAAAGCTAGAATATGCCAAAGAGATTTTAGGGTGAAGTAGCTTCGACAACAGTAGATATTCTCAACAGATGTCCAACCAAAAAGATGGGTGAGAGGACTCCTTATGAGCCTTGTACAAGTGTAAAGCCGAATGTTAGTCATCTTAGAGTGCTTGTATCAATATGCTTCAAACATGTATCTGGACAATTGAGGAAGTTAAATGATCGAAGTCAGACCATGGTGGTCATAGGTCATCATTCGACTGGTGCATACAAGCTCTATTCACCAAATGATGATAAACTTGTGATCAATCGAGATGTTCTAGTGGATGAAATCAAAGGGTGGGATTTGATTCATAGGTCAATCCAACAAGAGTCATATACGGTTACAATTGTGTCTGATGAAGACTAACAAACTGAAGTTCTAACCAATCAAAACGAAGAACCACCCAAGTAGAATGTTAGAAGATCGACAAGAGAAAAAATTGAGTCGACAAGGCTAGCTGTAGTCTATCCTGATTATTTTTACCTTTTTTTCATTAATATAAAAAGTAAGTGGATGAAAAGTGATTTGGTCAAATCCTGATTATTTTTAAAGGAGATTAAGTTTTAGTTTACCCTAATCCATAAACTATAATCTAAAAAAATTACACCAAAATGGAAGACAAGAAGGAATGGAAGACAATCGGACAACAAACTGCGATGTTGTCTATCTGCGTCGTTATCTTTTTAAATCATTTCTCTTAAAAATTTTGGTTTTCATTTCCATATAATTTGGTTGATGAGTTAAAGAAAACTGATAGATGAAACCCTGCTAATTTAACATTAGTTGCAAAAAATTAACTTTGGTGTATTAGGTTGTTACAAAAAATTAACCTTGAGTGCATGTCATCAATTCTTTGCGAAGTTGAAACACGCGAGGTCCATTGTTCTGCAGGTAGCTTGTTTGCAATTCATGCCAGATCGCCCAAAAGTTTGACGAGCCAATCATACTTTCTGAAATATCCTTAGAAATGGACAAGAGTAACCTAGACGCAATGAAATTGTATTTTCTACGGCAAAGGGTAAAAACATGACTATCCTCGAGAGGAGACGGCAAATAGATATCAACAAATCCTAGCCTGTTCTTGACTCCAAGAGTGATGAGCATTCGGAGTCGTCTCAAACTATTGAGAGACCCTGTGTAAGAATCTGAAGTTAACTTCATTTGAGTCATGATTTTTTTTCTAAGTGACCCTATTTAATCGTGAAATATGTGTATGAAGTTCCTTTTAAGATAGCTTTATTATGAAAAAGTGTGAAACCCTGTGCTATAGGCTGCCTTACACGCCCTAAAAAACGGCGAGTATCAAACAACACTATGAATAGTAATTATGACTAATGAATTCATGAAAAACGAGTTTGCAACTTGCATTATCCGAGTGATGAAAAAAAGTTCGATTGTAGATCTCCTATAATCAAGTAACGATGCATAAACAAGATATTGAAATGAAATCAAGAAAGAACAACACTTTCATAAAATATGAGAGAAAGGAAACTTGTGATAAGAACAGCCAATACTCCAAAAATATAAGAGAGATAATATGTCTCCACAAAATCCAACATAGTATTAGTTGAATTGATTATATTGATCAAACAAAACTCTAATGCTCTATTGAAGATCAAATGTTTATTTAGTTCGTAAAGAATTTTTATTTAGTTCGTAAATCTCAAAATCTTTTTAATACATTTTTATAGTTTTTCTTTTAAAAATAAGTTTTCTCTATCTTTAGCAGCTAGACTATTTTACTTATTAAATACATATATTTATTAATTGGAGCATAATAGTATTCTAATTCATATTTGTACTCTAATCATTATTATGCATTAAGATGTATATTCTTTTTCTTAATTATTTTATTTTTGTTTTAGATGAAATATTTATTGTGTTTAATGTAACAGCATGCAGGACACGATTGAACGGTATCGTAGAAATACCAGGAGTGCTCAACCATCGCAAAGATCAGATGAACAAAATATGCAGGTAATTTATTCTTTAACAATTCCCTATATTTTTCATCATTAAAAATTGAATTGGTATTGAAATATTTGGATATAATTATAATATTAATATTTATGAAATATCCTTTCAAGACATTCTAGCAAATGCTTTATGATACGATCCCATACCCCATATTAATATTTATGAAAATGCACAATTTTTTTTAAGAATATATATCTAATGAACTTCAAGACCGTTTAATGACCCAAATCTAGCGAATGCTTAATTGAAAATGGACAAAATTTTGTGAGAAAATATATATATTTTTTAATTTTAAAAAAATTAGTTTCAGTTTTAATTACTAATGAATAGATAATAAAATTTTTAGGTGAATAATTGTGTGCAATATTTAAAATTAATAAAAAATAATAATTATTTTTGTTATTTTAAGAAATAAATTAGTTTCTATTTAAACTTAAAAATAAGTAAAACTTAAGTGAAATATACAAATCCGGAATTTTAGAGTTAATTGGTGGTTGGCTGGTTGCCCCTCGAGGTAGGCCCAAACAAATACAAATACATTTAAACGCAACTTAATCAAAAGTATATTAAAAATAGATAATTAAACTTTTTATGTCTATGTTCCATAGTTGTAGTGCCACTAAACTGAGAGGATGAAGGTTATAGAATCACAAATTGAGAACATTGAACACCCATAAACATAATTAAAATAATATTTTAAGAAGTGTTAGTGTACGATGTACTTTTAGTGAGGAGAGAAAGAATGACAGAGAATAAAGAAATAATGATTATATATTGGAATATGATTGTGTTATAAAGTGAATTACAGTGTCTATTTATATACATGTAATTTGACTACTAAGTAACAAATATAATAAATTCTAATTAACTTTGGGCTTGTGCTACATAAGTTAGATTATATCACAACATACTCTCCTATAATCAAAGTTCTCAAATTCAAGAATTTGTTAATCTTCAAACCTTTGGTGAAAATGTCGGTCAACTGTGCTTCACTTGAGCAATGTCGTACTTCAAGTTCTCATCGATTTACCTTCTCCCTTAAGAAGTGAAATCTAGTTTCGATGTGCTTACTCTTTCCATGAAAAACTGGATTCTTCACAAGATTTATGGCTGACTTGTTATCGATCTTCAGCACTAGAGATTTCTTCACTTCGACTCAATCTCTTGCAACACAGATCTGATACAAATTGTTTAACACACAACATAGGATCCTACTATATATTCAGTCTCACATGATGACAATGCCACCACATGTTGCTTTCTCGAGCACCATGAGATTGACACCAAATACTTGAAAGAAATAACCAGTTGTGCTTCTCTGATATTCCTTATCTCCATACCAATCAACATTTGAATCACAAGTAATCTTAACTTCTTTACTTTCAGAGTGTCGTCGAAATAGAATTTCATAGTTTATCGATCCTTTTAAGTATCCCTGGATTCTTCTTGCAGCCTTCTTGTGTGACACCCTTGGTTCACTCATGTATCTGCTCACTGATCCGACTAAGAAACTTATATCAGGACAATTGTTGCAAACATATCTCAGAGATCCGACAATTTATTTGAACAAAGTTGCATCGAATTTGTCTTCCTGTTCATGCTTCTCCAACTTCAAATTTGGTTTGACAGGCAAAGATGCATAAGTCAAATCAACCATCCTAAATCTCTTGAGTATCATTTCTTTGACATACTTTCTTTGATGTAGCACCATACATTGCTTCGACATTTGAAATTCCATGCCTAGGAAATAAAATAAGTTTCCCTTATTCGACATTTCAAATTCTCTCATCATCAGCTCCTTGAACTTCGACAAGTTCTTCAAGCTATTTCCAGTTACTAACAAGTCATTGACATATAAGCAGATAATTGTTATATCTTGTGCCACAACCAGAACATAGACCCCATACTCATATTTGCATTTGACGAATCCTAATTCGACTAAGTATGAGTCAATCTTCTTGTTTCATGCCCTAGGTGTCTGCTTGAGGCCATATACCGCTTTGTGCAACTTATACACTTTCCTTGCTTCCTCCTATATCACAAACCCAAGAGGTTGTGTGACATAAACTTCTTCGTCTAAGGGACCATTCAAAAATGCTGATTTTACATCTAAGTGAAATGTCGACCAGCCTAACTTGCATGCCAAGGCTACTACCAATCCGACAATCTCCAATCTTGCGACAGGTCCATATACTTCAGATTAGTCGAGTCCTGCTCTGTGTAAAAAACTTCGAGCTACCAATCTCGCCTTATGTCTTGATATCGACCCATCAAAATTGTGCTTTAGCTTGAACACCCACTTCACTTTAATAGCTTTTGTATGTGCTGAAAATTCGACTAACTCCCATGTGTTGTTTCTTTCGATTGCTTGTAACTCTTCGACCATAGCAGACTTCCACTTCATATTCTTTAAAGCCTTGCTATAGTTGATTGGTTCAGCACCTGCAAGTAAAGCAAAATGAACTAATTCTCCATATGGTGCGACTCCATCATCACCAGTCACTTTGTAGTCGTGAAGTCTTGCTGGACGAGCTCTAGTTCTTTGAGGTTTATGGCTTGTGCTAACCACACCTTCTTCCACTTCAATTGTTTCGGTAATGTTAACATCTGCTCCGATTTTGACTTCGACTAGAATATCAGCAAAATCATCGACTTCGACTTCATTGGTTTCTTCGTCGACGCCATAGCTCATAAATGTCTTGTTAATTGGATCACCAGAATTCCAATCCCAGGCTGAATTTTCATCAATCACAATGTCTCAACTCATCACGATCTTATTGTTCATTAGATTGAATAACCTATATGCGTCATTCTTATGATATCCTACCATAATCATAGGTTTACTATTATCATCAAGCTTTCTTCTCCTAGCATCAAGAATATGCTTGTAGCAAATAGAGCCAAACACCTTCAGATGACTCGCTGATGGTCATTTGCTAATCCAAATTTCTTCTGGAACCTTGTTCTTCAATTTCTTGGTAGGGCATCTATTCAGAATATAAATAGTAGTGGAAACAACTTCACCCCATAAGGATTTTGGGAAATTCTTCTGCTTCAGCATGCATCTCGCCGTGTTTAATAGGCTCATATTTCTTTTTTATGCTATTCCATTATGTTGAGGCGTGTAAGGGGCAATTACCTCATGGTCGACACCATGTTTTGCACAAAACTCTTCAAACTTCTTGGATGTGTATTAGCCACCTCCATCTGTTCGTAGAACTTTGATCTTCTTCTCACTCTGGTTTTCGACAAGCATCATGAATCTCTTAAAGATTTCAAATACTTTGTCCTTTTGCTTGATCACATAGATCCAAAGCTTCCGACTAAACTCATTGACAAATGAAACAAAATACTTGTTTCCATCAATGGTATGCTCCCCAAAGGGCCACATACATCTGAATGTACAACTTCGAGTATGCAGGAGGATCTCATTGGCTGAGTCGAAACGAAAAACTTTCTGGATTACCTTTTAACTGAGCAACTTTCACAGAGTTTGTCGGGCATCTCAAGACTTAGTATACCAATTATCATATCTTAAGTAATCAGTTGATTGAGTGATGGAAAGTTCAAATGTCCAAACCTCAAATGTCACAACCAACTATGCTTGTGACTGACAACAGTTTTTATACATTGTACTTCAGTCAAACTGATCATGATCTTGAATGTCCTATTCTTCTATAAAGGAGATTTCTAGAACAAATTATTCTGAGTGTCGAACAGTTCCAAAGTTCCATCTTTCATAATTACTAAGAAACCTTTTTCGACCAGTTGTCCAACACTTAGCAGATTGCACTTTATTCGAGGTACAAAGAGTACATATTTGATTATATATTTTCCACCGTTGCTCCTTTGAATAACTATGTCGCCAGTACCTTCTGCTTGCAATGAGTTATTATCAACAAGTTTGACCTTACTCTTCTTCGACGAGTCAAAATCTGCTAACCACACTTTTTGACCAGTCATGTGATTCAAGCAGCCCGAGTTGAGGAACCATATCTTGGAGTCGACATAGTCATCTACAACTTCATCCATAACCATCATGTCTTCATAATCATCTGAATCTTGACAAGCAAGGTTCACTCCTTCCTCCTTTCCTTTTGTCGCTCCCTTGTCTTTATTGTACCAACAATTCTTAGCGATGCGACCCAACTTTTCATAGTTATAGCACTGCACACCTTTTTTCCTTTATCTTTCTGATAGGTGTTTCCTTCTCCTTTTTTCGAGGATTTAGAAGCCCTATCATTGACTTTATACTTTTGAGGGTTCGGCCAAGACGTTTTGCACTGAATCTTGTCTCCTTTGCCTTTGAACTTGTTGGAACCACCACGCTTCTTCCAAACCTGGGCCTACAGTGCTTGTATCGCATCTTGAACCACTTTCCTTTCGACAATCCTAATCTCGTGTTGTTCGGTTTGGTTCGGTTGACTTTTAGAATAAAACCAAACCAAACCAATGTGGTATCGGATGGTTCAATTTTTTATAATATTTTTATTGAGTCTTACATGGACATATAGATGACAACATAACTTTATGTTTAGTTATTCATACATTACCTAATAACAACAAAATTCATCATATTTGAACAATAACTTCTCATTTAATATACAAAAATCAGATTAGACATAAGTGAATAAAAAATATAAAACAATTCCAAAAATATTATAATGAAATAGAAAAATTGAGAAGAGTAGATATTAGAGAAGATGAAAAAGAAAGAACAGAAGAGGGGGGAGATAAGAGAAGAAGAGGTGTGATAAAAAAACGAAATTGGAAGAGAGAACAATAACATAAAAATGAAAATATAAAAAAGAAAGTACATTAAGTAGGAGATATTAGAAAAAAAAGAGACAAGATGTACATGTCGAAGAAACTAAGATGAAAACGCGATACTGCAATTAGAGATTTAAGAAGACCGGTACTAAAATCCTAAGTGTGAGGAAGAGAAAATAATTTGTAATAGTAAGATTAAGGCATAATAGGTTTGAGTTTGAGTTAAATAAGGATTAAGTTGTAACATAATGCAGTTTGGTTTGGTCCTGTTTATAAAATACAAACTGCAAAACGAACCGAACTGCGCAGTTTTGTTAAAAAATAACCAAAACACATTTGAATCAAATACAGTTTTTCTGGTTTTTAGTTATGTTCTGTTATCTGTTTTTTATTGGACAATTCGATTTTGAGCACCTCTTTACAGCAGTTAGCATATCATTTTCATCATAACATTTTCATTTAAATTGCTTCATTTAGTTCTGTTCTGTTTGTTTAGTGTTAATTTTTATAAATTTGTCTAATTGTTTGATTCAGTGTATTAAAACTTGTGTTTAAGTAGGTTGCATTCGTTAATTGGTATTTTCCATTGATCTCTATTTACTTTTTTTACTCTCTATGGCAGAATTTGAAGCAAGAAACAGCAAGTTTGATGAAGAAGATTGAGCTTCTCGAAGCTTCGAAACGGTTCATCATCTTAAATTTCAATTCATCATCACAAACGTTCATCATATATTCACACTAATAAATTTCACTTACAACAAGAGAATGTATTGCATGTATGTTGTTCATGTCTCAGGAAACTAATGGGAGAAGGTTTGGGTTCATGCTCCTTAGATGAACTACAGCAGATAGAACAACAGTTGGAAAAGAGTGTAGGCACTGTTAGAGCAAGAAAGGTAATTAATCAGCTTCACAAATAACTTTTTTTTTACTTAGTTAAATAATCTGAAATTAATTAAATATTTGGATTACTACTTTATATATTTTTCAGAATCAGCTTTACAAGAATCAAATTGAGCAACTTAAAGAAAAGGTATATTGTAAAGAAAATAGGGTTTCAGAATCTGATACAAAACCCTAATGGTTCATTTGTTCCTTTTCTGTAATCACTTTATAGTAGAGAAAGTGAAAAGTTCTTGTTTCTAGGAATATTAACAGTTTAGCATTAAAAAAAAGTGCTTATTCCTATGTTTTGAATACAATTCAGGAAAAAGCCCTACTTGCTGAAAATTCCAGGCTCTCTAAGCAGGTGAAAAAAAAACTATAGTTACTGTTGTCATTAAATATTTCTTTTCTTTTAGAAATTATTTAATTAGATTAAAAACCTAACACAGCCACAGCCACAGCTACCACCACCGCCGCCACCAAATGATCATGCGAGAGAAAATCAACCGTATGCAGAAAGCAGCAGTCCGAGCTCAGATGTGGTGACTGAATTGTTCATTGGCCTACACAGGTCTAGTTGAACATAATGGTTTAATCATCTAGTGTATGTTTGGTTTTACATTAATTTCAATGCATCTGAATTAACATTTTGAAACTAGTCCCTTATTGCATTGGAATTTGTTCAACTTAAGAACAAACATATATCCTTAATACTTGCCTTATATACATGCAAGTATAGAGTAATGGGGAAAAGCCCTAATGTGTCTAATGTATTTATTTGTTAAACAATGTCATGCAATGAATATATTGTCATAATTTTATTCTTATCAAAGTGTTGTAAAAATTATAGATGGTCTTAAAATATATAAAATTAAGACCATTGCCTTGTAATAACGATTAGAGACAAAAGTATTGTCTCGGAACATCATGAAACTTTCAAGTTGGTAAGCTTGGTAATTGTACTTAGTTTTTAGATTAATATCTTATCTTAGGGTTGATTTGTGGGGAAGGTGTGTAGGAATATTTATTGTTTTTTTAAAGTTTGTGTAATAATCCTTGGGGTGTTTAGAAAGAATGGAGGTTAATCATGAATTTGATATCATGAATTGGCTGGGCCTTAGAGGTTTGAGCATTGGAGGCTCTAGAGGAATCTTCATGCCACGTTCTAAATTGTATTTGGCACCTCTATATTTTATTATAATGATAAAGTTACCCTTATTATTATTTTATCTTTTAAATTTTTACGTTATAGTTAAAAAAAATTTCTCTGTAAAAATTTGGTAGAATCAAAATATCCGATAGGTGTTTCAAAATATTTATTAGAAAAAATTCGGCGAAGTTGAGTTTTTATGCATTTTTACTGGACATTTAAAAGTTCGGTATGATGTTTTATTGGATTTTTTCCAAATATCTGAAAAATCCATTGAAGTTTTACTAAATTTTTGGCAAATACTTGGAATTTTTATGTAGTTTTACCGAAATTTTTCTAAAAAATCAGAAATTCCTAGAAGTTTTGCAGGGTTTTTTTTTGAAAAATTCAAAAATACCTTGAATTTTTTCATATTTTTGGGAAACATCCGAAATCTTTTGTAGTTTCTCCGGATTTTTCAAAAAGTCTGGAATCCATAAAGTTTTTTACTTTGTTTTAACCGGAGATTTTGGGCCACTCTAAAAGACCTTAGGCCACTCAAATATTTCTTGGGAATATAGGTTGCTTACTCAAAGTAATACATTTCAACCGGAGATTTTGCAGCTATGATTTTAACATCGAGGACTCGATGAAGCGTCTTTTTATTGTGTTGAAAATTGTGTTTAATCATTGATGTATTAGTTATTTTGATTGTATTATTGTGAATTTTTAATCTATTCCACTTCCAGATATTTGGATTGTTATATGCATAATCAATAGTTAATATCACTTGTTATTATTCTAGACATATAACTTATAGATATTATAATGAACTTTTATAAAACACAACTTAAAATCCTTGCAAAATCTCAGGTATTGGGAGTATCCAATCCCAATGCAATCAAATTTATCCAAAGCAACCTCATAGTTACAAGGATTATCCAATTGGAAGAGGCAAATGTTTTATAGCATGTAAATAAAAATCATGTTTTACAAAACACAATTTTACAACCTTGCAACCTCCAAGGTATTAGGAATATTCAATCACAAGGCAACCCACTAACCTCACAAGTAGTAGGAGTACTCAATTATAGATGATGAAGGTTTAGTGAAACATTTTTTATTACTGTCATGAATTTAAAGAAAGATTCAAAAAGGCAAAATGAAAATGAGGCATGAGTGTATCATATTGAATTATATTAAAAAAATCATATTATAATAGTGAAGAGATCTAAAATGGCAGCATGTGATGCTATATATATATATATATATATATATATATATATATATATATATATATATATATATATATAGCGTGTAAGACATTCAAAACTAACCAATTTATTATTGTATAACTGTGTTGTTTGACTGTTTTAAATAAGCTCGACACTAATTGAGATGCAAGTAATTACCATATCACTTATTTCAAAATGGATCTACAAAACAAATTTCAATGAAAAAGGAGAAATGGAGAATCACAAATAAAGATTAGTACAAAAAATGATACTCTTAAAAGTATGGTATTGATTACAATGAAGTATTTACACATGTGGCTAGGTGGGATATCATTAGGATCATTATAACAGTTGCTAAAAAGAAAATGCGGTATGTTTTCCAACTTTGATGTTAAAAGTGCATTTCTACATCGTGAGTTAGTTGAAGATGTTAAAATAAACCAACATGCTAGCTATCACAAAGGGAAACTTGAAATGGTTTACAAGTTGAGAAAATATATATATGGTCTAAGGCAAGCTCCACAAGCCTGCTACAACAAAATAGACTCACACTTTTGTATTTCCAAGTTTCAAAAATGTCCTTATGAGCATACTATTTTTTTCAAACAGGGAAGAGAAAGGAAGATCATCATTGGCAGTTTGTATATGGATGATCTCACTTACACTTGCAATGACCTTCAAATGATGAATGAATTCAAGAAGTATATGAAAAGAGAATTTGTTATGACTAACTTGGGAAAAATGAGATATTTCTTGGGGATTGAGGTAAATAAAATCAAAGATGGAATCTTTATCCATAACCAAAAGTATGCAACTGAAATACCATCAAGATTTGGCATGTCAGGACGTAACAAAGTGTGTAGTCTTATTTTTCAAGGACGCAAAATTGTAAAGGATGATAATGGAAAAACTTCTAATGCAACCTACTCCAAAAAAAAATGGTGGGAAGTCTAATGTACATGCTAACTACCAAGCATGATATGGCATTTTCAATTTGTTAGGTGGCTAGATACATGGAGAGTCCTAATTAAATGCATGTAGAAACTACTAAAAGGATCCTAAGGTACCTATGCGACACATTGGATCTTATAATCCAATACAAACATGAAGGCACAAATGGTCTACAATTGTTGGGATGGACTGACTAAGATTATGCAGGTGATGATGATGATAGATAAAGCATTTTAGGGCATATGTTCAAGATTGGTTCTAAATAAATTTCTCGGTTCTCATAGAAACAACCCATAATCACATTTTTTACCACAAAAGTAGAGTTTGTGATTGTTGCTTCATGTGCAAGTCATGTTGGACATGTGACTCCAAACACAAAATGGGGTGAATTGTGAAAGTTTGAAAAACTTTGATAAAAAAACAAAATCTTTGAGAAAAATATAGTTTAAAATCATTTGTAAACACAAGCAAAGAAATAAGTATAAAAATAAAGAAAGCAGATGGAAAAAACAAAGGAAAGGAAATAAATAAAAGAGATAAGGGAAAGAGAAAGACACTAACAAATTATAGAGGTTGGGTCTGAATGAAGGTGATCTAATCCTCATCCCAAGAATTATTCTTGAGAGTTTCCACTATCTTAACAGATTTTAATAGGATATACCTACAAACTCATTTTACAAGGATTTGAAGTTTTTCAATGGCTAACTTCTAACGAAACAACAAACATAGTTTTAACTAGCTAACGTCCGAACGAAACACATATTTTGTACGGGTTGACCTCCAAACCAAAATGGAGTTTTATAATGGCTATCCGCCAAATAGAGATGGAGTTTTGTAGAGGCTATTTTCCAAACCGAAGTTTTACATAAGCTGACCTTCAAACCAAATTAATATTTTACACTGACTGATCTTGAACCAAGATAAGACTTTACATTATTTGATCTCGAACTGAGATGATATTTTACACAGGCTGATCTTGAACCGAAAAAGATTTTACACCAGGCTAAAATCTAGAAACTGTGTGGAGACTTTAATAGTTGATCTTCATGAATCAAATGAGAGCTTCTATCGCAAGCAGAACGCCCGAACCAAATAGAGACTTCATAAAACAATCTCCACACCAAAAAAGAGCTTTTAATGGTTTAACTCGTAACCAAAATAATTCTTACAGAAGATAATTTACTCAAGAGATAATGTACTCTTGGGTAAATTACAAATATGTTATTTACTAAGAACAAAGATTCTCACTAAGCATGAGAATACTTTCAAAAAACTAAGGAAAAATTCAAGTGAGAGAAAGATAAATTTATAGTTAAAGATGAAAGAGTGATAAATTAGGATCAAACATCATTTTCTGAGTTGTTTGAAATTGTAGACGAGCTATCCATTTATAGGCCAAAGCGTCGTATAAATTTGCAAACATCCGTGGACTATTTGTGTGCCATAATCGATTAGGCTAATTAATTATTGCATCCTAAAATGGAATTCTTTCATTTCTAGTTGTTTTCAACCATTAAGAGACTTGTTTCAATCGATTATCGATATTAGAAATTGTAATAATTAATTATAACACTAGGGTTAATCGATTATTCATTTGTTAACATGCTTCTAATTGATAATACATTTTCCCAATCAATTAGCTAGACCTTAAAAACATTTTTAGGCAATTTTAACAAATTAAGAGAGGCTCCTCAAAGGTTTTTAAAATGTATGTGTGTGTGTGTGTGTGTGTGTGTGTGTGTGTGTGTGTGTGTGTTATATTTTGCCTTAGTAATTCCATAAATTTCATTATGCCTTTACAAGAATTTGTCAGTCAGACACACACGACCATGCGAGTTTTCACACTTCCTCTCTTTCACAGCTCTGAAGCTTCACGTCTTGGAATCATTATGTTTTACTTTAGCATCACATAATAACTTTGAATCTATAGTTTAAAGAGGCTTGAGATGTCTTCAAGTTGATTACCATCATCAGAGAGTTAAGAGACCAAACCACCGGAGAACCTTGAAATAGAAGTTTTCACTTGATCATTGTTTAATGACAGTGTTGACTTCAAAAGATGACTTGGTCTTCTAGGCATTTGATCAAGAGCATGTTAAAAATGATAGCTTGATAAAACGTCTTGATATTTAGAGCATATTCGACCGCATAAGTTATCTTTAAGATATAAGGAATTCACTAGATATCAATGTATATCAAATGTTATCATCACCATCAAAACTAAACAATTAATTCCTACTTTGATATCAACAAAAACTTCACAGCTTCTGATCACCTTGACATTACCTGCATGTCCATAGATCCACATGTCAGGGAGTTTGACTAAGAAATGTATCGATTCAGTTGAAGATAACTCAAGGGAAATGATTAATCGTCTTCTATGATAATAGTTCCTTAATCAAGCTACCAAAGAAATCAATTATACATAAAAAAAAGCAAACACATTGATACAAATTTCTACTTTCTAAGTGACCTTACTAAGAAATAAGTGATTGAATTAAAGCATTACAACGCTCAAGATCAATTGGATGATATCCTCATAAAATCATATTAAAGTTTGAGTCCATAATTGAATTAAAGGAGGATTTATAAGGAGTCATTGAATTAAAGCATTGCAACTTTCAAATTCAATTTAGGGGTGTGCAAAAAAACCGGTTTACATAAACCACTTTTACAAATCCAATGCACCAATTTTAAAAATCCAATTTGCCTTGGATGAAAACCACTCCAAATCTATTTTGTTACCAAAACACAAAACCGGTTTTGAATTTCAATAACCAGTAGTTATCCGTTTCACCATATGAATATAATATTAATGAACAGGAAATTGTTAAGTACAATTGTTATATTCATTCAATTCACATTACAA
Source organism: Lathyrus tuberosus (assembly GCA_022829125.1). Classification (NCBI taxonomy): domain Eukaryota; kingdom Viridiplantae; phylum Streptophyta; class Magnoliopsida; order Fabales; family Fabaceae; genus Lathyrus; species Lathyrus tuberosus. The sequence continues at coordinate 17,576,431 of JALAZF010000006.1, forward strand.
AGTGTTTGCTTATTCAAATTTTGGAGTCAAACAAATTAGTTTGTCTTCATTTTATAAAGTAAATTATTTTCTCATATTTTAATTTAATTTAATTTAGTCTATTTTTAATTTATACATATTATTAGGAATAAATAATTTATATTTTATTTAATGTTCACAAACTTGGTGACCAAGTTTGTTAGAGGGTATTTTAGTACTTTATTGTTATTTTGTAGCCCTAGTTTTTAGCTTATAAATAGGGTAGTGTAGATGTCATTCAATCATTGTATCCTTATCATTTTGTAGCCGTCATTCAATATAATATATTCTCTTCTTTTCATCATCATTATTTCACCTTGTACACCAACAATTGGTATCTAGAGCTCCGGTTAGGATCAACGAGAAACACGAGTGAAAATGTGAGGATTTTCTTGTGTGATTGAATTTTGGTTCTTGATTCTTGTTGAATCTTGAACGAAATTCTGATCAGAATCACAATTTTTGTGATTTTGTGGGTTGGGAAACACTGTGTGCGGTGAGATTCTGAGTGTACTGTACAAGAAGGTTGAAGATGATGAACGGCGGCGGCGGCATGAACACCAAACTTCCAGTATTTGATGGCAAAAATTGGAATCGTTGGATGATTCAGATGCGTGTACTGTTCGGTGCTCAAGATGTTCTAGATCTTGTCACCGACGGTTATGTTCCGGTAGCAGCAGATGCGACGGAGGAGCAGAAGAACGCGCAGAAGGATACAAGGAAGAAAGATCAGAAAGCATTGTTCTACATCCATCAGTGTGTGGATGCGAATGTGTTTGAGAAGATTGCAGATTCTACGACGGCGAAGGCGGCGTGGGACACACTGGTCAGATGTTATGGTGGTGACGCATCAGTGAAGAAGGTGAAGCTTCAGTCTCTACGTAAGCAGTACGAGAATCTGAACATGAAGAACAATGAGAAAGTTTCTGAGTACATCTCCAGAGTGATTCTGATCACTAATGAGATGAAGGCGTGTAGAGAAACTCTTTCTGAACAAGTAATCATTGAGAAGGTATTGAGATCCCTTACTTCTCAATTTGATTACATTATGGTAGCAATAGAACATTCTAAAGATCTGAGCACCATGAGAATTGAAGAGCTGCAAAGCAGTCTAGAAGCGCAAGAGTTGCGTCTGACTGAGAGAACTTCTGAAAGGGAAGTAGAGCAGCAGGCTCTGAAAGCAGTTTCTGATAAGAAGCATCAGAAACAGAGAAGATCTGATGGTGGTCAGAAGTCAGAAACCTCAACTTCTGATAGGCAAAAGAATGTTCATAAGGGAAAAGAGAAGTATGACAAGAAGAAGATCCAATGTTACTGTTGCAAGAAGTTTGGTCACTTTGCTAGAGATTGTTGGTCAAACAAGGAAAAGAAGTCAGAAGAAGCAAATATAGCCAGAAGTTCTGATGATGAATCTGTGCTACTGATGGCTTCTGAATCTGATGATACGAATTTGACAGACTGGTGGTATATGGACACTGGCTGCTCAAATCATCTTACTGGAAATAAGAAATGGCTGGTTGATTTTGATTCTGAGAAGAGGACAAAGATCAGATGTGCTGATGACAAATATCTTAACGCTGAAGGTTTGGGAAATGTCAGAGTTGTTCTGAATAATGGGAAAACAGCATTGATTCAGAATGTGTGGTATGTACCTGGCATCAAAAGCAATCTGATGAGCGTGGGACAATTAATTGAGAAAGGTTTTTCAGTTACCATGAAGGTCAATCTTCTGAAGCTGTATGACTGTAATCAGAAGCTGATTATGGAGTCAGAACAAGGAAGGAATAGAACATTCAAGGTGAATGTCAGAACTTCTGACTCTGAATGTCTTAGTGCAACAAGTGTTGTGAAAGAAAGTGAGCTGTGGCACAGAAGATTTGGTCATCTGAATTTCAGAAGCTTAGAACATCTGAATTCGAAGAAGCTGGTACATGGAATTCCTACAATTAAGAAGCCTGAGAAGTCATGCAAAGTGTGCATGGAAGGAAAGCAACCAAGATTGCCATTTGCGTCAGAAGTTGCTCCAAGAGCAAAACATGCCTTGGGAGTAGTACATTCTGATGTGTGTGGTCCATTTCCAGTAGAATCGTTCGGAGGGAATAAATACTTTGTGTCATTTGTTGATGAATTCACGAGAATGATATGGGTATCCCTTATTAAGTTCAAACACGAGGTGTTTGCTGAATTCAAGAAGTTCCGAATGAAGGTTCAGAATCAGAGTGGTCAGACTCTGAAGATTCTCAGAATCGATGGTGGGGGTGAGTATAACTCCAAAGAGTTTCAGAAGTTCTGTGAGGAGAATGGAATTGAGCATGAGGTTACTGCTCCTTACACTTCTCAACACAATGGTCTTGCTGAAAGAAGAAATCGTACTTTGCTTGATATGGTGAGAAGCATGCTGAAGGAGAAGAAGCTTCCTCAGAACTTCTGGGGAAAAGCTGTTGCCACCGCAGCATATGTGCTCAATAGATGTCCAACGAAGAAGCTGAAGGAAATAGTTCCTATTCAGAAGTGGACGGGAGAAAAGCAAAGTTTTAGTCATCTGAAGGTGTTTGGTTCTGTTTGTTACAAACATGTTCCAGAAGCTAGAAGACAGAAGTTGGATGATAGAAGCAAAGTAATGTTATTGGTAGGGTACCACAGTACGGGTGCGTACAAACTTTATTGTCCAGAAACTAATAAAGTTGAGTTCAGCAGAGACGTTATTGTGAAGGAATCAGAAGTTTGGAATTGGGATAAATCTCAATCTGATTCTGATGTGAGAACTTCTGAAGAAAGGTCAGAAATAAGAATTTCTGAAACTGATGGTGATTCTGACTCTGAAGGAGATTCAGAAGATGAAGGTGATTCTGATGATCCAGATTCTGATGATGATCAAGATTCTGGTGGTGATTCAGATTCTGGGAATATGCCAGATTCTGAAGGTGGTCAAAGTTCTGGAGGAAGTCCAACTTCTGAAGCAAGAGGTTCTGAAGGAGAAACTTCTGAGGACAGAACTTCTGAGGTTCAAGCATCCGGAGAAAGTTCTGAATGAAGTCAGAGGCCACAGAGAATTAGAAACATTCCAAGAAGATTTGAAGAGTTTGACATGTTGCAAGACACTGAAGTAGATTCTGAGGGAGAGATTATTAAGTGTGCCATGTTAGTAGACTCTGAACCCGTGAGTACAGAAGAGGCTCTCAAGCAGAAGTTCTGGCTAAAGGCCATGAAAGAAGAACTTGAGGCCATAGAAAGAAACAAGACTTGGAAGCTGACAGAACTTCCAAAGGACAAGAAAGCCATCAACGTCAGATGGGTTTTCAAGCAGAAGCTAAAGCCAGATGGATCAATTGGCAAATACAAAGCGAGGTTGGTAGCAAGAGGATTTCTGCAGAAACCTGGGCTGGATTATTCTGAAGTGTTTGCACCTGTAGCGAGACATGAAACAATCAGATTGGTGATTGCAATAGCTGCTAACAGGAATTGGCCTCTGATGCATTTAGATGTGAAATCTGCATTTCTGAACGGTCCATTAGAAGAAGAAGTTTATGTGTCACAACCTCCTGGATTTGTGAAAAAGAATCAGGAAGGGATGGTGTACAGATTACATAAAGCTTTGTATGGATTGAAGCAAGCGCCCAGAGCTTGGAATCAGAAGATTGATTCATTTTTCAAGAAGCAGGGTTTTCAGAAATGTGAGATGGAATACGGTGTTTATGTTCAGCATATTTCTGAAGGCAATATGATTCTGGTGTGTTTGTACGTTGATGACATATTGCTGACCGGAAGTTCTGAACAAGAATTAGCTAAGTTCAAGAAGGTGCTGATGAATGAGTTTGAAATGACTGATCTCGGGAAAATGACATACTTTCTAGGGATGGAGTTCAGATATTCTGAGAAAGGTATCATTTTGCATCAGCTGAAGTATGAACGAGAACTTCTGAAGAGATTTAAGCTGCAGAATTGTAAGGCTGCTATCACACCTGCAGATACGAATCAAAAACTAGATTCTGATTCTGATGGTGAGGATGTGGATGCTACAACCTTCAAACAGTTGGTTGGTTCTCTGAGGTATTTGTGTAATACCAGACCTGATATTTGCTATGCAGTTGGAATGGTTAGTAGATTCATGAGTAAACCCAAGTGGTCCCATTACCAAGCTGCTGTCAGGATTCTGAGGTATATCAAGGGAACTCTGAAGTATGGAGTGTTGTTCCCTTCTGGAAGAAAGACTGAATCAGAACTTCTGAGTTATTCAGATTCTGATTGGTGTGGAGACAGAGTTGATAGAAGAAGTACTTCTGGATACTTGTTTAAGTTTCTGGGAGGTCCTATTTCTTGGAGTTCTAAGAAGCAACCTGTTGTTGCGCTATCAACATGTGAAGCTGAATATATTGCAGGTGCTGTTACTGCATGTCAAGCTGTGTGGATTCTGAACTTGCTGGAGGATCTGAAGATCAAAGTTTATAAACCTCTGAAGCTGATGATTGATAACAAGTCTGCAATCAATCTTGCCAGAAACCCAGTGTTGCACGGGAGAAGCAAGCACATTGAGACCAAGTATCATTATCTGAGAAGTCAAGTTCAGAATGGAGTGTTAGAAGTTCTGCACTGTAGCACCCAGAAGCAGTTGGCAGATGTTCTGACGAAGGCTATCAAGACGGATCAATTTCTTCGCTTAAGGGATGGAATTGGTGTTGTTAGCTTTGAGGAAATATAAATTAAGGGATGGTATTAGGAATAAATAATTTATATTTTATTTAATGTTCACAAACTTGGTGACCAAGTTTGTTAGAGGGTATTTTAGTACTTTATTGTTATTTTGTAGCCCTAGTTTTTAGCTTATAAATAGGGTAGTGTAGATGTCATTCAATCATTGTATCCTTATCATTTTGTAGTCGTCATTCAATATAATATATTCTCTTCTTTTCATCATCATTATTTCACCTTGTACACCAACACATATAATATTTACTAAAATATAATTTTTATCTCTACAACATTATTAATTTTTTTAATCCTTATTAAATTGTATTCTTGTTCTTTCAAGTTATTTATAAGTTTACTTTATTCTCTTAAATTTAATATTTTAAAACTTGAACTGAACTGATCAATCAAACAGATTAAAGCAAGAGTTGGTCGAAGCGAGAAGCGGAGGTGATATTGGTCTGGTCCTTATGAAATGTTTTTTTTTCTCATATGAAACGATGTCGTTTTGATGATTTTAATATATATATATATATATATATATATATATATATATATATATATATATATATATATATATATATATATATATATATATATATATATATATATATATATATATATATATATTTGTTCAAAACTTATTTGAAACAACTTTTCCTCATTATAATTAAATTTATTAGACAAATTATGTTAGTATTCAGTTTATGTTGCAATTAGATTCTGTTCAAAATTTATTTGGATTTAAATTTTGTAATATTTTCTTGTGTGTCATGACTATGTTTAGAATTTAAATTGAAAAAATAAATTTGTGAAATTATGATATTTTAAAATTTTAAAATTTTGTACTTGTCGTGATTTTTTGTAGACATCGTGTCTTCCGATTTGATCTATTTAATAATCATATACCTATATTATAAAGATCGATTTATTCAAATGAGTTATCCAGTTTAATTTGGTTTAGCAATGGAATTCGACAATTGACCTAATATCCTCATCGGTTTAATAACGTGTTCGATTATTAAAATATTGCTTAAATTTTTTAATTTTATTTTAATAAATTAACGTTAAATACTTTATTCTTTAAATTATTTATTTTATTTTAACTCCTTAAATTATATACATTAAACAATATAATTTTTAATATTAATAATTTAATTGATTAAAAAGTCACAAATTTATAAATTAAAGTATAAATAAAATAAGAGATCACCATGTTTAAAAAGAATAAAATAGTTATTTAGGTGGCTAAGTTAGATGTTTTTAAAACCATGTGAATTGCTTCAATGTTATTACATGGGCGAAACAAATCTTTTAATTTAAATTATCTGAATGTTATTATTTATTTCAATTATTTTTTATTTAATTTAAAAAAAATGAATAATTCATATGCTAGGCAAATTAATGGACGAGTCTATTAAAAGAAAAGGGGAGATTGTGACGTATAGCAAGGATTAAGTTAGACAACATCAAAAAATTCTAATAAACAATAAGAAATAATTTATTAACAAACTGGTTTTGATTAAAAATCAGTTTGAACCGGTTTTGAAACCAAATTAAACTATTTTGCAGTTTTATATTGGATTTTATAAAAAATGGTTTGGTTTTAAACTAGAACCAATAAAATGGATTGGATTTTATAATTTGGTAACCATGCACACCCCTAATTCAATTGAGTGATATCCTCACAAAACCATCTAAGCTCTAGTATTACTTGATTTCTTGTAATAGATATTAAAGTATAGAAGAATTTGTTGTATAAGATTGTTGTTTGACAGTTTTGAATAAGTTTCACATTACTTGGATGCAAGTAATCTCTATAATAGTTGATTTATTATATATAACTACATTGTGGTAATGAAATAAATCAAAGTTACCATTGTATTCAACATTTATAACCAACTCTAACAAGTTACTAATTAACTTCTATATTCTATTAACTTAAAAAATTCAAACCACTTTTTATAAATTCAATTTAATTGATTAAATTATTTAAAATAAATAATTAAATTTATTAATTTTTTAAATATTCAAAATTATTGTATTAATATTATTTAATGTGTGCGTATGTGTGACCTAGTGGTGAAACACTTGGGTCTTGAGAGTGTGTTTCTCTCAAGGTCTCAAGTTCAAATTCTACTAGATACAAATTACTTATTAAAAAAAATTATTTAATTAATTATATTTTTGCACTGTCCCTATTCTCACTATCTAAAATATAAATTATTTTATGGTTACATTATTAGCAATATGATGGTAAGACACAAACACGTAGGAGAAAAGGTCGAGAAAAAGAAACAATGAAGAAAAGTTACAGAACTAACCTGTGGATAGAATTAGATTTTATAAAAAGTTGCAATATCAGCCGACGAGAATATACATTATTAAGACCATAAAGAAGCTCAAATTAGAAAAGAAAATGAGAAATAATAAAACCAAAACATTTTTTTGGGTTTAAAATGTGACCCTGATACAATATTCCAATGTCTTTTCAATCCAATTCTGTTTTTTTTTTTATCTCATTAAAACGCAAAACAACACTAGATTTAGTGTGTTTTATTTTTGGAACACGTGAACAAAATATTTAATATGAATTATTAATCGAGTGTATTTTATACCATGGGAACAAAAATATCCAATATTAAGTATTAGACATCTTTGTCTAAATATACTCTCTCATACTGGTATTATAAAAAAAATTGCATTTAAAAAAAAATTATTTGCTAACCTTAATGCATAAATATGAATAAATATTACCGTTAAAAATTGATCACAAAACGACAAATTATATCTATTTAATTTAATTAACACATAGAAGTTGAGTTATTTCACCAACCTAAAACAAAATTACATTTACGTTTAAAGTAATTTAATTTAAAAAATTAATATTTTAAATTTATAAAAAAATATAAATTAAATTTACTCTTCCCTGTTTTTTTAATAATAAAGCTCAATCAAATAAATGTACTAAATACTTTTTTCTAACAAATAAAAAGTATATTATATTCTGTTAATTTCAAAATAAAGTGTACAAATATTAAAAAAATATAATAAATTAACAAATCTAATTGTCCACACTATATAAATTTCACACGACATCTTAAATATTATTTCATTAATACACATAAATTATTCATTCATTGATTAAGATATTAATATGTAAACTTTGTAGATCCATTTCCATTTCATCGTATTAGAATGAATTAGTAAACTTTGTAGATCCATTTCCATTTCATCGTATTAGAATGTAATTCATTCGATCTCCACTTATTTTTTATTTAAACATGAAACAAATTTAGGATTAAAGTAAGACATATTTTCAAAACAAGAAAAAGTAAAAAAAATAAATAAAATATTTAGCTAAAGTAGTATAAATTTGTTAGAATAACGACCAGAGAGGAAGGAATTAAAAAAAGGATATTAGCAGTAGTAGTATCTTGCGTGAATCGAAACGTAGTCTTACTAAATGCGAAAGGACTGTATAGAGCAGACAAGGACAATGACATGGTGTTTACTAAATGCAAAAAAGAAAAAAATTCATTAAAAAACAATAAAAAGTTAAACAATAACGGTAGAATAGCATAAAGTGTATGATGACAAGATGGTGCGTTTTCGAGTTCTCATTGGCTCATTGCATACTCACCTGTACGGATAAGTTTCATTTATGCAATTTTTTTTTCTTTCCAATTTTTACTCTTTTCTGTCCCACACTCTCTCTTTCTCCCTATTCTTTTTTCACTAATGAATGAATCAAATTAATGCATTTCATTTGCGTTTTCAATATCTCTCTTTCTATGGCTAGTACTATGACTCATCTAATTTCATCAAAATATCTTCGAGTTTATTTTACACATGCATTTCATTATTTAATGTATTATCATTTAATGAGTATCTATAATTATTACTCATTCATATATATATATATATATATATATATATATATATATATATATATATATATATTAGTAAAAAATTCGTACGAAAGTCATTCATATCTTAAGATTATTTGATAAAGCTTAATTGTTATTTTAATATATAATTAATATTATAAAATCACTAATAGTGGCAAATATTAAAAAATAAATACGTAACAAATCACTAACATTATAAATTCAATATGTCTAATAACTATAAATATTTATAAATATAATTAATAATTATAAATATTTAGTTGATTGAAAAAAGTATTGTGGTAATAGTGACCCGGTGAAATAATGAGTTTCAGTGATAAAATTCGCAGAATATTGTAAATTTTACAAATATCATTCTCATTGTTTCCGTAGAATACAATAATAAATGGATAGTTTGAGTGATAAATTTAAGGGTTAAATATGTTTTTGTTCCCTATAAAATTACCAAATTTTTTTTTAGTCCCTATAAAAAAATAGTGTGTTTTGATCCCTACAAAATAACTATGCACTTAGTTTTAGTCCATACTGTTAAACCAATGTGTATTTTTTAATGATTATTTTGCATATATGTTTAAATCGTTATAAAAAATTCCTCGAAAAAAAAAAACTCAAAATTTGATTTATAAATTGAGATTTTCATTACTTTTATCATTATTTTTTGAAATTTAACTAATTCATATTTAATTCTCCTCATTTTAAAAAATTATATAATTTGATAAATACATATTTTATAGTAATCTGAACATGTATGAAAAAAATTATTCAAAAATTTAAAAGTTTAGGGGTAATTAAATAGTTTTCAAAATTTTAGAAAATAGCACGGACTGAAACTTCTTGCATAAAATTTTTGTAGGGATCAAAATATGTCCTTTTTTTTATAGAGACTAAAAATAAAATGTGAGATATTTATAGGGACCAAAAACATATTTAACCCTAAATTTAATAATTTATAATACATTTAAAGTAAATGCACGTAGAAAATAATATTTATATAGTGAAATCTAATTGGTTGTGTCTCGTGCCACAATAATATTAATTCAATCTTATTTTCAACATTACACGTACTTTAAGCAATGTTCCATTTGTACAATCTTAATACTCCATCCGTTTCAAAATGACTGTCGTTTTAGAGAAAAAAATTTGTTTTAAAATGACTGTCATTCTCACTTTTTAATGTAGTAATAATTGTTATTTTTCCAATTATGCTATATAATTATTAGTCTTTGCACTATTTCCAACACATTAATAAGACTAATTTAGTAAAAATGGAATATTTTATGACAATATCATTGCATTTCTTAATCTGTGTGCAAAAACCTTAAACGACAGTCATTTTGAAACGGATGGAGTATTATTAACGAAGATCGTGATGGAATCATTATAGTTGATGGCTTGTTTATCCAAAATTGAATTGTCTTACAGTGCATACAATTCTATATTTTTATATTATTGACAAATAGATTAATAAATTGACATTATAATTTCATATGTTCAAAGATTTATAACATAAATTTTTAATAAAATTATATATAATTTTAAATAATAAAAAATAATGTCACGTTGAAAAACACAACAAACTTTGAGAAAGAAATTTACACATAAAAATAAACCCTTACAAATATTTAACTAACAACCCCTAAAAATAGTAAACAACATGTAAAATGAAAAAATGTATTTGGTTTATAACACACATTAATAGCATCATGTAAAGTTTAAAAATACCATATACAAAATTTATTCAAATGAGTTTCCTTCATAACAGTCATATTCAAGATTTCAATGAACATAATAAATGAGTTTCCTTAATAATAGAGACATAGGGCAAGGCTAGTTTAAATCAAAATTAAAATTAAATTTATTCAGTACTAAGGCAATGCTAGTTTAAAAATTATTCAATACTTTCAGCATTATTATCTAATAAATACTCCTACAAATAGTTGACTTAAAAACATGTTCTAATTTGTATGGATTAAAATATGGGTATTCACTCTTAATTTTTTTTAACAAACAAAGAGAATTTATTAACAATAGGCATAAGTCATGCCTAAAACCATAACATAATGTTACAATAGAAAGTCAAAAATTGGATGTTATAGTAGAACTCAGCAACACCGCATAATTCCTATATTGTCATACATTAGACCCCCAACAAACCATATCAGAACTCCATAACCCAGAAAGAAACAAATCACCAAAACCAAATGAAACTTAATCCGAGAGTTCACCAAAGGGATGAGATTGACTCATAACAAAAAAAATTAAAAATGTAATATAACAGATAAAACATTAGCAGCTCTACTTTGAGAAACGTACTTGCATCCAAGAGAAACACTATACCACCAGCTTCAAAATGCGAACTATTCGATCACCTAGGACTGCCCAAATAACAACACTGTTTCAAGAGAGAAATCCAAATTCCTTTCGATTAAGTGCACCGTGGACTCCTCCCTAGACAACTTAACAATGGAGCGCCAGATAAAGAGACCGAGCAGTGCCGAAGCTAACAAACGACGAAAAGAAAATCAGTCAACACAGAAACACAGAAAATTACCAATCCTCCTAACCTAAACCACTATCCGACACACTGCTTCACCTGCTATAACGCCTTACTTAGTTCTTCCTTTCGCGGTCGGACATTGCCACCATGCTCTAAACTATGAAATAAAATCAACCAATTTTCCACAATGGAAAACATAAACATATATGTTAGTACAAATTCATAAATATGGCTCATATGAAATAAGTCTAAGCTACAATATTCAATAGATAAAACATAAAACCTGACCACTTTCCCAAGGAAGCATGTTCACAAAAATGGAAAGAGACCATGGTCCAGTAACCCATGCAACCTGCACTCCTATATAATCTAGATGACTGGCTACAAAGGAAGCACACACAAGAAAACGAAATTGGAAGAGAGAACAATAACATAAAAATGAAAATATAAAAAAGAAAGTACATTAAGTAGGAGATATTAGAAAAATAGAGACAAAATGTACATGTCGAAGAAACTAAGATGAAAACGCGATACTGCAATAAGATTTAAGAAGACCGATACTAAAATCCTAAGTGTGAGGAAGAGAAAATAATTTGTTATAGTAAGATTAAGGCATAATAGATTTGAGTTTGAGTTAAATAAGGATTAAGTTGTAACATAATGCAGTTTGGTTTGGTCCTGTTTATAAAATACAAACGGCAAAACGAACCGAACTGCGCAGTTTTGTTAAAAAATAACCAAAATTTGAATCAAATACAGTTTTTGGGGTTTTTAGTTCTGTTCTGTTATCGGTTTTCTATTGGACAATTCGATTTTGGGCACCTCTTTACAGCAGTTAGCATATCATTTTCATCATAACATTTTCATTTAAATTGCTTCATTTAGTTATGTTCTGTTTGTTTAGTGTTAATTTTTATAAATTTTTCTAATTGTTTGATTCAGTGTATTAAAACTTGTGTTTAAGTAGGTTGCATTCGTTAATTGGTATTTTCCATTGATCTCTATTTACTTTTTTTACTCTCTGTATGGCAGAATTTGAAGCAAGAAACAGCAAGTTTGATGAAGAAGATTGAGCTTCTCGAAGCTTCGAAACGGTTCATCATCTTAAATTTCAATTCATCATCACAAACATTCATCATATATTCACACTAATAAATTTCACTTACACCAAAAGAATGTATTGCATGCATGTTGTTCATGTCTCAGGAAACTCATGGGAGAAGGTTTGGGTTCATGCTCCTTAGATGAACTACAGCAAATAGAACAACAGTTGGATAAGAGTGTAAGCACTATTAGAGCAAGAAAGGTAATTAATCAGCTTCACAAATCACTTTTTTTTTACTTAGTTAAATAATCTGAAATTAATTAAATATTTGGATTACTACATTATATATTTTTCAGAATCAGCTTTACAAGAATCAAATTGAGCAACTTAAAGAAAAGGTATGTTGTAAAGAAAATAGGGTTTCAGAATCTGATACAAAACCCTAATGGTTCATCTGTTTCTTTTCTGTAATCACTTTATAGTAGAGAAAGTGAAAATTTCTTGTTTCTAGGAATATTAACAATTTAGCATTAAAAAAGTTCTTATTTCTATGTTTTGAATACAATTCAGGAAAAAGCCCTACTTGCTGAAAATTCCAGGCTCTCTAAGCAGGTGAAAAAAAAACTATAGTTATTGTTGTCATTAAATATTTATTTTCTTTTAGAAATTATTTAATTAGATTAAAAACCTAACACAGCCACAGCCACAGCCACAACCACCACCACCGCTGCCACCAAATGATCATGCGAGAGAAAATCAACCGTATGCAGAAAGCAGCAGTCCGAGCTCAGATGTGGTGACTGAATTATTCATTGGCCTACACAGGTCTAGTTGAACATAATGGTTTAATCATCTAATGTATGTTTGGTTTTACATTAATTTCAATGCATCTGAATAAACATTTTGAAACTAGTCCCTTATTGCATTGGAATTTGTTCAACTTAAGAACAGACATATATCCTTAATACTTGCGTTATATACATGCAAGTATAGAGTAATGGGGAAAAGCCCTAATGTGTCTAATGTATTTATTTGTTGAACAATGTCATGCACTGAATATATTGTCATAATTTTATTCTTATCAAAGTGTTGTAAAAATTATAGATGGTCTTAAAATATATAAAATTAAGACCATTGCCTTGTAATAACGATTAGAGACAAAAGTATTGTCTTGGAACATCATGGAACTTTCAAGTTGGTAAGCTTGGTAATTGTACTTAGTTTTCAGATTAATATCTTATCTTAGGGTTGATTTGTGGGGAAGGTGTGTAGGAATATTGATTGTTTTTTTTCAAGTTTGTGTAATAATCCTTGGGGTGGTTAGAAAGAATGAAGGTTAATTATGAATTTGATATCATGAATTGGCTGGGCCTTAGAGGTTTGAGCATTGGAAGCTCTAGAGGAATCTTCATGCCACATTCTAAATTGTATTTGTCACCTCTATATATTTTTTTATAATGATAAATTTACCCTTATTATTATTTTATCTTTTAAATTTTAACGTTATAGTTAAAAAATATTCTCTGTAAAAATTTGGTAGAATCAAAATATCTGATAGGTGTTTCAAAATATTTATTAGAAAAAATTCAGCGAAGTTGAGTTTTTATGCATTTTTACTGGACATTTAAAAGTTCGGTATGATGTTTTATTGGATTTTTTCCAAATATGTAAAAAATCCATTGAAGTTTTACTGAATTTTTGGCAAATACTTGGAATTTTTATGTAGTTTTACCAAAAATTTTCTAAAAAATCAGAAATTCCTAGAAGTTTTGCAGGGTTTTTTTGAAAAATTCGAAAATACCTTGAATTTTTTCATATTTTTGGGAAACATCCGAAATCTTTTGTAGTTTTTCCGGATTTTTCAAAAAGTCTGGAATCTATAAAGTTTTTTTACTTTGTTTTAACCGGAGATTTTGGGCCACTCTAAAAGACCTTAGGCCACTCAAATATTTCTTGCGAATTTAGGTTGTCTACTCAAATTAATACATTTTAACCAGAGATTTTGCAACTATGATTTTAACACCGAGGACTCGATGAAGCGTCTTTTTATTGTTTTGAAAATTGTGTTTAATCATTGATGTATTAGTTATTTTGATTGTACTATTGTGAATTTTTAATCTATTCCACTTCCAGATATTTGTATTGTTATATCCATAATCAATTGTTAATACCACTTGTTATTATTCTAGACATGTAACTTGTAGATATTACAATGAACTTTTATAAAACACAACTTAAAATCCTTGCAAAATCTCAGGTATTAGGAGTATCCAATCACAATGCAATCAAATTATCCAAAGCAACCTCATAGTTACTAGGATTATCCAATTGGAAGAGGTAGATGTTTTATAGCATGTAAATAAAAGTCATGTTTTACAAAACACAATTTTACAACCTTGCAACCTCCAAGGTATTAGGAATATTCAATCACAAGGCAACCCACTTCGTCTAAAGCAACCTCACAAGTAGTGGGAGTACTCAATCATAGATGATGAAGGTTTAGTGAAACAATTTTTATTACTTTCATGAATGAAAGAAAGATTCAAGAGGGCAAAATGAAAATGAGGCAAGAGTGTATCATATTGAATTATATTAAAAATATCATATTACAATAGTGAAGAGATTTAAAATGACAGCATGTGATGCTATATATATATATATATATATATATATATATATATATATATATATATATAGCGTGTAAGACATTAAAAACTAACCAATTTATTATTGTATAACTGTGTTGTTTGACTGTTTTAAATAAGCTCGACACTAATTGAGAGGCAAGTAATTACCATATCACTTATTTCAAAATGGATCTACAAAACAAATTAAAATGAAAAAGGAGAAATGGAGTATCACAAATAAAGATTAGTATAAAAAGTGATACTCTTAAAAGTATGGTATTAATTACAATGAAGTATTTACACATGTGGCTAGGTGGGATATCATTCGGATCATTATAACAGTTGCTAAAAACAAAATACGATATGTTTTCCAACTTTGATGTTAAAAATCAATGCATTTCTACATGGTGAGTTAGTTGAAGATGTTAAAATAAACCAACATGCTAGCTATCCCAAAGGGAAGCTTGAAATGGTTTACAAGTTGAGAAAATATCTATATGGTCTAAGGCAAGCTCCATGAGCCTGCTACAACAAAATAGACTCACACTTTTGTATTTCCAAGTTTCAAAAATGTCCTTATGAGCATACTATTTTTTTCAAACAGGGAAGAGAAAGGAAGATCATCATTGGCGGTTTGTATATGGATGATCTCACTTACACTTGCAATGACCTTCAAATGATGAATGAATTCAAGAAGTATATGAAAAGAGAATTTGTTATGACTAACTTGGGAAAAATGAGATATTTCTTGGGGATTGAGGTAAATAAAATCAAAGATGGAATCTTTATCCATAAACAAAAGTATGCAACCAAAATACCATCAAGATTTGGCATGTAAGGACGTAACAAAGTGTGTAGTCTTATTTTCCAAGGACGCAAGTTTGTAAAGGATGATAATGGAAAAACTTCTAATGCAACCTTCTAAAAAAATGGTGGGAAGTCTAATTTACATGCTAACTACCAAGCATGATATGGCATTTTCAATTTGTTAGGTGGCTAGATACATGGAGAGTCCTAATTAAATGCATGTAGAAACTACTAAAAGGATCCTAAGGTACCTATGCGACACATTGGATCTTATAATCCAATACAAACATGAAGGCACAAATGGTCTACAATTGTTGGGATGGACTGACTAAGATTATGTAGGTGATGATGATGACGATAGATAAAGCATTTTAGAGCATATGCTCAAGATTGGTTCTAAATAAATTTCTCGGTTCTCATAGAAACAACCCATAATCACATTTTTTACCACAAAAGTAGAGTTTATGGTTGTTGCTTCATGTGCATGCCATGTTGGACATGTGACTCCAAACACAAAATGGGGTGCATTGTGAAAGTTTGAAAAACTTTGATAAAAAAACAAAATCTTTGAGAAAAATATAGTTTAAAATCATTTGTAAACACAAGCAAAGAAATAAGTATAAAAATAAAGAAAGCAGGTGGAAAAAACAAAGGAAAGGAAATAAATAAAAGAGATAAGGGAAAGAGAAAGACACTAACAAATTATAGAGGTTAGGTCTGAATGAAGGTGACCTAATCCTCTTCCCAATAATTATTCTTGAGAGTTTCCACTATCTTAAGAGATTTTAATAGGATATACCCACAAACTCATTTTACAAGGATTTGAAGTTTTTCAATGGCTAACTTCTAACGAAACAACAAACATAGTTTTAACTAGCTAACGTCGGAACGAAACACATATTTTGTACGGGTTGACCTCCAAACCAAAATGGAGTTTTATAATGGCTATCCTCCAAATAGAGATGGAGTTTTGTATAGGCTATTTTCCAAACAGAAGTTTTACACAAGCTGACCTTCAAACTAAATTAATATTTTACACTGACTGATCTTGAACCAAGATAAGATTTTACATTATTTGATCTCAAACGGAGATGATATTTTACACAGGCTGATCTTGAACCGAAAAAGCTTTTACACCAGGCTAAAATCTAGAAACTGTGTAGAGACTTTAATAGTTGATCTTCATGAACCAAATGAGAGCTTCTATCGCAGGCAAAATGTACGAACCAAATAGAGGCTTCATAAAACAATCTCCAAACCAAAAAAGAGCTTTTAATGGTTTAACTCGTAACCAAAATAATTCTTACAGAAGATAATTTACTCAAGAGATAATGTACTCTTGGGTAAATTACAAATATGTTATTTACTAAGAACAAAGATTCTCACTAAGCATGAGAATACTCTCAAAACACTAAGAAAAAATTCAAGTGAGAGAAAGATAGATTTATAGTAAAAGATGAAAGAGTGATAAAGTAGGATCAAACATCATTTTCTGAGTTGTTTGAAATGGTAGACGAGCTATCTATTTATAGGCCAAAGCGTCGTATAAATTTGCAAACATCCATGGACTATTTGTGTGCCATAATCGATTAGGCTAATTAATTATTGCATCCTAAAATGGAATGCTTTCATTTCTAGTTGTTTTCAACCATTAAAAGACTTGTTTCAATCGATTATCGGCATTAGAAATTGTAACAATTAATTATAACACTAGGGTTAATCGATTATTCACTTGTTAACATGCTTCTAATTGATAATACATTTTCCCAATCAATTAGCTAGACCTTAAAAACATTTTTAGGCGATTTTAACAAATTAAGAGAGGCTCCTCAAAGGTTTTTAAAATGTGTGTGTGTGTGTGTGTGTGTGTGTGTGTGTGTGTGTGTGTGTGTTATTTTGCCTTAGCAATTCCAGAAATTTTATTATGCCTTTACAAGACTTTGTCACTCAGACACACACGACCATGCGAGTTTTCACACTTCCTCTCTTTCACAGCTCCGAAGCTTTAAGTCTTGGAATCATTATGTTTTACTTTAACATCACACAATAACTTTGAATCTTTAGTTTAAAGAGGCTTGAGATGTCTTCAAGTTGATTACCATCATCAGAGAGTTAAGAGACCAAACCACTAGAGAACCTTGAAATAGAAGTTTTCACTTGATCATTGTTTAATGACAGTGTTGACTTCAAAAAGATGACTTGATCTTCTAGGCATTTGATCAAGAGCATGTTAAAAATGATAGCTTGATAAAACGTCTTGATATTTAGAGCATATTCGACCGTATAAGTTATCTTTAAGATATAAGGAATTCACTAGATATGAATGTACATCAGATGTTATCATCACCATCAAAACTTAACAGTTAATTCCTACTTTGATATCAACAAAAACTTCACAGCTTCGGATCACCTTGACATTACCTGCATGTCCATAGATCCATATGTCAGGGAGTTTGACTAAGAAATGTATCGACTCACTTGAAGATAACTCAAGGGAAATGATTAATCGTCTTCTATGACAATAGTTCCTTAATCAAGCTACCAAAGAATTCAATTATACCTGAAAAAAGCAAACACATTGATACAAATTTCTACTTTCTAAGTGACCTTACTAAGAAATGAGTGATTGAATTAAAGCATTACAACTCTCAAAATCAATTGGATGGTATCCTCACAAAATCATATTAAAGTTTGAATCCATAATTGAATTAAAGGAGGATTTATAAAGAGTCATTGAATTAAAGCATTGCAACTTTCAAATTCAATTGAGTGATATCCTCACAAAACTATCTAAGCTCTAGTATTACTTGATTTCTTGTAATAGATATTAAAGTATAGAAAAATTTGTTGTATAAGATTGTTGTTTGACAGTTTTGAATAAGTTTCTAATGCAAGGCCCAAACGCAAAATAGCCCAACCAGCCTGGATGAAGGATAATATATTGTACTAGTTTTATTAATTATCTTTTTTTATGTTGTTTTTTTTCTCCAAGGGCTTAGGCCCATTTTATTTGGTTGCTGAGTTTTAGGCCCATTAGTTAACATTGTCTTTGTAAGAACCCTAGTATTTATGCTGCTGCTGTTTGGAATGGAGGCTATGCAGAATTATTTTCATATTTTGTTTATCTTAGTTATTTTAGTTTCTTGTCCAATGGTGAGGACCTTAATTGGGTGATAGCTGCAGAATCAACTATATATCATTGGTGCTTTCATCACCTTCCTCAATGCCTCCCAAAATAACCAACCCAACCCCTAAAGACCTAGATGAATCTATTCAACACACCAACCTCCGTTTGGATGATCTCATCCTCTCAAACAAAGCTCTTGAGTCTACAATGGAGCACAACAATGAAACAATTGCACTACAATTGGGGCAGCTGGACATCAGCATCGATGCAAGAATGAAGGCGAGTTTCACAGAATTCAGCTCACTCATGACACAACACCTGCAACAACAACTTGCTGCCATGGCAGCAGCAACACAGCACACTAGATCTACAACTTCAGGTATTTCTAGCCCTCATTTTACCCTAACCAGTTTTGAAAGTCTTGTTATTAACACCTCATTTCCACTTTTACAAAACACTAGATCTACAACTTCAGGTATATCTAGCTCTCTCACCACCCCTACCAGTTCTGAAAGTGTTGTTATTAGCACCTCATTTCCACTCTTACATGTTCCCTTACCCATAAGCCAACCCCTACACCAGCCCTCTTCTTCCCATGTTCAAATCTCCACACCATCTCCACCACCACCTTTCACATTTTACCAACCACAACTTACCATACCCCAATTTCACTCTGCTTTTTCACCTTACTCCACTAGCCATTTTCAAACCCCATTCACGCAAAACATACAAACATTCCCTCAATCTATCCATCACCAACCACACCATTATCATGGCCCACGAAACCCCAAAATAGAATTAAATGGATTTGATGGTACGAACGCGTTGGATTGGTTATTCCAATCAGAACAATTCTTCAGATTTTATAATATTCCAATGGAACAAACACTTCCTATGGCTGCATTTTACATGAAGGGTGAAGCCCTAGGTTGGTATAAGTGGATGTTTTAAAGTCAACAATTAACTAATTGGAACAGCTTTGCTAGAGCCTTAGAACTGCGTTTCGTTCCCTCTACCTACGAAAATCACCAGGCCCAGCTTTTCAAATTGCGTCAACATGGGTCTGTAACAGAATATCAATCAAGTTTTGAGAAAATAGCTAACCAAGTGCTTGGTTTACCACCTGAGGCAATGCTGAATTGCTTTATATCCGGTTTAATTCTGGAAATTCATAATGAAATTGCCATTCATCAACCATATTCTTTATCTCAAGCAGTGGGTTTGGCCAAGCTAATTGAATCAAAACTCAAGGATTCTAAATCCAGATTCAGCAGACCTACCACACATTACCAACCTACCTCTTACAGCCCACACAACATACCTAAAAAATCACTCACCGCCACCACAAATAGCCCAACTACCACCCCACCCCAACAAATACAGCTAACACCAATCCTACCAACCGTCTTCCCATTCGAAGAATCACTGCTGCTCAACGTGAAGAACGAAGAGCTAAGGGTCTTTGTTTTAATTATGATGAAAAATTCATTCCCGAGCACCGATGTGCTGCTGGAAAGTTTTTGCTACTTATGGATGATGAGGAAGTTCCTCATGACTCTACTATGTCTGTTGAGCTAACCGACACAATTGAGGAAATTCAAAATTTGGAAGAAACTTATTTTCAGCTTTCACCTCAAGTGGTTAATGGGCAATTTCCTCCAAAAATCTGAAATTCAAAGGCATCTTGGATGGCTTACAAGTTACTATCCTAATAGACACAGGCAGCACTCACAACATCCTTCAACCCCGGATTGCTCAACATCTAAAAATCCCAACCAAACAAATCCCTAATTTCTCCGTGATGGTTGGAAATGGTTCCCAACTGAATTGTAGTGGTTTATGCCCTCAAGTCCCAATCAACTTACAAAATCATTTATTTTTCATTCCTCTCTATTTGTTGCCTATTGAAGGGGAAGATGTTGTTTTAGGGATGGAATGGCTGAGAACCTTAGGCCCCATCCTTGCTGACTTCTCAATTCCCAAACTCTCTTTTACCCATAACAACAAAGATATCACTATCACGGGTGATTTAAACCTGGCCCCATCACAATCCACCTTTCATCAATTCTACCACCTACTTCACACTGACTCTATAGCATCCATTCACCTTTTATTATACCAACATTCAAAAGATAGTCCGTCTGAGCCCAATAATGATGCACTTACTGCCATTGAATCCCTTTCATCCAGACCACACGACCACCACATTCCCCTTGAACCAAACTCTAGCCCTGTTAATGTTAAACCTTACCGCTACCCTCATTCCCAAAAGGAAGCCATGATTACCGTCATTCATGACATGCTAAAGGAAGGTATTATTAAACCCAGCAACAACCCTTATTCCTCACCCATTTTACTTGTGTGGAAAAAAGATGGTACTTGGAGATTCTGTGTGGATTATCGCGCACTCAATGCCCTCACTATCCGTGACCGTTTCCCTATCCCGACTATTGATGAGCTATTTGATGAGTTAGGTTCTGCATCTTTGTTTACAAAGATTGACCTCCGGTCAGGCTATCACCAAATTCGAGTATCACCAGAAGACACCCATAAGACAACATTCAGAACCTTTGATGGGCGCTATGAGTTTTTAGTTATGTCCTTTGGTCTGACTAATGCTCCTAGTTCCTTTCAAGCGGCAATGAATGATCTGTTACGTCCTTTTTTAAGATGGTTTGTGTTAGTTTTCTTCGACGATATTCTAATTTATAGTTCTTGCTTATCTGATCATGTGCGTAATTTAGAATTGATTTTAGGATTGCTTTCTACTAATCAATTTTTTGCTAAGCTGTCAAAATGTGTTTTTTCTGTTCCAAGCGTTGATTATTTAGGTCATGTTATATCTTCCGAAGGTGTAACCCCAGATCCATCAAAGATTCAAGATGTCTTGGATTGGCCGAAGTCGCGTTCACTCACGACACTCAAGGGTTTTTTAGGCCTCACCGACTTTTATAGACGATTTGTTCGTCATTACGCCTCTCACGCCGCTCCGCTCACCGATTTGTTATGTTTCACTAAATTTACATGGAGTACAGAAGCAGATACAACATTTACAATATTGAAAAAGAAAATGACAGAAACTCCGGTGCTAGCCCTTCCTGACTTCACAAAGACCTTCACTCTGGAAACCGATGCCTCTGCTGTAGCAATCGGAGCTGTGCTCTCTCAGGATAGCCATCCGTTAGTGTTTTTCAGTAAAAAAATGTGCAACCGTATGCGGGCCTCTTCAGTTTACGTCCGCGAGATGTATGCCATCACACAAGCTGTAAAAAAATAGAGACAGTACTTGATCGGAAGACACTTCTATATTTTCACGGACCAAAAGAGTTTAAAAAACTTGCTTGTATAAACGATCCAGACACCAGAACATAAAAAGTGGGCTGCTTAGCTACAAGGGTTCAGTTTTGAAATTTTTTACAAACCTGGTAAGAGTAATCAAGTGGCAGACGCCCTTAGTCGCCGACATACAGAAGATGAGGCCGCGTTGTTGACAATCTTGTCACCAGTCCCAACAATCCTGAACCAGCTACGAGATTACTACACCAAAAACAAACAAGGTCAAGATTTTGTCATTAAGTACAACTCGGATCCACATATGCAGGTTTTGTACAAGTTCAAAGATGATCTGATGTTTTACAAAGACAAACTTTACATTCCTCCACTCCCAGATTTTCGACAGTCAATTCTCCATGAATTTCATTCTTCAGCTGCTGGTGGACATTCAGGAATCCAACCAACACTTGCTCGCATTTCAGGATCCTTCAACTGGCCAGGAATACACAAGGACATCAAAACCTTTGTTCAGTGTTGCTCTATTTGCCAACGCAGCAAATACCTGCCAAAGAAGAAGCAAGGATTATTACAACCATTGGATATTCCGAAACAGGTGTGGGAGGAATTGACTATGGATTTTATAACTCATTTACCTTCTTCTTTTGGCCACACCGTGATTTGGGTCATCTGTGACCGTTTGAGCAAGTATGTTCACTTCATCGCTTTACCAACACACTTCACTTCACCAGATCTTGCTAAGTGTTTCCTTGCTGAAATCTGCCGCGTCCATGGTATACCCACATCTATTATTTCAGATAGGGACCCTCTGTTCCTAAGCACCTTCTGGATGGAACTCTTCCGCCTACAAGGCACGACCCTGAAACATAGCACAGTGTATTACCCAGAGACAGACGGCCAGACAGAAGTAGTAAACAGGAGTTTAGAAATTTACCTTCGTTGTTTCACGGCCGACCAACCACGAAAATGGTTTACTTTTCTACATCTTGCGGAATACTGGTATAATACTTCTCACCACTCAGCAATAGGCATAACTCCCTCCGAGGCTCTCTACGGAAGACCTCCACCAACATTACTGGACTACGCAAAAGGCTCTTCTGCAAACGTTTCGGTTGACTCCCTGTTAGCACAGAAACAAGAAATCCTGCATACTTTAAAAGCAAATCTGAGTAGAAGCAAACAAATCATGGCGGAACAAGCAAACAAGAAGTGAGTTGACTGTACCTTTGAAGTCAGTGATCTAGTTTTACTTCGCCTACAACCGTATCGTCAGGTCTCGGTCCAAAAGCGAACGTCACATAAACTCTCACCTCTTTACTTTGGTCCTTTCACCATCTTGAGACGCATAGGCCTCGTAGCATACGAGCTGGACCTTCCGTCTTCGTCAAAGATCCACAACATCATTCATGTCTCTCAACTACGCCGCTACAGAGGCTCCGACTCTTCATCGGACTTCATAAACCTTCCACCAGAGCAAAACCCTGAAAAACAAGACCCAAACATTACACCTAACACATATCAAGAGGTAACCGAAAGAGATGATCCACCTTTTACCTTTGATGATCCTACAAAACACGAAGCCCCACCCTCATCAATGAAGGTTACTTTCAGCAAGGGGAACAAGAAAGAGAGAGTTTATCAGAAGGAGAATGGTGAGAGTTTTGAACAAAAGAAAATGTGTTTTCATCCACAAGTTTTTGATGAAGTACCAAAGCCAAGTGAAACAAGTTACGATCTCCCAAGTGAAACAAGTTCTGATGATAATATGTTAAAAACTCCAAACACGTGTTCCAAGACTGAGTGTTCCAAGATAGCCATGCAACCGTTGGATCCGCAACGGATAGATCTGACTCCGTTTCCAATTGACACACATCCCACCACCTGTATCCCACAAAGTCCTAATTTGAACTGCCCAATGCAATGTGGGACCCAGGTCCCTGCGGTTTCTGACTCTTCACGTGAATTAATTCATCATCTGCCGCCCAGAACTTTACATACCACCAACCTCTGCAACCCTAGTGGGCCGCTAACTAATGGACCTATTTTTTATGATAACCTTGAGGCCAAGGTTCATTTCGGGCCGGATAGTAATGATGCAAGGCCCAAATGCAAAATAGCCCAACCAACTTGGATGAAGGATAATATATAGTACTAGTTTTATTAATTATTTGTTATTATGTTTTTTTTTTTCTCTCCAAGGGCTTAGGCCCATTTTATTTGGTTGCTGAGTTTTAGGCCCATTAGTTAACATTGTCTTTGTAAGAACCCTAGTATTTATGTTGCTGCTGTTCGGAATAGAGGCTATGCAGAATTATTTTCATATTTTGTTTATCTTAGTTATTTTAGTTTCTTGTCCAATGGTGAGTACCCTAATTGGGTGATAGTTGCAGAATCAACTCTATATCAGTTTCACATTACCTGGATGTAAGTAATCTCTATAATAGTTGATTTATTATATATAACTACATTGTGGTAATGAAATAAATCAAAGTTACCATTGTATTCAACATTTATAACCAACTCTAACAAGTTACTAATTAACTTCTATATTCTATTAACTTAAAAAATTCAAACCATTTTTTATAAATTCAATTTAATCGATTAAATTATTTAAAATAAATAATTAAATTCATTAAGTTTTTAAATATTCAAAATTATTGTATTAATATTATTTAATTAGTTATATTTTTGCACTGTCCCTATTCTCACTATCAAAAATATAAATTATTTTTTGGTTTCATGAAGAAGCTCAAATTAGAGAAGAAAATGAGTAATAATAAAACCAAAACAATTTTTTGGATATAAAATGTGACACTGATACAATATTCCAATGTCTTTTCAATCCATTTTTGTTTTTTTTTTTTATCTCATTAAAACGCAAAACAACACTAGATTTAGTGTGTTTTATTTTTGTAACACGTGAACAAAATATTTAATATGAATGATTAATCGAGTGTATTTTATACCATGGGAACAAAAATATCCAATATTAAGTATTAGACATCTTTGTTTAAATATACTCTCTCATACTGTTATTATAAAAAATTGCATTTTAAAAAAATTATTTGTTTACCTTAATGCATAAATATGAATAAATATTACCGTTAAAAATTGAACACGAAACGACGAATTATATCTATTTAATTTAATTAACACATAGAAGTTGAGTTATTTCACCAACCTAAAACAAAATTACATTTACGTTTAAAGTAATTTAATTTAAAAAATTAATATTTTAAATTTATAAAAAAATATAAATTAAATTTACTCTTCCCTGTTTTTTTAATAATAAAGCTCAATCAAATAAATGTACTAAATACTTTTTTCTAACAAATAAAAAGTATATTATATTCTGTTAATTTCAAAATAAAGTGTACAAATATTAAAAAAATATAATAAATTAACAAATCTAATTGTCCACACTATATAAATTTCACACGACATCTTAAATATTATTTCATTAATACACATAAATTATTCATTCATTGATTAAGATATTAATATGTAAACTTTGTAGATCCATTTCCATTTCATTGTATTAAAAATTCCCTCAATTGATTACCACTTATTTTTTATTTCAACATGAAACAAATTTAGGATACACATTTTTTTGGATTAAAGTAAGACATATTTTCAAAACAAGATAAAGTTAAAAAAAAATTAAAAATGATTAAATAATCTATTACTAATATAAGAAAGTCAAATACTACCAAAAGTACTTAATTAACCTAATTAAAACTGTTTATTTTTTATGCCCCTAAATGTAATTTCAACAGTCTAATCATTACTAACCCTAACATTTCCAATTCATACGTATCTTAATATATTCTGCCAGTTTCCAATGTTGAGCAGTGTATCTACTATCAATATAAGAATTAAGTATACATATTAAATTAAATTAATACCCTTCTAAAATCTCATTAAAGTACTAATTTTGTGTCCCTAATTATAATTTGACAACCCTAATTACTACATTCCAACCTCTATTATTAATAGCCTGTTACATTAATGAATTAATATCCTATTATTCTAATTAATCAAATAGCCGTTAGAATAAATAATTACTAATCTATTAACCTATTAAATTTTTATTAGCAAATCCTTATGTTTCTTTTTTCAAGAGCCTCAAATTTCTTCGTTTCTTGAATCAGATTTGTGTAGTCGCCCTTGGGATATCCAATTTGCCACTTATAATGTTTCAATTTTCTTTTACAATCATGATCACTCTATATATTAGTTCATTGAAAAACCTACATCAAATAAGTCAATACAGAGCAAAAGATTGACCCAAGGTGTTTATCTTATTTTAAAAGTTTGGAAAAATTCTTATTAGTTACTACTAATAGTTATCATTTTTTAAAAGATGCAAAATTGAAAGTTTGAATGATTAAATTATATAATTTATATAGTCTACTTAGTGAATTGAGTTTGAATCTACTCCTTTTTCTTATCCCCGTTTAATCCATTTTATTTAACATATATTTGCCATGTGGTATTAAAGGATTTCAATGGTCCAGATTAAAAACAGGATACATGGTTAAAAACTGAAATTCTGGTATCAGACGTGTGATGTTAAGGTGTGATGTCACAACAACACACTCTGCATAATGGACAACAATAACAGTAAAATAACACCAAGAATTGTTGACCCAGTTCGGTTACAACCAACCTACTCTGGGGGCTACCAAGCCAGGGATGGAATTCACTACTTGTAGATATAATTTATAGACTCAACAACCCGTTGACAATCTCCTAAACTTATACTCTACTAATAACTTCCTACCTAAGAAACCACTTAGGTATGAGAACACCACTCAATCCCTTACAAACACTCAAAGAACCCACTTTGAGTAACCTTAATCTTACTTCACAGCTTCGATCAAGCAACCACTCTCTATTGCTTCACAACTTTTAGAGAGGACAGAATACGACACAACAATTCACCCTAGAATTCTGGTTACACAACTCGTACAAAATACTCAAGACACTCAGCCTCTGCTCTTGATCTTCTCTCTGTATTTCTGTCACTTTTTCCTTTGGTCTTGTGCGCTTTATATAGCTCCTTGAATTGGTCTTGGACTTGCTACAATATCTCCCATATTTGTTATTTAAAACTGAATATTTAAAACAGATTTTCTCCTAAAATCTTTTTAAATCTTCAACCTTTTAAATCTCCTACAAATCTGCACCAGATCTCCTATGCAGCAGCAAATATCTATCCCAAGATATTCGCATCCAATGAGACAGCTTGCTCTCCACAATTCCAGCTAATACGCAACCCTAACAACATCACAGCCTGCTGTTGTTAATTCTGCAGATCTGATGTTACAACATCGCCATGTGACATCAGACATCCAACTTCAGCAATTACTTACTTAACACAGCCCAGTGTTAAGACTTCAATGTTGCAACATCAACACCTTGACATCAACATTGAACATACCTTATTTTACCAAAATTCCAGCCAATCCAAGAACTAACAATCTCCCCCTTTGGCTAATTTTGGCTAAAACAATCTCTGCACTCTGCATCTTCAGAGACTTCAGCAGCGGAAAAACTTCAAAAATTTAAAACTCTCATCAGCAGCAGTTTGACAATACTCATAGTCTTCAACACTTGATCTGCTGCAACACCATTTTCATTATTGACAACAGCCAATTGGTGCTCCCCCTCAAGAATATGAACCAGCATCACAACTGTTCAGTAGCTCACAATGTGCAGCACTTTTCTCCCCCTTGATGTCTGCTTGGCTGCACTCTTCAGACTCCCTCTTAATATCACATTAGCAGCATTTGGCAGTAACATTCTTTGATACTCTAGACTCTCTATTTTCTCCCCCTTTTTAGCCACAATTAGGCAAACTTCAGTTAGAAGCCCTATTAACTATAGTCAGTACACCCTAGCTCTCATTGTTAGCCTCACAGTTAGCAACCAGGCAAAACAAATCATAGAAACCAAAACTAGTGCATATAACAACACAATATTCACATTACATAACCAGCGCAGCAAAAAAAACTAAAAACTGAAACTACTATCTAAAAACAACAGATGGAGGTTAGTCTTCATCCGAGCTGGTACCATCAGCATCTTCATCACCCTCATCTAACCTGGAATCCTCAGTGTCGCTATTCCCATTATCTTCCCCCTGTTTCAAGTCTTTAATCATCTGCTCAATCTTCATTTTCCTGTCAGTGCTGGTCTTGATAACCATATCAAGATCCTTGCAGGTTGCCTTTAATTCTTCAATCCGCTCAGATTTTGTACTGACCTTCTTAATCCCAGAACTTAATGTTGTAACAATGTCTGGAACATGACTCCCAGCAAACAGTTTGGGATGCAAAGATAAAGCTGACTCCCTCTTACATGCTACCTCTGAACTGGTTAAGATTCCAGGATGTTGATCTAAGATCATTCCACAGATAAGGGAGGGGAATGATATAGGCATTTTGATGACATTGGTGGCACCATGCTTCACTACTTGATCAAATATATAGCTTCCATAGTTGAACTTAACCTTTTTCCCTACAGCATAGATGAACCTTCCTAATCCCACAGTTATAGTGGTTTTGTGATTAGTAGGTACTCAGTTGGCCGCACCAATTCTGTGCAATATAGCATACTTGATACTGAGTTTGCTAACTGTTAATTTATTTTTCAGTGGCCACACCTTAACTTGAGTAGCAGTGATCTCTCTACACACTTCATTATCAGTCACCTCCAGCTCATACTCCTCTTGCTCATCTCTTCCCAGATATTTATTGACAGTACTAGGGGAGAAATCAATACACTGTCCCCTAACAAACACCTTCATGTAGTTCACACTTCTATTGTCAGATATGTCTATGGGAATGTTGACAACAAATTCCTTAACAAGTCCACTATAGCACTTGGAGAATCTGGTCACAGTCTTTAGAAGTCCAGCTCCATGAATGAGGTCCATAATTTCTTTCATCTCCAAGACATCTTTTCCAAGCTCCCTTTCCAGAGCTAACCTCCTTTGGCACACAAACTTCCACAAGGATGCACTGCTCGCATAATGGAAGGATATGTTATCCACTGGCACTTCAGGGACCTTATCAGAAATTCTCTTTAGAATAGTCTTTCTGACTGGTGTGATGTCATGGACATCTTTCTCAACTTCATCCTCAGAATCAGATTCTTCTCTAACCTTTCTCTTTTTGGAAGGTGTAACAACCTTGCTCCAAGGTTTTGTGGGACCAACAACAGTTTTCTTCTTTCCTTCAGTAGGCTTCTTAGGAGAGGATTCATTGGTCTTTCCTTTCCTTGCCTGTAGTCTCTTGGCAATACTTGGGACAACATTTCCAATGACTTCATTGTCAGATAAGTCATCCACATTGATCTTGTCCTCACTCTTTTCTTCTTCAGGAGTAGTTCTATCATTAATTCCCTCATGCACATCTTCTTCTTCTCCTCCTCTTTCAGAATCCTCAATGACAGACACAGCAAGTCTATGAAGATCAGATTCTTCTCCTTGCATGTCTACCTTTTCTGCTGGCATCTGATTCAACGGTACAGAAATTCCTTTCACAGGTATTCCTTTGTCCAGTATTTTGGTTGCCAGATTACCCATACTCTTGTCAACATCAAACTTTTCTACCACATTTTGAGACGTGGATGACCTAGGTGTTGATTTATCACTAAATAGGATACTGGTAACCAGCTTCTTTGTTTCAGTATTTTTAAAAGTAGTTGCGGCCCTTTTAGAAGCAAGTTTAGGTGGTCTAGGTTTACCTGACGCTGGTAACATTACGGAGATGGGTTGTATATTCAGAGCTTCGTCTTCAGAGTAATCATCTGTAGAAACCCTAGCTTTATTCCGCGATGAACTTTTTGAAGTAGAAGATGTCTGCTTTGACATGGTTCCTTTGAGGGAGTATATATTGAGACGATTCTTCTTGTTGAAGGAGACGAACAGAAGAGAGATATGAGTTTCGATGAACTGAGATTTTGCTATAATAGGAAATGAGGGTCTGAGGTAAGGCGCCATATTTTGTGTACTCTTTAAAGACCAATTACTAATTTTCTCCCTCCATAAAGACTTTCCTTTTAAACAGTTCACATCAGGACTCATTAACTCTGAGTGACCTTTCAGCATCCTGATGTCATAGTCTGATGTTATAACATCGACTTGAGCATCATTAGTTGAATTTCCTTCAAGTGAAATCCACTGATAGCAGTTGTCTTTGGTTCTGGCACCCTTCATAACAACCTGATTATGCTCATCAGAAACCACACACTCATGCTTAGTGTAGTTTACCTTGTAACCTTCATCACACAACTGGCTTATGCTGATCAAATTTGCATTTAAACCACTGACCAACATAACATTGTCAAGTTCAGGTCTACCATCACCTTGCACTTTCCCAACTCCTGCAACAACACCTTTTTCTCCATTGCCAAATATGACCTCATGAGAGGGACAATGACTGACTTCAGCAAATATGGATCTACATCCAGACATGTGCTTGGAACACCCACTATCAAAATACCATGTTCCTTCTTTAAACTCTTTGTCAGCCATGTGAGCTAGTAAGCACTTCACCTTCTCCTTAGGTACCCATTATTTAACAACTTTGGGCCTGTACTCTCTCCATCTGTTTTGAGGCTGAGGGTATCCATGCAGCTTGTAGCACGAGTACTGCATATGTCCAAACCTTCCACAATAATAGCATCTCACCCTTTCATCTCTGAATCTTCTACCATGATGAGATTGCTTAGGCTGCCATCCATAATGTGGTCTCCTTCTACCATAACTGCCCTGCCTTCTATTATGTTGGTATCTTCTTCCATAAGAAGGCTGAAAATGCTGTTTCCTGGATTGTCTCCCATAATGGTGTGGCTTTCTTCTTCCATAGTGATGAGGCACAACATTGTTGTATCCATACCCATAACTATACCAGTTGTCCTGATGTTGAGACACCTGATGTGACATGTCCTGTTTGATCTTGCAGCTTGCATGCTCTTGTGATATTGGGGAGGCATATACTGACTAGCTCCTTGAGGTTGCATCTTCCTCTGTTGGGGACCATCCTTTTTCTCAACATTCTGAGGCTGAACAACCTTCTTAGGGGTAGACTCCTGTCTCTTTGTTTGAGACATAGGTTGGGACACCTCCTCCTTTGCTCCTGAGGTGCTTGCCACATATCCTATACCAGACTTATCACCTGCAACCTTTTCTGTCTGAAGGATCTTGTCAAGTGTGTCTGTACCACAGCTCAGCATCCTAACAGACTTGGTCATTTGATCAAGGTGAGCTCTGACTAGCACAACTTCATTTTCCAGATCAGTCTTTTCATTCTCTAGCTGAGCAATCTGTTGCTTCTGGCACTTGTTTTCTTGACAAATCTCAACACTTTTTAAACATAGCTCTTGATAAGTAGATGCTAACTCCTCATAAGTTACTTCTCCATCACTAGAATCATCATCAGAAACAACAGCTCCTGTTAGGGCTCTAACATGCTTTGCTGACTCACCATCACTTTCACTATCAGATTCAGACCAGGAAACTGACATGCCCTTCTTCTGCTTCTTCAAGAATGTGGGACATTCTTTCTTGACATGTCCACACCCTTCACATTTAAAGCACTGAACACCTCTATCCTGGGCAGTCTTCTCTTCATCTTTTTCTTTTGGCTTGCTGATGTCAGAAGAACTGTTCTTGACACTAGGCTTATAGTTATTGTTCCATCTTTTTAACACTTTGTTGAACTGCCTTCCCAACATTGCAATGGCTTGTGACAAATCTTCCTGAGAATCTTTGACTACCTTATCTTCTGCAGGAGTGGAGACCAAAGCAATACCCTTGGGCTTCTTTTCTGGTTCTTCTTCATTTAAACCAAGCTCAAAAGTCTGAAGAGATCCAATGAGCTCATCTACTCTCATCTTGCTGATGTCTTGAGCTTCTTCAATAACAGTCACTTTCATCTTGTACCTCTTAGGAAGGGACCTAAGAATCTTCCTTACAAGCTTTTCTTCAGACATTTTCTCTCCAAGAGCACTAGATGCATTGGCCAGCTCAAGAACACTCATGTGGAAATCATGAATAGTCTCATCTTCCTTCATCTTCAGGCTTTCAAATTTTGATGTTAAAATCTGAAGTCTTGACATCTTGACTCTAGATGTTCCTTCATGAGCGGCCTGCAAGATATCCCACGCTTCCTTAGCAACTTCACAGGTATTGATTAACCTGAAGATATTCTTATCCACTCCATTGAAGATGGCATTTAGAGCTTTGGAATTTCCAAGGGTAAGCTCATCTTCCTCCTTGGTCCACTCTTCTTCAGGCTTTGGCTTAGAGGTGCCTTCTTTATCTTTGCCAGCACCATCCTTCTCACACATGACAGGAGCTTTCCATTCTTTAATAACAGCCTTCCAAGCCCTACTGTCCAAGGATTTTAAGAAAGTGGTCATCCTTGGCTTCCAATAGTCATAATTGGATCCGTCCAAAATAGGGGGTCTGTTGACGAATCCTCCAACTTCTTTGTCCATCTTTACACCAGAAAGTAACTTCCCTAGATCTCACCCAGAGACAGACAGGATGCCTGCTCTGATACCAATTGAAATTCTGGTATCAGACGTGTGATGTTAAGGTGTGATGTTACAACAACACACTCTGCACAATGGACAATAATAACAGTAAAATAACACCAAGAATTGTTGACCCAGTTCGGTTACAACCAACCTACTATGGGGGCTACCAAGCCAGGGATGGAATTCACTACATGTAGATATAATTTACAGACTCAACAACCCGTTGACAATCTCCTAAACTTATACTCTACTAATGACTTCCTACCTAAGAAACCACTTAGGTATGAGAACACCACTCAATCCCTTACAAACACTCAAAGAACCCACTTTGAGTAACCTTGATCTTACTTCACAGCTTCGATCAAGCAACCACTCTCTATTGCTTCACAGCTTTTAGAGAGGACAGAATACGACACAACAATTCACCCTAGAATTCTGGTTACACAACTCGTACAAAATACTCAAGACACTCAGCCTCTGCTCTTGATCTTCTCTCTGTATTTTTGTCACTTTTTCCTTTGGTCTTGTGCGCTTTATATAGCTCCTTGAATTGGTCTTGGACTTACTACAATATCTCCCATATTTGTTATTTAAAACTGAATATTTAAAACATATTTTCTCCTAAAATCTTTTTAAATCTTCAACCTTTTAAATCTCCTACAAATCTGCACCAGATCTCCTATGCAGCAACAAATATCTATCCCAAGATATTCGCATCCAATGAGACAGCTTGCTCTCCACAATTCCAGCTAATACGCAACCCTAACAACATCACAGCCTGTTGTTGTTAATTCTGCAGATCTGATGTTACAACATCACCATGTGACATCAGACATCCAACTTCAGCAATTACTTACTTAACACAGCCCAGTGTTAAGACTTCAATTTTGCAACATCAGCACCTTGACATCAACATTGAACATACCTTGTTTTACCAAAATTCCAGCCAATCCAGGAACTAACAAAAACATTAAATTCTATGGTTAAAAACATTAAAGGATTTCAATGGTCCATATTTAATTAAAATATTTTTTTAGTTTTTAATCTTGACCGTTTAAATCATTAAATTCTATGTGACAAAAATCTATTAAAAAAACTTGAATAAATGGAGGATAAGCAAATGGAGTGGATCTGGACTCTACTAAATTACATTAGTCAAATTATCCAAAATGTAATATGTTATGAATCATTATTCTCCTCGATTTTTTTTATAAATGTGTTTGAGTGTGATTAATATGTATTAATAATAATAATAAGAATTATTGTGATGAAGTTGAAAATAAAGCGTTGGGTTTATAAAGGAGAAATTAAACATTGAAAAACACTGAGAAACAAGGTTTTTTATATTCCATTATAAACAAGATTTTTGTTATTAAAGAGTAATTTTTTCTTTTTAGTGAAAAATAATTAATGAACTTCAATTTGATTGTGTTTTTTAAAACAATTGTCATTTAAATGGTTAAAATTTTAGTTTTTTCAATAAATTTTTTATCAAACAATTTCTTATTTATTTACTTTAAACTTTAAAATTATAAAGATTCATTATTAATATTAGAATCATTAGAAATAATTATTTATTATTCAGAAATCATAATACTATCTGCGAACTTAAGCTCTATTATTTATTAAAAAAAAAGCAGCGTAATAATAATACCTAATTACTATGTTAGATATATATTCCAAAACATTGTCGATCCAAAATAAATGTGTTATAATAACACTTAAATGTATATTCCAAGACACATTTTCCTATATATATATATATATATATATATATATATATATATATATATGATAAAAATATTTGCTTTTATATATTTGTAAAAATATCTTCCATATTACTATAACTAAATTAAATGTAGAGTTAATTAATTAATCTAATTCAATTTTATAATTAATAATTTTAAAATTATAATTTATTATTTAGAATATAATTAAAAATTTATGACAAGATTGTATTCCTTGCCTTTAAAATATATAATTAATAATTTTAAAATTATAGTTTATGACAAGATTGTAAACATCAAACATATTTACGATTACAATTTTTAAAATTATAATTTATTATTTGAACATTTATGAATTGATGCAAATATCAAACATACATGGGAGAAAATAAGATACAATTCCAAATTCATAAAAATATATTCAAATTTAAATTTATGAAAATATATTCATTATTAATAAACATGAGACAATAACGAAAAAATACATGAGACAATCACAAAAAAATATATGAGATAATCACGAAAAAAATACATAAGACATAAGACGATCAGGAAAAAAAATACATGAGACAATCACAAAAAAAATACTACAAATATCTATGTTTATAAATAAAAAAACATGAGATAATTATGATTGATAAATATATAAATTTCTTGTGAAAAATAAAAGTTAACGTTTTTTGGAAACTACTAACATGTCAAAAATTTTCAAATTAACGGGAAAACTATTAATTATGAAGTTAACATTTTTTTTGAAGTTAACATTTTTTGAAACTACTAATTATGATTTATAAATGGGAAAAAATTTAGTATTGATACAAATATTTTTATAAACATAACGGTGTATTGTTGATATAAATATTTTTATAAACGAAAAAAATCTATTATTGGTACAAATATTTTTGTTAATGGAAAAAAGTTTACGGTTGATACAAAAAATTTTATAAATGGAAAAAAGTCTATTGTTGGTACAAATATTTTTATTAATGGAAAAAGTTTATGTTTGATACAAAGCATTTTATAAACGGGAAAAAATATATTGATGATTCAAATATTTTATACACATGAAAAATATATTGTTGATACAAATATTTTTATAAACGGGAAAAAGTGTATTATTGATATGTTTGAACAAATGGAAAAAGTGTATCGTTGACACAAATATTTGTACTGCAAGAAAAAAGTGTATCGTTGATACAAATATTTTTTAAAATGAAAAAAATTGTTTTATTGATAAAAATATTTTTATAAACGTAAAAAAGTGTATTGGTGATACATTTATTTTTATAAACAAGAAAAAATCTTCTGTTAATATAATTATTTTTATAAACAGAAAACGTGTATTATTTATAACAAATATTTTAATAAACATGAAAAAGTTTAACGTTGATACAATTGTTTTTTTTTTGGTAAACGGGAACAAATTATTGATTATTTTTGTTAAAACATTTAATATTTTTTTATTTAATAATATATTCAATATTTCATTTTTTTATATCTTCAAAATTTAAATCTATTTAATAAATTTTTATTATATTTTTACATCATAATCATAATTTTAAACATAGTTTTTGTTAATTAGTATAGTAAATTTATATACATCACCATATTATATTAATTTATCATTTATAATTAAATTGCACAAGCCGTGCTAATACTTTCTTAGGCTCTGTTTGGGAAGGAGCTTTTTGAGCTTATAGCTTATGTCTTATAGTTTATAAGCTCATATGATAATAAAAGATCTGTTTGGTAACGGTCTTTTCATCACGAGCTTATATCTTATTTTATTAGCTTATAGCTTATTTTCCAGACGCTATTTTAAATAGCGTTTTAGCTTATAGCTTATAGCTTATTATTTTTTCTTCCATTTTTACTCTTAGGCTCTGTTTGGTAAAAATAGCGGTTAGCTGATAAGTTAGCTGATAGCTTATAGCTTATGACTGATAGCTGGTGACTGATAGCTTATAGCTTATAGTTGATGACTAATGACTGACTTATAGCTGATAAGCTAATTGAAGTGTTTGGTAAAATTAGCGGTTTAATTAGGTGATAAAATAAAATGACATAAAAGATATTTAATTATTATTATTTTATTTTAAATTATAATAAATTATAAAGGATAGTAGTGAATTTTAGTTAAAATAATAAGGATAAAAATGGAAGAAAAAAGGATAAGCTATAAGCTATAAGCTAAAACGCTATTTAAAATAGCGTCTGGAAAATAAATTATAAGCTAATAAAATAAGCTATAAGCTCGTGATGAAAAGACCGTTACCAAACAGGTCTTTTATTGCCATATGAGCTTATAAACTATAAGACATAAACTATAAGTTCAAAAAGCTTATTCCCAAACAGAGCCTTATTATTTTAACTAAAATCCACTACTATCCTTTATAATTTATTATAATTTAAAATAAAATAATAATTATTAAATATCTTTTATGTCATTTTATTTTATGACCTAATTAAACCGTTAATTTTACCAAACACTTCAATTAGCTTATCAGCTATAAGTCATCAGCCATCAGTTATAAACTATAAGCTATCAATCACCAACTATCAATCATAAACTATAAACTATCAGCTAATTTATCAGCCAACCGTTATTTTTATCAAACAGAGCCTTAAAATAGTATAAATTTGTTAGAATAACGACCAGATATGAAGGAAGTAAAAAAAAAGGATATTAGCCGTAATACTCTCTCCGTCTCATAAAAAGTGTCTCATTTGCACTTTTTCTTTGTCTCAAAATAATTGTTCATTTACATTACCAATGTTGTAATTATTATTATTTTTCCACTATTATACCCCTATTTATTACATTTCACTTTATTCAACTACTTTTTCAACTATATTTAATAGGGGTATTTTAGTAAATGACATTAACTTTTTCACTACAACCAACACATAATCATTTTCTTAAAAACCGCACATTGCTCAAATAGGACACTTTTTATGAGACGGAGGGAATAATATCTATCTTGCGTGAATCGAACGTGGTCCGACTAAATGCCAAAGGACTGTGTAGAGCAGACAATGACATGGTGTTTATTAAATGCAAAAAAGAAAAAAATGCATTAAAAAACAATGAAAAGTTAAACAATTACTGTAGAAAGCATAAAGTGTA
The DNA here is from genome assembly GCA_022829125.1 of Lathyrus tuberosus. NCBI lineage: Eukaryota > Viridiplantae > Streptophyta > Magnoliopsida > Fabales > Fabaceae > Lathyrus > Lathyrus tuberosus. The sequence goes on from JALAZF010000006.1 coordinate 17,613,845, forward strand.
TGATGACAAGATGCTGCGTTTTCGAGTTCTCATTGGCTCATTTGCGTTTTCATCAAAATATCTTCAAGTTTATTTTACACATGTATTCCATTATTTAATCCATTATCAATTAATGACTATCTACAATTATTACTCATATATATATATATATATATATATTTGTTGGTATTTCTTTGTTTCTATAATAATAATTCTATTTGTAAAAATATTTGTCCCAAAATAATTGATATTTTAGGTTTTTAAAATCATACTAATTATGTATTTGATTATTTGTCCAAAAAAATTAATAATTACAATTACATAAATATTAATTTAATATATTTGATTTTAAATTATAATGAGGATAAATATATGAATTTTAAATAAAAATAATATAATATATATTTTAAATTTTTTTATTTATAAAATAATATAAGAAAATATTTTGGTACTTTAAAGTTTACTTGGGTAAGGATATATCATAGGAAAATTTCATTAAAACTTTTAATTTTTTATTAAATCAATATATAAAATTGACACAATATTAAATAATTAAATAATAAATATATATTCTATCAAACTTAAGGATATTCAGGTGTCATATTATTTTAATTTGTATAAAATAATCATATATATATATATATATATATATATATATATATATTACAAGATAATAAAATATATCATTTATATAATAATTATACAAAATATATATATTACTATACAATATAATTAAAGAAGTTGGAGAATCCGCATTCAAATTCAATGAATAATAAAAATACAACTTTAATAGATAATTACTAACTATACTAACTATATAATAATAATAATAATAATAATAATAATAATAATTATTATTATTATTATTATTATTATTATTATTATTATTATTGAGCATATTAGTTTATAGCATATTTTTTGGAAAATAAAAAAATATCCACATATGAAGTAACCCATCTGAAACATACTAGTTGATTTAAATAAGTGTAAACTATTTTTTAAGATTCAATTTTGAAAAAAAAATATTTTTTGTTTTTTTTTTATATATTAATGTTAAAAATTTATTGATATTTATTTTATGAATTAATCTAGTAAAAAACATAAAATGAAGGTGTTTGTTGGTATTATATTAAAAGTAATTAAGATCCCTTTTAAGTAAAGAAATATTTTAGGGGTCCCATATCTTGGATTTTACCAAAACAAGAAAAAAGAAGAGGTTTTGAAAATTGTATAAACCATAAAATAGTTTCTTAAAATGGTGGGGCTGAATGAAACTAAAGGCACAATAGGTGGTTGAATAAGGAAAGCTAACTCTGTCTCTGCTATGCACTTCTTTTCTCTCTTTTTTCCAATTTCGTCTAATTTCAACAACATCACCAACAACAACAAACCCATCTCTCTTCTCTCCAGGTAAGATCATTTCATTTCAACCAATCATTTTTATTTCTTTTCCAAATTTAGAAACTTTTCTTTCTTTCTTTCTTATAGATCCTTCACTCTCAACATATTTCAACCTACACTTGTTGGCTTTAATTTCTGTTTTTATTTTTCAATTTGTGATAATTATTAATTCACAGAGAAATTGAATAAAAATGGTGAGAGGAAAAACTCAGATGAAACGTATAGAGAATGCAACAAGCAGACAAGTTACATTTTCAAAGAGAAGAAATGGTTTGTTGAAGAAAGCCTTTGAACTATCTGTTCTTTGTGATGCTGAAGTTGCTCTTATCATCTTTTCTCCAAGAGGAAAGCTTTATGAGTTTTCTAGCTCCTGGTAATTATTTTATTATTATTATTATATACTTTAAATTTGCAAATTTATTGTTTTATAATCTATATAGTTTTTTTCTTTAATATTGCATCGATATATCTGCAAAAATATTTCATGCACCATATTTATAGTAGTAGAGAGATTCAAGATATTTTACATAATATATTAATTAATTAGCCACAGAATCACAGTATGGTTGGTTGATTTGATAGGAAGTAATGAGTTTATTTGATCTTTTCATTTTTACCTTTTTTTTCATTAATCTCAAAAGTAAGTGGATGAAAAGTGATTTGGTCAAATCCCGATTATTTTTAAAGGAGATTAAGTTTTAGTTTACCCTAATCCATAAACTATAATCTAAAAAAATTACACCAAAATGAAAGACAATCAGACAACAAACTGCGCTGTAGTCTATCTGCATCGTTATCTTTTTAAATTATTTCTCTTAAATACTTTGGTTTTCATTTCCATATAATTTGGTTGATGAGTTAAAGAAAATTGATAGATGAAACCCTGCTAATTTAACATTAGTGGCATTGATTTGAAGTTTAGTGGGCCTAATAGGTTTATTAGGGGTTGGATTAAGGGTTTGTTATGGAATCAAGGGGAAGGGTTTTAAATCTTAATACTCATTATAATGAAAAGGAGTTGTACTTTTTTTTTTCTTGAGTAATGGATTGTAGAGGTCTATCTCTATCATATGTAGCAAAACACTGACATACAATATTGTTCATGACATAGAAAAAAGGGTTTTACACACACTAACATTGTTAAGACTTAAGAATTGTATATATAGTAATTAATTATTTTTAAGAGTTTGGATTGAACTCTCAACATTCTTATCACTTACAACTTCTTAACTCATCATGAATAATGACCAAAATATTTTATGTATCTCCAAAAGTAATAAAGACTAAGGTTTTGATAAATATATTAAACTTCAACATGTTGTTATTTTATTAGTTTATTTTACTTTTTTATAATCAAAAGATAATATTATACAAAATATCTAGTATCAATAAGAGTGTGGGCAGCATAAGTTACTTTTAAAACATAACTATCTCTTGATATCATTTATTTTCTTTCCTTTCTTATATTGAGTTGTATATATTTTAAAGTAGGTTTGAAATTATTATTTATTATAATAAATACGATTAAAATTATTAAATATGATTGATATTTGTTGATGTACTTAGGTAGTCGTATGCACGCGCCTTACCTTTTTTTATGTAAAGTTCTAAAAAACTAAAAAACGATGCTTAACGGAATGAGACTAAATCTCAATGAATTTCTTACTACAACCACATAAATTATTGGTTAAATATACCTTCAAAATTTAAAAAGCTAAAAAACATAAATTCAGAATTTATAAATAAAGGACATTCTCATTAAGTTAAAAATATGGTCTAGAGTAGGGGTGGCAAAATAGATGGATTGGATGGATATGGATTGGATTGTTAATGGATGGATCAAAATAATCCATTAGTCCATTAACAATCCACTAAATTTTTTTTAAAATTATCCAATCCAATCCATCCGTTAAAAAAAAAATCCATCTAATTCATCCATTAACATATTTTTAATGGATGGATATTCATCCATCCAAATTTCTTTTTTATTTTAAAAAAATCGGTTTTTTTCAAAAAAAAACGGTTTTTTTTTGAAAAAAAAAATTGGTTTTTTTTCGGAAAAAAAAGTCGGTTTTTTTTTCGGAAAAAAAAAATCTTTTTTTTTTCAAAAAAAAAATCAATTTTTTTCCGGAAAAAAAGTTGGTTTTTTTCCGGAAAAAATTCGGTTTTCTTTTTGGAAAAAAAAAGTCGGTTTTTTTCGGAAAAAAAAATCGGTTTTTTAAAAAAAAAAAAAGTCGGTTATTTTTCAAAAAAAAAATTCGGTTTTTTTTTTCCAGAAAAAAAGTCAGTTTTTTTCGAAAAAAAAATCGTTTTTTTAAAGAAAAAAATTCATTCTTTTTTTGGAAAAAAATAAATTCTTTTTTTAAAAAAAATTTATTTTTAATTATTTTTTAAAAAATAAATCTAACGGAGATAAAAATAATTCATTGGATCCTTAAAATATGTTGGATGGATTGAACCAATCCGTACATATAAATGGATGGATTTAATCCAATCCATTAACTTAATTTTTATGTGGTGGATGGATTGGATGAATTTTTTGATGGATGAATTGGATGAATTTTGCCTTAATGAATCCAATTGCCACCTCTAGTCTAAAAGAAACTTAAGCAAAAAGTTGTATAATTTTTTGTTGGTGTATCTGAGTTGGAGTACTTCTTTCACTCTCTAAATAAATTTTTCTTATTAAAAAAACTTGTAAAGTGCATTGTAATAAAAATAATCAACTATAAAATATTAGAAGTCAACGGTATTTGACATAATCAACTATAAAATAAAAGTAAACAATAAGTATAAATGTAAAATAATATACTATAAATATTGCTGACAATTCTCATAACTTTCCTCTTCTTTGAACTTAAAAGTAAACAATAAGTATAAATGTAAAATAATATACAAAATTTTTTTAGAAGGTAGGGGGAGACAATATAAAAAAGTGTCTTTTATCTTATATTTTAAAATCAAATAATTTTGGTTTTTATTTCAAGAAACTTAGTGCCATAACTTGGTTGGATATATGAATGGGTTACTTGTTGGTAATTATATAGTAAAACGGGCTGCAAAATCTCTCGTCGGATTGTTTAAAAGTCTATTAATAATTTCGAAATCAAATAATTGATATGTAGTTTTGTAGGCGATGATTATCTTGGAACTAGGATAGAATGGAAAGGTATTTCTAACATTTCATACTATAAGTATTGTTGACAATTCTCATAAATCAACATGAATCTTTTTAACATATTAATGATGTCTTTTCTTCCCACGAAAGATCAATCTAGTGGTGACTCTTTTCTTATCAATGAACCATTAATGGTGCATTCTGTTCTTTTTCCGTCAATGATGATCTAAGTGTTGGATTTAAATGTGATTGGTTAAGTCATATATCGATTATTAATAGATAAAATATTGGATATATAAGAGAGGTTATTCATATGCCAAATGAATTAAGATTTTGGATGAAATTGTGGCTCTTCTAAGTTTGGAGAATTTGTCCCATTGTGCTCTCAACTTTCTTCGACTCCCTAACAAGTGGTATTAGAGCACTTGTTCGACATGTTGAAGAAGCGAGTGTTGGATCATGTGTTGGATTCTGTTATAGGATATGAGAGAGATTGGTGATTTAAGTGTGAATGATTAAGTTTGACATTAACTATGAATGAATAAAATGTTGGATATATAAGAGATTTGAGTTCAAGTGTGAGTTACAAAGTCTCACATCGACTATGAATGAGTAAAATGTTGAAAATATAAGCGAGGTGACACTTATATCTATTGTCCTATGACTTTGAATGGAGATGAGACTTATCACTCACACTTGAATCCAATAATCTCTTTTAAAAGTGTGAGTCAACCACATATTATAACAAGATCCACAGTAGTGATGAGAGGTTGTACTCCTCTACAGACATAATCATGAACATAGCGAAACTCATGTTCTTCCCCAAAACCCTTGACTTTGGTGTATTAGGCACTTATAGAAAATTAACCTTGAGTGCATGTCATAAATTCTTTGCGAAGTTGAAACATGCGAGGTCCTTTGTTTTACATGTAACTTGTTTGCAATTCATGGCAGATTACCCAAAAATTTGACGACTGAACCATACTTTCAGAAATATCCTTAGAAATGGACACGAGTAACCTAGACACAATGAAATTGTCATTTCTACGCCAAAGGATAAAAACATGACCATCCTCGAGAGGAGAGGGCAAATACCCAACAACAAATCTTAGTTTGTTCTTGACTCTAAGAGCGATGAGCATCCGTAGTCGTTTCAAACATTTATTTGAGAGGCCATGTCTAAGAATCTGAAGTTAACTTCATTTGAGTTATGATTTTTTTCTAAGAGGTCCTATTTAACCGTGAAATATGTGTATGAAGGTCCTTTTTGACATAACTTAATCATGAAAAAGTGTGAAACCATGTGCTATAGACCACCTTAGACGCCTTAAAAAACGGCCTTGTGAGCATCAAACCACACTATGAATAGTAATTATGACTAATGAATTCATGAAAAACGAGTTTGCAACTTGGATTATCCGAGTGATGCAGAAAAAAGTTCGATTGTAGATCTTCCATGATCAAGTAGCGATGCATAAACAAGATATTGCAATGAAATCAAGAAAGAAAATAACACTTTCATAAAATATGAGAGAAAGAAAACTTGTGATATATAAGAACCGCTAATGCTCAAAAAATACAAGATAGATACCATGTCTCCACAAAATCCAACATAGGATTAGTTAAATTAATTATATTGATCAAGCAACACTCTAATGCTTTATTGAAAATCAAATTTTTATTTAGTTCGTAAATCTCAAAATTTTTTTAGTAACTTTTTATAGTTTTCTTAAAATTTTTTTCTCTATCTTGGCCGCTAGACTATTTTACTTATTAAATACATAAATTTATTAATTGGAGCACAAGAGTATTCTAATCCATATTTGTACTCTAATCATTATTATACATTAAGATGTATATTCTTTTTCTTAATTTATTTATTTTTGTTTTAGATGAAATACTTATTGTGTTTAATGTAACAGCATGCAGGACACTATTGAACGGTACCGTAGAAGTACCAGGAGTGCTCAACCATCGCAAATATCAGATGAACAAAATATGCAGGTAATTTATTCTTTAAAAATTTTCATATTTTTCATTGTTCATTAAAAATATAATTGATATAATTATAATATTAATATTTATGAAATATCCTTTCAAGATATTCTAGCAAATGCTTTATAATATGATCCCATACCCCATATTAATATTTATGAAAATGCATAAAATTTTGTGAGAATATATATTTAATGAACTTCAACACCATTTAATGATCCAAATCTAGCAAATACTTGATTGAAAATGGACAAAAATTTGTGAGAATATATTTTTTTTATTTAAAAATTTTAGTTTTAGTTTTAATTACTAATGAATAGATGATAATTTTTTTAGGTGAATAATTGTGTGCAATATTTAAAATTAATAAAAAATATAATTATTTTTGTTATTTTAAGAAATAACTCAGTTTCTATTTAAGTGAACACTCCAGTATCCTGAGATTTAGTTGGGTACCGGTACCCTCATCCAACGAAATTATTACATTTAATGCCACGTCATTTTTTATATATTTTTTATTTAAAAATAAATAATTTTTTTATTTAATTTACATTAAAGATACCGGTACCCAATTATTTATCATGGATACGTAAGAATTTGCCTTCTATTTAAACTTAAAAATAAGTAAAATCTCAGTTGAAATGTACTGATTGGGAGTTTTAGAGTTAATTGATTTGATGGTTCCTCGTTGAGATAGTGTCAGACAAATACAACTACATTTAAATGCAACTTAATCAAAAGCACATTAAAAGTAGATAATTAAACTTTTTATGACTATGTTTCATAGTTGTAGTGCCACTAAATGAAGAGGATGAAGGTTATGAAACCATGACTTGAGAAGAATGCACACCCATAACCCTAAATCAGCAGAATGTGTTGAAAAGAAGAAGACAACAAAGACATCAATCAAATGTGGGACGCCACATATTTCAAATTGGAGGAAACAATCATGCACTACACATATAAATTGTCTAATGAGATAACATTTATGTAGGCATGACCCGGAAGAAAGATTTCTATATAAATAAGACACTCCATAAATTATGGGAATTTTTTAAAGTATTTTTATGTTTTTTAAGCACCACGCGAAAATAAATATATATTTTTAAATTTTAGAGAACGTGTAAATATTCCGGAGATATATTTTCGTAACAATTTAAAATATATTATGTATCACACCTAAAAACCATTATACACGTGTATTGTATCAAAAATGCATCTTCGTGTGAAGTTTACGGAGATATATCTCCGTAACGCATCAGAAGATAGCTCTTCAAAATGTCATTTTTTACGTGTATTCAGATGCATATTTAAACCATACAATCGAAATTCAAAAAAATACGTACATAAATTCAGATGGTTCAAAAGTGCCATATATAAATAAAAGACCAATAAATGTTTAAAAAAAGTCGAGAACAATGATAAAGTAGCATGATGTCAAAATAAAATATAGACCATAGTACTACTACTATATACTAATGCACTACCGTGTATGTCTGACCACCTATCCTCTGCCTCCTCTTCTACCTCCTCGGCCATCAATCCCCCCCGTCCTTCGGAGTTGTCTCCGATACATCAATGCCCCCAGTGTCTCCGTCATGATGGCATCTAGGACTTGCCTCACATCAGACCCATCAGAGAAGATACATGTGTCAATGCCTGCATGCGCAATCTCCACTATGCGACAACATCTAGGCAAGACATCCTTAGCATGATCTAACTGAGCCTGCTCTTCCTCTAGTATCTCCTGATGAGCTAGCCTCGGCGGATCTCTTGGAGCAGCATGCAGCATGTATGAATGCGACACTCTGAAGAACCATTTGATATATCCTCTGATGTAGCTCCAATCGCTCTTAGGTATGGTACTCAGTGCCTCCTCTAGTACCAGATGACTTTCATAATCATCAAACATGTCATCTATCTGTCTATGTGTCAAAGCAGGAGGAGCAGAGACAACAGATGTATAGGAATGATCTGAGTGTAGCCGAACTACTGCATGACGTGCTCTGGCAGATGAGGAGCAGTGAGACATGATCTGCAAGTTACCCATCCAGAGTATAACACTATCTTGTAAAATGGTTACATCTCACGGTGATCAACATAGCTATTAAATTGCATGTCCTCGGCAACCAAATGATCAAGATAGGCTCTAAAAGAATCGGCCACCTGGTTCCCTCTGAGTGGGGAAAAAGAAGTAGCATGCGGTATATCCTCAGTGTAACTCGGTACACTCGCCCATCCAGAGATGCGCGGGAAGTGCTGGAGGATCCAAGCCTGAAATGAGAAGTTTGGAACACACGAATTATCAGTGATGGCTTTGCAAAGACGCAATGAAAATGACAAAGAAACATTAAAAGACCAATAATTATTACCGTCAGTAGTGTGATACTTCCTGTGACCTGCTTTGTCTTCCACATACAACCTTTTCTCAACTTCGAGTACACGTAGACCAATAAAGCGGCCCCCAGTTGTACTCATGAATCCGATTGAAATCCTCGAAATACCGTAGGTAGACGACATCTGTATAAGTGACACTCTTGTCCATAAAAATCACAGTACCAATCGAATATAGCTGGTATGCTCTCATAGCATGCGATCCGTGGAGTGTCACCTGCTCATCATCACCTGTAGCCTGCTGTGCTCTCTGGATCTCAATCGTATATATCTTCTTCAGGTATTCAAACCTAGCATGAGCACCCTTGGTCTTATCCAACTCCTTATTCGCCTCCTCTGGATTAGCCCCCAAATAGTCTACCATCATCTCGAGTGTCTCGTCTTTCGTAATCCTCTCATGATCTAGAAGTCTCCTCCTTATTGGAATATGTAGCAAAACATAAGACATCATCGAGTGTGATACACATCCCACCATGCGGGAGATGAAATGACGAGGTCTCCGAGTGCCATCTCTCCACGAATTCATTAAGCATCCCGTGGCTGACCGTAGTATAATTGGTTATGCACAAGTCCTTCAGGCCAGATAATGACAAAAGTGCTTGAAACCAATCCTCATTCGGCTGAGGCAAGCTAGTAATCTTTCGCCTGTGGTTAATAAACTTCTGCGAATCATGCTCTTGAAAAAAAATGCCAGAAATGTGTCAATTAAAATTAACGTAAATAAAAAAGAATGAATCCAAATAATGCTACCTTTCTATCCCAGATATGTCTGGAAGTATGGTCTGGGTACATAGGCAGTAATGACAAATCTACAGGGCCTCCTACAAATGCCTCTGGCTCAGCATCCGTAACAGCCTCACCCTCCGAAGGTGGCACTGGATCATCAACATCAGTAGTAGGAGGTGGCACGGACTTAGAAGCATCTACAGTAGGAGGTGAGACTGGTGAATCTGGTACCTCAGGCGTCTAAATAGGGGAGATCTGGCGCCTGCAGGAGGATGAAGGGAGTGATGCGTCAGTAGGTGAATTCCATCTTCTACAGGAAGAAGAATATGGAGTAGCATTAGGAGAAACACGAGCCCCAGAAGTTGATGGCTCTGCATGGCAGAGGGACTAGGAGCCTCCGAAACCTGCTGACTCTTCTCCCGCCGACCTGACGCGTGCCGTGCAACCCTCCTGTGCCTCAATTTATCGTGTCTATCAGCCATTATGCATGCAAGTTAAGTAAAACGGACAATTAGTGCAGGCAAACAACACCACAAGTAATAAAATAAAAAAAATTATAGAGAAAATTCCAAAGATGCATCTTCGGAATCTGGAAAACTAAAATGTTGGAAAATTCCGGAGATGCATCTCCGGATTTTCTACAACTCAGCAGCTGCGTCAGTGGTGGTAATGTACCCCATGCAACCTTAAAAAAATGATTTGATCATCCTTTTCAGCCAACAAATGTGTAATATACTATGTCTAAACTATCATACATTCAATTTCTACTCTTTTCTAACCTTAATAATCAATTTCTACTCATTTACACAAAAACTAAAAAACTTATCAAAAACTAAAAAAACTTAGAAATTTCAACGTTCCTTTTGGGTTGGATGATGTTTCGGATATTGATTGAAGTTCTCTTGAGCTTTGTTGATTGATTTTTGATTTGATGAAGAGAAAAAAAATTGAGAGAATTTGAAGTTATTTTTGAGCAAAATGAGAAATGAGGAAGGAGAATAGTCTGATGTGATTTAACCTTCAAAATATTCTAAAAATGCATCTTTGAATTATTTAACGTTAACTGAGCATTTAGTGCGTCCGGAGATAAATCTCCGGATTCTGAAAAATATTTAGATATTTTTGCGTGGTAATTAAAAATCTTAAAGGGTGCATTAAAAAGTCTCTAAATTAGTTACATAAGTTATTTTAAACCCTTTATATTTTTCTTTTTTAAAATATATTTTTAGGCTATTAGTACAACTTCTCACATTCGTCCTTAACGCCATATGGAATAGTTAAGTAACTTGTAGTTGAAAGACATAATTTAATTCTCAATATCATTTCTTGTAAATTAAAATTCTGGATTTTATAATAAGGGGATTAAAACTTAAAAAAACTAAAAATGGATGGACAAAAATTCTGGATTTTAAAATAGGGGGATCAAAACTAAAAAAATAAAAATAGAGGGACCAAAATTGTAATTAAGCCAAAAATTTATATTAAAAATTATTCCAAAAACTTTTACAGTTTAAGAATAGTTTCTCATTAACATTTCATCACAATAATTTCTTTATAAAATTTTAGACTTCTAATTAAAATGTTAAAAAACATATATTTTTATATACTTAAAAAGTTAAATAAACATTTATTTATAGATATTAAATAGAACATAAATTTGTATTTTAATCTCAATTTTTTCTTTAATTACATCACTGGCATATGCCTCATCAATGATAGACAATCCATCATCATAGTTATAGTTATGTCTTATTTTCTTTACATATTTCTTTTAAAATTAATTAGATTCTTAAAATAAAAAAAGAAAAAAAGAAAAACAAAAATATAGAAAGACAAACTATTTTTTTAGACCACCTCTAATTTGAGAGCAGTAATGATATGTCTTCAGAAAGTGTTTCTCGTGTTTCTCTAGTTTATACTTTTTTGATTCACATGAAACTACAATAAATTTACTATTTTGGATCAGTCACAAGACCATCTTCCACAAAGCAATTATAACCATCTTCCACAAGACCATCTTCCACAAACCAGTTAAATTCACACAAAACGCCGAAAGCAGTTATAACCATCTTCCATGTCTAATGTCTTGCATGCACCAAGATCCAAATATTTGGGTTACTTTCGCACTCAAACTACTTCTCATTCTTCCACAAACTTGGACGTTGGAGCGCGCTCCTTCGCATCCGAAACATATTTCACTTCGTTTACTCCATTATCAATTGTATCTGGTTCTTGAACGTACCAATGGCACATTATGTAGGTATCCAACATCTAATTCCCGTGAAATTTCACGAGAAACCATCGTCTTTTCATTGCTATTCAAAAAACATCCGATCTCTTTTCCATTCAAATCACCGATCTCGTCCCTGCACAAACCACCGATCAAACTAGTGAAAAAAGGCAACATTGAAAGCTACCCGATTAACTACTCATCGCAACAACAGTCAATGTTCCCAATCTCATGAGGGAGGCTACGTCTCCTCCTACGGTCGTGGACTGCCTATCCTGATGATTTATCCCTCCACTCATACGTCACAAAAGCATGTCCCTCTGATAATCGGCTAAGGAACATTCCAAGTCCTCACAATTTTCCTATCTTTTCAACAACCACTCTAAGGCCATACCACAAAGTCACCTCCACTGCAACCATTGACTTCCAGACAAGGGATTCTTCATAGTCTCCAACAGCTGAAAGCCATTCTAGGTATCCAATGGGCTAACGATTATGGTGCAACAACACAATTCACACTTGTTAGTTGAAAAAGAACTTAGAATCGAAGAAAAATATAGTATGTTGCTTCAATGAACGATTTTGTACGTAAGGAGACCGTGCACCAAGATTAGGGAGTCGAACCAAAACTAGTTCCTATTGACACCTTCTCCCCACGCAGAGAGGTCCTTAGATCCTCATATCATACCCAGAATCAAGAGATATTACCCCACGCGAGTCTAGGGGAAGAGGAGGTAGTCACTCTCAACCAGAGATTTATCATCCCAACCACCCGTCGTCATGCTACTCTCGAAGAGAGGAAAGACACAACGTCAAAGTGCAGGCTCTCTAGAGGAAGAAGTGCCCATTCTCGAGGCGCATCCTTAATAGCAGGATCCCAAAATCTTTCGAGAAATCTCCCAAGTTGGGCAACTATGATATATCAGGAGATTCAGACGAGCATGTCGAGCATGAAGACACCAGACTCGACTACTGCCGCGCCCGAGGGCAGCCACATTTACGTGGTTTAAGGCCCTCCCAGAGGTAAGCATAAACTCTTGGAGGGAGCTAAGCGACTCTTTTTTTGTTCAATCCACTACTGAAAAGCAACAAGCCGCTATGATAGCCGTACCCAATGGGATTAAAAAAAAAAAAAGAAAGAGATCCCCACGAGAGTATATTGATAGGTTCACTAAAGTAGCAGTAAAGGTAGGGGAACAAGCGATAGATTAAAATGTTGGATATTTAAAAAGGGACTGAGACCGGGCCGCATATTCTGCGAAATGTTAGGGCTAGAAAGGGCCTGAAACTTTAACGATCTCTTAACTAGGGCTCATCCCTACATTAATTATAAAGAACTCTTGGCCAAAGTGGTAGAGAAAGGCCAGGGAGCAGGAAACCCAGTAAATGACATAGGGCCGGAGAAAGACAACAATCGTTGTTGGGAGGATGGGGACAAGGGATCTCAAGCAAGACTCTCATGGTATACTCTCCTTAACACTTCAAGGGAGAAATTCTACAGGATTGTGCAAATGATGACTTTAAGGAAACCAATATAAGAAACCGTATCCTGTAAAGGAATATGCTAGAACCTAAAAAGGAGCTATTGTTACTTCCTTAAAATCCATGGCCATAAGACAGATGAATGCGTTCATGTGAAAGATGCAATCGAAGAGTTAATCAAGTTAAGGATCACCCGGTACACCTAGAAGTGCGGTAAAAAAGATGATTAATAAGGAAAGAACGAAGACAGGAGGCGAGACGAGTTTCCAAGAGAAAATCCCCTCGCTGCAAAAAAGGATCTCTTATGAAAGCAATAAAGGCAGTTAAAGGAGACAAAGGGAAGAAGGATATCAACAGTGAAGAGAAAGAAGACCGAAAGAGGAAATGCCAATGCATGAAATACATTACCATAGGGCTTCGCAGATCAAGGAACCCATCTAAGGGCACCGTTAAAAAAAGAATCTTCAAGCTAATGTCAAGCTGGAGAGAAGGCGAAACAACTTTTGAGGGGAATCTGAAGATACATATCCTGGGGTTCCACAATAATGAAAAGACGGGAAGAATCCCCAACGAAATCTTTCCTTTGTAATGACGATTACTATGGCAAACTTTGATGTATCTAGAATCCTCATAGACAGGCATAACTCATACAACATCATGCAAAGCTTTAAAATATGTGTCAGCTTTAAAGGGAAATTTTCTTACCATATGAGGAATATGATCTACAAGCCTTTAACGACACAATAACTCGCCATTAGGGATTCACCGAGCTAATGTTCACCCTTGGAGAAAGAAGGCACACCAAGATGGTCGATCTTCAATTTTTAGCAGTTCCCTGGAAAGGCATTTACAACTGCATCCTAGGCAGACCTGTCGCGGCGACACTAGACGTGTTGGCCTCTCTAGTCCACCTAAAGATGAAATGTCATAACATCCACTACAGGCTAGTAACGATATGTGTTGATTTGGCCTGCGGCCAGAGGATACACAACCTTAGAGCGTGATAGAGGCAGAAAAGGCAATCAAGAACGCAATGGTGGTAAACACGACCTCCCTCAACAAAGAATTGAGAGAGATGGTGGTCGGCCACCAATGGAAAGAACTGGCTCTCCCACCAGGTATGGCATAAATCATGCTAAATTGATAATTTCGGGAGATAGATGTGAATGAAGGCTGAAGCCGACCATAATAGACCGCACTAAGATGCCTGGAGATTAATAAATAGCGACATGGTCGCTTGGTTAAGTATATCTATTTCACATATGTAAAATACACTCGACATCTCTATGTAATATATCGTACGTGATAAAAATAAAATTTTCACCGAATTTTCTTTTTATGATCACAAAGGATATGCACGACTAAAGGGTGTTGTCATAAACATAATAGGTGTACAAATGTAGAAATTAAAACCACATAGCTATAGTCGCAGTGATGAAGATAACAAGCCACTAAACAAAATGGTGATCAGGGCTCACCCCATCTTGTTAGCTAGCCACACTAGAGCACAAAAGGTGAGACTCTGCTACGTCGGCCTCAAACCAAATTTAAATTTAATGATAGAGAAAAGGAGAAAAGCCTTAGTCAAGCGCGCTCCATAGAGACGTCCAATAAAACTTCCGCACACAATTTTGAATGTTAGTCAATTCCTAGAGAAGCGAACTCGAGACTCAAGGAAACACACGTAACAAGTAGAAATAACAATAAGAAAATAAAGAAAGAGTACTGAAGTAAAGACAACAACGAAGAATATTCATTCATTTAACAACGAGTGTTACATCGGGCAACAAAGCCTTAACAAAAAAACACCATAAGTCTGACTCAACACTAACTGTCTTCCCATCCACCATCTCTTTCTCATGACAAATTTTTTCCCTTGATAATTGCACCTTAGACAGAAAAATTTCACCTATTTTCAAAAGAAACCTGTAGACGAAATATTCACCCAAAATCTTAAAACATTATGAGTAATCTCACTTATAAAGTGACAAATCTTCACTTTTCCAAGGAATGTAGGATTTATAACTCACACTTGTATTACAATAATCTACCATTCAAGTGTGAGTCCATCCACTTATATGTTCCCCTCAAACGGAAGAACTTTCATCCACATATACTTTTATTGCCATTGACATTCTTACTACGTCAATGACACTTAAGCATGACACGCCGCCTGACCACCATCTTGTTAGGAAGAATTTGAATACAAGTATTCGGTCTTTTATTGAACATATCGAATCTGATACGATTGATGAATCATGAGAGGAGCATCCACATTGAATCAAGAGCAACCATATAAGTGAGAGAAACACCACATATTCACTCAAAACCTTAAGATATTAAATATATATAGCCTTTCATTAACCCTCACTTTTTCAAACAACGTGAAACTTATATTTCACAATCATATCATAACAATGATATGCTAATAATATTGTGTTAAATATCTATTCATTTAAGTTACACATTAAGTATTGTAAAGAAAAAAACTCAAACAATTTAAGTTACACATTAAGTATTGTAAAGAAAAAAAACCAAACAATTATTATAAATAGGGTCATGCTACACAACTTTAAAAAAAAAAGAAAAACTTATGTTGAAAATAGCTTCTTATTTTTTTTTCAAAAAACACTAATACTAGGATATTTGATTTTTAAGATCCTTGGTTAGCATTTTTCTTATAAATTTGAAGATTTTAAAAAAAAATTATGACATCAACTTTAGTCTTTTCAATTTGTTTGAAAATTGAATAGATGTATATCATAAAAGAATTTTAAATTTTTTCTTATAAACATTAAAAATAAGATAAAATATTTTATTTTCGATGGTAGATGTTAGTAGGAAGTATTGAAACATATTAATTGAGATTTTTCTGTTCTTTTTAATTTTTGTGCGGATATACTTTTATTTGGGTAAAAATCTCTTTTTGTTTTTCAACAAATTATTCACCTAAGTCTCATAAATAATATTTCATTTGTTCTTTTTCTGTATTTTAAAATGATTGCATACATTTGAAGAAAATGGTTAGGATTACATATATTCGAGTTATCCAAAATATGTATGAAAGAGTGCTGACTAGTGTGCGGACACAGGGTAGAGAGACAATTTCCCCATTACAATAGGTTTACATCAGGTTCAACCCTAAACCCTACCTTTTTACCTTAATTTTAGATGTACACAAAAAATGCATCCAAGAGCTAGCACCAAGATGCATGCTTTTAACAGATGATAATCCTACTTGGAGAGTCGAATGAGGATTTAAATGAGAGGTTGAAGTCTTGAAGGCAAGCTTTAGAAACACGTGGTTTTCGCTTATTTAGAAGTAAGACGGGATATATGGAATGTAAGTTCAAAAAAAAAAAAGTGTTTCTAACCTAGAGGTGAAAGTTGAAAACTATATCATTTTCAAGTCAGACAATTTAACTATCTTGGACACGTAATACAAAATGATGGAGAAAGAGAATGCAAAGTATCAAATTTAAGATGGATGGCTAAAATAGATGAGGGCTTCAATGTGAAACAAAGGCAAGTTGAAGGAAAATTTTTATCGAACTGTGGTAAGACCTGTGATATTGTACGTGACATAATGTTGGACGGTTAAGAATCAACACGAGAATAAATTAAGTGTAGCAGAGATGAGGATGTTGTGTTGGATGCTTGATAAGACTAGACAGGATATGATTAGAAATGAAAATATTAGAGAGGGTGTTGGGGCAACACCTATAGTAGAGAAGATGATGGAAAATATACTTAAATGGTTTGGGCATGTAGAGAAAAGACCAGTAAATTATGTGGTAAGAAGAGTAGATCATATGGAAAGTAGTCAAACAATTAAAGGGAGAGGAAGACTTAGAAACACCATAAGAGGGGTTATTAAGAAAGATTTTGAGATTAATAATTTGGATTGAAGCATAGTCCTAGGTAAAACATTATGGCACAAATTTATACATGCAGTCGACCCTACTTAGTGAGATAAGGTTTTGTTGTTGTTGTTGTTGTTGTTTTTCTCTATTACACCTTTATTTATTAATGTCCACTATATTCAACTACTCTAGTAATTACAATTAATAATAATATTATAGTAAATGATAATACTAATTTTACCATTACATTCAACACACCTAATCATTTTTTTATGAATTACACATTGCTTAAATAAGACATTTTTTATGAAGAGATATTAGAGAAAAAAGAGGTAAGATGTACATGTTGAAGAAACTGAGATGAAAACGCAATACTACAATGAGAGATTTGAGAAGAATGGTACTAAAATCCTAAGTGTAAGGAAGAGAAAATAATTTGTAATAGAAAGTTAAGGCAGAATAGGTTTGAATTTGGGTTAAATATGGGTTAATTGAAGTTTGAATTGTAATATAATGCGGTTTGGTTTGGTCTAAAATGACCAAAACACATTTGAATCAAATACAATTTTTGTGATTTTTAGTTCTGTTCTGTTATCGGTTTTCTATTGGATAATTCAATTTTGAGCACCTCTTTACAGCAGTTAGCATATCATTTTCATCATTTCATTTTTCATTTAAATTGCTTCATTTAGTTCTGTTCTGTTTGTTTAGTGTTAATTTTTATTAATTTGTCTAATTGTTTGATTCAGTGTATTAAAACTTGTGTTTAAGTAGGTTGCATTCGTTAATTGGTATTTTCCATTGATCTCTATTTGCTTTTTGTACTCTCTATATGGCAGAATTTGAAGCAAGAAACAACAAGTTTGATGAAGAAGATTGAGCTTCTCGAAGCTTCGAAACGGTTCATCATCTTAAATTTCACTTCATCTTCACAAACAATCAACATATATTCACACTAATAAATTTCACTTACAACAAAAGAATGTATTGCATGCACATTGTTCATGTATCAGGAAACTCATGGGAGAAGGTTTAGGTTCATGCTCCTTGGAAGAACTACAACAGATAGAACAACAGTTGAAAAAGAGTGTAAGCACTGTTAGAGCAAGAAAGGTAATTAATCAGCTTCACAAATGACTTTTTTTTACTTTGTAACATTCTAAACTTAATTAAATATTTGGATTGCTACTTTATATATTTTTCAGAATCAAGTTTACAAGAATCAAATTGAGAAACTTAAAGAAAAGGTATGTTGTAAAGAAAATAGGGTTTCAAAATCTGATACAAAACCCTAATGGTTCATTTGTTTCTTTTGTGTAATCACTTTATAATAGAGAAAGTGAAAAGTTCTTGTTTCTAGGATTATTATCAAACATTGAAAATTAAAAGAAAAGCATCTGTTAGCTAGTAAATCAAAAAAGTGCTTATTTCTATGTTTTGAATACAATTCAGGAAAAAGCCCTACTTGCTGAAAATTCAAGGCTCTCTAAGCAGGTGAAAAATGAACTATAGTTACTGTTGTCATTGAATATTTATTTTCTTTTAGAAATTATTTAATTAGATTGAAAACCTAACACAGCCGCAACCACCACCGCTGCCACCACCAAATGATCATGCGAGAGAAAATCAATCGTGTGCAGAAAGCAGCAGTCCGAACTCAAATGTGGTGACTGAATTGTTCATTGGCCTACACAGGTCTAGTTGAACATAATGGTATAATCATCTAGTGTATGTTTGGTTTTACATCAATTCCAATGCATCTGAATTAACATTTTTAAACTCGTCCTTATTGCATTGGAATTTGTTCAACTTAAGAACAAACATATATCCTTAATACTTGCCTTATATACAGGCAAAGTATAAAGTAATGGGAAAAGCCCTAATGTGTCTAATGTATTTATTTGTTGAACAATGTCATGCACCGAATATATTGTCATAATTTTGTTCTTATCAAAGTGTTGTAAAAATTATAGATGGTCTTAAAATATATAAAATTAAGACCATTGCCTTGTAATAACGATTAGTGATCATGGAACTTTCAAGTTGGTAAGCTTGGTGATTATACTTAGTTTTCATATTAATATCTGATCTTAGGGTTGATTTGTGGGGAAGGTATGTTGGAATATTGATTATTTTTTTTCAAGTTTGCGTAATAATCCTTGGGGTGTCTAGAAAGAATGAAGGTTAATTATGAATTTGATATCGTGAATTGGCTGGGCCTTAGAGGTTTGAGCATTGGAAGCTATATAGGAATCTTCATGCCACATCCTAAATTGTATTTGGCATCTCTACATTTATTTATAATGATAAATTTGTCTTTTTTTTTATTATTTTATCTTTTAAAATTTCACGTTGTAGTTAAAGAAATTTATCTGTAAAAATTTGGTAGAAACAAAATGTACAGTAGGTGTTTCAAAATATTTGGTATTCGGCGAAGTTGAATTTTTATGCATTTTTACTACACATTTAAAAGTTCAGTATGATATTTTATTGGAATTTTTCCAAATATCTAGAAATCCGTTGAAGTTTTACTGAATTTTTGGAAAATACTTGAAATTTATATGTAGTATTATCGAAATTTTTCTAAAAAATCAGAAATTCCTACAAATTTTGCCAAGTTTTTTTGAAAAATCCAAAATACGTTGAATTTTTGCGTATTTTTGGAAAACATCGGAAATCTTTTGTAGTTTTACCGGATTTTTCGAAAAGTTTGGAATCTATAAAGCTTTTGACTTTGTTTTAATCAGAAATTTTGGACCACTCTAAAAGACCTTGGGCCACTCAAATATTTCTTGGGAATTGAGATTGTCTACTCAAATTAATACATTTTAATCTCTTAGAAGAAATATGTGTTTGATTTTTTCTGCAGGAAACAAGAAAACTTGGATGCAAACCAACAAGTTTTCCCATCGAGCAAAATCATGGGATAAACCTTGAAAGGAAAATGTCAAATTTAAAAAGGATCATTATTAGTGATCAGTAGAAAAACTGATTTACTTGGCACATACTAGGCCATATTTGTGATATGCTGTTAGTGTGGCCATCCAATTTATGCATGACCTAAGGGGGATACACTTGCAAGTCACATGACGTGTTCTACAATATCTCAAAGCCACTCTAGTGAGTTGGTCTTTGTTTAAAAGAGGTGAAAGTCTAACTATGAAAACTTAATGTTAATTATGCAGAATCATTGTGTAATGGAATATCTACTCCAGGCTATTGTGCATTCTTGGGTGGGAACCCAGTTTCTTTGATGAGTTAGAAACAAAATATAGTTGTTCGATCAAACAGTGAAGTATAATTTACAGCTATGACACTAAGAATTTGTGAGTTATTATTGATGAAACCATTGTTATATGTTTTGAAGATACAATATGAAAGTATTATGAAGTTGTTTTGCAATAATAAATCGGTCATTAGTATTGTACATAATCCTGTTTAGCATGACAAGACATCATACAATGAGATTGACTAACATTTCATAAAAAAAAGCTGGATAGTCGATTGATAACTTCATGATACATTCCTTTTTGGGTATCAGTTGGCAGATGTGTTAACGAAGAGTTTACTAACAACATGGTTCAACCAACTTACACTACTATAATAGTATATACTTTTTACCACATCTACGAGAAGAATTTTACCACAGTTGAAGGTCAGTGGTAACGAAGGATGTGATAGTAAGTGTTCTACATTCCACCACAAGCAAGTAGCAGTAGTAAAAACTATATAGCACGCAACATATAACTAGGATTGTAAAATCCAACCGTAGTGAAAAATGGAATGTTCATTGGTTTGATATCCAACGACAACATTTTTCACATTTTAAAATGGAAAATCACTACATTTCACCACGGTCATAGCTTTCAACCACGGTGATATATACACTTGAGTTTATTATAACTTATGTGGAATGCTTATTTTACCAGCTGCTCACTAAACATATAACCTTTCAATCTGATTTAGAAATAATAATATGAAAAATTAAGTTATATTAGAAGAACAAGTTACACTAATCAATGTTATTTTTTTAAACAATTTTGCAATTTATTATCGATATCTTGCTCTTCAACAATTAGAAATTTTTTCAATGCTTCTAATTTTTCAACTAACACTTACTTCTCTATTAGTTCATTTTGCAAAGTATTTGATGAGAAATTAAGATACAATAACAGACCAATACACAAGGATATAAAATTTCCCATATCTACAGCTTCAGTGCGAAGCAGATAACTCTCACCTCAGACTTGTTAGGTTTGGGCTTTGATGCGACTCTGATTTGTTGGGTTTGGGCTCCCTTCCTATGTGGAGAAATACCCAAATATGATTAGCCCATTTGTCTCACTTATTTAAGTGGATATAATCAATTTAGGGTTGAGAGAAATAGAGAGAAAATAAGAATTCAAAAGAGAGAAAAGAGGAGAGAAACTCATTCACATTTTTCTACAACTAGTCTTACTAAATTAACGATTTTCGATTCGTTAATTGTCGGATCAAGCTCAAATTTGGAGGGTAGGTTCATAACACATGTATCTAACTTTTGACCATTCAGAATTTCAAAACAACATCTGAGGTGAGAGTTATCTGCTTCGCACTAAAGCTGAAGATTTGGGAAATTTTTTCAGCTTTTTGATTCTTATTTGTATGCTAGTTTGCTTTATGAATTGCGGTTGATAGTACTAGTTTGTGAATCACTTTAAGACTCTCTTGTACCCTCAATTAATTATAGTGGAGTTATTTCTTTGTTCCGAACGACTCGTGATTTTTACTCTCATATTGAGGGGTTTTCCACATTAAAAATATCACAACGTCTGAGGCGAGAGTTATCTGCTTCGCACTGAAGCTGAAGATTTGGGAGATTTTTCATCTTTTTGATTCTTATTTGTAAGCTAGTTTGCTTTGTGATTTGTGGTTGTTAGCACTAGTTTGTGAATCACTTTAAGACTCTCTTGTATGCTTAATTGATTATAGGGGAGTTATTTCTTTGGTCTGGACGACTCATGGCTTTTAATCTCACATTGAAGGATTTTCCACGTTAAAAATATCAGTGTTCTTTTGTGCCTTTATTTGTTGGATTTTCCATCTTATATTTGTTTTTGATCCTCATGGTTTTTACAAGTTTATGGAATTTTATATTCGTCGTGTATTGGTCTGTTATTGTGTTTTAATTTCCCAACAGTGGTATCATAGTCGATGGTTCAATTAAGGGACCGACTCCTTGTATCAAAAGTCTTCTTGACAATGTGGTGGTCAGGCAGCCTGTTCCATTGTAGTGCCCGCAACGGCGATACGAGTGTATGTGGATGAAAAAGCTTCTGTTTGAAGAGGAGTGTAGTGGATGTAATCACTTTAGGGGGAGATTATTGTGTACAAGTGTGAGTTGAAATTCCCACATTTCTTAGAAAAGTGGAGGTTGAGCACTTTATAAGTGAGAGGACCCATACATCTATCACCTTAAGGTTTTGGATCAATATGTGATGTCTTATCTCACTTATGTGTTGCTCTTGACCCAATGTGGATACTTCTCATGATGACCCAACAGTATTAACTTTGCAGATAGAACTAGTAAAGAAGCAAGCGATGGCCTAAGAATTAGAAGTATTGAACCAAATTCTAACCATTAAAGAGCGAGATACGGATAGTGGGTTGTAGAAAGCTCGAAAAATATTGATTAATGAAAGTTATTTTCTAATATAACTTAATTTTTCATATTATTATTTTCTAATTCAACTCGAAAGGTTATATATTCAGTAAGGGATTCGTAAAACATTCAAACCGCATATGATATAATAAACTCATGTTTTATGACATGTTGGCTAAACGAAATGAAAGTTAGAATGTACGAGGTATAACATTAGCAAAATCATACCTCAACAAAGACATTAGAAATAACACAAACATGTATCAATAAAAACAACTACTTACCTCAACAAAAACATCAACATACCTCAACAAAAAATCAACATACCTCAACAAAAACATCTACAATAACACAAAAAACAACATTTGTCAACAAAAGCAACAACATACCTCAACAAAAACATCAACAAAAATATCTATAATAACAAAAACAACAACTTACCTTAATAAAACAACAACATACCTCAGCAAAAACATTAACATACCTAAATAAAAACATCTACAATAACACAAACAACAACATACGACATATACAAAAACAACATACCTCAACAAAAACATCAACATAACTCATCAAAAACATCAAAAATAACACAAATAGAAACATAAAACATCAACAAAAACAACGAAATAACTAAACATAAATTAACAACATACAACCTATAAGGGTTTACCGTCTCAACAACAAGAAAAAAAAATCCATAAAGAACAAATATTTTAATCATCAACAATAACAACAACATCACTCATAACATGAATGGTGGAAATTTCTATCGTACCTGAAATGTGAATAGGAAGTCAAAGAAATGAGTTTCGTATTTCTGTCTTGCATGTTTCATGGCATATTTTCTTAATCCATAGGAGTTGGAGATGATATGTTTTAGTTTTGTAAAGAAATGGTGCACAAACGTTATTGGAGATTGGGATAAAGCGTGAGAGATATGTTAGGGTTTTGCATTATAAGTTACAACTATTCTGTACAGAAATGAGAAATGTTTTCACTTATATATAGATAATACTTTTCACCACGGTTCACAGTACCAACCGTGATGAAATATATATAGTTAACAAACTTTTAGAGTGTTGCTGAGGTAAATTTCACAATGGTTACTACAATAGATCATAGTGAAAAGTGTTGGACATGTGACTTTGCACACAAGAGGGGGGTGAATTGTGTGGTTCGGAAAAACATGGTTTTGGAAAGCTTTTCGGTTTAGAATTAGATTTTAAAATCATTTTCATTATTAAGCAGCAAAAAATAAATTTTCAGAATATAAATTGCAGAAATTAAAGAGTTGGGGGAAAAGAGAGAACACCGAGAATTATAGATGTTCGGTTAAGCAAAGAAAAAAACATATTCCTCTTCCGAGATATGATCTTGAGAGTATATAATAAACTTGAGATATTTTAGTAGGTTATACTCACGAGCCCTCTTTATATAAGGAAAAATGAAGTTTAAGGTTGACTTCCAACCAAACAATAAACACCATAGTGAAGTGGTGGGTCTTCCTTCCAAACGGCTGATCGAAGAAGTTAGTCTCCTTTTCAAACGGCGGATTGAAGCGGTTAGTGACCTTTCCTCGAAAATCTTAGAGCGGTTAAACTTCAAGCTTTTAAAATAAACTTTGCGAGCTTTTAACACCGAGCTGAGCTCACAAACCTCAACCCTTGGTTTTACCACGGGCTAACCAAGAACTTGAAAGATTTTAATAGTGAGCTAATCTCGAACCTTAAACCTTGATTTTATCACGGACTAACCAATAATCTAAACAAGCTTTTAATAACAAATTAAGCTTTAACCTTAAATTGGTTTTTCCGCGGGCTAATGAAGAACCTATGAGAGCTTTTATCACGTGTTGAGCCTTCAAACCTAAACAAGGGTTTGATCACACAATCCCTAAACCAAAGATTTTACGGGTTAACACATACAAATAATCCCTAATTGGATAAAATATTCAACCAAGGTATAAAAAAAAGTTCCTTGGTGAACTTACAAATCTACCCTTCCATAATTACAACTTCTCACTCACAAAAAGGACTTTCTCGAAAAATATTTTGGATAAAACTTAGTGAGAGAAAGTAAAAGAAAAGTTTATATATATATATATATATATATATATATATATATATATATATATATATATATATATATATATATATATATATATATATATATATATATATATATATATATATATATATATATACAAAGAGAGAGAGAGAGAGAGAGAGAGAGAGAGAGAGAGAGAGAGAGAGAGAGAGAGAGAGGGAGGGAGGGAGGGAGGGAGGGAGGGAGGGAGAGAGAGAGAGAGAGAGAGAGAGAAAGAGAGAGAGAGAGAGAGAGAGAGAGAGAGAGAGAGAGAGAGAGAGAGAGAAGTATGAAATGAAAATCAGTTCTAGATGTTTTTAAATTAGGGAATTAACCTCTATTTATAAGCTACAGGTTGGCTAAAAAATAAATTATTTTCGATGCATTTTAAGACTTGCTAATCGATTGACAACATGTCCTAATTGATTGGCTGGCTTCTTTACAATCGATTACTAAGTTAAAAATGAAAAAAAAAAGATATCTAGATGTTATCATTCTTAAGATGTTATCCTAATCGATTAAGGCATATTTTTGAAATCTTCCAGTTGATTGGGATAAAGTGTCAGTCGATTGGCAAGGACAAAACATTGCCTAAATCTTTTCAAACAACTTCCAACTCATCTAGTATGAATTCAGGATATTTTTGATATTTCTTCGAGAAAAATTAATTTAAAAAAAGTTTTTGTGTGTGTGTGTGTGTATTTTAGCCAAACACTTTTACAAAAACACCCTTAATGCATTACAAAGTTTTCACTCAGACTAATAAAGGAAAAAATTTCTTATTACTTCAAGACTTTGTCAGATACTTTCCTTTTTGTAGACACTTGCTTGATTTTAGTTGAGATGAGGCTTGAGTTAACTTCCATTAGGTTGTCATCATCGGATAGTCAAGTCCAACAAACCTGTTCTGGACCGGGCAAGGCTACTCGCCCTTAAGGACCAGGCCCAATCCATCATGTCTGGCGAACAGGCCCAATAGGCACATTATAGCCGTTGGGCACAATATAGCCGTTGGGCACGTCCTCTTCACGCGCAGGGTGGTCCACGCGACCAACTACCTCCCCGGATATAGCGGAAACAGTTAGGAAGGCCACACGCTTGACCTTCCATCTGGCGACACCACATTGGTCGATCAGGCCCCTTTGTTCGCCATCAATCTCCCTATAAAAACCCCTCACTTGAGAGGGGCAGGTATCCGAACTCACATACTTGATTCCTCTTGCTTACTCTCCCCTTTCTTTTGACCAAATACTTACTTTGGCATCGGAGTACCTTGCAGGTACCTCCACCCCTTTTTCTCCTGTCCTACGAGCATCAGCATTTGCCCTACACGAAGGCCGCGACGATCTCCTTCTGGTCATCTCCGATCAGTGGCGCCGTCTGTGGGAACTCGCTTCCCCGTCTTTCGAATCAAGATCCGTCATCTTTTCACCCAAAAGACCAAAGCTTTCATCTCTTAAAAATCCAGATCATCATGGCTTTCGTTAAGAGTGATACCCACCAAGAACCAGTGGCCACCGCCACCAATGTCGACAAGAATGCTTTCGTCGGGAAGATCCCATCCGAAAACGCCCAGCGCAATGACGGACCAGCCTCACCGAAGCTCGACGAACAAAGGCCACGAGCACAAGCCGTGGAACTTTCATTCGAACCCATTGTGGTTCCTCAAGGCGCTGATCTGACCACCGCAGCACTCATCACCTCTTTAAACAATTCCAACCGTTTCATCATCCAGCAAAGAGAAAAGATCAGCGCCCTCGAGCACGCTCTTCAAGAGCACCGTACTTCGGAGACACTGGACCTCTCCCCGCCTCCGCGAATTCACTCAAAGCGGGGACGTGATAGCCCCTCCCCGGTCAAAGAGCGCTCGAGATCATGGAGCCCAACTCCCGACCGCGCCCGCCGACATCGTCGTTCTCCTAGGAAAACTAGGCACTCCCCTGTTTCCAAAAGACCTCGACGCTCGGACAAATACGAGCACAAGCGCACCCGCGGACATTCTCCTCGCCGCAGTCAGAGCCGCGACCATACTTCTTCTCCGTCCTTCTCTCACAGCTCCAGCAGTGACGACGAAACTCAAGGACCGTTCACAAGGAACATTGTGGACGCCCGGATTCCCAGCGGGTTGGAAAAACCCCCCACACTAGCAACGTACGATGGCACGTCGGATCCTCACGAGCACCTGGAGAACATCGAAGCCATGCTCCAGTACCACGGTGTCTCCGGAGCCATTCGGTGTAAAATATTCCCCATCATGCTGAGGAAAGGTGCGATGACATGGTTCAAAAGGCTACCCCGAGGATCCATCTCCTCCTGGCGCGACCTCAAAGACCAATTCACCCGCCATTTCACAGCCTCCCGACGACATCCGAAGACGGAAGCAACCTTAGAAGCCATCATACAGGGCAGGGAAGAGCCCCTGCGAGAGTACATCGAGAGATTTAATAAGGAGGCAGTGGAAGTCAGAACTTCCGATCACATGAAGAAATACCTCCTCGAGAAAGGGCTCCGACCGAAAAGCGACTTCCGTAAAGCTGTCGGGATCAAACCTCCTCGAACGCTGACGGAGCTTCTCCACATGGCAAAAGATTACATTCGCTACGAGGAGAAAGAAGCTGCGTATCGCGCCCGAGACGCAAGAGATCGGGAAACACCCCGGGCATCCAAAAAGGAGGAGCCAGAGCCATCTCGTAAAGGCAAGGAGAAGCGACGGGAGGAACGTCCTCGTGAAGGCAAAGGGCCAGCTGGCTGGTTCAATGAATACACGGTGCTCACTACCTCACGTGAGCGTATTCTCACCGACTGTATCAATACCGAATTCAAACAGGGAGGTGTCCGGTTCCCTAAACCAACCACGTCCAAAGGAAACGTGGACAAAAGTAAATACTGTCGCTTCCACCGTAGCCACGGGCACGTAACGGAAGACCGCGTGCACCTCAAGGACGCCATAGAAATCCTCATCAAAGAGGGCCATCTAAAGCAATACGTTAAGAAGGGAGAGTCTTCTCGACGAGACACGTCTGATCCTAAGATGGAAGCAGAATCAACCCCCTCCAGTCCTCCCCCACAGGTCACAATGTCCATCAGTCGACCAGAGGACTTCCTCGTACCAGATCACTTCTGCCCGACCTCCCAGGCATCCATACACAGCACCTGGGAGGCCTTTCCTACGACCATGGTTATCTCATGTGGGGGATACCATGAGCTCACGATAGGATCCATCAAACGTAAGTTTGAACAACTAATCGACAGCAGCCCCGACCAGCTGTACACGGTCGGCAAGGGTAAAGGATGGTCACAACCGATCGCGTTCTACAAAGAAGAACTCCCCGGTGGATCGCCGAACTCCCACATTCCTCTGCTGATTCGGGCCAAACTATCATCAACCGACGTGCGGAGAATCCTTATCGACCAGGGCAGCTCCGTAGACATCATGTACTCCAGTCTGTTCCGCGCACTGAAGCTAAACAAGTCTAATCTCTCCCCATATGTAGGGTCTGACCTCCAAGGATTCAACGGAGCAATGGCCAGACCATGGGGTTACGTGGAGATCCCTGTCACGTTCGGCGAAGAGGAGGCGTCACGGACAATCAAAACACAATTCTTAGTCATTGATTGTCCATCACTCTATCAATGCATCCTCGGCAGACCAGCCCTTGCCGAACTCATCGCTGTACCATCAACAGTGCACCTCAAACTCAAGTACTACACTGAGAAGGGACACGTCGCCACTCTACACGGTGACATCGAGGCTGCTCGCAGATGCTTCGAGGCCGCTACGAAGGGGCAAAGCCAGATCACGACAACAGCAAAATCGGCTAAGCGCACCAGAGAAGACGAAGATCCGACCGAAAACGGTCAGCCAGGGAAAAAACCCATGCTACCCGTGCACGCCATTGATCTCGACTGCAGGATCACGGAAGGTGTAAACGAAGATCGGGGCGGGGACAAAAAATCAGGAGCAACAAGCTCCCAGTCTCCCACACTTCTGCGACCAATCCCAGACGGAGAGTTTGAGATCATCACCTTCGGCAACAATCCCAACAGGGGGGTGAAGATAGGCGCCGGTCTACCCGAGGAGGTAAAGAAGGAATTGAAGACATGCCTCGACGACAACGCGGACCTCTTCGCCTGGAGTGCAGCAGACATGCCCGACCTCGATCCAGAAACTGCCTGCCACCACTTGACCATCAATCCAGCTGCCCGCGCCATTGCCCAACGACGAAGGAAATAGTCCGAGGAAAAGGCACAGGCTGCCGAAAAACTTGTACAAGACCTCTTAGAGGCAAAGTTTATTTCCGAGGCCAGATATACGACCTGGCTCTCAAATATTGTACTTGTAAAGAAAAATAATGGAAAGTGGCGCATGTGCATTGACTACACTGATCTCAATCGGGCATGCCCGAAAGATGCTTACCCACTACCGAGCATAGATAAGCTCGTAGACAATTCCGCAGGATTCAAGCTCTTGTCCTTCATGGACGCCTATTCGGGATACAACCAAGTCCCGATGGCCGACGAGGACAAGAGATACACGGCGTTCATGACCTCCTCGAGAAATTACTACTATAACGTAATGCCCTTTGGACTGAAGAATGCCGGGGCCACATACCAACGCATGATGAACAAAGTATTCCGATAAGAAATCGGCGACATGCTCGAAGTGTACATGGACGATATGATCGTGAAATCCCAAGAGGAATCCGATCATACCACCCACTTGCGCAAAGTGTTCGACCAAGCTCGAAAATGTAAAATGCGTTTCAATCCAGAAAAATGTACCTTCGGCGTGCGAGCAGGGAAGTTCCTCGGATTTTATCTCACCGAAAGAGGAATAGAGGCAAACCCTGACAAATGCCGGGCGCTCGTCGAATTCCCCACGCCTCAATCGAAGAAGGCAATACAATCCCTCAACGGGATGCTCGCGTCCCTTGCTCGCTTCGTGAGTAAGTCCGCCCAGCACGCCCTGCCCTTTTTCAAACTACTCAGGAAGGAAGCGGATTTCGAATGGACGGACGAGTGCGAGCAGGCCCTCGCCCATTTCAAGCAAGCTCTTTCCGAACCACCCGTATTATCCCGACCAGACCGCGGGGAAACAATATACCTATATCTCTCCGTGGCCAACGAAGCAGTAAGTGCAGCACTTATTCGAGAGACGACCAACGGGCAGAAACCCATCTATTTTACCAGTAAAGCCCTACAAGGACCCGAAGTCAGGTACACGCAAATAGAACGAGTGGCCCTTGCTCTCATAATTGCCGCGAGGAGACTCAGATACTACTTCTTGGCACACACCATCATCGTCAGGACCGACCTGCCAATTAGGCAGCTGTTAAGTCGACCAGATATGGCGGGCAGGATGCTAAGGTGGCCCCTTGAACTAGCTGAATTCGACATTCACTACGAAGGAAGAAAAGCCCTCAAAGCACAAGCTCTGGCCGACTTTGTGGCAGAAATGACTCCGGAGTCGCCCTCCCCGGGACAACCACAGGAATGGGTCATTTACGTGGACGGCGCGTCAAGCCCCTCGGGCAGCGGAGCGGGAATTATACTCGAAAACGAGGATGGGACCCTGATCGAAGTATCCTTGATCCTTTATTTCAAAACGTCCAACAATCAAGCCGAGTATGAGGCCTTCTTCGCAGGTCTACGACTAGCCAAAGACGTCGGTGCGAAGAAAATAAAAATCCGCACTGATTCCCAACTCGTGGCATCACAGGTACGAGGAGAATTCCAGGAAAAAAACGACCAACTCGCCGAATACTTGACCATGGTAAAAGACAAAATGACGGAGTTCGAAGCATGGGAGGTTCAGCACGTCCCCCGCGAATAGAATACCCGGGCAGACATCCTCTCTAAACTAGCCAGCACCAGAAAAAAAGGTGGAAACAAATCCATCATTCAAGAGATACTGGCTTGCCCGAGCATCACAAAGCCCGACCTACCTGATGTTAACGTCATCGGAGAACCCCCATTGTTGGATGACCCCAGTATACAATTACCTCGCCAAAGGAGAACTTCCCGAAGACAGTAAGGAGGCCGGTGTGACTAAGCAACGAGCCTGCTCATACGTGCTAGTCGAGAACAAGTTATATCGGCGAGGATTCTCTATCCCCCTGCTAAAATGTGTCGACGAAGCCCAGGTCCCCGAAATCTTACAAGAAATCCATGAGGGCATCAACGCACAACACCTAGGGGGGAAATCACTAGCTCGAAAAGCCCTGCGTGCGGGATACTACTGGCCGACCATGCAGCAGGACGCCAAGAAACATGTACAGAAGTGTGATCGTTGCCAGCGCCACGGGGACATGCATTTAGTACCACCCAACGAGTTGAAGACCCTCTCCTTGCCGTGGCCCTTCGTCTGGTGGGGGATGGACATCCTCGGCCCCTTCACAATGGGATCATATCAAAATAAGTTCCTAATCGTAGCCGTCGATTATTTCACAAAATGGATTGAAGCCGAAGCGCTCGCCAAGATCACAGCCTTCAACATACTGCGCTTCTACAAAAGAAACGTCCTTGCCAGATTCGGAGTTCCCCAGGCCCTCGTAACCGACAACGGAACCCAATTCACTGACAGAAAATTCCAAGACTTCGTCGCCAAATTAGGAACAAAACAACACTTTGCTTCGGTCGAGCATCCCCAAACCAACGGCCAAGCAGAGGCCGCGAACAGAGTAATCCTGCGCGAATTGAAACGAAGGTTGGGCGAGGCCAAGAAAAGGTGGGTCGAGGAGCTCCACAGCGTTCTCTGGGCATACAGGACAACACCTCACTCCACCACCGGGGATACCCCTTTACGACTAGCATAAGGGACAGAGGCGGTAATACCAGTGGAGATAAAGGAGCCCTCCAGAAGGACTGAAGCTCCCCTCGACGAGGAAATTAACGATAAGGCCCTACGCGAGGAACTGGATCTGGTCGAAGAAATAAGATCAGGGACTGCCCTCCGCGAAGCCACATTGAAGCAACAAATAACAATGCGACACAACGCCAGGGTCATAAAATGCGACTTCCCCGTAGGCAGTCTGGTCCTACGTAGAAACCAGAAAGATTCTCGCAAAGGGAAACTGGCGGCGAACTGGGAAGGACCCTATAGGGTAAAATCCAAAACGGGCACGGGAGCGTACTACTTGGAAACACTGGACGAAAAACAACTTGCTCGACCATGGAATGCTGAAAAGCTCAAGCAATACTATAGCTAAGTCCGTAACCACGAGGACATACAAGTCGCCAACACAGTCATCCCAAAAAGGGGGAGATCTGCGCGACCATCGTATCGTGCCCTGGTGAAGCACGACATGCACTACAACGCCGGCCAGTTTCTGCTCATTGGACGAGCAGATCCTGTGCACAACAGGGATACCTCAACCGAGCTCCACCGTTGCCACACTATCCAGGCAGGACACCCAGCTCGCGATGGGAACAGTCCAAGCCTATGAGATTAGTACCTCAAACGAAGTCCTAACCTCATCGTGGGCGGAACCACTTCGCCCTCCTCGTTAGGTCTTGCACCTAGCCGGGGACACACGCACACACAAAACGAGCAAAAAACCATGACAAAACATTCACAATCCAAGTATATTAAAAGTACCGACCATGTTCTGGCAATGTCACAAATACAAGAAAAAGGGGCAGCGCCCATACACTGAAATACAAATCAATAAGGGCACGCAGGCCCACAAAACATGATAAAAACAAGTCCTATCCTACGACTTCGCTTTCCTCTTCGGCAGGGACCACGTGGCCATCCACCACTCTGTTAAATAAACCCATACCGTCCATCTAGAGCTGCACGTCGGGATAAAGAGCCACCATTTGTTCCTTGGCCGCGTTGAAACCGAACTCAGCCGCCTTCAGGTTGTCTTCGCCAAGAATCCTGATCCTTCCGATCAAGTCAGTCCGAGATTTCAGAGATTTCTCGTCATCATTTTCATCCGCGGCAGCTGAAGTCAAGCCGTCCAACTCAACAATCCTCTCCTGCAGTCTTTTCTTCTCCTCGTCAGCCTTGAGCGCAGCTAACTTCAGCTGAGTCACCTCCGTTTGGAGCAGCACCTTGGCCTCCTCGTGACCTTCGAACTGTTTTAAGTTGTTGAACAACTTGTTGTTCTCTGCCTCCAGCTCGGCTATCCTACTCTAGTAAGCCACGAGACTCGCCCGAGTAGTGGCTTCATCGTCAACGAGGACAAGTGCAGCTTCAAGGATCCTGAATATGCCCGCCGCGTCTTGACATAACTGTCTCCTCCTCACTTGGGACTTGGCATTCAAAATAGCCGTGGCTTCAGAATCAGAGACTCCTATCGAATTTCCTTCACCGAACAGGTCTCGGTTCTTGTAGCAGGCGGGCAGGATGAAAGGACCAGCCCCGGTCCCCCCAGGACCAGCGGCCACAGGAGTCCCCACAGCATCTCTCTTCCTCTTGAGAGAACCCTCCGGGGTCAACGGGGTCGAAGCTCTCTCCGGGACGGGGGTAGGCCCAGCAGTAAAACTCTCTATCACCGTCTGTTTGGGCGCCCCGGCCTTGATTCCGGTGGTCGCCTTCCTGTTAACCTTCGCGGCCTGCGACTTCATCAGACGCTCTCGCATGTCAGCCATCATACCTGCGAACACACGCATCAAGTCAGAATCAAAAGTATTTAAAGAAAGAAAACCAAACAGTGAAGCATACCAAGCAAAGTCATAGCGTCATCGTCAGTATCACACTCAAGGAGAGCTTTGACATTTATGTATCTAGCTGCTCGGACAACCCCATCCTCCCCGGTCAACTGATTCCCGTCCCGGTCAACGACGTAGGCCAGAGAAAAACTCTCCACGTAAGCGTGGAGGATCCTGTACGATTCCTTATCCATGGAGACCACGCTATCCCTTTCCCGACCATCCACCATAACCCTCTCAACAGTCGAGATGCTCCTCTTCGCCTCTTCGGCCATAGACCTCACGACCAGAAATCTATCCTTAAAATTACGTATCGAATCAGAATACGGCCAGAACAGCCTATTCTGTCGCTTAAACGATACCCAACTCTGTTTCGACCCCGCCGTGCTCCGCTGAATCTGAAAGAGGCAGAAGAAGAGATCCGTGGTCGTCCCGATGTTAAGGTAACGACACACCAACTCAAAAGCTCTTATAAAGGCCAAGGCGTTCGGGTGAAGCTGGGACGGGCACAGCGCCAGGTGAGTGAACAGGGAGCTCTGGAAGTCAGTAAAGGGGAGATGCATTTTGGCCTCCGTAAACGCAAATTCATACATAGGAAAGCGAAGTCCTGGGTACGAGGAACAAATCCTATCATTCTCCCCGGGACGAAAAGCTTTCCACGCCCGTGGAGCACCCTCATCGCGTCTCTCCAGCAAATCGAAGTCCTGTATCTCCTCCTCGGAGAAGGTTGATCGAAAGTACAAAGGCTCATGCCCAAGCCACTCAAGGTCCCCTCCCGCGACCTTGATGTTCGAATAATCGGCGGACACACCGGGCCCCTCAGGTACTTCCTGTGTGTCGGGCATAACTTCATTGTGGGGTTCACCCATTTTCACCTGAAAAGCAGAGGAAGAAAAGTGAATTCGACGACCATGATCAAATCCACCCTTCCACCACTAATCAAGTGAAAGGGCGTCAACGAATCCGAGAACAACCACGTGCTCGCAGCAAGTATCTACTAACAGTTAAGGTCCCCACGACCAGGACTTATAGATGCGCATACGAAGACACTTGTCCGTCCCGCACTCACACCAAGATCCCGAACAGGCCTAGTGCCCGACTACAAACTAAGTTCTACACCTAACCAGATCCTACAAAGATCTACGCTAACAATTTCTACAAACTTATAGAACTTCATAAAGTTCATCATGTTCTTCATAAAACATCATGGAATTCATGTGTTCATAAAAGAACGCATGAAGTTCAACCGGAAAACATGAACACCTACCGGAAAATTCATAAAAATATACAGAAAGGAGGAGAGAACTTACAAGTAGAAGAAGAAGTTGACGGTGGCGAAGAAGAGCTCCGGCGAAGACTAAATGCAGAGCAAACGAGAGCGAAGAGGGAAAAACTTGTGAAATTATGAAAATGAAACCTTCCCCGACCCTTTTATAACCATTTGATCGTGGGGAATCGTGAAGGTCATCATAGCCTAGACGCCCCTAGGACTGACATAGGCCATAAATGCACACCACGTGTCACAAAGACTCTTCGCCTGGTTCAGCGCAGAAAATACACTAACACTTGGCACATGCGAGCAAGCCTCTTCGTCAAAGTGAACACATCCGGGCAGAAATGCTCGCCAAAAAACTCTCGTTTCTCCGAAGACGCTGCAAATCCTGGTCGACGTCCCGCGCTAATGGCCGACGACCATGTCTGGTCGGGTACAAAAGGAACATTCCAAGCGAGCATTCCCCTCCCCGACAGTACGGTCGGAATCGCAGCTACCTAAGTCATTACTCTCCAACAGAGCAACGACTTGAGGGGCTCCTGTTCTGGACCAGGCAAGGCTACTTGCCCTTAAGGACCAGGCCCAATCCATCATGTTTGGCGAACAGGCCCAATAGGCACATTATAGCCGTTGGGCACAATATAGCCGTTGGGCACGTCCTCTTCACGCGCAGGGTGGTCCACGCGACCAACTACCTCCCCGGATATAGCGGAAATAGTTAGGAAGGCCACGCGCTTGACCTTCCATCTGGCGACACCACATTGGTCGATCAGGCCCCTTTGTTCGCCATCAATCTCCCTATAAAAACCCCTCACTTGAGAGGGGCAGGTATCTGAACTCACATACTTGATTCCTCTTGCTTACTCTCCCCTTTCTTTTCACCAAATACTTACTTTGGCATCGGAGTACCTTGCAGGTACCTCCACCCCTTTTTCTCCTGTCCTACGAGCATCAGCATTTGCCCTACACGAAGGCCGCGACGATCTCCTTCTGGTCATCTCCGATCAAAACCCTAAGTCTTTAGTTTGCATCTTTAAATACTTAACTGCTTATGCTTGACTTGTCATCATCAGTTGTCATCATTAGAAAAAGGTTGTCATCATCAAAAGTAAAATAATTGTCCTTCTTAAAAATATATCACCTGCAAAATAAGATTTCACAAAAAATAGTTTAATTTTAATATAAATATAAAAATTATGTGAACACACCCTTTTTATGACGAAAAAAAAAGCAAAATTGCTGGTTTTGGAATTCGAAACGTTTAACTTCTTAACCTATCACCACGATTGTTAGTTTGGACCGTGATTAAAAGTGTTTTAATAATTAAAAAAATATCTAAAGATGAATTATTACTTCTGTGAAATATATATTTTATAGTAGTATTATTTGTAAACATGAAATAATTGATATCCATTTACTAATTTGGAAGAGGACATTGTAAATATTAAATGTAAATAATAATTTGTAGTATTAATTTGAATCCCATTAAAAAAATTTAATAGATTAAATATTTCCTTTCTATCATTGTAGTTACAATTTTGAATATATCAAAACATTATTTAAAAAAAAAATTGTTTCCAACCTTTTAGGTAAACATCACAACATTGTTATGAGGCAAAAGAACTCAGGTAGATTGAAATTTTATGTAATAGCACATGCACATTTAATTGAAGAGGCTCCATGTCTAGATAATGCAAGTTGCAACAGAAACAATGGCAGGAGATCTAGCAGGAGATTTCTTATAGGCATCTGCATCTGTTAGAGACACTCCACTCCACCTTATTTGTAGGGACTAAATTTATGATCATCTCTCCATAGCAAACAACTAGTGGTCCTTTATTTCTCTCTCCATTGCAAAGTTTGGGGATATAGACATTACATTTCGCCTCCGACGATATAACTGATATTTTGAAGTTTGCATCATGTTTGCATATTTTTATAGACAATTTGTTTAGCAAAATATCTTGGCTAATGGTGAGGCATCTTATCTCTAGTTTTCTCTATTCTTCTTAGTGTGTGCTATTTAGAAAGATATGTGTTTACTTCTAACATTTACTAGAAGATTTCATAAAAATTTATTTCATTAAAAAATATTTTCAGTTTTTGCAAAAATTTTGTTTGGAAAAGATTTAATCTAAATCAGTTTTGAAAAAAATTCAATTAAAACAAATCATGCATTAAGAAGATTAATTTATTGGATTTTATTTTATTAAAAAGATTTGATTTGCTGAATTTTGGATTGTGTTGAATTTTTATTAACTCCCTTTTGAACTAAAGATGTTCCCATTATATTGTAGAAAGAATTTGTGTGCCACATTCAAGTTTAGTTTAGTTTGTGTTTTCTAATTATATTGTAATACTATATTCTATTTAGTATTTCATACTATACCTAAGAGAGATACAATATTTGGTCCGTAATCGTGATATTTCATGTCTTAAATAATTAATTATTATAAATATTTGGGAGAATTTTTGAGTGAAAGTGAGAGGATTCAAGGGTAGTATTAGAAAAATGACATTGAACTGAAAGAGTTCATATGAGACTGTAGTGTACTATTAACTACTTATAATTAATGAATTTTCTTTCCTGTGGGTTTCAGATCTCTAAACATAGGTGTCTACTTCACCAAACATGGTATCAATTCTTTGTGTCTCCTTTTTATTTTTTGTTTTATTGTTTATTGAATAATTCATATGATCTTGTTTCACACATTGTTTTAATCATTGCGTGACACATCTTATTGTTAATAGAACATAATTTTAATTGAAGGAGGATCTATTATGTTTAATATGCACAATACCAAAAAAGGAGGATATGTTAATCAACCACAAATTCTTGATGGTACTAATTTTGTTGAAAGATTGTCATGGTTTCTTTTCTTAATTCTATGGATAACAAAACTTAGAAAGAGGTCATCAATGGATGGACTCCTCCAACAATTACAGCGGAATATAATTCTATATTTGTGAAGCTTGAAAAAGATTGGACACCTTCTAAAGATGAAGCTACGTTTGGGAACTGTCGTGCTCTTAATGCTATATACATTTGAGTCTACAAAAATATTTTGAGGTTTATTAACACATGCACTTGTGCTAAAGATGCATAAGAAACTCTTGAAGTTGCTCATGAGGGTACCTCCAAAGTTCGTGTTAAGACTTCAACTCCTTACCAAAAAATTTGAAAACTTGAAGATGATTGAGGATAAAGCTATATGAATTCAATGATCTCCTTCGTGACATTTCTAACAACTCATTTTCTCCTAGTGAAAAGATGTCACACAAGAAAAATTGTGAGAAAAATTCCAAGATCTCTGCCCAAGAGTTTTGACATGAAGGTTAAACCATCGAGGAATCTTAAGATGCCTCCACGATGAAAGTTGATGAATTAATTGGCTCCTTGCTCACTTTTGAGAATGTCATTGACGACAAATTTGAGAAAAAGAGTAAAGGTTATGCGTTCAAAGTAGACATTGTTGATGGTGAAAATTAAGTAACTCATGACATTGGTGATTATCTAACTGAATCTATTGACATGCTTGCTAAGAATTTCAGCAAGGTGATGATAAGACTTGATAGAAGTTTTTAGAATAATGTCTATACTAATTCCAAAGACAATCAACAATAGAATATGGATCTATATGCTTATAGTTACAATTATCTATAACCATTAGATGTTCACCATGGTTTTGATGATGACAACACTATCATTTGAAGTCTTCGTCTATCAAGATGTTTTATCAAGATGCCTTTATAAGATCAAAATATCAAAGCCAATCTCAATAAGGACAATATCTAATGTCGAACGACATTGGGTGAAACCCCCGATGATCTCTGGTCAGGCAATCCCTAATGTGGTGAATATCAAAGAAGCTTTATCAAGCCACATTAGTAAAATAAATCAAGTCCTAGATGAAATGATGAATCAAGCAAGGGATCGTGAAACTTCAAAAATTGTGAAAGATAGAAAATGTGAAAACTTGCCTAGTACGTGTCTGACTGATCAATTCATTGTAAAGATATAAGAATAATTCTAGAATTATGAAGGAAACTCACACACTCACTTAAAATTTCTTTAAGCCTCTTTGAATTTTATAAAACACCTTAAAACCAATGAAGGAACAATCAAAGTGCATCTGGGATTGACCAAGAGTGTTCATAATCATTAAGGAAACCTTTTTACATTGCCTAAAAAATTAAGGAAACAATCCAATCGATTAGAGCAAAAGAAAAGGATTATTAATCATTTTGAAATACTCCTAATGGATTACCCTAGGTCTTAATCAACTATACCATTAAAAGGCTCGTGGATCGTTTTCCATTTTGAGCCAAATTTTTCTTCTATAAATAGAGGGCTTCTCCTCATTTCAAAATACACTAGAAAACATATTTCAATCATACTTCTTCACTTTCAACTCTCTCTACTTTATTTATTTCATTTTATTCACAAAGTTTCCTTAGTGCTTTGAGAGTGAAAAATATCCGTGAGGTCTTTGTTGTTCTAGTGTTGTGATAATATTCTAAGTTACTCAAGAGGGTTTGTGTCTTGTGTAACATATTCGAAAGAAGTAATTGTTTGGTTCTGGAGCTAAACTAGTTAAGAAATCTATTTTGTTCTTGAGATTAGCCAGGTAAAATCTCTATTTGGTTCGCGAGCTCATCCTATTAAAAGCTATCATTTGGTTATTGATTTTATCTTTAAAAAACTATGTTTGGTTCTTGAGTTCAGCCTGGTGTAAAAGCTCTATTAGATTATGTGGTTATCCTGGTGCAAAATCTTTCTTTTCGTTCAGGGATTAGCTAGTATAAAATATCTTGTTTGGTTGCAAGAAGGTTCGTCGGCATAACCTTTGAAAAAATCACATCTCATATAGTGGAAACTCTCACAAATAAATTTTGGGGGCAATAGTATGTTAAGTAGTTAGGCTGAATATATATATATATATATATATATATATATATATATATATATATATATATATATATATATATATATATATATATATATATATATATATATATATATATATATATATATATATATCACTGGTGCATTTCTCTCTTCCGTTATCTCTTTATAATTTAGTTCCTTATTTCTTTTCGCTATATTTCCATCTCTACATCTTTTTGATATTATTTTAATTATTCTGTTGCATATTCTCTATTTAATTTATAAAATTAAGTTAAACATTTTTATAAACCAATTTTTTTTTTATAATTGCACCTCCCTTTTTGTGTTTGAAGTCAGTTGTCTAAGACATAATTCAAAAACTGGTAACTTTCAGCGTCAAGGAAAAGATTGTGAAAGAGAACAAAGCCAAAGGGATCCAATGTTGTGAATGCGAAGGATTTGGACACATTCAAGTTGAATTTCCAGATTTCTAAGGAAGAAAAAAAAGATACAATGCCACTTTCTCTAATGATGAGTCAAGCGAATAAAGTGAGCCAGATCAACCAAACAATGTTGTGGCATTTACTACTTACGTCAAAGAGAGTTCCATATATGATATACCGAGTAATATTTTTTTCCTTGATGATAATGGGAATGCTAATGATGATGATCTATCTGACGATGCTCTTGCTAAAGCCTATGAGACTCCTTATCTTAAGTGGACTTAAGAATCCCATATTGTTGAAATGGTGAAGGAAAGGATTGAAGTCATTCTTCAAGAAAAAATTTGTCTCATACTCATTATCGTTGAATTTAAGAAAGATGTTATGGGTCTCAATTATAAACTTAATGGAGTGGAAAAATCTATTTGCAAGCTAAATTCAAGAGCTAATATTCTTGATTTCATCTTAGGTATGGGCAAACCTGAAAAGGACATGAAAGGAATTGAATATACTAATGTGTTGAGTAAAATTTCATGTCAACCTACCAAACATTATTACTAGAAAACTAAAGCTTCTATCGGAACCACTTGGGTATGTCATTATTATGGCCGACGTGATCACATTTGGGCTTACTGCTATAAATAGTAAGATAAACAACTGAATCACAAATACTTATCTCCTTAGTGGAATGTGAATTCTAATATGAATCCTAAAAAGTTTCAAGCATGCCAAACCTAAGCTTCTGGTTTGTATTTCTAGTACTTCTCTCAGAGTCTCGTCTCGTGAAGAGTGATACTTTGATAGAGGTTTCCCTAGACACATGAGTGGTGAAAGGAACTATATAAAAAATGTCAAACCCTATTTAAACTCATATGTTTCTTTTGTTGATGGTGATAAATAGAAAATTATTGGAAAAGGATAGACGATCCTAGTCTTCCTTACATGGATGATGTATTATTAGTTGAAATTTTTATTGTTAATCTTATTAACATTGGTCAACTTTACGATGAAGATTTATGCATCCAGTTTAAGAGTTCAGAATAATTTGTCACAGATAAACAACATACTTAGCTATGAAAGGGCTTATAACTAAGGACAACTGCTACATGTGGGCTCTCTATGATATGAATCAGCCTCAGTCTTGTCTAGTTTCTAATATTGAAGAAACTAAGCTATAACATAGAAAGCTTTGACATCTAAATCTTAGAAGTACGAGGAAGATTATTATTGATAAGGCTATTGTTTTCATACCTAATCTCAAGATCCAATAAGCTAAAATACATGGTAACTTTTAGGTAAGGAAAACCAAGATGTCTCATAAGAAGGTTCTACATCTTACCATTATATGTGTGCTTGAGCTACTTCATATGAATCGTAAGGGACCTATGCTATTTAAGAGTCTTTGGGGAAAATATAGGTCTTTGCCGGTGTTGATGATTACTCCAAATACATCTAAGTTGAATTCATTAGTGAGAAATATGACACCTTCTCTATTTTTGAATCTCTTTGCCATCGTATACAATGATAAAAATGAAAAGAGATTGGTAAGATAATTCACATTTAAAGTGATAGATGCAAAGAATTTATGAACTAAATCTTCTCTTCATTCTGCATTACCGAAGGGATTGCTCATGAGTTTTATGTTCTCATGACACCTCAGTAGAATGACATTGTCGAAAGGAAGAACCATACCTTGAAAAAAATGGCTAGAGTTAGGATTCATACGAAACGTATTTCATATCACTTTTGGGCACATGGAATGAATATTGCTTGTCATATTCACAATCGAGTAACTAAGGTTACTTATTATGAACTATGGAGGGAGAGGAAGACAAATATTAAATATTTTCATTTGTTTGAAAGTATTTGTTGTAGAACTATGTGCTTACTATTCGAGAAGTAATCAAAGAAAATGCAAGTCTTGACTATCATGATTTGGTTTTGATGATGACAACTTGTGAAGATTCAACCTTTTATGGAAACTTATGAAGATTCAATGTTCACTTAAAGCATAAATCCGAGCAAGTATGTCAAGCGTTCAAAGATGCACAAGATATTTTTTTTCTAGCTATTCCTCTGAATAAAGTCGAAGAGTTAGGGTTTAATGAGCAATGATGATGGTGTCCAACTTGAAGACATCTAAATCATCATCTCCCATAATACTTAAGAAAATGTTTGTATGATGGTATATTTGGCAAAGTCTTGAAGCTTTATAGTGTGAAAGAGTGAAAGTGTGAAAGCTTGTCTGGTTGTATCTGAGTGATCCGTTTTTTGTAAAAACACTAGGGCATTTTTGTAAAGTATTATGGATACATCACACGTTCACCAAAACCTTTTTGAAATTCTCTATTTCTTAAATATTATAACCTAAAAATGTTTTGGATTCTAGCTAGATGAATTAGGAATTGTCAGAACAACTTGGATATGTGTTTTTGAATTGTCCAATCAATTGGAGCACATTCCCAATCAAATGGATATGGGAAAATGGCTTCCATAATCATTTGTGAGAATGTCTTATTTAAGGGTAATGACTCTCAATCAAATATTTCCAAAATGGACAATTATTATCGATTATTTATGTCATCCAATTGATTACCATAAGGATCCAATCGATTGCGATATTAAATTCTCATATGAATCTTTTGTTTTTCGTATCAACCTATGACCTATAAATAGAGGAATCTCCTTTCATTTTTTCACATCCATAATCGTGATTCTTCTCACTCACTCACTCTCTCTCTAAAATATATTTCTATTTTCTCTCACTTTAGTTTAGCCATAGCACTTTGAGAAAGTCCTTGTGTTTAAGTGAGGAAATTTGTTTTGGAAATGGTATATTTTATGTTGGTTCTGTATTGCCAGCAATTTTGGTAAAATAATTTGTTGCATCAAGATGTTCTACTTGATGTCTTGACATGCTGTCTCTAACATTCTGCAGGTGAAGTGTTGGTGGTGTTTGTTAGTATTGCAGACTGTGTGCTTGATGTCAAACACGATGTTCTGACATCAGTTGACAGAACTTCCAGTTCTGGTTTTAGGTTTTATTTGTTGTGCTATTTTTAGCAATCTTTTCTGTGTTTATGTTATCTGATTGCTGCGAAATTTACTGAAGTGGTAATATATTGGAGTGTTATTTTTGGAGGAAATCTGTTTATGAAGAATAGGGAGTTGCTATTTTCATGCATAAAGATTTGGAGATTAATTTGCTTTTATTGGAAATTAAATCAAGGATCTGCAATTGCCCAAGCCCAAGGAATGTATTGCTATTTATAGATGATCAACCCTAACTACTGCTCGTGGAGAATAAGGATTGTGAGAGTTGTGTTCAAGTTTTAGGGTTTGTGTTTTGTGTTTGTTTTTGTGAACCATTCATTCATCTGTTTTGATGTTTGAATTGGACTGATTTAGTTGAGTTGTAATTTGTCCACTCAAAGCTTTTAAGCACGAGTGTATTGTTCTTGGTTGAAGCTCTTTAGCAAGACCAAGGTGTGTCTTTGAAGTGTGTCTTCTACTTTCATTATTGTAAGTTGTTATCACTGCTGTGATTGAAGGGGAGTGAAAGGTGTCTCATATCTGAGAGTGTCTTAGATAGAAGTGTCATTGGGTAGTGATTAAGTGAGTAGATTGTCAACTGATGTGTTGGCTGTAGAGTCTATGAATTGATACTACTAATAGTGGACTTCATTCCTGGCTTGGTAGCCCCTAGATGTAAGTGTGTTTACACTGAACTGGGTCAACAATTGATTGTGTTCTTTACTGTTGTTTTCTGCATTTTCTACCTTGTTCATTATTGTTAAGATATAAGTGTCGTGACATCACGTTCGACATCTCATATCTGTTGCCAGAATTTCATTTTATAAATTTTCCAAGAGCTATTTTCTATTGGTTGAATATCTTTTCTTAGGATGTGTTTGTATGAGTTGAAAGCTAAACTCCCTAAAAGATTTGTTTTGGGGATTTATTATCAAGGCTCCATTTGGTTTATGAGCTTAGTCACTTA
Organism: Lathyrus tuberosus; assembly: GCA_022829125.1. Taxonomy (NCBI): domain Eukaryota; kingdom Viridiplantae; phylum Streptophyta; class Magnoliopsida; order Fabales; family Fabaceae; genus Lathyrus; species Lathyrus tuberosus. The sequence continues at coordinate 17,658,024 of JALAZF010000006.1, forward strand.
AGAAAAAACTCTCTTTGTGACTTTTTGAAGATAAATAATGAAAAATATTCTCATAGATTTGTGTGCTAAGCCAGTGTGAAAAAACGAATTGGTTTCAAGATTATCCTGATGTAAAATCTAAGTTTGGTTTATGGTCACCCTGTGTAAAACCGTGGTTCGGTTCGGAGGATAACATATTCAAAACTTCACATTGGTTTGTGATAAGTCTGTATAAATATCGATTTAGCTTGGGGACTAACCGATTTAAACTTTGTTCGTGTTTGGAAGGAATATTATCCGCTTCAGTACATTGTTCCCTGTTTAGTTGGAAGTTAACCTAAAAGTTTATTCCTTGTACAAGGGTGTTCCGTGAGCTTAACCTACTAAAAGTTCATAAGCATTATTGGATACTCTCAAGATGAAGTATCGGGTATAAGATTAGGTTACATCATTTAGACTGAATCTCTATAAATTCAGGCTTAATCTCTTTTCCCTTTGTAAGTTCTATGTTTTTGGGATTGGCATTGATTTTGTTAAAACAAGTATCACAACAATATGTTGAGCAAGATGTCTTGACATGTTGGTCAGATATCATTAATGGTCGGCACGATGTCGTGATGTGATGCCGTGACATGTTATACCACTTGTTAGAGTTTTATGTATTTAGAATATTTGGTTTTAAAGTTTGAGATTCTATATGGTTTCAGTTCACACTCCGTCGCATTCCAAGGAGGGTTATTCTAGGAACATAAGTTTTGTGCCAGAAGTGCATTTGTTTCATAAAAAAGATCTTGGATATTTTTTAGGAAACTTTCTGTTTTGTTCCTATTTAATGCAGAATATTTGCATCTGCTGTTTTGGGAGATGTGTTTTATTTAGATAAAGAGCCCAAGCCCATGCTGATCTGAAGATATAAAAAAAGTTGTTCTAAACCTAATGAAGTATCAAAATCGTGTTTGAAAGAAAAGTTTTAGGGTTTAGTGTGTTTTTGTTACTTGTGATCCACTCTTATATCACTTTGATATCTGAGTTGGACTGTGTTCATTGTGCATTTGTGAGCCATTCATATACCTCTTAGGTGCTTGAATTGGATTGTGTTTGAGTTGTAATCACTCATAAGCTTTTAAACAAGAGTAGATTTTGTGTCATTGAAAGTGTGTCTTATATTGTTCATTGTTCTTGGTTTTATCATTGTTGTGTGATTGAAGGGAAGTGAGAGGGGTCTTATATCTAAGAGTGTCTTAGATAGAAATAGCACAGGTAGTGATTAGATGAGATGATTGTAAACTAGAGGTTGTCTACTTTGGCTTCAAACTAATACTATTATAATGGATTTCCTTCCTAACTTGGATTCCCCTAGATGTGGGTGATATTGCACCGAACTGGGTTAACAATTAACTGTGTTATTTACATTCAGCCACTTACTTTAATTGTTAAAATGTTTATGTTGTAAAATTGTCCTAATTCCAATGTCATGACATCTTACTCGACATCAGGTGTCTGATTACTAGAATTTCAATTGGTATCAGAGCAGGCATCATGTTCTGTTTAGGGTGATATCCAGGGAAGTTTTTTTTCTGGTACTATGGAAAAGGAAGGAGGAGGAAATGTTAACGGACCCCCAGTCTTAGATGGCACCAATTATGACTATTGAAAGGCATGTATGGTGGCTTTCCTAAAATCTATGGATATCAAACCTTGGAAAGCTATCATCAAGGGTTGGGAACATCCTGTGGTTAAGGATAAAGATGGGAAGGAGACTTTGAAGCCAAAAGAGGACTGGACTAAAGAAGATGAAATTGCTCTTGGAAACTCCAAAGCTTTGAATGCCTTATTCAATGGAGTTGACAACAACATGTTTAGGTTAATAAACATATGTATTATGGCCAAAGATACTTGGGAAATTCTCAAGACCACTCATGAAGTCACATCTAAGGTGAAGATGTCTAAACTTCAGCTGCTCACTACCAAATTTGAAAATCTAAAGATGAAAAATGATGAAAGTATTCATGACTTTCACATCAAAATGCTTGAAATAGCAAACTTTTTTAGTGCTTTGGGAGAAAAGATATCAGAAGAAAAGCTGGTTAGGAAGATTCTCAGATCTCTTCCTAAGAGATTTGACATGAAGGTACCAGCTATTGAAGAAGCCCAAAACATTAGCAGCATAAGAGTAGATGAACTTGTTGGGTCACTTCAAACTTTTGAATTGACTATTAATGACAAAACTGAAAAAGAAGAAAAAAGCATAGCTTTTGTCTCCAACACTGAAGATGAAGAGGATCAATGTGACTTGGACATTGATGAAGGAGTGTCCAATGCCAATGTTCTGCTTGGAAGGAAATTCAACAAGATGCTGAAGACAATAGACAGAGAGTTAATACCTAATGTCAAAAACATTGTATCTGACATCAGCAAGAACTATAATTCTCAAAGAAAAGCAAGAACAGAAGAAAGGTCTAATCAAAGTAAAGGGGTTTAATGTCTTGAACGTGAAGGCTTTGGGCACATTAGTGCAGAATGTCTTACCTATCTAAAGAAACATCATAAGGGGCTTTTGTAAAACCCTTCTAAACCCCACAGAATATATACAAATAATCAGAGTAATTTATCATGCATCTCAGATAAAGGTGTCACATATCATTTCAAAACATCACACATACACCTGTTATGCTCAATAACACTTAAAATAAATTCATGCTTTTCATATACTTTCACATTATCATGTAGCAGCGGATTTACTTCAGTCATAAATAGACATAATGAAAGTCTCATGCTCATCTCATTCATAATCATCACTTAGGCATTGTAGCGTGCGATTTTTGTCAGTGACACGACCACCTTATCACATAATTAGGTTTTCTCCTCAATGAAGAGGAGGGGGGGGGTGCTATTTTCTGATTTCTTATTTATCCCGTGAAGCTGGAAGGGAAAGGGAAGCTATCTAAAACTAACCTTGCACGCGAATGTTTAACTGAACAAACGCTTAAAGAGATTTGGGGATCCAAGGTCAGGTTATACAATGGGGAGTTATCAATTTCCTATCCTATATGTGGTTATCCACAGGTTGTTAGTTTTAGGTTCCGCTTTGTACTTGATGGTGTTTATCCGTTGATGGGTTGGGAAAGTTTCTTGGGAAATATGAGAGAGAGAGTTTTTGATGATTTTGGTGAGGTATTGGACCTCAGTTTTGATTGCTATGAAGGTACTGGTGTAGCGTTTTTGATTAGTATGAAGGTACTGGACCTAGAGTTTTTTATTAGTATGAAGGTTCTGGACCTAGAGTTTTTGATTAGTATGAAGGTACTGAACCTAGAGTTTTTTTATTAGTATGCTCGCTAAGATTTCGTAATCTTATGCCTACGTATTCCCGTTTAAAGAAACAGGGAAATCAGAGCAATCGTAGTTCCTCCTATTCTAAGGGAGGAAAAAGATGATGTTTTGGTGTCTTGTTCAAAGCCCAAGATTGAAGCTAAAAGGAGTATTTGTGTCTTGTTCAAAGCCCAAGATTGAAGCTAAAGGTTTGACTGAGAGAGAATTTGTCATCTCTAAAGGGAGACATCTCGTCTGTTTATCACAACTGTTGGGTGACTGTTTATAAAGGAGGGTTACTTTAAATGGGATATGAGAATCCAACAATGCCATAATTTCCTTTATAGGGGTGTTATCCTGAAGGGGAAAACTTGAACTCAATGTAAAGCAATGCCATTTTTCCTTAGGAATTTCTCATGCTAAGAGAGGGACAATGACATGGATGCAAATAATCCAGAGGCTTGCCGCTTACAGCAATTAGATGAATGAGAGGATTTACCAGGATAAAAGATGGACGACAGCTTGGATATTTGAATCAACAAGTGTGCCACTTACAGTAGTTATCTGGGATTAGGGTTTAATTTAAATTATCTGTTTTGATGTGTGATAACACAGAGAAATGTCTTCCTACAGAGAGATTTTGATTTCTTATGAGGGGATGTTGATTTTTGTGTGCCTTGATCAAAGCCCAAGGTTGAAGCTAAGAGATTGATTGACTCCACTGGGGAAGTCCTTATACAAAGCCTCAGAGGAGGCTAGAAAAGTCTGACTCAACAAAAGAGTGTTTATCTGTCTTGTACAAAGCCCAAGATTGAGGCTAAAAAGAGACTGACTCTTTTGGGGATATCATTATACAAAGCCTAAGAGGAGGCTAAAAGTTTGACTTTCCCGGGGAAAATATTATGTCTGTCTTGTACAAAGCTCAAGATTTAGGCTGAAAAGGACTTTACTGACTCGGATGAGGATATTATAGGTGTCTTGTACAAAGCCTAAGATTGAGGCTGAAAAAGGGGAAACTGACTCTATTGGAGAGTGCTTTTATCTGTCTTGCACAAAGCCCAAGATTGTGTCTGAACAAGCTGGAGAAATCATTGTACAAAACCTAAGAGGAGGCTAACTTCTACTAGGGTAAATCATTATACCAAGCCTAAGAGGAGGATGAAAAAGACCGACTCAACAAGAGAGTGTTTTTATCTGGCTTGTACAAAGGCCAAGATTAAGGCTAAAAAAAGGGTTGACTCAACAAGAGAGTATTGAAAGGTGATTGACTCAACAAGAGAGTCTGAAAAGGTTAGCTCCGCTGGGGAGAATCATTGTACAAAGCCCAAGAGGAGGATGACTTCTACTTGGGATTATTAAGATCCTGAGGCAGGTCCAAATGGGGTATCAACTCTTGCTGAGGGTTATAGAAGAGTTGAGATATCAGATGCCTTGAGGTTCTGATTTGGGATAGTGTTATACTGATGGTAGGCTGACCCTGGCTAGGGAATTTTAGGATGAAAGACTGAGTTTTAGATCTTGTGACGGTTCCAACTCTACTAGAGATTGATTGAATGACAAGGGTTTTTCCTGTGTTTGTAGGGAACTTGAGAATGTCTTTGAGGTCCAAGAGGAGATTAGACTGTCCAAGTCTACTAGTATGGAAGAGTTTATCTTTGTATGATGCCCAAGAGGAGGCATGTGCTTTTAATGGATGGCTATCAACCCTAACATAGTTTGATTTTCTAACACTGGAAAGACCGCTCTAGCAAAGGATGACTAAGTTATGTCCTATACCTTTAAGAGGTCTTCAGGGTCCTTGGATTAAGCTCAAGAGAAGGCATGAGGACTTCTAAGAAGCCGGAGGGTCCTTGTACAAAGCCCAAGAGGAGACGGGGATGCTTTTAGGAAGCCTGTGGGTCTAAACCTATGAAGAGTTCAAGAAAAGTTTCACCGGGAATAATCTTTTCTTTAGTGAACAGTTCTAGGGTTTGAAGAAATTCAAGAGAGGTTTCACCGGGAATTAATCCTCTCCGGGGAAATGAATTTCTTTGACAATTTCTAATAGTGACAGTCTGAGAAAAGTTTCACCAAAAATAATTCCTTTCTCTTTGTTCCATATTGTTTAAGCCCAAAAGAAGGCAAGACTGTATTTGGAAATCCTATGGGGATCTAGTTTTGACTGTATTAAAGAGTGACTAACTGGATTCACCTAATTCTAGACCTAGTTGTCGGGAAAAACTCTAAGCAGATATACTAGTATATATACAGTTGATATATGACAAGTATTTAAAAGGATATGAAAGAAGGACTTACAGGTGAGCAAGCTTCCCACAATACAACTATATATATAAAAGCATGTAAAGTAAAGCTGATAAAAACTTACAGGTGAACAAGCTTCCATGCTGTTCAAATAAATATATACATGTATATGTGCAAGTACGTAAAAGAAAGCTGATAAAAACTTACAGGCGAGCAAGCTTCCATACCTGTATTGTTAGTTGTTCAAGAAATTAAAGAAAGTTTTGATAACAACTTTATATTTGAACCTAAATCAAAAGGGAAGTTATTTTTGAAAAGATTGTTGGGGCCTATACTTAAGGAGAGGCCCAAATGGAAAACAATAATCATATTGTTGTTATGTAAACTGTACTAGGGCTTATACAATGACTGAGGCCCAAAGAGGTTTTCTGTATAAAGGGATGGGTCTTACAACTCAAGGAGAGGCCCAAAGGTTTGAAAAAGAAAAGAAATGAGACTTACAACACAAGGGTAGGCCCAAAGGTTTTTTGTTTAAAAAGCGACGATCGCGCCGAGATTTTAAAATCGCAGTGGGACTTATACATGGACTGAGGCCCAAAAAGGTTTTGGTTAAAAAGGGATTGGCTCTTACACTCTAATAGAGGCCCAAAATTGTTTGAAAAGGTTTGTTAGGGTGATAATGATCAAAACCCTAATTTTTGGTTTTTTAATGTATTTTAATTGAATAAAATATTCAATTAAAATAATCAAACATATGAAAAAAGAGGTTGGAATCTTGGATTTATATTTGGAAAATCATGTTTCATTCATGGGATGATTAAAAAATTATTTGAATTTTGCAAAACCAAGAGAAAGAAATATTTTTAATGTTTGAAAACAAATAAAAATATAATTTTTTACAAAAATATCAAATATATGAAATAAATAATATTTTTGTGAAATTTACATGGAATAAAATATTTTAACATTTTTGGGAATTTTCAAAAAAAGAACCAATAAAAAATAATTAAAATTGAGAGAGAAATTAATTTTTCAATTAATTAACAAAAACATGGAAATATGAAAAAAAAATAGCAAAAATAAGGGAAATGGCAAAGTGGTCTGGGTGGGGTTTGAACCCACGACCATCAAGCCAAACACACATGTGCGCGACCACTAGGGTGCTGATACATCCATGTATCAAAACCACCCCATTAAATCATAAGTCATGCCTTGTTTCTAGGCCTGGGCAAGACAAGGCAAGCTTTTGGGCAATTTACGTGAAGCCTCTAACTTTCTCATTTCTCCATAGATTGAGACAAAATTTAGGTGCATCTGACCTAGAATTTCACAAGGAATCCAATGGTGGTCTTGGTTTTTTCAAATGAGGTCCCTATTTTAAAAACCCGATAGTGGTTTTGAAATAGGCCTATATTTGCATTTTCTATGCTAACACATGGTACATGCAAGAATTACATGGAAAATTGGTTTAAACACAACATATATAACATGTATGAGATGTTTATGATCAGTGGACTTCAAAGCAATGCATAATTCAAAGAATTCAAGTTGTTATGTACTTACCTCTTGATGCTCCTTGTGCTATCTGTCAAGTTCCTTGTGCCAGAAGTGATCAAATGCTTTGAACACTCTTGGTTGATCCCTTAGAACCTTTTAGAATAATTAGAACCAGCTGGAATCCTCAAGAATACGTTTTGGCACTTTCTTGTAAAATGGGCAAAAGTGACCAATATGGAAACTCTCTCAAATGGTGTTCCAGATGAGGGGAACCATTTGGGACAGTTTGAGGATGATATTTGGAGTGTGTTTGAGGTTTGGTTTGGTTTTGGAAGTGACTGAATCAAGGCATGGCTTGAAAAATGCAGAAAGTCCAATCTTGAGGTTTTGGAAGTGGACTTTGTGATTTTGGTGTTTCAGGTCATAAGTGAGTGTTTGATCAGCTTAGATACAACATATTAGAGGTGTTTGGATCATGGGCTGTGATGGAATTGCTCTCTAACCCAAAAACTCAGAGATACCTTGTGAAAGAAGGCATTTTGGCCTAAAGAGAGGGATTTTGAGGAAAGCAAGTGTTGTAGTGCTTTGGTGTACTCAAAATGAGCACAAATGAGCTCTATTTATAGTAGAGCAAGTTTGTTTTGCAAGCAATAGTAAATGGCAGCTGCAACAGGCCTTTGGCCAATGTTGAGCAAAAGGAATGTCAAGTCTCCTCTAGCCATTGACTTGAGGTTAGGGCACAGGCCTATGGTCCTTTGATTCAGTGCTGATCCTTGACTCATTTAGTTAGGAATGTGTCAGTCCATACCACCTTGGTGTATCCATTAAATGTATTGCAACAAAATTGGAGTCTTGGCACCTTTTTAGCCTTTTTAGGTTTGTTATGGATAAGGTAGATTCTTGGACTTTGGAGGCTTGGGGAACAGATCATTCTCCTTTTGTTTTATCCTCAGATGTGTCCAAAATGATTACAAGGCTTGGAGTTGTTCAAATTTCCCAAATCGAGAAAAACAACAAAATCTGCCTTGCTTAGGACAGTTGGAAATGGTGATCTTGAGGGATTCATATCTCCCTGCTCAGGTTGAGTTATGGGAGGCTCTTGTGCTTTTTAGAAAGCCCTCATATGATACAAAACATATGTGATCATAGTTTGTTTTGAAACTATTTGGATCTAACTGAAAAAACCTTATGAACATTGATGTTCAAGGCTGGTAACTTAGGCAGATTTTCACTAAGTGTTGGAAAAAGTGTTATTTTCATGTTTTTATCATTTTGGTCACTCTATAACTTAAAATCCATAAATAATTGGAGTTGGAGGTAGTTGAAGCTTTTGTAGGGTGTAGCAAGACCTACAAATCCAGCTTTGGATCACCCAAAATGGTTGCTTGGATCTCAAGTTATGATCCTTGGAAGTTGGTACCAAAACCACTTTTATTCCATAACTTAGAAAAATTTTGGTTTCTCAAGGTTGCCCCTTTTGCAAGAAATCTCACTTTTCTTGATTTTTCTTGATGGATGATGATCAATGTCACACATTAACATTATTTTGAACTTAGGGGAATCATATTTATGAAAAATTCCAAAAAGTCAAACTTGATTTTGTGCACAGTTGACTTTTTAACGGATGAAATCCAAACTGCGTGATCCTTTGTGAAATCAAGTCCTTGACCTAAATCAAACCTAATGGGTGGATTTCATAGGTGTTATAGGGTGTATTGAATCATGTCCCAAGGTTTGGGAGCATGTCCTAGTCAAAAGTCAAAGGTACAGCTGACTTTTTCCTCGAAACCCTAATGGTGGTCCAGATGAAATTGAAACTTGTGAATCAAGCTTCTTAGATAAATCCATTGTTGCAAATGGATCAATGTGGTGTATTTGAGGCCCTAAAATTATGTCTTGGGGTCTTGGCTCAGGCTTTGTCCCAAAAGTCAACTTAGGGGTGAATTAGGTCAAGAAACCCTAATTCCTGATTTTTGGTGAATGCATCCCCTGAGGTTAAATTGACTTGATGATTGGGTCCATGAGGTCCCTTGGAGTATATTGGGTTTTTCTTTGAAGCATTGGCTCATGCCCAGAGGAAAGATTCCATCTGGAGGCCTCAGTCGACCAAAAACCCTAATTTGGTGACACTGGCGATCTTGAGGCTTGATCCACTTGGAATGTTGCAATCTTGTGCTTGATTCTTGATGTGGGAGTCCTCTTGATCCTTTATGTGTGTTTGGGAGGTTAGAAAAGTTGAAGATCATGTCATTTCTTGATTAATCCTTTGTCTAAGTGCTCTGAGAGGGCTTAAAACCCTAATTCTTTATTGTGGTGAATGCTCAACCATCTTTTAGGAGATTGATGAGGCATAAAAGTACATCCATATTGTGATGATGTCTTACACAATAATGGGAAGTATTGGTGGTCAAAATTTGGGGTATGATAGGCATAAAGGCCAATACGCCACATAATTCAAATAACAATAGCAAGATAGAGTAGAGTACATAAAGTATCTCTCAAAACATGAAATTGAAACATCCCCGTGTTACATGATCAGAGCACGACTCGACCAAAAATAAATAAAGAGACTAGAACAAGCTACCCCAACGGCTACCTCGTACTAGGAGAAACTCTACTCTTTGGTACCTGAGCGATGTCATGCAAACATCATTCCAACAGAAGGGTGAGAATTCACATAATTATCGAAATCACAAGATAATATATATAACATACAAGCATAACATAATGTTTCTCACACTTCAAAAAGCTTCATCAATATATTATCACTCGAGTAGCCAAACCATTCACAAGTACATACTCAAAATTCCATAATTTCACCAATTCATCAATTTCACATATTGCACATAATCTCATATCTCAAAACATATACACAATGTGACTCAATGCAAGACTCAAATGCAACTCATGCATGTGTTACCAATCGCTTGTTATTATTTTTCGGTTTTTACATTAAACCAGATCCGTTCCCTAGACCAATAACACACAAAAAGCTCATTTCCTAAGCTTTCAAACCCCTCTCTAGGTTTGGGACAAGTCACTAGCTCCCACGGAACTAACAAGCATTGCCTCTTGACACAAATGATGCGTGTGCAAATTCCAACAACCATATCCAATTAAGATCATACTCTAATCTTAATATTCATGCATATCTTCAATAATTCATCACACTTGAATTACCACTATAGTTCCATTGTCACTAATTCTCACATTTCCATTCAAAAGAAAAATAAGGCGCTATAGTTCCCATTCTCACTAATTCTCACATTTCCATTCAAAACAAGGGGAGTTTATCACTACTGTTCACAAATTACATACTATATCACATTTCTCTAGTTTAAGTACAAATTGCTACAGGGACTATGTTAAAGAAAACGGCACTTCCGTTATGCTAATAAGTGGATAAGCAGGAGTTACATGAAACTATCATACGGTTTATGCGTTTCTACAGTAAGCAATACATTTCTAATTCCATGTTCCAATTTACAATAAAAGTGGCATGTAGCTACAGTATAAATTGATATGCACTTATCACATTTTTTTTAGCTTCAAGTGTACACTACAGAAACTTATTACTAGCTATTAAATTATCAATTCCAAACAAATTTAATCATCATATATTCAAGTATTTATAATCAAAATCTAACAATTAAAAATCATGGAATTTAGGGGTTTCATCCTAAACATGTTTCTACTCATTATACACTATCAAAGAATTCTAATAGTTATATAAAAACCCACCCCTTCATTAATTTTTCTTGGATTCTTGAATTTCTCTTGGGTTCTCTTCTCTTATCCTCTTTCTCTTCTTAGCCTACTTTTCAACTTCTAACCCTATTCTATCTCTTCCTCTTATTTTATCATTCTCACAACTTTCTCATAATTCTATTGGGCTTACTAACCCACTTTATCACTTTCTATTCACACTATCAATCTAGAGCCATTTACTAATTCTACTAATTCTATATTTTATTCCACCAAATAAAATAAATCGATTAAATCAAATAAATTAATTAATTAAAAAAAATTAAATAAATCAATTAATTCATATAAATCAAATAATTCAAATAAATCAAATAAATCCAAGAAATCAAATATGCATAAAATCATTCAATAAATTAATATAAATAAATAATTACTAAAATTGGGGTGTTACAACCCTCCCCACTTAAAAGATTTCCGCCCTAAAAAATTACCTCAAACGAACAACTCAGGATAAGACTCCCTCATCTGACTCTCAAGCTCCCAAGTCATATTCCTCCTCTTGTCATGATAACTCTTCTGACGACTCTGAGAAGTCTTCATCTTCTCCTGAATCATCTTAATCTTATCAGTAGTCTGTTGGATTATCTCAAGTCCAACCACAACACTCTCTCACGACTCATACCAACACAATGGCGTCCTACACCTCCCACCATACAATGCCTCAAACGGTGCCATTCCAATACTCGAATGAAAACTGTTTTTGTAAGTAAACTCAATTAAAGGCAAGTAGCTATCCCAAGCTCCTCCTTTTTCTAACACACAAGCTCTCAAAAGATCCTCAAGAGTCTGAATCGTCCTCTCAGTCTGACCATCTGTCTGCGGATGATAAGCAGAATTCAAATGCAACTTCGTACCCAAAGCACTTTGCAAACTCTCCCAAAATCTCGGAGTAAACCTCAGATCTCTATCTAATACAATCCTAGACGAAATACCATGTGTCATACCCCAAATTTTGACCACCAAGATTTCCCATCATTGTGCAAATCATCATCACAATATGGATGTACTTTCATGCCTCATCAATCTCCTCAAAGATGATTGAGCATTCACCACAATCAAGAACTAGGGTTTTTGAGCCCCCTCAGAGCACTTAGACAATGGATAAATCAAGGAATGACATGATCTTCAACTTGTCTAAACCTCACAAACACCTATAAAGGATCAAGAGGATTCCCACATCAAGAATCAAGCACAAGGTTGCAACATTCCAAGTGGATTAAGCCTCAAGATCGCCAGTGTCACCAAATTAGGGTTTTGGTCGACCAAGGCCTCCAGATGGAATTTTTCCTCTGGGCATGAGCCAATGCTTCAAAGCATAACCCAAGATACTCCAAGGGACCTCATGGACACAATCATCAAGTCAATTTAACCTCAGGGGATGCATTTACCAAAAATCAGGAATTAGGGTTTCTTGACCTAACTCACCCCTAAGTTGACTTTTGGGACAAAGCATAAGCCAAGACCTCAAGACATGATTTGAGGGCCTCCAATACACCACATTGATCCATTTGCAACAATGGATTGGCCCAAGAAGCTTGGCTCACAAGTTTCAATTTGAATTTTTACCAAGACATGCTCCCAAACCCTGAGACATGATTCAATACACCCTATAACACCTATGGAATCCATCCATTAGGTTTGATTTAGGTCAAGGACTTGATTTCGCAAAGGATCGCACAGTTTGGATTTCATCCAATAAAAAGTCAACTGTGCACAAAATCAAGTTTGACTTTTTAGAATTTTTCACAAATATGGTTCCCCTAAGTCAAAAATAATGTTAATGTATGGTATTGATCATTATTCATTAAGAAAAATCAAGAAAAGTGAAGTTTCTTGCAAAAGGGGCAACCATAAGAAACCAAAATTTTTCTAAGTTATGGAATAAAAGTGATTTTGGTACCAACTTCCAAGAATCATAACTTGAGATTCAAGCAACCATTTTGGGTGATCCAAAGCTGGATTTGTAGGTCTTGCTACACTTTACAAAAGCTTCAACTACCTCAAAATCCAATTATTCATGGATTTTGAGTTATGGATTGATCAAAATCACAAAAACATGAAAATGACACTTTTTCCAACACTTAGTGAAAATCTGCCTAAGTTACCAGCCTTGAACATCAGTGTTCATAAGGCTTTTTCAGTTAGATCCAAACAGTTTCAAAACAAACTATGATCACACATGTTTTGTATCATATGAGGGCTTTCTAAAAAGCACAAGAGCCTCCCATAACTCAACCTGAGCAGGGAGATACGATCCCCTCAAAATCAATATTTCCAACTGCCTTGTACAAGGATGATTTTGTGCATTTGCTCGATTTGTCAAATTTGGACAACTTCAAGCCTTGTTATCCATTTGGACACATTTGAGGATAAAACAAAAGGAGAATGATCTGATCCCCAAGCCTCCAAAGTCCAAGAATCTACACTTAGCTATAACAAACCTAAAAAGGCTAAAAAGGTGCCAAGACTCCAATTTTGTTTCCAAGCATTCAATGGATACACCAAGGTGGCATGGACTGACACATTCTTAACTGAATGAGTCAAGAATTAGCACTGAATCAAAGAACCATAGGCCTGTGCCCTAACCTTAAGTCAATGGCTATAGGAGACTAAAGATTCCCTTGGATCAACATTGGCCAAAGGCCTGTACCAGCTACCATTCACTATTGCTTGCAAAACAAACTTGCTCTACTATAAATAGAGCTCATTTGTGCTCAGTTTTAGTACACCAACTGATGTTTTCCTCAAAATATCTCTCTTTAGGCCAAAATGCCTTCTTTTGCAAGTCATCTATGAGTTTTTGAGTTAGAGAGCAATTCCACCACAGCTCATGATCCAAACACATCCAATATGTTATATCTAAGCTGTCCAAACACTCACTTGTGACCTGAAACACCAAAATCAGAAAATCCACTTCCAAAACCTCAAAATTGGACTTTTCTACATTTTCCAAGCTATGCCTTGATTCAGTCACTTCCAAAACCAAACAAGGTCTCAAACACACTCCAAATATCATCCTCAAACTGTCCCAATTGGTTCCCCTCATCTGGAACACCATTTGGGAGAGTTGCCATATTGGTCACTTTTGCCCCTTTCGCAAGAAAGAGCTAAAACTTGTTCTTGAGGATTCCAACTGGTTTTGATCATCCTAAAAGCTTCTAAGGGATCAATCAAGAGTGTCCAAAGCATTGGATTACTTCTGGCACAAGGATCTTGACAGTTAGCACAAGAAGCTCCAAGAGGTAAGTGCATGACAACTGGAACTCTTTGAATTATACATTCCTTTGATGTCCATTGATCATAAACATCTCATGCATGTTATATATATTGTGTTTGAACCAATTTGCCCTGCTATTATTGACTGTGTAGTGAGTTAGCATAGAACATGTAAATCTATGCCTATTTTGAAACCACTATCGGGTTTTAAAATAGGGACACTTTCTGAAAATTCCAAAAGCACCATTGGATTCCTCATGAAATTTTAGGCCAGATGCACATAAATTTTGTCCAAATTCATGGAGAAATGAGAAAGTTAGAGGCTTCACGTAAATTGCCAAAACTTGCCTTGCCTTGGTCTTGGCGAGGCCTGAAAACAAGGCACCCCATATATGCACATGGGGTGGTTTTGATACACGGATGTATCACCACCCAAGTGGTAGCGCGCATGTGTGTTTGTTTATGAGGTCGTGGGTTCAAACTCCACCTAGACCTTTTTTACTACTCTCTCATTTTTGCTATTTTTTTTCAATATTTTCATGTTTTTGTTAATGAATTCAAAAATTAATTTCTCTCTCAATTTTAATTATTTTTTATTGATTCTTTTTTTGAAAATTCACAAAAATATTAAAATATTTTATTCCATAATAATTTTACAAAAATATTATTTATTTCATATATTTGATATTTTTGTAAAGAATTATATTTTTATTTGTTTTTAAACATTAACAATATTTCTTTCTCTTGGTTTTGCAAAATTAAAATGATTTTTAAATCATCCCATAAATGAAACATGGTTTTACAAATATAAATCCAAGATCATAACCTTTTTTCACATGTTTGATTATTTTAATTGAATTTTTATTCAATTAAAATACATTTTAAAACCAAAATTAAGGTTTTCATCATTATCACCCCAACAAATCTTTTCAAACATTTTTGGGCCTCTATTAGAGTGTAAGACCCAATCCCTTTTTAACCAAAACCTTTTTGGGCCTCAGTCATTGTTTAAGACCCACTGTCTTTTCAAAAACCTCGGCGCGATCTTCGTTTTCAAACAAATCATTTGGGCCTCTCCCTGAGTTGTAAGCCCCATCACTTGAACAAAAATAAACCTTTGGGACTCTCCTTGAGTTTTAAGACCCATCCCTTTGTAAATAAAACCTAATTTGGGTCTCATTCATTGTATAAGTCCCGATACAATTTTCAGCGATCACTGTTTTTCATCTGGGCCTCTCCTTGAGTATAAGCCCCAACAATCTTTTCAAAAAAAACTTCCCTTTTGATTTAGGTTCAAATTCATAGTTATTATCAAAACTTTCTTTAATTTCTTGAACAACTGACCATACAGCTGTTACATTGGAAGCTTGCTCGCCTGTAAGTTTTTTATCAGCTTTCATTTACATGCTTATATATATATATGTCTGTATTGCTGGAAGCTTGCTCACCTGTAAGTCATTCTTTCATTCTTTTAAATACTTGTGATATATATATAACTGTATTGCTGGAAGCTTGCTCACCTGTAAGTCCTTCTTTCATATCCTTTTAAATACTTGTCATATATCAACTGTATATATACTTGTATATCAGCCTAGAGTTTTCCCTGGTAATTAAGTCTAAAATTAGATAAAGCCAGTTGGTCACTCTTTCAATACAGTCAAAACTAGTTCCCCATAGGAATTCCAGATACAGTTTTGCCTTCTCTTGGGCTTAAACAATATGGAACAAAGAGAAAGGCATTATTCTCGGTGAAACTTTTCTCAGATTGTCACTATTAGAAATTGTCAAAGAAGTTCATTTCCCCAGAGAGGATTAATTCACGGTGAAACCTCTCTTGAATTTCTTCAAACCCTAGAACTGTTGACTAAAGAAAAGATTATTCCAGGTGAAACTTTTCTTAAGTTTGGGCCCACAGGCTTCCTAAAAGCATCCCAGCCTCCTCTTGACCTTTGTACAAGAACCCTCAGGCTTCTTATTAGAAGTTCTCATGCCTTCTCTTAGGCTTAATACAAGGACCCTGAAGACCTCTTAAAGGTATAGGACAGAACTTAGTCATCCTTTGTTAGAGCAGTCTTTCTAAAGAGTCAAAACCTCAAACCAATTTAGGGTTGATCCTTATCCCTTAGAACACCTGCCTCTTCTTGGGCATCATACAAAGATAAATTCTTCCATACCAGTAGTTTTAGACAGTCTAATATACTTTTGGGACCCCAAAGACATTCTCAAGTTCCTTACAAACACAGGAAAAACCCTGGTCATTTTAATCAATCTCCAGTAGAGTTAAAACCTATGTAGGTTCAAAAACTCAAACTTTCTTCCAAATTTCCCCAGCCAGGGTCAGCTTATCATCAGTATAACACTATCCCAAATCAAAAACTCAAGGCATATGATACCTCAACTCTTCTTGAACCCTCAACAAGAGTTGATCCCCCATTTTGGACCTGCCTCAGGATCTCAATAATCCTCAGCAGAAGCCAGCCTCCTCTTAGGCTTTGTATAACGATTTTCCTCAGCAGAATTAGCCCCAACAACACCCTTTTGTTGAGCCCATCTTCTTTCTTAAAGCACTCTCTTGTTGAGTTAACCCTTTTTAGCCTCGTTCTTGGGCTTTGTACAAGAAAAATAAAGCACTATCTTGTTGAGTCAATCACCTTAAGGCACTCTCTTGTTGAGTCAACCTTTTTCAGCCTCCTCTTAGGCTTTGTATAAAGATTTTTCCCAGCTGAGTTAGCTTCAAAAGTACTCTTTTGTTGAGTCAATCACCTTTCCATACTCTCTGTCGTAACCCGAAATTTGACCTCCCCCTTTTTCCTTTTGCATAAGCATGCGCATTCGCATCGGCAACATACGTATTCACACTTTTCTCTGTGTGTTTCTTGTTGCAGGATTTTTAGGTTTTTTGCCCAATTAATCGCATCCTCTCAAGATTATATCATCACCAAAACAAGCTCAAAATAAAGGTTTCCATGTTTACTCATCAAAACAAGAGGTGAAAAATCGAAACCGGCATTTCAGCATCATTTCCAAGCAAATTTGGGTAAAATGGGCTGAAGTAACCGGTTAGCAGATATGCAGTAACCGGTTACTCAGTGTATTTTTCACCAGAAATGCAGATTTTCAAGCAAGTAACCGGTTAGCAGATATGCAGTAACCGGTTACTCTGTACAAAGTTGCGAATTTTGCTGCATTTTTTGGGACAGCAGGGGTACACTCTCTTTGGTTTTTGGTTCTACTTAATTCTAGCAGTGTGTGGAATATTCTAGACATCTCTAGACATTTTAAGACATTCCAAGTGCATTTATTCCAATGCTTCACTCTAAATTAAGTGCACCATGTTCCTTGTTTTCCAAGCATATCAACCTTTGGATGTTGGAGCTCACATTGGGATTGGTACCGAGTTGGTTCTAACTAACCGAGTTAACCACCTTGACTCAGTGAGTCAAGCCCAACTAACTCCTAGCCTAGTTCCAAACCACCCATAGCTAAATCCAAAGCTAATTCCAAACCTCTCACACTCCAAACCAAAAATCTATATATGCACACCTTCACTCACTTTTTAACTCTCTCCATCATTTCCCACATTTCTCACACAAATTCTTCACCTTTCACCCTCAATTCTCCCACATTCTCTGTGATTTTTCTCTACTACATCTTCATCTTCATCTTAATTCTCTTCCAAAACCTCACAAAAGCTCAATTTCTACATCAAAGGATAATCACTTTTACATCAAAAGTGATTATTTCTTGAGCTCAACCTTCATCATTCTTGCTATTATACTTGAATTTCTGGAATTATTTCAGCTTATGGATTAATCTTGAGTATTTGCTGCAACATTCAACGGTTCGATTTCTCATTTTGGAGCTTCATCGTATTTTGCTTGGTTTCGATATGTTTCGTCAACAAATTGAAGATTCCTCTGGTTTTCTTTGATTTTCTGCATCAAGAATACTTTGCAACAATTACCAAGGCACATCTCCGCCTTGTAGGTTGGTAGATCTTACTTTGCTAACTGTTTCGATCGTTTCCGCACATTTATGATGTAATTTCCATCGTTTTCGGTTCGATTTGTTATGCATTTATGTGATCTTTGATCTCTATGATTGATGCTTGTAGTATGTGTTAATTGCGCTCACATGATGTAAATTTCGTGCACAAATTCATGATCTAGCATGTGGTGGTTGGTATAAATGATTAAGTGCAGAAAATCACTTTTGAAAAGCTATTTTTTCTGTTATTTTTGCCACTGTCACAGTGGTAACCGGTTACAGCATATCTGCTAACCGGTTACTCAGTGTAAATTTCACCAAAAACGCTGCCACTGAACAGAATATCCAATTTTGAGTTTTTTCAAGCTTGTTTGCTATGCTTTCTTCCTCTCACTTCCATGGATCAATGCGCTTGATATTTGTGGATGTTTTAAGTGTTGCTTAACTTCTGTTTGAAGCATGCTAGTCAATTTTCGATGCTCGACTTTACATTTATCGATTATTTGCAACTTTGACAATGTTTGTTCATTAACATCTTGCATTCCCTTTGATCACATGTTAACATGTTTTGCATGGCATACTAATTATCATTTGGTACTGTTTTTGCATTCCTTTTCTTGCTGTGCATTAAGTTTGTTCTTGATTGAACAAATTTAATCTTGTATAATCAATAATTCACACCTTTTGCTTTAATGGTTTTTCATCCTCTTTGAAAAATTGTTAGAATAGCATTTTCCCTTTGATTAATTGATCGAAACCATGTTTCGATTAGTTGATCTTCCCCTTCCCTCTCTTTAGGACCTCCTTAGATCTTCTCTGTCTCGATCCCCTGCGAGGTTGGAGTTTCGCGCTATGCCTTGCCTTGGAGCACTGTACGAACTGAAGCTGTTATGCGGTCCATTTCACAATGCGTGGAGCACCGTACAACTTGGAGCTGTTGTGCTGTCCGTTTCATCTTCTGCATTACACCCTGTGTGTTAGAGAATAATGAGAAGGGAGAATTCCTACTCTCATTCTGACTACTTCAGGTAGGGGATGAATGACCCTGTGTTTGGCTTAGTCATCTCTATCTCCAGGCGGTAGTGTACCATCTTCCCTCAGTTGAGTCGATCCTTGATCACTCCTATCTTTTTCAATCTCCGTTTTGATCAATCACCTTCTTGGTTAAGATCTTTGTTTCTTGGGTTAGCAAGTTTTCTTTGTTTCAACACCATGTTCACTTCTCGCCGTCAATCATTACTCTCTGATTCCCTGAAGAATCCTAATTCACTTTCTTCGGTTAAACACAGTACTTCTGTTACAACCGAACCCCTTAGCAGAGTTTGCAACCTCCTTTTGGGTTCTTCTCCCTTTGATTGGTTAATCACTGCCTGCCAATTAAAACACCAATATTTTCACTTCTTCTCAGTTAACCACAGTCCGTCTATTAATACATTGAGCCTTTTGGGTTAATCACCTTCTATTGGTTAATCACCCTTTTCCTTCAGTTAACCACAGTTTTTCTATTAATACACTGAGCCTTTTGAGTTAATCACCTCTTCTTGGTTAATCACTCATGCTTTCCGTTAATCACAGTTTCTTTTGTTAAAACTGAATCCCCTGCGGTTAGTAACCTCTTTTGGTTCCATACCCTTCTTCGTTGGTCAAGTGTTGTTTGTTCAGTCAATACCAACATCCCTTTTGGGTCACGACCTTTGATCGGTCCTACACCCGTCCTTCTGGTTAATCACAGTTTATCTGTTAAAACCATTTCTCTCCTCCCAGAGTTGCAATCTTTGTTTCCCTCGGTTAATCACTGTTTATCAGTTAACATACCGATGCCCCCTCAGAGTCAAACACCTCCTCTTGGTTCAGTACTCTTTTTTTTGGTTCATCACAGTCCGTCTGTTGACACCATTTCCTTTTCCCCACAGAGTTTATAAATCTCTCTTTCTCTTTGGTTAACCACTTCCAGCTAGTTAAAATACTGAGTTTCCTTAATCTTTTGGTTTTGACACCTTCCCCTATTTTGTTTCCCAGTAGGGTCGCTTACCCTCTGGTCCCTAGCAGTTCTTTATTTTCTTCCCCAGTGGAGTCCTTTCTGTTCCTGTTATGCCTTTATTTTCTTGGTTCCGACACCAATCCTCTTTGTTATCCCCAGTGGAGTTTCTTTTCTTCCTTACTTTCTTGGTTTTGACACCATTCCTTTCTAGTTTCTTGTGCAATCGCTCTTACTGTTCAACTTTCCCCAGTAGAGTTTCTTTCTCTTTTGCTCTTGGTTTTGACACCATTTTTTCTTTCTTTGTTTGGTTTTCCGTTCGGTTGCCCGAACTACGGAAGCTTTGATTCTGCATTTGTTCGAATGTCAGATACGTAGGCATGAGATCGCGATGATCATGGCGAGCACACTTCCACACTTCCACCTTTTTTCCCCTTTCTTTCTCCTGGTTCCTCTGAACTATGACGCTCTGATTTCCTCATTGCACTATTAGGGTACGTAGGCACGAGGGCCCCAATCCTCCGCGAGCACTTTCGTTATTTCTTTTCTTTCCTCTTTTCTCCTTTTTTCTCTCTTCTTTTAGCTAGAAGCCTTTAGATAGATAACCCATCCAAGCCTAGAAGCAAGCGAAATGGTTCCCGTCGAGTACGATGGATGCGTTAGGTGCTAGTACCTTCCTTTTGCATAATCGACCCCCGTTCCCGTTTCTCTTCCCCGTGGGTTTTATCGATATTTTCCCTGTCCTTTGGGACTAAATAAAGTTTGGTGGCGACTATGTGTTATCTTTGAGTGTGCAATTCACTCAGGTATAAACCAGCCATCTTCAGCTGGCGACTCTGCTGGGGAGTCCTTACGCTTGCGAGTTGGGGTCTCACCTAGTTTTGTTTGTTTTCTTGCTTGCTTGGGTGTTTATCTTTCGCGCTTTACTTGTTTTATCTTTATTCTTTAGCTTTATGTTTATTTACTGCACTTCTTTACTGCTTTGAATATTCATATGCTGCATATTCTGGATATCTGCTTTTTCTGCTGTTGTTGGGATGGGTAGATGTTATTGGAGAGAAAAGTCCTAACATAGGGCTTAGTATACATATAGGCTAGAACGTGGATAGTCGTGAGGCCTGCGTTTTGCATGTTGGGTTATCACGAGAGCCATATCCCAGATCAAGATTATCAGCTAGCACCTACACTCGAGGAGTATGCTTATATTTAGGGGGTTGGGATCAAGAAGCAGGTTCCTTATTTTTACACTAGTGGTTGTCCAAAGTCTCCCCGTATTGCTGATGCGCGTTGCATTAGTAAAAAGGATGTAGAGGATAATCTCAAGACCAAAGGGAAAGATATTCAAGGGTTTGCTTCGAAATTCTTGGTTGACAAGGCCACTTCTTTTGTTAAGAATGGAAACTGGAAGGCTTTCAACGCTGTTCTCGCTTTACTGATATATAGGATAGTCTTGTTTCCGAACATGGAGGATTTCGTAGATCAGGCTGCTATCAGTATTTTCTTGACCAGGAACCCTGTTCTAACACTTCTTGCTGACACCTACGATTCTATTTATTCCAGGAATGAAAAGAAGAAGGGAACCATTGTCTGTTGTGCTCCTCTGTTGTACCGATGGTTCATGTCTCACCTTCCACAGAAGGGTCCCTTTGTTGAGAATAAGGGTAATCTCAAGTGGTCCCAGCGAATCATGTCTCTTACTGCTGATGACATTTCTTAGTATTCTCGAGTCTTCGATGATACTATGATCATTCTTCATTGTGGGAAATTCTCCAATGTACCTCTCCTAGGTACAAAGGGTGGAATTAACTACAATCCGAGAGTGGCCTTCTGACAGTTGGGATACCCTATGGTTGCCAAACCTGATCCTGAGGTAGTGGAAGAGTTCATCTTTCATGAAGGGGTTGATGACATGGGTTTGCTGAAGAGGTTTAGTGCCGCTTGGTCTTAGATTCATCTCGAAGGAAGAGCCGATTTGGGTAAGAAGAATTGCGTAGCCAAGGAAGCTTACACACTTTGGGTCAAAGAGCGCGTCAAAGAGATTTTGTTGCTATTTTCTCCCGAGCCTTCCATGAATGCCAAGCCTCCTGCACTTGCCAATGTTCCTCCATCTGAGGTCGACCAACTCAAGCTGATTATTGAGAAGTTGAACAAGGAGAATGCCAATCTTCATTTCAACCTTTATAAAGTCACTTCCGAGAAGGGTAGCCTACAGATCGAGCTCCGCCAGAAGCACGAGCGCATGCTCAAAGAGGTGGAGGATGAACATAACAAGCGTACGAAAGTGGGGGATGCTTTGAAGAGCACCTATGAAGGACTTGCTTCAAAGAAGAGACAACTTGCTGATGCTCATTATCAAGCCTACAAGGATGAGTTGAGCTACAAAAAGCAACTTGAAGAGCTTCAAGGGAAGTTATCCGAGTTCAAGACAAAGTGGAAAAGTGAGCAAGACCATGCTAATCAGTTAGCAAAGGACTTTTCTCAGTGTCAAGCTAAGCTCGACAGAGTCTTCGGTGAGATTCAGAAGGTGCAGGATCAAGCACATCAGAACCAAGAGCAGATTAGTCAGCTCCACACAGAGAGCACTCATTGGGAGTATCACAGCCGTCATCTACAGAACCTCCTGGACCAGAAAGAGGCATTTCTTCAGGATATGCTTCAGGGACCCAGCCATTCTTTGCTACGTAACCTCATGAAGGATGTGAAGTATTGGAGTGAGAGGCATGACTGTCTAGCCAGATTTGCTGAGCATGCATTGGAGGACCTACCTGGGTTGTTGAGGGATGCCTATACCGATGTGTTGCCACACCAGCTTCCTTGGGCTGTTTTCCATTTCTTGTCTGTTGGTAGGGTGGTATTTGATAGAATCCATGCAGATCTTGTTGTAGCCCAAAAGGTAGATATTTGACTTGTACTCGACTCGTACTTCTTTCCTTTATTGTTAAATAAATGAATGAAGTTGCTTGCCAATTTTATCTTTCGCACCTTTACTTGTATGCTTTATGATTATCTTTCGCACCTTTTGCATACATAGCATACATTCATTTGCACACATATGCACGTCCCTTCATCCGAAACCGTTGCTCATCCTTGTCCGCCTTCTTTGTAGCAAGACGACAACTCGACATAGATATTTTACTCGCTCAAACAAATCCAGAATCATGGCTGATGTCGAAGCTGAGAACGCTGCTTATAAGGAAACTATGGCTCAATTCCAAGGTCGGATGGATCAGTTCTAGACGAACATGGATGTTATTATGGAACTCCTTCGTGCTCAGAGGGACGCTGCTGCTGCTGCCACTGTTGTTGCAACTGTTACAGAAGCAACTGTTATTACTCATGTTGTGACTACTTCTCCTGTTTTTACAACTACTCTTGCTGTTATTTCTTCTCCTGCTACTGTTGAAGTACCAGTTGAGCCTGTGAATCAGCCTGTTGTTCATCCGACAATTTCTCAATCCGGTTTGAACAAGATGCCCACTAGTTTTCCTTGGGGCATGCCTCCGAATTACACTCCTCATATTGCAAATAATGGTAGCGCCTTTGTACCATATCTTCCTTTTGTTGCACCCATGCATAATGGGAATGCTGCTGTATATCCATGGGTCATGCCTACTCCAGTGGTGAATGATGATCCTGAGAATCTTCAGGTTCAGACTCATCAAATTGCTGGATTGACTGACATTGATACCCCTGATGAAGAAGAGCATGTTTATAGGGTTTCTCCTATTCATGTTCCGGTGTCATCTCAAGCTGCTCAAACTACTATTCAGAATGTTCACCCCGGGATGTTCTATTCTGGGGCATCTTCCTCGGCTGTTGTGATACCTCCTCCGAATTATCCGTTTGGTGTTCAGATAGGTCCGAATGTTGGTAAGTTGGTTAATCCGGGTTTGGTGTATCCGTCTCAGTTTTCTACTCCGCAAGTGAATGCTCCTGCCGCATCTCAGTTGCCAAATCCTCAAATTCTTGTCAGGCCCACTAATCAAAGTAGACCTGCTGACTACAAGTTGTTGGAAGACCGTATCAGAGCTATTGAGGGGTTTTCTGCTTTTGGCATGTGTAACGCGATTTTTGTGGTCTTGAATCACGATCGCTTGGGTACTACAGTTCGATTCATTTTTTATCCTATCGAGCTGATTAAGGAAGGGAAATAGATGTCTTCAATTAACCCTGCTTGCATACTGAGTTTAAACAGTTGACTGTTAGTTTACAGATGCTATTGAGATGTGGGCCCCTCTTCGGTTATTTTGTTAAGATTAGAATGTCTGGACTATTTGCGAGGTTTTTGGTAAGATGTTAGGATTTGGTGCTTTTGGGTTGATATATGGAGGTACTGGATTTTGGTTTTTTTGATTGGTATGCTCGCTAAGATTTTTTAATCTTATGCCTACGTATTCTCGAGACAGGGAAATCAGAGCGATCGCAGTTCCTCCTATAGAGGAGGAAACAGGTTGTTTTGGTGTCTTGTTCAAAGCCCAAGACGTGAAGCTAAAGGGTTTATTTGTATCTTGTTCAAAGACCAAGATGTGAAGCTAAAAGGTTTGGATAAGAGAGAATTTGTCATCTCTAACGAGGAGTTATTGATGTTTGTATACTGTGAGCAAGGCACAGATTTGATGCTAAAAGGTTGATTGACTCAACCGAGGTTTCGTTATACAAAGCCTAAGAGGAGGCGATTGACCCAACAAGAGGGTGTCTTTTATTTGTTGTCTCGTACGAAGCCCAAGATAGAGGCTAAAAGGGTTGACTCAACAAGAGAGTACTAACAAGTGACTGACTCAACAAGAGAGTGCTTTTTATGTGTCTTGTAAGAAGCCCAAGACAGAGGCTAAAGAGTTTGACTTAACAAGAGAGTACTTTTATTTGTCCTGTATAAAGCCCAGGGCGGAGGCTAAAAAGTTGACTCAACAAGAGAGTCTGTTTGACAGGTGATTGACTAAACAAGAGAGTCTTTTATACTCAATAAGAGAGTGTTTTGCTGTCTCGTACGAAGCCCGAGATAGAGGCTAAAAGGAGATTGACTCAACAAGAGAGTCTTTTATACTCAACAAGAGAGTGTTTTATAGGTGTCTTGTATGAAGCCCAAGACGGAGGCTAAAGAGAGATTGACTCAACAAGAGAGTCTTTTATACTCTACAAGAGAGTGGGTTTTTATAGGTGTATTGTATGAAGCCCAAGACGGAGGCTAAAAGGTTTGACTCAACAAGAGAGTACTTTTATCTGTCTTATACGAAGCCTAAGACGGAGGCTAAAAAAGGTTTGACTCAACAAGAGAGTCTGAAAAGGTTAGCTCCGCTGGGGAGAGTCATTTGTACAAAGCCCAAGAGGAGGCTATCTTACTGCCGAGGATTAGATCCATATGCAGGACCAAGTGGGAGAGCCCTCATGAGAGAGGCCGGGTTTCTGAGTGATCAGTGTTTTTTCCTATGTTTGAAAGGAACTTGAGAATGTCTTTGAGACTCAAGGGGTTTAGACTGTCCAAGTCTAGAGTTTTATCTATTGTACAATGCCCAAGAGGAGGCACGGGCATTAAGGGATGAGTGTCAACCCTAAAGTGGCCAGAGGTTTGACACTGGAAAGACTGCTCTAGCAAAGGATGACTAAGTTCTGTCTTATACCTTTAAGTGGTCGTCAGGGTCCTTGTATTAAGCCTAAGAGAAGGCATGAGAACGTCTAAGAAGCCGAAGGGTCCTTGTACAATGCCCAAGAGGAGGCAGGGATGCTTTTAGGAAGCCTGTGGGTCCCCAAACCATGAGAAGTTTAAGAAATGAAATTCACAGAGAAGAGATCATTCCAGGAAAGTTTGAGAATTTGGAAGAAACTCAAGAGATGCTATTCACGGAGAATAGATCAACTCTGGGGAGTAGAGTCTCTTTGACAATTTCTAAGAGTGACAGTCTGAGAAAAGGTTCACAAAGAAAAATACCTTTCTCTTTGTTCCATATTGTTTAACCCCAAGAGAAGGGAAGACCGTATCTGGAATCCTACGGGGGATCTAGTTTTGTTTGTATTTAAGAGTGACCAACAAGGCTTTACCTAGTGCTAGACGTAGTTGCCGGGAAAAAATCTAAATAACTATACTAGTATTACACAGTGGATATCTGACAAATATATAAAGGATGTGAAAGGAGACTTACAGTGAAACAACCCCACAATACAGTTATATACATATGAAAGCGATAAATGAAAGCAGATAAACACTTACCCGTTGTAGAGCTTCCATGCTGTTTGGTTAGTTGTTCAAAAAAGAAAACTTTGATAACAATATTATATTCAAAATCAAAGGAGAAAGTGCTTTGAAAATTTGTTGGGGCTTACAGCTCAAGGAGAGGCCCAAGTTTTAACGATGATTGCACTGTTGTTTTGAAAACTGTACAGAGGGACTTATACAATACGTGAGGCCCAAAAATTTTTGGTTTTCAAAGGGGATTGGGTCTTACACTCTATTAGAGGCCCAAAAGTGTTTGAAAATGAATAGAGATGGGTCTTATAGCTCAAGGAGAAGCCCAGTTGGTTTCGTTACAAAGGCGACGACCGCGCCGTACTTTTGAAAATATACAGAGGGACTTATACAATGTGTGGTGCTTGAAAAGGTTTATTTACAAAAGGATTGGGTCTTACACTCTACCAAGAGGTCTAAAGATTATTTAAAGAAAAGATATGGGTCTTATAACACGAGGGTAGGCCCAGATGATTTTTGTTTGAAAACGGCAATCGTGCCGAGGTTTTTGAAAACACAAGGGGTCTTATACAATGACTGAGACCCAAATTATTTTGGTTTCAAAAAGGGGTTGGGTCTTACACTCTATTATTGGCCCAAAAGTGTTTTTGTACAAACGGTGGGTCTTACAACTCAGGGAGAGGCCCGGGGTGATTTGATTTTTGAACTGGCGATCGCGCCTATGTTTTTTGAAAACACAGTGGGTCTTATACATTGACTGAGGCCCAAAAGTGGTGTATTTACAAAGGGGATGGATCTTACACTCTAATAGAGGCCCAAAAGTGTTTTAAAAAGATTTGTGAGGGTGAAAATCAAAGAAACCCTAATTTTGTTTTTTTCTTTAAAAGTAAATATTTAAAGAAAATCAATAAAATGACAAAAATACCAAATAGATTTGAATAAACCACTTTTGACTTTTGTTTAAGGTTTGAAAAATGAGGTTTTAATCACAAGATGATTTAGAACTCATTTGGTTTTGATTTTCAAAATAAATATTCACTTTTAAATGTTTAAAAATAATTAAAAATGAATTTATTCACAAAAATACTAATTATATTAAATAAATAATATAAATTTTATTTTTTTGTGGAATAAAATATTTCATTATTTTTGTGATTTTTTGCAAAAAGAACCAATAAAAAAATAATTAAAATTGAGGGAGTTATTAATTTTTTCAAATCTTTAAAAATAATATGAAAAATAATAAAAAAGGTGAAAAAACCATTAAAAAAGGGTCTGGGACGAGGGGGATTCGAACCCCAGACCTCTTGTGTGCAGCATACGCGCCTTACCACTGGGGTGGTGATACATCCGTGTATCAAACCCCAGCCATAAATATACAAGGCTTGCTTTGTTCTTGGCCTGACCAAGGCAAGGCAAGGCAAGGCTTTTGGTCAGAAACGTGAAGGTCATAACTTCCTCATTTCTCCATGGACGGAGACAAAATTTATATGCATCTGGCCTAGAATTTCCTAAGGAATCCAATGGTGGTGGTGGTTTTTCCAGAAAATCAATCCTCCTCAAAACCCGATAGTGGTTTTGAAATAGGCCATAATGTGCATTTTCTGTGCTACCTCTTGGTACAACCATGAATTACATGATGAATTGGTTCAAACACAACACATATGACATGTATAAGAGATGCATGATCAGTGGACCTCAAAGCAATGCATATTTTAAAAAGTTCAAGTTGTGATGGTTACCTCCCTTGGAGCTTTTTGGGCTATCTGCCAAGTGCTTTGTTCCAGAAATGTTTTGATGCTTTGAACACTCTCAAATGATCCCTTAGAAGCTTTTAGGATGATTGGAATCAGCTGGAAGCCTCAGGAATGGAAATTGTCCCTTTCTTGCAAAAGGGGCAAAAGTGGCCAAAATAGCAACTCTCTCAAATGGTGTTCCAGATGTGGGGAACCATTTGGGACAGTTCAAGGATGATATTTGGAGTGTGTTTGAGGCTTTATCTAGTTTTGAAAGTGACTGAATCAAGACATGGCTTGAAAAATGCCAAAATGCCCTATTTTGAGGTTTTGAGAGGGGACTTGTGATTTTGGTGTTACAGGTCACTTGTGATAGTTTGGACAGCTTAGATATGACATATTAGATGTGTTTGGATCATGAGCTATGATGGAATTGCTCTCTAACTCAAAAACTCAGAGTTACCTTGCTAAAGAAGGCATTTTTTCCTAGAGAAAGAGATTTTGAGGAAAACAAGTGTTGTAGTGCTTTGGTGTACTTAAACTGAGCATAAATGAGTTGTATTTATAGTAGAGAAAGTTTGTTTTGGCTGCAATAGTGAATGGCAACTGCAGCAGAGGTTTGGCCAATGTTGATAAATAGGAATCCAAGTCTCCTCTAGCCATTGACTAGAGGTTAGGGCACAGGATGCTGGTTCCCTTGATCCAGATCTTATCCTTGACTCATTCAGTTGGAAATGGTCCAGTTCATGCCACCTTAGTGCATCCATTGAATGCTCTAAAACAAAATTGGAGTTGGCATGCTATTTTTAGTTCCAAAGTCTTGAGAGGCTTATGGATCAGTGTTTGTCCCTCCTTGGTCCCTCCCTGAGGTGTTCAGATGGATAAGCATGCTTGTCATTTGCACAAATCTGCCTTGTCATGGCAGTTTGTAGCAAGGCACATTGCCATTGTCATATCTCATGGCTCAAATGGAATTTGATGGGGTTCTTGGCCATTTTGGAAAGCTCTTATATGATACAACACATGTGTGATCATAGTTTGTCTTGACACTTTTTGGATCCAAGTGAAAAATGCCCCTACATTTGAAAAAAAAAAACAAGACAGATTCTGACTTAGTGAAAATTTCACTAAGTGTTGGAAAAAAGTGACATTTTCACTTTTTGTCATTTTGGTCACTCCATAACTTAAAAGCCTTGAGGAATTGGAATGAGGTGTAGTTGAAGATTTTTTAGTATGCCATGAGAGCTACAAATCCATCTCTAGATCAGCCAAAATGGTTGCTTGGATCTCAAGTTATGATCCATGGAAGTTGGTACCCTAGCCACTTTGTTCCATAACTTAGAAAATTTTTAAGTTTTTTTTTATGGTTACCCATTTTACAAGTTATCCCACTTTATTTCATTTTTCTTGATGAATGATGATTCAAATCACACATTAACATCATTTTAGGGTTAGGGAACCATAATTGATCAAAAAATAAAAAAGTCAAACTTTGACTTCTGGGCACTATTGACTTTTTATCAGATGAATTCCAAACTGTGCGATCCTCTATGAAATCAAGTCCTTGACCTAAATCAAACTTTATGGATTGATTTCATAGGTGTTATAGGGTGTATTGAATCATGTCCCAAGGTTTGGGAGCATGCCTGGGTCAAAAGTCAAAGGTACAATTGACTTTTTTCCGCGAAACCCTAACTGTGGTTTAGATGAACTTGAAACTTGTTGATCAAGCTTCTTGGATCAATCCATTTTTGAAAATGGATCAATGTGGTGTATTACAGACCCTCAAACCATGTCTTGAGGTCTTGGCTCATGATTTGTCCCAAAAGTCAACTTAGGGGTGAATTAGGTCAAAAAACCCTAATTCCTGATTTTTAGTGAATGCATCCCCTGAGGCCAAATTGACTTGATGATTGGGTCCATGAGGTCCCTTGGAGTATATTATTATATGTTTTGAAGCATTGGCTCATGCCCAGAGGAAAATTTCCATCTGGAGGCCCTGGTCGACCAAAACCCTAATTTGGTGACACTGTCGATTTTGAGGCTTGATCCACTCAGAATGGTGCAACCTTGTGCTTGATTCTTGCTGTTGGAGTCCTCTTGATCCATTGTGGATGTTTGAAAGGTTAGACAAGTTGAAGATCATGTCAATTCTTTGTTGATCCTTTGTCTAAGAACTCTGAGAGGGCTTGAAACCCTAATTATTGTTTGTAGTGAATGCTCACCCATCTTTGGGGAGACTGATGAGGCATGATGGTTTACCCATATTGTGATGATGATTTTCACAATGATGGGAAATCTTAGTGGTCAAAATTTGGGGTATGACAGATGCCCCTATTTAATCTTCTTGGACCCGAAGGTGTGAATGGCGAAGGTATTCGGGCATTCGGGGTGCAAGAGGATTAAATATCGGAATAGCTGAAATTTTGATGGTGGTTAGGAATGGTAGTTCACGCATCCTTCTTCTTATGCTAAGCAATGATGCTTAGAAAAGGCAAACTTCCCCTCAATCCTGGTTTCCTACCAAGGAACTGGTCTTAGTTTCTGAAATAAACTTCCCCTTGATCCTGGTTTCCTACCAAGGAACTG
This sequence comes from Lathyrus tuberosus, assembly GCA_022829125.1. Classification (NCBI taxonomy): domain Eukaryota; kingdom Viridiplantae; phylum Streptophyta; class Magnoliopsida; order Fabales; family Fabaceae; genus Lathyrus; species Lathyrus tuberosus. The sequence goes on from JALAZF010000006.1 coordinate 17,688,505, forward strand.
GTCTCAGTTTCTGAAATAAACTTCCCCTCGATCCTGGTTTCCTACCAAGGAACTGGTCTCAGTTTCTGAAATAAACTTCCCCTCGGATCTTGGTTTCCTACCAAGGAACTGGTCTCAGTTTCTGATGTAAACTTCCCCACGATCCTGGTTTCCTACCAAGGAACTGGTCTCAGTATCTGAAATAAACTTCCCCTCGATCCTGGTTTCCTGGTAAGGAACTGGTCTCAGTTTCTGAAATAAACTTTCCCTCGATCCTGGTTTCCTACCAAGGAATTGGTCTCAGTATCTGATGTAAACTTCTCCTCGATCCTGGTTTCCTACCAAGGAACTGGTCTCAGCTTCTGAAATAAACTTCCCCCCGATCCTAGTTTCCTACCAAGGAACTGGTCTCAGTTTTTTTGTCAATAAACTTCCTTGACAAGGGACGCTATGTGTAGCAGTTTTCCTCAAACTTCTCACCGAATTTTTCTGGGGAGATGCCATTTGATAGAAAAATTTTGATGTCAGAGTTGCTGGGGAACCCAGTCGACTGAGTTGTAGAGGTGTACAGACTTCTCATTTTGGAGACGCCATTTGTCGAATCTACTAGGGAAAACGAGTCTCTTGAGAGACTGCTTTCGCTTGGGGTATTACATCATACTTTTCTCGGGATCTTCTCGGAGAAATGCCGTATGATGCGATCCAATTTTAAGGTGCTGATGACCTTTTCGTCAGTGGATTTTTTGGAGAAAAACTGTTGTATTGCCGAATCTTTGATTAAGAGGCTTTCTCTGGGGATTTTCCTTAATCCGGGAAAGCGAAGATATCATCTTCAATGGCGAAGAGTGACGTTCGTCAAAAGTTCTCTTGTCTTTCAGAGGTTCAAGTTATCAAAGTGGTCAAGGGACCAACTTCAATCCAGAAATAAACTGGAAGAGAGATCGTTTAGATGGTTCACTTCCTGACGAGGAAAGAATTGACAACTCGATTGAGAGGACTTTTATCACTTGGGGATAAGACTGACCAGAGTGATAGTGATGCAATATGAATGCGAATGTAAATCAATAATGCATGATGTATGTATGTATATGCTGACAAAACTGACACGACATACAAACTGACGGCTGAACACGACTGGATACTCGGTCACTGCGGGGGATGAAAAGTATCACTGGTTCACGATAGCAATTCTGCCTTGCTTAGGAGAAATAGTCATTGCGGGGACCAACCGTTGGTTGAGCTTAGGAGGTAAGAACTCAGTCGGGGGTATCAGATGGGAAAGTCGCATCTGATACAGCTGATCCTTCATTCAGGCGCATTGGTTTAGAAGGAGTACTTTGATTCTGCACTTTGAAGCTCAACCACCTTCGGAGAAGCGGTTGATGTCCTTTCGATGTTTACCAGTCAAAAGAATTGCCATCTTTATTTTAAAAGCAGAAAAGTTTTAACAAGTAAATTCATTTTTTTTTATTTCAAGAATCGTTAATCATGTTAAAACGTCGTTCTGTAAAGCTAAAACAAATAAGAATTGCAAACAAAAGCACAAGGGCTCAAATTTTATTGATAGGATGGAAATCAGCCAAGCGCATGATTCCATGGAGTATTTACAAAGTTAGAAAATGGTAATTTTAAGGGAAAAGGGCTACATTAAAATATAACGACCACTATCCTTCTACCAACTTTGAATTATGGGCATCCTGAGCTTCTGTCGAAGATGACCTTGACTGGAGTTTTCTCTGATGGATGGCATTAGTGCTGCTGAGGGATTTTCCCCTTTGTTGGACGTAGTTACTTGCCATTATCCCTAACTTTTTCCTGGATTGTACTTTGAGATTTCCAATCCACCGGGATGATTTTTGATCATGTCTCTAATTTTTGCCTGGACCGCCCTTTCGGGTTTTCAATCCACCGAGACGTTTTTTTCTTTATTTTTTATTTTTTTTAGGCGAAGTATTTCTTGACTACATCAACATTCGTGGGGTAGGCAAATTCCTCTCCGTCCATGGTTGCAAGTCTCAAGGCACCGCTTGAGAAAGCTTTCTTGACCACATAGGGGCCGTCATAATTCGGGGTCCATTTTCCCTGAGAATCAGTGAGAAAAGATTGTATCTTTTTGAGCACAAGGTCTCCTTTCCTGAAGACGCGAGGTCGGACCTTTTTGTCAAACGCCTTCTTCATTCTTTGCTGATACGACTGACCATGGCATAGTGCCGTTATTCTCTTTTCTTCGATCAGAATCAGTTCGTCGTGTCGACTTTGACACCATTCAGCTTCTGTTAGCTTAGCTTCCATCAATACCCGGATTGATGTGATCTCTACCTCGATGGGGAGCACTGCCTCCATGCCATATACTAGAGAGAAAAGGGTTGCCCCTGTTGAAGTGCGGACAGATGTGCAATAACCGTGAAGAGGAAAGGGTAGCATCTCATGCCAGTCTTTGTAGGTTACTACCATTTTTTGAACAATCTTCTTGATGTTTTTGTTAGTCGCTTCTACCGCTCCGTTCATCTTGGGTCGGTAGGGAGATGAGTTATGGTGTTCGATCATGAACTCTGCGCACAACTCTTTCATCATCTTATTATTCAAGTTAGATCCATTATCAGTAATGATCTGGCTCGGAACACCATAACGGCAAATGAGATTGTTTTTGTTAAATCGGACCACTACTTGTCGGGTTACATTGGCGTACGACGCTGGTTCGACCCACTTGGTGAAGTAATCAATGGCTACCAGGATGAACCGATGTCCGTTTTAAGCCTTAGGTTCGATTATGCCAATCATGTCAATTCCCCATTGTCGCGGTGAAATTTGGATATCATAGTTATTTGTTAACTAGGATCGCATTTTTAACGTCACCACCGGTCTTTAATTTTATCCAAAGGAAGGGAGAAAAACCGAATTCCCACAATGCAATGCAAATGCACTAAGATTCTAAGTTCGGGGGTTGGTTATACCTAGGGAAGGTGTTAGCATCCTAGATATTTGTAGTACTCTACAGGAACCTCTTGATTTATTTTATCTGTTACTTGTTTGCTAAGGGTTTAAGGGTAGGTGATTTATTATTTTTATTCCTAAGTGTGCTCGACAAGATATCGCATCTTGTGCCTACATATCCTGTCAGGAGGGAATCAGAGCACTTGTAGTTCCTTATTAAGGACACTAAAATATTTAAAGGTTTTAGGAGAGAAGATGAGTCATCATATTAAGAAGACCATCACAGTTTTGAAAATGTTTGTATTTTGTGGGGTATGGGATTGTATGTCCCTTTCTTTGAGATGATTAACATCTAATTCTCTTGTGTGGAGAATTAGGTGGGCTAAAGTTTGATTTAAAAATCAAAATTAAGGGGGGGACTAACCTAGGAAATCTATCTTAAGTTATCTAATTGACTTATCTTAAGGTGTCGATTATGATGCAAATGATGTGCACCATGCACAATAACATGGTTATCATGCATGGGAATTTTCCCTTGGATATTAATGCGATTAATTATTGTTATTTAGGCGAGGGTGCTAGCAAAGTGATGCTAGACTTGTGTCCAGTGACCGGAAGGTCGAATGCGATGCCCGAAGGCGATCGACTTATATGGGTGGAAAATTTGCTCGACGTTGGATCGAGAGTTTTTAATTTTTAAAAGGGGCTTAGATATACAAAGCAAGCATATATTCATCAAGATAAGCATACAAAACATGGCATCAAATAAGATACAAACAAGATAATGGAAACATTCAAGCGTACGATAATGGATTCTAGCGGGGAACGATTTAAGAAAATGTTGATTAAAGGAAAAGTAAGGTTTATGTTATTATTCTTTAGTGAAAGGTTTTAGAAATTATTCATTATATGAAAAAAAGGTGATGTTGAAAGAGAACAAATATTTTTATTTTTTTTAAAGGTTAAAGGTTTATTTAATTAATACTTTAGTAAAAGGTTTTCATATTAAAAAGGTTTACTAATAAAACTTAATAAAAGTTCTCATTAATAAATTTTTAGAAAACTAATTAAAAAAATATTTTGGACCTAAGAAAGGAGTTAGGTTTATTAGATTTAAAAAGTTATAAATATATCTTAGGATTAGAAAATAGGTTTGATTATCTTAGGAAATATTAAATTAGTAAAAGGTTTGATTAGTTTTACTAATTAAAATTTTAACAAAAATTAAATAATTAAAATAGTTAATTGTAAAAAAAAGAAGTTGTATATAAAAACTCTAGTTATTTTAATAAAAAAAATGGATTGAGTATTATATAAAAAAGGTTTAAAAGAAAACAGAGAAGCAGACGGAAGGATCCAGAGTACGTGCGGGAGGGAAGGTTTACCATAGACCCTCAAACCTCAACCGTTCGATGCGTACGCATGTGATCTGACAGATTAAAAGCAAAGGTGCATGTGTGTGTGGTGTACAAGATCATAAGGCAACAAAACAAGGAAAGGAAAACATACTCCATCCTCTCTCGTCTCTCACTCTCGTTACTCTTTCTCTCTCTGAAAATAAAAATTAGGGTTAGAGAAAACCCTTAGCCGCCGTCGTTCTCCCCTCATCTGTCCCGATTTTTTCCACTCGTCTCTCTCGATTCAAACAAAATCAACAAGCAAACCCCACCCCACACAGCCCATACCCCGATTTCATTATATTGAGAGTATTACATATACATCGAAGCTCAAAGGAATGCGAAAAATTAAAGGGAAGGGGAAAGATGGTGACGTCTGGAGGCGGAACGGCGATGGATTTCTTCAAATCAGGGATGCTTTCTCTTTCTCTTTACCTTCTTTGCACGATTTATTTGCTTCTCATTGAATTTGTCTGCTTCTGATATTCTCTGGCCGTTGAGATGATGATAAAAATTCCTTCTTTGAATCTCTGTATTCTTTTTGTCTGCGGGTTTGGAAACGACGATGATTTTTGGGTGTTGCGCTTTGTTATCTGTCTCTTCTCTCTGATTTTCGTCTGTGTTTTTCTTTGATTTTTTCGTCCCTTTTCTGATAGAATGAGTCCCTTTTTATAGATGGCCCATGATGAATGACGAATTAATGCGTGAAATCATTTGGAAAGTTTTAAATGTTGTTTGAAAATTATTTTGGAAGGTTTGAATTTGATCTGATGCGATTTGATTTGGTTTCAATTAGGGAAGTTTAGAACTTGGTGTCTTGAAATTGTTTGATACGATTTGTTGCTTGCTTTTCAAAGTCACCACACTTAAAACATCTCGGAGAATTATACATACCTCCCCCACTTGGCCTTTTATAGAAATTAGCCCTTTGCTTTCCCTTGTCAGCTGGTGCCACATAAGGACCACCACGAAACGGTTGCTTTCCTTTCCTTTCGTTCACACTCTTATAATGAGTAGAACGAGCTTTGCTATCCTCCTCATAAATTCTACAACCATCCACCAAATCTGAAAACCTTCTAATTCTTTGATAACCAATTGCTTGTTTGATCTCGGGGCGCAACCCGTTCTCAAACTTCACACATTTGGAAAACTCCGCAGTTGCTTCCGCATAATGTGGATAAAACTGAACAAGCTCCATAAACTTAGCAGTGTAATCAGTAACAGACATGTTACCCTGTTTCAACTCCAAGAACTCTATTTCTTTCTTTCCTCTAACATCTTCAGGAAAGTACTTCCTTAAAAACTCGCTGCTAAAGAAAGTCCAAGTGTCAACTTCACCTATAGCTTCCCACACATGACGCGTACTAACCCACCAATCATCAGCCTCCTCCTGCAACATGTGAGTACCCAGTCTCACCTTCTGTTCCTCAGTACAGTCCATCACTCGAAAGATTCTTTCAATCTCCTTAAGCCAAATCTGAGCACCATCAGGATAATATCTTTCTTTGAAGATAGGCGGTTTGTTCTTTCTGAACTCATCATTCCCCATAGGATTAGGTGCATTCCGCACAGCTTGAGCCATAGCTTGCATAGCAGCAGCAAGAGCAACATCATTCCTACCAGCCATATTCTGTTCATATCCAATAACAGCAACTATGGTTAAACAATCAACTCGACAGAACACAACTATCGCACAACAAACAACTTGGTCAAAATGACCGACACGGACTGGCTCTGATACCACTAATGTAACACCCCCAATCTATACCCCGAGTAATTAAAACGATAATAATTAATCAGAGTATAATTAAAATATTCATGGCATAGACGGGAGCGTCACATCACAAGTAACGAATTGTAACAACCTGCTCATGTAGATATGCAACAATCAGGTAGCAACATAAACAGAGGAACTCAGTTCCTAACACCCACAATTCAGATACAGAATAAAAGCGGAAAATATGCAACTAAAATCTCATATATAAACATAGAAGTTTGTCTGTCATATACAGAGTCATACACGTTAAAATCCAAAAAGATGTATATATATATATATATATATATATATATATATATATATATATACACACACACACACATAATCACATAACGATCTCCCCGACTACCCAGTGCTACATATCAGAGCCGACCGACAAAAGAATAAAGACACAATCTTCACAAAAGACCTCCAGCATCTAATCTGCAATGCCTCATAGAGCATTCAAAACAGCAGAAGGGTGAGAAACACAATTATAATATAATTGCATACAATTATGTAATAACATGAAATACGCATACAAAACATTCTCACCACAACGCATACCATAATTCAATTACAAAATAACACAATTCATAATTCATGCATCCATCACTAAGGCATATCAATCATGCTCAATACGTTTATAACCAATATATATATCAACTCATCAATCCCATTCACAATTCCCACACATAATCAATCCATTCATGACTTATGTAAATGCACAGAGACCGACACAACGACTCTATGCATGCGGTACCATTCCATCCATCATTCTCATCATTAATTCACTCAGGAATTATTGGAATCATCGCTTGTTACTTAGTGTAACTCCCCGTCGGGCAAAAGATGTTCCCCGTCGCTTTAGGTCCTCTTTGTATAAGGTACACGACGTTTATGGATCGCTTTAGGTCCTCTTTGTATAAGGCACACGATCCGATCACTTTAGGTCCTCTTTGTATAAGGCACACGACCGTTACAGCAGATTCCCTCTAGAATCGTTTCGTCGCTCACACCCCACAAGGGCACATGACATCACAAGATGCATATCATGATGCTGGGCATACAAATGACTCATGACAATCAAATTCATATACATATATAACCATGTGAACAATCTCAACATCAATAATCATGCATTGCAATCAAACCCAAAACAATGCATTTATTTTCCATAAGGCCACATATCATCATCACAACATCTCACCACATGCATTCACATCACATAACAACACACACAAGCTATACGTTATATATCAAAAGTATATCACATGATAACACATCAATCACACACAATTATGACGGTAAAAGTCGACAAAACGACACGTTTCCAAATTCCTGACACAATTAAATCGGCCCCTAATCTCAACACCATTTTTATAAGAAAGAACATCTCATTAGCTTTCCAACACATCCGACTGTGCCTCAATCCAAGTTACGAATCAAAAGTTATGAAGGATACAAGATAGAAAAATATGTCACGTTCGCTCCAGTATTCGCTAGGCGAACACCAGCGAACCATGGCAGAGAAAAACCAGTATAAAATTCGCTAGGCGAACGTCGTTGGCGAACATTCACTGACCTTCGCTGACGGGTTTTCTAGGCAAACCCTCGAAAGCTGTTCGCTAGGCTTCGCCCCAGGTTCGCTAGGCGAACCATGCAGAATTCAGAAATTCAGCAGCGCTGTTATGGGTCCAAAAACAACATTTCTTCAACCAAAATCACTTCCAAATCACACCATAACAATCAAAACATACCCCAATCATAACAACAAGTATTCTACAACATTTATATCGCATTTCGACAGTGAAAACATCGATTTCTATTCGTTTTTCTCATTTCAACCTAGAATTGAAAAGCTATGAAAAACCAGCAAACATTCCAACACACACATACATAATCATACACAAGCATAGCATAACCGAGTTTCGCACCCTTACCCGATTAATCGTGCTTCGAAGTGTCGGTTGAATCGGTTTCTTACACTTCAAGTTTTCCTCTTTTTCTTCTTCTCACTCTCTATTTCTCTTAAACTTCTTTTTCTCTCTTTCTAATCTCTATATTCTATTTTAAGAAAAAAAATAATATCTAACCAAGCAAAATAACCAAAATACCCCTACACTCCATTTTCTCGCAAACGCTCTCAAACGCGATAAAACATAATAACGATAAACATAACATATTTACCAAATAAAACCAAGAATAAAATAATATAAAAACAAAAATAATTAAATCGACTCGATTAACTAAATCTAACAAAAACCGGGGCGTTACAAATGAAATTTATTTTTCATTCTCAATTATTGTTGCACCATATTTGTAAGGGATCGCCTTAGCAGATTTGTACGACACTGGTCCCGGCAAGTAGATGACCACATGAGCCTTCTGATTTATCTGACTGTTGTAAGTAACTTCAATCAGTTCCTGGTTAAGAACCTTCGATTCGTCAAGTAGAGGGATAATCGCACAAACATCTTTGGTCCTCTCGCGATCAGAGATTATAATAACATCTTTGATCTGATCAGCGAAATAGTCTGGCGTCCAGTTGATGGACCCCAAAACTGAATATTGTTGAATCTCTTTGCGGTCCAACTAACTTTGAAGGGCTGCTCGCACGAGGTAACATCCTTGATTATTTTCCGAGCAAACTCTACAGCGTTCGTAGTTATGTGGTGGCACCTGTCCACGTCTTCTTTGAATGCAGTGTAACCTCACTAGGTCCGTTTCCATTGATCGAACATCCTGACTTTGATGCCTAGTAGGGTTCCCATTAAACACACTGATTTGTTGTGTGTATTCGTCCATATAGATCGGAAGCCACCAGTGGTTTAACAAGTGTTGCAAAGTTCACTGAACGAGAGCACATCCCTGGTCACTCTCACAACATCCTTTACAGTTCTGATAATTAAGCGATGTCAGAAAACCGAGTTGGACTTGCTTAGAGTGTAATTCCACCAAGATGGTATTCATTAAGCGAATATCAAAGATTTAAATCATGTTGATCTGATAAGGATTTCTATCATGGTAGTCCTGGATCCATCCAAGATCCATCTGACGCTGGAGGGCCTCTTGTATAAAAGAGCATCCCTGTTTGTTTATCGAGCAAGTCAGACAGGAATTGTAATCTTGCCGCGACAGATTATGATACTGGCTTTGCCTTGAGTGCATTGCCACCAAGTTGACATTCATCGCACAGATGTCGTGGCTCTAAATGATGTTGGAATTCGTATAAGTCATGTTGACCCCATGAACTCGGTGCTCTCGGATCCATCCGAGATCCAATTGTTCCTGTAGAGCTGATTGCACCACAATACATCCTTGATTATTCTTAGAGTAGATATCACACTGGTGATAGTTATGAGGTGGTATATGGCCATACCCACTCTGTATGCGATGCATCTTGACCAGATTGGTCCTCAATAAGAGTACATCATGAATTTGATAGCTATTGTTAGACTCTCCCTCTATCAAATTGACTGCAATTTTCTCGTGTTGAGGCAGCGGGTTCATGAGAACATTTGGATTCGTATCTTTGAAAGATAAGACCCCGCTTCTAACAAGCTTTTGTACGTCGAATTTGAAACTGAGACATTTTTCTATGTTATGCCCTGACCCCCTTGATGGTAAGGACAAGTCTGATCCGCTTTGAACAAAAAAGGCGGATTTTCCAGTACTGTAAGAGGAGACCTGGTTTGGAAATGCCCCTTGACCAGTAGTAATGGAAATAATTCTGCGTACAACATTGGTATAGGGTCAAACCTCGGTGGTCATGTTGTACGGTTGTTGTTGTACAGAGGATGAGCCTGCTGAAGAGGCTGTTGTGTCCTTTGCTGATATTGCTGTTGATTCGGTTGGCTTTGAGTAACCTGAGGTTGATACGTAGGAACAGGCGTAGGGTTGATAGCAGTAGTTACAGCTGCTACTGGTTGGTAACGTCACCTTTGCTTTCCGAGAGATATATTCCTAATATCCTGCTCTTTTTTCTTAGGGAGAGCACTACCATATCTTTTTGTACTACTTGATGATCCAGCGTCCTTAACTAGACGTCCTTCTCGGACCGCTTCCTCAAGATGAACTCCCATGCCCACCATCTCGGTGAAGTCACTGGGCGCACTGGCAACCATTTTGTCGTAGTAAAATGAGCTTAAGGTTTTCTAGAAGATCTTTGCCATCTCTTTTTCCTCGAGAGATGAACAAATTTGGGCGGAAATTTCACGCCATCTCGGAGCGTACTCCTTAAAGGTTTCCTTGTCCTTTTGTGACATTGATCTAAGTTGATCTCTGTCTGGTGCCATGTCCAGGTTATACTTATACTGCTGAACGAAGGCATCGCCAAGATCTCTGAAAGTGTTGATCTTAGTGCGGTTTAAACCCATGTACCACTTGAGTGCGACACCAGTTAAACTATCATGGAAGTAGTGAATCAGTAGCTCCTAGTTCTTTGTCTGAGTTGACATCCGCCGAGCGTACATCACCAAATGGCATTGAGGGAAAGAGTTACCCTTATACTTTTCAAATTTGGGCACTTTGAATTTGTGCGGAACTTTCACATTAGGGACCAAACAAAGGTCTGCGGCGTCCTTTCCAAATAGATCCTGACCGCAAATGGCTTGCAGTTCTTTCTGCATTTCCAGGAACCGTTCCTGGAACCCATTCATTCTGTCGAACATACTTTCATTTCCACCAGAAGGCATCTGTGGAATCTGTCCTTTCGGGACAGTGTGTACCATGGGTGGTGGTATAGTCTTCATGGCAGAGACTCTTGGTGCCCCCCGAAGTTTGTAACCTTCAGGAGTCGTTGTCATGCCCCTGGCATCTTCGCTTTCCTGAAGTTTTAACCTTCAGGCCCAGCGGCTCCTGCTGCAGTTTCTGGATCTTCCATGATCGGCGAAATATATCCTTCCGGGATATAGTTGAGTGGCATGCCCCAGGGATGATCTTTTGGTATTTTGTACCTAGGATCATACTTCTCCACTATGGGCGTAGATGTGATCTCTAAGATCACAGTCCTTTGTTATTGTATCTGGACTGCTTCCAGAGATTGCATGTCATTATGAAGCTTTCTCAGATATTCTTTTAGAGTGTCGATCTCTTCTCTCAACTCTCTGTTCTCTTCCTCGAGATCATCCATCTTTTTCTGTCGATTGGCCTGAGTCTTATACGAATGAAACACTTTGACTTTAGAATCAAGACACAAACGTGAGATTCGTAGGGAAGAAGAATGCGTTACGTGAGAATGATGAATGATATGCAATGATTATATTAATTAATTTTGTTTATTCAAAATAAACATCGACAATTAGATTGCAAATATCAAACAGTGGGGAAGACCCCGTTTTATTGAATTCAAAGATTGCGGAATCGGAAATACAGTAGATTACAAAGTGCTGAAAAGGAAATGTCTAAATTAAAGGGTCCCGAGTCCTCTCTGAAGAGAGCTCAGGTGCTGGTTCTGGTGCTTTCCTTTTCTTTGATTGGGGCTCTAGAGCCGTTGTCAGGTTGTCATTCCTTTGCCAAGTGAAAGGAGAGCGCAAATTTCTTTGGTTATCCTGATTCTCTATAACATGTTGCTCTAAAATCTAAATAAGAGCATCCTTATCTTTCAATAGCTGCTGTATTTTCTTGCATTCCACATTGAGAATACGATACTTGTTCCTCCAAGACCTCTTCTTTTGCTGAACTTTATTGAGAGTCACCTGAAGTTTTTCCGTCTCGGACATAAAATAAAGAGTAGAGTCCCTCAATGGAAGAACTTCCTGACGAGGGTAAGGCATCCTCAGCTTGAGAGCTCTAGTTAGTACCCAGTGGAGATAAGGCTTCACCGAGACGCAGTTTGGTTTTCCTAGAGACTCTCTTCCTTTCCTATGAACGTGTTTCCAGGCATGCACTATTTCTGTCTTTAGTGCCCTGTCGTTTTCTCCTTCCTTGAAGAAAAGACCTTCCAGATGAGCATTCCACGGGACATGCCTCATTGGGTATCCAAGTTGACGATGAACTAATACTGGATGATAATTGACTCCACCCTTAGTTCCTATAAGGGGTACATTTGGGAAATTTCCACAACGCTCAATGATCCTGATCCCGTCATAGATTCGATTGTACCAATCGATGTCAGAGTTGGTAAGAGACATGATTCTCTGCGACCAACATAAAGTATTATTTTGATCCCAAAATGCGGCATAGTTGGGCAAGTGGGAAATGAACCATTTGTACAGTAGGGGCACACATCATGTGATCATTCCTCCGCTGTATAAATTCCTTAAGTGTGCAGAATGATACGCATCTGCGAGTAAGGTTGGTACAGGGTTTCCAATCAGGCATATCTTAATGCCAGTGATATCTACAAAGTTATCGATGTTGGGAAACAAAAATAACCCGTAGGTGAGCAAAACAAAGATGCTCTCGAAAGCGGCCACATTCCCTATACTGGCAAAGTACAGGGCTTTCTTTATCAAAAACTGGGCTGGCAATCCCTGGATACCACCCTTGGTGGTCATGTGAGTCCTGACCTCTGACTCGTCCAAATAGATTGCTCTTGCAATGGTTTGATCTTTTGGAATTTCTTCCAGTCCGGAAAAGGGAGCTTGATCAATGATATGTAGATCAGTCAGGTGAGAATACTCCTCCAGTGTTGGTGCTAGCTGATAATCCGGGAATGTGAAACAGTGATAAACCGGATCGTAGAACTGAATGAGCGTAGATAGGATTCCTTCAATTATATGGACCCTTAATAGAGACAGCAGTCCTCCATACTTGGCTCTGAAAGCCTCAGGGTTGGTGATCATCCTCTCCAAACCTCTTAAATCCTCTAATTTTGGAACCTTGAAGGTGTACCTGTGAGTTTTCCTTCTACCGAAATCCATCAGCAATCTCTCTCTCTGACATTTGCAATCATTGTCTTAGTTTAATTTGAATAAGAGAGATTAGAAGAGAAGATTTTTTTTTGTTTTAACATTTTTTAAATGAATGTATGAATGCAGCACACAAAAACAAAGAAAAAACATGGGGTTAAAGGGTCGGTGTCATGAAGTCAAGGCTCTACCCATCCCCAAAGGTTTATACTGGTGATTTTTTGTACCTGTCCGCAAAATCATTGACCCCTATTGGGATAACAACAACAAGCGGATCTCCAGCGAGCTGATGTATCTTAGAGTGATCTCAAATGAGGGTAGTATCGGGTGACAACTATTTCCGATAGCTTCCGCACTACAAAATGGTTTCAGTCTACTAAAAACCTCAGCTTCTCAGATAACCCTGTCGACCACACTACTTTCAACAACCAAAGTCGTATAGGCAATGTATCTGCAAAGGGAGTCTCCACTGAGTTTGATGGTCGATCGGGGACTCTTAACTGGGATTCACTCCCCGTAAGATTACCCGTATAATGCCATCACCTATCTTAGGTGTATACTCAATCTTTCCACATGCGACATCACACGCATTCCTATTAGCAGAAAAATAAACACAAATATCAATTAGGAAAAGCAGTATATATATTTGTCTTAATCATCCTAGACCTCTAGTCTAATGATCCTATACAGACAATGACTCCCCGGCAGAGTCGCCATTTCTGTGACACTTGGTGAACTTAAGGACTTCACCTTAAAATGGGGACGACAAGACCTTACCTTGCCTCCCACTGTGGTCGCCACTTTTCTGTGGCGTTTTCTTAAACTTAAGGTTTCTACCGAAGATTGTAAGAAAGAGAACTGGGCCCCACGGTGGGCGCCATTTTTTCTGTAGCGCAATTTTTGTGGTCTTGAATCACGAACACTTGGGTACTACAGTTCCATTCATTTTTTATCCTATCGAGCTGATTAAGGAAGGGAAATAGATGTCTCCAATTAATCCTGCTTGCATACTGAGTTTAAACAGATGACTGTTAGTTTACAGATGCTATTGAGATGTGGGCCCCTCTTTGATTATTTTTTTAAGATTAGAATGTCTGGACTATTTGCGAGGTTTTTGGTAAGATGTTAGGATTTGGTGCTTTTGGGTTGATATATGGAGGTACTGGATTTTGGGTTTTTTTTATTGGTATGCTCGCTAAGATTTTTCAATCTTATGCCTACGTATTCCCGAGACAGGGAAATCAGAGCGATCGTAGTTCCTCCTATTCTATGGGAGGAAAAAGGTTGTTTTGGTGTCTTGTTCAAAGCCCAAGACGTGAAGCTAAAGGGTTTATTTGTATCTTGTTCAAAGCCCAAGATGTGAAGCTAAAAGGTTTGGATGAGAGAGAATTCGTCATCTCTAAAGAGGGGTTGTTGATGTTTGTATACTGTGAGCAAGGCACAAATTTGATGCTAAAAGGTTGATTAACTCAACCGAGGTTTCCTTATACAAAGCCTAAGAGGAGGCGATTGACCCAACAAGAGGGTGTCTTTTATTTGTTGTCTCGTACGAAGCCCGAGATAGAGGCTAAAAGGGTTGACTCAGCAAGAGAGTACTAACAAGTGACTGACTCAACAAGAGAGTGCTTTTTATGTGTCTTGTACGAAGCCCAAGATGGAGGCTAAAGGGTTTGACTCAACAAGAGAGTACTTTTATTTGTCCTGTATAAAGCCCAGGGCAGAGGCTAAAAAGTTGACTCAACAAGAGAGTCTGTTTGACAGGTGATTGACTCAACAAGAGAGTCTTTTATACTCAACAAGAGAGTGTTTTGCTGTCTCGTACGAAGCCCGGGATAGAGGCTAAAAGGGGATTGACTTAACAAGAGAGTCTTTTATACTCAACAAGAGAGTGTTTTATAGGTGTCTTGTATGAAGCCTAAGACGGAGGCTAAAGAGAGATTGACTCAACAAGAGAGTCTTTTATAATCAACAAGAGAGTGGGTTTTTATAGGTGTCTTGTATGAAGCCCAAGACGGAGGCTAAAAGGCTTGACTCAACAAGAGAGTAATTTTATTTGTCTTATATGAAGCCTAAGACGGAGGCTAAAAAAAGGTTTGACTCAACAAGAGAGTTTGAAAAGGTTAGCTCCACTGGGGAGAGTCATTTGTACAAAGCCCAAGAGGAGGCTATCTTACTGCTGAGGATTAGATCCATATGCAGAACCAAGTGGGAGAGCCCTCATGAGAGAGGCCGGGTTTCTGAGTGATCAGTGTTTTTCCTATTTTTGAAAGGAACTTGAGAATGTCTTTGAGACTCAAGGGGTTTAGACTGTCCAAGTCTAGAGTTTTATCTATTGTATAATGCCCAGGAGGAGGCACGAGCATTAAGGGATGAGTATCAACCCTAAAGTGGCCAGAGGTTTGACACTGGAAAGACTGCTCTAGCAAAGGATGACTAAGTTATATATTATACCTTTAAGATGTCGTCAGGGTCCTTGTATTAAGCCCAAGAGAAGGCATGAGAACTTCTAAGAAGCCGAAGGGTCCTTGTACAACGGCCAAGAGGAGGCGGGGATGCTTTTAGGAAGACTGTGGGTCCCCAAACCACGAGAAGTTCAAGAAATGTAATTCACAGAGAAGAGATTATTCCAGGAAAGTTCGAGAATTTGGAAGAAACTCAAGAGATGCTATTCACGGAGAATAGATCAATTCTGGGGAGTAGAGTCTCTTTGACAATTTTTAAGAGTGACAGTCTGAGAAAAGATTCACCGAGAATACTGCCTTTCTCTTTGTTCCATATTGTTTAACCCCAAGAGAAGGGAAAAATGTATCTAGAATCCTACGGGGGATCTAGTTTTGTTTGTATTTAAGAGTGACCAACAAGGCTTTACTTAGTGCTAGACGTAGTTGCCGGGGAAAACTCTAAATAACTATACTAATATTACACAGTGGATATCTGACAAGTATATAAAGGATGTGAAAGGAGACTTACAGTGAAACAACCCCACAATACAGTTATATACATATGAAAGCGATAAATGAAAGCGGATAAACACTTACCCGTTGTAGAGCTTCCATGCTGTTTGGTTATTTGTTCAACAAAGAAAACTTTGATAACAATATTATATTCAAAATCAAAGGAGAAAGTGCTTTGAAAGGTTGTTGGGGCTTACAGCTCAAGGAGAGGCCCAAGTTTTAACGATGATTGCACCGTTGTTTTGAAAACTGTACAAAGGGACTTATACAATACGTGAGGCCCAAAAAGTTTTTGTTTTCAAAGGGGATTGGGTCTTACACTCTATTAGAGGCCCAAAAGTGTTTGAAAATGAATAGAGATGGGTCTTATAGCTCAAGGAGACGCCCAGTTGGTTTTGTTACAAAGGCGACGACCGCGCCGTACTTTTGAAAATATACAGAGGGACTTATACAATGTGTGGTGCCCTAAAAGGTTTATTTTAAAAAGGATTGGGTCTTACACTCTACCAAGAGGCCCAAATATTATTTAAAGAAAAGATATGGGTCTTATAACACGAGGGTAGACCCAGATGATTTTTGTTTGAAAACGGCAATCGTGCCGAGATTTTTGAAAACACAGTGGGTCTTAGACAATGACTGAGGCCCAAATTATTTTGGTTTCAAAAAGGGGTTGAGTCTTACACTCTATTAGAGGTCCAAAAGTGTTTTTGTACAAATGGTGGGTCTTACAACTCAGGGAGAGGCCCAGGGTGATTTGATTTTTGAACTGGCGATCGCGCCGAGGTTTTTTGAAAACACTGTGGGTCTTATACAATGACTAAGGCCCAAAAGTGGTGTATTTACAAAGGGGATGGGTCTTACACTCTAATAGAGGCCCAAAAGTGTTTTAAAAAGATTTGTGAGGGTGAAAATCAAAGAAACCCTAATTTTGTTTTTTTCTTTAAAAGTAGATATTTAAAGAAAATCAATAAAATGACAAAAATACCAAATAGATTTGAATAAACCACTTGTGATTTTTGTTTAAGGTTTGAAAAATGAGGTTTTAATCACAAGATGATTTAGAACTCATTTGGTTTTGATTTTCAAAATAAATATTCACTTTTAAATGTTTAAAAACAATTAAAAATGAATTTATTCACAAAAATACTAATTATATTAAATAAATAATATAAATTTGATTTTTTTTGTGGAATAAAATATTTCAATATTTTTGTGATTTTTTGCAAAAATAACGAATAAAAAAGAATTAAAATTGAGGGAGTTATTAATTTTTCAAATCATTAAAAATAATATGAAAAATAATAAAAAAAGGTGAAAAAACCGTTTAAAAGGGGTCTGGGGCGAGGGGGATTCGAACCCCAGACCTCTTGTGTGCAGCATGTGCGCCTTACCACTGGGGTGGTGATACATCCGTGTATCAAACCCTAGCCATAAATATACAAGGCTTGCCTTGTTCTTGGCCTGACCAAGGCAAGGCAAGGCAAGGCTTTTGGTTAGAAACGTGAAGGTCATAACTTCCTCATTTCTCCATGGATGGAGACAAAATTTATATGCATCTGGCCTAGAATTTCCTAAGGAATCCAATGGTGGTGGTGGTTTTTCTCAGAAATTCAATCCTTCTCAAAACCTGATAGTGGTTTTGAAATAGGCCATGATGTGCATTTTCTGTGCTACCTCTTGGTACAGCCATGAATTACATAATGAATTGGTTCAAATAAAACACATATAACATGTATAAAAGATGCATGATCAGTGGACCTCAAAGCAATGCATATTTTACAGAGTTCAAGTTGTGATGCTTACCTCCCTTGGAGCTTTTTGGGCTATCTGCCAAGTGCTTTGTTCCAGAAATGTTTTGATGCTTTGAACACTCTCAAATGATCCCTTAGAAGCTAGGATGATTGGAATCAGCTGGAAACCTCAGGAATAGAAATTGGCCCTTTCTTGCAAAAGGGGCAAAACTGGCCAAAATAGCAACTCTCTCAAATGGTGTTCCAGATGTGGGGAACCATTTGGGACAGTTCAAGGATGATATTTGGAGTGTGTTTGAGGCTTTATCTGGTTTTGAAAGTGACCGAATCAAGACATGGCTTGAAAAATGCAAAAGGCCCTATTTTGAGGTTTTGAGAGGGGACTTTGTGATTTTGGTGTTACAGGTCACTTGTGAGAGTTTGAACAGCTTAGATATAACATATTGGATGTGTTTGGATCATGAGTTATGATTGAATTGCTCTCTAACTCAAAAACTCAGAGTTACCTTGCTAAAGAAGGCATTTTTGCCTTGAGAAAGAGATTTTGAGGAAAGCAAGTGTTGTAGTGCCTTGGTGTACTTTAACTGAGCACAAATGAGCTCTATTTATAGTAGAGCAAGTTAATTTTGGCTGCAATAGTGAATGGCAACTGCAGCAGAGGTTTGGCCATTGTTGATCAATAGGAATCCAAGTCTCCTCTAGCCATTTACTAGAGGTTAGGGCACAGGCTGCTGGTTCCTTTGGTTCAGATCTTATCCTTGACTCATTCTGTTGGAAATGGTTCATTTCATGCCACCTTGGTGCATCCATTGAATGCTCCAAAACAAAATTGGAGTCTTGTCCCCTCTTTAGGGTTTTTTAGGTTTGGCATGCTATTTTTAGTTCCAAAGACTTGGGAGTCTTATGGATCAGTGTTTGTCCCTCCTTAGTCCCTCCCTGAGGTGTTCAGATGGATAAGCATGCTTGTGATTTGCACAAATTGCTCAAATCGAGAAAAATGCACAAATCTGCCTTGCCATGGCAGTTTGCAGCAAGGCACATTGCCATTGTCATATCTCATGGCTCAAATGGAATTTGATGGAGTTCTTGGCCATTTTGGAAAGCTCTTATATGATACAACACATGTGTGATCATAGTTTGTCTTGACATTATTTGGATACAAGTGAAAAATGCCCCTACATTTGAAAAAAAAACAAGACAGATTCTGACTTAGTGAAAATTTCACTAAGTGTTGGAAAAAAGTGACATTTTCACTTTTTGTCATTTTGGTCACTCCATAACTTAAAATCCATGAGGAATTGGAATGAGGTGTAGTTGAAGCTTTTGTAGTATGCCATGAGAGCTACAAATCCATCTTTGGATCAGCCAAAATGGTTGCTTGGATCTCAAGTTATGATCCATGGAAGTTGGTACCCTAGCCACTTTGTTCTATAACTTAGAAAATTTCTAAGTTTTTTTTATGGTTGCCCCTTTTACAAGTTATCCCACTTTATTTCATTTTTCTTGATGAATGATGATTCAAATCACACATTAACATCATTTTAGGTTTAGGGAACCATAATTGATCAAAAAATTAAAAAGTTAAACTTTGACTTCTGGGCATAGTTGACTTTTTATCAGATGAATTCCAAACTGTGCGATCCTCTATGAAATCAAGTCCTTGACCTAAATCAAACTTTATGGATTGATTTCATAGGTGTTATAGGGTGTATTGAATCATGTCCCAAGGTTTGGGAGCATGCCTGGGTCAAAGTCAAAGGTACAATTGACTTTTTTCCGCGAAACCCTAACTGTGGTTTAGATGAACTTGAAACTTGTTGATCAAGCTTCTTGGATCAATCCATTGTTGCAAATGGATCAATGTGGTGTATTAGAGACCCTCAAACCATGTCTTGAGGTCCTGGCTCATAATTTGTCCCAAAAGTTAACTTAGGGGTGAATTAGGTCAAGACACCCTAATTCCTGATTTTTAGTGAATGCATCCCCTGAGGCCAAATTGACTTGATGATTGAGTCCATGAGGTCCCTTGGAGTATATTAGGATATGATTTGAAGCATTGGCTCATGCCTAGAGGAAAATTTCCATCTGGAGGCCTTGGTCGACCAAAATCCTAATATGGTGACACTGTCGATTTTGAGGCTTGATCCACTCAGAATGCTGCAACCTTGTGCTTGATTCTTGCTGTGGGAGTCCTCTTGATCCATTGTGGATGTTTGAGAGGTTAGACAAGTTGAAGATTATGTCAATTCTTGATTGATCCTTTGTCTAAGAACTCTGAGAGGGCTTGAAACCTTAATTATTATTTGTAGTGAATGCTCACCTATCTTTGGGGAGACTGATGAGGCATGATGGTTTACCCATATTGTGATGATGATTTGCATAATGATGGGAAATATTAGTGGTCAAAATTTGGGGTATGATAGCATGGAGGCCAAGGACTTGTGCTTGGTTCCGAATGTTGTACTGCCGTAGAAATTCAAGATACCTGAGCTGCCAAAGTATAAAGGTTTGAGTTGCCCGCGTAGTCACATCACTATGTACTGCAGGAAGATGGCATCCTATATTGATAATGATGGATTGCTAGTTCATTGTTTTCAATATAGTTTGTCTGGTGCTTCATTGGATTGGTACATGGGCCTGGAGCGCAGCAAGATCCGTACTTAAAGGGATTTATCTGACGCGTTCTTGAAACAATACAAATATAATTTCGATCTAGAACCTACTAGATTGCAGTTGCAGAATCAGTCTCAGCGCTCAACTGAAACATTCAAGGAGTATGCACAAAGATGGTGTGAGGTGGCATCTCGTGTGCGACCTACTCTTTCTGACAACGAGTTGGTTGACATCTTTATGGGTACATTGCAAGGATCCTACTATGAGAAAATGGTGGGCAGTTGTTCATCAAATTTCGCTAACAATGTAACAATTGGTGAACAGATTGAGAACGGTTTGAAGACTGGAAAGATTTTTGGAGCTGCTTCCCAGTAGCCAGCCACTAGAAAATCTCAGAACAGTCAATCAAAGAAAAAGGAAGGTGAAGCCAATGCTGTGATTGCCCAAGTTTCTCCTCAATATCAAGCACCCATGGCTCCCATGCCATATTATCCATATTCGTACATTGCTGTTGCACAATATCAACAACCTCCATATCAGTATCATTCGCAATAACCAATTCAGAATGTTCAGAATCAACAACAACTGCAACATCAGCTACAAACTCAACAGAACAACAAAAATCAACAGAATCAAAACCGTCAGAACAATAACAATCAAGGAAACCGTAAGCGGCCGAATTTCGATAGAATTCCGGTGTCATACACTGAATTGTTTCCTTACTTGGTTCACCAAGGGGAAATTGTCCCCAAACAAATCGCACCTGCAATTCCTCCATTTGGCCCGAAGCATAATCCAAATGTGTCATGTACTTATCATGCTGGATACATAGGACATGCAACAGAGGACTGTTTTGTTTTCAAGACCAAAGTTCAGGAACTCATTAATAAGAAGATTCTGACTTTCGCTGAGGAAGGGCCTAACATTCAGAATAATCCGTTGCCAGATCATGGAGGACCAGTGGTTAGCATGATTGAGGATAATTCAGGGGCTGAATTGATCATGGATGTTGACGAGGTAAAGACCCCGATGACCTTGGTTTTCAAGAAATTGAATGAACATGGGCTGTTGAAGGGATTGCATGGTAAGTGTCAGATTTATGACGATAATCCCAACCAGTGTCGAAGGCTGAAGGGTAGTGTCCAGATTTTGATGAACTGTGGTGAAATTTAATTTGCCAGATCTAAACCTGTTGAGGAAGTTGCTGCTATAGATCCGTTCACCATCATCTATAGGAAGGTTCTTGTTGAACCCCCTAAACAGAAGAAGGTGCAACCCATCGTTGTTTGTCCGCCAAAACCGTTTCCTTATCAAAATTCTAAGGAAGTACCTTGGAGATATGGATCAACTGTGTTTTCTGGGGATCAAGAAACAAGGTTTGCTGAGTCTGAGATCGTAAATGTTACAGCCGTTGGAGGTATGACCCGTAGTGGACGAGTGTTTGCTCCGAAGGTCATTACCAAGCATGTTCAAGTTCCAACTGTTATTCCTCCCAAGGATACGACTGCATCCGCAACCCCTGCTGTTCAACAAGGGGCATCTATTGCCATTCCAGTGTTGACCATCCCGTCTGGAGATGTTTCAAAGAGTAAAGAGACACTTGATGATCAAGAGTTTCTTAAGTTGATCAAGAAGAGTGACTTTAAAATTGTGGATCAGCTGGGACAAACTCCTTCAAGGACCTCAATCTTGTCTTTACTCATGAGTTCACCCGCACACAGATCAGCTTTATTGAAGGTCTTGAACACTGCCCATGTCATGCAAGATATATCCGTCATTGAGTTTGATAATGTAGTGGCCAACATAACTGCAAGTCGGTATTTGGGTTTTAATGAATGAGAATTTCCTCCTGAAGGAGCTGCCCACAATAAAGCACTGCACATATCTGTAACCTGCACAGACATCCTATTATCCCGTGTTCTTTTGGACCCTGGTTCTTCTCTCAATGTGATGCCTAAGGGTACATTGAGCCAATTACTAGTAGAAGGAAGCGAGATGAGGCCAAGCGCCTTTGTTGTCAGAGCCTTCGACGGTTCTCGAAGGCAGGTCATCGGAGAAGTGGATTTACCCATCAAGGTTGGACCGTATTTGTTTACCATTACCTTCCAAGTGATGGATATCAATCCCGCGTACAGTTGCCTATTAGGTCACCCGTGGATTCATGCCGCAGGGGAAGTTACGTCCACTTTACATCAGAAATTGAAATTTATGTTCGACGATCAGTTGGTCATCGTCTGTGGTGAAGAGGATCTGATTGTAAGCGAGTTATTGTCTTTTCAATACGTCGAGACAGAAGAAGGAATAACTTAGGTGTCATTGCAGTGTCTCGAATTCGAAGATGTCAGCTCTGCTTCAACTAGTCAAGGTAGATCACCGCAAGTAACTTTAGCATCTGCCAAGAGTGCTAAAGAGACCATCAGGAGAGGTGCCTTGCCAGGATGGGGGCATGTGATTGATGTGGTTGAAAAGCGTAATCGATTTGGATTGGGCTACCGTCCTGGTTAACAATCTGGTTCACATGGTTAGAAGCAGTACAATTTGATCAAGTTCAGTAGCGCGGGTTTCCAGCAGGGTGACGTCGTGGCTGTTATTGACAATGCCGGTCCCAGTAATCATACTTTAAGCTTTGTGCGCAAGTGTCCGCCGGGTTTCAAGCTCAACAACTGGACATCTACCGTGATTCCGGTGGTTTTCCCATATAACATGTAATGCATTTTACTTTTTCATTCCCTCGTCCTCGCCCGAGACGAGTGGATAGCTTGTAAAGGGCCTCACGCTTTTGCAATATTATGTGATCAATAAATAAGAGTTTTTTTGCATTCAAAATCATGCTCTATTTTTCTTTCCTTATTTTACTTTTTCACAAACAAATGGCAAAAGTTTTCTTTTATTTTACCTTTTTTAATAGCTCATTCTAAACATATTCATAAACATGCAGAACTAATAAATGCATTGATAACAACATGGTAAAGTCAGAATGTGTGTGGATTATTGAGATCTCAACAAGGCAAGCCCTAAGGATGATTTTCCTTTGCCTCATATTGATGTCTTGGTAGACAACACATCGCAGTTCTCTGTCTTTTCTTTCATGGACGGGTTTTCAGGGTATAATCAGATCAAAATGTCCCCAGCTGATATGGAAAAGACTACTTTCAACACACCATGGGGTACATATTGTTACAAAGTCATGCCATTCCGTCTGAAAAATGCAGGGGCAACATACCAACGTGCCATGACAACCCTCTTTCATGATATGATTCATAAAGAGATTAAGGTCTACGTGGAGGATATGATTGCCAAGTCCAAAACTGAAGATGATCACCTGGTTCATCTGAAGAAACTATTTGACAAACTCCAGAAGTTTAGATTGCGGTTGAATCCTGCGAAGTACACCTTCGGAGTTCGATCTGGTAAACTGTTGGGATTTATTGTGAGTCAGAAAGGCGTTGAAGTGGATCCTGATAAGGTTAAGGCTATTCAGAACATGCCGCCTCCCAGAACAGAAAAAGAAGTCTGTGGCTTTCTGGGCAGACTTAATTACATCTCAAGGTTTATTTCCCATTTGATGGCCACCTGTGAACCAATGTTCAAATTACTAAGAAAAAATCAATCGGTTGAATGGAATAATGATTGCCAAGAAGCATTTGACAAAATAAAACAATACTTGCAAGAGCCACCGATCTTAGTATCGCCGGTTCCTGGTAGGCCTTTAATCATGTATCTCACTATTCTCGACGAATCAATGGGATGTGTATTGGGTCAACATGACGACACTGGCAGAAAAGAACATGCAATTTACTATCTGAGCAAGAAGTTCACTGATTGTGAGACCAGATACTCACTCTTGGAGAAAACTTGTTGTGCTCTGGTCTGGGCTGCTCGACGCCTAAGACAATACTCCTCCGTCTCATATTATAAGCAAATTTTACTTTTTATATTCATTGTAAAATTAATGTATCTAGTCTATATATAGACCAGATACATTAATTTTACAATGAATCTAAAAAGTAAAATTTGCTTATAATATGGGACGGAGGGTGTACATGATTTGCCACACTACTTTGTTGATATCCAAAATGGATCCGATAAAGTACATATTTGAAAAGCCTGCTATCTCTAGAAGGATTGCTCGGTGGCAGATGCTGTTAACCGAGTATGATATCCAACATGTTACCCAGAAAGCAAAAAAAGGGAGCGTTTTGTCTGATTACCTTGCTCATCAACCTGTAGAGGGTTATCAACAATTGAAGTTTGACTTTCTCGATGAGGATGTTCTGTTTATCAGAGATTATGAGGCTCCAGACCCTGACATAAGACCCGAACTAGGGGCACAATAGACGCTCGTGTTCGATGGTGCCTCCAATTCTAAAGGTCGTGGAATCGGTGATATCCACATCTCTCCAACAGGTTTTTACCTACCCTTCACTGCCAGATTATGCTTTGCATGCACCAATAATATGGCTGAATACGAAGCATGTATCTCCGGTATTGAAGCGGCTATTGACATGAGAATCAAAATTATTGAGGTCTATGGAGATTCTGCCTTGGTCAAGTCAGAGGGAACTTTGTGACTTGGGATTCCAAGCTGGTTCCGTACCAACAACACATAGCAAAGTTAATTCCTTACTTTAATGAGATTTCTTTTCATCATATCCCCAGAGAGGAGAATTAACTAGCTGATGGACTTGCCACTCTAGCATCCATGTTCAAGGTCAAGTGGAAGAATGAAGCTCCTCATATCCGCATTGATCACTTGAACGAACAAGCCCACTGTTTAGCAATCGTGGATAAATTTGATGACAAGCCTTGGTTCTACGACATTAAGAGGTATCTGGAAAAAAAGGAATATCCCGAGGGTGTTACTATCACTGACAAGAAAGCTCTTAGGCGGCTTTGCGCCAAGTTCTTCTTAAGTGGTGGTGTACTGTACAAGAGGAATTATGATTCCGTGTTGCTCAGATGCGTGGATAGACACGAAGCAAACACGATCATAAGGTCCATACATGAGGGATGCGAGGGTGTACATGCTAAAGGTCCTGCTATGGCCAAGAAGATCCTTCGGGCTGGGTATTATTGGACAACAATGGAAACATGTCCATGCAAAAATTAGGGATAAAGGCATTGACTGTGAACCCTTGAGCCTCTTTTCATCATAGCTAGACCTCAGATGGTAACAGAGCGGTTAAATCATCATCAACTGATGCAAGGCGTTGGTACCTAGACTTACTGTGGATGGTGGCCAATGTTGTAATCAATGCATCGCATGATTTCCCTTTGCCATTTACGTTTGTTTTTCAATTTTATTGCAAATTTCCTCATCAAGGATTTTTGCATCCTTGTACGCATCTTATGTAAAAAAATTTCACATTTAAATAAAATGCATCTTTTGTTATCTCAATTGCTTTCATTCCAGTATTTTGTTTGCAAAATAAACAATTATTTGTGATCACATAATACTAGAAAACGTTGAGAATAATAAAAAGCTAAATCGATCAAGAAAGTATTATTCATTGCATATTTTACCGGTGATTCATACAGGATAATCGGTAATATCCAGTGGTAAGCTTAACGCCTGATCGGTAATGCGATGATTCTTTGAAGAAGTTGTTGTTTCCTCAGCAGTTCCTCAGCAGAGTCATCCGTTCCCCAGCAATCGCCATTTGTATGTCAGGGAAGGTTGATTATTTCCTATTTCATCAACAAATCCATAATGTCTCCAGCAAAGTTGTCGTGCTGTACCCCGAGAAGGAGCATGTGTGTTCTGTTCCCCACCACGAGTCGTGCATTATCCGCAGCATGTCAGTTTGTCACGCACCCGCAGCTGTGCGATTTGGTTCTTTGTTTTCCTCAAGCAGAGAAAATCCTCCAATCCTTGTGAATCCCTTGCAGTAAAGTCAGTGGAAGCTTAGAAATCAGAGTTTTCTGATTTCGTTTCCCCAAGCAGAGGAAATCGTGATGAAACGGTTGGCCCGACTTTCTCATCCCCTGCAATATCGTCGGTGATAGTTCTTCTCTAGCGGAGTCTTCACCATTTTTTTGGGTCTCCCCAGCAAGAGTTATCACCCTTTGAGGGCCTTTTCCCAGCAAGTTTAGTTTCATCCGTGGGTTCTCTCCCTAACCGAGGGCATCGAGGTCGTTTTGCAACAATCGCTTCTTAACTCACCGTACATCACCTTAACCCGCACCTTTGCATTGCATGATATAAAGCATCATGTAGAACACATACATAGCATATGCATCGAATATACTCCCTCTTTTTTGGCCTGATTCATCTCCCCAGCAGATATTCAGCCAGACTTCAAACACTCTCCAAAATCACCTTTTGTCGCCGTCGGCCAAATTTTTGGGCTACTCTTTTATTTAAACCCCTTCTACTTCGAATCAATGAAAAGCTAGCGCAATTCGTACATTCAGGTCCAAGAGGATTAAATAGGACCTGAAATTTGACCTCCCTCTTTTGCCTTTTGCATAAGCATGTGCATTCGCATCGGCAGCATACGCATTCACATTTTTCTCTGTGTGTTTCTTGTTGCAAGATTTTTCAGGTTTTTTGCCCGATTAATCGCATCCTCTCAAGATTATATCATCACCAAAACAAGCTCAAAATAAAGGTTTCCATGTTTACTCATCAAAACAAGAGGTGGAAAATCGAAATCGGCATTTCAGCATCATTTCCAAGCAAATTTGGGTAAAATGGGCTGAAGTAACCGGTTAGCAGATATGCAGTAACCGGTTACTCAGTGTATTTTTCACCAAAAATGCAGATTTTCAAGCAAGTAACCGGTTAGCAGATATGCAGTAACTGGTTACTATGTACAAAGTTGCAGATTTTGCTGCATTTTTGGGACAGCAGGGGTACACTCTCTTTGGTTTTTGGTTCTACTTAATTCTAGCAGTGTATGGAATATTCTAGACATCTCTAGACATTTCAAGACATTCCAAGTGCATTTATTCCAATGCTTCACTCTAAATTAAGTGCATCATGTTCCTTGTTTTCCAAGCATATCAACCTTTGGATGTTGGAGCTCACACTGGGATTGGTACCGAGTTGGTTCTAACTAACTGAGTTAACCACCTTGACTCAGTGAGTCAAGCCCAACTAACTCCTAGCCTAGTTCCAAACCACCCATAGCTAAGTCCAAAGCTAATTCCAAACCTCTCACACTCCAAACCAAAAATCTATATAAGCACACCTTCACTCACTTTTCAACTCTCTCCATCATTTCCCACATTTCTCACACAAATTCTTCACCTTTCACCCTCAATTCTCCCACATTCTCTCTGATTTTTCTCTGCTACATCTTCATCTTTATCTCAATTCTCTTCCAAAACCTCACCAAAGCTCAATCTCTACATCAAAGGATAATCACTTTTACATCAAAAGTGATTATTTCTTGAGCTCAAACTTCATCATTCTTGCTATTATACTTGGATTTCAGGAATTATTTCAGCTTATGGATTAATCTTAAGTATTTTCAGCAACATTCAATGGTTCGATTTCTCATTTCGGAGCTTCATCGTATTTTGCTCGGTTTCGATACGTTTCGTCAACAAATTGAAGATTCCTCTGGTTTTCTTTGATTTTCTACATCAAGAATACTTTGCAACAATTACCAAGGCACATCTCCGCCTTGTAGGTTGGTAGATCTTACTTTGCTAACTGTTTCGATCGTTTCCGCGCATTTACGATGTAATTTCAATCGTTTTCGGTTCGATTTGTTATGCATTTGCGTGATCTTTGATCTCCATGATTGATGCTTGTAGTATGTGTTAATTGCGCTCACATGATGTAAATTTCGTGCACCAATTCATGATCTAGCATGTGGTGGTTGGTATAAGTGATTAAGTGCAGAAAATCACTTTTGAAAAGCTGTTTTTTCTGTTATTTTTGCCACTGTCACAGTGGTAACCGGTTACAACATATCTGCTAACCGGTTACTCAGTGTAAATTTCACCAAAAACGCTTATTTTCAAGTAAGTAACCGGTTAGCAGATATGCAGTAACTGGTTACCACTGAACAGAATGGCCAATTTTGAGTTTTTTCAAGCTTGTTTGGTATGCTTTCTTCCTCTCAATTCCATGGATCAATGTGCTTGATATTTGTGGATGTTTTAAGTGTTGTTTAACTTCTGTTTGAAGCATGCTAGTCAATTTTTGATGCTCGACTTTACATTTATCGATTATTTTCAACTTTGACAATGTTTGTTCATGAACATCTTGCATTCCCTTGGATCGCATGTTACCATGTTTTGCATGGCATACTAATTATCATTTGGTACTATTTTTGCATTCCTTTTCTTGTTGTGGATTAAGTTTATTCTTGATTGAACAAATTTAATCTTGTATAATCAATAATTCACACCTTTTGCTTTAATGGTTTTTCATCCTCTTTGAAAAATTGTTAGCATAGCATTTTCCCTATGATTAATTGATCGAAACCATGTTTCGATTAGTTGATCTTCCCCTTCCCTCTCTTTAGGACCTCCTTAGATCTTCTCTTTCTCGATCCCCCGTGAGGTTGGAGTTTCGCGCTATGCCTTGCCTTGGAGCACTGTACGAACTGAAGCTGTTACACTGTCCATTTCGCAACGCGTGGATCACCGTACAACTTGGAGCTGTTGTGCTGTCTGTTTCATCTTCTGCATTACATCCTGTGAGTTAGAGAAGGAATGAGAAGGGAGAATTCCTACTCTCATTCTAACTACTTCAGGTAGGGGACGAATGACCCTGTGCTTGGCTTAGTCATCTCTATCTCCAAGCGGTAGTGTACCCTCTTCCCCCAGTCGAGTCGATCCTTGATCACTCCTATCTTTTTCAATCTCCCTTTTGAATAATCACCTTCTTGGTTAAGATCTTTGTTCCCTGGGTTAGCAAGTTTTCATTATTTCAACACCATGTTCACTTCTCGCAATCAATCATTACTCTCTGATTCCCCTGAAGAATCCTAATTCACTTTCTTTGGTTAAGCACAGTACTTCTGTTACAACCGAACCCCCTAGCAGAGTTCGCAACCTCCTTTTGGGTTCTTCTCCCTTTGATTGGTTAATCACTGCCTGCCAGTTAAAACACCAATATTTTCATTTCTTCTCAGTTAACCACAGTCCGTCTGTTAATACATTGAGCCTTTTGGGTTAATCACCTTCTATTGGTTAATCACCCTTTTCCTTCAGTTAACCACAGTTTTTCTGTTAATACACTGAGCCTTTTGAGTTAATCACCTCTTCTTGGTTAATCACTCATGCTTTCAGTTAATCACAGTTTCTTCTGTTAAAACCGAATCCCCAGCGGTTAGCAACCTCTTTTGGTTCCATACCCTTTTTCGTTGGTCAAGTGATGTTTGTTCAGTCAATACCAACGTCCCTTTTGGGTCACGACCTTCGTTCGGTCCTACACCCGTCCTTCTGGTTAATCACAATTTATCTATTAAAACCATTTCTCTCCTCCCAGAGTTGCAATCTTTGTTTCCTTTGGTTAATCACTGTTTATCAGTTAACATACCGATGCCCCCTCAGAGTCAAACACCTCCTCTTGGTTAAGTACTCTTTCTTTTGGTTCATCACAGTCCGTCTGTTGACACCATTTCCTTTTCCCCGCAGAGTTTATAAATCTCTCTTTCTCTTCGGTTAACCACTGTCAGCCAGTTAAAATACCGAGTTTCCTTAATCTCTTGGTTTTGACACCATCCCTTATTTTGTTTCCCAGTAGGGTCACTTACCCTCTGGTCCCTAGCAGTTCTTTATTTTCTTCCCCAGTGGAGTCCTTTATGTTCCTATTACGCCTTTATTTTCTTGGTTCCGACACCAATCCTCTTTGTTATCCCCAGTGGAGTTTCTTTTCTTCCTCACTTTCTTGGTTTTGACACCATTCCTTTCTAGTTTCTTGTGCAATCGCTCTTACTGTTCAGGTTTCCCCATTAGAGTTTCTTTCTCTTTTGCTCTTGGTTTTGACACCATTTTTTCTTTCTTTGTTTGGTTTTCCGTTCGGTTCCCCGAACTACAGAAGCTCTGATTCTGCATTCGATCGAATGTCAGATACGTAGGCACGAGATCGCGATGATCATGGCGAGCACACTTCCACCCTTCCACCTTTTTTCCCCTTTCTTTCTCCTGGTTCCTCTGAACTACGACGCTCTGATTTCCTCATTGCACTATGAGGGTACGTAGGCACGAGGGCCCCAATCCTCCACGAGCACTTTCGTTCTTTTTTTTCTTTACTCTTTTCTCCTTTTTTTCTCTCTTCTTTTAGCTAGAAGCCTTTAGATAGATAACCTATCCAAGCCAAGAAGCAAGCGAAATGGTTCCCGTCGAGTACGACGGATGCGTTAGGTGCTAGTACCTTCCTTTCGCATAACCGACCCCCGTTCCCATTTCTCTTCTCCATGGGTTTTATCGATATTTTCCATGTCCTTTGGGACTAAATAAAGTTCGGTGGCGACTCTGTGTTATCTTTGAGTGTGCGATTCACTCAGGTATAAACCAACCATCTTCACTCTCTTGTTGAGTCAGTGGTGCCAAAAACACTCTCTTGTTGAGTCAGTCATCTTTTTAGCCTCACTCTTTGGCTTTGTACAAGACATATATAAACTTTCTCTAACAAAGTCAAAATCTTCATAAACTCCTTTTAAAGCTTGGGACAAATATCTTCCCCAGCGAAGTTAATTCTTCCCATCCTTCTTTTAGGCTTTGAGAAATAATGTCCCTAAGCAAAATCAATATTCTTTTCAGCCTCCTCTTAGGCTTTGTATAACGGTTTTACCCAATAAGTTCAGCCTCAATCTTGGGCTTTGTATAAGACACCTAAATATCCTTAGCTGAGTCAGTCAACTACCTTCCAGCCTCAATCTTGGGCTTTGTACAAGACACCCAAATAAAGCACTCTCTTGTTGAGTCAATATCCTTTAGCCTCAATCTTGGGCTTTGTACAAGACACATATAAATTTCCCTAAACAAAGTCAATCCTCTTTTTAGCCTCATTCTTGGGCTTTGTACAAGACACCGTATAAATCTCTCCAGCAGAGTCAATCTTCATTTAGCCACAATCTTGGGCTTTGTACAAGACAAATAAAACCTCTCACAAGTAGAGTCAGTTTCCCCTTTTAGCCTC
Source organism: Lathyrus tuberosus (assembly GCA_022829125.1). Classification (NCBI taxonomy): domain Eukaryota; kingdom Viridiplantae; phylum Streptophyta; class Magnoliopsida; order Fabales; family Fabaceae; genus Lathyrus; species Lathyrus tuberosus. The sequence continues at coordinate 17,719,847 of JALAZF010000006.1, forward strand.
AACCTTGGGCTTTGTACAAGACAGATAAAATATTTCCCCAAAAAAGTCAACTTTTAGCCTCCTCTTAGGCTTTGTATAATGATATCGCCAAAAGAGTCAGTCTCTTTTCAGCCTCAATCTTGGGCTTTGTACAAGATAGGTAAATACTCTCTTGTTGAGTCAGCCATCTCCAGACTCCTCTTAGGCTTTGTATAAGGACTTCCCCAATGGAGTCAATCAGTCTCTTAGCGCCAAACTTGGGCTTTGATCAAGGCACACAAAAATCAACATCCCCTTAGAGGAAATAAAAAACTCTCTGTAGGAAGACATTTCTCTGTGTTATCACACATCAAACAAATCTAACAAATCCTAATCCCAGATAACCACTGTAAGTGGCACACTTGTTGATTCAAATATCTAAGCTGTCGTCCATCTCTTATCCTGGTAAAAATCCTCTCTTTCATCCAATTGTTGTAAGTGGCAAGCCTCTGGATTATTTACATCTAAGCTACTATCCCTCTCTTAGCATGAAAGACTCCTAAGGAAAATGGCATTGCTCTATAGTGAGTTAAAGTTTTCTCCTTCAGGACAAATCCCTCATAAAGGAAATTATGGCATTGCTGGATTCACATATCCCAGTTAAAGTAATTCTCCTTTATAATCAGTCACCCAACAGTTGTGATAAACAGACGAGATGTCTCCCTTTAGAGATAACAAATTCTCTCTCAATCAAACCTTTCAGCTTCAATCTTGGGCTTTGAACAAGACACAAATAACCTTTTAGCTTCAATCTTGGGCTTTGATCAAGACACCAAAACTTCATCTTTTCCTCCCATAGAATAGGAGGAACTACGATTGCTCTGATCTCCCTATTTCTTTAAACGGGAATACGTAGGCATAAGATTACAAAATCTTAGCGAGCATACCAATCAAAGACTCTAGGTCCAGTACCTCCGCATACTAATAAAAAAACTCTAGGTCCAGTACCTTCGCACCAATCAAGACTGAGGTCCAGTATCTCACCAAAATCATCAAAAACTATCTCTCTCATATCTCCCATAGAAAAACCTTCCCAAATGAACACCATCAAGTATAAAAGAAGAACCTATTTGCTAACAACCAGTGGATAACCACATATAGGATGGGTAATTGACAACTCCCTATTGTATAACCCGACCCCGAACTCTCCGAATCTGTTTAAGCGTTTGTTTAGTTAAACATTCGTGTGCAAGGTTAGTTTTAGATAGCTTCCCTTTCCCTTCCAGCTTCACGGGATAAATAAGAAATCAGAAAATAGCACGCCACTCCTACCATTACGGTGAGGATAAACCCATGGCGATAAGGTGGTCGCGTCACCGACAAAAATCGCGCGCTACAGTGAAATGGCGACTCTACTGAGGAGTCATTTTGTCTGTATAGGACTAGGATTATAGTTCCTAAGAGGTCTAGGATGTTAGTTTTAGGAATCATACTATGTATATATATACTGCTTTTCCTACTTGATATCCGTGTTTATTTATCTGCTAATGGGAATGCGAGTGATATCGCATGTGGAAAGTATGAGAGAACCCTAAGATAGGTGATGGCATAGACGGGTAGTCTTACAGGGAGTGAATCCCGAATAAGCTATCCCGGTAGACCATCAAATCAGTGGAGATACCCTTTGCGGATTCAATGCTTAACGACTCTGTTGTGAAGGAAGATTGTCCCGATGTGGTATCCGTGAAACTGAGGATTTAATAGACAGTAACCATGTGGCCATTTGGTAGTGCGGTAGCTATCAGAAATAGTTGACACGCGATATTACACTCAATTGAGATTACCCTAGGATGCTACAACTCGCTCGGGTGAACCAGCTTGTTGTTGTTATCCCTAGGGGGTCAATGATTTTGGGAACCTTTAACCCGTTCTATAGATACAAAAATTCACTAGAATACAACTTTTGGGGATGGGTAGAGCCATGACTCCATGCTCGTGACATTGAACCCTTGAACCCATGTTTTTTCAATGCTTTTGTGTGTTGCATTCATACATTCATTTAAAAAACTTTTAAACAAAGAAAAAAAAATCTTCTTTTCTCTTTTCTCCTTTTTTCAAATTAAACTAAAACAATGATTGCAAATATCAGAGAAAAATATTGGGTTATGGATTTCGGTAGAAGGAAGACGCACAAGTACACCTTCAAGGCGCCAAAACTAGAGGATTTAAGGGGGTTGGCAAGGATGATCACCAACCCTGATGCTTTCAGAGCTAAGTACGAAGGACTGCTATCTCTGTTAAGGGTCCACGTAGTTGAAGGAATCCTGTCTACGCTAATTCAGTTTTACGATCTGGTTTATCACTGTTTCACATTCCCAGATTATCAACTAGCACCAACACTGGAGGAGTACTCTCACCTGACTGATTTACCCATCACTGACCAAGCTCCCTTTTCTGGACTGGAAGAAATGCCAAAAGATTAAATCATTGCAAGAGCAATCTATTTGGACGAGTCAGAAGTCAGGACTCACATGACCACTAAGGAATGAATCCAAGGTTTACCGGCCAAGTTTTTGGTAGAGAAAGCCATATACTGGTAACATAACTGATTTCGAAGATATCTTTGTTCTACTCACATATGGGTTATTCCTCTTTCCCAACATCGACAACTTCGTCGATACCAATGCCATTAAGATATTTTTGATTGGAAACCCTGTACCAACCTTACTCGCAGATGCTTATCATTATGTACACTTAAGGAATTTGTACAACGGAGGAATGATCACATGCTGTGTACCCCTGCTATACAAATTGTTCACTTCCCATTTACCCAAGTCTGCTGCTTTTTGGGATCATAAGAGTACTCTACGATGGTCACAGAGAATCATGTCTCTTACCAACTTTGACATAGATTGGTACAATCGAATCTATGACGGGATAAGGATCATTGACAAATGTGGAAATTTCCCTAATGTACCCCTCATAGGAACTAAAGGAGGAATCAACTATCATACAATTTTAGTTCACCGTCAACTCGGATACCCGATGAGGCATATCCCGCGTAATGTTCATCTGGAAGGTCTTTTCTTCAAGGAAGGAGAAAATGACAGGGCACTAAAGACAGAAATAGTGCATGCCTGGAAACATGTTCACAGGAAAGCAAGAGAGTCTCTAGGAAAACCAGAATGTGTCTCTGTGGAACCTTATCTCCACTGGGTACAAACTAGAGCCCTTAAGCTGAGGATGCCTTACCCTCGTCAAGAAGTTCTTCCGCTAAAGGAATCTGTCCTTTATTTTATGTCTGATGCAGAAAAACTCCAGGCCACTCTCAACAAAGTTCGACGGGAAAAGAAATCTTGGAAGAACAATTACCGTATTCTTAATGTGGAATGTACCAAAATTCAGCAACTTTTAAAAGAAAAGGACGATCTGATTAAGATATTAGAGCAACATGTTGTAAAAATCAAGAAGACCGAAGAAATTTGCTCGCTCCTTTCACTTGGCAAAGGACCGACAACCCGACAACGGCTCAAGAGCCCCGGTCAAAGAAAAGGAAAATACCAGAACCAACACCTAAGCCCTCCTCAGAGAGGACTCAGGATCCATAAGTTAAGACATTTCTTTTACATCACTTTGTAAAATACTGTATTTCCCTTTCTGCAATCTTTCAAATTCAATAAAACGGGGTCTCCCCACTGTATGATATTTGCAATCTATTTATTGAAGTTTCTTTTTTACTAAACCAAAAACAAAAAAAAATCAATATATATCATTTCATATCATTCATCATTCTCACATAATGCATTCTCTTACCTTCAAATCTCATGTATGTGTCACGATTCTAGAGAGTCAAACTGTCTCATTCGTACAATACTTGGGCCAATCGACAAAAGAAAATAGGCGATCTCGAGGAAGAGAACAGAGAGCTAAGAGAAAAAAATGATGCTCTGAAGGAAGATCTGAGGAAATTTCCCAGTGACATGCAATCTCTAGCAGTAGCTCAGAGACAACAACAAAGGATTGTGATCTCGGAGATCACATCTACGCCCATAGTGGAGATATATGATCCTCGGTAAAAACATGCCTAAAGATCGTCCCTGGGGTATGCCTATCAACTTTATCCCTGAAGGATATATCCCACCGGTCACGGAAGACCCAAAAACTACAGCAGGAACCGCTGGGCCTGAAGGTTACAAACTTCGGGAAAGCGAAGATGCAAGAGTCATGACAACAACTCCTGAAGGTTACAAACTTCGGGACAGGGAAACACCAAGAGTCACCGTCGTAATGACTATACCACAACCCGTGATACACACTGTCCCGGAAGGACAGATTCCACAAGTAATCTTTGGTGGAAACGAAGACATGTATGAAAGAATGAATGAGTTCCAGGAGCAATTCCTGGAAATGCAGAAGGAACTGCATGTCATTCGCGGCCAGGATTTATTTGGAAAGGATGCCGCAGACCTCTGTTTGGTCCCTAATGTAAAAATCCCGCAAAAATTCAAGGTGCCCGACTTTGAAAAATACAAGGGCAACTCTTGCCCTCAAAGTCATTTGGTGATGTACGCTCGAAAGATGTCGACTCAGACAGAAAATCAACAGCTACTGATCCATTATTTCCAAGATAGTTTAACCGGTGTCGCACTCAAATGGTATATGGGTTTAAACCGCACCAAGATCGTCACTTTCAGAGATCTTGGCGTTGCCTTCATTCAGCAATATAAATATAACTTGGACGTGGCACCAGACAGAGATCAACCCAGACCAATGTCGCAGAAGGACAAGGAAACTTTTAAGGAATATGATCAGAGATGGCGTGAAATTTCCGCCCAGATTTGTCCCCCTCTTGAGGAAAAAGAGATGACCAAGATCTTTTTGAAAACCTTAAGCTCATTCTATTACGACCGAATGGTCGCCAGTGCGCCTAGTGACTTCACCGAGATGGTGAACATGGGAGTACGCCTTGAGGAAGCAGTCCGAGAAGGACGACTGGTCAAAAATACAGAACCATCTAGCAGTACCAAAAGATACGGTAATGCTTTCCCTAAGAAAAAAAAGCAATATATTGGTAATATCTCTCTCGGAAAGAAAAGGCGAAGGTATTAACCAGTAGCAACAGTAACTTCTACTATCAACCTAACGCCGGCTCTGACGTATCAACCTCAGGTTGTTCAGAGCCAACCGAATCAACAACTGGATCAACAAAGGATACAACAGCCTCTTCAACAGGCTCATCCTCAATACAACAGCAACAATCGTACAACGCGACCATTCGGGTTTGACCATATACCGATGTTGTACGCAGAACTATTTCCACTACTACTGGTCAAGGGGCACGTCCAAACCAGGTCTCCTCTTACAGTACCGGAAAATCCTCCTTTTTTGTTCAAAGCAGATCAAGCTTGCCATTACCATCAAGGAGAACTGGGGCACAATATTGAGAACTGTCTCAGCTTCAAATCTGATGTGTAGAAGCTTGTCAGGAACGGGGTCCTATCCTTCAAAGATACTAATCCGAATGTTCAGACGAACCCGTTGCCTCAACATGAAAAGACTGCAATAAATTTGATAGAGGAAGAATTTAACCGCAGTTATCAAATTCACGATGCACTCCTATTAGGAACCAATCTGGTCAGGATGCATTGCAGACAGAGCAGGTACAGTCATGTACCGTCTCACAATTATCACCGGTGTGTTATCTGCTCAAAGAATAATCAAGGATGTTCCGTAGTACAATCAGCTCTACAAGAACAGATGAATCTCAGATGGATTCAAGATCATCGAATCCTTGAGGTCAATATGGCTCACACAAATCCCAACATTGTCCAGAACCACAACATTCTGGCAATGAATGTCAACATGCTGGCAATGCACTCAAAGCAAAGCCAACATCATGATCTGCCACGACACATTTACAATTCATGTCCAATATGCTCAATAAACAATCAGGGATGCTCATTTGTATAAGAGACCCTCCAACATCAGATGGATCTTGGATAGATCCAGGATTACCGTGATAGAAGTAGCCATCAAGTCAATATGATTCAAATCTTTGATATTCACTTGATGAATACCAGTCTGGTAGAATTACATGCTAAGCAAGTCAGGCTTGGATTTCTGGCTTCACATGATTATCAGGACTGTAAAGTGTGTCGTGAAGACGACCAAGGATGTGCACTTGTCCAAAGAACACTTCAACACTTGTTGGACCACTGGTGGCTTCCAATCTACTTGGATAAAGCTACACAACAGATCAGTACGACTGACAGGAATCCTACTAGGCATCAAAGTCAGGATGTTCGCGCGATGGAAACAGATCTAGTAAGGTTGTACTGCATACAAAGCGGGCGTGGCCAAGTGCCACCACACAACTATGAGCGTTGTAGAGTTTGCTCAGAGAATAACCAAGGATGGTACCTTGTACGGTCAGCTCTTCAAAATCATTTGGACGGAAAAGAGATTCGACCATGTTCAAGTTCTGGTTCGATCAACGTAATGTAAGACTATCTTCCTGATCAAAGCAAAGACGTTGTCTTAATCTCTAAACATGAAATAGCCAAAGACGTATGCGCTATAATCCCTCTACTCCATGAATCAAGAGTTCCTCTTGATAGTAGAAAGATTCTCAACCTCGAACCAATTGAGGCCGACTACGTTGGTCAGAAAAATCAAAAGGCTCTGGTGGTTATCTATTTGCCAGGTCCAATACCGTACGAATCCGATAAGGCTATCCCTTACAAGTACAGCGCAACAACAATTGAAAATGGAAAGAAAAATCCATTACCCTTCTTCGTAAACATTGCCGATATCAGTCGAGTGACACGGAGCGGTCGGATCTTCAATAGAGGAGTTGGAGAACCCACCAGAGAAAAGGAACCTCAAACAGAAGTTCCCAATCAACCAGTTGGTCCATCCAGTAATCCCGACCTTTCAAAGAACAACGATGAGATGTTGAAGCTCATCTAGAAAAGTGAGTACAACATTGTAGACCAACTGTTGCAAACTCCTTCGAGAATATTTGTGCTATCTCTCTTGCTCAGTTCCGAAGCTCACAGAGAAGCTCTACAAAAAGTCTTAGAGCAAGCCTTTGTGGAATAAGATGTGACGATAAGACAATTTGACAACATTATCTCCAACATCACTTCCTGCAACAACTTAGGATTCAGTGATGAAGAACTACCGGAAGAAGGCAAAAATCACAACATGGCGCTTAACATTACAGTTAACTGCCAGGACGATGCTTTAGCCAGCGTACTGCTATATACCGGATCAACTCTGAATGTTATTCCAAAATCTACTCTGATGCGACTATCATTTCAAGGATCTCCGATGAAAGGCAGTGAGGTCGTCGTCAAAACATTTGACGAATCCAGAAAAACAGTTATCGGCGAAGTCGATCTTCCCATAACTATTGGTCCTCACACTTTCCAAGTCACTTTCCAGGTCATGGACATCCGGGCAGCATATAATAGTTTATTAGGAAGACCTTGGATACACGAAGCTGGGGCAGTCACTTCGACACTTCACCAGAAGCTGAAGTTTGTCAAGAATAACAAGCTAATTACAGCATGCGGAGAACAGGCCTAGATCGTAAGCAACTTATCATCATTCACCTGTGTAGAACTGGAAGAGGTGGTTGGAACTCAAATCCAAGCACTCTCGGTGAGCAATAAGAATCGACCGGAAAAGGGAACGTCGATTACCTCATACAAGGACGCCCTCGAAGTGATCAAGGGCAACGACATAAAAGGATGGGGACATCTTGTCATTCCTACGGATAACAAGACAAAGAAAGGTCTTGGTTTTTCCTCAACCTGTACCCAGACTGCTACTAACGATGAAATTTTCATCCCATTCAGGACTTCTTCCACAGTGGAGGCTTCCTTCACTTGGTGTCTCAAGAAGTACATACCATCAATTAGGGTGACTCCTCCGATACAGATGAAGGGTGGAAGTCCTATCTCAACGAGGACAATTATATGTCTCAGGAAGAAACGCATACGCCATTTTGCTATCCCATGCAAAGTCTGAGATATATACCAAGATCAGATGTCAAGATGATGTATGGAGATTGTGATCCAGAAGGATGTCGTGCTCCACCCAACTCATTAGAGGAGGAGACTCTGATGAAATACAACTTTGACTATGACTATTATGACCCAATGGATGACTTGCCTATCTGGCAGCCGTACCCAAAAGACTTGGGGTAAAAGCGTCAGCCCAACGATAGATATCAGCTGAGCATCATTGAAAATAATACATGCGTGCCCACCAAACCATGGGATCATTACTCAGGGCATTCAAAAAATATCCAACACAACGATGCATCTATAAAGATTGCAGGACAAGAGTTCATCAACTATGCTTTTCCTGAGGTCAACGTCATCGAGAAAGAATACTCCTCCAGTTCCACAGAAGTATGGGACACCTTAGGACAATCGAGTGGCAAGTACGACTTCTTGGTCAAGTACACCGCTCCTGAAAGCTCTCGTATTAGGCTCGAAGACATCCAGCTAACTGGATGGGGAGATCTTCCTGAGAATGAAAACACTGTATAAGATACAACAGAAGAGTTCGTCTACGACAAATCTGCATGGGAGGAAGACTTCAATGATCTTGCTCCACCAGAAATCAACGTCATTTTTTAGGACAAGCATAGAAAAAAGTGCCAAACTTTGTGATTCACCGAGGAGTTTGCCGCCAATGGGTTGCTGTCGATGTCCCAAAAGTCGTTCGTAAGTCTAAGTAATTGCCATCTTTGTTTTGACCTTTCACTCCGCCCTGGTGAAACAGATGTTTTGATAGGGCTCACTTTCTGTAAATGTCCCTCTTCTCTTCGCCTAAAGCGACAGAGTTTTGTTTTATAGGGCTGTAGTTTCAAGAATCAACTAAATCATAAATAAATAAACGTTATTCTGTAATTTCCGCATTTTATCGCTGTTTTCACTTTTCGCTTTTTCAGAAAATGGTAATCCTAAAAATGACCTAAATAAAAACAAGCATTTTTCAGAAAATACACTGCACGCACTCTTACATTCACTCTATCTCTTCTAAAAATAAGTCATCACGTCATGCAAATTGCTTGTTTTTAGCCCCATTGAAACATACGATCCAATGCCTTCTCCCAACTTTGAATTCCCTGTATTTGAAGCTGAAGAAGAAGAGGACGAAGAAATTCCAGAAGAGATCTCCCAATTACTCAGACAAGAGGAAAGATCCATTGAACCTCACAAAGAGCAGTTGGAAATAGTTGACTTGGGTTCAGAAGAAGAGAGGAAAGAAGTCAAGATTGGGGCACTGCTAAGTCCAACTGTCAAAGAAGACTTGATAAAACTTCTCAAAGAGTTTCCCGATGTATTTGCTTGGTCCTATCAGGATATGCCAAGGTTGGATACCAGCATCGTGGAACATCATTTACCGTTAAGATCAGAATGTCCTCCGGTGAAACAGAGACTGAGACGGACTCATCCAGACATGGCCATCAAAATTAAAGAGGAAATGCAGAAACAGATCGACGCGGGTTTCCTCGCCACCTCAGAATATCCGTAATGGCTAGTCAACATAGTACCAGTTCCAAAAAAGGACGGAAAAGTCAGAATGTGTGTAGACTATAGGAATCTGAACAAAGCCAATCCAAAGGATGACTTTCCCTTACCATACATAGACATGCTGGTAGACAGTACATCAAAGTTCAAAGTTTTCTCCTTCATGGGTGGATTCTCGGGTTATAATCAAATCAAAATGGCACCGGAAGACATGGAGACAACTTCCTTCATCACCCCATGGGGCACATTTTGTTACAAGGTAATGTCGTTCGGCTTGAAGAACGTCGGGGCAACCTATCAAAGGGCCATGACTACTCTATTTCATGACATGATACACAAAGAAATCGAAGTGTATGTAGATGACATGATTGCCAAATCTAAAACAGAAGAAGAGCATGTGACCCTGTAGCGTGCGATTTTTGTCGGTGACACGACCACCTTATCTTAAATGGTTTTCTCCTCACCTTAATGAAGAGGAGTGGGGTGCTACTTTCTGATTTCTTATTTATCCCGTGAAGCTGGAAGGGAAAGGGAAGTTATCTAAAACTAACCTTGCACGCGAATGTTTAACTAAACAAACACTAAGAGAGATTCGGGGGTCCGGGGTCAGGTTATACAATGGGAAGTTGTCAATTACCCATCCTATATGTGGTTATCCACAGGTTGTTAGTTTTAGGTTCTGCTTTGTACTTGATGGTGTTTATCTGTTGATGGGTTGGGAAAGTTTCTTGGGAAATATGAGAGAGAGAGAGAGAGTGAGTTTTTGTTGATGTTCGGGTTTGTCGATGTTTTTGATGAATGAAGGTACTGGACCTAAAGTTTTTGTTTGGTATGCTCTCTAAGATTTCGTAATCATATGCCTACGTATTCCTGTTTAAAGAAACAGGGAAATATGAGCAATCATAGTTCCTCCTATTCTATGGGAGGAAAAAGATGTTTGGTGTCTTGTTCAAAGCCCAAGATTGAAGCTAAAAGGTTTATTTGTGTCTTGTTCAAAGCCCAAGATTGAAGCTAAAATTTTGACTGAGAGAGAATTTGTCATCTCTAAAGGGAGACATCACGTCTGTTTATCACGACTGTTGGGTGACTGTTTATAAAGGAGGATTACTTTAACTGGGATATGTGTATCCAGTAATGCCATAATTTCCTTTATAGGGGATTTATCCTGAAGGAGAAAACTTTAACTCAGTGTAGAGCAATGCCATTTTTCCTTAGGAGTTTTCCATGCTAAGAGAAGGACAGTGGCGTGGATGTAAATAATCCAGAAGCTTGCCGCTTACAGCAATTAGATGAAAAAGAGTATTTTTACCAGGATAAGAGATGGACGACAACTTGGATTTTTGAATCAACAGGTGTGCAACTTACAGCAGTTATCTAGGATTAGGGTTTGTTTGATTTGTTTGTTTTGATGTGTGATAACACAGAGAAATGACTTCCTACAGAGAGATTTTGATTTCCTCTGAGGGGAATGTTGATATTTTGTGTGCCTTGATCAAAGCCCAAGGTTGAAGCTAAGAGATTGATTGACTCCACTGGGGAAGTCCTTATACAAAGCCTAAGAGGAGGCTGGAAAAGACTGACTCAACAAGTGAGTGTTTATATATGTCTTGTACAGAGCCCGAGATTGAGGCTAAAAGAGACTGACTCTTTTGGGGATATCATTATACAAAGCCTAAGTGGAGGATAAAAGTTTGACTTTTCTTGGGAAATAATTTGTCTGTCTTGTACAAAGCCCAAGATTGAGGCTAAAAGGGATTTTGACTCCGCTGAGGAGGGTTTGTATGTGTCTTGTATAAAGCCCAAGATTGAGGCTGCAAAGAAGACTGACTCGGTGGGAAAGAAATCTTTATCTGTCTTGTACAAAGCCCAAGATTGAAGCTAAAATGAAACTTTACTGACTCGGCTGAGGATATTTTAGGTGTCTTGTAAAATGCCCAAGATTGAGGCTGAGAGAAGTTTGACTCTGTTGGAGAGTATTATCTGTCTTGTACAAAGCCCAAGATTGAGGTTGAAGAGAGGATTAACTCTGCTTAGGGAAATTTATATGGTGTCTTGTACAAAGTCCAAGATTGAGGTTAAGAAAGGTTGACTCAACAAGAGAGTGTTTTTATCTGTCTTGTACAAAGCCCATGATTGAGGCTGAAAGGGTTGACTCAACAAGAGAGTGCCTTTGTTTTATACCATTGACTCAACAAGAGAGTGTGGAAAAGTGATTGACTCAACAAGAGAGTCTGAAGAGGTTAGCTCAGCTGGGGAAAATCATTATACAAAGCCCAAGAGGAGGCTGACTATGCTGAGGAAAGGAAGGATCACTATACAAAGCCTAAGAGGAGGCTAGCTTCTGCTGAGGATTATTGGGATCCAGAGGCAGGTCCAAATGAGGAATCAACTCTTGATGAGGGTTTACAAAAGAGTTGAGATATCAGATGCCTTGAGGTTCTGATTTGGAATAGTGTTATACTGATGATAAACTGACCCTGGCTAAGGGATTTTTAGGAGAAAGACTAGGTTTTATAACCCATGGGTTTTAACTCTACTGGAGATTGATAAAAAATGATCAGGGTTTTTCTTGTGTTTGTAAGGAACTTGAGAATGTCTTTGAGATCTAAGAGGGGATTAGACTGTCCAAGTCTAATGGTATGAAAGAATTTATCTTTGTATGATGCCCCAGAGGAGGCTGGTGTTTTAAGGGATGAGTATCAACCCTAAATTGGTCTGAGGTTTTGAATCTTTAGAAATACTGCTCTGGCAAAGGATGACTAAGTTCTGTCTTATACCTTTAAGAGGTCTCAGGGTCCTTATATTAAGCCCAAGAGAAGGCATGAGAACTCCTAAGAAGCCGGAGGGTCCTTGTACAAAGGCCAAGAGGAGGCGGGGATGCTTTTAGGAAGCCTGTGGGTCCAAACTTAAGAAAAGTTCAAAAAAAGTTTCATCGAGAATTAATTCTTTAGTGAGCAGTTCTAGGGTTTGAAGAAATTCAAGAGAGGTTTCACCGAGAACTAATCCTCTCTGGGGAATGAATTTCTTTGACAATTTCTAATAGTGACAGTATGAGAAAAGTTTCACCGGGAATAATGCCTTTTTCTTTGTTCCATATTGTTTAAGCCCAAGAGAAGGCAAGGCTGTATCTGGAAATCCTATGGGGATCTAGTTTTGACTATATTAAAGAGTGACCAACTAGCTTTACCTAGTTCTAGACCTACTTGCCGGGGAAAACTCTAAGCAGATATACAAGTATATATACAGTTGATATATGACAAGTATTTAAAAGGATATGAAAGAAGGACTTACAGGTGAGCAAGCTTCTAGCAATACAGTTATATATATATATATATATATGAAAGCGAGTAAATGAAATCTGATAAAACTTATAGGCGAGCAAGCTTCCATTGTAACAGCTGTATGGTTAGTTGTTGTTGAAGCGGAATAGGGAAAGCAACAAACATTATGGAAGTATTTTTTCGGGAATTTATCGTGTCCACAGAGATTGGAGTTGAATTGCCATTCGACGGTTTAATTGTTAATGAGTTTGGGTTTAGAATGGTTTTAAAGTATACAAACAGAAAAGTAAATATTAACACAAGAAAATTCATTCATCAGAGAGAAAAGACTTATCAAGCATGTATATATTCCACTCATCACAAACTTAAACCTATCGACCAGTTACACTCAAATTACAATACTCCTCAATATCACCCGGTATCGTTCACAGAACATGTCCATCTCTGGCACACTCAACCATGCTACCCTCATCGGCACTCTCGCACCCGACTCAAGACACAGAGGCATTAAGTTTCGACACCCATACAGATTGTTAGCCCTAAATCTATCTCTAGAGTTCAGAAACTAACAGATAATCATCCTTAATTGAAGTTTGTGAAGTTTATCTCTAACACGACCCAAACCCTGCGCATTTAAGCAAAAATCAAGAACAATCACCAATAGAGATTTGTAAAGCAAATTAAATATAACACCATGGGCGACAAATGTACATATGATCAAAGTACAAACATATACAAACCCAACAAAGAAGAAAGACATGAAGAAAATCAGAAATTAACCAAACACTTCACGGATTATCGGAGCCGATCGACGAGAAATCCACCCCGGATCGTCCATGTACAAGCTTCCATGATGTTTTCTAAGCTAATCTAATGAAAAATGAAGTTTGATGGAGTTGGGATCACAAAACCACCCAAAAAAAAATAGTATTTTTAGACCTTAAATGGTGTTTCTACCCGCACAGCTTCGCCAGGCGGTGTTTTGGGTGCCCGACGGCGAAAGGAGGCTTATTTTGTAAGTTCCAGTGTCGTTCTGGAGCGCCCGACGCTAGAAGTACCGCCCGGCTCTGCTAAGGCGCAACATGATACACAAAAATTTTGCATTGTTTTATTCGTAACTTTTAAACCGTAACTCCGTTTTTCGCCCGGTTTGAAGCGCTGGAAAGCTTATTCAATGCTCTATACAACAATGGCGAGACATAATTGATTGGATATCTGCAAAAAATGAGATAACATCAATTAAACTCAATGATATTTACACTATACGCAATATATACACTAAAAAGTAAAGTAAACGTATTTATAAACAAATCGGGGTTTATTCAAACGATATTAACCAAAAAGTATCGATAAGTGCAACAAAACTTATATAAAAAAATAGCTACAATTTGCACTTATCAAACTCTCCCCAACTTACATAATTATTTGTCCTCAAACAAAAATCAAACAACTCAAAGAAACAGAGTGAAAACCAAATAATCACGAATCAACAGGTTTTGAAAATCAGACAAATGAATGGTTCAAATGAAAACGATACACACAAAGTAAATACTTACCACTAAACTACGATGATAACATAGTCACGAAACAAATGGAACATACAAAAATCATGCCAAACCATCCTAAAACAACACAAGTTCAAATGTGAATCACACCTAGCAAAAACAATCATCGGTAGATGAAAAACACAAAATGGGGTACTTTACACTCACACAACAATCTTGAAAACAAAAGACTAAATTATGCATTCATCCAAAAATCATATTGAACATACAAAAGCAAGAATCACAAGGACTTTTCAAGGTTGTAGCGTGGTCGGGTAGACAAACAAGGGGCAATTCCTAAAGCTAATCGAAACAAAAACTTACCTAAACCTAAGGGAGTGATCAACTCACAAAAGTTCAAACACAAAATTTCAATCAAACTTCTACCAAAATCCCAAGTGTTACACAACACACAATACTTATTTAGCACAATTATTTGAACTCTTTTTTTTTCCTTTCTCAAGGATTTTCTTTTTCTTTCTTTTCACTTTTTTCTTTTCTTTTCTTTGTCATATTTTTCTCTTTTTTCTTTTCTTTTTCATCCTCATAGAAAACAACCAATGAGTAAACAATCATTCTCTCCCCAACTTGAGTTCAACCACATCATCATGTGAATACTCCCTACTTTTTAAGGCAAGGAAAAAATCCATACAACAACACAAAGTTGAGGGTTCAAGTAAAAACAAAATCCAATAAAAAATAAGTGAACTAAATACTCATAGACATGCATTAAGTTCAAATAAAACATGAATCAAAAAGCTCAAAGGGGTTACAAATGATCGCACACTCACAAGGTGAATTGACTATTTGGCTAAGGTAGTTGTGCTCAAAATGAAAAAAAATTGCCTTGATCCTTTTCATGCATTCATATAATCAATACAAACAAAAGATTCAACATAATAAAATCCAGTTAAAACAAGAATGTTGGTACTCCGCGCATATATGAACAATGGAAAGCCACCTCACAAAAAGGTTGGGAACTAAAGTGATTCACATACGAACAAGTATACGAAAGAATGAATGGCATGAAAGTTTGTAAAAAGCCTAAGTATCATGAATATGCTAAAGTATAGAAAGCGATAAATACATACCTTGGACGTGTACAAAAATTAACAAAATCATTACCATACATCCGCAAGTTGAAACGATCAAACTTGGAACATCACCAAAAGTTCCTCAAGCTACTCAAAACAAGCTCAAAGGAAAACACAAAAACTATTAATATAAACAAACTAAAAACCGACAAAAATTCAATAAACAAGTTCTAAAGTGAATATTTGAGAAGTTTACGAAAAATCCGAGTACAACTTGTTTAATGAATACTCACCACACTACCTAAACTAAACAAAAACAAAAGAAAAGAATACACCATGCTTGTTTTACGTCGTAAGCTCGACGCCTTTACAAGGCTTAGCTAGAAACTTCCTCTCTTTATGCCATGGTGATGTCTCACCGCGCAACCAAAAGCAAGCGTCATAACCAAACACTTGAACAAACATTAAAAATATACAAGTATGAATATAAACAAGTGAAAATATACAATATGTGCGGTATATACAAAACTTAAAAACAACGAAACTATTACAATGCAAGAACAATAAACCAATCCTCGGCAACGACGCCATTTTGTTGAAGCGGAATAAGGCAAGCAACAAACATTTTGGAAGTATTTTTCTGGGAATTTATCGTGTCCACAGAGATTGGAATTGAACTGCCATTTGACGGTTTAATTGTTAATGAGTTTGGGTATAGAATGGTTTTAAAGTATACAAACAGAAAAGTAAATATTAACACAAGAAAATTCATTCATCAGAGAGAAAAGACTTATCATGCATGTATATATTCCACTCATCAAAAACTTAAACCTATCGACCAGTTACACTCAACTTACAATACTCCTCAATATCACCCGGTATCGTTCACAGCACATGTCCATCTCTGGCACACTCAACCTTGCTACCCTCATCGAAACTCTCGCACCACACTCAAGACACAGAGGCATTAAGTTTCGACACCCATACGGATTATTAGCCCTAAATCTATCTCTAGAGTTTAGAAACTAACAGATAATCATCCTTAATCGAAGTTTGTGAAGTTTATCTCTAACACGACCCAAACCCCGCGCATTTAAGCAAAAGTCAAGAACAATCACCAATAGAGATTTGTAAAGCAAATTAAAGATAACGCCATGGGCGACAAATGTACATATAATCAAAGTACAAACATATACAAACCCAACAAAGAAGAAAGACATGAAGAAAATCAGAAATGAACCAAACACTTCACAGATTGTCAGAGCCGATCAATGAGAAATCCACCCCGGATCGTCCATGTACAAGCTTCCATGATGTTTTCTAAGCTAATCTAATGAAAAACGAAGTTTGATGGAGTTGGGATCACAAAACCCCAAAACCATCCTCAAAAAAATAGTGTTTTTAGACCTTAAATGGTGTTTCTACCCGCACAGTTTCGCCCGACGGTGTTTTAGGGCGCCCGGCGGCGAAAGACGGCTTATTTTGTAAGTTCCAATGTTGTTCTGGAGCGCCCGGCGCTAGAAGTACCGCCCGGCGCTGCTAAGGCGCAACATGACAGCAAAAATCTGCATTATTTTATTCGTAACTTTTGGACCGTAACTCCGTTTTTCTCCTGATTTGAAGCGCTAGAAAGCTTATTCAATGCTCTATACAACAATGGCAAGACATCCTTGATTGGATACCTGCAAAAAATGAGATAAAATCAATTAAACTCAATGATATTTACACTATACGCCATATATACACTAAATAGTAAAGTAAACGTCTTTATAAACAAATTAGGGTTTATTCAAACGATATTAACCAAAAGGTATCGATAAGTGCAACAAAACTTATATACAAAAATAGCTACAATTTACACTTATCAGTTGTTCAAGAAATTAAAGAAAGTTTTGACAACAACTACGGATTTGAACCTAAATCAAGAGAGAGGTTGTTTTGCAAAGAATGTTGGGGCTTATACTCAAGGAGAGGCCCAGATGAAAAACAGTAGTCGTACTGTTGTTTTGTAAATTGTACTGGGGCTTATACAATGACTAAGGCCCATAGAGGCTTTCTGTACAAAGGGATGGGTCTTACAACTCAAGGAGAGGCCCAAAGGTTTGAAAAAAAAGAAATGGGACTTACAACACAAGGGTAGGCCCGGATGAAAATGTTTTGAAAAGCGACGATCGCGCCGAGATTTTGAAAACACAGTGGGACTTATACAATGACTGAGGCCCAAAATTATTTATGTACAAAAGGGGTTGGATCTTACACTTTATTAGAGGCCCAAAGTTTATTTTATATATAAGTGACGGGGCTTACAACTCAAGGAGAGGCCCAAGTGATTTTTGTTTAAAAGGCGGCGACCACGCCGAGATTTTAAAGCAGTGGGATTTATACAATGACTGAGGCCCAAAGAGGTTTTGGTTAAAAAGGGATTGGGTCTTACACTCTAATAGAGGCCCAAAAGTGTTTGAAAAGATTTGGTGATAGTGATCAAAACCTTAATTTTTGGTTTTAAAATGTATTTTAATTGAATAAAAATTCAATTCAAATAATCAAACATGTGAAAAAAAAGTTGTGATCTTGGATTTATATTTGGAAAATCCTGTTTCATTCATGGGATGATTTAAAAATCATTTGAATTTTGCAAAACCAAGAGAAAGAAATTTTTTTAATGTTTAAAAACAAATAAAAATATAATTCTTTAAAAATACCAAATATATGAAATAAACAATATTTTTGTTTGAAATTTCCATGGAATAAATTATTTTAATATTATTGTGAATTTTCAAAAAAAGAATCAACCAAAAATGATTAAAATTGAGAGAGAAATTAAATTTTCAATTAATTAACAAAAACATTAAAATATGGAAAATAGCAAAAACATAGAAAAATGGCAAAATGGTCTGGGTGGGGTTTGAACTCGCGACCATCAAGACAAACACATGCGCGCTACCACTGGGGTGGTGATACATCCGTTTATCAAAACCACCCCATAAATACATAAGGGCGCCAAGTTTTCAGGCCTGGCTAAGGCAAGTTTTGGCAATTTACGTGAAACCTCTAACTTTCTCATTTCTCCAGGGATTGTGACAAAATTTAGGCGCATCTGACCTAGAATTTCATGAGGAATCCAATGGTGCCCTTGGAATTTTCAGAAAATGTTTCCTCCTCAAAATATGATAGTGATTTCAAAATAGGCCTATTTTTGCATGTTCTATGCTATCTCATGGTACAGGCAAGAATTACATGGAAAATTGGTTCAAACACAACATATACAACATGTATGAGATGTTTATAATCAATGGACATCAAAGGAATGCATAATTCAAAGAGTTCAAGTTGTCATGCACTTACCTTTTGGAGCTTTTTGTGCTATCTGCCAAGTTCCTTGTGCCAGAAGTAATTTGATGCTTTGGACACTCTCAATTGATCCCTTAGAAGCTATTAGAATGATTAGAACCAGCTGAAATGCTCAGGAACAAGTTGTGGCACTTTCTTGCAAAAGGGGCAAAAGTGACCAATATGGCAACTCTCTCAAATGGTGTTCCTGATTAGGGGAACAATTTGGGACAGTTTGAAGATGATATTTGGAGTGTGTTTGAGGCTTTGTTTGGTTTTGGAAGTGACTGAATCAATACGTGGCTTGAAAAATGCAGAAAAGCCCAATTTTGAGGTTTTGGAAGTGGACTTTGTGATTTTGGTGTTTCAGGTCATAAGTGAGTGTTTGAACAGCTTAGATATAACATATTAGAGGTGTTTGGATCATGAGTTATGGTGGAATTGCTCTCTAACTCAAAAACTCATAGATACCTTGCAAAAGAAGGCATTTTGGCCTAAAGAAAGAGATTTTGAGGAAAGCAAGTGTTGTAGTGCTTTGGTATACTCAAAATGATCACAATTGAGCTCTATTTATAGTGTGTCAAGTTTGTTTTGGCATCAATAGTGAATGGCAGCTGCAGCTGGCCTTTGGCCAATGTTGAGCAAAAGGAATCTCAAGTCTGCTCTAGACATTGACTTGAGGTTAGGGCACAAGCCTATGGTCCTTTGATTCAGAGCTTATTCTTGACTCATTCCATTAGGAATGTGTCAGTCCATGCCACCTTGGTGTATCCATTAAATGCATTGCAACAAAATTGGAGTCTTGGCACCTTTTTAGCCTTTTTAGGCTTGTTATGGCTAAGTGTAGATTCTTGGACTTTGGAGGCTTAGGGATCAGATCATTCTTATTTTGTTTTTTCCTCAGGTGTGTCTAAATGGATGACAAGGCTTGGAGTTGCTCAATTTTTCCAAATCGAGCAAAATACCAAAATCTGCCTTGTCCAAGACAGTTGGAAATGGTGATTTTGAGGGATTCATATCTCCCTGCTCAGGTTGAGTTATGGGAGGCTCTTGTGCTTTTTAGAAATCCCTCATATGATACAAAACATGTGTGATCATAGTTTGCTTTGAAACTATTTCTATCCAACTGACAAAACCTCGTGAACATTGATGTCATTTTCATGTTTTTGTCATTTTGATCACTCCATAACTTAAAATCCATAAAGAATTGGAGTTGGAGGTAGTTGAAGCTTTTGTAGAGTGTAGCAAGACCTACAAATCCAGCTTTGGATCACCCAAAATGGTTGCTTGGATCTCAAGTTATGGTCCTTGGAAGTTGGCACCAAAACCACTTTTATTCCATAACTTAGAAAATTTTTGGTTTCTTATGGTTGCCCCTTTTGCAAGAAACCTCACTTTTCTTGATTTATCTTGATGGATGATGATCTACATCATACATTAACATTGTTTTTGACTTAGGGGAACCATATTTGTGAAAAATTCCAAAAAGTCAAACTTGATTTTGGTGCACAGTTGACTTTTTATCGGATGAAATCCAAACGGTGTGATCCTTTATGAAATCAAGTCTTTGATCTAAATCAAACCAAATGTGTGGATTCCATAGGTGTTATAGGGTGTATTGAATCATGTCCCAAGGTTTGGGAGCATGTCTTGGTCAAAAGTCAAAGATACAGTTGACTTGTTCCTCGAAACCCTAATTGTGCTCTTGGTGAAATTGAAACTTGTGAATCAAGCCTCTTGGGTCAATCCATTGTTGCAAATGGATCAATGTGGTGTATTGGAGGCCCTCAAATAATGTCTTGAGGTCTTGGCTCATGCTTTGTCCCAAAAGTCAACTTAGGGGTGAATTAGGTCAAGAAACCCTAATTCCTAATTTTTTTGGCACATGCATGTCCTGAGGATAAATTTACTTGATGATTGGGTCCATGAGGTCCCTTGGAGCATCTTAGGTTGTGTTTTGAAGCATTTTCTCATGCCCGGATGAAAGATTTTCATCTGGAGGCCTTGGTCGACCAAAACCCTAATTTGGTGACACTAGCGATCTCGAGGCTTGATCCACTTAGAATGTTGCAACTTTGTGCTTGATTCTTGATGTGGTAGTCCTCTTGATCCTTTATAGGTGTTTGAGAGGTTAGACAAGTTAAAGATCATGTCATTTCTTGATTGATCCTTTGTCTAAGTGCTCTAAGAGGGCTTAAAACCCTAATTCTTGATTGTGGTGAATGCTCAACCATCTTAGTGGAGATTGATGAGGCATGAAAGTACGTCCATATTGAGATGATGATTTAAACAATGATGGGAAATCTTGGTGGTCAAAATTTGGGGTATGACAGACCCACTTGTCAAAACTATTCGAGCGTCTAAGAAAGTACAAACTTCGCTTGAATCCTATCAAATGCACGTTCGGTGTCCGTTCAGGAAAACTGCTAGGATTCATCGTTAGCCAGAAAGGAATTGAGGTTAATCCTGACAAGGTCAAGGCCATCCAAGAAATGCCTTCTCCAAAGACTGAAAAATAAGTCATAGGATTCCTGGGTCGTTTGAATTACATTTCCAGATGTATATTCCTCATGACCTTGACATGCGCGCCAATCTTCAAATTACTCAAAAAGAATCAGGACTATGTATGGACAGAAGACTACCAAACCACCTTCGATAGTATCAAGGAGTATCTATTGAATCCACCTATCCTATCACCTCTAGCGGAGGTAAGACCACTGATTATCTATTTAATAGTCTTGGAAGACCCAATGGGTTGTGTACTTGGTCAACAAGACGAAACAAAAAGAAAAGAGTCTGCCATCTACTATCTGAGCAAGAAGTTTACCGACTATGAAACTCGGTATACTATGCTTGAGAAAACTTGCTGTGCTCTGGCTTGGGCAGCCAAACGTATTCGCCAGTATATGATTTGTCACACTACTTGGTTAATCTCCGAAATGGATCCAATCAAGTATGTCTTTGAAAAACCTGCTCTCACGGGAAGGATTGCCCGGTGGCAGATGTTGTCAGAATACGATATTGAATACCATGCTCTGAAAGTCGTCAAAGGGAGTATTTTAGCTGATCATTTGGCTCATCAACTGATTAACGATCAAGAATCAGTCGGGTTTGACTTCCTTGACGAAGAAGTCATGTACTTGAAAATGAAAGATTACAATGAACTGCTACCCAGTGAAGGGCCTGAACCAGGTTCCCAATGGGGACTAATCTTTGACGGAGCTGTCAACATTTATGGAAATGGAATTGGGGAAATCATTGTAACACCTCAGGGTACCCACATTCCTTTCACTGCCAGATTGACATTTAAGTGTACAAACAACGAGGCCGAATACGAAGCTTGTATCATGGGTCTCGAAGAAGCAATTGGCTTGAGGATTAAGAACTTGGATGTGTATGGAGACTCAGCCCTAGTTATCAATGAAATCAAAGGAGATTGGAACACATACCAATCAGGACTGATTCCTTACAAAGACTACGCGAGAAGGTTGCTACCATTCTTAAACAGAATCGAGTTTCATCACATCCCTCGTGAAGAGAATCACATGGTTGGTGCATTAGCCACTCTCTCTTCCATGATTAGTGTAGGTCAATGGAACGACGTACCTAAGATTGACATAATGCGCCTAGAACGGCCCGCGTACATCTTCGTAATTGAAGCAGTCATAGATGACAACCTTGGTATCACGATATCAAATGCTTCCTTCGGACACAAGAGTACCCACCTGGGGCATCCAGAAAAGACAGGAAGACTCTCAGAAGATTGGCAGGCAGCTTCTTTCTGAGCGGTGATACACTCTATAAAAGAAACTTCGACATGGTCTTGCTCCGATGTGTAGACAGACCATAAGCAAACATGCTGATAAAAGAAATTCATGAAGGATCCTTTGGAACTCATGCCAACAGACACACAATGGCAAGGAAAATTCTGAGAGCAGGGTACTATTGGTTGACAATGGAATCCGATTGCTACATGTACATGAGGAAGTGTCACAAGTGTCAAATATACGCAGACAAAATCCATGTACCGCCAACACATCTCAAAGTTCTTTCTTCCCCATGGCCTTTTTCTATATGGGGAATCGACATGATTGGCATGATCGAACCCAAAGCTTCAAACAGACATCGGTTCATCCTGGTAGCCATTGACTACTTCACCAAGTGGGTCGAAGCAGCGTCATACACCAATGTGACCCGACAAGTCGTGGTCCGCTTTATAAAAAACAATATCATCTGCTGTTATGGTGTTCCGAGCCAGATCATTACTGATAATGGATCTAACTTGAACAACAAGATGATGAAAGAATTATGCGCTGAGTTCAAGATCGAACACCATAACTCATCTCCCTACCGGCCCAAGATGAACGGAGCGGTAGAAGCAGCTAACAAAAACATCAAGAAGATTGTTCAAAAGATGGTTGTAACTTACAAAGACTAACACGAGATGCTACCCTATGCTCTTCACGGTTATCGCACGTCTGTCAGCACTTCAACAGGGGCAACCCCTTTCTCTCTAGTATATGGCATAAAAGTAGTGCTCCCCATAGAAGTAGAGATCCCATCAATCCGGGTATTGATGGAAGCTAAGCTAACAGAAGCTGAATGGTGTCAAAGTCGACACGACGAACTGAATCTGATCGAAGAAAAATGAATAACAGCTTTGTGCCATGGTCAGTTATATCAGCAGAGAATGAAGAAGGCGTTTGACAAAAAGGTCCGACCTCGCGTCTTCAGGAAAGGTGACCTTGTGCTCAAAAGGATACAATCATTCTTCACTGATTCTCGGGGCAAATGGACTCGGAACTATGACGGCCCATACCTGGTCAAGAAAGCCTTCTCAGGCGGCGCCTTGAGACTCGAAACCATGGATGGAGAAGAGTTTGCCTACCCCATAAATGTTGATGTAGTCAAGAAATACTTCGCCTAAATAAAAAAAATGTCTCGGTGGATTGAAAACCCGAAAGGGCGGTCCAGGCAAACATTAGAGACATAAGCAAAAAAAAATCATCCCGGTGGATTGGAAATCTCAAAGTACAATCCAGGAAAAAGTTAGGGATTAATGGCAAGTAACTACGCTCGACAAGGTTAAATCCCCAGCAGCAATGTTGTCCATCAAAAGAACTTTCAGTCAAGGTCATCTTCGATAGAAGCTCAGGATGTCCAGAATTCAAAGTTGGTAGAAGGATAATGGTCATTATGTTTCAATGTAGCCCTTTTCCCTTAAAATTACCATTTTCTAAACTTTGTAAATACTCTATGGGATCACGTGCTTGGCTGATTTCCATCCTATCAATAAAATTTGAGCCCTAGTGCTTTTGTTTGTAATTCTTATTTGTTTTAGAATTACAGAATGACATTTTTAACATGATAAACGATTCTTGAAATAAAACAAAAATGAATTTACTTGGTCAAATTTTTCCGCTTTTAAAATAAAGATGGCAATTACCTTTGACTTTGAACATCGAAAGAACATTGATCGCTTCTCCAGAGGTGATTGAACCTCAAAGTGCAGAATCAAAGTACTCCTTCTAAATTAGTGCGCCTGAATGAAGGATCAACTGTAACAGATGTAATTTTCCCATATGATATCCCCGGTAGGGTGCTTACCTCTTAAGATCGATGAACGTGTTCTCCCATAGAGATTTATCTCTCCTAAGCAAGGCAGGATTGCTATCTTGAACCCATGATACTTTTCATCCCCCGCATTGGCTGAGTATCCCTTCGTGTTCATTCACTATCTGTATGTCGCGTTAGTTTTGTCAGCATAAACATACATACATCATGCATTATTGATTCATACTCATATTCATATTGCATCACTATCAAGTTGGTCAGTCTTATCCCCAAGTGATAAAAGTTCTCTCAATTGAGTTGTTAGTCCTTTCCTCGTTAGGAAATGCAGCGTCTTAGCAATCTCTCCCCCAGTTTATTTCTAGATTGGAGACGGTCCTCGACCATTTTGATAACTTGAACCTCTGAAAGGCAAGAAGACATTCGACAAACGTCACTCTTCACTATTGAAGATGATATTTTTGCTTTCCCGAATTAAAGAAAATCCCTAGAGAAAACCTCTCAACCAAAGACTCTCAGCAACACATTGGCTTTTCTCCCAAGAAAGTCAATATTAATGAAGTCATCAGCATCTCAAAATTGGATTTCATCACATGGCATTTCTCCGAGAAGATCTCGAAGAAAAGTATAATGTAATATCCCCGAGCAAAAAACAGTCTTTCAAGAGACTCGTTTTCCCCAATAGAGTCAACGAATGGTATCTCCAACAGAGAAGTTTGCACGCCTCTACAACTCAGACAAATGGGCCCCCGGCACGTCTGACATCAAATTTTTCAATCAAATGGCGTATCCCCCAGTAAACTCAGCGAGAAGTTTGATGAAAACCGCTACACATAGCATCCCTTGTCAAGGAAGAAACTGGAAAAAAACTTAGACCAGTTCCTTGGCTGAAGACCAGGATCGAGGGGAAGTTTGTTTCAAAAGAAACTGAGACCATTTCCGTGGCAAAAGACCAGGATCGAGGGGAAGTTCAATTGACAAAAAAATTGAGACCAGTTCCTTGGCTGAAGACCATGGATCGAGGGGAAGTTTGTTTCAAAAGAAACTGAGACCATTTCTATGGCTGAAGACCAGGATCGAGGGGAAGTTTATTGACAAAAGAAACTAAGACCAGTTCCGTGGGTAAAAACCAGGACCGAGGGGAAGTTTTACCCTTTTATAAGCATCATTGCTTAGCAAAAGAAGATGGACGAGCAAACAGCCATTCATAACCACCGTCAAAATTTAGGGTATTCCGATATTTAATCCTCTTGCACCCCGAATGCCCAAATACCTTTGCCATTCACACCTTCGGGTCCAAGAAAATCAAATAGGGGCATCTGTTATACCCCAAATTTTGACCACCAAGATTTCCCATCATTGTGCAAATCATCATCACAATATGGACGCACTTTCATGCCTCATCAATCTCTCAAAGATGATTGAGCATTAACCACAATCAAGAACTAGGGTTTTTGAGCCCTCTCAGAGCACTTAGAAAAAAGATCAATCAAGGAATGACATGATCTTTAACTTGTCTAAACCTCAAAAACACCTATAAAGGATCAAGAGGACTCCCACATCAAGAATCAAGCACAAGGTTGTAACATTCCAAGTGGATTAAGCCTCAAGATCGCCAGTGTCACCAAATTAGGGTTTTGGCCGACCAAGGCCTCCAGATGGAAGTTTTCCTCTGGCCATGAGCCAATGATTCAAAGCATAACCCAAGATACTCCAAGGGACCTCATGGACCCAATCATCAAGTCAATTTAACCTCAGGGGATGCATTTACCAAAAATCAAGAATTAGGGTTTCTTGACCTAATTCATCCCTAAGTTGACTTTTGGAACAAAGCATGAGCCAGGACCTCAAGACATGATTTGAGGGCCTCCAATACACCACATTGATCCATTTGCAACAATGGATTGGCCCAAGAAGCTTGGCTCACAAGTTTCAATTTCACCAAGACCACAATTAGGGTTTTGAGAAAAAAGTCAACTGTGCCTTTGACTTTTGACCAAGACATGCTCCCAAACCTTGGGACATGATTCAATACACCCTATAACACCTATGGAATCCATCCATTAGGTTTGATTTAGGTCAAGGACTTGATTTCGCAAAGGATCGCACCGTTTGGATTTCATCCGATAAAAAGTCAACTGTGCACCAAAATCAAGTTTGACTTTTTGGAATTTTTCACAAATATGGTTCCCCTAAGTCAAAAACAATGTTAATGTATGATGTAGATCATCATCCATCAAGAAAAATCAAGAAAAGTGAGGTTTCTTGCAAAAGGGGCAACCATAAGAAACCAAAAATTTTCTAAGTTATGGAATAAAAGTGGTTTTGGTACCAACTTCCAAGGACCATAACTTGAGGTCCAAGCAACCATTTTGGGTGATCCAAAGCTGGATTTGTAGGTCTTTCTACACTCTACAAAAGCTTCAACTACCTCCAACTCCAATTCTTTATGGAATTTAAGTTATGGAGTGATCAAAATGACAAAAATATGAAAATGACACTTTTCCAACACTTAGTGAAAATCTGCCTAAGTTACCAACCTTGAACATCAATGTTCATGAGGTTTTGTCAGTTGGATCAAAATAGTTTCAAAGAAAACTATGACCACACATGTTTTGTATCATATGATGGATTTCTAAAAAGCACAAGAGCCTCCTATAACTCAACCTGAGCAGGGAGATATGAATCCCTCAAAATCACCATTTCCAACTGTCTTGGACAAGGCAGATTTTGGTATTTTGCTCGATTTGAAAAAATTGAGCAACTCCAAGCCTTGTCATCCATTTGGACACATCTGAGGATAAAACAAAAGGAGAATGATCTGATCCCCAAGCCTCCAAAGTCCAAGAATCTACACTTAGCCATAACAAACCTAAACAGGCTAAAAACGTGCCAAGACTCCAATTTTGTTTCCAAGCATTCAATGGATGCACCAAGGTGGCATGGACTGACACATTCCTAACTGAATGAGTCAAGAATCAGCACTGAATCAAAGAACCATGGGCATGTGCCCTAACCTCAAGTCAATGGCTATAGGAGACTAAAGATTCCCTTGGATCAACATTGGCCAAAGGCCTGTACCAGTTACCATTCACTATTGCTGCAAAAAAAACTTGCTCTACTATAAATAGAGCTTATTTGTGCTCAGTTTGAGTACACCAAAGCCCTACAACTGATGCTTTCCTCAAAATCTCTCTCTTTAGGCCAAAATACCTTCTTTTGCAAGTCATCTCTGAGTTTTTGAGTTAGAGAGCAATTCCACCACAACTCATGATCCAAACACATCCAATATGTTGTATGTAAGCTGTCTAAACACTCACTTGTGACCTGAAACACCAAAATCAGAAAATTCACTTCCAAAATCTCAAAATTGGACTTTTTTGCATTTTCCAAGCCATGCCTTGATTCATTCACTTCCAAAACCATACAAGGCCTCAAACACACTCCAAATATCATCCTCAAAATGTCCCAATTAGTTCCCCTCATCTGGAACACCATTTGAGAGAGTTGCCATATTGGTCACTTTTGCCCCTTTTGCAAGAAAGAGCTAAAACTTGTTCCTGAGGATTTCAGCTGGTTTTGATTATCCTAAAAGCTTATAAGGGATCAATCAAGAGTGTCCAAAGCATTGGATTACTTCTGGCACAAGGATCTTGACAGTTAGCACAAGAAGCTCCAAGAGGTAAGTGCATGACAGCTTGAACTCTTTGAATTATGCATTCCTTTGATGTCCATTGATCATAAACATCTCATGCATGTTGTATATGTTGTGTTTGAACCAATTTTACCTGCTATTGTTAACTGAACAGTGAGATAGCATAGAACATCCAAATCTAGGCCTATTTTAAAACACTATCGGGTTTTAAAATAGGGACACTTTCTGAAAATTCAAAAAGCACCATTGGATTCCTCATGAAATTCTAGGCCAGATGCACATAAATTTTGTCCAAATCCATAGAGAAATGAGAAAGTTAAAGGCTTCACGTAAATTGCCAAAACTTGCCTTGCCTTGGCCTTGGCCAGGCCTGAAAACAAGGCACCCCATATATACACATGAGGTGGTTTTGATACACGGATGTATCACCACCTCAGTGGTAGCGCGCATGTGTGTCTGTGTATGAGATCGTGGGTTCAAACCAGACCCAGACCTTTTTTATTACACTCTCATTTTTACTATTTTTTTTCAATATTTTCATGTTTTTGTTAATTAATTCAAAAATTAATTTCTCACTCAATTTTAATTATTTTTTATTGATTCTTTTTTTGAAAATTCCCAAAAATATTAAAATATTTTATTCCACAAAAATTTTACAAAAATATTATTTATTTCATATATTTGATATTATTGTAAAGAATTATATTTTTATTTGTTTTTAGACATTAAAAATATTTCTTTCTCTTGGTTTTGCAAAATTCAAATGATTTTTAAATCATCCCATGAATGAAACATGATTTTCCAAATATAAATCCAAGATCATAACCTTTTTTTCACATGTTTGATTATTTTAATTGAATTTTTATTCAATTAAAATACATTTTAAAACCAAAATTAGGGTTTTGATCATTATCACCCTAACAAATCTTTTCAAACATTTTTGGGCCTCTATTAGAGTGTAAGACCAAATCCCTTTTTAACCAAAACCTTTTTGGGCCTCAGTCATTGTATAAGACCCACTGTGTTTTCAAAAACCTCGGCGCGATCGCCGTTTTCAAACAAATCATTTGTGCCTCTCCCTGAGTTGTAAGACCCATCACTTGTACAAAAATAAACCTTTGGGCCTCTCCTTGAGTTGTAAGACCCATCCCTTTGTAAATAAAACCTAATTTGGGCCTCAGTCATTGTATAAGTCCCGATACAATTTTTAGATCAACGGTGCGATCACAGATTTTCATTTGGGCCTCTCCTTGAGTATAAGCCCTAACAATCTTTTCAAAAACAACTTCCCTTTTGATTTAGGTTCAAATTCATAGTTGTTATCAAAACTTTCTTTAATTTCTTGAACAACTGACCATACAGCTGTTACAATGGAAGCTTGCTCGCCTGTAAGTTTTTTATCAGCTTTCATTTACATGCTTTATATATATATATATATATATATATATATATATATATATATATATATATATATATATATATATATATATATATTGCTGGAAGCTTGCTCACCTGTAAGTCCTTTTTTCATTCTGTTAAATACTTGTCATATATATATAACTGTATTGCTGGAAGCTTGCTCACCTGTAAATCCTTCTTTCATATCCTTTTAAATACTTGTCATATATCAACTGTATATATACTTGTATATCTGCCTAGAGTTTTCCCCGACAATTAAGTCTAGAATTAGATAAAGCCAGTTGATCACTCTTTCAATACAGTCAAAACTAGTTCCCCATAGGAATTCCAGATACAGTCTTGCCTTCTTTTGGGATTAAACAATATGGAACAAAGAGAAAGGCATTATTCCCGGTGAAACTTTTCTCATACTGTCACTATTAGAAATTGTCAAAGAAGTTCATTTCCCCAGTGAGGATTAATTCCCGGTGAAACCTCTCTTGAATTTCTTCAAACCCTAGAACCGTTCATTAAAGAAAGTGTTATTCCCGGTGAAACTTTTCTTGAACTTTTCTTAAGTTTGGGCCCACAGGCTTCCTAAAAGCATCCCAGCCTCCTGTTGGGCTTTGTACAAGGACCTTCAGGCTTCTTAGAAGTTCTCATGCCTTCTCTTGAGCTTAATACAAGGACCCTGAAGACCTCTTAAAGGTATAGGACATAACTTAGTCATCCTTTATTAGAGCAGTCTTTCTAAAGAGTCAAAACCTCAAACCAATTTAGGGTTGATCCTTATTCCTTAAAACACCTGCCTCCTCTTGGGCATCATATAAAGATAAATTCTTCCATACCAGTAGACTTAGACAGTCTAATCTCCTTTTGGGACCGCAAAGACATTCTCAAGTTCCCTACAAACACATGAAAAACCCTGGTCATTTTAATCAATCTCCAGTAGAGTTAAAACCTCTGTAGGTTCAAAAACTCAAACTTTCTTCCAAATTTCCGCAGCCAGGGTCAGCTTATCATCAGTATAACACTATCCCAAATCATAACCTCAAGGCATCTGATACCTCAACTTTTCTTGAACCCTCAGCAAGAGTTGATCCCCCATTTTGGACCTGCCTCTAGATCTCATTAATCCTCAACAGAAGCCAACCTCCTCTTAGGCTTTGTATAACGATTCTCCTTAGTAGAATTAACCCCAACAACACCCTTTTGTTGAGCCCATCTTCTTTCTTAAAGCACTCTCTTGTTGAGTTAACCCTTTTTAGCCTCGATCTTGGGCTTTGTACAATACAAACAAAGCACTCTCTTGTTGATTCAATCACCTTAAGGCACTCTCTTGTTGAGTCAACCTTTTTCAGCCTCTCTTAGGCTTTGTATAAAGATTTTTCCCAGCTGAGTTAGCTTTAAAAGTACTCTCTTGTTGAGTCAATCACCTTTCCATACTCTCTTGTTGAGTCAATGGTACCAAAAACACTCTCTTGTTGAGTCGGACATCTTTTTAACCCCAGTCTTGGGCTTTGTACAAGACATATATAAACTTTCTCCAACAAAGTCAAAATCTTCATAAACTCCTTTTAAAGGTTGGGACAAATATCTTCCCCAACGAAGTCAATTCCTCCCAGCCTTCTTTTAGGCTTTGAGAAATAATGTCCCTAAGCAGAATCAATCTTCTTTTTAGCCTCCTCTTAGGCTTTGTATAGTGATTTTACCCAGTAAGTTCAGCCTCAATCTTGGGCTTTATACAAGACACCTAAAAATCCTCAGCTGAGTCAGTCAACTACCTTCCAGCCTCAATCTTGGGCTTTGTACAAGACACCCAAATAAAACACTCTCTTGTTGAGTCAATATCCTTTAGCCTCAATCTTGGCAGTGTACAAGACACATATAAATTTCCCTAAACAGAGTCAATCCTCTTTTTAGTCTCAATCTTGGGCTTTGTACAAGATACTGTATAAATCTCTCCAGCAGAGTCAATCTTCATTTAGCCACAATCTTGGGCTTTGTACAAGACAGATAAAACCTCTCACCAGTAGAGTCAGTTTCCCCTTTTAGCCTCAATCTTGGGCTTTGTACAAGACAGTTAAAATATTTCCCCAGAAAAGTCAACTTTTAGCCTCCTCTTAGGCTTTGTATAATGATATCCCAATAAGAGTCAGTCTCTTTTTAGCCTCAATCTTGGGCTTTGTACAAGACATGTAAATACTCTCTTGTTGAGTCAGCCTTTTCCAGCCTCCTCTTAGGATTTGTATAAGGACTTCCCCAGTGGAGTCAATCAATCTCTTAGCTTCAACCTTGGGCTTTGATCAAGGCACACAAAAATCAACATCCCCTCAGAGGAAATCAAAAACACTATGTTGGAAGACATTTCTCTGTGTTATCACACATCAAACAAATCAAACAAACCCTAATCTCAGATAACCACTGTAAGTGGTACACTTGTTGATTCAAATATCCAAGCTATCGTCCATCTTTTATCCTGGTAAAAATCCTCTCTTTCATCTAATTGTTGTAAGCGGTAAGCCTCTGGATTATTTACATCCAAGCTACTGTCCCTCTCTTAGCATGAAAGACTCCTAAGGAAAAATGGCATTGCTCTACACTGAGTTAAATTTTTCTCCTTCAGGAAAAATCCCTCATAAAGGAAATTATGGCATTGTTGGATTCACATATCCCAGTTAAAGTAATTCTCCTTTATAATCAGTCACCCAACAGTTGTGATAAACAGACGAGATGTCTCCCTTTAGAGATAACAAATTCTCTCTCAATAAAACCTTTCAGCTTCAATCTTGGGCTTTAAATAAGACAGAAATAACCTTTTAGCTTCAATCTTGGGCTTTGAACAAGACACCAAAACATCATCTTTTCCTCCCATAGAATAGGAGGAACTACGATTGCTCTGATTTCCCTGTTTCTTTAAACGGGAATACGTATGCATAAGATTGCGAAATCTTAGCGAGCATACCAATCAAAGACTCTAGGTCCAGTACCTCCGCATACTAATAAAAAAAACTCTAGGTCCAGTACCTTCACACCAATCAAGACTGAGGTCCAGTATCTCACCAAAATCATCAAAAACTCTCTCTCTCTCTCTCTCTCTCTCTCTCTCTCTCTCATATCTCCCATAGAAGAAACCTTCCCAAATAAACACCATAAAGTATAAAAGCAGAACCTATTTGCTAACAACCTATGGATAACCACATATAGGATGGGTAATTGACAACTCTCGATTGTATAACCCGACCCCGAACTCCCCGAATCACCTTAAGCGTTTGTTCAGTTAAAAAATCGCATGCAAGGTTAGTTTTAGATAGCTTCCCTTTCCCTTCCAGCTTCACGGGATAAATAAGAAATCAGAAAGTAGCACCCCACTCCTACCATTACGGTGAGGAGACACCCATGGCGATAAGGTGGTCGCATCACCGACAAAAATCACACGCTACACTATGCAAACTGACAATCCTCTCAATGTACAGTTTCGCTAACTTCTCCAATGGGTAATCCTTTTCCATTGGAATAAAGTGAGCATATTTCGCCAATCTATCCACAATAACCCAAATAGCCTCACAATTACTCGGTGTTCTATGTAAACTAGACACAAAATCCATCGATATGTTATCCCATTTCCACTCAGGAATAGATAACGGTTGCATTAAACCCGACGATTTTGACTTCTGACAAATCAAACAAGAATACAAAAACTCTGCAATATCTTTCTTTATACAAGGCCACCAAAATAGTTTCCTAAAATCTTGATACATCTTAGTAGCACCTGGATGAATACTCAATCCGCTACGATGCCCTTTCTCAAGATTACTCTTTTTCAGCTCAACAATATCCGGAACACAAACTCTATCACGACATCTCATGATACCATTTTCACCAATCCGAAAATGACCACCTCGACCTTGATTGATCAAAGTCAACTGATCTACCAAACTCAAATCAGATTTCTGACCTTCTCGAATCTCATCAAAAATTCCACTAGTAAGCTTCAACATACCAAGCTTAACTCCATAAAGTCTCTTCACAAACCAAACTCAAATCTCGAAATTGATCAATCATTTCCAACTCTCTTACCATCATCATCAACATATGCGGAGATTTCCTACTCAATGCATCAACTACCACGTTTGCTTTACCCAGATGGTAATTCAAACCAAAATCATAATCTTTCAGAAGTTCCAACTATCTCCTCTACCTCACATTCAATTCTTTCTAATCAAAGAGATACTTCAAACTCTTATGATCACTAAACATCTCAAATCTCGAACCAAACAAATAATGCCTCCAACGCTTCAACACAAACACAACAACGGCCAACTCTAAGTCATGCGTCAGATAATTCCTCTCATGCACTTTAAGTTGCCTTGAAGCATAAGCTACAACTTGTTGATGTTGCATCAACACACCTCCCAGACCCATCAATGAAGCATCATAATACATAAAAAATGGTTCTGCCAGATTCAGAAAAATCAAAACAGGAGCTGTCGTCAACCTTCTCTTAAGCTCTTGAAAACTTTCTTCACACTTTGCATTCCAAACAAAAGCTTGACCCTTCCTAGTCAATTACGTCAACGACAAAGATAACTTGACAAATCCTTCAATGAATTTCCGATAATAACCTATCAAACCAAGAAAACTTCTAATCTCAAAAACTTATTTCGGAGCTTCCCATTGCAATACAGCTTTAACCTTCGCTGGATCAACTGCAATACCTCTATTCGAAATCACGTGGCCAAGGAAACTCACTTCTTCCAACCAAAACTCGCACTTAGAAAGCTTAGCATACAACTGATTCTCTTTCAACACAGATAACACAATCCTCAGATGCTCAGCATGATCCTCTTCACTCTTCGAATAGATCAAAATATCATCGATGAACACAACCACAAACTTGTCCAAACAAGGATGGAAAATCCTGTTCATGTACTCCATAAATACACCTGGTGCATTAGTCACACCAAATGGCATCATGGAATACTCATAATATCCATACCTCGTTCTAAAAGCAGACTTCTGAATATCTTCAGCCTTCACACGAATCTAATGATACCTAGATCTCAAATCTATCTCACTGAACACACTTACACCAACTAACTCATCCATCAGATCATCAATTCTCGGAAGTGGATACTTATTCTTAATAGTCACATTGTTCAATTGACTATAATCCACACAAAGCCTCATAGAACCTTCTTTCTTCCTTACCAACAAAACTGGTGCACCCCACGGTGACATACTCGGACGAATAAACCTCTTCTCAAGCAGATCTCAAGTTTACTCTTCAACTCTTTCAATTCCAATGCTGACATACAATATGGAGCCATCGATACCAGACTAGTTCACTACTACAAAACGCTAAAACAACAACTCCAAACTTACAACAGATTCATAACCCACTGTTGTAATAGGTTAAAATTTTTGCAGCTGATTTATAACGCCATATTTAACGACGGTAGTATTAAACAACTGTTGTAATAGGTGGTGTGTAACAAGCTTCGATTCCCAGCAACTACATTTTTTTCCATATTTTTACATTTTAAACACGGTTGAATTACAACACCGCTGTAATATGTAACACCCCCTTTCTATACCCCCAAATAATCACATAATCATTTAGGCACATATTAAAAATTCCGTCAGAGTATAATTATAAACATAGTATAAAAGAGGTATGTCACATTATACATGAAATTAAAACATTCAACACCTGCTCAACCATTGATATGCAACAGTGGGGTAACTTTGCAACAGAGGAACTTAGTCCTTACACCCACATCTCAATATTTAGAATAAAAGCGGAAAATCTAAACATTAAATAACATCAAACATATATATATATATATATATATATATATATATATCATCAAGTATTATCCACCAACATAATTCATGTTTACATAAACATTCATCAACAAGATACATGTACAAATGTATCACAAAAGAATCATATACATCCTAGCTACCCGGTGCTACATATCAGAGCCGACCGACCAAAAGAATGAAGACACGCTCCACAAAAAGACCACCAGCATACCTACTCTGCAATGCCTCATAGAGCATCATAAAACAGCAGAAGGGTGAGAAATATTTTCATAATAACAATGCATATAATTATATATCTTAGCATAAAAATACACATATTCTACATTCTCACCACAATTCATCATAACTCACTCATATACATCACAATGTATATATATACCAAACCAAGCATATTCATCAGCATACTTTCATAATTCTTATCATTCCACATAAACATACGTATCCATGTTTATTGCATCAATGCACAATTATAAAGATGATCAATGCAAATCATAGAGACCGACTCACGACTCTATGCAAATGCAATGCGGTACCGGCTCAATCATCTCAAGTTCACTCAGGAACTTATTGGAACCATCGCTCGTTACCAATGTAACTCCCCGTCGGGCCTACGATGTCCACCCATTGCTCACACCTCACATAGGCACACAATGTTTATGGATTGCTCACACCTCACATAGGCACACAATCCGATTGCTCACACCTCACCTAGGCACACAATCGTTTGTAATCATCGCTCACACCTCACATAGGCACACGACGTTACAACGGATTCTCATTAGAATCACACAACACAAGAATGTACATCATTATGCTTCACATACAAAATGACTCAAGACATTCTTGAAATGTATACAAATTCACAATATATTCATGCATTCATCTCATACAATCACATACAATCTATATACATTCACATCAATGCACTATTGTATGATTCACATCCAAAACACACATTCAAAACGGTAAAAGTCGCTAAATAACACTATTCCCGACTTTTTCGACTTATTTAATCGGCTAACAGCCCCAAACTCCTCACCATAAGAAACTACAGCTCAATAGTTATCCAACGATACCAAGAATATAAAAATCGGGTAAACGGAACTCAAGTTTCGAAAGAAAAACGAAAACGATATTTTGAAAAGTCCCATTTTTACACTTGAACTGACCGTACAGGTATGCACCCAAGCCGTACGTGTATGGCCAAACCCCGTACGCGTATCATACGCGTTTCACCAGATGGCCGTGGAAAACATGCAACCCATACCCGTATTGACCCTGAAATTCACCACCCATACGCGTATTGCCCAAGTCAATACGCGTATGGCCTGCCCCAATACGCGTATGGCCAGGCAAAATGCAGAATTTTTCTGCATAATTTTTTCTGCGTTTTCCACTCCAGCCACACCCAAATTCATCATCTAAACTCAGAAAAATACCAATTTGAAGTACAACAACATATATCAATCATGTATCAACAACAAGGAACACGAAAACATCATTTCCAACACGAATTAATCGAATTCTAACACTTTCTACACAAATGGGTTTTGTTCTATCTCTCATACAATCCAACAAAACAACAAACAAACACATACTTAATCATACATAATGACATACATTGATGAGATAATAAGATTTCACACCCTTACCCCGAATTCCAAGCTTGTTAGATGATTGTTCTTGATGGTTTTCTAGGTTTTCGAAAGTTTTCTTCTCTTTTCTCTTCTTCCTCTTTCTTTCTCTCCTTTTTCTCTCTATTTTTCTTTTCTTTCTCTTTCTCTCCTATTTCTTCTTCTTATCTCTTTTTCTTTTCTATTTTCTACTCAAATTCAATTAATTCATTTTCTCACATAATTCTATTTCCACTAAATTTCTAACTTATCATTAATTGAGAAATGTCCAAAATACCCTTCATTCTAATTTCCCCGAAAACTCTCAAAAATGGTAAAATATCATAACATGTCAACATAGCATATTAACACACCAATTTCACAAATAAAATAATTTATCACTCAATTTAAATAAAAGACTCAACAAAATGGGAATAATCGGAATCGGGGCATTACATAATACATGTAACAAGCTTCGATTCCCAGCAACTTTATTTTTTGTCATATTTTTATATTTTAAACATATATTTTATTTCTTTTGTTAGTGATACGGGAATTTAACCTCAAAATTCAAAATTCATCATTGTTTTTCTTTTAAACATATATTTTATTTCTTTTGTTAGTGTTTTTAAGTGCAAGAGAATAGTATATATAACTTTAAAAATAAAACTGTAAGAGATGAGCATATATAAAATAACATTTTATTAAGATTCCATTAAGAAGAGTACATTGATAATCATATTACATATATTTATCAATGTCAGAGCCCATAGCTGCAAATGCATCTTCATAATCCAGACATCTCTCCTCACTCCCCTCATCGGAATCATAATAAACAGTCCTCCTTTTCTTCTTTATTTTTTTCTTCTTCAGCTTCTTCTTCTTCTTCTTCTTATCCTTCCTCACCCTTAAGGCATCCTTGACGATGGCCGCTAGTTGGACCTCCTCAATTGGCACCTGACGTTCCTCATTGGTGATGTTTCTAGCATTCTCATTTGTAGAACTCATTTGTTACGAAGAATATATTATGAAGAAATGTAAAGTTGTCTATTTATAGACGAGGTTGAAGATGAAAAGTCTGATAGTTTAATGCTTGCAGTGATGATAACTTGTAAATGGTTGATATTCTGGAACGATATTTTTTGAAAAACGGAGAAAATTTTAAATCATTATGGCCAGAGTGTTCTCTACTCCGGGAAGAGTAAGGGTTATAATATTACAACGGTTAGTAATAATAACCGTAGTGATACCCCTTATACTTGGTACAAGGTTCGACTCCAGGCAAAAACATTTTTTTATTTTACGTAATTATAGAAAAATGTTGTTGCCTGGAGTAAACCTTGTACCAATTATACGGGGTATAGCTACGATTAATATAACTAACCGTTGTGATATTATTAAAATAATATATATACTTATCATTACGGTTATTTTAGAAAACCGTTGTGAAATATTTACCTATATAAGGGAATTAACTTTCTATTATTGACAGTAGCGCCGTTTCCTTCACAGCGAAACCCTAGCACCTATTTTTGGCAGCAAACTTCATATTTTTATAGAATCCGCGAGAAGAAATACAAGAAGTATGAAGCTTTTGATTTAAGCTTCTTCCTCCTTGTATTTCTTCTTGCAGAATCTAAAACTAGATGAACATGGTGATGATGTTGGCGGTAGCAAGCGTAATGTACATATTGTTTATGGAAAATAAGGTATTCTTCTACTTCAACCTTTTTGTTAGATAGTTCCCATCATCTCGTTTGCTTAATGTTGTTTTTGTTGATTGTTCTCATTTTGTGCAGATTCGACTTCAATGCTTCACAAGCAAGGTGAACTTCATTATAATGGTACAGTCCTACTTCTCAGGGTTTCGTTTCAACTTTTGGTTGTTTTGTTTTGAATACTAACTAATTTTCTTCATTGTTTCCCACTTCTTAGGGTTTGTTTCACATGGTGATGATGATGGTGGTACACACACACACACACACACACACACACACACACACACACATATATATATATATATATGAATTCATTCTGATATTGTATATGAAATTTAGTTTATTATATACTATGTATATTGTTTGTTTCACTATCCTTTTATTGAAAATGCAATAAGTTAAATTGATATAGAACATTAAAATATGAAAATTAAGATGTATTTGAAAACCAACCTTTATCATGTCAATGTTTTCCAAATTGCATCCATTTCATTCAACACATTTAATGTTCCTTAACATAAAATTTATGGTCCAATGGTCCGTTTGCTTCAATTCATCGATATCTTTTATTATAGTTTACCTCATCGTCGTCACTAATCATCGTGGTTGTTAAGATCATAATTGTTAGGATGATAAAATTGTGATGATGAGGTAAACTATAATAAAAGATATCGATGGATTGAAGGAAACCGACCATTGAACCATAAATTTTATGTTAAGGAACACAAAATGTGCGTAATGAAATGGATTTAATTCGGAAAACAGTGGTGTGTTTAAGTTGGTTTTCAAGAACAGTTTAATTTTCAAATTATATAGTTTTTTACCAATTTTAATGGTTGTATTTCTTTAATTAGGTGTATGGTAAAACAAGCAATATACATTTATATTTAATAAACTAAGGATACATTCCACAACGGTTGAGACACATAACCGTTGTGATAGTTAATATGTATGACAACGGTTGATACTCATAACAGTTGTGATAGTTAATATATATTACAACGGTTGAAATACCTAACCGTTGCAATATAACGCACATTTCCAGAATACAACAACGGTTTCCAGCCCGTTGTAGAAACAACGAACTTACAACGACAATCTATATAACAACGCCTTCGCCCGCGCCATTATATGTCATTCCCAACCGTTATTAAATAGGTTTTTCGTAGTAGTGGTCCAGGAACTAAGTCGATCGCAAACTCCACTTCACGTTCCGGCGGTAAATCACTTATCTCATCAGGAAAAACTTCCGGAAAATCACAAACAGTTGGCAAAACACCAACTTCTCCACCTTTACTAATACTCGAAGTTGCCATCAACATAAACATCTCAGTACCATCCTGCACCGACTCATCAAAACAATCTATAAGAACTTGGCTTAACTCCAAACAATTTACTGCACACACCATCTAAGCTCGCAAGACACGTCTATTCCATCCAACATGATCCCGTCTACTATCAACAAGAGATTAAGGGTGATCAGTTCCTCAATTTGTCAATAGACAGCCGACAATCATGATGGGGCATAAACCATCTTTACCAAACTTTAATAGCGTTCAACGACACATTGAGCCACTACTCCACACTTGAAGCATCTTGGAGAAGCACAAGATTCTCCCCCACTTGTTTCAATCACACTCTTGCAGACAAAGGTTAGAAAGACAAAAAAGTACCAACAGTGTTTTCACACACATGTCGCATACTTAGGGACGAACAACATTAGACAACTTGGCCGAATGGACCGACCTGCTCTGATACCACTAATGTAACACCCTTCTAAACCCCGCGGAATATATACAAATAATTAGAGTAATTTATCATGCATCCTAGATAAGGGTGTCACATATCATTTCAAAACATCACACAGACACCTGTCATGCTCAATAACACTTAAAATAAATTCATGCTTTTCATATACTTTCACATTAGATGTAGCAACGAATTTACTTCAGTCATAAATAGACATAATGAAAGTCTCATGCTTATCTCATTCATAATCATCACTTAGGCATAAAGGCCAATACTCCACATAATTCAAATAACAATAGCAAGA
The DNA here is from genome assembly GCA_022829125.1 of Lathyrus tuberosus. Classification (NCBI taxonomy): domain Eukaryota; kingdom Viridiplantae; phylum Streptophyta; class Magnoliopsida; order Fabales; family Fabaceae; genus Lathyrus; species Lathyrus tuberosus. The sequence continues at coordinate 17,760,379 of JALAZF010000006.1, forward strand.
TAAAGTAGAGTACATAAAGTATCTCTCAAAACATGAAATTGAAACAACTCTGTGTTACATGATCAGAGCATGACTTGACCCAAAATAAATAAAGAGACTAGAACAAGCTACTCCAACGGCTACCTCGTACTAGGAGCAATTCTACTCTTCGGGACCTGAGCGATGTCATGCAAACATCATTCCAACAGAAGGGTGAGAATTCACATAATTATCGAAATCAAAAGATAATATATCTAACATACAAGCATACCATAATGATTATCACACTTCAAAAAGCTTTATCAATATATTATCACTCAAGTAGCCAAACCATTCACAAGTACATACTCACAATTTCATAATTTCACCAATTCATCAATTTCACATATTGCACATAATCTCATATCTCAAAACATATACACAATGTGACTCAATGCAAGACTCAAATGCAACTCATGCATGTGGTACCAATCACTTATTATTTTTCGGTTTTTACATTAAACCGGGTCCATTCCCTAGACCAATAACACACAAAAAGCTCATTCTCTAAGCTTTCAAACCCCGCTCTAGGTTTGGGACAACTCACTAGCTCCCACGGAACTAACAAGCATTGCCTCTTGACATAAATGATGCGTGTGCAAATTTCAACAACCATACGCAATTAAGACCATACTCTAATCTTAATATTCATGCATATCTTCAATAATTCATCACACTTGAATTACCACACATTTGCACATACACACATACTCAAAATCATAGCATTCTTGCTTCAACCATTACCATCACACTTAGCAAGCAATTCACAAAGTATCAACACAATCCAACCTAAATTCACAAAACACACATCATTGATTAAATATAAAATAATTAATCCATCATCATTAATTGAACTCAATATCCATATACTAACTAAAAATAAAATATTAATAATTAAGTAGAAATGTATTATTAATATTATTATTTTTAGTCATTAGTTATCCTAATAAAATTATATATATAGTAAAACATTGTTACATTAATTTAATATAGTTTCTTGGTCTTAAGAATTTATCACTTTTCATTTGATAAAGAAAAATAAGGTGCTATAGTTCCTGACATGGGCAAAAGCAGATGGTGCTGAATCAAAATTACTTTTCATATGGATATCAACCTGTTGGTGTATATGGAGGAATCGAAATGCAATTCTATTCAAAGGGACTGACATTGCAGAGAAAGATATGTTGTTTGAAATCCAAATGATAACATGGAAGTGGAGAAAGAAACAGAAAATGAAGGGATATGAGGGGAGTTTCTATGAATGGGTTAAGATGCCTCTAGCATTACTATGAAAGCAACAAGTTTTTGAAACAGGATGTTCTTTGCATATAGGATTTATATGTTAATCTTCTAATTAGTCTTATATGAGGCTAATGTAATTTGTTCATTATCTTTTGCTTTCTTTGTTCTTTTAGTCGTGTATATGGTTGGACTATTAGAGCTTAGAAAGGTCTCATTCATTTTGTAATTGGACTAAGTTACCTTAATGAATGAAACTTTGATTATTGAAAAAAAAAAGGTGTTATAGTTCCCATTCTCACTAATTCTCACATTTCCATTCAAAACAAGGGGAGTTTATCGCCACTGTTCACAAATTACATACTATATCACCTTTCTCTAGTTTAAGTACAAATTGCTACAGGGACTATGTAAAAGAAAACGGCAATTCCGTTATGCTAATAAGTGGATACGCAGGAATTACATGAATCTATCATACGGTTTATGCGTTTCTACAGTAAGCAATACATTTCTAATTCCATGTTCCAATTTACAATTAAAGTGGCATGTAGCTACAGGATAAATTGATATGCACCTACCACATTTTTTTAGCTTCAATTATACACTACAATAACTTATTACTTGCTATTAAATTATCAATTCCAAACAAATTTAATCATCATATATTTAAGGATTTATCATCAAAATCTGATAATTAAAAATCATAAAATTTAGGGATTTCATCCTAAATATGTTTCTACCCATTATACACTATCAAAGAATTCCAATAGTTATATAAAAACTCAACTTTACCTTGATTTTTCTGGGATTCTTGGATTTCTCTTAGGTTCTCTTCTCTTCCCCTCTTTCTCTCCTTAACCTCCTTTCCAACTTCTAACCTTATTCTATCTCTTCCTCTTATTTTATCATTCTCACAACTTTCTCATAATTCTATTGGGCTTACTAACCCACTCTCTCACTTTCTATTCACACTCCCAATCTAGGCTCATTCACTAATTCTATATTTTATTCTACCAAATAAAATAAATCAATTAAATCAATTAATTGAAATAAATCAAATAATTCAAATAAATCCAATAAATCAAATATGCATAAAATCACTCAATTAATTAATATAAATAAATAGTTACTAAAATTGGGGTGTTACAACTTTCAATTTCTTGGTCTGATGATGAAAGTGAACCTGAGGATGAATCTGCTAAACTTGTAACTACCTTAACTGGAAGGTGGGCTTCTGATGAAGACTCCAGTGATGAAGAAATTCCCTATGATGAATTGGTTGCCTCCTACAAAGAATTGTGCATCAAAAGTGAAGAGGTTTGTCAATTAGGAGAAAAGCAAAAGAAGATTATATCTCAACTACAAGCTGAAAGGAAGAATGTCTATCTATTATCTATGGTGTGCAAAATGAGGTGATCTCGTGGAATTTCAAACTTGAAAACATGACTAAGTCTGTAAGAATGTTAAACTATGGTTTTGATATGTTAGATGAAATTCTTCAAGTTGGGAAGGTAGTTGGAAACATGAAAGGGATAGGTTTTAATTATCAAGCTTCCAACTAATAGAAAATCTCATGTGACAAACTTTGTCCCTCCCAAAAGGAAGCCCGAGCCAATGATGTCTAATCAAATGTCTCAACATCGTGCCAGACATCAAAATACTCAAACTGGAGGAAAGTACTTGCATTGGAGATGTCATTTCTATGGTAAATTTGGCCATGTAAAGCCTTTTTGTTTCAAAATGTATGGCTATCCAAAAAGTCCAACACAACCTAGGGTGAATCAGGCAGTGGTTAAAACTAGACAAAAATGGATACTCAAGAAAGTACTACTTGTCTTATAACTCATACTTCTCTCAGAGCTTCAATAAGAGAAGACTGGTAGTTTATAGTGGTTGTTCTAGACATATGACTGGAGTAAAGAAGTTTCTAGTGGACATTAAGTCCCACTTCACCAGTTATGTTACTTTTGGTGATGGTGCCAAGGGTGAAATTAAAGGTGTTGGAAGACTAGGATGTACAAGATTCCCTAGTCTTGTTAATGTGCTCCTTGTAAAAGGACTGACTGCTAACTTGATAGGCATAAGTCAGTTGTGTGATTAAGGTGTGAAAGTCAATTTTACTGAGTTTGAATGTTTGGTCACTAATGAGAAGAATAAAGTACTGATGAGGGGATTCAAATCTAAGTATAATTGTTACTTATGGACACCTCAATCAATAAATTACCCCCCCCCCCCCCCCCCCCACACATGTTTGATATCCAAGGAAGATGAAGTCCAGCTGTGGTACCAAAAGCTTGGTCATTTGCATTTGAATGGTATGAAGAAGATTGTATTTACAGAAGCTATCACAGACATCCCTAAGCTTAGGATAGGGGAAGGAAGAATTTGTGGTAAGTGTCAAATTGGAAAGTAGACCAAGATGTCACACCCGAAGATCTAACATCTAACTACTTCAAAACTTTTGGAACTTCTTCACATGAATTTAATGGGCCATATGCAAGTTGAAAGCCTTGGTGGAAAGAGATATGATTATGTTGTTGTTGATGATTTTTCAAGGTTCACTTGGGTGCACTTCATCAGGGAAAAATTAGATGTTTTTGATGTCTCTGAAGAATCATGTCAAAGACTTCAAAGAGAAAAGGAAAGTAAAATTGTCAAAATTATAAGTGACCACGGAAAGGAGTTTGAAAACAATAAATTTGCTGATTTTTTATCCTCTGAAGATATTAGCCATGAATTCTTTTCTCCCATAACTCCTTGGAAAAATGGAGTGGTTGAGCGCAACAATAAGACCCTTCAAGAATAAGCTTGAGTCGTGCTTCATGCTAAACATCTACCATATCATTTTTGGGCTGAAGCAATGAATACTGCATGTTATATTCATAACCGAGTTACCTTGGGAACTGGTACTTCAACTACACTCTATGAGCTATGGAAAGGAAGAAAGCCTACTGTCAAATACTTTCATGTTTTTGGAAGTAAAAGCTACATCTTGGCTGATCTTAATCAAAGAAGAAAGATGGGTCCCAAGAGTGATGAAGGAATATTTCTAGGTTACTCTACAAACAGTATAGCATATAAAGTCTTCAATACCTGAACCAAAGTTGTAATGGAGTCTATTAATGTTATGACTGATGACTCAACCATAGAAAAGAATCCAGATGTCAAAAACGATGTTGAAACATCACCTCAGATGAATGATACTTTAGAAAATATGGTTGATGTTGAAACCAACCATGAAGTTGCAGATACTGAGGATGATAATAGTCAAGACAACAAAGGTCCCTCTATCATAATTCAGAAAGATCATCCTAAGGAAATCATTATAGGAAATTCTAATGAAAAGATTATCATTAGATCAAGGGAGGTGGTATCCAACTCTTGTTTTGTTTCTAAAATTGAACCCAAGAATGTGAAAGAGGCTTTAACTGATGAGTTCTGGATCAATGCCATGCAAGAAGAGTTAAGTCAGTTCAAGTGGAATAAAGTTTGGGATTTGGTTCCTAGGCCTGAATGAACAAATGTCATTGGTACAAGATGGGTTTATAAGAATAAATCTGATTAAAATGGAGTTGTCACCAGAAATAAGGCCATACTTGTGGCTTAAGGATATACTCAAATTAAAGGAGTGGATTTTGATGAGACTTTTTCTCTAGTTGCTCATCTTGAATCCATAAGACTTATGCTAGGAGTGGCATGTTTACTAAAGTTCAAGCTATTCCTAATGGATGTGAAAAGTGCCTTCTTGAATGGTTACTTGAATGAAGAAGTGTATGTTGAACAGCCTAAGGGGTTTACTGATCCTACTCCTAAGGCTTGGTATGAAAGGCTGACAGAATATCTTTTCAGTAATGGGTACAGAAAATGAGGAATAGACAAGACTCTGTTTGTTAAAGAAAAGGATGGAAAACTTATTATTGCTCAGATATATGTGGATTGCATTGTATTTGGTGGGATGTCAGACCAGATGGTCAAACATTTTGTTAAACAGATGCAATCTGAATTTGTGATGAGTCAGGTATGTGAATTAACCTATTTTCTTGGACTTTAAGTGAGACAAATGAATGATTTTATCTTCATCTCTCAAAGTAAGTATGTCAAGAACATAGTGGAAAAGTTTGGAATGGAGAATGCTAGTCACAAGAGGACACCTTCACCTACTCATTCTAAGCTCTCTAAAGATGCAAATGGTGTTAATGTGGTTCAAAGTCTGTACATAAGCATGATTGGTAGCCTGTTGTACCTCACAGCTAGTAGACCTGACATCACATTTGATGTTGGTGTTTGTGCAAGATATCAAGCTGAGCCCAAAACTAGTCACATCAATAAGGTGATGAGGATTATGAAGTATGTCAATGGTACAAGTGACTATGGTATGTTATATTCTCATGGTTCTGATGCAATGCTTGTTGGATATTGTGATGCTGATTGGGTAGGTAGTGTTGATGATATGAAAAACAACTTAGGAGGGTGTTTCTTTCTAAGGAACAACCTTATATCTTGGTTCAACAAGAAGCAGAATTGTGTGTCCATATCCACTGTTGAGGCTGAGTATATTGTAGCCGGAAGCAGTTGCTCCCAACTTATTTGGATGAAGTAGATTTTAAAAGAGTATAATATCAAACAAGATGGCATGACATTATACTGTGACAATTTGATTGCTATCAACATCTCTAAAAATCTCGTTCAACATAGCAGGACAAAGCATATTGACATTCGTCATCATTTTATTGGGGATCTTGTTGAGGAAAAAATTGTTACAGTTGAACATGTGGCCACTGAGAAGCAACTGGCTGATATTTTCACCAAAGCTTTGGATCCAAATCAGTTTGAGAAACTAAGAGGTGACTTGGGAATTTGCATTTTTGAGGACTGATAGCAATTAGTTTTATTGAAGAAGGAAGCCAGGAAGAGGAAGATAATGCTACTGGTGATATCTCATATGCATTTGTTGTTGTCCAATTTATGGATAAAATGGGGGAGTAATGGTGATGTTGTTGTTGAATTAATATGTTGTAAGGGTCTTTGTGTGAAAATAAGAATGATTTAGGGGGAGAAGCATGAGAATGATTTCTTTCTCTGTGTTAATTTATTTTATTTAAGCTTGTGTCTGTCCTACTATATGTGGGAAGTGCTCTAAAAGGCTCCTTGAGGGGGAGTGTTTGTGGTTCTATGTGACAAGGGGAGTAAAGACTTGAATTGGTGATAATGCAATTCAGGGGGAGTTTGGTAGTTTCGTGCTTAGGGCTTTCTAAGTGTGTTTGTTGTGATTATTGATGTAATGTCAAACTGGATGTCTTGACAATGTGTTTTAGTTTTTTTTGGAGGATATTGGTGTATGAAAGTTTATTTCTTTCTGTATGTTTTTATTTTTGTGAGGTTGGGTTTCTATTTTTTTTCTGCTGCTTGTGCCTCTGACATGTCTTGGTATTATTTTTTGTTGCTGCTTCTGTGTTTGTTTATGTTTCTCCAGTATTTCAGACAAAGGTTGTTTTAGCCAAAATTTGTCAAAGGGGGAGATTGTAAGTTCCGTGTTTTTGGGATTGACAGCAATTTTGTTAAAAAAAGTATCACAGCAATATGTTAAGCAAGATGTCTTGACATGTTGGTAAGACATCATTGATGGTTAGCACGATGTCGTGACATTTTATACCAGGTGTTAGGGTTTTATGTATTTAGATGTTTTTTTTTAAGTGTGAGATTCTATATGGTTTCAGTTCACACTCTGTCCCATTCCAAGGAGGGTTATTTTAGGAACATCAGTTCAGTGCCAGAAGTGCATTTGTTTCATAAAAAGGATCTTGGAGACATTTTAGGAAACTTTCTATTTTGTTCCTATTTTCATGCAGAAGATTTGTAGTTGCTGTTTTGGAGATGAGTTTTATTTAAATAAAGAGCCCAAGCCCATGCTGGCCTGAAGATATAAAAGAGTTATTTTAAACCTAATAAAGTATTGAAGTCGTGTGTTGAAAGAAAAGTTTTAGGGTTTAGTGTGTTTTTCTTATTTGTGGTCTACTCTTATATCACTTTGATATCTGAGTTGGACAATGTTCATTGTGCATTTGTGAGCCATTCATATACCTCTTAGGTGCTTGAGTTTGACTGTGTTTGAGTTGTAATCACTCATAAGCTTTTAAGCAAGAGTGGATTTTGTGTCATTGGAAGTGTGTATTCTATTGTTCATTGTTCTTGGTTTTATCATTGTGTCGCACGTCGAAAAATAAAAAATACGACCCACGCGCGAAAGACGCAGAAGAAATTGCGGTTCAACAGAGTCACCCCCGAACTTTATTTATCCCAAAAGAGGGAAATTAAAATATCGAGAAAACCTTTTAAAGAGATAAGAACATGGTCGTCGCAACCACATTCTGGGTTCGGGAGTCGGTTATGTGAGAGAAAGGTATTAACACCCTCTCACGTCCGTTATACTCAATGGGAACCTCTTAATTCGAATTGTGATGAACGTTAGCTAAGCTTATTTGTTTTCTACTAAACGATATGATGCAAAATGATACGATAAAAGGGAAACGATGCTAAGGGGGAAATAGGTGGTTTTAGGATAGGGTGCTCGACAAGGATTGGGGCCCTTGTTCCTACGTATGCTCATTCAGACAAGAATGAGAAATCAGAGCGCTCGTAGTTCGACTACGGGGAAGGAGGGGGAAGACGCAGAATGATGGAAAAAGATGGTAGTGTGCTCGCCAAGATCATCGCAATCTTGTGCCTACGTATCTTACATTCGAATGAATGAAGAATTAGAGCATCCGTAGTTCGTGGAACTATGACTGAGGTTTGGTGTGTTGAAATTTGGTTTGGATGACGATTACTCGAAGCTTAAGAAAGGCTCCTCGGGCTAAAGTAATCGGGAGAGTGAGTCAAAGGCTTGACTCTCTCTCTCTCTTCATCTAAGTGATTGAGAAAAAAGGTTTGTTTGGAAAGATTACAATTTTTTACACACGAGTAAGAGAATTCGCACCCAAACAATTGAGGACAAAGATAGAAGACTCCATCCCCCTCCTATTTCACTTTGGAAAGAAGTTGTGTTTGAAAAGTGTTTTGAATGACGAATGGTTGGAAGATATTTTGAATGCTGTCGAGTTAGATGTCTTTTAGAGGCGTCAATTGTCCACACACGAGTAAGAGAACTCACACCCAAACAGTTGAAGAGAGATCAAAGGCTCAATTCCCCTCTTTTTCACCTTGAAAAGAGTTTCAATAGTTGTTAATCATTTTGAAGTTTGATTGAGAAAATCTGCTTGATATTGGATCAAGGTTTTGTTTGTACTTGCGCGCGAAGAAGTTGAAAATAAGTTGATTGTGAGGTAAAAGGCACTCAGCTTAAAAGTTTGTTCTGAAAATGGTTCGAGGATGAATCAAGAGTTTGCGAAAAGGTGTGAATCGATCCTAGTCCCTAGGGGTGCTCCTAGTAACGAAATCACGATGAAATGTGCGAGAGTGTGCATTAGGTTGATGGTGAATACTAAAGAGCAATCAACTTACAGAGGGTGTTTTGAAAATGGCTCGACGACGAATCGAGAATTAGTTTGAAATGGTTTAGTCTATGCTAGTCCCTAGGGGTGCTCCTAGTAAACAAACCACAATCAAAAGCAAGTATAGTGCGTACATCGGAATGGGAGCGGGGTACATATAAGTTACACGGGATTGCACGAAATAAATGGGGTCATTGTAAGGTAGCCCAAGAGGAAGCGGTGTATGTGCAAGGTGTCCTAAACTAAGCCATAGTCCATTCTAGGGTTTCTGTACAAAGTCCAAGTTCTGTCGCTCGAAAATGCAACCAACAGTCCACCAATTTAGTCTTTAAGGGTTTCGATATTTTTAGTGTGTTTTTGAGTAATGAACAAGATATGGACAAGTATGATAAGATGATAATATGAACAGATGAATAATATGATCAAGATAATATCAACAATAATATGAACAATAAGATAATAAGATGAATAATAATATGAAAAAGATATATTTACCGAAAAGTAAATCAAGAGTATATTGAGCAGAAATTAAAGTTAGTGGTTCGTGATTAATCGTTAATTGTCATTGTATCGGACGAATCAGGTCGAATTTTGCACTAAACCATCGTAGCACAATCTATGACGAAGATCATACTATAGGAGGCCACACAAGTATGATATTTATGCTAAAACATGATGGAGAAATGATATTGTGAATCATTCTCAACGAAATCGTGCCACACGAAAAGAAAAGCGAACGACCTCGTCTTAATCACAAACTTTCGTTGATTAATCGAAGGTAACCTATCACGATCCTAAAGTATAGACAATGATCTCAATGATCATTTTCTACAGATTTGAAACCATGAAGATTAAAAACCTCAATCAACCAACATTTATGATATCAAAGACTTCATATACCAAACTAGAAAAGAAAATCGAAATGGAAATAAAACCGGTCTCATCTTAATCAAGATTTTAAATCGATAAATCAACAATCTATGATATTAGACTTTCATTGACCAAGATTGAAAATAAAATCGAAGATCCAAAAACGAAATGCAAATAAAATAAAGATACGAACCATTAAATATGAAGAGGTTAGGGTATGAATTCATAAATTTAAACAAAGTTTAGAAAAATAATTAAAGTGAAAACTATTAAAACAAAACAAAACAAATATTAAACAAATTGAGGAGGGGGAGAAAAAATGGGAGGTTCCTATGGGCTCAAAGCCCATCACCTCTCCAAAAAGAGCTCGGTGGAACATCAAAAAATGGAAAACGGGCTACGAACCCACAATTTAATCCACATGCCTTCAAAACAAAGCAAAACTTTCAGTCAAAGTCATCAATCAGCACGGTTCAGGAAAAGAAAAAAACAATAAATAAATGGTTCATTTTGTCAACTATGTGAAAAAGAAATTAGGTCAAGTGAGCCTTAAGCTTTAGAGTCATCATCACCCTTATTTTCCAAAGCAAACAATTTGAAAGAAAAAAAAAACGTAAACGCAGAAACTAAATCAACAACATGTGTTCAACAAATCGCAGCGCATAAAAAATAACGTCTTGTTCAACCCAACCTTCTTTTCGCGAATGGAAATCTTCGTCACTTAATTTGGTTTCGAAACTCTCCTCTTGCTTCGATTTGCTCGTGTGAGATATTGGATCGAACTCTAGTTTTAGCATGTCGTCGAAGTCCGCTCACATGCTCTTGTCGAAGACCTACATGTTGTAGTCGAATTGTGTTCTAGTATGTAGGAGATCGAATTGGGTCTTGTGTTATGGATCCAATTGTTTAAGTTAGCTTGTAATGGGTCATTGTTAAAAAGCCCATTTGTTTAGTATGTTAGGTTTATTATAAATAGCATACTAGTCTCTCTTCCTAAAGGATGACAAAACCTTATTTGGTTGAGAGAGGTTAATTGTTGGTATTCAATTGTAATTTTTAAACCCTATTGAGAAATTGAATAGTAAAATAAATTTAACCAATTCTCTATTCTTCTTCCTCTTTTATCTTCCTTTGTGAACCCTAATAGGGTTTCAGTTGTTTTCCCTTTGTTTTTCCTTGTTAACCCTAACCCTTGCGTGTTTCTTGCCCATAAAGAAACTGTTAATATTTTGTTTCAAGGTAACATTTTTCACAACAAATTGGTGCGGTGAGCGTGGAGAAGATGCATTCAACAGAGTATGAGATTGAAAAATTCACCGGAGTGAACGATTTCGGTCTGTGGCGCTTGAAGATGAAAGCCTACTAGTTCAACAGGGTTGTTTGGAAGCGTTGAAGGGAGAGGCGGCCATGGATGTTGCGTTAATGGTAAAAGAAAATACGGCCATGATAGAGAAAGCCCACAGCGCAATATTATTGAACCTTGGTGATAAGGTTCTTCGACAGGTATCAAAGGAGACTACGGCATCGGGGTTATGGTTGAAACTTAAAAGTTTGTACATGACCAAATCTCTGGTGAATCGACTCTACCTGATGCAAGCTTTGTATTCATTCAAGATGATTGAAGACAAAGTTTTGGCTGAGCAGTTGGATATGTTCAACAAGCTGATTCTTGATCTTGAAAATATTGATGTGAAGATCGATGACGAAGATCAAGCACTGTTGTTGCTGTGTGCTTTGCCCAGAACACATGCTCACTTTAAAGAAACTCTCTTGTATGGAAGGGATTCCCTAAGCTTTGAAGAAGTTCAATCATCATTGTATTCTAAGGACATGAACGAACGAACGGAGCATAAACCTTCGATAGTTGGTGAAGGTTTAGCCGTTAAGGGAAAATTCTTGCGAAAGGATGGTAAGTTCGACAAAAAGAAAGGTAAAAGTCAGCAGAAGACTTATATGGTGAAACATATGGTATTCGATGTTATCACTGTAAGAAGGAGGGTCACACAAGAAAGGTTTGCCCTGAACGCCTAAAAGATCGTGGAGGTAAGGATAATGGCAACGCAACCATTGTTCAAGATGACTTCGACTCATCTAATGTCCTTGTAGTTTCAAGCGGCGACTCAAGAAAAGAGTGGATTATGGATTCAGGTTGCACTTGGCACATAACTCCATACATAGAATTTTTCGAGGAGCTATGTGATCAAGATGGTGGATCGATGTTGCTGGGAAACAACAAATCCTGTAAAATTGCAGGTATTGGATCTGTGAGATTCAAGCTCCATGACGAGTCAATAAGGTTATTGACTGAAGTCAAGTATGTACCTGATTTGAAGAGAAATTTGATTTCTCTTAGTGAATTCGGCAGGAAGGGCTATGTTTTCCAAGGAGATAAAAGTGTCCTAAGAGTCATGAAGGGGTCGGAAGAAGTCTTGAGAGGCGTGAAGAAACAAGGCTTGTATACCCTTGAGGCTTAGGTTATATGTGGTTCGACAAATATTGCATCCACGAAACCTGTGTCAAAGATAGAATTATGGTACATGAGATTAGGCCAAGTCAGCGAAAGAGGCCTGGTCGAATTAGGGAAGCAGAACCTGCTAGGTGGTGACAAAGTCGAAAAGTTGGAGTTTTGTGAATCTTGTGTATTTGGTAAATCATGTAGGGTGAAGTTTAACAAAGGCAAGCAAAGAACACATGGATCCCTATATTACATTCATACTGATCTTTGGGGGCCTGCAAGGAATCCTTCACACTCAGGTGCAAGGTATTTTCTATCCATCGTTGATGACTATTCCAAAAAGTTATGGGTATTCATTCAGAAGATGAAGGATGAAACTTTTGAGAATTTCAAAAGTTAGAAGGTTCTGGTCGAAACTCAAACTGGCGGAAAGGTTAAGAGGTTGAGAACCGACAATGGCCTTGAGTTCTGCAATGAAGCATTCGACAGTTACAGTGTTGAGTCTAGGATTGCAAGGCATAAGACTGTAGGAGGTACTCCTCAACAAAATGGCTTAGCTGAGAGATTCAATCGAACAATACTTGGAAGGGTTAGATGCATGTTGGTTAGTGATGGATTGAAGAAGGTGTTTTGGGCAGAGGTTGTTTCGACAGCAGATTATCTGATAAATAGATGTCCCTCGACTGCCTTGGGAATGAAGACACCTGAAGAAGTTTGGTCGGGACATCCACCTAGTCTCGACAGACTGAGAGTATTTGGCTGTGTGATCTATGCTCATATTAGGCAAGACAAGGTCGAACCTAGAGCTCTGAAATGCATGTTCATGGGATACCCTGAAGGAGTAAAAGCTTATAGGCTTTGGTGCCTAGAGCCAGGTCATAGGAGGTGTATCACCAGTCGAGATGTAGTTTTCAATGAAGCTGAGATGGTTTTCAAGAAAACTGATGATGCTGACGAAGAGCTAGAACAGGGAGAGATTCCTGTTGAGGTGGAGCGTGTTGATGCTAAATTGCGTACCCCAGATGAAGTTGAGGAAGAAGCAAAAGATGCTGTCGAAGATGAGGAGACTGATAATGACTACCTGCTAGCAAGAGACAGGCCGCGGAGAGTCATCAAACCACCTTAGAGACTTGCGTATGTAGATCTTATAGCTTATGCTTTAATCTCTACAAGTGAGGTTCTCGACGAAGAACCTAGAGACTATAAGGAAGTTATGAGGAGTCGAAAGAAGACTGAAGGTCATGGATGATGAGATGAAATCTTTTCATGATAAAAACACTTGGGAACTGATCAAGAAACCTGCAGGATCCAGGTTAGTCAGCTCTAAATGGATTTTCAAAGTTAAGGAAGGAATCGAAGGAGTGGCATCGAAGAGATACAAGGCAAGATTGGTCGCTAGGGGGTTCACTCAGAAAGAAGGTGCCGACTTCAATGATGTGTTCTCTCCTATTGTGAAGCATATGTCCATTAGAATGTTGCTTGCCATGGTGGAACAGTTCGACCTTGAACTAGAACAGATGGATGTGAAGACTGTGTTCTTGTATGGCGATCTAGATGAAACAATCCTGATGAGGCAACCTGAAGGGTATGTAGAAAAGGGGAAGGAAGATTATGTGTGCAAATTGAAGAGATCTTTATATGGACTGAAATAATCTCCTCGACAGTGGAATAGGAGATTCGACAAGTTCATGGCACACATAAGTTTCATTAGAAGTCAGTTCGACCACTGTGTTTACTTCAAATTTCGACCTGGTAATTCATTTGTTATTTTGTTGCTTTATGTGGATGATATTTTAATAGAAAGCAACAATGTCGAAGATGTAATGAGGGTGAAGGCTGAACTCAATAAGGAGTTTGACATGAAGGATCTGGGAGCTGCGTCTAATATTCTTGGGATTGACATCCGGAGAGATAGAAAGCAGTCAAAATTATGCTTATCTCAAGAGGCATACCTACGGAAGATTCTCGAAAAGTATGTTATGTCAAATTCAAAGTCTGTTGTGATCAGTGTCCCAGTACTGATGTCGAAAGAGCTTATATGAATAGCATTCCATATGCTAATATAGTGGGTTCTTTGATGTATGTTATACTTTGTACTAAACCTGACATTGCATATGCAGTAAGTCTTGTAAGCAGGTACATGGCGAATCTTGGAAAGGCTCACTGGCAATCATTGAAGTGGATTTTAAGGTACATAAATGGGTCTCTGAATAGAGTCCTAGTTTATGGTGGAGCCGTGGGTGAAGATAGTAAAGCAGCAATTGAAGGATATGTCGACTCTGATTATGCAGGTTGTATGGATTCCAGAAAATTTATTTCTGGATATGTATTCACTGTGTTTGGGACAACAATCAGTTGGAAAGCAATACTTCAGAAGGTTGTTGCCTTATCAACCACTGAAGCGGAGTATATCGCCCTAACTGAAGCAGTAAAGGAAGCATTGTGGCTTGAAGGTTTTACAAAGGAGCTGAAACTCAAGGTCCAGTTATCACTGTTAAATGTGATAGTCAAAGTGCAATACACCTGTCGAAGAATTCAGCCTATCATGAGCGAACCAAACACATTAATGTGAGGCAGCATTTCATCAGAGGGCTAATCGAGCGTGGAGAAGTCCAAGTGCTGAAGGTTTCGACAGATCATAATGTTGTTGATATGATCTCCAAGACGTTGCCCAGTTACAAGTTTTTTCAATGTATGCAGTTGATAAAGCTGCATGAAGAAAGCTAGTTTATTTCTTGAGGATATAAAGTTAGATCCAAGGTGGAGATTTGTGAGATATTGGATCAAACTCTAATTTTAGCATGCCGTCGAAGTCCGCTCACATGTTGTTGTCGAAAACCTACATGTTGTAGTTGAATTATGTTTTAGTATGTAGGAGATCGAATTGGGTCTTGTTTTATGGATCCAATTATTTAAGTTAGCTTGTGCCCTAAGTTAGCTTGTAATGGGTAATTGTTAAAAAGCCCATTAGTTTAGTATGTTAGGTTTATTATAAATAACATACTAGTCTCTCTTCCTAAAGGGTGACAAAACCTTATTAGGTTGAGAGAGGTTAATTGTTGGCATTCACTTGTAACCTTTAAACCCTATTGAGAAAGTGAATAGTCAAATAAATTTAACCAATTCTCTATTATTCTTCCTCTTTTCTCTTCCTTTGTGAACCCTAATAGGGTTTCAGTTGTTTTTCCTTGTTAACCCTAACCCTTGCGTGTTTCTTGCCCATAAAGAAACTGTTAATATATTGTTTCAAGGTATCGTTTTTCACAATAGCTCGCGCTCAGGTTTGGTTCTGATTCAGGTGGGTTTGTTTCATTTGAACTCTCTTTCGTTCTGTTTCAATTGGTTCGTTCTGCTCTTCTTCTTCTCTTTCTGTTCTCGATTCGTGGGTTTTTTATTTGTGGTTTGAATTTGAAGGAAGGGTTTGAGATGTGTTGAAGATTAAGAAGTTGAGGACGGAGAGGAATTGGGCAGCATGAGATTTGCTTTTAAGCTTGCAGATGAGATTGAGAGTAAATTCGTATTTATAGGAGAGTTGAGGAATTTGGTTTGAGTCGTTTTGGTGATATTCTAAGCGTTTGGAATTTGTTCACAGTTTGTTTGGAATGTTCGTATTGTGCTTTTATCCTACAGGTTTGTTTTGGATGTTGTGTGGGGTCACTGAAGGCTGTGAGGTTAAAATTGTGAGGAGCATCTTGAATTATGATACGATTTAATGGTTGTTTTGCAGGTTCGTGAGTTGTGGGCTGAAAAGAATTAGAATTATGATGCGTAACCTTTTGCAAAGTTTTGTGTGGGTCGATTTTGTGTTATATGCCGCGTGAATTACATGGTTGTGTGGAGTCATATACAACTTGTGAGTTGTGTATTGGAATCATGGTGCTATGTGTGAAATCATGTTGTTTTTGTGAACAAACTTGTGTATGGACTCATGCTTCTTGGTTTGGCAATTGGAATGGTTGGCTTGTGAAGCATTTTGTGGCTGAGTGTTGTATTGAGTTTGATGGCTGTTGTGTGTATGGTTAGTCTATTATTGGCATAAGTTGGAAAAAGAACTTTGGGTATTCAATGATGCAGGTCAGTTTGTGAATTGATTGGAAAGGTAAGATGTGTGTTGTGCGTGACATTATTTTGGAAAGTGACTTGTTGCCTTTTTTTAGTAATTTGTGTTGTATTTGGACTTGAAAATGGGCCTTGCCATTTCATGTAGGACTTGTAGAAAAAGTATTGTAATATTTTGTCATGGGCTTTCTCATTTTATATATTTTTTTATTATCTTGTAACAAACCATGGGCCTTCAAATAGACTTTAGAATTTGGACATTCTTTATGAATAGAACTTGGAAAATTGGCTTGTATTTGAACTTTGATTTATAAAGAACAATACTTGAAACACTTCTTTTGGGATTGAAAAACATGAATTGTTGGACTTTAGGTAATGACATGGACTTGTATGAATACGAATCATGTTTTTTAAACAATGACAAAGTGATGGGTGAATTGGAATTGAATCCAAATTTTGGTTCTGGAATTATGATGGGATAATATTGACATGAAACCAAGTGAATGATGACCTTTTAAAATCATGACTCAAAAAATGAATTAACACCAAATTAAGCCTTAGATGGGATTCGCATGATAATGCCTTGTATTATAAGTCACTTCCATGAATCAATCTTGACTTTACCTTAAAATTAGATTCTTGAAAGTAAAATTGATCATGAATCCTTCTTGGACTTGAAATGAATTAAAAAGAAACCACCACTGAATTAATCCTTGAACTTTGAATGAATTGGAGCTTTTAATCAACATGAATTCATATGAACTTATTACCAACATTAGAACCATTGTGAACTTATCTGCATCAATCCATAGCTTGTACAATTTATATCAATGCCATTTTGATTGTGAATGAACCAAAAACTTCACTTTGAAGCACAAAACCCTAATTGAACCCTGATGGTTCTCAATCATGAAGCACCTGCTTTGTTATAGTCTAAGAACCTGATCCATCCATAACAGACTTGAATTGGCACACAACCCTAATTAAATCCTCAGCCACACTTCACCTGAATCAATGCACCCTGACCTTGATGAGACAATGAAAGCAAGATATTTTTTTGGATTTTTTTCGTAACTATCAGTGGACGGATGTACAGATGAAGGTAATATACAAGTAGGACAAATTTGGGGTATGACACATTGTTGTGTGATTGAAGGGAAGTGGGAGGGGTCTCATATCTAGGAGTGTCTTAGATAGAAATAGCACGAGTAGTGATTAGGTGAGAAGATTGTAAACCGGAGGTTGTTTTCTTAGGCTTCAAACTAATACTATTATAGTGGATTCCCTTCCTGACTTGGATGCCCCCAGATGTAGGTGATGTTGCACCGAATTGGGTTAACAATTGACTGTATTATTTACATTCAGCCACTTACTTTAATTGCATAATTGTCTGTGTTGCCATACTATCTTGATCCCAGTGTCGTGACATCTTACTCGGTATCCGGTGTCTGATTACAAGAATTTCACCCTTATATTTTACTTTTCATGTATTTTCTTTAATCTAATTTTCATCTACTTTATTCAATTATTTTCTAAAAAATGTTGTTTAACTTTGATTTAGAACATAACTTTGTTTTAAATTGTCATTTTCAAGCTCCCACAATTCACCCCTCCTCTTGTGTGTGGAGTCACACGTCCAGTAAGTGGCGTCATTTATTAAATCCTATTCAAAAACTAATAATCTCAAGATGAAGATGACTTCTAACTCCTTTTCTAACAATAGATCTTTCTTAATCACATATCCACCGTTTAATGGTGATAAGTTTGAGCTATGGAAAGCTATATTTAAAATATTCATTCAAAGTTTAGATTTTGAATTACGGGAAACAATAATGAATGGTTTGTTTATCTTTACTCACCACATAAATGGAGAAGTAGTAGATAAACCTGATTTTTTTACCATAGTGGAAAAGAGAAAGTTTAAAATTGATTTCAAAGCAAAGAATTTTTTTGTTATGTCTTTAAGTGACATTTAATTTCTCTATGTTTATTTATTGTAAATCCGCCAAGAAAATGTGGGACACTCTTGACATAATATATAGAGTTTCTGCAAGCATCAAACAAGAGCGAATGAGCACACAAGGCGAAGAAGGTGAACTTTTTATTCATAGTATTTCTCTAACTTTGGAATATTATAAATAATATTAGAACTTTTGTCACTAACAAATATCTAAGAGTTAAGAATTTGATTCACAAATCCGATCTAATCCGTAAATCAAGAGATAGGAGTGTTGATGACAATTAGGAAAAATAAAAGAAGGAAGAAATTGAACTAATTTGTTCAATTACTTGAATATGAAGGCATAAACTCAAAACATGAAGAATCCTCAGCAACTTCATCAAACTCCTACCAGACAACTCCTATGGTTTCCTTAAAAGGAACATACTTAGTAGTTGAACAATCTTAAAGGAATTCAACATCGAATGAAGAAACTTCTTCTATAAGAGGATTTGAAGAAAAAGAAGAAGAAGAAGAATCAACCTCAGGAAGAACCTTTGAAGAATCTTCTTCTACTAAAGAAGATGAAGTCTTCTTGAAAGCATCTCACAAAGAAGACGAGCATAAGGTAACAAGCTACCATACAAGTCTTTGTTTAAACTAAGAACTAAGTTAATTGAAGAGAATGATAAGATTAAAAAACGTGACTTAGACCTTAAGGATTATCTTGAATTTCTATAGGGGGTAATGAAACAATTAAAAATAAAATGACTAGTATTAGAATCTCATCTAGAACTTGTGATACTTGTGTCTCGTTGAAAAAGGAAGTAACATACTTGCATGAAACTCTAAGTAAATTGACTGAGGGGAAATAAAACATTGACTTGATTTTATCAACTCAAAAGCCTTAAATAAAACCGGGTTAGGGTAAATAGAAAGAAAGTTAATCAAACTTTTTATAAATGCTCTAATTGTAATAGACTTGGCAATTTAGAGCCATTTTGGTATGATAAATTAAAGAGGTATAAAGTTAGTAACCCTAGACTATTCAGATCTACTAATACACCTGGATTCAAGAAAGTTTTTGTACCAAAGGTGAAACAATAATATGTTTTGCTAGGATGCTTTGCAACTTTTATGAAGCCTTATCGCATATTAAATAAAGTTGTGCATAGAAAACAGTATATTGTCAAGTATACAGTGGTGTTTGATTTAAAGTCTTTAATCCAAGGATGTTTATTAATGGTGTATATCAACGATCGTGATCATAGCAAGTTTTCGCTAAGAATGATCTCAACATTTATGATCTATGATAACCTGTTAACCTCTTAGCAGATTGAGAAGATAAGTTTGTGGTGGACATATATATCTTGTAATTTAACTAACTCTCATATCAAATGATAGAGAAGGACATGCCACATTGTGTTGACATTCCCTCGAAAAGGGGATGTTTTATCAAGGTTATTTGGCAACCAAGGTAGTACACTACCTTAAAGATTGAATGATTGGAAAAACTCTGATTGATCCTTTAAAATAGTGTGTTTAATATTTTCTCATCAATAAAAATATTTTTGCTAACCAAATAGATGAGTTTTCTAGTGTTTTCTAGAAATGGGTGAAAAATAAGATGGCAATGGTACAAAAAATGAGAAAGTCGAAGCAAAATCCAACACAAGGCCCAAAAAGCACTAAGAACACCGCCTTGTAAAAGCCTAATAGATTTGGGTCCTAAGCCAATCGATTGAATCACCTTGGTGCTTCTAATTTCAACTAGAATCTGATAAGAACTTTCCCCCCAAGTCAATAAAATTTGTGCATTAATGAAAATTTATCAAGATCTCTAAATATTTGAAGACCCAATAGATTGGTGTCTCAACCAAATCGAGTTGACATGCAATTTTGGGAAGATTTTATTCATAATCCTCATTGATTTTATGCTAGTTTTACAAGCCCAAATTCGCCAAAGGCTTCACTATAAATAGATAACCTCTTTACATTCTTTTGCATCTCATATTTTTTTCTCTATTTTTGTTTTCTTTTTTGAGTATTTTTATTCACCATAAGTATCATCATGGCATCATAAAAAAGCCACCTATCTAAAGATACATCATCAAAAATATTTTTTCATAAAGGGAATTCTAGAAAGAAAGAAAGATAATGACCCACCGGAAAGTAATTCAACAGTTTTTTATGGAGGAGAGCTTCATGAGAGGCCAAAAACCATATATCCAAATATGTAAGGATAAATGAGAGAATTCTTCACTTAGGTACATGATATAATTTTTGAAGTAGGATGGAAAGCATATGGTAAGAGAAGGAGGTGGTGATACACACTTAGTATCAGAAAGGAAGTGAGAGGCGAATACATAGGCCCTTTTTTTCCCAAGCCTTTTGGGCCTTAGGGCCATGGAAATTCTATTCACACCCTATTTTTCCTTTGCCACCCCTCCTAATTCAGGTGAAATAAGGCTAATGGGCTTGGACCAGGCCCTGCGTGATTGATTAATTTCTGCACCTTGTAATCTTTTTTTTCACCTCCATCCTGTTTTAAATATTGTCACCAGAATCTTGATTGATTTTAAATTAGATTTTGATAGTTACTTCTAGATAGATTTTAATTGAATTTTTTGTAGAATTGTAATTTATTTCTAATTAGAATGTTGATTGTTCTTTTAATTAGATTTTGATTGAAATTTTTTAGTAGAATTACAATTGAAATTGTAATGCTATTAAAATCGTGATTGATCTTTTGTTGATTTCTTGAGTATCTTAATTGCCTTGCCTTGTGGATTGTTGTGATTCTCTTGAAGAATTGTGATGTTGATATTGATGCATGTGATAGGTATTCAAAATTTGATATGTTTGTTGTCGCTACGTGAAAAACAACCGACGAAGACATAGAGTTGTTATTGTTCAAGTGGTGAGGTTTAGTGCAGGTTGCAAGTCAAGTTTGACATATTAAAGCATGGCTGGTGTGGTGCAGCGTTGTAGCAAGGCTGGTTTATTTGTGTGTTGTGTTTTGGTTGAGTGTGGACTGTGGACACTGCGGGTGGTACCGTGTTGATGCAGGTCGTGGTACGGTCGTAGCTGGTTTTTTGGAGGGTTTGCCTTTTGAAATAGGTGTGTGTAGCAAGTTTTTGTTGAAACTTTGTGTGTGGCTGATGAAAGGTATTGTACGAATTTTTTGGGAATTTGCTACTTGGGCTAAAGGCTTATTCTTTGTAATAAATTTTGTGTAACAAGAAAGGGTGATGGATTTATTTATGGACTTCGACACTTTGTAGAATGGACTTTTTGTTGTAATCTTGTAATGAGAAAGCTTTTCCTTTTTCTAATGTGATGGATTTATGAAAATGAATTGGAGAACATATGAAATGGAATTGGGTTTTAATTAATAAAAAAAAAAGAAATGGATAATGTTTTGTTTGGAATGATTTATGGATTTATTTGGATATTGGATAGAAAATGTAATTTTGATGAAATGGTTTTTTAAGTGTGGATAAGAATGGTTTAAAAATGGATATCAAATATGGTCCAAATATTTATTGAAAGAAAAAGTTAATTGGATTGGGAAAAGTGGTTATGGATTGAAAAATGGACATAAAAAAATGGATTTAGATAATAGATATTGTGAATATGGATTTGGATCATTGATTTAAATTGGATATCGAATGGATTTTAAAGTTGGTTGAAAAAATGGATAAATAACAAAATGGATGAGAATGGTTACGGGACTGGACATGGGTTTTGTAACGCACTTGACAAATGAACTTGAATGCCATAACTCTTGAATTAAATCAAAGAAGATCCTCCTTGAATCAACTTCTAATTAATGACATCACAACCTTAAATCCACCTTGAAATGACTTAAACAACTATTTTGACTTTTAATGGTTCTACAACCTGATTGTACCTAACGACCTAAACTTGACACAAAAACCCTGATTTGACAATCTTCAGATGTAGGGTACCGATCCATGACAAATCCATCTTTAGAATGAAACAAACTCCTCTTTCTAGTCCAAGATCAAATCACACATAATTGAATTGAAACAAAACTACATATACATTGAACCTGCTAGCCTCATGTAAACTTAAATTAAACGACACGTGCTCATCTTGAATAGAAGAAAACATGAAACCCTAATCTTCGTGCTTTGAGTGCATACTGATGAAACAATGACTTGATGAGAACCAAAATCCTGATTTAGAATATTTCCAATTAAGCCACTGATGAAACCTTAAACAAATGACACCCTTGAGGAAACTCAGAGAAACTGACGTTGTGCTTTGAAAAACCTATGATAGAAATTGTTCATGGTGATTGAAAATCCAACAACTTTGCCTTAAACTGAGTACAATAACCAGATAAAATAGCCTCTGAACAATGGAAATTCAGACCAATAATAAACCTCTGATCCCATGTTCTAAGAACCTGATGAAATGTGGGATTATGCTATAGATGATTCAAAATGCAAGTTTGAAAATGCCCTGGTCAAAATTTGGGGTATGACACTTGTATGCTTGAGTGAATTCATATGATGATGGCTGATCATTCTTTTGCTATGACTTATGAGTGAAATGTCTTGATGAATCATGTTGATGCTTCTCGATGCATTGGTTCATTACCTTATGATTCCTTTTAATGATTCTTTGACATGTCTTGAACTTGATGCTTGTGATTGAATTTTGCTTTGTGATTAATCTTCCTTAATGATTGAGGTGCTTGATGTCATGTTATTGTTTACTTGTTTGCTCCACATGCTCCCTTAGGATTGGTTTTAGTCCAATTTAATTAAGTCTTTTGCTTGATTAAATTGAATTAAAAATTAACATTCCTTTAGGTCTTAAACTTTGGCAAGACAACATTAGGTGTAGATTTCCCCTTGTAATTCCTAACTTTAGGTTCATTTTGTATGATAACACTAGGAGAGAATTCCCTTCTGTTATTTCATCCATTCCCTTTTCTTTTAAAAGACAAAACCTCTTTTTTCTTAATCAAATTCAAAAATACTTAATGGTACATATCACAAATAATTTCAAAACTAAAGGAAAATGTACTCAAATACCCCCAGCCTTGAGGGACCATTTGGTACATCTCCTAACAAAACACTTCAACAAACTCAAACCTTTTTGCCTTTGGGATTTTCCCTTTAAAACCCTTTTAGAAAGGGCATGCTATTTATGTTCTACCGCAAACAAACTACGTCTAACTGCTAGAATGTGAACTTAGCATCGTCCATAAGAAAACACCCAACAAATCAAAATTTTCAACAAGACCTATGGAGTTCTGATTCCCTTTGGGATACGTAGGCACTAGGTTGCAAAACTCAGACGAACTCAATAATAAAAACTTTTTTTCCCAAACAATTCATTTGCGCATTCCCTTAGAAAGTAAGTCTCTAGATATACACACCCTTTGACTAGAACAACCAGAGTGGACCCCGTTGAGTAAAACGGACGTGAAAGGTGCTAATACCCTCCCCTTGCGTAATCAACTCTCGAACTCAAATTTGGTTGCGAGACCATGTTTATTCCTTTCTGAGGTTTTCTCAATGTATTTTCCTTTCCTCATTGGGATAAATAAAGTTCGATGGCAACTTTGTAATTTTTCGCGTAGCGACTGATAAAGAGAAATTGTATCGTATTTTATGGCTCATTATGCATTTGTTTTGTTCATTTTATTCGAGTTTTATCAGCATTTAATCGTGTTTTATGTGTTTTGCAGTTGATAGCTTTGTCTATGGAGAAATCGGGCACAAGATCAGAAAATAGCAAAAAAGAAAAAAATTCAGCAAAGAAGTGCAGAATTCTGGTTCTTACTGATATGGCGTTCGCCATCCCCAGATGGTGTTTTCCATGAGAAGCATGCCATGTCAATTAAAAAGGCCAAGACCATGGCGAACGCCATGGCCTGGTGGCGAACGCCATGGATGCGTAGTTACAGAAATTCAAAACTGCAACTCTCATGGGCAGTTTTGATGGGCCATTTTCCCTCCACTCCTTTTTGCACGTTTTGATAGATGCCCTTGGGATTTTTCTCTATATATACCACCTTCCACTTGTGTATTTGATATCTGATTTTAGACGCAAAAGCTCAGTCGAATTCTGTTTAGGCATAAATTTTCTTTCAAAGCGACAATTACTCACATCGAGGAATTATCGCAAATTTCTTTGTATTGTTTTGCTGCTGTAATCGTGATTTCAAACAAGGCTCCAACACTTTCGTTTCAAATTAATTCAGTATTTTCTTTACAGGTGTTTATTACTTTCATTTTGCAATTTACTTTCTATTTTGATCGTGCTATGTGTTTCACCATGATCATGTATGTTATAAATGTCGAATTTTTTTGCTAAATTCCTTTTTTTTTTTAGAGATAGAGCTAGAGCTTGGCTCCAGTCTCTACCATCCAACTCTATCACTACGTGGGACGAGTTGAAGAAAGTCTTATTAGCCCGATACTTTCCGCCGAGCAAAACTGCTATGTTAAGAGCCCAAATTAACGGATTTAGGCAAAAAGACAATGAATCTCTTTTCGATGCTTGGGAAAGATACAAGGACATGTTAAGGCTATGCCTACACCATGGACTTGAACAATGGTTGTGTAGCGTATGATTTTTGTCGGTGACGTGACCACCTTACCGCAATGGTTGGAATTGGTTGTTACTTTCTGATTTCTTATTTATCCTATGAAGTTGGAAAGGAAAGGGAAGCTATCTAAAACTAACCTTGCACGCAAGTGTTTTCTTTACCAAATGCTAAGAGATTGGGGGGTCTGGGGTCAGATTATACAAAGGGGAGTTGTTAATTACCGTGTATATATGGTTATCCATAGACTTTCTTTGGCATATTCAAATACTTTCTGGTTTTTACTTTTATAGGTTGGGAATGTTTAGAGAGTGTTTTTGTTGTTTTTGGGTTTTCTGTTGTTTTTGTGAAGGTACTGGACCTGAATTTTTTTATTTGTGTGCTCGCTAAGATTTCGCAATCTTATGCCTACGTATTCCCGTAAAGATAACAGGGAAATCAGACCAATCGTAGTTCCTCCTATTTCTATTGGAGGAAAGATGTTTGGTGTCTTTTTTAAAGCCCAAGATTGAAGCTAGATAAGCATTTGTGTCTTGTTCAAAGCCCAAGATTGAAGCTAAAGGTTTGACTGAGAGAGAATTTGTCATCTCTAAAGGGAGATATATCACCTGTTCATCACAGTTGTTGGGTAATCATTTATAAAGGGGAATTACTTTAACTGGAATATATGGAAACCAGCAATGCCATAATTTTCTTTATAAGGGAGGTGTCCTGAAGGAGGAAACTTTACCTCAGTGTTGAGCAATGCCATTTTTCCTTAAGAATCTTTCATGCTAAGAGAGGGACATTGGCATGGATATAAATAATCCAGATGCTTGCCACTTACAACAATTAGATGAAAGAGGAAGTTTACCAGGATAAAAGAGGGACCACGGCTTAGATTTTTGAATCAACAAGTGTGCCACTTACAGCAGTTATCTGGGATTGGGTTTTTTGATGATTTGTTTTGATGTGTGGTGTACAGATAAATGTCTTCCTACAGAGAGAACTTTTGACTTCCTCTGAGGGGATGTTGGTTTTGTGTGCCTTGATCAAAGCCCAAGGTTGAAGCTAAAAGGTTGACTCTACTAGGGAGTTTTATATCTGTCTTGTACAAAGCCCAAGATTGAGGCTGAAAAGAACTGACTCTTCCGGGGAAAATTTTGTCTGTCTTGTACAAAGCCCAAGATTGAGGCTAAAAGATTTGACTCTACCGGGGAGAGGTTTTATTTGCCTTGTACAAAGCCCAAGATTGAAGCAAAAAGGTTAATTAACTCAGCTGGAGAATATGATCTGAAAAGCCCAAGATTGAGGCTAACTCTGCTGAGGAAAAATCATTATAAAAAGCCTAAGAGGAGGATGGTTTGGGGAAATTCTTATATGAAGCCTAAGAGGAGGCTAGCTTCTGCTGAGGATTATTGAGATTCAGAGACATGTCTAAATTGGGGAATCAACTCTTGCTGAGTGAAGAAGGGTTGAAATATCAGATGCCTTGAGGTTCTGATTTTTCTGAGGGTTTATTGGTGGTAATTTGACCCTGGCTGGGGAATTTAGAATGAAAGTTTAAAGATTGAGTTTTAAAACCTATGGAGGTTTTAACTCTGCTGGAGATTGATGAAGTGATCAGGGTTTTTCCTATGATTTTTAGGAAACTTGAGGGTTTCTTTGAGATCCAAGAGGAGATGAGACTTTCCAAGTCTTCTGGTATGAAGAGGTTTACTCTTAACTGGAGGATGATCTTTGTATGATGCCCAAGAGGAGGCTGAGCGTTTAAGGGATGAGAATCAACCCTAAACTGGTCTGAACTAGTAGAGATGACTAAGTTCTGTCTTATACCTGTAGGAGGTCTTCAGGTCCTTGTACTAAGCCCAAGAGGAGGTTGAGAACTTCTAAGAAGCCTGATGGTCCTTGTACAAAGCCCAAGAGGAGGCTGGGGATGCTTTTAGGAAGCCTGTGGGTACAAACCTGAGAAAAGTTCAAGAAAAGGTTTAACCGGGAATAATCCTTTCCTTAGTGAATAGTTCTAGGGTTTGAAGAAATTCAAAAGAGGTTTCACCGAGAATTAGTCCCCTTTGGGGAAATGAATTTCTTGTACAGATATTTCTAAGTTGTGACATTCTTGAGAAAAGATTCACCAGGAATAATGTCTTTCTCTGTTCCAGATTAAATAAGCCCAAGAGGAGGCAAGACTGTATCTGGAATTTCCTATGGGGAACTAGTTTTGACTGTGTTAAAAGAGAAACCACTGGTTTGATCTAAAACTAGGCCTAATTCCTGGGGAAAACTCTAAGTAAGTATATACAGGCATATATACAGATGAAATACATAAGTGTTAGGTGCGTATTTGACCTAAAAATGACATATCTTTCTTTGCACTTTTTCCACTCTTTTCTCATATTTTCATTAGTTTTAATAATGATTGTTGTTGTTCTTCTAAACATTGAGAATATACCTTTGGTGCTTTAATGTGTGTGTTATTGTGCAGGAAAAGGCATAAAATGATCAAAGTTGTAAGACACAAGAATTGATGCAAACTGCCAAAGAAAAGAGGAAAATAGAAGAAGGTTCGCTTTGCGAACCCTGGCGAATTGCTAGCGAAGGTTCGCTTTGCGAACAGCTAGTGAGGTCCCAGCGAATGGACCCAAATTTGGACAGAGGAGAAATGAGCTAAAATTCGCTTTGCGAGCTTGAAAGCGAGTGTTCGCTTTGCGAACATTCCTTCGCATTACGAACTCACGAGAATTTTTGGGTTCGTTTAACTATTCAGAGGCACCTGAAGTGCCTATTTTTGCCATTCGTTGTGCGAATGAAGTTGTTCGCTTAGCGAACATGAAAATTCCTGATGTACTATATAAGTAACTTTTTAGCTTTTTAGGAACAATCAGAATTTTGAAGATAAAAACTTGTAAATAAAAGATCAGAGCTTATATCTTTTCATTTCCAAGGGAGAAAAGGTAGGATCTTTGATTTCTTGTTGGTGTTGGATGTAATCTCTTGATACCTTATGTATTTCATCTAATGTATGTTTGTGAATATGTTTTAGTTCTCTATTTTTTGTTGTCTTTGATTGATTATTTGTGGTCTTGACAAAACCTTTACAAATCCTTGATCTTAGATTTTCATCTATCAATGAGTAAAAGTTTTGACATGGTTTTGTGAATTGATATTCATTTTATCTTTTGTTGTATTGTGTTGATTAAGTAGCATGGCTAGCATGAGTAGTATCGATACGGTATTGCGAGGATGCGTGATAATAGTGATGAAGAACAGTATTCACATTCATTTGACAAATTAGTTGAATACATGTAAAACGGGTCAAACGTGTGTACGTATTCTGATCGTTGGCATTTTATATGAAGTACTCATTTATCTGATGTGGGTGTCATCTTTGTTTACCTGTTTATCTTTGATTTGAACCGCTATAGACTTATACTCATCAGATCTGGATCTAAGATGATTATCTGTTTTGTTCTGAACTCTAGAGATAGATTTAGGCTTAACACTTGCGTGAGTATCAGCTCTTAATGCTCTGTGTTGGTTTTTGTTGCGTAAGACATCACCAATGAAGCAATACGGTCGAACTCTCGACGTTGTGTTAGACATAACCTCTGTCGTGGGTGATACGTGAGGATATTAGGCGAATGATTGATTTATGTATAATATGATTAGAAGAATACATGTGTTATCAATTGATGAGATCCAATTCCAACAAGGCTCCGTTTATAATTCAGTCTTTATTTTATATTTTCCGTCTTTACATTTTCTGCATTTTACTTTGGTTCCTTCTTAAAACTAAAACTTTTGAACCATGAGCTTGGAAACATAGAAACCGTCGAATGGCATTCTTTCCCTCGCACTGATCCCTGTGGAGAACGACAAAACTGGGTTACTTACATATTTTTGCTTGCTGCTATTCTTGCCTCAACAAAATGGCGTCGTTGCCGGGGACCGGTGTTTAGATATTGAATCGCATCGCGATAGTTTCTATATTTTTTAGCTTTGTACATTTGTTTATATTATATGTATTTGTTTTCCTTTATGTTTTCTCTAGTGTGATCAGGAATGATGAGAACTCCTTCTAGATTGGTTGCTATTTGTATAAAAGTATTCAATGAAGCTTCGACCGAGTCTGGATGTTGAGCTTTGAAAGTATGAGAGGTAAATTATATCGCTTTATAGAATGTTAGAATGATTTAGGAATTTTGTGCTTTGTGCAAATGTGTATTCTTGTTTCATTTTTCAACTTGTTGGAATGCTTGTTTCAGTTAGGTCCAAAAGCTACAAATTGTGAGAAACCTCCATTGTTCACTATATGCTAGGATGACTGATAACTTTGTTTAATTCATTTGATTCACGCTTTATCTTTTGATTATTGTGATTTTGTGGAAGCATTAGAAATGATCAAGGCATTTGATTATATTGAGCACAACCGTATCCAAAAGTACCTTACCCGTGAGTAGTGAGAATTCGTTAGCCCCTTTGAGCCTAAACAGTTTAGATCTCATTTTAGTGATGAACTTGGTTTATGTATATAATTTGAAAGTTTAGTTCATCATTGAATTTTGTGAGGTTCTAAAAATTTCTTCTTGAACCTTTGAACATTGTTTTAATTTTGTTTCCTTGCCTTAAAAAGCAAGGAGCATTCACTTGAGGTTTGGTTGAATTTAAGTTGGGGAGATTGAAAAAGAAGACTGGTAAGTTGCTAAAACTTTTGAAAAATTTCAAACAAGCATGAGAAGAAAAAGTGTGCATATGAATGTGAAAAACAAAAGAAAAAGAATGCTTGTTTGAATGAGAGAAATAGAGAATGAAATAATTGTGCATAAGGAAGTTTAAGAAGGTTGGTGATAAAGGAATGAAAATGGTGAATGAAGTTGTGATGTGTAAATACCATGTATAGTGAATGTTTCTTTTTGCATCGGAAATTTCGATTCAATGGCCTTTAGAAATGTCCCTATGTGGTGAACCTGACCAAGCTACAACATTTAAATCCCTTAGTGATCTTTTTGCTTCCATATTTTCATTTTTGATTGTTAGATGTTGTATGAATTGGATTGCTATTTGAATTGTTTGTCGGGTGAGTGAAATTTCCCCGCGGTTGCAAACGCGTCAATTTCTTCATTCATACTTTTGAAGAGGAGTGTTAGAGTGATTCAAGTATGAAAATTTAGTTGTTCTTTGAACCATTATGATATTTGTTTAAGAACTTAATTCTTTGTCGTTGTTCGATTCTATTGAGTGGTAAACGTTGCTTGTGCATATTTTCATGCTTGACTTTGGTTTAATCTTATATTTGAGCAAATCCTCTTGTTTCAATGAGGGGCATACTTTGCTTGAGGACAAGCAAAAATCTAGTTGGGGAGAGTTGTTAGGTGCGGATTTGACCTAAAAATGACATATCTTTATTTGCACTTTATCTACTCTTTTCTCATATTTTCATTAGTTTTACTAATGATTGTTGTTGTTCTTCTAAACATTGAGAATATACCTTTGGTGCTTGTAATGTGTGTGTT
Source organism: Lathyrus tuberosus (assembly GCA_022829125.1). Lineage (NCBI taxonomy): Eukaryota > Viridiplantae > Streptophyta > Magnoliopsida > Fabales > Fabaceae > Lathyrus > Lathyrus tuberosus. Next base: position 17,790,530 of record JALAZF010000006.1, read on the forward strand.
ACTGTGCAGGAAAAGGCATAAAATGATCAAAGTTGTAAGACACAAGAATTGATGCGAGCTTGAAAGTGAGTGTTCGCTTTGCAAACATTCTTTCGCATTGCGAACTCACGAGAATTTCTGGGTTCGTTTAACTATTCAGAGGCACCTGAAGTGCCTATTTTTGCCATTCGTTGTGCAAATGAAGTTGTTCGCTTAGCGAACATGAAAATTCCTGATGTACTATATAAGTAACTTTTCAGCTTTTTAGGAACAATCCGAATTTTGAAGATAAAAACTTGTAAATAAAATATCAGTGCTTATATCTTTTCATTTCCAAGGGAGAAAAGGTAGGATCTTTGATTTCTTGTTGGTGTTGGATGTAATCTCTTGATACCTTATGTATTTCATCTAATGTATGTTTGTGAATATGTTTTGATTCTCTATTGTTTGTTGTCTTTGATTGATTATTTGTGGTCTTGACAAAACCTTTACAAATCCTTGATCTTAGATTTTCATCTATCAATGTGTAAAACTTTTGACATGGTTTTGTGAATTGATATTCATTTTATCTTTTGTTGTATTGTGTTGATTAAGTAGCATGGCTAGCATGAGTAGGATCGATACGGTATTGCGAGGATACGTGATAATAGTGATGAAGAACGGTATTCACATTCATTTGACAAATTAGTTGAATACATGTAAAAAAGGTCAAACGTGTGTACGTATTCTAATCGTTGGCATTTTATATGAAGTAGTCATTTATCTGATGTGAGTGTCATCTTTGTTTCCTGATTATCTTTGAATTAAACCGCTATTGACTTATACTCTTCAGATCTGGATCTAAGATGATTATCTATTTTGTTCTGAACTCTAGAGATAGATTTAGGCTTAACACTTGCGTGAGTATCAGCTCTTAATGCTCTGTGTTGGTTTTTGTTGCGTGAGACATCACCAATGAAGCAACACGGTCGATCTCTCGACATTGCGTTAGACATAACCTCTGTCGTGGGTGATATGTGAGGATATTAGTTGAATGATTGATTTATGTATAATATAATTAGAAGAATGCATGTGTTATCAATTGATGAGATCCAATTCCAACAAGGCTCTGTTTATAATTCAGTCTTTGTTTTATATTTTCCGTCTTTACGTTTTTGGCATTTTACTTTGGTTCTTTCTTAAAACCAAAACTTTTGAACCATGAGCTTAGAAACAAAGAAACCGTCGAATGGCATTCTTTCCCTCGCACTGATCCCTGTGGAGAACGACAAAACTGAGTTACTTACATATTTTTGCTTACTGCTATTCTAGCCTCAACAAAATGGCGTCGTTGCCGGGGATCGGTGTTTAGATATTGAATTGCATCGCGATAGTTTCTATATTTTTGAGCTTTGTACATTTGTTTATATTATATGTATTTATTTTCTTTTATGTTTTGTCTAGTGTGATCAGGAATGATGAGAACTCCTTCTAGATTGGTTGCTATTTGTATAAAAGTATTCAATGAAGCTTTGACCGAGTCTGGATGTTTAGCTTTGAAAGTATGCGAGGTAAATTGTATCGCTTTATAGAATGTTAGAATGATTTAAGAATTTTGTGCTTTGTGCAAATGTGTATTCTTGTTTCATTTTTCAACTTGTTGGAATGCTTGTTTCACTTAGGTCCAAAAGCCACAAATTGTGAGAAACCTCCATTGTTTACTATATGCTAGGATGACTGATAACTTTGTTTAATTCGTTTTATTCACACTTTATCTTTTGATTATTATGATTTTGTGGAAGCATTAGAAATGATCAAGGCATTTGATTATATTGAGCACAACCATATCCAAAAGTACCTTACCCGTGAGTAGAGAGAATTCGTTAGCCCCTTTGAGCCTAAACAGTTTAGATCTCATTTTAGTGATGAACTTGGTTTATGTATACAATTTGAAAGTTTAGTTCATCATTGAATTCTGTGAGGTTCTAAAAATTTCTTCTTGAACCTTTGAACATTTTTTTAATTTGATTTCCTTGCCTTAAAAAGCAAGAGCATTCACTTGAGGTTTGGTTGGATTTAACTTGGGGAGAATGAAAAAGAAGATTGGTAAGTTGCTAAAACTTTTGAAAAATTTCAAACAAGCATGAGAAGAAAAAGTGTGCATATGAATGTGAAAAACAAAAGAAAAAGAATGCTTGTTTGAATGAGAAAAATAGAGAATGAAATAATTGTGCATAAGGAACTTTGAGAATGTTGGTGATAAAGGAATGAAAATGATGAATGAAGTTGTAATGTGTAAATACCATGTATAGTGAATGTTTCTTTTTGCATCGGCAATTTCGATTCAATGGCCTTTAGAAATATCCCTTTGTTGTGAACCCGACCAAGCTACAACCTTTAAATCCCTTAGTGATTTTTTGCTTCCATATTTTCATTTTTGATTGTTAGATGTTGTATGAATTGGATTGCTATTTGCATTGTTTGTCGGGTGAGTGAAATTTCTCCGCAGTTGCAAACGCGTCAATTTCTTCATTCATATTTTTGAAGAGGAGTGTTAGAGTGATTCAAGTATGAAAATTTAGTTGTTTATTGAACCATTATGATATTTGTTTAAGAACTTAATTCTTTGTCGTTGTTCGATTCTATTGAGTGGTAAACGTTGCTTGTGCGCATTTTGATGCTTGACTTTGGTTTAATCTTATACTTGAGCAAATCCTCTTGTTTCAATTAGGGGCATACTTTGCTTGAAGACAAGCAAAAATCTAGTTGGGGAGAGTTGTTAGGTGCGGATTTGACCTAAAAATGACATATCTTTATTTGCACTTTTTCTACTCTTTTCTCATATTTTCATTAGTTTTACTAATGATTGTTGTTGTTCTTTTAAACATTGAGAATATACCTTTGGTGCTTGTAATGTGTGTGTTATTGTGCAGGAAAAGGCATAAAATGATCAAAGTTGTAAGACGCAAGAATTGATGCAAGCTGCCAAACAAAAGAGGAAAATAGTAGAAGGTTCGCGTTGCGAACCCTGGCGAATTGCTAGCGAAGGTTCGCTTTGCGAACAACTAGCGAGGTCCCAGCGAATGGACCCAAATTTGGACAGAGGAAAAATGAGCTAAAATTCGCTTTGCGAGCTTGAAAGCGAGTGATCTCTTTGCGAACATTCCTTCGCATTGCGAACTCACGAGAAATTCGGGGGTGGTTTAACTATTCAGAGGCACCTGAAGTTCCTATTTTTGTCATTCGCTGTGTGAATGAAGTCGTTCGCTTAGCGAACATGAAAATTCCTGATGTACTATATAAGTAACATTTCAGCTTTTTAGGAATAATCAGAATTTTGAAGATAAAAACTTGTAAATAAAAGATCAGAGTTTATATATTTTCATTTCCAAGGGAGAAAAGGTAGGATCTTTGATTTCTTGTTGGTGTTGGATATAATCTCTTGATACCTTATGTATTTCATCTAATGTATGTTTGTGAATATGTTTTCATTCTCTATTGTTTGATGTCTTTGATTCATTATTTGTGGTCTTGACAAAACCTTTACAAATCCTTGATCTTAGATTTTCATCTATCAATGAGTAAAACTTTTGACATGGTTTTGTGAATTGATATTCATTTTATCTTTTGTTGTATTGTGTTGATTAAGTAGCATGGCTAGCACGAGTAGGATCGATACGGTATTGCGAGGATGCGTGATAATAGTGATGAAGAACGGTATTCACATTCATTTGACAAATTAGTTGAATACATGTAAAAAGGGCCAAACGTGTGAACGTATTTTGATCCTTGGCATTTTATATGAAGTAGTCATTTATCTGATGTGAGTGTCATCTTTGTTTACTTGTTTATCTTTGATTTGAACCGCTATAGACTTATACTCTTCAGATCTGGATCTAAGATGATTATCTGTTTTGTTCTGAACTCTTGAGATAGATTTAGGCTTAACCCTTGTGTGAGTATCGGCTCTTAATGCTCTGTGTTGGTTTTTCTTGCGCGAGACATCACCAATAAAGCAATACGGCCGATCTCTCGACGTTGCGTTAGACATAACCTCAGTCGTGGGTGATACGTGAGGATATTAGGCGAATGATTGATTTATGTATAATATAATTAGAAGATGCATGTGTTATCAAGTGATGAGATCCAATTCCAACAAGGCTTCGTTTATAATTCAGTCTTTATTTTATATTTTCCGTCTTTACATTTTCTGCATTTTACTTTGGTTACTTCTTAAAACCAAAACTTTTGAACCATGAGCTTAGAAACATAGAAACCGTCGAATGGCATTCTTTCCCTCGCACTGATCCCTGTGGAGAACGAAAAAACTGGGTTACTTACATATTTTTGCTTACTGCTATTCTAGCCTCAAAAAAATGGCGTCGTTGCCGGGGATCGGTGTTTAGATATTGAATCGAATCACGATAGTTTCTATATTTTTGAGCTTTGTACATTTTTTTATATTATTTGTATTTGTTTTCTTTTATGTTTTCTCTAGTGTGATCAGGAATGATGAGAACTCCTTCTAGATTGGTTGCTATTTGTATAAAAGTACTCAATGAAGCTTCGACCGAGTCTGGATGTTGAGCTTTGAAAGTATGCGAGGTAAATTGTATTGCTTTATAGAATGTTAGAATGATTTAAGAATTTTGTGCTTTGTGCAAATGTGTATTCTTGTTTCATTTTTCAACTTGTTGGAATGCTTGTTTCACTTAGGTCCAAAAGCCAGAAATTGTGAAAAACCTCCATTGTTTACTATATACTAGGATGACTGATAACTTTGTTTAATTCGTTTGATTCACGCTTTATCTTTTGATTATTGTGATTTTGTGAAAGCATTAAAAATGATCAAGGCATTTGATTATATTGAGCACAACCGTATCCAAAAGTACCTTACCCGTGAGTAGAGAGAATTCGTTAGCCCCTTTGAGCCTAAACAGTTTAGATCTCATTTTAGTGATGAACTTGGATTATGTATATAATTTGAAAGTTTAGTTCATCATTGAATTTTGTGAGGTTCAAAAAAATTCTTCTTGAACCTTTGAACATTGTTTTAATTTGATTTTGTTGCCTTAAAAAGCAAGGAGCATTTGCTTGAGGTTTGGTTGAATTTAACTTGGGGAGAATGAAAAAGAAGACTGGTAAGTTGCTAAAACTTTTGAAAAATTTCAAACAAGCATGAGAAGAAAAAGTGTGCATATGAATGTGAAAAACAAAAGAAAAAGAATGCTTGTTTGAATGAGAAAAATAGAGAATGAAATAATTGTGCATAAGGAAGTTTGAGAAGGTTGATGATAAAGGAATGAAAATGGTGAATGAAGTTGTGATGTGTAAATACCATGTATAGTTAATGTTTCTTTTTGCATCGGCAATTTCGATTCAATGGCCTTTAGAAATGTCCCTTTGTTGTGAACCCGACCAAGCTACAACCTTTAAATCCCTTAGTGATTTTTTGCTTCCATATTTTCATTTTTGATTCTTAGATGTTGTATGAATTGGATTGCTATTTGCATTGTTTGTCGGGTGAGTGAAATTTCTCCGCAGTTACAAACGCGTCAATTTCTTCATTCATATTTTTGAAGAGGAGTGTTAGAGTGATTCAAGTATGAAAATTTAGTTGTTCATTGAACCATTATGATATTTGTTTAAGAACTTAATTCTTTGTCGTTGTTCGATTCTATTGAGTGGTAAACGTTGCTTGTGCGCATTTTCATGCTTGACTTTGGTTTAATCTTATACTTGAGCAAATCCTCTTGTTTCAATTAGGGGCAGACTTTACTTGAAGACAAGCAAAAATCTAGTTGGGGAGAGTTGTTAGGTGCTGATTTGACCTAAAAATGACATATCTTTATTTGCACTCTTTCTACTCTTTTCTCATATTTTCATTTGTTTTACTAATGATTGTTGTTGTTTTTCTAAACATTGAGAATATACCTTTGGTGCTTGTAATGTGTGTGTTATTGTGCAGGAAAAGGCATAAAATGATCAAAGTTGTAAGACACAAGAATTGATGCAAGCTGCCAAAGAAAAGAGGAAAATAGAAGAAGGTTCGCTTTGCGAACCCTGGCGAATTGCTAGCGAAGGTTCGATTTACGAACAACTAGCGAGGTCCCAGCGAATGGACCCAAATTTGGATAGAGGAAAAATGAACTAAAATTCGCTTTGCGAGCTTGAAAGCGAGTGTTCTCTTTGCGAACATTCCTTTGCATTGCGAACTCACGAGAATTTCTGGGGCGGTTTAACTATTCAGAGGCACCAGAAGTGCCTATTTTTGCCATTCGCTGTGCGAATTAAGTCGTTTGCTTAGCGAACATGAAAATTCCTTATGTACTATATAAGTAACATTTCAGCTTTTTAGGAATAATCAGAATTTTGAAGATAAAAACTTGTAAATAAAAGATCAGAGCTTATATCTTTTCATTTCCAAGGGAGAAAAGGTAGGATCTTTGATTTCTTGTTGGTGTTGGATGTAATCTCTTGATACCTTATGCATTTCATCTAATGTATGTTTATGAATATGTTTTGATTCTCTATTGTTTGATGTCTTTGATTGATTATTTGTGGTCTTGACAAAACCTTTACAAATCCTTGATCTTAGATTTTCATCTATCAATGAGTAAAACTTTTGACATGGTTTTGTGAATTGATATTCATCTTATCTTTTGTTGTGTTGTGTTGATTTAGTAGCATGGCTTGCACGAGTAGGATCGATACGGTATTGCGAGGATGCGTGATAATAGTGATGAAGAACGGTATTCACAGTCATTTGACAAATTAGTTGAATACATGTAAAAAGGGTCAAACGTGTGCACGTATTCTGATCGTTGGCATTTTATATGAAGTAAGCATTTATCTGATGTGAGTGTCATCTTTGGTTACCTGTTTATCTTTGATTTGAACCGCTATAGACTTATACTCTTCAGATCTAGATCTAAGAAGATTATCTGTTTTATTCTGAATTCTAGAGATAGATTTGGGCTTAACACTTGCATGAGTATCAGCTCTTAATGCTCTGTGTTGGTTTTTGTTGCGTGAGACATCACCAACGAAGCAATACGGTCGATCTCTCGATGTTGCGTTAGACATAACCTCTGTCGTGGGTGATACGTGAGGATATTTGGCGAATGATTGATTTATGTATAATATAATTAGAAGAATGCATGTGTTATCAAGTGATGAGATCCAATTCCAACAAGGCTCCGTTTATAATTCAGACTTTACTTTATATTTTCCGTCTTTACATTTTCAGCATTTTACTTTGGTTCCTTCTTAAAACCAAAACTTTTGAACCATGATCTTAGAAACATAGAAACAGTCGAATGGCATTCTTTCCCTTGCACTGATCCCTGTGGAGAATGACAAAACTGGGTTACTTACATATTTTTGCTTACAACTATTCTAGCCTCAACAAAATGGCGCCGTTGCGGGGGATCTGTGTTTAGATATTGAATCGCATCGCGATAGTTTCTATATTTTTGAGCTTTGTACATTTTTTGATATTATATGTATTTGTTTTCTTTTATGTTTTCTCTAGTGTGATCAGGAATGATGAGAACTCCTTCTAGATTGGTTGCTATTTGTACAAAAGTACTCAATGAAGCTTCGACCGAGTCTGGAAGTTGAGCTTTGAAAGTATGCGAGGTAAATTGTATCGCTTTATAGAATGTTAGAATGATTTAAGAATTTTGTGGTTTGTACAAATGTTTATTCTTGTTTCATTTTTCAACTTGTTGGAATGCTTGTTTCACTTAGGTCCAAAAGCAACAAATTGTGAGAAACCTTCATTGTTTACTATATACTAGGATGACTGATAACTTTGTTTAATTCGTTTGATTCATGCTTTATCTTTTGATTATTGTGATTTTGTGGAAGCATTAGAAATTATCAAGGCATTTGATTATATTGAGCACAACCGTATCCAAAAGTACCTTACCCGTGAGTAGAGAGAATTCGTTAGCCCCTTTGAGCCTAAACAGTTTAGATCTCATTTTAGTGATGAACTTGGTTTATGTATATAATTTGAAAGTTTAGTTCATCATTGAATTTTGTGAGGTTCTAAAAATTTCTTCTTGAACCTTTGAACATTGTTTTAATTTGATTTCGTTGCCTTAAAAAGCAAGGAGCATTCACTTGAGGTTTGGTTGAATTTAACTTGGGGATAATGAAAAAGAAGATTGGTAAGTTGCTAAAACCTTTGAAAAATTTCAAACAAGCATGAGAAGAAAAAGTGTGCATATGAATGTGAAAAACAAAAGAAAAAGAATGCTTGTTTGAATGAGAAAAATAGAGAATGAAATAATTGTGCATAAGAAAGTTTGAGAAGGCTGATGATAAAGGAATGAAAATGGTGAATGAAGTTGTGATGTGTAAATACCATGTATAGTGAATGTTTCTTTTTGCATCGGCAATTTCAATTCAATGGCCTTTAGAAATGTCCCTTCGTTGTGAACCCGACCAGGCTACAACCTTTAAAGCCCCAAGTGATCCTTTTGCTTCCATATTGTCATTTTTTATTGTTAGATGTTGTATGAATTGGATTGCTATTTGAATTGTTTGTCGGGTGAGTGAAATTTCTCCGCGGTTGCAAACGCGTCAATTTCTTCCTTCATATTTTTGAAGAGGAGTGTTAGAGTGATTCAAGTATGAAAATTTAGTTGTTCTTTCAACCATTATGATATTTGTTTAAGAACTTAATTCTTTGTCGTTGCTCGATTCTATTGAGTGGTAAACGTTGCTTGTGTGCATTTTCATGCTTGACTTTGGGTTAATCTTATACTTGAGCAAATCCTCTTGTTTCAATGAGGGGCATACTTTGCTTGAGGACAAGCAAAAATCTAGTTGGTGAGAGTTGTTAGGTGCGGATTTGACCTAAAAATGACATATCTTTATTTACACTTTTTCTACTCTTTTCTCATATTTTCATTAGTTTTACTAATGATTGTTGTTGTTCTTCTAAACATTAAGAATATACCTTTGGTGCTTGTAATGTGTGTGTTATTGTGCAGGAAAAGGCATAAAATGATCAAAGTTGTAAGACACAAGAATTGATGCAAGCTGCCAAAGAAAAGAGGAAAATAGCAGAAGGTTCGCTTTGCGAACCCTGGAGAATTGCTAGCAAAGGTTTGCTTTGTGAACAACTTGTAAATAAAAGATCAGAGCTTATATATTTTCATTTCCAAGGGAGAAAAGGTAGGATCTTTGATTTCTTGTTGGTGTTTGATATAATCTCTTGATACCTTATGTATTTCATCTAATGTATGTTTGTGAATATGTTTTCATTCTCTATTGTTTGATGTCTTTGATTCATTATTTGTGGTCATGACAAAACCTTTACAAATCCTTGATCTTAGATTTTCATCTATCAATGAGTAAAACTTTTGACATGGTTTTGTGAATTGATATTAATTTTATCTTTTGTTGTATTGTGTTGATTAAGTAGCATGGCTAGCACGAGTAGGATCGATACGGTATTGCGAGGATGCGTGATAATAGTGATGAAGAACGGTATTCACATTCATTTGACAAATTAGTTAAATACATGTAAAAAGGGTCAAACGTGTGAACGTATTTTGATCCTTGGCATTTTATATGAAGTAGTCATTTATCTGATGTGAGTGTCATCTTTGTTTACTTGTTTATCTTTGATTTGAACCGCTATAGACTTATACTCTTCAGATCTGGATCTAAGATGATTATCTGTTTTGTTCTGAACTCTTGAGATAGATTTAGGCTTAACCCTTGTGTGAGTATCGGCTCTTAATGCTCTGTGTTGGTTTTTGTTGCGGGAGACATCACCAATAAAGCAATACGGCCGATCTCTCGACGTTGCGTTAGACATAACCTCAGTCATGGGTGATACGTGAGGATATTAGGCGAATGATTGATTTATGTATAATATAATTAGAAGATGCATGTGTTATCAAGTGATGAGATCCAATTCCAACAAGGCTTCGTTTATAATTCAGTTTTTATTTTATATTTTCCGTCTTTACATTTTCTGCATTTTACTTTGGTTCCTTCTTAAAACCAAAACTTTTGAACCATGAGCTTAGAAACATAGAAACCGTCGAATGGCATTCTTTCCCTCGCACTGATCCCTGTGGAGAACGAAAAAACTGGGTTACTTACATATTTTTGCTTACTGCTATTCTAGCCTCAACAAAATGGCGTCGTTGCCGGGGATCGGTGTTTAGATATTGAATCGCATCGCGATAGTTTCTATATTTTTGAGCTTTGTACATTTTTTTATATTATATGTATTTGTTTTCTTTTATGTTTTCTCTAGTGTGATCAGGAATGATGAGAACTCCTTCTAGATTGGTTGCTATTTGTATAAAAGTACTCAATGAAGCTTCGACCGAGTCTGGATGTTGAGCTTTGAAAGTATGCGAGGTAAATTGTATTGCTTTATAGAATGTTAGAATTATTTAAGAATTTTGTGCTTTGTGCAAATGTGTATTCTTGTTTCATTTTTCAACTTGTTGGAATGCTTGTTTCACTTAGGTCCAAAAGCCACAAATTGTGAAAAACCTCCATTGTTTACTATATACTAGGATGACTGATAACTTTGTTTAATTCGTTTGATTCACGCTTTATCTTTTGATTATTGTGATTTTGTGAAAGCATTAAAAATGATCAAGGCATTTGATTATATTGAGCACAACCGTATCCAAAAGTACCTTACCCGTGAGTAGAGAGAATTCGTTAGCCCCTTTGAGCCTAAACAGTTTAGATCTCATTTTAGTGATGAACTTGGATTATGTATATAATTTGAAAGTTTAGTTCATCATTGAATTTTGTGAGGTTCTAAAAAATTCTTCTTGAACCTTTGAACATTGTTTTAATTTGATTTTGTTGCCTTAAAAAGCAAGGAGCATTCGCTTGAGGTTTGGTTGAATTTAACTTGGGGAGAATGAAAAAGAAGACTGGTAAGTTGCTAAAACTTTTGAAAATTTTCAAACAAGCATGAGAAGAAAAAGTGTGCATATGAATGTGAAAAACAAAAGAAAAAGAATGCTTGTTTGAATGAGAAAAATAGAGAATGAAATAATTGTGCATAAGGAAGTTTGAGAAGGTTGATGATAAAGGAATGAAAATGGTGAATGAAGTTGTGATGTGTAAATACCATGTATAGTTAATGTTTCTTTTTGCATCGGCAATTTCGATTCAATGGCCTTTAGAAATGTCCCTTTGTTGTGAACCCGACCAAGCTACAACCTTTAAATCCCTTAGTGATTTTTTGCTTCCATATTTTCATTTTTGATTCTTAGATGTTGTATGAATTGGATTGCTATTTGCATTGTTTGTCGGGTGAGTGAAATTTCTCCGCAGTTACAAACGCGTCAATTTCTTCATTCATATTTTTGAAGAGGAGTGTTAGAGTGATTCAAGTATGAAAATTTAGTTGTTCATTGAACCATTATGATATTTGTTTAAGAACTTAATTCTTTGTCGTTGTTCGATTCTATTGAGTGGTAAACGTTGCTTGTGCGCATTTTCATGCTTGACTTTGGTTTAATCTTATACTTGAGCAAATCCTCTTGTTTCAATTAGGGGCAGACTTTACTTGAAGACAAGCAAAAATCTAGTTGGGGAGAGTTGTTAGGTGCTGATTTGACCTAAAAATGAAATATCTTTATTTGCACTCTTTCTACTATTTTCTCATATTTTCATTAGTTTTACTAATGATTGTTGTTGTTTTTCTAAACATTGAGAATATACCTTTGGTGCTTGTAATGTGTGTGTTATTGTGCAGGAAAAGGCATAAAATGATCAAAGTTGTAAGACACAAGAATTGATGCAAGCTGCCAAAGAAAAGAGGAAAATAGAATAAGGTTCGCTTTGCGAACCCTGGCGAATTGCTAGCGAAGGTTCGCTTTACGAACAACTAGCGAGGTCCCAGCGAATGGACCCAAATTTGGATAGAGGAAAAATGAACTAAAATTCGCTTTGCGAGCTTGAAAGCGAGTGTTCTCTTTGTGAACATTCCTTTGCATTGCGAACTCACGAGAATTTCTGGGGCGGTTTAACTATTCAGAGGCACCAGAAGTGCCTATTTTTGCCACTCGCTGTGCGAATTAAGTCGTTCGCTTAGCGAACATGAAAATTCCTTATGTACTATATAAGTAACATTTCAGCTTTTTAGGAATAATCAGAATTTTGAAGATAAAAACTTGTAAATAAAAGATCAGAGCTTATATCTTTTCATTTCCAAGGGAGAAAAGGTAGGATCTTTGATTTCTTGTTGGTGTTGGATGTAATCTCTTGATACCTTATGTATTTCATCTAATGTATGTTTATGAATATGTTTTGATTCTCTATTATTTGATGTCTTTGATTGATTATTTGTGGTCTTGACAAAACCTTTACAAATCCTTGATCTTAGATTTTCATCTATCAATGAGTAAAACTTTTGACATGGTTTTGTGAATTGATATTCATCTTATCTTTTGTTGTGTTGTGTTGATTAAGTAGCATGGCTTGCACGAGTAGGATCGATACGGTATTGCGAGGATGCGTGATAATAGTGATGAAGAACGGTATTCACAGTCATTTGACAAATTAGTTGAATACATGTAAAAAGGGTCAAACGTGTGTACGTATTCTGATCGTTGGCATTTTATATGAAGTAAGCATTTATCTGATGTGAGTGTCATCTTTGTTTACCTGTTTATCTTTGATTTGAACCGCTATAGACTTATACTCTTCAGATCTAGATCTAAGAAGATTATCTGTTTTATTCTGAATTCTAGAGATAGATTTGGGCTTAACACTTGCATGAGTATCAGCTCTTAATGCTCTGTGTTGGTTTTTGTTGCGTGAGACATCACCAACGAAGCAATACGGTCGATCTCTCGATGTTGCGTTAGACATAACCTCTGTCGTGGGTGATACGTGAGGATATTTGGCGAATGATTGATTTATGTATAATATAATTAGAAGAATGCATGTGTTATCAAGTGATGAGATCCAATTCCAACAAGGCTCCGTTTATAATTCAGACTTTACTTTATATTTTCCGTCTTTACATTTTCAGCATTTTACTTTGGTTTCTTCTTAAAACCAAAACTTTTGAACCATGATCTTAGAAACATAGAAACAGTCGAATGGCATTCTTTCCCTTGCACTGATCCCTGTGGAGAATGACAAAACTGGGTTACTTACATATTTTTGCTTACAGCTATTCTAGCCTCAACAAAATGGCGTCGTTGCGGGGGATCTGTGTTTAGATATTGAATCGCATCGCGATAGTTTCTATATTTTTGAGCTTTGTACATTTTTTGATATTATATGTATTTGTTTTCTTTTATGTTTTCTCTAGTGTGATCAGGAATGATGAGAACTCCTTCTAGATTGGTTGCTATTTGTACAAAAGTACTCAATGAAGCTTCGACCGAGTCTGGAAGTTGAGCTTTGAAAGTATGCGAGGTAAATTGTATCGCTTTATAGAATGTTAGAATGATTTAAGAATTTTGTGCTTTGTACAAATGTTTATTCTTGTTTCATTTTTCAACTTGTTGGAATGCTTGTTTCACTTAGGTCCAAAAGCAACAAATTGTGAGAAACCTTCATTGTTTACTATATACTAGGATGACTGATAACTTTGTTTAATTCGTTTGATTCATGCTTTATCTTTTGATTATTGTGATTTTGTGGAAGCATTAGAAATTATCAAGGCATTTGATTATATTGAGCACAACCGTATCCAAAAGTACCTTACCCGTGAGTAGAGAGAATTCGTTAGCCCCTTTGAGCCTAAACAGTTTAGATCTCATTTTAGTGATGAACTTGGTTTATGTATATAATTTGAAAGTTTAGTTCATCATTGAATTTTGTGAGGTTCTAAAAATTTCTTCTTGAACCTTTGAACATTGTTTTAATTTGATTTCGTTGCCTTAAAAAGCAAGGAGCATTCACTTGAGGTTTGGTTGAATTTAACTTGGGGATAATGAAAAAGAAGATTGGTAAGTTGCTAAAACCTTTGAAAAATTTCAAACAAGCATGAGAAGAAAAAGTGTGCATATGAATGTGAAAAACAAAAGAAAAAGAATGCTTGTTTGAATGAGAAAAATAGAGAATGAAATAATTGTGCATAAGAAAGTTTGAGAAGGCTGATGATAAAGGAATGAAAATGGTGAATGAAGTTGTGATGTGTAAATACCATGTATAGTGAATGTTTCTTTTTGCATCGGCAATTTCAATTCAATGGCCTTTAGAAATGTCCCTTCGTTGTGAACCCGACCAGGCTACAACCTTTAAAGCCCCAAGTGATCCTTTTGCTTCCATATTGTCATTTTTTATTGTTAGATGTTGTATGAATTGGATTGATATTTGAATTGTTTGTCGGGTGAGTGAAATTTCTCCGCGGTTGCAAACGCGTCAATTTCTTCATTCATATTTTTGAAGAGGAGTGTTAGAGTGATTCAAGTATGAAAATTTAGTTGTTCTTTCAACCATTATGATATTTGTTTAAGAACTTAATTCTTTGTCGTTGCTCGATTCTATTGAGTGGTAAACGTTGCTTGTGTGCATTTTCATGCTTGACTTTGGGTTAATCTTATACTTGAGCAAATCCTCTTGTTTCAAGGAGGGGCATACTTTGCTTGAGGACAAGCAAAAATCTAGTTGGTGAGAGTTGTTAGGTGCGGATTTGACCTAAAAATGACATATCTTTATTTACACTTTTTCTACTCTTTTCTCATATTTTCATTAGTTTTACTAATGATTGTTGTTGTTCTTCTAAACATTAAGAATATACCTTTGGTGCTTGTAATGTGTGTGTTATTGTGCAGGAAAAGGCATAAAATGATCAAAGTTGTAAGACACAAGAATTGATGCAAGCTGCCAAAGAAAAGAGGAAAATAGCAGAAGGTTCGCTTTGCGAACCCTGGAGAATTGCTAGCAAAGGTTCGCTTTGTGAACAACTTGTAAATAAAAGATCAGAGCTTATATATTTTCATTTCCAAGGGAGAAAAGGTAGGATCTTTGATTTCTTGTTGGTGTTGGATATAATCTCTTGATACCTTATGTATTTCATCTAATGTATGTTTGTGAATATGTTTTCATTCTCTATTGTTTGATGTCTTTGATTCATTATTTGTGGTCATGACAAAACCTTTACAAATTCTTGATCTTAGATTTTCATCTATCAATGAGTAAAACTTTTGACATGGTTTTGTGAATTGATATTAATTTTATCTTTTGTTGTATTGTGTTGATTAAGTAGCATGGCTAGCACGAGTAGGATCGATACGGTATTGCGAGGATGCGTGATAATAGTGATGAAGAACGGTATTCACATTTATTTGACAAATTAGTTAAATACATGTAAAAAGGGTCAAACGTGTGAACGTATTTTGATCCTTGGCATTTTATATGAAGTAGTCATTTATATTATGTGAGTGTCATCTTTGTTTACTTGTTTATCTTTGATTTGAACCGCTATAGACTTATACTCTTCAGATCTGGATCTAAGATGATTATCTGTTTTGTTCTGAACTCTTGAGATAGATTTAGGCTTAACCCTTGTGTGAGTATCGGCTCTTAATGCTCTGTGTTGGTTTTTGTTGCGCGAGACATCACCAATAAAGCAATACGGCCGATCTCTCGACGTTGCGTTAGACATAACCTCAGTCGTGGGTGATACGTGAGGATATTAGGCGAATGATTGATTTATGTATAATATAATTAGAAGATGCATGTGTTATCAAGTGATGAGATCCAATTCCAACAAGGCTTCGTTTATAATTCAGTCTTTATTTTATATTTTCCGTCTTTACATTTTCTGCATTTTACTTTGGTTCCTTCTTAAAACCAAAACTTTTGAACCATGAGCTTAGAAACATAGAAACCGTCGAATGGCATTCTTTCCCTCGCACTGATCCCTGTGGAGAACGAAAAAACTGGGTTACTTACATATTTTTGCTTACTGCTATTCTAGCCTCAACAAAATGGCGTCGTTGCCGGGGATCGGTGTTTAGATATTGAATCGCATCGCGATAGTTTCTATATTTTTGAGCTTTGTACATTTTTTTATATTATATGTATTTGTTTTCTTTTATATTTTCTCTAGTGTGATCAGGAATGATGAGAACTCCTTCTAGATTGGTTGCTATTTGTATAAAAGTACTCAATGAAGCTTCGACCGAGTCTGGATGTTGAGCTTTGAAAGTATGCGAGGTAAATTGTATAGCTTTATAGAATGTTAGAATGATTTAAGAATTTTGTGCTTTGTGCAAATGTGTATTCTTGTTTCATTTTTCAACTTGTTGGAATGCTTGTTTCACTTAGGTCCAAAAGCCACAAATTGTGAAAAACCTCCATTGTTTACTATATACTAGAATGACTGATAACTTTGTTTAATTCGTTTGATTCACGGTTTATCTTTTGATTATTGTGATTTTGTGAAAGCATTAAAAATGATCAAGGCATTTGATTATATTGAGCACAACCGTATCCAAAAGTACCTTACCTGTGAGTAGAGAGAATTCGTTAGCCCCTTTGAGCCTAAACAGTTTAGATCTCATTTTAGTGATGAACTTGGATTATGTATATAATTTGAAAGTTTAGTTCATCATTGAATTTTGTGAGGTTCTAAAAAATTCTTCTTGAACCTTTGAACATTGTTTTAATTTGATTTTTTTTCCTTAAAAAGCAAGGAGCATTCACTTGAGGTTTGGTTGAATTTAACTTGGGGAGAATGAAAAAGAAGACTGGTAAGTTGCTAAAACTTTTGAAAAATTTCAAACAAGCATGAGAAGAAAAAGTGTGCATATGAATGTGAAAAACAAAAGAAAAAGAATGCTTGTTTGAATGCGAAAAATAGAGAATGAAATAATTGTGCATAAGGAAGTTTGAGAAGGTTGATGATAAAGGAATGAAAATGGTGAATGAAGTTGTGATGTGTAAATACCATGTATAGTTAATGTTTCTTTTTGCATCGGCAATTTCGATTCAATGGCCTTTAGAAATGTCCCTTTGTTGTGAACCCGACCAAGCTACAACCTTTAAATCCCTTAGTGATTTTTTGCTTCCATATTTTCATTTTTGATTCTTAGATGTTGTATGAATTGGATTGCTATTTGCATTGTTTGTCGGGTGAGTGAAATTTCTCCGCAGTTACAAACGCGTCAATTTCTTCATTCATATTTTTGAAGAGGAGTGTTAGAGTGATTCAAGTATGAAAATTTAGTTGTTCATTGAACCATTATGATATTTGTTTAAGAACTTAATTCTTTGTCGTTGTTCGATTCTATTGAGTGGTAAACGTTGCTTGTGCGCATTTTCATGCTTGACTTTGGTTTAATCTTATACTTGAGCAAATCCTCTTGTTTCAATTAGGGGCAGACTTTACTTGAAGACAAGCAAAAATCAAGTTGGGGAGAGTTGTTAGGTGCTGATTTGACCTAAAAATGACATATCTTTATTTGCACTCTTTCTACTATTTTCTCATATTTTCAGTAGTTTTACTAATGATTGTTGTTGTTTTTCTAAACATTGAGAATATACCTTTGGTGCTTGTAATGTGTGTGTTATTGTGCAGGAAAAGGCATAAAATGATCAAAGTTGTAAGACACAAGAATTGATGCAAGCTGCCAAAGAAAAGAGGAAAATAGAAGAAGGTTCGCTTTGCGAACCCTGGCGAATTGCTAGCGAAGGTTCGCTTTACGAACAACTAGCGAGGTCCCAGCGAATGGACCCAAATTTGGATAGAGGAAAAATGAACTAAAATTCGCTTTGCGAGCTTGAAAGCGAGTGTTCTCTTTGCGAACATTCCTTTGCATTGCGAACTCACGAGAATTTCTGGGGCGGTTTAACTATTCAGAGGCACCAGAAGTGCCTATTTTTGCCATTCGCTGTGCGAATTAAGTCGTTTGCTTAGCGAACATGAAAATTCCTTATGTACTATATAAGTAACATTTCAGCTTTTTAGGAATAATCAGAATTTTGAAGATAAAAACTTGTAAATAAAAGATCAGAGCTTATATCTTTTCATTTCCAAGGGAGAAAAGGTAGGATCTTTGATTTCTTGTTGGTGTTGGATGTAATCTCTTGATACCTTATGTATTTCATCTAATGTATGTTTATGAATATGTTTTGATTCTCTATTGTTTGATGTCTTTGATTGATTATTTGTGGTCTTGACAAAACCTTTACAAATCCTTGATCTTAGATTTTCATCTATCAATGAGTAAAACTTTTGACATGGTTTTGTGAATTGATATTCATCTTATCTTTTGTTGTGTTGTGTTGATTAAGTAGCATGGCTTGCACGAGTAGGATCGATACGGTATTGCCCGGATGCGTGATAATAGTGATGAAGAACGGTATTCACAGTCATTTGACAAATTAGTTGAATACATGTAAAAAGGGTCAAACGTGTGTACGTATTCTGATCGTTGGCATTTTATATGAAGTAAGCATTTATCTGATGTGAGTGTCATCTTTGTTTACCTGTTTATCTTTGATTTGAACCGCTATAGACTTATACTCTTCAGATCTAGATCTAAGAAGATTATCTATTTTATTCTGAATTCTAGAGATAGATTTGGGCTTAACACTTGCATGAGTATCAGCTCTTAATGCTCTGTGTTGGTTTTTGTTGCGTGAGACATCACCAATGAAGCAATACGGTCGATCTCTCGATGTTGCGTTAGACATAACCTCTACCGTGGGTGATACGTGAGGATGTTTGGCGAATGATTGATTTATGTATAATATAATTAGAAGAATGCATGTGTTATCAAGTGATGAGATCCAATTCTAACAAGGCTCCGTTTATAATTCAAACTTTATTTTATATTTTCCGTCTTTACATTTTCTACATTTTATTTTGGTTCCTTCTTAAAACCAAAACTTTTGAACCATGATCTTAGAAACACAGAAACAGTCGAATGGCATTCTTTCCCTCGCACTGATCCCTGTGGAGAACGACAAAACTGGGTTACTTACATATTTTTGCTTACTACTATTCTAGCCTCAACAAAATGGCGCCGTTGCTGGGGATCGGTGTTTAGATATTGAATCGCATCGCGATAGTTTCTATATTTTTGAGCTTTGTACATTTTTTTATATTATTTGTATTTGTTTTCTTTTATGTTTTCTCTAGTGTGATCAGGAATGATGAGAACTCCTTCTAGATTGGTTGCTATTTGTATAAAAGTACTCAATGAAGCTTCCACCGAGTCTGGATGTTGAGCTTTGAAAGAATGCGAGGTAAATTGTATCGCTTTATAGAACGTTAGAATGATTTATGAATTTTGTGCTTTGTGCAAATGTGTATTCTTGTTTCATTTTTCAACTTGTTGGAATGCTTGTTGCACTTAGGTCCAAAAGCCACAAATTGTGAGAAACCTTCATTGTTTACTATATACTAGGATGACTGATAACTTTGTTTAATTCGTTTGATTCACGCTTTATCTTTTGATTATTGTGATTTTGTGGAAGCATTAGAAATTATCAATGCATTTGATTATATTGAGCACATCCGTATCCAAAAGTACCTTACCCGTGAGTAGAGAGAATTCGTTAGCCCCTTTGAGCCTAAACAGTTTAGATCTCATTTTAGTGATGAACTTGGTTTATGTATATAATTTGAAAGTTTAGTTCATCATTGAATTTTGTGAGGTTCTAAAAATTTCTTCTTGAACCTTTGAACATTGTTTTAATTTGATTTCGTTGAATTAAAAAGCAAGGAGCATTCACTTGAGGTTTGGTTGAATTTAACTTGGGGAGAATGAAAAAGAAGATTGGTAAGTTGCTAAAACTTTTGAAAAATTTCAAACAAGCATGAGAAGAAAAAGTCTGCATATGAATGTGAAAAACAAAAGAAAAAGAATGCTTGTTTGAATGAGAAAAATAGAGAATGAAATAATTGTGCATAAGGAAGTTTGAGAAGGTTGATGATAAAGGAATGAAAATGGTGAATGAAGTTGTGATGTGTAAATACCATGTTTAGTGAATGTTTCTTTTTGCATCGGCAATTTCGATTCAATGGCCTTTAGAAATGTCCCTTTGTTATGAACCCGACCAGGCTACAACCTTTAAAGCCCTTAGTGATCTTTTTGCTTCCATATTTTCATTTTTTATTGTTAGATGTTGTATGAATTGGATTGCTATTTGGATTGTTTGTCGGGTGAGTGAAATTTCCCCGCGGGTGCAAACGCGTCAATTTCTTCATTCATATTTTTGAAGATGAGTGTTAGAGTGATTCAAGTATGAAAATTTAGTTGTTCTTTCAACCATTATGATATTTGTTTAAGAACTTAATTCTTTGTCGTTGTTCGATTCTATTGAGTGGTAAACGTTGCTTGTGCGCATTTTCATGCTTGACTTTGGTTTAATCTTATACTTGAGCAAATCCTCTTGTTTCAATGAGGGACATACTTTACTTGAGGACAAGCAAAAATCTAGTTAGGGAGAGTTGTTAGGTGCGGATTTGACTGAAAAATGACATATCTTTATTTACACTTTTTCTACACTTTTCTCATATTTTAATTAGTTTTACTAATGATTGTTGTTGTTCTTCTTAACATTGAGAATATACCTTTGGAGCTTGTGATGTGTGTGTTATTGTGCAGGAAAAGGCATAAAATGATCAAAGTTGTAAGACACAAGAATTGATGCAAGCTGCCAAAGAAAAGAGGAAAATAGCAGAAGGTTCGCTTTGCGAACCCTGGCGAATTGCTAGCGAAGGTTCGCTTTGCGAACAGCTAGCGAGGTTCCAGCGAATGGACCCAAATTTGGACAGAGGAAAAATGAACTAAAATTCGCTTTGCGAGCTTGAAAGCGAGTGTTTGCTTTGCGAACATTCCTTCGCATTGCGAACTCTCGAGAATTTCTGGGGCGGTTTAACTAATCAGAGGCACCTGAAGTGCCCATTTTTGCCATTCGCTGTGCGAATGAAGTCGTTCGCTTAGCGAACATGAAAGTTCCTGATGTACTATATAAGTAACTTTTCAGCTTTTTAGGAATAATCAGAATTTTGAAGATAAAAACTTGTAAGTAAAAGATCAGAGCTTATATTTTTTCATTTCCAAGGGAGAAAAGGTAGGATCTTTGATTTCTTGTTGGTGTTGGATGTAATCTCTTGATACCTTATGTATTTCATCTAATGTATGTTTGTGAATATGTTTTGATTCTCTATTGTTTGTTGTCTTTGATTGATTATTTGTGGTCTTGACAAAACCTTTACAAATCCTTGATCTTAGATTTTCATCTATCAATGAGTAAAACTTTTGACATGGTTTTGTGAATTGATATTCATTTTATCTTTTATTGTATTGTGTTGATTAAGTAGCATGGCTAGCATGAGTAAGATCAATACGGTATTGCGAGGATGCGTGATATAGTGATGAAGAACGGTATTCACATTCATTTGATAAATTAGTTGAATACATGTAAAAAAGGCCAAACGTGTGTACGTATTCTGATCGTTGGCATTTTATATGAAGTAGTCATTTATCTGATGTGGATGTCAGCTTTGTTTACCTGTTTATCTTTGATTTGAACCGCTATAGACTTATACTCTTCAGATTTGGATCTAAGATGATTATCTGTTTTATTCTGAACTGTAGAGATAGATTTAGGCTTAACACTTGCGTGAGTATCATCTCTTAATGCTCTGTGTTGGTTTTTGTTGCGTGAGACATCACCAATGAAGCAATAAGGTCGATCTCTCGACGTTGCGTTAGACATAACCTCTGTCGTGGGTGATACGTGAGGATATTAGGCGAATGATTGATTTATGTATAATATGATTAGAAGAATGCATGTGTTATCAATTGATGAGATCCAATTCCAACAAGGCTCCGTTTGTAATTCAGCCTTTATTTTATATTTTCCGTCTTTACATTTTCTGCATTTTACTTTGGTTCCTTCTTAAAACCAAAACTTTTGAACCATGAGCTTAGAAACATAGAAACCGTCGAATGACATTCTTTCCCTCGCACTGATCCTTGTGGAGAACGACAAAACTGGGTTACTTATATATTTTTGCTTGCTGTTATTCTAGCCTCAACAATAAGCAAGTATGTGTAGAAGAAATAGTAGAACTTACAGGTGTGTAAGCTCCATCATTGTAACCACTGCTGTATAGTTAGTTATTCAAGAAATTGAAGAAAGTTTTGATAATAACTTTGAAGTTGAATCTAAATAGAAAAAGAAAGTCGTTTTAAAGGAAGTTTGGGGCTTATACTCAAGGAGAGGCCCAAATGAATTCTTTTGAAAAGGCGACGATCACGTCGTAATTTTGAAAACCACAGAGGGACTTATACAATGACTGAGGCCCAAATTATTGTATTTATAAAGAGGATGGGTCTTACACTCTATTAAAGGCCCAAAAGTGATTGAGAAGAAGAAAAATGGAGCTTATAACACAAGGGAAGGCCCAAATGAAAATTGTTTTGGAAATGGCGATTGCGCCAAGATTTTTAAAATCGTATCGGGACTTATACAATGACTGAGGCCCAAAAAGGTTTATTTAGAAAGGGGTGGGACTTATACTCTACAAAGAGGCCCAAAAGTGTTTCAAATGAAGTTTGAAAAATTAAAATTGAGGGAAACCCTAATTTTAATTAATATAATATTATTTTCAAAGGAAATTAAATATAAAATACCAAATATATTTAAAATCAAGTGGTAAGATTTGAAAAATATTTTGGAGAATCATGTTTAATCACACGAAGGCTTGAAATTCAATTGGTTTTGAAAGATCAAGGTGGAAATTTCATTTTTTAAATGTTTGAAAACAAAGAAATGAAATTAATTACAAAAATTCAAACTATATTAAATAAATAATATAAATTCAAATTTTTTTTGTGGAATAAAATATTTCAATATTTTTGTGAATTTTCAAAAAATGAACCAGTAAAAAAATAATTAAAATTGAGAGAGAAATTAATTTTGAGATTAATTAATAAAAACATAAAAAAATGAGAAAAATAGCAAAATGAGAGAAATAGCAAAAATGGTCTGGGTGGGTCTTGAACCCACGACCTATAACTAAACACAAACATGCTTCTACCAATGGGGTGGTGATACATCCGTGTATCAAAACCACCCCATGAATACATAAGGGTGACCTGAATTCTAGGCCCGACCAAGGAAAAAAATCAAGTTTTGGTGATTTGCAAGAAGGATCATATCTCCCTCAATTCTCCATGAAATTGGATGAAATTTAGATGGATCTTGCCTAGAATTTCATGAGGAATCCAATGGTGCTTTTAGAATTTTCTAAAGATGCTTCTATTTTAAAACCCGATAGTGGTTTCAAAATAGGCCAAGATTTGCAAGTTCTTTGCTATCTTATCATACAAGCAATAATAGCATGGTAAATTGGTTCAAACACAACACATTTGATATATATGACATGTTTATGATCAATGGACATCAAAGAAATGCATATTTCAAGAGTTTCAGTTGTGATGCACTTACCTCTTGAAGCTCCTTGTGCTAAATGTCAAGATGCTTGTTCCAGAAGTAATCCAATGCTTTAGACACTCTTGATTGATCCCTTATAAGCTTTAAGGATGATCAAAATCAGCTGGAAACCTCAGGAACAAGAATTGGCTCTTTCTTGCAAAAGTGGCAAAAATGACCAAAATGGTAACTCACTCAAATGATGTTACAGTTAAGGGAAACCTATTGGGACAATTTGAGGATGATATTTAGAGAGTGTTTGAAGGGTTTGCTGGTCTTGAAAGGGATTGGATCAAGACATGGCTGGAAAAATGCAGAAAAGTCAAAATTTGAGGTTTTGGAGGTTGACTTTCTGATTGTGAGGTTGTACAATGTGGATGAAGGTTTGAACACCTCCAATGGATGATTTATGATGTGTTTGGATGGTTATTTGAGTGGTTTTTGCTCTGGTTTCAAGAATTCCCAAATTGCTCCAATGTGACTTGAAATTGAAGTAAGAGAGGGAGAGTGAGAAAACAAGGCTTTGGTATTGTTTTGGGTGGTTTGAAACATCAGAAATGACCTCTATTTATAGTAGAGGAGTTTTCTTTTTGAAGGAATAGTGTTGGATGAGGGATCACTATATTATCCAATGGATATGCCCATGTATCACTTTCTTAAATGCCAAGGTACCAAGTCTTCACTTGGCCATTGACTAGAGCTGATCTTTGTAGCTCTAGGTCTTCTGAGTTTTGAGTCAATCTTGGCTCAATCGGACTGATATGGCTTAGTTCATGACATCTCAATGCACCACATCAATTCCAAATGACAAAGCTTGGTTTTGGATTTGCAACATTGACGATCACATACCAAAGGGATGGGATTCTTGTCTTAGGGTCCAAGCTTGCAGGTTTTTCATGATTGACTGAGATTCTTGTTGAATTTGGATGAGGATCAGTCTTGCATAGTCACCAAAACTGGACTCAAGAATCGTGTGCCACAAGTAATGCACAAAATCTGTCTTGGAAACCAGTTTGAGCAAGGCATGTTGTGAGGTTCATAACTCCTTGATTAAGTTGAATCAATGGGAGTTCTTGTACTCTTTGGAAAGCTCTCATGACATACTTTAACTTTGGTGTCCATGAATGGACCTGATTCAACTTGGATCAAGGTGAAAAATGACCTCAAAGTTAGTAAAAAATGAAACAGATTATGACTTTTTGAAAATTTCACTAAGTGTTGGAAAAAGTGGTCATTTTCACTTTTTGTGATTTTGATCAATCCATAACTAAAAATCCATGAGGATTTGGAATTTGATGTAGTTGACACTTTTGAAGTATGTCATGTGAACTTTCATTTGAGCTTTGGATGGAAGAAAAAGGCCTTAGGGTTTGGGAGTTATGACCTTGCAAAGTTGGTACCAAATCCATTTTGTTCCATAACTTAGAAAAAATTAAGTTTCCTACAGTTGCCCCTTTTGCAAGAAACCTCACTTTTCTTGATTTTTTTTTATGGATGATGATCAAAACCATACATTAACATTGTTTTTGACTTAGGGGAGCCATATTTTTGAAAAAATTCAAAAAGTTAAACTTGATTTTGGGCACAATTGACTTTTTATTAGATGAATTCCAAACTGCGTGATCCTCTATGCAATCAAGTTCTTGACCTAATTCAAACCTAATGGATGGATTCCATAGGTGTTTTAGAGTGTCTTGAATCATGTCCCAAGGTTTGGGAGCATGTCTTGGTCCAAAGTCAAAGGTACATTTAACTTTTTCTTCAAAACCCTAATCATGGTCCACATGAATTTGAAACTTTTGAATCAAGCTTCTTGGATCAATCCATTATTGTAAATGGATCAATGTGGTGTGTTTGAGGCCCTCAAATCATGTCTTGAGGTCTTGGTTCATGTCTTGCCTTAAAAGTCAACCTAGGGGTGAATTAGGTCAAGAAACCCTAATTCCTGATTTTTGATGAATGCTTCCCCTAATGCCAAATTGACTTAATGAGTGGATCCATGTGGTCCCTTTGAGAATTTTGGATCATGTTTTGAATTATTGGCTCATGGCCAGATGAAAATTCTCATCTGGAGGCCTTGGTCGACCAAAACCCTATATTGGTGACACTGGCAATCTTGAGGCTTGATCCACTTGGAATGTTGCAACCTTGTGCTTGATTATCGATATGGGAGACCCTTGATCCTTTATAGGTGTTTAAGAGGTTAGAAAAGTTGAAGATCATGTCAATTATTGATTGATTTTTTGTCTAAGTGCTCTGAGAAGGCCCAAACCCCTAATTCTTGATTATAGTGAATGCTCAACAATCCTTAAGGAGATTGATGAGGCTTGATGGTGCATCCATATTGTGGTGATGATTTTCACAATGACGGGAAATCTTGGTGGTCAAAATTTGGGGTATGACAAATGCCCATATTTAACTTCTTGGATCCGAAGATGTGAATGGCGAAGATATTCAGACATTCAGGGTGCAAGAGGATTAAATATCGGAATACCCGAAATTTTGACTGTGGTTATGAATAGCAGTTTGCTCATCCATCTTCTTTTAATAATCAAAGTTACTTAGAAAAGGGTAAAACTTCCCCTCAATCCTAGTCTTCAGCCACAGAACTGGTCTTAGTTTCTTGAATAAATGAACTTCCCCTCGATCCTGGTCTTCAGCCACAGATCTGGTCTTAGTTTCTTTTTGAAACAAACCTCCCCTCGATCCTGGTCCTCAGCCATGGAACTGGTCTCGGTTTTTTTGAAATAAACTTCCCCTCATTCCTGGTGTTCAGCCACGGAACTGGTCTCAGTTTCTTCTTGTCGAGTTTCTTCCTTGACAAGGAATGCTATCTGTCGTAACGGTCTTCATCAAACTTCTCGCCGAGTCTTACTAGGGAGACGCCATTTTGATGGAAAAAATGTTGACGTCGGACTTGCTGGGGGAAACCCATTTGTCTGAACTGCAGAGGTGTGCAAACTCCTTTATAGGAGATGCCATTTGTCGACCTACTGGGGGAAAATGAGTCTCTTGAGAGACCATTTTTTGTTTGGCGAGGTTACATCATATTTTTCTTCGAGGCCTTTTCGGAGAAATGCCATGTGATGAAATCTAATTTTGAGGTGCTGATGACTTCATTAACATAGAATTTCTTGGGAGAAAACCCGATGTACTGCCGAGAGTCTTTTAGTGGAGAGGCTTTCTCTGGGGATTTTCCTTAATCCGGGAAAGTAGAAATTTCATCTTCAATGGTGAAGAGTGATGTTCCAGAGGTGTCAATGGCACGTCTTCTCGCCTTTCAGAGGTTCAAGTTATCAAAGTGGTCGAAGACAGGCTCCAATCCAGAAATAAACTGGGGAGAAATTACTCAGAAAATACATTTCCTAACGAGGAAAGAACTCAAACCGGGATTTTGTCTTATCTGACGTGTTAAGGAAAACTGATAACTTTAACGGAGATAGGACATTTATCACTTGAGGATAAGAATGACCAAAGTGATAGTAATGCAATATGTGTATGAATATGAATCAATTATGCATGATGTATGTATGTTTATGCTGATGAAACAGACGCGATATACAGACCGGTGAAATGAGCACGACTGGATACTCGGCCACTGTAGGGGATAAAAAGTATCATTGGTTCGAGATATCGATCCTTTCTTGCTTAGGAGGGGTAGACCCTTCTAGGGGAGAAAGAACCATTAATTGGTCTTAAGAAGTAAGAACTCTGTCGGGGATATCAGAAGGGGTATTACATCTGAAACAGTTGATCCTTCATTCAAGTGTACTGGTTTAAAAGGAGTACTTTAATTCTGTATTTTGAGGTTTAATCACTTCCTGAGAAGCCATCGATGTTCCTTTTATGTTCAGTAGTCAAAAAGAATTGCCATCTTTATTTTAAAAGCAGAAGAAAATTCGACAAGTAAATTCATTTTTGTTTTGTTTCAAGAATCGTTGATCATATTAAAAATGTCATTCTGTAAAGCAAAATAAATGAGAATTGTAAACAAAAGCACTAGGGCTCAAATTTTATTGATAGAATGGTAATCAGCCAAACGCGTGATCCCATAGAGCATTTACAAAGTTTAGAAAATGGTAATTTAACGAAAAAGGGGCTACATTGAAATATAACGACCGTTATCCTTCTACCAACTTTGAATTCTAGACATTCTGAGCTTCTGTCGAAGATGACCTTGACTGAACTCTTTCGACAGATGGTGTTACCGCTGGGGGTTTAACCTTGTCGGACGTAGTTACTTGCCAGGAATCCCTAATTTTTTCCTAGATTGCCTTTTGAGGTTTTCAATCCATCGGGATGATTTTTGCTTGTGTCTCTAATTTTTTCCTGGACCCCCCTTTCGGGTTTTCAATCCATCGAGACGTTTTTTATTTATTTAGGTGAAGTATTTCTTGACTACATCAACATTTGTGGGGTAGCTAAACTCCTCTCCATCCATGGTTGCGAGTCTCAAGGCGCCGCCTGAAAATGCTTTCTTGACCACATAGGGGCCGTCATAATTCGGAGGCCATTTCCCCTGGAATCACTGAGAAATGATTATATCTTCTTGAGCACGAGGTCTCCTTTTCTGAAGACACGGGGTCGAACCTTTTTGTCAAACGCTTTCTTCATTCTTTGCTGATACAACTGACCATGGCATAGAGCCGTTATTCGCTTTTCTTCGGTTAGGTTCAGTTCATCGTGTCGACTTAGACACCATTCAGCCCCTGTTAGCTTAGCTTCCATCAATACCCTGATTGATGGTATCTCTACTTTTATGGGGAGCACTGCCTCCATGCCATATACTAGAGAGAAAGGGGTTGCCCCTGTTGAAGTGCGGACAGATGTGCGATAACCGTGAAGAGAAAAGGGTAGCATCTCGTGCCAGTCTTTGTGGGCTCTTTTCTTATTGTTTCGTCTTGTTGGCCAAGTACGCAACCTATAAAGTCTTCCAAGACTGTTAGGTAGATGATCAGTGGTCTTCCTTCCACTGGAGGAGATAGAATAGGTGGAATCAACAAATATTCTTTGATGCTATCGAAAGCCTTTTGGCAGTCTTCTGTCCATATACAATTTTGGTTCTTTCTGAGTAGTTTGAAGATTGGCGCGTATGTCGCGGTCATAAGGGATATGAATCTTAAGATGTAATTTACACGTCCCAAAAATTCTCTGACCTGTTTTTCAGTCTTTGGTGAAGGAATTTCTTGAATGGCCTTGACCTTGTCAGGGTCAACCTCGATTCCTATCTAGCTGACGATGAATCCTAAGAGTTTTCGTGAGCGGACACCGAATGTGCATTTATTAGGATTCAAGCGGAGTTTGTATTTTATCAAACGCTCTAATAACTTTGATAGGTGTTCCACGTGCTTTTTTTTCTGTTTTAGATTTGGAAATCATGTCATCGACATACACTTCAATTTCTTTGTGCATCATGTCGTGAAACAATGTTGTCATGGCCCTTTGATAGGTTGCCCCTGCGTTCTTCAGACCGAACGATATTACCTTGTAATAAAAGGTGCCCCATGTGGTGATGAATGAAGTTTTATCCATATCTTCCGGCGCTATTTTGATTTGATTATAGCCCGAGAATCCATCCATGAAGGAGAAGACTTTGAACTTTGCTGTACTGTCTTCCAGTAGGTCAATATGTGGCAATGGGAAGTCATCCTTTAGACTTGCTTTGTTCAGATCCCTGTAGTCTACGCACATTCTGACTTTTCCGTCCTTTTCCGGAACTGGCACTATGTTAGCTAGCCATTGAGGATATTCTGAGGTGGCAAGGAAACCTGCGTCGATCTTTTTCTGCACTTCCTCTTTAATCTTGATGGCCATATCAGGATTGTCGCATATGCGAAAATCAACCGGTGGAAAAGAACATAAGAGTCGCCACCGAAAGTTATTTATCTTGATGCAGGGAAAGGAAACGATCGAAGAAAACCTCAACAAAGGGAAAGGAATGGTCATCACAACCATAGTCTGGGTTCGGGAGTCGGTTACGCGAGAGGAACGTATTAGTACCCCCCTCGCGTCCATCGTACTCGATGGGATCCACGCTTGTTATATCGATCAAAGGTTGCAGGTATTTGAAGCTCAATTGATAACTAGAAAGGGATGAGAAACAGGGAAAACGGGAAAAGAAAATAAAAGGTGACTCGATAGGACATCGCCGTCCTAGGCCTATGTATTCTCTCGGGAGTGGGAAAATCAGAGTCAACATAGTTCGAAGGACTACGGGATTGTGGGGGGAAGGTTGCTCGCCAAGACATCGTCGTCTTGTGCCTACGTATCCTCAATCGTACAGGAGAGAGGAAGTCAGAGCAGTCGTAGTTCGACCTAACAGGGTCGATTTTGTTTTGTGTTTTTTAAGTGGAAGACGCTAACGTTCACGTTCTAGCAGTTTAGGTGTTGCCGCTCGTTGTGGGAGTCTTACGTGTTTACCTGTTTGCGGTAGAACGGAAATAACGTATCCTTTACGAATGGAGTGAGGGAGATGAGAAGAGAATCTCAAAGGAAGGCGATTGTTTGTTTTTGTTTTTTATGAGAAAGTGTTTTGAAGTGAGTTTGAAACTCATATTGCACTAAAGTCTATGACATATGAGCGAATGCGTCGCATGGTCGCCCCCAACAGGACGTATGCTAAACACTCTAGAAAAGTGAAGGGAGTGAAGGTGTGAGAAAGACACAAGAAAGGGGGGTTTGAAGTTTTAACTCTTACTAAATTTTCGCCTCTTATCATTAACGTGCAAGAGAATATCAGAGTTGCGTTGAGAGACTCTGACTTGCGAAGTGTCATTCAGATTGTGCTATGTATGAAGCATAGGCGACAAGGCAAATATGAATTAGTAATGCTTGAATCAGACTTGCAATGCGGAAGGTCATCAGAGTTTGGTTGCAAGGTTCTGACTTGCTATGCAAGAATCTGAGCCATTCTCAAGCTAATCCAGTCCACCCTTCCAAGGTGATTTCGCCTTGAACACAAGGACTTAATCCACTATAATCAAAAACGATTACAGATGCATGGGCAACAGTCGGTGACTAACATCCTGCACAACCGTGGCTGTGACTAACCCACAATGAACCATTCAAGGATCCAAGTCAATGGATATAACGAACATTGACCCAATAGGTTCCAATCTCGCACGATCTACTATCAGGATTTTACAGCTAAACGTTCAGGGATCCGATTCAACAGATATAACGTTTACTGACCATTCTTCCAGGATTTTCAATGAGTTTCATCAGTGATCTCATAAGAGTTTGACTCACAATTGGTCCTCTTTGAGATATGACTATCATTGGCCATATTTCAGGATTTCCACAATGACACCAAGTCAATGTCTTCTCAAGTCTCCGATCACACTAATCACTTGAGGAATCCTAATTCACATAGAATTAATGTTTTGGAGGTTACAAGAATTCTTCTTAACAAGCAGAGTTCTCCTAAGTTTAAGTACAAATGAACACATAGTGTTCTAGCAAGATATGAGCAACAACTCCTTGCAAACTACATAATTCTAACAAGATGTACATGATTTGACAGTTGAATAACATCTTGAGAATTCTTCATCTTCTTCGTTGAGCAAGCTTCGAGCAACAACTCCCTTTCTTTTGATCTTTGATTGCAGAGATGATGTAGTTGATTGATGACTTGACTGATTTGTAATGTTGTCTTGTTCATCAACAACTTCTGTTCCAATTAATTGTTGTTGTGTTGAATGATGATCTTTGAGCTTCAACAACAATGGTCGTGTGTTAATGGTGATAGCTTTAAATATTTTGTGTAACAACGATAACTGATCGTTGCGACTATCATCACATCGACACCTTCAGAAGCGCATACTCTTTTCCTTTAAATAGCCAAGTAAATTATAGTCGCTGAAGAGCTGTTGGCTATTTGAAAAGAGTCGTTATGCAATGATGAAAGTCGTACTGCTATATCTTCTTTTTACTGTAGAAGAAGTGATGAGATAGATCTTTTAGCACAGTGTACAGTCATTGCTAATGGTAACATTTGTCTTCAAATCTTCAGAGGCTTCTGATGGTAATTAATTGAAGCATGAGTAGAGACTTTATAACTGGGTCTTCAGAAAACTTCAAGTCTTCAGTCTTCAGAACTTGTCCATTAGGAATCTGTCTTCAGAGCTTCAGCACTTGTCTTGAAAACCGTTATTTTCACTGCTTCAAGTCTTCAGAATCTTTAGAACCTTGTTCACTCAGAAGGCTGTCTTCAGAGTCTTCAGTACTTGACCTTTAGAACCATAATCTTTAGAACACTTCAGTCTTCAGAGTCTTTCTGCACTTGGTCTTCAGAGCCTTCAGCCTTCAGAACTTCAAGTCATGAGAATCTTCAGCACTTAGGTTCTCCACAAGATTATCTCTTCAGAAGCTTCACTATCTTCAGAATCATAACCACTTTCAGAGTAGCATCCACAAGAGCATTGCAGCAGCAATATCAGCATCCTTGGATCTATCTGATTATGATCAGATACATAATCATACTTGCTTCTTGCGACTTGTGTTACACATAGTAACTCACATATGATCATTTACGCACATCTTGCTGGTGTTTATTGGATCTGATATCTTCTATGATTATAATCTGCACACAACACACATTAGAACATAAAATAGTTCTTTCACAAATACTCATTGTTATCATCAAAACATAGAGATGACTTGCAGAGAGAACTCTTACTCTTACAGAAAGACCCTCCACCCTCAATTTCCCATGTACTTGAGGCACATGGAGTATAATACTCGTTGTAATTATTACATGTTTTTTATTTTGTTTTGAGATGAGAAGAAAAAGACTCAAGGTTGAAAGAAAAACACTAAAGGGAGACTAGGTCCTAATGTTATCATGCATCAGGGTCCTAAGGTTGAGGTTAGGGAACTAACCTACTCGTTATCATACATGGATTACTAGCCTAATGTCTCTCCTACCTCCCACTTAATCAAAAATTAAGTAGAGCTAGGAATCCTAAGGGATCATGTGAATAACCACAAGTAAACATTATTCTAAACAATCACAAAAGAGAGAAGTGAATAAGAAGTGAGAGGAGAATGAATCACGTAAGTGTAAAATAGCATTCAAAGTATCATAAACAACTTACCATCTCCATGCCAAGCTCAACTATCAAGTAGTTGAAAGCAAAGTGTGCAAACATGCAATTATGACTATGTTAAAGTCCTAAAATTATGGTAAGATGAATATCAAACAACCACCAAAGTTAGAAGTGTCCTAAAGGTAAGAGATCCTACTAGGGGCAGTAGAAAACCCTATTCTATCTTATCTAAGTTAATGTCCTAAGGGAGCATGCAAAAGTGTCAAGTTTTGTCATATGTCATCACCTAAACATGTATCATTTACAAGCTATGGCAAAAAGACTTATCAAAGTCACAAAAAAAAGAATCCAAGTCAAATATTCAAGTGTTTATACACATGGGGAAGTAGAAAATGATATGAGGAATGATTCACAAAAATATCCTAAAGAGGATAGCACAAATACATCACCAACTAAAACACCTAAGCAAACATCAATTGTAATCAAATAAACAACTTAGGGTTCAAAAAGAATCATTTAATTCATGGAAAAAAAATTTAAGGATCAAAATGGAACCTAAAATATCATTGTATATAGGATCAAACATGCTCTCAAAATTGGTTTTAGGGAGCTCACACATTAGCATTAAACTCGACCTAGTTCTAGCATGTTTACATATGACATGTTCACCTTGGAAAATTAGTTAAAAATAGCAAATGACCTTTGAAAATTATGAACAATCAATCAATTCATGTTAAGTCCAGTAGGTGATCATACGTAAAATATTGGATCCAAATCATGCACCAAAAGTGCTCAAAAATGCAAACATTAGGCATTTTTCACTTACTGATCATACAAACACAAGTCACAAAAAGTACTTAACAAGTGACCTAAAAAACATTATCAAAGCATGCATTTGGCATGTAAAGATCCTAAAATGAAGGGTCATATCACATACAAAAAAATAGGTTACAACTATTAAGAGGAAGTCACTTTTTAAGCCTTGTATCACAAGGTGTATCCATATGCACACATCCCTTTCAAAAAACCGAGAAAAATATCCAAACAGCCCAAAAATGAAATTAAAATTCATCAAAAATTAATTAAGGTCCTAAGGAGTGTCCATGAATTATTTCAGAATTTTAGAACAAATTTTAGTATTTTTAATAATGCATTTTCTAACGTGTAAGAAAAAGAAATTAAAAAACAAGGGAAAAGGGAGGGGGTGATACTAGCAAGGTTCTAGTGTGAATACTCTCAGTTGGGCTCATGGTAGAGTGTGCATAGCATTATTGCACAACCCCATGCGCACCAAGACTCTCTTCTCAGCCAAACAAACAAGGAAATGGGTGGAAAATAAGCCATGTGAGAAGCATGTGCTTCATTAATGTGTTGTCAAATTCATGGTCGTTGATTAAATCGAATGGCTAGGAGTTAATCACATGATTTCATCATGTGGTCAAGATCTTCCCACATCATCATGCTTTCCAATGCTGCAGCATTCCACCACGCACTAAATACTAATTAACCTACTGCATTAATAATATGTCATCACCATGGGCCATGCATTACTAAATCATGCTTCACGTTCAGCATGTGGAAATAAGAAAGGTACGATGCACTAAGTACCTCCCTCAATTGGTCACCCCCCTTTTTTTTAATGAGGAACAAGACAAAAAAATTCTAGGGTGAATGGGGGATGATACGTGGTCATCTTCCCCAAAATTCATGCAAAAATTCTGCACTTCTCATGCATACAAATCCATACTCATAAAATCATGAGGAAAATGGCAAATTTCAACAACACATAACTCTCTCAATATTCTATCAAATTATGCGAAATAATATACTAAATTGAAGCCCACAAAACGTAGAACAACAATACATCATTAGTTTCTCAAAATAACAGCTCTAACATAGTGAAAATTGACACGAAAGTCACGGATTCAAATTAAACATCACAAAATCAAGAACACATAAACTCAAATTCAAATATTCATGGTGTGACATCATTTCATGACTTCCAGATGCAATGTATGAACAATATTTTAACGTCCTAAATCATGTAAATCTAAGAATGAGAGCCATGAAATTTTTAGAGATACTTACCAAGTGGAGAAAGTCCACCGCTTCTTGTGATGCTTCGCAATTAAGAAACCCAGAAAACTTCGATGCAAGGTCTTGGAATCTCCCTTAAGCAAAATAAATGCTTAACCTCTTCAAATCTTGAAAAAATTGCAAATTGATAATGGAAGAAGATGAACTAGTAGGTGATGATTCAATGGTTAAAGTTGAGAATCAATGCAAACAGTAGCTTTTACTCCATGAGATGATGAAGATGGTGAAAGAATTCCAGAAAAAAACCTCAAAATGAGAGAGATCTTGGAGATAGAAGTTGTGGGTGTGAAATTCGTTTTTTGATCTATTTGCTCTCTAATGGTGTAACTAACTTCTATTAGAAGGTGAATGAGAATTTATATGGTGGGTTAGAGTATGGTTAAAAGCTTAAGCATGGTTAAAAGTTGGTTAGAGGTGGTTTAGTGAATGATGAAAAAATGAAGGTTTATGGTGGTGTATGAATTTTACTATGTGGGCGGTGTATTTTTGTTACCATGGAGTGTATTATGATGATAATGACGGTATGTGATGATTGTTAGTAAAGCCAACATAACTTGCTCACCAAATTTTGTAATTTGAAAAATGGAGTTTTTATGGTTTATGGCATGAAAAAAAGTTCATGGAGGTGACTTTATAGATGAATTTCTTGAAGGATAATGAATCAATTTGCATGATTTTGATGTCATTGGAAAGGTGGTATTTGATAGAACAAAGTTGATGTTAAAAAGAAATGGAATTGAGGTCTGGAACACTATGGAAAATATTGTTGAAAACATAATCACAAAACTGAATTTTTGGGACTTAGAAAAATTCTGCATTTTTTCATTGAACAACTTAATAATCATATCTTGGATTGATCATAACTCTTGATCTAGAAATTTAAATAGAACATTTTTTATATGGACGGGAAGCTTGGAATTAATGCTACAACTTTCATTTGAGAAAAAAATTTCAAGTGAAGCTTGGATCATAGAGAAAAATAACCACAAAGTTGGTTGCATGGCATGCAAAACTTTCCCAAAATGGAAAGTTCTAAAACCCTTGTTTTTTTTTCAAAAATGGCAACTTTCCATAATTCTTGATTTTTCATGGTTCCTTTGATAATTCTTGATCAAATCCCACTTAAAGACCATATTTGACATGATGAACATGAGTTTGACCTAAAAATCGAGAGTTGACTTTTCTATTGATCAGTTGACTTTTCTTCGATTTGTCTGATTTTCAACCATCTGACCAATTAAAATCCTTCTGAATGAAATTGTGAATCAGATGAGATATCTTGGTCTTGAGGAGCCTCATTCTCTTTGCTTTGAATAATTCATACCATGGAAACCTCTGATCCCAAGCCTTGGGAAAACCAATGACGCATGTGTGATGCTTATGACCTAAATGCATATGAAATGGTGAAGCATAAGCCACTTATTGGGAATAAATAAGAGGGAAAATTTTGGGGTGTTACAAGGATGAGTCCTTCTCAGTCTTAATTTTACTGGAAAACATTCTGTTTTCAGTGGTAAGTGATGTTCCAAGATGCTGGTATCCAACCCTGGCATGTCCTGATAGGACCAAGCAAACACATCTAGAAACTCTTTGAGAAGTTTTATCAAGTCTTCTCTGACAGTTGGACTGAGCAGTGCTCCAATCTTAACTTCTTTCTTCTCTTCTCCTGAACCCAAATTGACCGTTTCCAACGACTCTTTGTGAGGCTCAATAGACCTTTCCTCTTGCCTGAGTAGTCGGGAGATCTCTTCTGGAATTTCTTCGTCCTCTTCTTCTTCAGCTTCAAATACAGGGAATTCAAAGTTGGGAGAAGGGCATTGGATCATACGTTTCAATGAGGTTTAAAATAAGCAATCTGCATGACGTGATGGTTCGTTTTTTAGCAAAGACAGAGAGAATGCAAGAGTATGTGCAGTGTATTTTCTGAAAAATGCTTGTTTTTATTTTGAGTTGTTTTTAGGATTACCATTTTCTGAAAAATGAAAAGTGAAAATAGCAATAAATGCGTGAATGACAGAATGGCATTATTTATTCACGATTTGCCGATTCTTGAAACACAGCCCTATAAAACAAAACTCTGTCGCTTTGGGCGAAGCAAAGAGGGACATTTACAGAAAAGTGAGCCCTATAAAACATCTGTTTCACCTGGGCAGGGTGAAAGGTTAAAATAAAGATGGCAATTACTTAAACTTATGGACGACTTTCGGGACATCGACAACAACCCAATGGCGACGAACTCCTCTGTGAATCACAAAGTCTGGTATCTTCTTTCTTGGTTTGTCCTCAGAAATGACGCTGATTTCTGGTGGAGTAGGATCATTGGAGTCTTCTTCCATGCAGAGTTGTCATAAACGAACTCTTTTGTTGCATTTTCCATAGTGTTTTACTCTCAAGGGGATCTCCCCATCCAGTTGACTGGATGTCCTCGTATCTGATACGAGAGCTTTCGGGAGCAGTGTAGTTGACTAGGGAGTCATACTTGTCACTCGACTGTCCTAAGGTGTCCCATGTTTCTGTGGGAATAGAGGATTCATCCTCCTCAATGACGTTGACATTAGGAAAAGCATAGTTAATGAATTTTTGTCCTGCAATCTTTACAGATTTCATCACCATGGTGTCGAAAATTTTCGGAATGTCCTGAGTAATGATTCCATGACTCTGTAGGGACAAGGGTATTCTTTTCAATGTTACTCTGCTGATAGGCATCGTCCGGCTGACTCTTTTGCCCCAAGTCTTCCGTGTATGGCATCCAGATAGGCAAGTCATCTAGGGGATCATAATAATCACACTTGTCGAAGTTGTCTTTCATTAGGTTATCTTCCTCTAATGAATTGGGTGGAGCAAGGCATCCTTCAGGATCACACTCTCCATAGATCATCCTGACGTCTGACCTCGGTAAATATCTTGGGCTCTGCTTGGGAAAATAAAATGGCGTGTGCGCCTCTCCCAGAGACATATAATCGTCATCGTTGAGATAATATTTCCACTCCTTATCCATGTAGGAGAATCGCTCTCATTGATGGTGTGTACTTCTTGAGACACTGGGTGAAGAAAACTTCCACCGCGGAAGAATTCCTGAATGGGACGAAAACTTTCGTCCTTTTTAGTAGTCTGGGTACAAGTTGGAGAGAAACCAAGACCTTTTCTTGTCTTGTTATCCGTAGGAATTACAATCTGTCCCCATTTTTTTATGTCATTACTCTCGATTACTTTGAGAGCGTCTTTGTATGAGGAAATCGACATCCCTCTTTCTGGTCGACTATCATTGCTCACCGAGAGTGCTTGGAACTGGGCTCCAACAACCTCCTCTGGTTCTACACAGGAGAATGATGATAAGTTACTCACGATTAAGGCCTGCTCTCCGCATACTGTGACTAACTTGTCATCTTGATGAACTTCGGCTTCTGGTGAAGTGTCGAAGTGACTGCCCCATCTTCGTGTATCCAAGGTCTTCCTAATAAAAAACTGTATGCTGCCCGGAAGTCCATGACCTGGTAAGTGACTTGGAAATTTTGAGGACCGATGGTTATGGGAAGATCGACTTCACCGATAACTATTTTTCTAGATCTGTCAAAGGCTTTGACGATGATCTCACTGCCTCTCATCAGAGCCCCTTGAAACGATAGTCGTACCAGAGTTGACTTTGGCATAACATTCAAATATGATCTTGTGTCCACCAGAACACTGGCTAAAGAATCGTCTTGGCAGTTGACTATAATGTTAAGCGCCATATTATGTTTCTTTTCTTCTTCCGGCAGTTCTTCACCACTGAATCCCAAGTTGTTGCAGGAAGTGATGTTAGAGATGATGCTGTCAAATTATCCTACTGTCACATCTTGTTCCACAAAGGCTTGTTCTAAAACCTTCTGCAGAGCTTCCCTGTGAGCTTTTGACCTAAGCGGGAGAGATAACACAGAGATTCGAGACGGGGTTTGCAATAACTCATCCACAATGTTGTACTCGCTTTTCTAAATGAGCTTTAGGATCTCATCGTTGTTCTTTACAGGTTATGGATTACTGGATTGACCGACTCGTGGGTTAGGAACTTCCGTTTGAGGTTCCTTTTCTTTGGTAGGTTCTCCAACTCCTTTGTTGAAGATCCGACCGCTCCGCGTGACTCGACTGATGTCGGCAATGTTTACAACAGAGGGTAATGGAGTTTCCTTTCCATTTTCGATGGTCGTTGCACCGTACTTGTAAGGGATAGCCTTTTCTGATTTCTATGGTATTGGTCCTGGCAGGTAGATAACCACAGGATCTTTTTTATTTCTCTGACCATTGTAGGGAGCCTCAATTGGTTTGAGGTTGAGAATTCTTCTACTGTCAAGAGAGACTTTTGACTCGTCGAGCAGAGGGATTGTGGCGCAAATGTCCTTGGTTATTCCATGATCGAAGATTACGACAGTGTCTTTTCTTTGACCAAGGAGGTAATCTTGTATCATGTTTATCGACCTAAAACTTGAACATGGTCGAATTGCCTTCCGATTTAACTGATTTTGGAGGGCTACACGCACGAGATAACATCCTTGGTTATTTTTCGAGCATACTCTACAACGCTCATAATTGTGCGGTGGTACCCGACCATATCCGCTTTGTACGTAGTGCATCTTTACTAGATATGTTTCTGTTAAGCTGACATCACGACTTTGATGTCTATCAGGATTCCCATCATTCATGCTAATCTGTTGTGTGACTTCATCCAGGTAGATCGGAAGCCACCAGTGGTCCAATAGATGTTGAAGAGTTCTTTGTACTAATGCACACCCTTGGTTGTCTTCTCAGCGTTCCTTACAGTCTTGATAATCATCTGAAGCCAAAAAACCGAGTTTGACCTGCTTAGCATGTAATTCTACTAAACTGGTATTCATTAGGCGTATGTCAAAGATCGGTACCATATTGACTTGATGGTCATTTCTTTCACGGTAGTCTTGGATCCATCCGAGATCCATTTGACGTTGGAGGGCCTCTTGTACAAAAGAGCATCCCTGATTGTTTGTTGAGCAGACTGGACAAGCACTGTAATCGTGTCGTGGCAGATTATAATACTGACTTTGTCTCGAATGCATTGCCACTAAATTGATGTTCATTGTACGGATGTCATGGTTCTGAACAATGTTGGGGTGTGCATGAGCCATGTTTACTTCACGAATCCGGTGATCCTGAATCCAACCTAGATCCATTTGTTCTTGCAGAGCTGTTTGTACTATGGAACACCCTTGATTATCCTTGGAGCAGATATCACACTGATGATTGTTGTGAGATGGCACATGACCGTACCCGCTCTGTCTACAATGCATTTTCACCAGATTGGTTCCTAATAGGAGTATATTGTGAATTTGATAACTGTTGACAGGCTCTCCTTCTATCAAATTCATTGTAGTCTTCTCATGTTGCAGTAATGGGTTCGTCTGAACATTCAGGTTAGTATCTTTGAAAGTTAAAACCCCGTTCCTGACAAGCTTCTGTACATCAGACTTGAAGCTGAGACAATTCTCAATGTTATGTCCCGCTCCTCCTTGATGGTAAGGGTAATTTTGATCTGCTTTGAACTAAAAAGGCGGATTTTCTGGTATCGCAAGAGGCGTCCTGGTTTGAACATGCCCCTTGGCCAGTAGAAGTGGAAATAGTTCTGCGTATAACATCGGTATAGGGTCAAACCCTGATGGTCGTGTAGTACGATTGTTGTTACTGTATGGTGGACGAGCCTGTTGAAAAGGCTGTTGCGGCCTTTGCTGATACTATTGTTAACTTGGTTGGCTATGAGCAACTTGAGGTTGATAAGTCGGAGTCGGCGCTAGGTTGATAGCGGGAGTTACCGCCGCTAATGGTTGATACCTTCGCCTTTGCTTTCCCAAAGAGATATTACTGATATCCTACTCTTTCTTCTTTTGGAAAGCACTACCGTACCTTTTGGCACTGCTAGATGGTTCCGCATCTTTGACCAATCGTCCTTCTCGGACTGCCTCTTCAAGGCATACTCCTATGTTCACCATTTCAGTGAAGTCACTGGGCGCACTGGCAACCATTCGATTGTAATAGAACAAGCTCAATGTTTTCAGGAAAATCTTGGTCATCTCCTTTTCCTCAAGAGGGGGACAGATCTAAGCGGCAATTTCACGCCATCTCTGAGCATATTCTTTGAATGTTTCCTTATCCTTTTGTGACATTGCTCTGAGCTGATCCCTATCCGGTGCCATGTCAAAATTGTATTTATACTGCTGAAAAAAGGCAACGCTGAAATCTCTGAAAGTATTAATCTTGGTGCGGTTTAAACCCATGTACCATTTGAGTGCGGCACCAGTTAAATTGTCTTGGAAGTAATGGATCAGTAGCTATTGATCTTCTGTCTGAGTAGACATTTTTCAAGCGTACATCACCAAATGACTTTGAGGGCAAGAGTTCCCTTTGTATTTTTCAAAGTCAGACACCTTGAATTTGTGCGGGATATTTACATTAGGGACCAAACAGAGGTCTGTGGCATCCTTTCCGAATAAGTCTTGACCACGAATGGCATGTAGTTCCTTCTGCATTTCCAAGAATTGTTCCTAGAACTCATTCATCTTTTCATACATGTCTTCGTTTTCACCAGAAATTCCTTGCGGAATCTGTCCTTCCTGGACAGTGTGTACCACTGGTTGTTATATAGACATTACAACGGTGACCCTTGGCGCTTCAATGCCCTGAAGTTTGTAACCTCCAGGAGTTGCTGTTGTAACCCTTGCATCTTCATTTTCCCAAAGTTTATAACCTTCAGGCCCAGCGATTCCTGCTACGGTTTCTTGGTCTTCAGTGACCAGTGGGATATATCCTTCAGGTATAAAGTTAAAAGGCATTCCCCAGGGGCGACCCTTAGGCATGTTGTACCGAGGATCATATGTCTCCATTACATGTGTAGATGTGATCTCCGAGATCACAATCCTTTGATGTTGCTGCTCCTGGGCTACTGCCAGGGTTTGCATGTTACTGTGAAGTTTTCCAAACTTTCTTTTAGAGCGTCGATTTCTTCTCTCAGCTCTCTGTTCTCTTCCTCGAGATCGTCCATTTTCTTTTGTCGATTGACCCGAGTATTATATGAGTGAGACAGTTTGACTCTAGAATAGTGATACATACGTGAGACTCAAAGATAAGAAAAAAATGCGTTATGTGAGAATGATGAATGATATGCAAAGACATATTTTTTTTAGTTTTTGTTTTATTCAAAAAGAAACTTCAACAAATAGATTGCAAATATCACAGTGGGGGATACCCCTTTTATTGAATTCGAAATATTGCAGTATTTTACAAGGTAAAAGTACAATATTTTATAAAGTGCTGTAAGGAAAATGTCTAAGCTCATGGATCCTGAGTTCTCTCTGAAGAGAGCTCAGATGCTGGTTCCTGTATTTTCCTTTTCTTTAACCGGGGCTCTTCAGCCGTTGTCGGGTTGATGACCCTTTGCCAAGTGAAAGGAGCGAGCAAAATCTTCGGTCTTCCTTACTTTCTATAACATGTTGTTCTAATATTTCAATCAGAGCATCCTTCTCTTTTAACAGTTCCTGAATCTTAATACATTCCAAATTAAGGATTTCGTATTTGTTCTTCCAATAGCTCTTTTCACATTGAACTTTGTTGAGAGCGACCTGGAATTTTTCCGCATCAGACATAAAATAAAGGATAGATTCCTTTAAGGGAAAAACTTCTTGACGAGGGTAAGGCATCCTCAGCTTGAGGAATCTAATTTACACCCAGTGGAGATAAGGTTCCATGGAGGTACATTTTAGTCTTCCCAAAGACTCTCTGCCTTTCCTATGAATATGTTGGCAGGCATGCACTATTTCCTTCTTTAGTGCCCTGTCATTTTCCCCTTCCTTGAAGAAAAGACCTTCCAGATGAACGTTATGTGGGATATTCTTCATCGGGTAACCAAGCTGACGGCGAGCTAAAATTGGATGATAGTTGATTCCTCCTTTAGTTCCAATGAGGGGTACGTTAAGGAAATTTCCACATCTGTCGATGATCTCTATCCCTTTGTAAATCCTATTGTACCAATCTATGTCAGAGTTGGTAAGGGACATAATCCTCTGTGACCAACGTAGAGTACTCTTGTGATCCCAAAAAGCAGTAGACTTGGGTAAATGGGAAATAAACCATTTGTAGCGTAAGGGTACACAGCCTGTGATCATTCCTTAGCTGTACAAATTCCTTAAGTGTACATAATGATAAGCATCTGCGAGCAAGGTTGGTACGGGGTTTCCTATTAAGAATATCTTAACAGCATTGGTGTCGAAGAAGTTGTCAATGTTGGGAAAGAGGAATAACCCATATGTGAGCA
This sequence comes from Lathyrus tuberosus, assembly GCA_022829125.1. Taxonomy (NCBI): domain Eukaryota; kingdom Viridiplantae; phylum Streptophyta; class Magnoliopsida; order Fabales; family Fabaceae; genus Lathyrus; species Lathyrus tuberosus. The sequence goes on from JALAZF010000006.1 coordinate 17,833,361, forward strand.
GAACAAAGACATCTTCGAAGGAAGTTATGTTTCCTATACTAGCAAAGAATAAAGCTTTCTCCATCAGGAATTTAGCTGGTAAACCCTGGATTCCTCCTTTAGTTGTCATGTGAGTCCTAACTTCTGACTCGTCCAAAGAGATTGCTCTTGCAATGGCCTGATTCTCTGGAATTTCTTCCAGTCCAGAAAATGGATCTTGATCAGTGATAGGTAAATCAATCAGGTGGGAGTACACTTCCAGTATTGGTGCAAGTTGATAATCCGAAAAAGTGAAGCACTGGTAAACCGTATCGTAGAACTAAATCAGCGTAGACAGGATTCCTTCAACCACGTTGACCCTTAACAGAGACAACAGTCCTCCATGCTTAGCTCTGAAAGCCTCGGGATTGGTAATCATCCTTCCTAATTTCCTTAAGTCTTCTAGTTTCGAAGCCTTGAAGGTGTACTTGTACATTTTTCTTCTACCGAAATCCATAACGCAACCTCTGATATTTGCAATTATTGTTTTATTTCTATTGAAAAAAGATTTTTTCTTGTTTGAAAAGAGTTTTTTTAATGAATGCATGAATGCATCACACAAAAACATTTGAAAACATGGGTTCAAGGGTTCAACGTCACGAGCATGGAGTCATGGCTCTACCCATCCCCAAAGGTTGTACTATTTTGGTCAATTTTTGTACCTGTAGAACGGGTTCTAAGGTTCCCAAATTCATTTACCCCTCCTAGGGATATTAACAGTAAGCTGATTCACTCGAGCGAGTTGTAACATCCTAGGGTGAATCTCATTTAAGTGTAGTATCGCGTATCAACTATTCTCGATAGTCACCGCACTACCAAATGGCCATATGGTAAATGTCTACTAAATCCTCAGGGTCATGGGTACCACACTGGGAAAGACAATGCTTTCACGACAATCAGTCCTTCAACATCGATACTTCCGCACGGGTACCTCGATGATTCGGTGGACTGCTAAGTTAGCTTGGTCGGGATTCACTCCCTATAAGCGTTTCCTGGATATGCCACCACTTATCTTAATGTTCTCTCAAACTTTCCACATGTGTATTAATCACATTCCCAATTGACAAAAAATTAAACACGGATATCAAGTAGTATAATAGTAAATGATATATATATATATATATATATATATATATATATATATATATATATATATATATATATATATATATATATATATATATATATATATATATACTAGAAACTATAGAAAATGCTAAACAAAACCTAGACCTCTTAGGAACTTTAATCCTAAAGACTCCCCAGCAATGTCGCCATTTTTCTGTAGCGTGCAATTTTTGTCGGTGACGCGACCACCTTACCGCAATGGTTGGAATTAGTTGCTACTTTCTAATTTCTTATTTATCCTATAAAGCTGGAAAGAAAAGGGAAGCTATCTAAAACTAACCTTGCACACAAATGTTTTCTTTAACAAATGCTAAGAGATTGGGGAGTCCGGGGTCAGGTTATACAAAGGGGAGTTGTTAATTACCCAGTGTATATATGGTTATCCATAGACTTTCTTTGGCATATTCAAATACTTTCTGGTTTTTACTGTTATAGGTTGGGAATGTTGGGAATATTTTTTACCGTTCTAGGTTTTCATCAGGTTTTCTGTTGTTTTTGTGAAGGTACTGGACCTAAAGTTTTTTATTTGTGTGCTCGCTAAGATTTCGCAATCTTATGCCTACGTATTCCCATAAAGATAACAGGGAAATTAGAGCAATCGTAGTTCCCTCTATTTCTATGGGAGGAAAGATGTTTGGTTTCTTGTTTAAAGCCTAAGATTGAAGCTAGATGAGTATTTGTGTCTTGTTCAAAGCCCAAGATTGAAGCTAAAGGTTTGACTGAGAGATAATTTGTCATCTCTAAAGGGAGATACCTCACCTGTTCATCACAGTTGTTGGGTAATCGTTTATAAAGGGGAATTACTTTAACTGGAATATATGGAAAGCAGCAATGCCATAATTTCCTTTATAAGGGAGATGTCCTGAAGGAGGAAACTTTAACTTAGTGTTGAGCAATGCCATTTTTCCTTAGGAATCTTTCATGCTAAGAGAGGGATATTGGCATGGATGTAAATAATCCAGAGGCTTGCCACTTACAACAATTAGATGAAAGAGGAAGTTTACCAGGATAAAAGAGGGACCACAACTTGGATTCTTGAATCAACAAGTGTGCCACATACAGCAATTATTTGGGATTGGGTTTTTTCATTATCTGTTTTGATGTGTGATGTACAGATAAATGTCTTCCTACAGAGAGAACTTTTGACTTCCTCTGAAGGGATGTCGGTTTTGTATGCCTTGATCAAAGCCCAAGGTTGAAGCTAAAAGTATAAAGCCCAAGATTGAGGCTAAAAGATTTGACTCTACCGGGGAGAGGCTTTATTTGCCTTGTACAAAGCCCAAGATTGAGGCTAAAAGGTTGATTGACTCAGCTAGAGAATATGATCTGTAAAGCCCAAGATTGAGGCTAACTCAGCTGAAGAAAAATCATTATACAAAGCCTAAGAGGAGGATGGTTTGGGGAAATTCTTAAATAAAGCCTAAGAGGAGGCTAGCTTCTGCTGAGGATTATTGAGATCCAGAGACAGGTCTAAATTGGGGAATCAACTCTTGCTGAGTGAAGAAGTGTTGAAATATTAGATGCCTTGAGGTTTTGATTTTTATGAGGGTTTATTGGTGGTAATTTGACCCTGGCTGGGGAATTTAGAATGAAAGTTTAAAGATTGAGTTTTAAAACCTATGGAGGTTTTAACTCTGCTGGAGATTGATGAAGTGGTCAGGATTTTTTCCTGTGATTTTTAGGAAACTTGAGGGTTTCTTTGAGATCCAAGAGGAGATGAGACTTTCCAAGTCTACTGGTATGAAGAAGTTTACTCTTAACTGGAGGATAATCTTTGTATGATGCCCAAGAGGAGGATGAGGGTTTAAAGGATGAGAATCAACCCTAAACTGGTATGATGTTTTGGAATTCTGACTCACTGGAGGATTGAACTAGTAGAGATGACTAAGTTCTGTCTTATACATATAGGAGGTCTTCAGGTCCTTTTACTAAGCCCAAGAGGAGGCTGAGAACTTCTAAGAAGCCTGAGGGTCCTTATACAAAGCCCAAGAGGAGGCTGAGGATGCTTTTAGGAAGCCTGTGGGTCCAAGCCTGATATAAGTTCAAGAAAAGGTTTCACCGGGAATAATCCTCTCCTTAGTGAACAGTTATAGGGTTTGAAGAAATTCAAAAGAGGTTTCACCGGGAATTAGTCCTCTTTGAGGAAATGAATTTCTCGTACAGATATCTCTAAGTTGTGAGAGTCTTGAGAAAAGTTTCACCGGGAATAATGCCTTTCTCTGTTCCATATTGTATAAGCCCAAGAGCAGACAAGACTGTATCTGGAATTTCCTATGGGAAACTAGTTTTGACTGTGTTAAAAAGAGTAACCACTGGTTTGATCTAAAACTAGACCTAATTGATGGGGAAAACTCTAAGTAAGTATATACATGCATATATACGGATGAAATATATAAGCAAGTATGTGTAGAAGAAATAGTAGAACTTACAGGTGTGCAAGCTCCAGCATTGTAACCACAACTGTATAGTTAGTTATGCAAGAAATTGAAGAAAGTTTTGATAATAACTTTGAAGTTGAATCTAAATCAAAAAAGAAAGTTGTTTTAAAGGAAGTTTGAGGCTTATACTCAAGGAGAGGCCCAAATGAATTCTTTTGAAAAGGCGACGATCGCGTCGTAGTTTTGAAAACCACAAAGGGAATAATACAATGACTGAGGCTCAAATTATTGCATTTACAAAGATAATGAGTCTTACACTCTATTAGAGGCCCAAAAGTGATTGAGAAGAAGAAAGATGGGCTTACAACACAAGGGAAGGCCCAAATGAAAATTGTTTTGGAAATGGCGATCGCGCCGAGATTTTTAAAATCGCATTGGGACTTATACAATGAATGAGGCCCAAAAAGGTTTATTTACAAAGAGATGGGACTTATACTCTACAAAGAGGCCCAAAAGTGTTTCAAATGAAGTTTGAAAAATTAAAATTGAGGGAAACCCTAATTTTAATTAATATAATATTATTTTCAAAGGAAATTAAATATAAAATACCAAATATATTTAAAAACAAGTGGTAAGCTTTGAAAAATATTTTGGAGAATCATGTTTAATCAAATGAAGGCTTGAAATTCAATTGGTTTAGAAAAATCAAGGTGGAAATTTCATTTTTTAAATGTTTGAAAACAAAGAAATGAAATTAATTACAAAAATTCAAACTATATTAAATAAATAATATAAATTCAATTTTTTTTGTGGAATAAAATATTTCGACATTTTTGTGAATTTTCAAAAAAAGAACCAATAAAAAATAATTGAAATTGAGATAAATTAATTTTGATATTAATTAATAAAAACATCGAAAAATGAGAAAAATAGCAAAATGAGAGAAATAGCAAAAATGGTATGGGTGGGTCTTGAACCCACGACCTCCTATAGCATGCGATTTTTGTCGGTGACGCGACCACCTTATCGCCATGGGTTTCTCCTCACCGCAATGGTAGGAGTGGGGTGCTACTTTATGATTTCTTATTTATCTCGTGAAGCTGGAAGGGAAATGGAAGCTATCTAAAACTAACCTTGCACGTGAATGTTTAACTAAACAAACACTAAGAGATTCGGGGAGTTCGGGGTCAGGTTATACAATTGGGAGTTGTCAATTACCCATCCTATATGTGGTTATGCACAGGTTGTTAGCATTAGGTTCTGCTTTGTACTTGATGGTGTTTATCTGTTGTGGGTTGGGAAATTTTTTTCCTTTGGGAATTTTTGAGAGAGAGAGTTTTTTATGATTTTGGTGAGGTACTGGACCTCAGTTTTGATTAGTATGAAGGTACTGGACCTAAAGTTTTTTATTTGTATGCTCGCTAAGATTTCGCAATCTTATGCCTACGTATTCCCGTTAAAGATAAACAGAGAAATCAGAGCAATCGTAGTTCCTCCTATTCTATGGGAGGAAAAGATGATGTTTTGGTGTCTTGTTCAAAGCCCAAGATTGAAGCTAAATGAGTATTTGTGTCTTGTTCAAAGCCCAAGATTGAAGCTAAAAGGTTTGACTGAGAGAGAATTTGTCATCTCTAAAGGGAGACATCTCGTCTGTTTATCACAATTGTTGGGTGACTGATGATAAAGGAGAATTACTTTAACTGGGATATGTGAATCCAACAATGCCATAATTTTCTTTATAGGGATTTGTCCTGAAGGTGAAAACTTTAACTCAGTGTTGAGTAATGCCATTTTTTCTTACGAGTTTTCCATGCTAAGAGAAGGACAGTGGCGTGGATGTAAATAATCCAGAGGCTTACCGCTTATACAAATTAGATGAAAGAGAGGACTTTTACCAGGATAAGAGATGGTCGACAGCTTGGATTTTTGAATCAACAAGTGTGCCACTTACAACAGTTATCTGGGATTAGGGTTTGTTTTGATTTGTTTGTTTTGATGTGTGATTACACAGAGAAATGTCTTCCTGTAGAGAGATTTTGATTTCCTCTGAGGGGAATGTTGATTTTTGTGTGCCTTGATCAAAGCCCAAGGTTGAAGCTAAGAGATTGATTGACTCCACTAGGGAAGTCCTTATACAAAGCCTAAGAGGAGGCTAGAAAAGATTAACTCAATAAGAGAGTGTTTATATGTCTTGTACAAAGCCCAAGATTGAGGCTAAAAGAGAATTGACTCTTTGGGGGATATCATTATACAAAGCCTAAGAGAAGGCTAAAGGTTGGCTTTTCTGGGGAAATATTTTGTCTGTCTTGTACGAAGCCCAAGATTGAGGCTAAAAGTGTTTTTGACTCTATGGGTGAGAGGTTTTATCTGTCTTGTACAAAGCCCAAGATTGAGGTTAAAAGGAGATTAACTCTGCTGGAGAGATTTATACGGTGTCTTGTACGAAGCCCAAGATTAAGGCTAAAATGAGACCGACTCAACAAGAGAGTGTTTTATTTGATGTCTTGTACAAAGCCCAAGATTGAGGCTGAACGATGTTGACTCTACTAGTGAGAGGATATTTATGGGTGTCATGTACAAAGCCCAAGATTGAGGCTGAAAAGAGAATCAACTCTGCTTAGGGATATTAATTCTCAAAGCCTAAAAGAAGGCTGGGAGGAATTGAATCTGCTAGGGAAGATATTTATCCTGAGCTTAAGAGAAGGTTTATGAAGATTTTGACTTTGTTGGAGAAAGTTTATATATGTCTTGTACAAAGCCCAAGATTGAGGCTAAAAAAGAATGACTCAACAAGAGAGTGTTTATATGGTGTCTTGTACAAAGCCCAAGATTGAGGCTGAAAAAGCTTTGACTCAATAAGAGAGTCCTTTTAGGAGATTGACTCAACAAGAGAGTGCTGAAAAGGTGATTGACTCACCAAGAGAGTGCTTTTGAAACTGATTGACTCAACAAGAGAATGCTTTTATTTTGTACCATTGACTCAACAAGAGAGTGTGGAAAGGTTATTGACTCAAAAAGAGAGTACTTTGTTTGTCTTGTACAAAGCCCAAGATTGAGGCTAAAAAGGGTTAACTCAACAAGAGAGTGTTTTAAGAAAGAAGATGGACTCAACAAAAGGGTGTTGTTGGGGCTAACTCTACTGAGGAAAACCATTATACAAAGCCTAAGAGGAAGCTAGCTTCTGCTAAGGATTATTGAGATCCAGAGGCAGGTCCAGAATGGGGAATCAACTCTTGCTGAGGATTACAGAAGAGTTGAGGTATCAGATGGCTTGAGGTTCTGATTTGGGATAGTGTTATCCTGATGATAGGTTGACCCTAGCTAGGAATTTTTAGGATGGAAGACTGAGTTTTAGATCCGGTGAGGATTTTAACTCTACTGGAGATTGGTCGAATGATCGGGGTTTTTTCCTGTGTTTGTAGGGAACTTGAGAATGTCTTTGAGATCCAAGAGGAGATTAGACTGTCCAAGTCTACTGGCATGGAAGAGTTTATCTTTGTATGATGCCCAAGAGGAGACTGATGTTTTAAGGGATGATAATCAACCCTAAAATTGGTCTGAGATTTTGACTCTTTAGAAAGACTGCTCTAGCAAAGGATGACTAAGTTCTGTCCTATACCTTTAAGAGGTCTTCAGGGTCCTTGTATTAAGCCCAAGAGAAGACATGAGAACTTCTAAGATGCCGGAGGGTCCTTGTATAAAGCCCAAGAGGAGGCGGGGATGCTTTTAGGAAGCCTGTGGGTCCAAACCTAAGAAGAGTTCAAGAAAAGTTTCACCGGGAATAATCTTTTCTTTAGTGAACAATTCTAGGGTTTGAAGAAATTCAAGAGAGGTTTCACCGGGAATTAATCCTCTCTGGGGAAGTGAATTTCTTTGACAATTTTCTAATAGTGATAGTCTGAGAAAAGTTTCACTGTGAATTATGCCTTTCTCTTTGTTCCATATTGTACAAGCCCAAGAGAAGGCAAGACTGTATCTGGAATTCCTATGGTGGCTTTATCTAGTTCTAGACCTAATTGTCAGGGAAAACTCTAAGCATATAATATACAGGCATATATATACAGATGAAATATATACTGTATGTAAAAGAGAAGGTAGAAGGACTTACAGGTGAGCAAGCTTCCAGCACAAACAAATATATATATATATATATATATATGTGCAAGTATGTAAAAGAAAGCTGTTTAAAACTTACAGGCGAGCAAGCTTCCATTGTAACAGCTGTACGGTTAGTTGTTCAAGAAATTAAATAAAATTTTTACAACAACTACGGATTTGAACCTAAATCAAAAGGGACAGTTGTTTTTGAAAAGAAAATTGGGGCTTATACTCAAGGAGAGGCCCAGACGAAAAACAGTAATCGTACCATTGATCTATAAATTGCATTGGGACTTATACAACAACTGAGGCCCAAAAAGGTATATGTATAACAAGGATTGGGTCTTACTATATTAGAGGTCCAAAAGTTTATTTTTGTACAAGGTATGGGGCTTACAACTCGAGGGCAGGCCCATGAAAAGATAGTGATCGCACAGTCGTTTTGAAAACTGTACTGGGACTTATACAATGACTAAGGCCCAAAAAGGTTTATATACAAATGAGGGTTGGGTCTTACACTTTATTAGAGGTCCAAAGTTATTTTTATACAATAAATTGGGCTTACAACTCAAGGAGAGGCCCAGATGGTTTTTGTTTAAAAGGCGACGATCGCGCCGAGATTTGTGAAATCGCACTGGGACTTATACAATGACTGAGGCCCAAAAAGGTTTTTATGTACAAGAAATGGGTCTTGCACTCTATTAGAAGCCCAAGAGTGTTTTGAAAAATATTTGTTAGGGTGAAAATAATCAAAACCCTAATTTGATTTTAAAATGTATTTTAATTGAAAAAAATTCAATTAAAATGATCAAAATTACCAAACATGTGTGAAAAACAAGTTGTGATCTTGGATTAATGTTTGAAAAATCATGTTTCATTCATAGAATGTCTTGAAAATTATTTGAATTTGCAAAATCAAGAGAAAGAAATATTTTAAGTGTTAAAACAACAAATAAAACATAATTCTTTACAAAAATACTAAATATATGAAATAAATAATATTTTTGTGAAATTTTTATGGAATAAAATATTTTAACATTTTTGGGAATTTTCAAAAAAAGAACCAATAAAAAATAATTAAAATTGAGAGAGAAATTAATTTTGGAATTAATTAATAAAAACCATAAAAATAGCAAAAATATCAAAATATGGCAAAGTGATAAAAAATGGTCTGGGTGGGTGTTGAACCCACGACCATCAAGCCAAACACACATGCGCGCTACCACCGGGGTAGTGATACATCCGTGTATCAAAACCACCCCATGTGTATATATGGGTGACTTGGTTTTTAGGTCTGGCCAAGGCAAAAAACCAAGTCTTGGTGAATTTGCATGAAGGCTCTAACTTTCTCATTTCTCCATGGATTGGGACAAAATTTAGGTGCATCTAACCTAGAATTTCATGAGGAATCCAATGGTGCCCTTGAAATTTTCAGAAAATGTTTCCATTTTAAAATTTGATAGTGATTTCAAAATAGGCCAAAATTTGCATGTTCTATGCTATCTCATGGTACAGGCAATAATATCATGATAAATTGGTTCAAACACAACACATATGATATGTATGAGAGGTCCATGATCAATGGAACTCAAAGCAATGCATGATTTAAAGAGTTCAAGTTGTGATGCACTTACCTCTTGGAGCTTCTTGTGCTATCTGCCAAGTTCCTTGTGCCAGAAGTAATTCAATGCTTTGAACACTCGTGATTGATCCCTTAGAAGCTTTTAGGATGATTAGAACCAACTGGAATCCTCAGGAACAAGAATAGGCTCTTTCTTACAAAAGTGGCAAAAGTGACCAATATAGCAACTCTCTCAAATGGTGTTCCAGATGAGGGAAACCAATTGGGACAGTTTGAGGATGATATTTGGAGTGTGTTTGAGGCCTGGTTTGGTTTTGGAAGTGAATGAATCAAGACATGGCTTGAAAAATGCAGAAATGTCAATTTTTGAGGTTTTGGAGGTTTACTATCTGATTTTGGTGTTTTAGATCAAAGATGAGTGTTTGGACAACTTAGATATGACATACTGGATGTGTTTGGATCATGAGCTATGGTGGAATTGCTCTCTAACTCAAAAACTCAGAGATGACTTGCAAAAGAAGGCATTTTGGCCTAAAGAAAGAGATTTTGAGGAAATCATCAGTTGTAGTGCTTTGGTGTACTCAAATTGAGCTCAAATGAGCTCTATTTATAGTGCAACAAGTTTGTTTTGCAAGCAATAGTGAATGGCAGCTGGTACAGGCATTTGGCCAATGTTGATCCAAGGGAATCTTTAGTCTCTTCTAGCCATTGAATTGAGGTTAGGGCACAGGCCTATGGTTCTTAAATTCAAAGCTGAATCTTGACTTATTCAATTAGGAATGTGTTAGTCCATGCCACCTTGATGCATCCATTGAATGCTTGGAAACAAAATTGGAGTCTTTTGCACTTTTTAGCCTTTTTAGGTTTGTTATGGCTATGTGTAGATTCTTGGACTTTAGAGGCTTAGGGATCAGATCATTCCCTTTTGATTTCATCCTCTGATGTGTCCAAATGGATGATAAGGCTTGGAGTTGTCAAAATTTTCCAAATCAAGCAAAATGCCAAAATCTGCCTTGTACAAGACAGTTGGAAATGGTGATTTTGAGGGGATTATATCTCCCTACTCAGGTTGAGTTATGGGAGGCTCTTGTGCTTTTTAGAAAGACCTCACATGATACAATACATGTGCGATCATAGTTTGTCTTGAAACTATTTGAATCCAATTGAAAAATCCCCATGAACATTGATGTCCAAGGTTGGTAACTTAGGCAGATTTTCACTAAGTGTTGGAAAAGTGTCATTTTCTTCATTTTTGTCATTTTGATCAGTCTATAACTAAAAATCCACGAGGATTTGGAATCTCTTGTAGTTGACACTTTTAAATTATGTCAAATGGAATTTCATTTTAGCTTTGAATGGGAGAAAAGGCCTTGTGGTTTAGGAGTTATGACCTTGCAAAGTTGGTACTGAAACCACTTTTGTTCCATAACTTACAAAAAATTTGGTTTCTCAAGGTTGCCCCTTTTACAAGAAACCTCACTTTTCTTGATTTTTCTTAATGAATTATGATCAATACCATACATTAACATTATCTTTGACTTAGGGGAACCATATTTGTGAAAAATTCCAAAAAGTCAAACTTGATTTTGTGCACAGTTGACTTTTTATCGGACGAAATCCAAACTGTGCGATCCTTTGCGAAATCAAGTCTTTGACCTAAATAAAACCTAATGGATGGAGTCCATAGGTGTTATAGGGTGTATTGAATCATGTCCCAAGGTTTGGGAGCATGTCTTGGTCAAAAGTCAAAGATACAATTGACTTTTTCCTCAAAACCCTAATTGTGGTCCTGGTGAAATTGAAACTTGTGAATCAAGTTTCTTGGATCAATCCATTGTTGTAAATGGATCAATGTGGTGTATTGGAGACCCTCAAATAATGTCTTGAGGTATTGGCTCATGCTTTGTTCTAAAAGACAACTTAGGGGTGAATTAGGTCATGAAACCCTAATTCCTGATTTTTGATAAATGCATCCCCTGAGGTTAAGTTGACTTGATGATTAGGTCCATGAGGTCCCTTGGAGTATCTTGGGTTGTGCTTTGAAGCATTTGCTCATGCCCAGAGGAAAAATTCCATCTGGAGGCCTTGGTCGACCAAAACCCTAATTTGGTGACACTGGCAATCTTAAGGCTTGATCCACTTGGAATGTTGCAACCTTGTGCTTGATTCTTGCTGTGGGAGTCCTAATTTGGTGACACATTGACCTTTAGAAAAGTTGAAGATCATGTCATTCCTTTATTGATCCTTTGTCTAAGTACTCGGAGAGGGCTCAAAACCCTAATTCTTGATTGTGGTGAATGCTCAATCATCTTTAAGGAGATTGATGAGGCATGAAAGTACATCCATATTGTGATGATGATTTGCACAATGATGGGAAATCTTGGTGGTCAAAATTTGGGGTATGACAGATGCCCCTATTTAATTTTCTTGGACCGAAGGTGTGAATGGCGAAGGTATTCGGGCATTCGGGGTGCAAGAGGATTAAATATCATAATACCCGAAATTTTGACAGTGGTTATGAATGGTAGTTTGCCCGTTCATCTTCTTTTGCTAAGCAATGATGCTTAGAAAAGGGTAAAACTTCCCCTCGATCCTGGTTTTTACCCACAGAACTGGTCTTAATTTTTGAAATAAACTTCCCCTCGATCCTGGTCTTCAGCCACGAAACTGGTCTCAGATTCTTTTGTCAATAAACTTCCCCTCGATCCTGGTCTTCAGCCAAGGAACTGGTCTCAGTTTCTTTTGTCAATAAACTTCCCCTCGATCCTGGTCTTCAGCCAAGAAACTGGTCTCAGTTTTTTTTAGTTCCTTCCTTAACAAGGGACGGTATGTGTAGTGGTTTTCATCAAACTTCTCGCCGAGTTTATTAGGGGAGACGCCATTTGATTGAAAAATTTGATGTCAGACTTGCTGGGAGGAACCATTTGTCTGAGCGGTAGAGGTGTGAAAACTTCTCTGTTGGAGATGCCATTTGTTGACTCTACTGGGGAAAATGAGTCTCTTGAGAGACTGTTTTTCGCTTAGGGATATTACATCATACTTTTCTTCGAGATCTTCTCGGATAAATGCCATGTGATGCAATCCAATTTTGAGGTGCTGATGACTTCATTAACATTGACTTTCTTGGGAGAAAAACCAATGTGTTGCTGAGAGTCTTTAGTTAAGAAGCTTTCTTTGAGGATTTTCTTTAATCCGGGAAAGCGAAAATATCGTCTTCAATGGTGAAGAGTGATGTTTGTCGAATGTCTTCTTGCCTTTCAGAGGTTCAAGTTATCAAAGTGGTCGAGGACCGTCTCCAATCCAGAAATAAACTGGGGGAGAGAGATTGTTCAGACAAACATTTCCTGACAAGGAAAGAACTGACAACTCGATTGATTAAGAGGACTTTATCACTTGGGGACGAGACTGACCAGAGTGATATTAATGCCATATGATTATGAATGTGAATCAATAATGCATGATGTATGTATATTTATGCTGACAAAACTGATGCGACATACAGACTAATAGATGAACACAACTAGATACTCGGCCACGGCGGGGAATGAAAAGTATCATTGGTTCAAAATAGCAATCTTGCCTTGCTTGGGAGAGGCGGTCCCTGTGGGGAAAAAGAAATGTCAATCGGTCTTAAGAGGTAAGAACTCTGTCGGGGATGTCAGATGAAACATGGTCTCTGACACAGTTGATCCTTCATTCAGGCGTACTGGTTTAGAAGGAGTACTTTGATTCTGCACTTTGAGGTTCAACCACCTTCGGAGAAGCGATCGATGTTCTTTCGATGTTCAACAGTCAAAAGAATTGCCATCTTTATTTTAAAAGCAGAAAAATTTTGACAAGTAAATTCATTTTTTTTTTATTTCAAGAATCATTGATCATGTTAAAAATGTCATTATGTAAAGCTAAAACAAATAAGAATTGCAAACAAAAGCACCAGGGCTCAAATTTCATTGATAGGATGGAAATCAGCCAAGCGCGTGATCCCATAGAGTATTTACAAAGTTAGAAAATGGTAATTGTAGCGGAAAAATCGTGAGTGTAAGCTATTGATTAACTTAACTCGAAAAGCAAGAGTCACCACCGCACTTTTATTTTATCCAAAAAGGAAAAGAAAAAGAGCGAACAAAACCTACACAAGATCTACAACAAGAACAAGTGAAGAGAGACTGGATAAGGGGGGTTGGTTACGCAATGGGAAGGTGTTAGCACCCAAAATGTCTATAGTACTCTATAGGAACCTTTTGAAATATCTACGCTTTTGGTGTGAAAAAGATTGCTTGAAAAGTGATTGAGGAGATGAGAAGAGAAGTATTTTTTAGATTTTTGTGTTTGGAGAGACTTGTCGTCTCATGCCTACGTACCCACGATGTGGAATGTAGGATCAAAACCCTGTAGTTCGTGGTGCAAAGAATGAAATTTGTTTGTTTTGGTTGATTTTAAATGTAAAGACAAGTCGTCATTTCCAAGCGAATAATTCCGCTTAAAGAAATGAATCATGTCTAAACTTATGAAAAAGTTAAAGGAAAATGTGCACAAGGGCACAAAAAGAATTTGAATGAGTTTGCTGTTTTTTTAAGTCTTTTGAAAAAGGTGTCAATATGCTTATGTAGTTTAGCATTTGTTAAGAAATGAAAAGAAAAGAGTAAAATCACTTGACAAAGTCAATGTTTGATTATGAAAGAGGTGAAAGTTTGAAATCAAGAAGGTTTTGAAAAAGGGAGAAAGTTTTGAAAATTGAAGAATGGGGAGGAGAAGAAGTGACTATCCTAAAGCATAAAGTAAAAGCTAAGGATAAGAATGGTCTAACCACACAAGTAAGCTCTATAGTCTTCGAACCATAATTCCAAAGCAAAGGGAAAAGGCCCTAGTTCTAAGTCCAAGGTTCCAAGAATTGCATTGGATGTCCAAGTTCTAAGTTCAAGGATTCAAGAATAGCATTGAAGTCCAAGGTCTAGGTGCAAAACTCCATGTCCATTGTAAAGGATAGTAACCATAGTCCAAGATTAGAAGCACAAGTTTTTTAGAGGTTTTGGCCTTTATTAATGTTTTTGGTCCAAGTGGACAAAGAGAAAATGGCATAAGCATAAACATGTGTCCAACGGACAAAGGAAAAATTGGGGAAGCATAAACATGTGTCCAACGGACAAAGGAAAAATTGCGGAAGCATAAACATGATATGAAATGATCAAAATGAAGCATAAAAGTAAAAGAGATAAGGAGCGAGAAGGAATTGTAAATGATTAGTACAATAGTAATGTTAGTAAGTTAGTGATTAGTTGTTAGAGTTAGTGATAAATAATAATTGAATAATTGCACTTAGGTCAAGGTTAATGAGAACTCATTAGAGGATTGATAAGACCAAAGCCTCCTAACAACAAGTCTCATAAGTTTTGAACCAAAAGACAAATAATCAATCAATCTTAATGGTTTTTCGATGCGGGACAAATATTGCGCTATGTTAAGCAATCGCCGAGTAATTTATGGAGTAATTACCCTACAATGAGGCCGGTCAATAGCTCTTTGTGCTAATGCATGCTAGATGAACAATATGTAAATTGTCATCCGAAAGCAATACCACACGAAAAGAAAATGGTAACGATCTAGTCTTGATCAAAATTCAACAAAGGAATTCCAAGATCAATTAGACTTTCATCGATAAAAAAGAAAGAGAAATAGTTGAAGAGAAAGCCAAATTAAACCACACAATTATGTGATCTAAGGCTAAGAACAAAAGGAAAGGGAAGAAAATGGAAAAGGAACCAAAACAATCCCAAAATCAAGCCAAAATCTCAATTCTGCCTCTGTACAGTCGATTGCACAAAAGGTCCAGTCGATTGCACACTGGTAGATTTGCAAAAATAAGGCAAAAAACAGCACTGTGCAGTCTATTGCACAAAAATGCAAATCGATTGCACCCTGCTGTGACAGCAAAAATTCAGCAAAATTCAACATGATCATGATCTAAAAGTTTCTTCAAACACCTCATGATCATGGAATCAAAAGTGCACGAAAATGCAAAGCAAATAGCAACCAATACAGTAATTAAATACAAATTGCAAGATCCAAAGATCAAGCAAACAAGATCAACAAAGATCTACATTGTGGATGATGAAATTGAAGCTTCAACAATGGTGAGAGATGAATTACCACTTCAAATCTGAAAATTCCTTCAAGATCCAAACTCCAAAGCCTCGATCTATGAGAATTGATGAAGAAAACAAGCTTGGATGAAGGTTTAGCTCAAAGTTGTACAAGATTCAATGTGAATTCTTGTTAACTTTCAAGAGAAGAAAAGTGAGCTTTAGTGAATTTTGTGGTTGGGAAGAGAATTTGCAAGAGGTTTGTTGGCTATCAAGAGCTTCAAGAGAAATTTTAGCAAGGTGAATTTGGCTCTCAAAAGCTTCCAGAATGAATGAAATGAGGGTTCAATTTATAGAATTTAGGCTTGGAAATTTGGTGGTTTGGAATTTGGTTTGGAAGATCAAAATTAGGATTGGAATTCAAATTTGGAGGGAAATCACAAAAGAGTGGTGATTAGTGAGGGTGTATGGTGGGGAATGATCAAAATGATGTAGAGGAATTAAAATGAGGTGATCTAGAATATTCCACATGTGATCAATGGTCAAGATTGGTGCCAAATGCTTCAAAACTTGAAAAATGCTGATTTTGACCAAATCTGTCTTCGTTCAGTCGATTGCACTGTAGCGCGAATAGACTGCACTGCTGAAAACTTCAGAATCTAGGCAAAAAATGACTGGTGCAATCGATTGGACCAATAGTGCAATTGATTGCACAGTTGAAAAACTTGAAAAATGGCCTGTTGGATGGATTGTGCTGGTTCTGGCTCGATTTTCTTGATTTGTCAAAGAAGGCATGGAGATAAACACATGAACCTTGGAGTCTCTTGAATAATAATCAATTAAATCTTGGAAACTCTTGATCAGATAATTTTGAATTGTTTGCAGATCAACTTTGACATTGTTCAGATGGAATTCATTCGAGCTGAGGGACTATTTGATATCCTTGATTCCCTTCCTGAAAAAGTTAGTGAAGACAAGAACAAACATATTTTTGGATTTTGATTAAAGGTTAGTAAACATGAGCAAATAAAGGCAAATAAGAAACACACAGATGCTCAATGATCTATGTAAGGCATAAACCCAAAGAAGAAAGGGATAAAGGAATCAAAGCATGATCTTGTTTGTGGTATAAGATGCAAAAATGAGATGTGAATGATATGTGGAATCTTAGGGGGTTAAAAATTTGGGTCTTACAGCTGCCCCTATTTAAGTTTCTTCTATCGGGAGATATGAAGATATTTAAATACAAAAAGCTACATTTTTAAGCCCTAAGATGCCACAAGATGATATGAATGCAAAGGATGAAACACTCTGCGGGGAAGCTTGAAACAAGGGATTTACGGTAAATTGAGAGAGATGACGCGAAAAGACACGCCGGGGAACACAAGATACTTCTGGATATTTGTCAAGGTGACAAGAAATATCTATCAATAGTTGGAAAGAGAGGGACAAGACCCTGGAAGACGAGTAGTGACATCCAAGAATGGTATTGGATGGAAACTACGAACGAGGCAAAAGGTACGCTAAAAGATGTCCAAGAATGGCATTGGACAATAACATGAAAGTTTATGGTAAAAACAACAGCGTCACCCAAGAATAGCATTGGATGGAGGTAAAAACACTCTATTGGGGATAAGACATCCAAGAATGGCATTGGATGAAACGAACTACAACATTCAAGAATGGCATTGAATGGGGCAACAATAAAAATCAAAGACATCCAAGAATAGCATTGGATGGAAACAAACTTCAGTTTGAAAATTTCACTGGGGACATCCAAGAATGGCATTGGATGGCAAGGTTAAACATCAGAGATATCTAAGAATAGAATTGGACTTGGCTGGGGAAAAGGTGTCCAAGAATGGCATTGGACAAAAGAATCTCAACATCCAAGAATGGCATTGGATGAAATGAGAAAAGTTCTGGAAAATACATCACAATATCCAAGACTGGCATTGAATAAAGTGAGCAAGGACTTTCAGGAATGGCACTGAAAGGTAAAGGTAAACTCATTCAGGAAAGGCACTGAATGAACAGATAAAACTTTCAGGAATGGCACTTAAAGATATCCAAGCAAATCTGATGGGGATTACAAAACAGAGGCAAAATTTCCAGGAATAGCACTGGAATAAACAAGAGGAACAAGATATCCAGGAATGGCACTGGGAGAAACAAGAGGAACAAGATATCCAGGAATGACACTGGAGATCAAAAGAGACAGACGTCCTGGAATGACACTGGAGTGAAAGAGTACAAAGATCTAGGAATAACACTGGAATGAAAGAAAATAAAGATCCAGGAATATCACTGGAATGAAAGGTGACAAACATCTAACAATAGGACAAGGTGCACAGGGAAACGACAATATCCAGGAATGGCACTGGAAAGAAAGAAAATAAGCAAGACATCCAGGAATAGAACTAGAAAGAAAGAAAATAAGTAAGACATCCAGGAATAACACTGGAAGACAAACAAGACATCCAAGAATAGCACTGGAATGAAAGAAGACAGGTAAACGACAACATTCAGGAATAGCACTGAATGAAAAGGCATGTAAAAGTTTTGTTAGGTGCCAAGTAAGTTGGACTTTGATCACAAGGTAAGATGTTGACAACAACAGGACATCGGAAAAATGCATATGACGAGAAACACACTTCGAGCTATGAAAATATTTCTATGTATGGTAGATGAATGATTTATGTATGCAATGCAAATGATAGAGACGACTGAGATAGACTCTTTTGTGAGGGAAGAAAGAGGACTCCGATTCCTCAACACAGAGAACACTGCCCATTCTGCTTGGAGAGAAGATGTTGAACACATCTCTGTCACACTTATGAATTGTATCAGGATGATGATCTTTTGAGGAAAGACATCTTGAGGATTATTGAAGAAGACTGCCCCAGATTGATTGACTGATGAAGATAAACTGATCATGGCTTCAGTTTGACTGCTGCAGGGGAAAAATGAACTGATCATGGCTTCAATTCTTGAAATGATTGTTGAGAATAAACTGATCATGGCTTCAGTTGCTGGGGATGGACTGATCATGGCTTCAGTTCTTAAAATGATTGTTGAGAAGGCTAAACTCAGTATGGGTCTTGAAAGAGATATTCTGGTTAACCAATTCTGAGAATAACTTGCACTGAGAAACAAATCTTGAACTGATTCATAACAGGATTTGGAAGTAATGCGCCCCTGATAGGATCACTGACCAAGTTTCTCAACTGTTTGAAATTCTCTTGATGAGGAAAGTTTGCTTGCAAATAGGATCATTCAAACAAACATGGTAATTTTAATGCAAAGCTCAATGCAATTTTGAAATCAAAAATCATTTTTGGAATGATATTATTGATGTAAAGCAAATGAAACATTGTCAAAACACGACGATTTAGACATGCAAAGTGAAAGAGAAAGCAAAGGTATGACATCAAAGTAAATGATTGGCAACAAACATAGGAGTCAGTTTACGCAACCTTGCTGTAGTATGCTTTCAAAAGAAACCTGGCATCAATTAGGTCTTTTGAAGGTTGTAACGTGGTCTGGTTCACATTTTTTGAAACAAAGGATATGGGCTCAAAGTTTATTTGTACCCAACCCATTCTCCGTGATGATCTCCAGTCTTATGCTAAGTTAATTCAAACTATGCATTCAGGTTCCAAGTGATTTTGGAATTGCAATGATGATGGCTCAAGAGGATTTTTGAGATGGCAATCACTCTTTCTTACAACATTTTTTTGTTTTTGATGAGGACCTTAGTCAACTCGTTTTGTCTTTGAGGATTTTGGTAACCTCTTGATTGATTTTTCTTTCGTTATCCCTGACTTTTGCCTGAACTGTGTCATTTGAGCTTACAGTCAGCGGGATGCCCCAATTTTTTTTTGCCTAAGTCTCCTTCATAGGTTTTGACTTAGCGAGCTTTTCATTTGATTTTTTTTATTCATTTTTTTGAAAGAATAGTGACTGCCTGGCTTAATGATTATGGTGAACCATCATTGGCT
The DNA here is from genome assembly GCA_022829125.1 of Lathyrus tuberosus. Taxonomy (NCBI): domain Eukaryota; kingdom Viridiplantae; phylum Streptophyta; class Magnoliopsida; order Fabales; family Fabaceae; genus Lathyrus; species Lathyrus tuberosus. The sequence continues at coordinate 17,852,646 of JALAZF010000006.1, forward strand.
TTTGATTTGAAAGACATCTTCGACACTTCTTTGATGTGTGCGAAGGAAAACTTGTGATTGAAATAATTCTCTTGTGTTTAAATACACAGTCAAATTAACTGAGAACTACCCATCCCCAGGTTAAGATTGCGGGTTTTTTCGTACAGAAAGAAACTCAAACTTCTAGGCTCGAAGGGGTTGACAAGGGATTAACTTCCTTATTTCTCTAGTGTTTGGGAGTTGAAACAATGCCTGTACATCATCAGCCAAGTTTTGATTAAAAGCATACAATCCAGCAATTTCAGGTATCTCGTTTTCATCATCCTCCCTCCAATCTTTGCAAAAGTTTGATAAAGAAAGTGAACAGGAGATATATTTTGTTTTGTGAAAAAGAAAGCATAAAGATGCACACAGTGGACATAAATGAATTTGAATCAAACATTGCAATGCTCATTTCATTGAAATTACCATGAAAGTACAAATAAAGTTCGAAAGCAAACAAACAATACAATCAAAGGAAAGTGCAAACAGAAAGAAACAAGGCCTAGTGACTAATCAGCAACAAGGATGAGCTGTCTTGTCTGAAACACTGATTTTAGGAGATGATCTGTCTGAACTGACTCAAACTTCACTTGGCATGCTCTGGCAAAGGATTGTTGACGACATTGGGATTATCATCAAGAAAATTCAGAATATTTGAGTTCACCAATTCTTGTACTCTAGCTTTCAATGCATAGCAGCCTTCCAAGTTATGGCCTGCCCCACCTTGATGGAACTCACAGTGAAGATCAGCCCTATAGCCGACTGGGAGAGGATTTGGAGGAGGAGGTAGATCCCTCGTTGTAATCAAAATTTTCTTAATAAGACATGGATATAGCTCAGTGTAAGACATCGGGATAGGATCAAAGTTAACCCTATTGCGATTCTGACTCTGTCTAACAGGCTGACGAGGAGCTTGAACTGGTTAAGCATTAACAACAGGAGCCACTGTAGCTACATATTGTTGTTTCCTATTGTCGTAACCCGAAATTTGACCTCCCCCTTTTGCCTTTTGCATGAGCATAAGCATTCGCATCGCTGGCATACGCATTCGCACTTTTCCTCTGATGATTTTGTTGCAGGAATATTCAGGTTTTCCAAGCCCAATTAATCGCATCCTCACAAGGTCATCACATCATCAAGACAAGCACAAAATAAAGGTTTCCATGCCTATTCATTAATACAAGAGGTCGAAAATCGGAACCATGGTCATAACACCTTCCCAAAGCAAAATTGGGCAAGTTTTTGGCTGGTTAATCGGTTAACCATTTGATTTAATCGGTTAACACCCCTTCCACAGCGCCAAATTCAGTTTTTAACAGCTGTTAATCGGTTAACCTGTTGGTTAATCGATTAACACCTGCTATTTCAGCAAAAATTAAGCATTTCCATCATATTTCAGCAACTCTCTGCACACTGTTTTGGTCTATTCTATTCTAGCATTGTGTGGAACATTCTAGACAGGTCAAGACCATTCAAGACGTTTCCCTTACATTTATTCTATGCATCACTTTAAATCAAGTGCACCATGTTCCTTGTTTTCCAAGTAATGTGGATCATTGGATGTTGAAGTTCACCTTGGGATTGGTACCGAGTTGGTTCTAACTAACCAGTTAACCGCCTTGACTCGGTGAGTCAAGTCCAACTAACTCCTAACCTAGTTCCAAACCCAAAGCTAATTCCAAACCAAACTCCAAACCTCTCATATCTCTAAACCTAAAATCTATATAAACTCACCTTCACTCACTTTTCAAGCTCTCAACCATTATCTCCATCATTCACATAATTTCACACTTTCTTCACTCTCTATTCTCTCATTCTCTCTACTTCATCTTCTTCACCAAACCTCACAAAAAGCTCTTAATTCTTGAAGGATAATCACTTTTCACATTGAAAGTGATTATTTCTTGAGCTTAACCTCCATTGCCATTCCATTTTACTGGTTTTTATGGAGTTCCAGTAGCTTTCGGATTCATCTCAAGTAATCGATTCAAGTTTCTTCGGTGATAATTCTCGTTTTGGAGTTTTCATCGCGATTTGATCGATTTCGATATGTCTCTGCTATTGTTGAATATTTCCTCTGGTTTTCTTCGCTTATCTTCATCAAGATCACATTGTAGCATTTACCAAGGCACATATCAGCCTTATAGGTTGGTGGATCTCCTTCATTTTTCTGTTTCGATCGTTTTCGTATCATTCGCGATGTAGTTTCAATGTTTTTTCTCTTTGCATGTGAATTGATTATACTTTTGCTTGATCCATGATCTTGTTGGTTTAATTGATTCTATTGTTGATTCTAAACTTGATTTTTCGTGCATAATTCATGTCCTAGCATGTGGAGGTTTGGATAAGTGATTATGTGTTGAAAACTACTTTTGAAAAGCTGAATTTACTGGTTTTTTGCCACTGTCACAGTGTTAATCGGTTAACCATTTTGGTTAATCGGTTAACCAGTTTATTTTTCACCCAGAACACTGATTGGTAAGCGGTTAACCGATTAACCCAAAGTGTTAATCGATTAACACTATACCAGTAGGCCATTTTCTTGCATTTTTAAGCTTGTTTGCCATGCTTTCTTCATCCTAACTTCCATTGATTGTCATGCTTGATCTTATGGATGTTTTAAGTGTCATTTAACTTCTGTTTGAAGCTTGTGCTTGAACTTTTGTTGCACATTTTAAATATTCCAAATTGTTCATGTTTTGGCATGATGTGAATATAATCAATTCTTGCATTTTTCTTTGATCATAATAACATGATTTGGTGATGCATTTGTTGATCATTTGGTACTGTTTTGTACTCCCTTCCTTGGTTTTGCATTAAGCTTCATTCTTCATGGATGAACTCAATCTTGTATAATCAATATTTCCCCCTTTTGCCTTAATGATTTTTCATCCTCTTTGGAAAATTATTGGCATGGCTTTTCCCTTTGATTAATGGGTCGAAACTGAAATTCTGGTACCAGACGTGTGATGTTAAGGTGCGATGTCACAACAACACACTCTGCACAATGGACAGCAATAACAGTAAATAAATCAACACAATGATTTGTTCACCCAGTTCGGTCTAACTACCTACGTCTGGGGGATACCAAGCCAGGGATGAATTTCACTACTTGTAGAATTAAATTACAGACTCAACAACCCAGTTGACAATCTCCTAATCTTAATTCCTACTAGTGACTTTCTACCTAAGAAACCACTTAGATATGAGAACACTACTCAATCCCTAAAACCACTCAAAGAACAACCTCTTTGAGAACCCTTGATTCTGCTTCACAACTTTGATCAAGTAATACAACTCTCTTTGCTTCACAGCTTTAGAGAGGACAGAATACGACACAGCAATTCACCCTAGAATTCTGGTTATACACCTTGTACAAAATACTCAAGACACTCAGCCTCTGCTCTTGATCTTCTCCCCGTTTTTCTGTACTTTTTCCTTTGGTCTTGTGCGCTTTATATAGCTCCTTGAATTGGGCTTGGACTTGTCACAATATTTGATCAGATTTGTTAATTAAAACTGAATCTTCAAAACAGATTTTATCCCCAAAATCTTTTTAAATCTTCAACCTTTTAATTCTCCAATAGACCTACAATCAAATCTCCCATGTAACAGAAAATATCTATCCCAAGATATTCTCATCCAATGAGTCAACCACTCTCCACAATTCCAGCTAACACGCGTGCCCTAATAACAACAAGCCCATGCTATTATCAGTTCTGCAGATCTAATGTCACAACATCGCCATGTGACATCAGACATCCACTTAAACAAATACATACTTAACACAACCCAGTGTTAAGACTTCTAATGTCACAACATCGCCATGTGACATCAGACACCCACTTAAACAAATACATACTTAACACAGCCCAGTGTTAAGACTTCAATGTTGAACCATCAGTACCTTGACATCAACATTGAATATACTTTGTTTTACCAAAATTCCAGCCAATCCAAGCACTAACAATCTCCCCCTTTGACTAATTTTGGCTAAAACACCCTCTGAATCCTCAGAGTCTTCAGCAGCGGAAAACCTTCAGTAATTTTGAGATACACTTCATCAGCAACAGTTTAACAATCTTCATAGTCTTCATCACTTGATCTGCTGCATCACCATCTTCATTATTGACAACAGCCAATTGGTGCTCCCCTCAAAAAATATGAACCAGCATCACAGCTGTTCAGTAGCTCACAATGTGCAGCACTTCTCTCCCCCTTGATGTCTGCTAGGCTGCACTCTTCAAATGCTATGCTATCTTCACTAGCTCAGTCTAATCTCCCCCTCAATAACTGCATCAGCACTTTTCAACAACCACCTTTTCAACATTTGGCATTCTTTGATACTCTTGGTTATTTCTCCCCCTTTTTAGCCACAATTTGACAAACCTCAACAAGTTAAATCTCCTATGACACCCTGTACAAAACCATACTTCTTCTGTCAGCAATATCCACATTTTGAAAATCCAGACATATTCTTCATCCATCCAGTTATGAAGGCTTCACACAATCATCCACAAGATCTGAAGCACACACACAATGCCTTCCACTGAACTCTAAGAATAACACACACCAAGACAAGTGTACAATCTATTCAAGGCCATGATTCAATCTTGTCTTCAGACATCTCCTCAGAAGCATGTGCGCACAAGATTCAAACAATTTGCTTCATATGACTAGAACCATTCAAGGCCACACCAATCAACATGCTATCTGACATTATATCCTCATAAGAGGCAACAAATCTCCACAAGCTTGATCAGCATGCAATCTTCACAATAAATGCACCTTTGCTGCAAAATCCATAGACAAGTACTCCCCCTGTCATGATTAACAAATGCTCTAGATGGAGATGAACATTTGAGCACATTTTCTGAGTACATGCATTTTGGTACCACTGTCCCTTTCTCCAAAGGCTACAATTCATCTTCACCATCCAAGGCAAACCTTCTACTTCATCATTCTCCCGTATGACTATGTAGATGCTCCTTAGATATAATGTAAGCACTAAGCTTCAGATCCAGAACAAAGACATCCTTCACCAAGGATACTCTTGACGCTCTTGACACCAGGGTATTACATATGCTCCACTACTGGATTTACTCTCAACAAAATAATCCAAACTCAACACTGTGTCACAAACTCCACAAATTCTCAGCTTACTTATAAGCTTTACTGAGATCCAGTCTCTTCAAGAGATCACAATTCCTCTATCCTTACATCCACCAGTAGTTGTTGAAACTGGTGAAGTCTTCAAAGACAGTAGTCATGCTTTGCCAGAACAAACTACTAAACACATGACCATAATCTCCACCTCTTCTGACCAAAAATGCTAGAGCATCCAACTCCTCATGTCCAATCTTAATCATCCACCAGCAAACATGATGTTATAACATCTTTTGGGACATCAGCTTCTCACCACCATTCAAAGGACTCATTGCACAAAGAAGTCCTTCAAGAAGCTCCCAAAAAAAACACAGTCAGAGCAACTTATTCATACACACCTGAATACCATAAGTTCGTACACCCTCTCTGAACCATATCCTAGCAAACTCAACCATATCCAGATATCTATACTAAATTCTTTTTCCAGAACATACTTCCACCATTTTATGAAAAGCACAGGAATGTTATCTGGTATGGCCTTTTGAAATTTCTTAGAAGTTCTAACAACAACGGCTTCCTTCATTTGAGAGATATCCTGGACATTATCATCAGACTTATCTCTGATCTTCCTATTTCTGGAAGAAATGAACACTTTACTCCTGGATTTTGTAGTACCATCCACATAGATCTTCTGCTTATCAGTTCTCATCTTTGGAGGTGACTCAATAGCTTTCCTCTTCCTTGATTTCAGTCGATTAGCAACCCCAGGAACCACTTTTGCAATTAGTTCATCATCACTCTTCTTTATTTTAAGGCTAGAAGTACCTTTCTTGACTTGAGATGTTTTAACATCAGCTCTAGCATCTTCATCTTCCAACCTAAGGATTGTCAACTTGTGAAATTTTTCTTCTGAACTATAGGAGTCATTAGTCAGGTTGTCATCTTTCTTGGCCTTGCAAGTATTCAGCTCCCAACACTTCTTAAGGTCACAGCTTTTGATCCTTCCATCAGCATTGTTGACTCCTTCATCTTGCTCACATAACTGACTACTCACATCATCCAACTTAGGAGTAACAGCACCATAAGTCATTAATCCAGATTGACTTTTCACCATACTTTCACACTTGATGTCATCATCTGATGTTACAGCATCATCACTAGATAAGCTGTCCACTTGAGGTATCCACTGATAGCAATTATCTTTGGATCTTACTCCCTTCATCACTACCTCATTCTGCTCATCAGCTACCACACATTCATCTTTGGTGTAGCTTACATTGTAACCTTCATCACAAAGTTGACTTATGCTAATTAAATTAGCACTCAACCCTTGAACAAGGAGCACATTATCAAGAGTAAGGCCATCATGATTCTTCACTCTTCCAACTCCTTCTACTACTCCTTTTTCACCATTGCCAAAAATAACCTCATGAGAGGGGCAAGGTTTAAGATCATCAAACATGGATCTACATCCAGACATGTGCTTGGAACACCCACTGTCAAAATACCATGTTCCTTCTTTATCACCCATGTGAGCCAATAAGCACTTCACCTTCTCCTTAGGTACCCATTGTTTAACAACTTTGGGCCTGTGCTCTCTCCATCTGTTTTGAGGTTGAGGGTATCCATGCAGCTTGTAGCAAGAGTACTGCATATGTCCAAACCTTCCACAATAAAAGCATCTCACCCTTTCATCTCTGAATCTTCTACCATGATGAGATTACTTAGGCTGCCATCCATAATGTGGTCTCCTCCTACCATAACTGGCCTGCCTTCTATTATGTTGGTATCTTCTTCCATAAGGAGGCTGAGAATGCTGTTTCCTAGATTGTCTCCCATGATGGTGTGGCTTTCTTCTTCCATAGATATGAGGAACAACATTGGTGTAACCATACCCCTGATGTTGAGACACCTGATAAGACATGTGCTGTTTGAACTGAGCAGCTTGCATGCTCTCGTGGTATTATGGGGGCATATACTGACTAGCTCCTTGTGGCTGCTTTCTCTTCTGATAGGGACCAGTTTTCTTCTCAATCTTCTTAGGTTGGGAAACATCAGCTTTCTTAGGGGTAGGATCCTACTTCTTTGGCTGATGTTGAGATGAAAGTTGTGACACTTCCTTCTTTAAACCTGAAGTGCTTCCTTCAGAAGTTCCCTTATCCTCAACCACATAACCTATCCCAGCTTTGTCTCCAGCAGCTTTTTCTGACTGAAGTATCTTGTCAAGTGTGTCTGTACCACAACTCAGCATCCTAACAGACTTGGTCATTTGATCAAGGTGAGCTCTAACTAGCACCACTTCATTTTCCAGATCTGTCTTTTCATTCTCTAGCTGAGCAATCTGTTGCTTGTGGCACTTGTTTTCTTGACAAATTTCAGCACTCTTTAAACACGGCTCTTGATAGGTAAAAGCCAACTCCTCATAAGTTACTTCTCCATCACTAGAATCATCATCAGAAACCACAGCTCCTGTTAAAGCTCTCACATGCTTTGCTGACTCGCTTTCACTTTCACTATCAGAGTCAGACCAGGAAACTGTCATGCCTTTCTTCTGCTTTTTCAAGAAGGTGGGACATTCTTTCTTGACATGTCCATACCCTTCACACTCAAAGCACTGCACTCCTTTATCTTGGGAAGTTTTCTCTTCATCCTTCTTGCTGGTGTCAGAAGTCATGTTATTGACATTAGGCCTGGAGTTATTATTCATTCTCTTGAATACTTTAGTGAACTGTCTTCCCAACATCTAATGGCCTGAGATAGATCCTCCTGGGATTCAGATTTCTTCTCTTTCTCTTCTTCACCATTTGTCACCAGGGCTATACTCTTTGGCTTCTTTTCTGGTTCTTCCTTATTCAACCCAAGCTCAAAGGTTTGAAGAGATCCAATGAGCTCATCAACTCTCATCTTGCTGATGTCTTGTGATTCTTCAATGGCAGTAACCTTCATCTTAAACTTCTTAGGTAGGGACCTAAGGATCTTCCTCACAAGCTTTTCCTCTGACATCTTCTCACCAAGAGCACTAGATGCATTGGCCAACTCAAGAACACTCATGTGGAAATCATGAATAGTCTCATCATCCTTCATCTTCAGGCTTTCAAATTTTGATGTTAAAATCTGAAGTCGTGACATCTTGACTCTAGATGTTCCTTCATGAGTAGCCTGCAAGATATCCCACGCTTCCTCAGCAACTTCACAGGTATTGATTAACCTGAAGATATTCTTATCCACTCCATTGAAGATGGCATTTAGAGCTTTGGAATTTCCAAGGGCGAGCTCATCTTCCTCCTTGGTCCATTCCTCTTCAGGCTTTAGCTTAGAGGTGCCTTCTTTATATTTACCAGCATCGTCCTTCTCACACATGACAGGAGCTTTCCATTCTTTAATAACAGCCTTCCAAGCCCTACTGTCCAAGGATTTTAAGAAGGTGGTCATCCTTGGCTTCCAATAGTCATAATTGGATCCATCCAAAATAGGGGGTCTGTTGACGAATCCTCCAACATCTTTGTCCATCTTCACACCAGAAAGTATCTTCCCCAGATCTCACCCAGAGCCAGACAGGATGCCTGCTCTGATACCAATTGAAATTCTGGTACCAGACGTGTGATGTTAAGGTGCGATGTCACAACAACACACTCTGCACAATGGACAGCAATAACAGTAAATAAATCAACACAATGATTTGTTCACCCAGTTCGGTCTAACTACCTACGTCTGGGGGATACCAAGCCAGGGATGAATTTCACTACTTGTAGAATTAAATTACAGACTCAACAACCCAGTTGGCAATCTCCTAATCTTAATTCCTACTAGTGACTTTCTACCTAAGAAACCACTTAGATATGAGAACACTACTCAATCCCTAAAACCACTTAAAGAACAACCTCTTTAAGAACCCTTGATTCTGCTTCACAGATTTGATCAAGTAATACAACTCTCTTTGCTTCACAGCTTTAGAGAGGACAGAATACGACACAGCAATTCACCCTAGAATTCTGGTTATACACCTTGTACAAAATACTCAAGACACTCAGCCTCTGCTCTTGATCTTCTCCCCGTTTTTCTGTACTTTTTCCTTTGGTCTTGTGCGCTTTATATAGCTCCTTGATTGGGCTTGGACTTGTCACAATATTTGATCAGATTTGTTAATTAAAACTGAATCTTCAAAACAGATTTTATCCCCAAAATCTTTTTAAATCTTCAACCTTTTAATTCTCCAACAGACCTGCAATCAAATCTCCCATGTAACAGAAAATATCTATCCCAAGATATTCTCATCCAATGAGTCAACCACTCTCCACAATTCCAGCTAACACGCGTGCCCTAATAACAACAAGCTCATGCTGTTATCAGTTCTACAGATCTAATGTCACAACATCGCCATGTGACATCAGACATCCACTTAAACAAATACATACTTAACACAGCCCAGTGTTAAGACTTCTAATGTCACAACATTGCCATGTGACATCAGACATCCACTTAAACAAATACATACTTAACACAGCCCAGTGTTAAGACTTCAATGTTGCACCATCAGTACCTTGACATCAACATTGAATATACTTTGTTTTACCAAAATTCCAGCCAATCCAAGCACTAACAGAATTCCGTTCTTCTGGTTAATCATAGTTTTCTCTGTTAAAACCAATGCTTCTCTATCCCCCACGGAGTTGTAATCCTTGTTCCCTCGGTTAACCACTGTTCGTCAGTTAATATACCGACACCCCCTACAGAGTCAAACACCTTCTCTTGGTTCAACACTCTCTCTCTTGGTTTATCATAGTCCATCTGTTGACACCAGCCTCTTTTCCCCGCCCGAGTCTTACTCTCTTTCTTCGGTTAACCACTGCCAACCAGTTAATATACCGAATCTCTCTTTTCTCTTGGTTATGACACCATCACTTTATTTGGATCTCCAGTGGAGCCCTTGCTATTCATTTTGCTCTTACTTTCTTGGTTTCGACACCAATCCTCTTTGTCATCCCCAACGGAGTTTCTTTCATTCTTGGTTTTGACACCATTCTTTTTCTAGGCTCTTGTCCAATCGCTCTTACTGTGTGGTCTTCCCCAGTAGATTTTTTCTTTCACTCTTGCTCTTGGTTTTGACACCACTTCTTTTGTTTCTTGTTTTTTATGGTCTGTTTTCCGTTTGGTTCCCCGAACTACGGAAGCTCTGATTCTGCATTCTTTTGAATGTCAGATACGTAGGCATGAGACACAATGTCTTGGCGAGCACACTTCCACCCTTCTTTCTTTCCCCCCTTCTTTTCTGACCTCTAGTTCTCTGAACTACGACGCTCTGATTTCCTCATTGCACTATGAGGGTATGTAGGCACGAGGGCCCCAATCCTCCACGCACTTTCCTTCTTTTCTTTCTCTTTCCCCTTTCTCTTCTCTCTCTTCTTCTTTTAGCTAGAAGCCTTTAGATAGATAAACCATCCAAGCCTAGAAGCAAGCGAAATGGTTCCCATCGAGTACGACAGATGCGTTAGGTGCTAGTACCTTCCTTTCGCATAACCGACCCCCCGTTCCCTTTTCTCTTCCCCTTGGGTTTTATCGATATTTTCCCTGTCCTTTGGGACTAAATAAAGTTCGATGGAGACTCTGTGTTATCTGTGAGTGTTCGATTCACTCAAGTAGAAAACCAGTCATCTTCAGCTGGCGACTCTACTGGGGACAGATTGACCTCTTGCTGGTCCATCCCTTGAGGGGTTTAGCCTAGTTTTGGTTGCTTTCTCTTGCTTGTTTGGGCGTTTATCTTTCACACTTTACTCGCTTTATTACTTGCTTTAGCTTTATGTTTATTTATCACATTTCTTTACTGCTTTGAATATTCATATGCTGCATATTCTGGATATCTGCTGTTTTCTGCTGTTGTTGGGGTGGGTAGATATTATTGGAGAGAAAGGTCCTAACACCGGGCCTAGTATACACATAGGCTAGAATGTGGATAGTCGTGAGGCCTGCGTTTTGCGCATTGGGTTATCACGAGAGCCACATCCCAGATCGTGATTCGCTTGAGAACACTTCCGTCCTGTGAGAATTCACTACGGTGAGGGGTTTTCACTCTGAGTCTTATGGTTTGGGAGACCTTTCTAGGGACCACCTTGTTGTGTCTAGATCACACCTGTGAGGGGGATGGGTTTTTTGCAGGAAAACAAGCCACTTCATACCCTTGTTCTCTCACACATCAGATTTTTCACCGACACATCAGATTATGTTACACTGACACAGATTTATGTGCAGATATCCAGATTGTTCAGATTTGATTATTCAGACAGTGTTGGCTTCTTGTTGCTGTGTTGCATGTCATTTCATCATGTAAATTAATTTTTGCATGTGCATTTCCAGGTTTTCGAGGGCTTATCTTTTGTTGACATTATCATAGAGATGAGTACTGGTCGTCGTGGCATCTTCAGTTACAAGTTTGTGGAGCCTAAGCTGGGTATTTTGAGAGGTCTGGAATCCCTGTTGGTGGGAGATCACATAGGGGTTTTCATAGATACTTATGGTAATCTGTTGACCAAATTCAACACTGAAGTCAACATCACTGCTATTCATACTCTGGTTCAGTTCTACGACCCGCCATATAGGTGCTTCACATTTCAGGATTATCAGCTAGCACCTACGCTTGAGGAGTATGCTTATATTCTGGGGGTTGAGATCAAGAAGCAGGTTCCTTATGTTTACACTATCGGTTGTCCGAAGTTTCATCTTATTGCTGATGCGCTTTGCATTAGTAAGAAGGATGTAGATGATAATCTCAAGACCAAAGGGAAAGGTACTCGAGGGTTTGCTTCGAAGTTCTTGGTTGACAAGGCCACTACTTTTGCTAAGGATGGGAACTGGAAGGCTTTCAACGCCGTTCTTGCTTTGCTGATATATGGGATTATCTTGTTCCCGAACATGGAGGATTTCGTAGATCAGACTGCCATCAGTATCTTCTTGTCCAAGAATCCCGTTCCGGCGCTTCTTGCTGATACCTATCATTCTATTCATTCTAGGAATAAAAAGAAGAAGGGAACCATTGTCTGTTGTGCTCCTTTGTTGTACCGATGGTTCATGTCTCACCTTCCACAGAAGGGTCCCTTTGTTGAGAATAAGGGAAATCTCAAGTGGTCTCAGCGAATCATGTCTCTTACTGCTGATGACATTTCTTGGTATTCTCGAGTCTTCGACGACATTCAGATCATTCTCCATTGTGGGAAATTATCCAATGTGCCTCTCTTGGGTACAAAGGTTGGAATTAACTACAATCCGAGAATGGCCTTCTGACAGTTGGGATACCCTATGGTTGACAAACCTGATCCTGAGGTAGTGGAAGAGTTCATCTTTCATGAAGGGGTTGATGACATGGGTTTGCTGAAGAGGTTTAGTGCCGCTTGGACTCAGATTCATCTTGAAGGTAGGGCCGATTTGGGTAAGAATAATTGCGTAGCGAAGGAAGCTTATACACTTTGGGTCAAAGAGCGCGTCAAAGAGATCTTGTTGCCATTTCCTCCTGAGCCTTCCATGAATGCCAAGTCTCCTGAACTTGCCATTGTTCCTCCATCTGAGGTCGATCAACTCAAGCTGATTGTTGAAAAGTTGAAGAAGGAGAATGTTGATCTTCGTCTCAACCTTGATAGAGTCACTTCTGAGAAGGATAGCCTACAAATTAAGCTCCAACAGAAGCGCGAGCGCATGCTCAAAGAGGTGGTGGTTGAACAGAACAAGCGTAGGAAGGTGGGTGATGCTTTGAAGAGCACCTATGAGGGACTTTCTTCAAAGAAGAGACAACTCGCCGATGCTCATTATCAAGCCTACAAAGAGGAGCTGAGCTACAACAAGCAACTTGAAGAGCTTCGAGGGAAGTTATCCGAGTTCAAGACGAAGTGGTAAAGTGAGCCAGACCGTGCTAATCAGTTAGCAAAGGACTTTTCTCAATGTCAAACCCAGCTAGACAAAGTCTTCGGTGAGATTCAGAAGCTGCAAGATCAAGCACATCAGAGCCAAGAGCAGATTAGTCAGCTCAACACAGAGGGCATTCATTGGGAGCATCAAAGCCGTCATCTACAGAACCTCCTGGATCAGAAAGAGGCCTTTCTTCAGGACATGCTTCAGGGACCTAACCATTCTTTGCTGCGTAACCTCATGAAGGATGCGAAGTATTGGAGTGAGAGGCATGGCCGTTTAGCCAGATTCTCTGAGCATGCATTGGAAGACCTACCTGGGCTATTGAGAGATGCATATGCTGATGTGTTGCCACACCAGCTTCCTTGGGCTGTTTTCTATTTCTTGTCTGTGTGTAGGGTGGTCTTTGATAGGATCCATGCGGATTTTTTTGTAGCCCATAAGGCAGATATTTGATTTGAATTTGACTTGTACTGTTTTCCTTTATTACTGAATGAATGCAGTTTCTTACCAATCCTATCTTTCGCGCCTTTACTTGTATGCTTTATGATTATTGTCAACAAATATAAGTTTAAGAATTACTGGAATTTAAAACTTTATTTTTGCATGCATATCATACATTCATTTGCACACATATGCACGTCCCTTCATCCGAAACCGTTGCTCATCCTTGTCCGCATTCCTTGTAGTAAGACGACGACGCGACATCGGTATTTTACTCGTTCAAACAAATCCAGGATCATGGCTGACTTTGAAGCTGAGAACGCTGCTTACAGGGAAACTCTGGCTCAATTCCAAGGTCGGATGGATCAGTTTCAGACAAACATGGATGCCATTATAGACCTCCTTTGTGCTCAGAGGGACGCCGCTGCTGCTGCCACTGTTGTTGCAACTACTACTGATGCAACTGTTGTCACTCCTGTTGTGACCACTCCTCTAGTTATTATGGCTACTCATGATGTTGTTGTTCCTTCTCCTGCTAGATTTGGAGTACCAACTGAGCCTGTGAATCAGCCTGCTATTTAGCCTAGTTTGAACCAGATGCCCGCTGGTTTTCCTTGGGGCATGCCTCCGAATTATACTCCTCAGATTGCAAATAATGGTAGTGCCTTCATGCCATATCAGCCTTTTGTTGCACTCATGCCTAATGGGAATGCCGCTGCATATCCATGGGGCATGCCTATTCCAGTCCCGCCTCTAGTGGTGAGTGATGATCACGAGACTCATCAAACTTCCGGGTTGGCTGACATTGAAACTCCCGATGAAGAAGAGCATGTATATAGGGGTCCTCCTATTCATGTTCCGGTTTCATCTCAAGCTGGTCAAACTACTGTTCAGAATGTTCATCCTGGGATATTCTATCCTGGGGCATCTTCCTCAGCTGTTGTGATACCTCCTCCGAATTATCCATTTAGTGTTCAGATGGGTCAGAATGCTGGTCAGATGGTTAATCTGGGTTTGGTGTATTCTTCTCAGTTTGCTACTCTGTAAGTGAATGCTCCTGCCGCTTCTCAGCTGCCAAATCCTCAGATTCTTGTCAAGCCCACTAATCAGAATAGATCTGTTGACTACAAGTTGTTGGAAGACCGTATCAGAGCTATCGAAGGGTTCTCTGCTTTTGGCATGGAAGCCAAAGACTTGTGTTTGGTTCCAAATGTTGTGCTACCGCAGAAATTCAAGATACCTGATTTGCCAAAGTATAAAGGTTTAAGCTGCCCGCGTAGTCACATCACTATGTATTGTAGGAAGATGGCATCCCATATTGATAATGATGAATTGCTTGTTCATTGTTTTCAAGATAGTTTGTCTGGTGCTTCATTGGATTGGTACATGGGCATGGAGCTCCGCAAAATCCGTACTTGGAGGGATTTATCTGAAGCATTCGTAAAACAATACAAATACAACCTTGATCTGGAACCTACTAGATTGCAATTGCAGAATCAGTCTCAACGTTCAGCCGAAACATTCAAAGAGTATGCACAAAGATGGCGTGAGATGTCATCTCGTGTGTTACCCGCTCTCTCTGACAATGAGTTGGTTGACATCTTTATGGGTACATTGCAAGGTTCCTACTATGAGAAAATGGTGGGTAGTTCTTCATCGAACTTCGCTGATGTTGTAACCATTAGTGAACGGATTTAGAATGGTTTGAAGACTGGAAAGATTCCTGGAACTGCTTCCCAGCAGCCGGCCAGAAAATCTTAGAACAGTCAATCAAAGAAAAAGGAAGGTGAAGCCAATGCTGTGACAGCTCAAGTTTCTCCTCAGTACCAAGCTCCCATGCCATATTATCCATATCCATACATTGCTGCTGCACAATATCAACAACCTCAGTATCAGTATCATCCGCAATAACCAGTTCAGAATGCTCAGAATCAGCAACAAAATCAGCAGAACAACAAAAATCAGCAGAATCAGAACCGTCAGAACAACGGCAATCAAGGAAACCGTAAGCGTCCGAATTTTGATAGAATTCCGGTGTCATACACGGAGTTGTTTCCTTACTTGGTTCACCAAGGGAAAATTGTCCCCAAGCAGATTGCACCTGGAATTCCTCCATTTGGCCCGAAGCATAACCCAAATGCGTCTTGTGCTTATCATGTTGGATACATAGGACATGCAACAAAGGACTGTTTCATTTTCAAAACCAAGATTCAGGAACTCATTGATAAGAAAGTTTTGACTTTTGCTGAGGAAGGACCTAACATTCAGAGTAATCCGTTGCCGAATCACGGTGGACCTGCAGTTAACATGATTGAGGATAATTACAAGGTTGAATTGATCATGGATGTTGATGAAGTAAAGACCTCGATGGCCGTGGTTTCAAGAAATTGAATGAACACCGGCAGTTGAAAGGGTTGCATGGTAAGTGTCAAATTTGTGACGATAATCCCAACCAGTGTCGAAAGCTGAAGGGTTGTGTCCAAATCCTGATGAACCGTGGCGAAGTGCAATTTTCCAGATCTAAACCTGTTGAGGAGGTTGCTGCCATTGAGCCATTCACCATCATCTATAGGAAAGTTCTGGTGGAATCCCCTAAACAGAAGAAGGTGCAACCCATCGTTGTTTGTCTGCCGAAGCCGTTTCCGTATTAGAATTCCAAAGAGGTACCATGGAAATATGGGTCTACTGTGTTTTCTTGAGGTCAAGAGATAAGGTTCGCTGAAACTGAGATTGTGAATGTTACAGCCGGTGGAGGTATGACTCGTAGTGGACGAGTGTTTGCTCCTAAGATCACTACAAAGCCTGTTCAAGTTCCAACTGTTGTTCCTCCCAAGGAAACGCCTGCATGTGCAACCCCTGCTGTTCAACAAGGGGCACCTTTTACCGCAGTTCCAGTACCGACTATCTCGTTTGAGGATGTTTCAAAAAGCAAGGAGTCATTTGATGATCAAAAGTTCCTTAAGTTGATCAAGAAAAGTGACTTTAAAATTGTGGATCAGCTGGGTCAGACTCCCTCGAGGATCTCTACTTTGTCCTTACTCATGAGTTCGCCTGCGCATAGATCAACTTTGTTGAAAGTGTTGAACAATGCCCATGTCCTGCAAGATATATCCGTCGTCGAGTTTGACGATGTAGTGGCCAATATAATTGCAAGTCGGTATTTGGGCTTTAATGAATCAGAAATGCCTCCTGAAGGAAATGCCCACAACAAAGCGCTGCACATATCTGTAACCTGCACAGACATCCTGTTATCTCGTGTTCTAGTGGATACCGGTTCTTCTCTCACTATGATGCCTAAGGGCACATTGAGTCAATTACTGGTGGAAGGAAATGAGATGAGACAAGTGCCTTAGTTGTCAGAGCCTTTGATGGTTCTCGAAGGCAAGTCATCGGAGAAGTGGACTTACCCATCAATATTGGGCCGCATTTGTTTACCACTACTTTCCAAGTGATGCTTATCAATCCGACGTACAGTTGCCTATTGGGTCGTCCATGGATCCACGCGGCAGGGGCAGTTACATCCACTTTACATCAGAAGTTAAAGTTCATGTTTGAGGATCAACTTGTCATTGTCTGTGGTGAAGAGGATTTGATTGTAAGCGAGTTATCATCTTTTCGATACGTCGAGACCGAAGAAGGCATAGTCGAGGTGCCGTTGCAGTGTCTCGAGTTCGAAGATGTCAGCTCTGCTTCAACTAGTCTAAGTAGATCACCACAATTGACTTTAGCGTCTGCTAAGAGTGCTAAGGAGACTATCCAGAAAGGCGCTTTGTCAGGCTGGGGGCACGTGATTGATGTGGTTGAGAAGCATAATCGCTGTGGATTGGGTTATCATCCTGGTCGTCAATTTGGTTCCTCTGATCAGAAGCAATGCAACTTTGTCAAGTTCAATAGCGCGGGTTTACAGCAAGGTGACATCGTGGCGGCTACGGATGATGCTGGTCCCAGTAATCAGATTTCAAGCTTTGTGCGCAAATGTCCGTCGGGTTTCAAGCTCAATAATTGGACATCTACCGTGATTCCTGTGGTTTTCCCATACAACATGTAATGCATTTTGCTTTCTCATTCCCTCGTCATCGCCCGAGACGAGTGGATAGCTTGTAAAGGGCCTCACGCTTTTGCAATATTATGTGATCAATAAAAAAAAGTTTTTTGCATTCAAAATCATGCTTTATTCTCTTTCTTTATTTTACTTTTTCACAAAACAAATGGCAAAAGTTTCTTTTCTTTTTCACTTTTTAAATAGCTCATTCTAAACATATTCATAAACATGCAGAACTAATAAAAGCATTGATAACAACATGGCAAACATCCATTGTAATTCTGGAATTCCAATTAACCAAGCCGAAGAAGATGGTGAGGAAAATTGTGAATTACCGGCTGAACTGGCAAGGCTCCTTGAGCATGAGCGTAGAGAGATTCAGCCACACAAAGAGCCAGTGGAAGTTATTAATCTTGGTACTGATGAGGTCAAAAGAGAAGTCAAGGTTGGCGCATCCCTTGCAGAGCATGTACACTCCGAGTTGGTCAAGTTGTTGAAAGAGTATGTTGATATCTTCCCCTGGTCCTATCAAGATATGCCTGGGTTAGATACCAACATCGTTAAACATCACTTGCCACTCAAGCCCGGATGTCCTCCTGTCAAGCAGAAGCTCAGGAAGACTAGACCCGACATGGCACTCAAAATCAGAGAAGAGGTAAAGAAGCAGCTTGACACTGGGTTCCTCACCAATTTCGAGTATCCTGAATGGATTGCCAACATCGTCCCAGTTCCAAAGAAGGACGGCAAAGTCAGAATGTGTGTGGATTATCGAGATCTCAACAAAGCAAGCCCGGAGGATGATTTTCCTTTGCCTCATATTGATGTCTTGGTAGATAACACTGCGCAGTTCTCTGTCTTTTCCTTCATGGACGGTTTTTTAGGATATAATCAGATCAAGATGTCCCCAACTGATATGGAGAAGACTACTTTTATCACTCCATGGGGTACATATTGCTACAAAGTCATGCCATTCGGTCTAAAGAATGCAGGAGCAACATACCAGCGTCCCATGACAACCCTCTTTCATGATATGATTCATAAAGAGATTGAAGTTTACGTGGACGATATGATTGCCAAATCCAAAACTGAGGATGATCACTTCGTTCATCTGAAGAAACTGTTTGACAGACTCTGGAAGTTTAGATTGCGGTTGAATCCTGTGAAGTACACCTTCAGAGTTCGATCTGGTAAACTGTTGGGCTTTATTGTGAGTCAGAAGGGCATTGAAGTTGATCCTGATAAGGTTCGGGCAATCCAGAACATGCCGCCTCTCAAAACAGAAAAAGAAGTCCGTGGATTTCTGGGCAGACTTAATTACATCTCAAGATTCATTTCTCATTTGACGGCTACCTGTGAACCGATGTTCAAATTACTAAGAAAAAATCAATCGGTTGAATGGAATAATGATTGTCAAGAAGCATTTGACAAAATAAAACAATATTTGCAAGAACCACCGATCTTAGTACCGCCGGTTCCTGGTAGGCCATTAATCATGTATCTCACCGTTCTCGATGAATCGATGGGATGTGTATTGGGTCAACATGATGACATTGGCAGAAAAGAGCATGCAATATACTATCTGAGCAAGAAGTTCACTGATTGTGAGACCAGATACTCACTCTTAGAGAAAACTTGTTGTGCTCTGGTCTGGGCTGCTCGACGCCTACGACAATACATGATTTTCCATACTACTTTGTTGATATCCAAAATGGATCTGATAAAGTATATATTTAAGAAGCCTGCTGTCTCTGGAAGGATTGCTCGGTGGCAGATGCTGCTAACGGAGTATGATATCCAACATGTTACCCAGAAAGCCATAAAAGGGAGCGTCTTATCTGACTACCTTGCCCATCAACCTATAGAGGGTTATCAACAGATGAAGTTTGACTTTCCCTATGAGGATGTTCTGTTTATCAGAGATTATGAGACTCCAGACCCTGATATAGGACCCGAACCAGGGGCGCGATGGATGCTCGTGTTCGACGGTGCCTCCAATTCTAAAGGTCGTGGAATCAGTGTTATCCTCATCTCTCTAACAGGTTTTCACCTTCCCTTCACTGCCAGATTATTCTTTGCATGCACCAACAATATAGCTGAGTACGAAGCATGTATCTACAGTATTGAAGCTGCAATTGACATGAGAATCAAGATTCTTGAGGTCTATGGAGATTCTGCCTTGGTCATTGGTCAAGTCAAAGGGAACTTTGTGACTCGGGATTCCAAGCTGGTTCCTTACCAACAACACATAGCGAAGTTGATTCTTTACTTTGATGAGATCACTTTTCATCATATTCCCAGAGAGGTAAATCAATTAGCTGATGCTCTTGCAACGTTAGCATCCATGTTCAAGGTCAAATGGAAGAATGAAGCTCCTCATATCCACATTGATCACTTGAATGAACCAGCACACTGTTTGGCAATCGAGGATGAGTTTGATGACAAGCCTTGGTTCTACGACATCAAAAGATATCTGAAAAAATAGGAATATCCCGAGGGTATCACTATCACTGACAAGAAGGCTCTTAGGCGGCATTGCGCCAAATTCTTCTTAAGTGGTGGTATACTATACAAGAGGAATTATGATTCCGTGCTGCTCAAATGCGTGGATAGACACGAAGCAAACACGATCATAAGGTCCATACATGAGGACTGCGAGGGTGTACATGCTAAAGGTCCTGCTATGGCCAATAAGATCCTTCGGGCTGGGTATTACTGGACAACAATGGAGGTAGATTGTTACAACTTTGCCAAAATATGTCACAAATGCCAAATCTACGGAGACAAGATCCATGTGCCTCCAACTCCATTGAATGTCTTGACTTCACCTTAGCCATTTTCCATGTGGGGTATAGATATGATTGGAATGATCGAACCGAAGGCTTCCAACGGTCATCGATTCATTCTGGTTGTTATCGATTACTTCACCAAGTGGGTTGAAGTTGCTTCTTATGCTAACGTTACATGACAAGTGGTTGCTAGATTCATCAAGAAAGAGATAATCTGTCGTTATGGCATTCCTAGCAACATTATCACAGACAATGCAAGCAACATGAACAACAACATGATGAAGGAGTTGTGTCAAGAGTTTAAGAGCGAGCACCACAACTCTTCACCATATCGGCCCAAGATGAATGGCGCCGTTGAAGCAGCAAACAAAAACATCAAGAGGATTGTCCAGAAAATGGTCAAGACTTACAAGGATTGGCATGAAATGCCTCCCTTTGCAATGCATGGCTACCGAAATTCAGGTCGCACTTCTACTGGGGCAACTCCGTATTCGCTAGTGTATGGTATGGAGGCGGTTCTACCCATCGAAGTCGAAATTCCTTCGCTCAGAGTCATCATGAAAGCAGGTCTTGACGAAGTTGAATGGGTTCAATCCCAGTACGACCAGCTGAATCTCATCGAAGAGAAGCGCCTTACAGCCGTTTGTCATGGCCAATTGCATCAGAGACGCCTCAAGCGAGCTTTTGACAAGAAAGTTCCCCCTCGAACGTTCTGCGAAGGCGAACTCGTGCTCAAGAGATATTCACCTGTTCACTCGGATCCACGAGGCAAATGGACTCCCAATTATGAAGGACATTTTGTTGTCAAGAAAGCCTTCTCAGGCGGAGCCCTGATCCTCACCATAATGGATGAGGAGGAGTTGCCATCGCCCGTGAACTCCGATACAGTAAAAAAATATTATGCCTGAAAAAATGGATAAAAGTCTGCTAAATTGACATCCGCAAGGACAATCTATGCAAAAATGGACGTCCCGATGGACCAAAAAAAAGAAATGTCCATGCAAAAGTTAGGGACAATGAAAAAAAAAATAACAACCCGCTAAGTTGAAAACCCAAAAGGGCGACTTAGGCAAAAATGGGCATCCCGGTGGACGAAAAAAAAAGTGAAAACATGTCCAGGAAAAAATTAGGGATAAAGGCATTTGAATGTGAACACTTGGGCCTCTTTTCATCACGGCTGGACCTCAGACGGTAACAGAGCAGTCGAATCATCATCAACTGGTGCAAAGCGTTGGAACCTAGACTTACAGTGGATGGTGGCCAATGTTGTAATCAATGCAAGGCATAATTTCCCTTTGCCATTTACATTTATTTTTCAATTTTTTTACCAAGTTCCTCATCAAGGATTTTCCATCCTTGTACACACTTTATGTACAAAATTTTACATTCAATAAAATGCATTCTTTGTCATCTCAAGTTGTTTTCATTCCAGTATTTTGTTTGCAAAATAAGTAATTATTTGTGATCACATAATACAATAAAACATTGAGAACAATAAAAAGCTAAACCAATCGAGAAAGCATTATGCATTGCATGCGTTACTGGTAACTCCTGTAGGATAATCGGTAATATCCATTGGTAAGCCTAACACCTGGCCGGAAAAATGATGGTTCTATGAAGAAGTTGTTGTTTACTCAGCAGTTCCTCAGCAGCGTCATCATTATCCACAGCAAACACCATTATTATTTATCGAAAAGCTTGTCTACACATCGTTTCTCCGACAGATTTGTAATGCCTCTAGGCAGGTTGCCGAAGTGTTCCCAGCAAAGACACTTCGCTATCTTTTCCCCAGCAAGGATTGTACATCAACTCCAATAATTTGAAATTCTCTGGCTTCAACAACAGTGAGCTCTCCTCAGCGAAGTCAACGTGATTTGGAAGGATGTATTTCCCCACGCAGAGCCAGTCTTGGTAGGAATGGTCGATTCGATTCTTCCATCACCAACAGGGACAACCATGGTGATTTAGAAATCTGCGATGTTCTCGGCTTCTTTCCCCGGCAGAATCATCATCCTTTGTGAACTCTGTCCTCCAACAGAGATTGTCTTTATCTGCGGGTCCTCTCCCCGACCGAGGATGTCAAAGTCGTTTTGCTACAATTTCTGCCTAATCGCTTTACACTATACCTTACCTTGCGTCTTTGCATTGCATGACATCAAGCATCATGTAGAAACGTATACTTAGCATATGAATCGATCATACTCCCTCCCTTTTGCCTGACTTATCTCCCAGCAGATTTTCAGCCAACTTTGTTCTTTCCTAACACTCTTCTTTTGTCGCCGTTGGCCAAATTTTCCAGCTACTCTTTTATTTAACCCCCTTTTACCTCGAATCATCGAAAAGCTGGCGCAATTCGTACATTCAGGTCCAAGCGGATTAAATAGGGGCAGCTGTCGTAACCCAAAATTTGACCTCCCTCTTTTTCCTTTTGCATGAGCATAAGCATTCGCATCGCTGGCATACACATTCACACTTTTCCTCTGATGATTTTGTTGCAGGAATATTCAGGTTTTCCAAGCCCGATTAATCGCATCCTCACAAGGTTATCATATCATCAAGACAAGCACAAAATAAAGGTTTCCATGCCTATTCATCAATACAAGAGGTCGGAAATTGGAACCATGGTCATAGCACCTTCCCAAAGCAAAATTGGGCAAGTTTTTGGCTGGTTAATCGGTTAACCATTTGGGTTAATCGGTTAACACCCCTTCCACAACGCCAAATTCATCTTTTTAACAGCTGTTAATCGGTTAACCTGTTGGTTAATCGATTAACACCTGCTATTTCAGCAAAAATTCAGCATTTCCATCATATTTCAGCAACTCTCTCCACACTCTTTTGGTCTATTCTATTATAGCATTGTGTGGAACATTCTAGACAGTTCAAGACCATTCAAGACGTTTCCCTTACATTTATTCTATGCATCACTTCAAATCAAGTGCACCATGTTCCTTGTTTTCCAAGTAATGTGGATCATTGGATGCTGAAGTTCACCTTGGGATTGGTACCGAGTTGGTTCTATCTAACCGAGTTAACCGCCTTGACTCGGTGAGTCAAGTGTAACTAACTCCTAACCTAGTTCCAAACCCAAAGCTAATTCCAAACCAAACTCCAAACCTCTCATATCTCCAAACCTAAAATCTATATAAACTCACCTTCACTCACTTTTCAAGCTCTCAACCATTATCTCCATCATTCACACAATTTCACACTTTCTTCACTCTCTATTCTCTCATTCTCTCTACTTCATCTTCTTCACCAAACCTCACAAAAAGCTCTTAATTCTTGAAGGATAATCACTTTTCACATTGAAAGTGATTATTTCTTGAGCTTAACCTCCATTGCCATTCCATTTTACTGGTTTTTCTGGAGTTCCAGTAGCTTTCGGATTCATCTCAAGTAATCGATTCAAGTTTCTTCGGTGATAATTCTCGTTTTGGAGTTTTCGTCGCGATTTGATCGATTTCGATACGTCTCTGCTATTGTTGAAGATTTCCTCTGGTTTTCTTCGCTTATCTTCATCAAGATCACATTGTAGCATTTACAAAGGCACATCTCAGCCTTGTAGGTTGGTGGATCTCCTTCATTTTTCTGTGTCGATCATTTTTGTATCATTCGCGATGTAGCTTCAATGTTTTTTCTCTTTGCATGTGAATTGGTTATACTTTTGCTTGATCCATGATCTTGTTGGTTTATTGATTCTATTGTTGATTCTATTACTGCTTCTAAACTTGATTTTTCGTGCATAATTCATGTCCTAGCATGTGGAGGTTTGGATAAGCGATTATGTGTTGAAAAATACTTTTGAAAAGCTGCATTTACTGGTTTTTTGCCACTGTCACAGTGTTAATCGGTTAACCATTTTGTTTAATCGGTTAACCAGTTCATTTTTCACCCAGAACGCTGATTGGTAAGCGGTTAACCGATTAACCCAAAGTGTTAATCGATTAACACTGTACCAGTAGGCAATTTTCTTGCATTTTTAAGCTTGTTTGCCATGCTTTCTTCATCGTAACTTCCATTGATTGTCATGCTTGATCTTATGGATGTTTTAAGTGTCATTTAACTTCTGTTTGAAGCTTGTGCTTGAACTTTTGTTGCACATTTTCAATTATCCAAATTGTTCATGTTTTGGCATTATGTGAAAATAATCAATTCTTGCATTTTTCTTTGATCATAATAACATGATTTGGTGATGCATTTGTTGATCGTTTGGTACTGTTTTGTACTCCCTTCCTTAGTTTTGCATTAAGCTTCATTCTTCATGGATGAGCTCAATCTTGTATAATCAATATTTCCCCCTTTTGCCTTAATGATTTTTGATCCTCTTTGGAAAATTATTGGCATGGCTTTTCCTTTTGATTAATTTGTCGAAACCATGTTTCGATTAGTTGATCTTCCCCGTTCCTCTCTTTAGGCCTCCTTTAGAGCTTTCTCTCTTGTTCCCCCGTGGAGTTGGAGTTTCGCGCCACGCCATACGTCGGAGCACTGTACAAATTGAAGCTGTTACGCAGGAGCACTGTTAAACTTGGAGCTGTTGTGCCATCCGGTTTAACTCCCGCATTACACCCTGTGTGTTAGAGAAGGAATGAGAAGGGAGAATTCCTACTCTCATTCTGACTACTTCAGGTAGGGGACGAATGACCCTGTGCTTGGCTTAGCCACCTCTATCTCCAGGTGGTAGTGTGCTTTCTTTCCCCAGTCGAGTCGATCCTTGATCACTCTTTGCCCTTTGCAATCTCTTTCGATCCTCGATCACTCTTATCTCCTTCGATCTCTCTCTTGATCAATCACCTTCTTGGTTACAATCCTTTGTTCATTGGGTTAGCGAGCTGTCTTCGTTTCAATACCCTATTCTTTCCTTGTGGTCAATCATTGTTCTTTTGATTCCCCTGGAGAGTCTCTCTTCTATTTCTTTGGTTAAACACAGTACTCCTGTTAAAAACCGAATCCCTTTCGGAGTTTGCAACCTTCCTTTGGTTCTGCTCCCTTTGTTGGTTAATCACTGCCTATCAGTTAAAACACCAATGTTTGCACTCCTTCTCAGTTAACCACAGTCCGTCTGTTAAAACACTGAGTTCCTTGGGTTAATCACCTTATCTTGGTTAATCACCATTTTCTTCAGTTAACCACAGCCTGTCTGTTAAAATACTGAACCCCTTTTTGAGTTAATCACCCCCTCTTGGTTAATCACTCATTTCTCTCGGTTAATCACAGTGTTCTGTTAAAAAACCGAATCCCCTACAGTTGGCAACCTTTCTTGGTTTGAATACTTGCACCCTTGGGTTAGTAACCTTCTTTTGGTTCAATACCCTTCTTCGTTGGTCAACTGCTGTTTGTTCAGTCAATACCAACACCCCTTGTGGGTTACGACCTTCGATCGGTCCTACACCCGTTCTTCTGGTTAATCACAGTTTTCTCTGTTAAAACCAATGCTCCTCTATCCCCACGGAGTTGCAATCCTTGTTTCCTCGGTTAACCACTGTTCATCAGTTAATATACCGACGCCCCCTGCAGAGTCAAACACCTTCTCTTGGTTCAGCACTCTCTCTCTTGGTTTATCATAGTCCGTCAGTTGACACCAGCCTCTTTTCCCCACCCGAGTCTTACTCTCTTTCTTCGGTTAACCACTACCAACCAGTTAATATACCGAATCTCTCTTTTCTCTTAGTTATGACACCATCACTTTATTTGGATCCCCAGTGGAGCCATTGCTATTCATTTTGCTCTTACTTTCTTGGTTCCGACACCAATCCTCTTTGTCATCCCCAGCGAAGTTTCTTTCATTCTTAGTTTTGACACCATTCTTTTTCTAGGCTCTTGTCCAATCGCTCTTACTGTGTGGTCTTCCCCAGTAGATTTTTTCTTTCACTCTTGCTCTTGGTTTTGACACCACTTCTTTTGTTTCCTATTTTTTCTGGTCTGTTTTCCGTTTGGTTCCCCGAACTACGGAAGCTCTGATTCTGCATTCTTTCGAATGTCAGATACGTAGGCACGAGACGCAATGTCTTGACAAGCACACTTCCACCCTTCTTTCTTCCCCCCTTTCTTTTCTGTCCTCTAGTTCTCTGAACTATGATGCTCTGATTTCCTCATTGCACTATAAGGGTACGTAGGCACGAGGGCCCCAATCCTCCGCGAGCACTTTCCTTCTTTTCTTTCTTTTTCCCCTTTCTCTTCTATCTCTTCTTCTTTTAGCTATAAGCCTTTAGATAGATAACCCATCCAAGCCTAGAAGCAAGCGAAATGGTTCCCGTCGAGTACGACGGATGCGTTAGGTGATAGTACCTCCCTTTCGCATAACCGACCCCACGTTCCCGTTTCTCTTCCCCTTGGGTTTTATCGATATTTTCCTTGTCCTTTGGGACTAAATAAAGTTCGGTGGCGACTCTGTGTTATCTGTGAGTGTGCGATTCACTCAGGTAGAAAACCAGCCATCTTCACCTGTGACGAGGTTTCCCTTCAACTGAAATTGCATGGGTATCACCATCCTTTTTCTTTTGAAAATTCCCAGCATACTTTTTAGCACCACTGAAGGCTTCAGCATTAACAATCTTTCCTTTCTTGATACCCTCTTCTAGTCTTTCTCCAATAGTGACTAGGTCAGCAAAACTAGATGATACATTGCCTATCATTTTTTCCCAAAAGAGTGCCTGAAGATTGTCCATGAATAATCCAGTCAATTCTTTTTCAGCCAAGGGTGGCTCCACTTGAGCAGCTAGATCTCTCCAGCGTTGAGCGTACTCCTTGAAGGATTCTTTTTCTTTCTGAGACATGTTCTGCTATTGACGGCAGTCGGGTGCCATGTCCAGATTGTACTTATATTGCTTTAAGAAAGCATCAGACAAGTCCATCCAGCTTTGGATACGGTTCTTCTCAAGTCCCATATACTATTTCATTGAAGCCCCACTCAAGCTGTCTTGGAAACAGTGAATGAGCAGTTTGTCATTTTTGGCATGAGCAGCCATCTTGAGGCATTACATCACCAAGTGGCTTCTAGGACAGGTGTGCCCCTTGTATTTCTCAAAATTAGGAGTTTTGAATTTTGCAGGCATAACCAAGTCTGAAACCAAGCACATGTCCATTGCGGCAGCACTAAAGACATCACTTCCTTCCATGGCTCTTATCCTTTTGTCCAAAGTTTGCCATTGCTCTCTGACTTCTTCAATGTATCCAGGTTCTCCCTGACTTTCAGATTGTGGACCAGCAGCATGGTACACGAAAGGATTCTCAGGAATAGGTTGAGCAATAGAATGCACAATAGGCTGAGGTTTAGTGATCAATTGAGCTGAAGATACTGGCGAGACAAACACAGGAGTAGTTGCAAAGGGTGGCGAGTAATTCGGAGGTAACCAAAATTCTGGCCAAGTAGAAGCTGCTTGCTGACTCAGTGAAGGGTCAACAGCAACTGGTGAAGTTTCAACAATCACAGTCCTCTGAGGTGGTTCACCTCTAGCAATCAGAACTTGCAGCATTTCTGTGAGCTTGGGCATACCGGCCTTCAACTCATCAATTTCCATTCTGACTTCGGCATTATGTTGTTCTTGGTTTTCCATTCTCAATCTGACAGCAGCTCTAGTTCCGTAGTTGTGTTGAGGAAACAGCTTGACGGTGAACAGATAACTGGAGAAGGAGACAGTTGAAATGAGTTTCTGAGGCAACTGGGAAGAATGCATATGTATGCTCATGGTTGCAATAACCACAAACAAGACCACTCAAAGCACACGGGTTCAAAGGTCCGAGTCACGAGCATGAAGCTAAGGTTAAGAACCAATCCCACAAAAGGTATGTGCTAAGGTTTTATCTTCATTGTACCTGCAAAAAACAGCGGTTCTAACGGAGTGCCCAGGGTCCACAATTCACTATCAGACACACCGGCGCACCGATTTTCTCGGAGGTTGGTAGTTATCTTCAAGAGAATCTAACCTGAGTGTGGCATCGCATAACAGCTAAGTCAGATTTGTATCTTCATAGCTTCCACGCCATGATCCTAAAATGGCTAGGATGGGTTAAGGAGTTCTAAAGTCCCCAACTTTGGGTCTTCGGATCAAGAAGCATAACGGGTTTGCCATTTCTGGTCTGCCATTACTACTTCTTGGGAGGAGTTCCTTCACTGAGTCCTCGGGAATGGTCACCAGAGTCGACAATTCCTCCAGAGAATATCTACTGGCCTGTATCAAACATACAGTAGCAGATAGCTCTGGATAGAACCTCGTCTGGCTGTAGGTCTCGTGAACACCCACACGTGGCCAAACACCACGGGAGCGACACGCCTGCCCACGCTAAAACCTCTGTGTATGCTCAAGCCTGGGTAGTGGGCTCATCTCACCACACAGAAGAATTCCCAAACAGAACAAGCAAGTAACAAGCAAATCAGGCAAAAAGCAGTAAATAAATCAAAGTAGGCTAAACCCCTCAAAGGGATGGACCAGCAAGAGGTCAATCTTTCCCCAGCAGAGTCGCCACTTTTCTGTAGCGGCAAAATTGTGAGTGTAAGCTATTGATTAACTTAACTCGAAAAGCAAGAGTCGCCACCGCACTTTTATTTTATCCAAAAAGGAAAGGAAAAAGAGCGAACAAAACCTACACAAGCTCTACAACAAGAACAAGTGAAGAGAGACTGGATAAGGGGGGTTGGTTACGCAATGCGAAGGTGTTAGCACCCAAAACGTCTATAGTACTCTATAGGAACCCTTTGAAATATCTACGCTTTTGGTGTGAAAAAGTTTTCTTGAAAAGTGATTGAGGAGATGAGAAGAGAAGTATGTTTTAGATTTTTGTGTTTGGAGAGACTTGTCGTCTCATGCCTACGTACCCACGATGTGTAATGTAGGATCAAAACCCCGTAGTTCGTGGTGCAAAGAATAAAATTTGTTTGTTTTGGCTAATTTTAAATGTAAAGGCAAGTCGTCATTTCCAAGCGAATAATTCTGCTTAAAGAAATGAATCATGTCTAAACTTATGAAAAATTTAAAGGAAAAAATGCACGAGGGCACAAAAAGAGTTTGAATGAGTTTGATGTTTTTTAAAGTCTTTTGAAAAAGGTGTCAGTATGCTTATGTAGTTTAGCATTTGTTAAGAAATGAAAAGAAAAGAGTAAAATCACTTGACAAAGTCAAGGTTTGATTATGAAAGAGGTGAAATTTTGAAATCAAGAAGGTTTTGAAAAAGGGAGAAAGTTTTGAAAATTGAAGAATGGGGAGGAGAAGAAGTGATTATCCTAAAGCATAAAGTAAAAGCTAAGGATAAGAATGGTCTAACAACACAAGTAAGCTCCATAGTCTTCGAACCATAATTCCAAAACAAAGGCAAAATGTCCTAGTTCTAAGTCCAAGGTTCCAAGAATTGCATTGGATGTCCAAGTTCTAAGTTCAAGGATACAAGAATAACATTGAAGTCCAAGGTCTATGTGTAAAACTCCATGTCCATTGCAAAGGATAGTAACCATAGTCCAAGATTAGAAGCACAAGTTTTTTAGAGGTTTTGGCATTTATTAATATTTTTGGTCCAAGCGTACAAAGAGAAAAAGGCATAAGCATAAACATATGTCCAACGGACAAAGGAAAAATTGTGGAAGCATAAACATGTGTCCAACGGACAAAGGAAAAATTGCGGAAGCATAAACATGATATGAAATGATCAAAATGAAGCATAAAAGTAAAAGAGATAAGGAGCGAGAAGGAATTGTAAATGATTAATACAATAGTAATGTTAGTAAGTTAGTGATTAGTTGTTAGAGTTAGTGATCAATAATAATTGAATAATTGCACTTAGGTCAAGGTTAATGAGAACTCATTAGAGGATTGATAAGACCAAAGCCTCCTAACAACAAGTCTCATAAGAATTGAACCAAAAGACAAATAATCAATCAATCTTGATGGTTTTTCGATGCGGGACAAATATTGCGCTATGTTAAGCAATCACCGAGTAATTTAGGGAGTAATTACCCTACAATGAGGCCGGTCAATAGCTCTTTTTGCTAATGCATGCAAGATGAACGATATGTAAATTGTCATCTGAAAGCAATACCGCACGAAAAGAAAAATGGTAACGATCTAGTCTTGATCGAAATTCAACAAAGGAATTCCAAGATCAATTAGACTTTCATCGATAAAAAAGAAAGAGAAATAGATGAAGAGAAAGCCAAATTAAACCACACAATTATGTGATCTAAGGCAAAGAACAAAAGGAAAGGGAAGAAAATGGAAAAGGAACCAAAACAATCCCAAAATCAAGTCAAAAACGCAATTCTGCCTCTGTGCAGTCGATTGCACAAAAGGTCCAGTCGATTCCACACTGGTAGATTTACAAAAACAAGGAAAAAATAGCACTGTGCAGTCTATTACACGAAAATGCAAATCGATTGCACCCTGCTGTGACAGTAAAAATTCAGCAAAATTCAACATGATCATGATCTAAAACTTTCTTCAAACACCTCATGATCATGGAATCAAAAGTGCACGAAAATGCAAAGCAAATAGCAACCAATACAGTAATTAAACACAAATTTCAAGATCCAAAGATCAAGCAAACAAGATCAACAAAGATCTACATTGTGGATGATGAAATTGAAGCTTCAACAATAGTGAGAGATGAATTACCACTTCAAATCTGAAAATTCCTTCAAATTGCTTCAAGATCCAAACTCCAAAGCCTTGATCTATGAGAATTGATGAAGAAAACAAGTTTGGATGAAGGTTTAGCTCAAAGTTGAACAAGATTCAATGTGAATTCTTTTTCAAGAGAAGAAAAGTGAGCTTTAGTGAATTTTGTGGTTGGGAAGAGAATCTGCAAGAGGTTTGTTGGCTATCAAGAGCTTCAAGAGAAATTTTAGCAAGGTTAATTTGGCTCTCAAAAGCTTCCAGAATGAATGAAATGAGGGTTCTATTTATAGAATTTAGGCTTGGAAATTTGGTGGTTTGGAAGATCAAAATTAGGATTGGAATTCATATTTGGAGGGAAATCACAAAAGAGTGGTGATTAGTGAGGGTGTATGGTGGGGAATGATCAAAATGATGTAGAGGAATTAAAATGAGGTGATCTAGAATATTCCACATGTGATCAATGGTCAAGATTGGTGCCAAATGCTTCAAAAGTTGAAAAATGCTGAATTTGGCCAAATCTGTCTTCGTTCAGTCGATTGCACTGTAGCGCGAATAGACTGCACTACTAAAAAATTTAGAATCTAGGCAAAAAATTACTGGTGCAATCGATTGGACCAATAGTGCAATCGATTGCACAATTGAAAAACTTGAAAAATGGCCTGTTGGATGGATTGTGCTGGTTCTGGCTCGATTTTCTTGATTTGTCAAAGAAGGCAGGGAAATAAACACATGAACCTTGGAGTCTCTGGAATAATAATCAATTAAATCTTGGAAACTCTTGATCAGATAATTTTGAATTGTTTGCAGATCAACTTTGACATTGTTCAGATGGAATTCATTCGAGTTGAGGGACTGTTTGATATCTTTGATTCCCATCCTGAAAAAGTTAGTGAAGACAAGAACAAACATATTTTTGGATTTTGATTAAAGGCTAGTAAACATGAGCAAATAAAGGCAAATAAGAAACACACAGATGCTCAGTGATCTCTGCAAGGCATAAACCCAAAGAAGAGAGGGATAAAGGAATCAAAGCATGATCTTGTTTGTGGTATAAGATGCAAAAATGAGATGTGAATGATATGTGGAATCTTAGGGGGTTAAAAATTAGGGTCTTACTATAATTTAAGGGAAAAGGGGCTACATTGAAACATAACGACCATTATCCTTCTACCAACTTTGAATTCTGGACATCTTGAGCTTCTGTCGAAGATGACCTTGACTAGAGTTTTCCTGATGGATGGCATTACTGCTGGGGATTTAAACTTGTCGGACGTAGTTACTTGCCATTAATCCCTAACTTTTGCTTGGACTGTACTTTGAGATTTCCAATCCATCGAGATGATTTTTTCGCTTATGTCTCTAATTTTTGCCTGGATCGCCCTTTTAGGTTTTCAATCCACCGAGACGTTTTTTTGTTTAGGCGAAGTATTTCTTGACTACGTCAACATTTGTTAGATAAGCAAACTCCTCTCCATCCATGGTGGCAAGTCTCAAGGCGCCGCCTGAGAAGGCTTTCTTGACCACATAGGGGCCGTCATAATTCGGAGTCCATTTGCCCAGGGAATCAGTGAGAAATGATTGTATCTTCTTGAGCACGAGGTTTCCTTTTTGAAAGACACGGGGCCAGACCTTTTTGTCAAACGCTTTCTTCATTTTTTGTTGATACAACTGACCATGGCACAGAGCCGTTATTCGCTTTTCTTCGATTAGGTTCAGTTCATTGTGTCGATTTTGACACCATTCAGCTTCTGTTAGCTTAGCTTCCATCAATACTCGGATTGACAGGATTGTCATATCCCAAATTTTGACCACCAAGATTCCCCATCATTGTGTAAATCATCATCACAATATGGATGAACCATCGTGCCTCACTAATCTCCTCAAAGACGGGTGAACATTCACCACAACCAAGAATTAGGGTTTTGAGCCCTCTCTAAGCACTTAGACAAAGGATCAATCAAGAATTGACATGATCTTTAACTTATCTAAACTCTCCAACACCCATAAAGGATCAAGAGGACTCCTACACCAAGAACCAAGCACAAAGTTGCTACATTCCAAGTGGAGTAAGCCTTAAGATCGACAGTGTCACCAAATTAGGGTTTTGGTCGACCAGGGCCTCCAGATGGAAATTTTCATCTGTGCATGAGCCAATGCTTCAAAACATAATCTATGATACTCCAAGGGACCTCATGGACCCAATCATCAAGTCAATTTAACCTCAGGGGATGCATTTACAAAAAATCAGGAATTCAGGTTTCTTGACCTAATTCACCCCTAAGTTAACTTTTGGGATAAAACATGAGCCAAGACCTCAAGACATGATTTGGGGGTCTCTAATATACTACATTTATCCATTTGCAACAATGGATTGATCCAAGAAGCTTGATTCACAAGTTTCATTTTCATCTGGACCACAATTAGGGTTTTGGGGAAAAGTCAACTGTACCTTTGATTTTTGACCAAGACATGCTCCCAAACCTTGGGACATGATTCATTACACCCTATATCACATATGGAGTCCATCCATTAGGTTTGATTTAGGTCAAGGACTTGATTCCACAAAGGATCACACAGTTTGGATTTCATATGATAAAAAGAAACTGTACAAAAAGTCAAAGTTTGACTTTTTGATTTTTTGGTCAACCAAGGTTCCTTAACCCTAAAACAATGTTAATGTGTGATTGGAATCATCATTCATCAAGAAAAATCAAGAAAAGTTATGAAACAAAGTGGTTAAGGTACAGACTTCCAAGGATCTTAACTTGAGATCCAAGCAACCATTTTGGATGATCCAAAGATGGATTTGTAGCTCTCATGGCATACTTTAAAAGTGTCAAATACATCTCATTCCAATTCCTCATGGATTTTTAGTTATGGAGTGATCAAAATGACTGAAAACATGAAATGCCACTTTTTCCAACACTTATTGAAATTTTCACTAAGTCAGAATCTGTCTTGCTTTTTTTCAAAATGTAGGGGCATTTTTCACTTGGATCCAAAAAGTTTCAAGACAAACTATGATCACACATGTGTTGTGTCATATGAGGGCTTTCCAAAATTCCCAAGAACTCCATCAAACTCCACTTGAGCTAGGAGTTATGACAGCTGCAACATGCCTTGCTGTAAACTGTCTTGGCAAGGCAGATTTGTGCATAAGGGCTCGATTTGATAAAATTGTGCAACAACAAGAATGGTTATCCATCTGCACACCTCAAGGGGGAACAAACAAGAGACAAGCACTGATCTATCAGCCTCCCAAGTCCAAGATTCCACAAGTAGCATGCCAAACCTAAAGAGCTACAAAGATGCCAAATATCCAATTTTGTTTCCAAGCATTCAATGCATACACCAAGGTGGCATGAACTGAGCCTATTCCAACGGAATTCAGTCCAAGTTTATCTTTAAATTAAAGAACCATAAGCATGTGCTCTAACCTCAAGTCAATGGCTAG
Organism: Lathyrus tuberosus; assembly: GCA_022829125.1. Lineage (NCBI taxonomy): Eukaryota > Viridiplantae > Streptophyta > Magnoliopsida > Fabales > Fabaceae > Lathyrus > Lathyrus tuberosus. Next base: position 17,886,996 of record JALAZF010000006.1, read on the forward strand.
AGGAGACTTGAGATTCCATTTGATCCACATTGGCCAAAGGCTTGCTGCAGCTGCCATTCCATATTGATGCCAAAACAAACATGACACACTACAAATAGATCTCATTTCTGATCAGTTTAAGCACACCAAAGGCCCCAAACAAATGCCTTTCTCAGAATCACACTTTCACTCCATTTCTTGCCTTCTAAACCAAGTCACTATCGGGTTTTGAAATTGAGAGTGATTCAAACCAAACTGTCATACCCCAAATTTTGACCACTAAGATTTCCCATCATTGTGCAAATCATCATCACAATATGGATGAACCATCATGCCTCATCAAATGCCTCAAGGGTTGTTGAGCATTCACTACAATCAAAACTAGGGTTTTAAGCCATCTCAGAGCCTTAGACAAAGGATCAATCAAGGAATGACTTGATCTTCAACTTGTCTAGCCTCTAGAATATCCACAATGGATCAAAAGGACTCCCACTTCAAGGATTAAGCACAAGGTTGTTCCCTTCTAGGTGGATCAAGTCTCAAGATCGACAGTGTCACCAAATTAGGGTTTTGGTCGACCAGGGCCTCCACGTGGAAAATTTTCATCTGGGCACAAGACAATGATCCAAAACAAAACCTAATATACTCCATGGAACCTCATGGACCCAATCATCAAGTCAATTTGATCTCAGGGGATGCATACATCAAAAATCAGGAATTAGGGTTTCTTGACCTAATTCACCCCTAAGTTAACTTTTGGGACAAATCATGAGCCAAGACCTCAAGAGAGGATTTGAGGGTCTTTAATATACTATATTGATCCATTTGCAACAATGGATTAATCCAAGAAGCTTGAGCAACAAGTCTCAATTTCATCTGACCACAATTAGGGTTTCGCGAGGAAAGTCAACTGTAACTTTGACTTTTGACCAGGACATGCTCCCAAACCCTAAGACATGATTCAATATACCCTATGACACCCATGGAACATGTCCATCAAGTTTGATTTAGGTCAAGGACATGATTTCCTGAAGAATTGCACAGTTTGGAATTCATCTGATAAAAAGTCAACTGTGCACAAAAGTCAACTTTGACTTTTTGAGATTTTTCACCAAAATGGATTTTTAACCCTAAAATGATGTTAATGTATGATTTGAATCATCATTCATCAAGAAAAATCAAAGAAAGTGGGATAACTTGTAAAAGGAGTAACCATAAAAACTTAGAAAAATTTCTAAGTTATGGAAAAAGTGACACTAATGTGCCAACTTTGGAGGACCATAACTCCTAAACCACAAGGCCATTGTTCCCCATTCAAAGCTTGATTTGTAGATCACATTGCCCTCTACAAAATCTTCATACTGACCTATGTCCAAATTCCTCATGGATTTTGGGTTATGGAGTGATCAAAATCAAGAAAAGTCACTTTGTTCCAACACTTAGTGAAAATTTCACTAAGTCAGAATCTGCCTTTACTTTTTTCCAAATGTAGGGGGATTTTTCACTTGGATTCAAAAGAGATCAAAACCAAACATGTTCAAACAGTTGTTGTATCATGTAAGGGCTTTCCAAAATGGCCAAGAACATTACCAAATTCAATTTGAGCTATGAGATATGACATTGGCAAGATGCCTTGTTGAAATCTGCCAAGGCAAGGCAGATTTTTACACTTTTGGTCGATTTGCCAAAATCAGCCAATTCCAAGCCTTGTCATCACTTTGGACACATCTGAGGATTGAATCTAAAGGGGACAATCACTGAGCCAAGCCTCCAAAGTCTTTGGAACAAGAAATAGCATGTTGAACCTAGAATTGCCAAAATAGGGACAAGACTCCAATTTTGGTTTGGAGCTTTCAATGGAAGCATCAAGGTGGCATGGACTGAGCTCTTAGCAACTGAATTCAGTCAAGACTTATCCAAGACCAAGGGAACCAGCAGCCTGTGCCCTAACCTCTAGTCAATGGCTAGAGGAGACTTGGATTTTCATTTGCCAACATTGGCCAAACCTACTCAGTAGTTGCCATTCACTATTCCTTGCAAAACAAACTTCCTCTACTATAAATAAAGCTCAATTGTGATCAGTTTGAGTACACCAAAGCCATCAAACAGATGCTTTCCTCAAAATCTCTTCTTTCACTCCAATTTTGCATTCTAAGGCAAGTCATTATCGGGTTTTGAGTTTGAGAGCTTTTCCAATCAAACCAATCACACACACACCTCATATACATCACATATGAGCTGATCAAACACTTAAACAACAACTGGAACACTAATTTCTCAGAATCACCAGTCAATTGCTCAAGGTTTTAACCAAGTTGCAGTTTAGATTCCATGAAGTGATCCAGCCAACTTCAATCAAGTCCAAGCATTCAAACACACTCCATAGGGTGTAGGGAAGCTGTTCAGATCATCACAACTCCTCTGTAACACCTCCAACACAAATCACGATCACCAGCTGCAAGTGGTAAGCATGAGCTCTTCTAACTCTATGATCCATGCAATTTTTGCTGCACAATAATTTGGCCATATGTTCATAATCATGCATGGAATGTTTCCCCTCAATTAATTGCATTGTTTGAATCGTGTATCAAAAATCCCAGCCTTCATGCAAAATCTAGGGTTCTTGAGGATTATTCATGATTTCTTGTTTTATGTTTAATTTAAATGAAATTAATTGTCATAGACATGATCGTGAGGTTGAAACGAGTTGATTGGTATGTGGATTGCATGATATGATTAAGTATTCAGTGAGATTGGATAGAAAATGCAAATCTGGGAAACTCAGAACACGCGCGTGTTCTTGCCCTTGTTCTTGGCGCCATTTTCCAACATTTGAATATTTGAATTTTGTGATTTTTATTTAATTGATTCAAAAATTAATTTCTCTCTGAGTTTTAATGATTTTGAGTTGATTCTTTTTTTAATAATTCACAAAAATGTTAAAATATTTTATTTTCCCAAAAAATCCCAAAAATATTATTTATTTCATATAATTGATATTTTTGCAAAGAATTAATATTTTAATTGTTTTTTACATTTAAAATATTTTTTTCCTCTTGATTTTGTAAAGATTAATGACTTCTAATTATTATGTAGGTTAATACTTGATTTTTGAAGCATTAATCCAAGATCATAATTTGTTTCCCACATGTTAAACAATTTTTGATCATTTTGATTGAATTTTTATTCAATTAAAATACATTTTGTAAATAAATTAGGGTTTTTGATTAATTCAACCCTCACAAATCATTTTCAAACACTTTTTCGGCCTTTATTAGAGTGTAAGACCCAACCCACTTGTACAGAAATATTTTGGGCCTCACTTATTGTATAAGTCCCTCTGTACATTTTTAAATTCGGCACGATCGTCGCCAGTTTAAAGATAAACCATATGGGCCTCTCCTTGAGCTATAAGACCCATTCAAAACTTTTGGGCCTCTAATAGAGTGTAAGACCCAACCCCCCTTGTACAAACCATTTTGGGTCTCACTTATTGTATAAGTCCCTCTGTACAAGTAAACGGCGCGATCGTCGCCTTTTAAAAAATCAACTGGGCCTCTCCTCGAGCTATAAGACCCATTCAAAACTTTTGCGCCTCTATTAGAGTGTAAGACCCAACCCCCTTTTAACCAAAAACAACTTTGGGCCTCAGATATTGTATAAGCCCCTTTGCGTTAAAAGAAAATCTCGGCGCGATCGCCATTTTAAACGAAAAATCATCTGGGCCTACCCTCATGTTATAAGCCCCACTCTTTTTCTTTAAAACTTTTTAGGCCTCTTGAGAGAGTGTAAGACCCAAATCCCTTTGTACAGAAAACAAATTTTGGGCCACAGTCACTTGTATAAGTCCCTCTGTACAAATTCAAACAGTGCGCTTACTAATAAAACCCTGGGCCTCTCCTTGAGCTGTAAGCCCCAAATTTTTCTTTTTCAAAGCACTTTCTCCTTTGATTTTGAATATACTGTTGCTTTCAATCTTTCTTTGTTGAACAACTAACCAAACAACATGGAAGCTCTACAACCGAGTAAGTGTTTATATGCTTTCATTTACCGCTTTCATATACATCTAACTGTATTGTGGGGCTGTTTCGCTGTAAGTCTTCTTTCATAAACTCATATCAACTGTGTCATAATAGTATAGATATTTAGAGTTTCCCCGGCAACTACGTCTAGCATTTAGCCCGTTGATCACTCTTAAATAGTCAAAACTAGATCCCCATAGGATTACCAGACACAGTCTTCTCTCCTCTTGGGGTTAAATAATATGGAGATATGAAAGGCAACATTCTCTGTGAACCCTTTCATAGACTGTCACTCGTAGAAGTTGTCAAAGAAACTCTACTCCCCAGAGATGATCTCTTCTCCGTAAATTGCATCTCTTGAGTTTCTTCCAAATTCTCGGACTTTCCTGGCTTGATCTATTCCTCGTGAATGGCCTGTCTTGAATTTCTCGGGGTTTGGGGACCCACAGGCTTCTTAAAAGCACTTGTCAAGAAACTCTATTCCCCAGAGATGATCTTTTCTCCGTGAATGGCATCTCTTGAGTTTCTTCCAAATTCCCGGACTTTCCTGGCTTGATCTATTCCTCGTGAATGGGCTGTCTTGAATTTCTCGGGTTTTGGGGACCCATCGGCTTCTTAAAAGCATCGGCCTCCTCTTGGGCATTGTTCAAGGACCCGCAGGCTTCCTAAAGGCATCCACGCCTCCTCTTGGGCTTAGTACAAGGATCCGTCGGCTTCTTAGAAGTTTTTACAGCCTCCTCTTAGGCTTCGTATAATGATTCTTCCTCCGGGAATGATAGCCTTCTTTTGGGCTTCATACAAGGACCACTCGGCTTCTTAAAAGTTTCCAGCCTCCTCTTGGGCTTCGTACAAATTGTCCCGACGACCTCCTAGAGGTATAGGAACTGAACTTAGTCATCTTCATAGAACAGTCCTTTCCAAGAGTCTACTACTATTTCTCAAAGCATAGTACAAAAGATGAAACTCTAGACACGGACAGTCTAACATCCTTAAGTCTCAAAGACATTCTCAAGTGACCCCTTCAAAAATAGGAAGGAACCCCGTGGACTCAGACAACCTCAATATCCTTTGGATTTCCCACTTCCTTAAAGAACAGGAAATATCCCTGATCCTCGAATCAAAATCCCTGAGTGTAAACATTACTCATATAAGAACTGATTTTCTCTTTAAATCAGCATACTGGACCTGTCACTCAACTGAAACAGTAACCATAGTCTCCTCTTGGGCTTTGTACAATGATTCTCCCCAGCGGAGCTAACAATTTTAGCCTCCATCTCGGGCTTCGTACGAGATACCAGAGACTCCCTCGTTGAGTCAATCACCCCTTTTCGCCTCCATCTCGGGCTTTGTACGAGATATAAAAACTCTCTTGTTGAGTCAAATAGCCTCCATCTCGGGCTTTATACGAGATACCAAAAGATTCCCTCGTTGAGTCAAAACCTTTTAGCCTCTCTCTAGGGCTTTGTCCGAGACACATATTAGCCTCCTCTTAGGCTTTGTATAAAAAAACCACTGGTTGATCCAATCAACCTTTTAGCATCAAAGTTGTGCCTCGTTCACAGTACACAAACATCAACAACTCCTTCCCCTTCATCTAATTGTTGTAAGCGGCAAGCCTCTGGATCATCTACATCCATGCCACTGTCCCTCTTTTAGCATGAGAAATTCCTAAGGAAAGGTAGCATTGCTCTACACTGAGTTAAAGTCTTCTCCTTTAGGTTGGAAATCCCCTATAAAGGAAATTATGGCATTGTCGGATTCACATATCCCGGTTAAAGTAATTCTCCCTTATAAACGGTTGTGACAAACAAACCCCTCTTTAGAGATGACAAATTCTCTCTAAAGTTGAGACCTTTCAGCTTCACATCTTAGGCTTTGAACAAGATACAAACTACCTTTCGCTTCACGTCTTGGGCTTTGAACAAGATACCAAAACAACCATTTCCTCCCATAGAATAGGAGGAACTACGAACGCTCTGATTTCCTTGTTTCGGTAAACGGGAATACGTAGGCATAAGATTGAAAGAAAAGATCTTAGCGAGCACACTAAACAAAAACCCAAAATCACATACTTCCACACATCCGTCCTAACCTCCCACCAATCGACCGAACACCACTTTTAAAAAAATACACCCAATAGAGACCCCGAATCTTTGTAGCATCTGTAAACCAACAGTTTTGACTGTTTAACCTCAGTTTGCAAGCAGGGTTAATTTGAGACATCTATTTCCCTTCCTTCATAAGCTTTAATAGGATAAAAAATGAATCGAGCTGTAGATACCAAAGAGCGGTAGTGCTTCGCAACCACGTCCAAAACTGCTCGCTACAGAAAAATGGCGACTCTCCTGGGGAGCTGTCATTAGGATCTATCTCACCTTTGTAGCGAGATCTTGTTCTCTTCCCATCTCTTAGGTGGAAACTTTAAAAGTGGCGCCCACCGTAGGGGCTCTTCTAACCACAGATTGGGACTTCCACCGGGGAACCCATTTTCTGTCAGGAACATAAGATTCGTAGCTTTTTAAAAGGTCTAGGACATTAGGACAAATATATATACTGCTTTTCCTAATTGATATATGTGTTTATTTTTCTGCTAATGGGAATGCGTGTGATGCCGCATGTGGAAAGATTGAGTATACACTTAAGATAAGTGATGGCGACGAGGTCGACCATCAACCTCAGTGGAGGCTTCCCAATGCAACCCATTCCCTCTCATAGGCAATGGGCCGATTGTGACGTCTGAGAAGCTGAGGAGCCAACCCTTTTGTAGTGTGGAAACTATTGGAAATAGTTATCACGCGATACTACCCTCATTTGAGGCTGATGATCTATTCTCGGTGAATAGCATTTACTCTAAGATTTCACACAGCTCGCTGGCGATCCGCTTGCTATTTGTTATCCTAGGAGGAGCTGATGATTTTGAGTACAGGTACAAAAATCACCCTAGTATAAACCTTTGGGGATGGGTAGAGCCTTGACTTCATGACAACGACCCTTTGACCCCATGTTTTTTCTATGTTTTTGTGTGCTGCATTCATGCATTCATTTAAAAAAACACATTAAAACATTCAAATAATTTCTCTTCTAGTCTCTCTGTTTTTCAAATTAAACTAAGACTGTGATTGCAAATATCAGAGAAAAGGATTGCGCTAATGGATTTCGGTAGAAGGAGAACTCATAAGTACACCTTCAGGATTCCAAAACTAGAGTATTTAAGAGGTTTGGCGAGAATGATCACAAACCAAGAGGCTTTCAGAGTCAAGTACGAAGGTCTGCTCCCTCTGTTAAGGGTCCATGTGATTGAGGGAATCATGTACGCGCTCGTTCAATTCTACGATCCGGTATATCACTGCTTTACATTCCCGGATTACCAGCTAGCACCAACACTGGAGGAATATTCTCATCTAATCAATTAACATATCACTGATCGAGCTCCATTTTCTGGACTGGAGGAAATTCCAAAGAATCAGACCATTGCAAGAGCAATTCATTTGGACGAGTCTGAGGTCAGGACTCACATGACCACTAAGGGTGGCATACAAGGTTTGCCAGCTCAGTTCTTGACAAAGAAAGCCCGGTACTTCGCCAGTATCGGGAACGTGTCTGCTTTCGAGAGAATCTTTGTTTTACTCACCTACGGGTTATTTCTGTTGCCCAACATTAATAACTTTGTCGATATCAACTCCATTGAGGTTTTTCTCATTGGAAACCCTGTGCCGACTTTGCTCGCAGATGCATATCATTCTGTACACTTAGGGAATTTGTACAGTGGAGGGGAGATCACATGTTGTGTACCTCTACTTTATAAATAGTTTATCTCCCATTTACCTAAGTCTGCTGCTTTCTAGGATCATAAGAGTGCCTTGCGCTGGTCGCAGAAGATCATGTCTCTCACCAACTCTGACATAGATTGGTGTAATAGGATTTATGATGGAATCAGGATCATTGACCGTTGTGGAAACTTCCCCAACGTACCCCTTATAGGAACTAAGGGAGGAATCAATTATCATCCGATATTGGTTCGCCATCAGTTTGGATACCCGATGAGGCATGTCCCGCGTAATGTTCATCTGGAAGGTCTTTTCTTCAAGGAAGGAGAAAGTGACAGAGCACTAAAGACGGAAATAATGCACGCTTGGAAACATGTTCATAAGAAAGGACGGGAGTCTCTAGGAAAACCGGACTGTGTCTCGGTGGAGCCCTATCTCCACTGGGTACAAACTAGAGCTCTCAAGCTAAAGATGTGGTATCCTCATCACGGAGTTCTTCCGCCAAGGGAATATGTCATGTACTTCATGACGGAAACTGAAAAGCTTCAGGTTACTCTCAACAAAGTTCAATAGGAGAGGAGGTCTTGGAAGAACAAGTATCACATTCTCAACGTGGAGTGCATCAAAATACAGCAACTGCTGAAAGATAAGGATGTTCTGATCGAGATTTTGGAGCAACATGCTGTAGAAAATCAGGATGACCAAAGGAATTTGCTCGCTCCTTTCACCTAGCAAAGGAATGACAACCCGACAACGGCTCAAGAGCCCCGGTCAAAGAAAAGGAAGATACCAGAATCAGCACCCGAGTTCTCTCGGGACCCATTAGCTTAGGTTTTTGCTTCTGCACTTTGTAATCTACTGTATTTTCGTTTCCGCAATCCTTTGAATTTCAATAAAAAGGGGTTTCCCCACTGTTTGATATTTGCAATCTAATTGTCAAAGTTTATTTTGATTAAACCAAAAAAATAATTAATATAATCATTGCATTCATCATTCTCACATCGCGTATTCTTCTTACCTACGAATCTCACGTTTGTGTCTCGGTTCTAGAGTCAAACTGTCTTATTCGTATAATACTCGGGCCAATCGTCAGAAAAAGATGGACGATCTTGAGGAAGAGAACAGAGAGTTAAAAGAAGAGATCGACGCTCTGAGAGAGGATATGAGAAAGCTTCGTAACAACATGCAAGCCATGGAAGAAGCTCAGCTACAAAGGACTGTGATCTCAGAGATCACCTCAGTGCCCATAGTGGAGAAGTTTGATCCTAGGTATCAGATGCCGAAAGATCGTCCCTGGGGCATGCCTGTTAACTATATCCCGGAAGGATATGTTCCGCCGATCACTGAAGATCAGGGAATCATAACAGAAGCCGCTGGGCCTGAAGGTTACAAACTTCGGGAAAACGAAGATGCCAGGGGCATACTGAAGATTCCTGAAGGTTACAAACTTCGGGAAACGCCAAGATTCACTGCCGTAGTCACGGTACCACCCCCTGTGGTGCACACTGTCCCGGAAGGACAGATTCCACCGATCCCTTCTGATAAGAAGGAAACTATGTTCGATAGAATGGATGAATTCCAGGAATAGTTCTTGGAAATAAAGAAGGAACTGCAAGCTATTCGCGGTCAGGATCTATTTGGAAAGGACGCCGCAGACCTTTGTCAGGTCCCCAATGTGAAAGTTCCGCACAAATTTCAAGTGCAAGGGTAACTTTTGCCCTCAGAGCCATCTGGTGATGTACGCTCGGTGAATGTCAGCTCAGACGGAGAATCAGGACCTACTGATTCATTACTTTCAGGATAGTTTAACTGGTGTCACACTCAAATGGTACATGGGTTTAAACCGTGCTACGATTAGCACATTCAGAGATCTTGGTACTGCCTTCGTCCAACAATACAAATACAATTTGGACATGGCACCGGACAGAGATCAACTCAGATCAATGTCACAAAAGGACAAGGAAACCTTTAAGGAGTACGCTTAGAGATGGCGCGAAATTGCCGCGCAGATTTGTCCACCTCTTGAGGAAAAAGAGATGACAAAGATCTTCTTAAAGACCTTAAGCGCATTTTACTATGACAGAATGGTTGCCAGTGCGCCCAGTGATTTCACCGAGATGGTGGGCATGGGAGTTCATCTTAAGGAAGCCGTCCGAGAAGGACGTTTGGCAAAAGACGTTGGACCATCAAGCAGTACAAAACGATACGGTAGTGCTCTCCCTAAGAAAAAAGAGTAGGATATTGGGAATATCTCTCTCGGAAAGCAAAGGCGACGTTATCAACCAGTAGCAGCTGTAATTCCTGCTATCAGCCCTGTGCCTATTCCTACGTATCAACCTCAGGTTGCGCAGAGCCAACCTAATCAGCAAAGGACATAACAACCTCTTCAGCAGGCTCGTCCTCCATATAACAACAACCGTACAACACGACCATCAGGGTTTGATCCTATACCCATGTTGTACGCAGAACTATTTCTGTTATTACTGGCTAAAGGGCACATCCAGACTAAGTCTCCTCTTACAGTACCGGAAAATTCGCCTTTTTGGTTTAAGGTGGATCAAACATGCCCTTATCATCAAGGAGGATCAGGGCATAATATAGAGAATTATCTCAATTTCAAATCCGACGTGCAAAAGCTTGTTAGGAGCGGGCTCTTATCTTTCAAAGATACGAATCCCAATGTTCTCACAAACCCGCTGCCTCAACATGAGAAAGCTGCAGTCAATTCGATAGAGGGAGAGTCTAACAACTTTTATCAAATTCACGATGTACTCTTGTTGAAAACCAATTTGGTCAAGATGCATTGTAGACAGAGTGGGTACTGCCATGTGCCACCTCATAATTATCACCAGTGTGATGTCTGCTCTAAAAACAACCAAGGATGTTCTGTGGTGCAAACAGCTCTACAAGAACAGATGGATCTCGGATGGATCCAAGAGCACCGAGTTCGTGGAGTTAACATGGTCTATACGAACTCCAACGTCATTCAGAACCACGACATCTGTGTAATGAATGTCAACTTGGTGGTGATGTACTCAAGGCAAAGCCAGTATCATAATCTGCCACGACACGATTACAGTTCCTGTCTGACTTGCTCGGTAAACAAACATGGATGCTCTTTCATACAAGAGACCCTCCAGCATCAGATGGATCTTGGATGGATCCAAGACTACCATGATAGGAACCCTTATCAGATCAACATGGTTCAGATCTTCGATATTCGCGTGATGAATACCATTCTGGTAGAGTTACATGCTGAGTAGGTCCGACTCGGAATCTTAATATCACACGACTATCAAAGCTGTAAAGCAGGTTGCGAAAACGATCGAGGTTGTACCCTTGTCCAGGAGGCACTTCAGCACTTGTTAAATCACTGGTGGATGCCAATCTATATGGATGAAGATACTCAGCAGATTAGTATCAATAACAGGAATTCTACTCGACGTCAAAGTCAGGATGTCCGATCTGTGGAAGCTAACCTAGTGAGGTTACATTGTATTCAAAGTGGGCGTGGCCAGGTGCCACCACACAACTATGAACGTTGTAGTGTCTGTTCGGAAAGTAACCAAGGGTGTTACCTTGTGAGAGCAGCTCTTCAGGGTCAGGTGGATCGTGGAGATATTCGCCCATATCCGGGTTTTGGACCCATCAACTGGACGCAGAACTACCTTGCCAATCAAGTCGAGGATGTTGTCACAATCTCTGGTCGTCACCAGACCAGGGATGTTTTTGCCATCATCCCTCTACTTGACGAATCTAGAGCTCCCAACCGGGAACGGATCGAGATTACTTATGATGGTCAGAAAAATCAGAAGGTTCCCATAGTCATCTATCTACCGGGACCACTACTGTATGAATCAACTAAGGCTATCCCTTACAAATACGGTACAACAACAATTGAAAATGGAAAGGAAATTCCATTACCCTCCGTCGTGAATATTGCAGACATCAGTCGTGTAACACAGAGTGGTCGAATCTTCAACCGAGGAGTTGGAGAACCTAACAAGGAAAAGGAACTTCAGACAGAAGCTCCCGATCCATCAGTCGGTCAATCCAGTAATCCTGACCTTTCGAAAAATAATGATGAGATGCTGAAGCTCATCCAAAGGAGTGAATATAACATTGTGGATCAGCTGTTACAGACTCCTTCAAAGATCTCGGTATTATCACTGTTACTCAGTTCAGAAGCCCACAGGGAGGCTCTACAGAAAGTCTTGGAGCAAGCCTTTGTGGAACAGGATGTAACAATCAGACAGTTCGATAGCATTGTCTCTAACATCACTTCCTGCAATAATTTGGGATTTAGTGATGAGGAATTACCCGAAGAGGGTCGCCGTCATAACGTGGCGCTCTACATTATAGTTAACTGCCAGGACGATGCTTTAGCCAGCGTACTGGTAGACACAGGGTCAGCCTTGAATGTTATGCCAAAGTCCACTTTGATGCAATTATCATTCAAAGGCCCTCCGATGAGAACCAGCGAGGTCGTCGTCAAAGCATTTGACGGATCCAGAAAAACGGTTATCGGCGAAGTCGATCTTCCCATAACTATTGGTCCTCACCCTTTCCAAGTCACTTTCCAGGTCATGGACATCCGGGCAACATACAGTTGTTTATTAGGAAGACCTTAGATACATCAGGCTGGAGCGGTCACTTCGACGCTTCACCAAAAGCTAAAGTTCGTTCAGAACGATCGACTTGTCACAGTCTGTGGAGAACAGGCCTTGCTCGTGAGTAACTTATCATCATCTACTTGTGTAGAACCCGAGGAGGGTTATTGGAACCCGAGGAAGCTAAAGTTCGTTCAGAACGATCGGCTTGTCACAGTCTGTGGAGAACAGGCCTTGCTCGTGAGTAACTTATCATCATCTACTTGTGTAGAACCCGAGGAGGTTATTGGGACGCAGTTCCAAGCGCTGTCGGTCGGCAAGGACAATCAATCCCAAGGAGGAACCTCGATTTCCTTATACAAAGATGCTATCAAAGCGGTCGAGAGTACCGATACAACCGGACGGGGATAACTTGTCATTCCTATTGACAATAAAACAAAGAAGGGTCTTGGTTTTTCTGCAACCTGTACCCGGACAGCTGCTAACGATGAAAGTCTTCATCCCATTCAGGATTTCTTCCACAGTGGAGGTTTTCTTCACCCAGTCCCTCAAGCAGTCCATGCTATCAATGAGGAAGATCCCTCTGACACAGAGGAAGAGTGGAAGTCCTATCTTAACAAGGACGGTTATATGTCTCAAGACGAAACGCAAACTCCTTTTTGCTTTCCTACAGAGAGTCCGAGATTTATACCCAGGTCAGACATCGAAATGATATACGGGGATTGTGATCCGGAAGGATGCCATGCTCCGCCAAATTCATTAGAGGAAGACACTCCGATGAAAGACAACTTTGACCATAATTACTATGGCCCGATGGATGGTCTACCAATGTGGCAGCCTTACCCAGGAGACTTGGGGGCCAGAAAGTCAGCCGAACAATGAAAATCAGCTGATCATCATTGAACAGAATACCTGTGTCCCCACCATGTCATGGGATCAACACTCAGGTCATTTAGAAACTACTCAACACGACAATGAATTTGCAACGTTTGCAGGACTTGAATTCATCAACTATGCTTTTCCCGAGGTCAACGTCATCAAGAGAGATGACTCCTCCAGTTCGAAAGAAGTGTGGGGCACCTTGGGACAACCGAGTGGAAAGTACGACTATATGGTCAAATACACCGCTCCTGAAAGCTCTCGTATCAGGCTCGAAGACATCCAGCCAACTGGATGGGGAGATACAGCTGAGAGCACAAATGCTATGCAAAATGTAACAAAGGAATTCTCCTACGACAACTCTTCCTGGGAGACCGATTCCAATGATCCCGCTCCACCAGAAATCAGCGTTATTTCTGAAGACAAATCAAGGAAGGTGCCAAACTTTGTGATTCACCGAGAAGTTCGCCGCCAATGGGTTGCTGTCAATGCTCCGAAGGTCGTTCGCCAGTCAAAGTAATTGCCATCTTTAACCTTTCACCCTGCCCAGGTGAAACGGATGTTTTGATAGGGCTCGCTTTCTGTAAAATTTCCCTCTTCGCTTTGCCCAAAGCGACAGAGTTTTGTTTTATAGGGCTGTAGTTTCAAGGATCGACTTATTTATTAATAAAATAACGTCGTTTTGTAATTTCCGCATTAATTGCTGTTTTCTCTTTTTGCTTTTTCAGAAAATGGTAATCCTAAAAAACAATTAAAAATAAAAACAAGCAGTAAAATAAATACACTGTACACACTCGCATTTTCTCTATCTCTTCTAAACACGAATCATCACGTCATGCAGATTGCTTGTTTTAAACCCAGTTGAAACATACGATCCGATGCCTTCTCCTGACTTTGGGTTCCCGGTATTTGGGGCTGAAGAAGAAGTTGACAATGAAATTCCAGAAGAGAACTCTCGACTACTCAGACAGGATGAAAGGTCCATTGAACCTCATAAAGAGCCGTTGGAAATGGTAAACTTGGGTTCGGAATAAGAGAGAAAAGAAATCAGGATTGGGGCACTGCTCAGTCCAACTGCCAAAGAGGGTTTGATAAAGCTTCTCAAAGAATTCCCCGATGTATTCGCTTGGTCCTATCAGGATATGCCAGGGTTGGATACCAGCATCGTGGAACATCACTTACCGTTAAGGTCAGAATGCCCGCCAGTAAAACAAAGGTTGAGACGGACTCACCCGGACCTGGCCATCAAAATCAAAGAGGAAGTACAGAAACAGATTGACACTGGTTTCCTCGCCACGTCAGAATATCCTCAATGGTTAGCCAACATTGTACCGGTTCCTAAAAAGGACGGAAAGGTCAGACTGTGTGTTGACTACAGAGATCTAAACAAGGCAAGTCCAAAGGACGGCTTTCCTTTACCACACATTGACATGTTGGTTGACAGTACAACAAAGGTCAAAGTTTTCTCCTTCATGGATGGATTCTCGGGCTATAACCAGATCAAAATGGCGCCGAAAGACATGGAGAAAACTTTGTTCATTACCCCATGGGGTACCTTTTCTTACAAGGTGATGCCGGTCGGCTTGAAGAACGTCGGGGCAACCTATCAAAGGGCCATGACTACTCTGTTTCATGACATGATACACAAAGAGATAGAGGTATATGTCGATGACATGATTGCAAAAGCTAAGACAGAAGAGGAGCATGTGACCCACCTGTCAAAACTATTCGAGCGTTTGAGAAAATACAAACTCCGCTTGAATCCCAACAAGTGCACCTTCAGTGTCCGTTTGGGGAAACTCTTAGGGTTCGTCGTCAGCCAGAAAGGGATTGAGGTCGATCCTGACAAGGTCAAGGCCATTCGAGAAATGCCTTCTCCAAAAACTGAAAAACAAGTCAGAGGATTCTTGGGACGTTTGAACTACATCTCCCGATTTATATTCCTTATGACCGCCACGTGTGCGCCGATTTTCAAATTACTCAAAAAGAACCAGGATTGCGTTTGGTCAGAAGATTGCCAAACCGCCTTCGACAGTATTAAGGAATACCTGTTGAATCCGCCGATTCTATCACCTCCAGTGGAAGGAACACCACTGATCATCTACCTCACAGTCCTAGAGGACTCAATGGGATGTGTACTTGGCCAACAAAATGATACCAAAAGGAAGGAGTCTGCCATTTACTATCTAAGCAAGAAGTTCACCGACTGCGAGACTCGATACACGATGCTTGGGAAAACTTGTTGTGCTTTGGCTTGGGCAGCCAAACATCTTCGCCAATACATGATTCATCACACTACTTAGTTAATCTCCGAAATGGATCCAATCAAGTATGTCTACGAAAAGCTTGCTCTCATGGGAAGAATCGCCCGTTGGCAGATGTTATTATCAGAATATGACATAGAGTACCACGCTCAGAAAGCCATTAAGGGGAGTGTTTTAGTCGATCATTTGGCTCATCAACTGATTGACGATCAAGAACCAATCGGGTTTGACTTTCCAGACGAAGATGTTATGTATCTAAAAATGAAAGATTGCGATGAACCGTTACCCAGTGAAGGGCCAGAACCAGGTTCCCAATGGGGACTTATCTTTGATGGAGCAGTTAATCATTATGGAAACGGAATTGGGGCAATCATTGTTACCCCTCAGGGTACCCATATTCCTTTCACTACCAGACTTACGTTCAAATGTACGAACAACGAGGCCGAATACGAAGCTTGTATTGTGGGTCTCGAAGAAGCGATTGATTTAAGGATCAAAAACTTGGACGTATACGGCGATTCAGCCTTGGTTATCAATCAGATAAAAGGAGATTGGAACACATACCAATCTGGACTGATTCCTTACAAAGACTATGCAAAAAGGTTGTTACCCTTCTTTAACAGAGTCGAGTTTCATGACGTCCCTCGTAGAGAGAATCACATGGCTAATGCCTTAGCCACTCTCTCTTCCATGATTAGTGTAGGTCAACGGAATGACCTACCTAAGATCGACATAATGCGCCTTGAAAGGCCCGCTTACATCTTCACGATTGAAGCAGTCATAGACGATAAACCTTGGTATCACGATATCAAATGCTTCCTTCAGAAACAACAGTACCCACCTGGGGAACTAAGGAAGGACAGAAAAACCCTCAGAAGATTAGCTGGAAACTTCTTCTTGAGCGGTGATATGCTCTATAAGAGGAATTTTGACTTGGTCTTGCTCCGATGCGTAGGCAGACCAGAAGCATACATGCTTATGAAAGAAATTCATGAAGGATCCTTTGGCACTCATGCCAACGGACACACAATGGCGAGAAAAATCCTAAGAGTAGGGTATTACTGGTTGACCATGGAATCCGACTGCTACAAGTACATGAGGAGGTGTCACAAGTGTCAGATATACTCCGACAAAATTCATGTACCGCCATCACATCTCAAAGTTCATTCTTCCCCGTGGCCTTTTTCCATATGGGGAATCGACATGATTGGCTTGATCGAACCTAAGGCTTCAAACGGACATCGGTTCATCCTAGTAGCCATTGACTATTTCACCAAGTGGGTCGAAGCAGCGTCGTACGCTAATGTAACCCGACAAGTGGTGGTCCAATTTATCAAAAACAATATCATCTGCCGTTATGGTGTTCCAAGCCAGATCATTACTGATAATGGATCTAACTTGAACAACAAGATGATGAAGAAGTTGTGCGTTGAGTTCAAGATCGAACACCATAACTCATCTCCCTACCGACCCAAGATGAACGGAGCGATAGAAGCGACTAACAAGAACATCAAGAGGATCATTCAAAAGATGGTTGTAACCTATAAAGATTGGCACGAGATGCTACCCTTTGATCTTCATGGTTATCGAACATCTGTCCGCACTTCAACAGGGGCAACCCCTTTCTCTCTAGTATATGGCATGGAGGCAGTTCTCCCCATAGAAGTAGAGATCCCATCAATCCGGGTATTGATGGAAGCTAAGCTTTCAGAAGCTGAATGGTGTCAAAGTAGACACGACGAATTAAACCTGATCGAAGAGAAGCGAATCACGGCGCTATGCCACGGTCAGTTGTATCAGCAGAGAATGAAGAAGGCGTTCGACAAAAAGGTCCGACCTCGCGTCTTCAGAAAAGGAGACCTCGTGCTCAAGAAGATACAATCGTTTCTCACTGACTCTCGGGGCAAATGGACCCCAAATTATGATGGCCCCTATGTGGTCATGAAAGCTTTCTCAGGCGGTGCCTTGAGACTTGCAACCATGGACGGAGAGGAATTTGCCTACCCCACAAATGTTGATGTAGTCAAGAAATACTTCACCTAAACTAAACTAAAAAAAAAAAAAACGTCTCGGTGGATTGAAAACCCGAAAGGGCGGTCCAGGCAAAAGTTAGAGGCATGGAAAAAATCATCCTGATGGGTTGGAAACATCAAAGTACAATCCAGGCAAAAATTAGGGATAATGACAAGTAACTATGTTCAACAGAGGCAAGTCCCTCAGCAGCAGTTACACCATCCATCTGAGGAAAACTCCAGTCAAGGTCATCTTCGACAGAAGCTCAGGATATCCCGAATTCAAAGTTGGTAGAAGGATAGTGGTCGTTATGTTTCAACGTAGCCCTTTTCCCTGTAAATTACCATTTTCAAACTTTGTATATATTCATTGGAATCACGCGTTTGGCTGATCTCCATCTTATCAATAAAATTTGAGCCCTTGTGCTTTTGTTTGTAATTCTTATTTGTTTTAGCTTTATAGAATGGCGTTTTAACATGATTAGCAATTCTTGAAATGAAACAAAAATGAATTTACTTGTTAAAACTTTTTCTGCTTTTAAATTAAAGATGGCAATTGTTTTTTATTGTTGAGCATCGGAAGAACGTCGATTGCGTCTCCAAAGGCGTTTGAATTTCAAAGCGCAGAATCAAAGTACTCCTGCTAGGCCAGTGCGCCTGAATGAAGGATCAATAGTGTCAGATGCGACTATTCCATCTGACCTCTTCGGCCGAGTTCTTATCTCCTAAGCCCGATCAACGATATTCCCTGCAGGGACTATCTCTCCTAAGCAAGGTAGAATTGCTACTTTTTTGACCAATGGTACTTCTTCTCCCCACGATGGCCGAGTATCCAGTCATGTTCACTCGTTAGTCTGTATGTCGCATCAGTTTTGTCAGCATATATACATACATCATGCATTTGATTTGCATTCATATTCATATTGCATCACTATCACTATAGTTGGTCTTGTCCCCTAGTGATAATAGTCTTCTCAATCGAGTTGTCAGTTCTTGCCTCGTCAGGAAATGCTGCGTTTGAACAATCTCGCCTCTAGTGTATCTCTGGATTAGAGTCAGCACTCGACCACTTTGATAACTTGAACCTCTGAAAAGCCAGAGAAGCTTTCTACAAATGTCACTCTTCGCCATTGAAGATGATCTCCTTGATTTCCCGGATTAAAGAAAAATCCCTAGAGAAAGCCTCCTAAGCAGAGATTTGGCATTACAGCTGCCTTTCTCCGAAAGACCGCTGATGAAAAGGTCATCGGCACCTCAAATTGGATCCCATCATATGGCATTTCTCCGGGAAGATCCCGAGCAAAGTATGATGTAAGACCCCAAATGAAGGCAGTATTTCAGAAGACTCGTCTTCCCCAGTAGAAAGAAATGGCGTCTCCAACAGAGAAGTTTGTACACCTCTACAGCTCAGACGAATGGGTTCCCCAGCAAGTCTGACATCATTCTTTTTCCCATCAAATGGCATCTCCCCAGGAAAATCCGGCGAGAAGTTTAAGGAAAGCCGCTACAAATAGCGTCCCTTGTCAATAAAGTTTATTGACAAAAGAAACTGAGACCAGTTCCTTGGTAGGAAACCAGGATCGAGGGCAAGTTTAAATCAGAAACTGAGACCAGTTCCTTGGTAGGAAACCAGGATCGAGGGGAAGTTTGCATCAGAAACTAAGACCAGTTCCTTGGTAGGAAACCAGGATCGAGGGGAAGTTTAAATCAGAAACTAAGACCAGTTCCTTGGTAGGAAACCAGGATCGAGGGGAAGTTTACCTCTTCTAAGCATCATTGCTTAGCAAAAGAAGATGAATGCGATCTGCCATTCATAGCCATCAAAATTTTGGGTATTCCGATATTTAATCCTCTTGCACCCTGAATGCCCGAATACCTTCGTCATTCACACCTTCGGGTCCAAGAAGATTAAATAGGGGCATCTGTCATACCCCAAATTTTGACCACTAAGATTTCCCATCATTGTGCAAATCATCATCACAATATGGATGAACCATCATGCCTCATCAAATGCCTCAAGGGTTGTTGAGCATTCACTACAATCAAAACTAGGGTTTTAAGCCCTCTCAGAGCCTTAGACAAAGGATCAATCAAGGAATGACTTGATCTTCAACTTGTATAGCCTCTATAATATCCACAATGGATCAAAAGGACTCCCACTTCAAGGATTAAGCACAAGGCTGCTCCCTTCTAGGTGGATCAAGTCTCAAGATCGACAGTGTCACCAAATTAGGGTTTTGGTCGACCAGGGCCTCCAGATGGAAATTTTTCATCTAGGCACAAGCCAATGATCCAAAACATAACCTAATATACTCCATGGAACCTCATGGACCCAATCATCAAGTCAATTTGATCTCAGGGGATGCATACATCAAAAATCAGGAATTAGGGTTTCTTGACCTAATTCACCCCTAAGTTGACTTTTGGGACAAATCATGAGCCAAGACCTCAAGAGAGGATTTGAGGGTCTTTAATATACTATATTGATCCATTTTCAACAATGGATTAATCCAAGAAGCTTGAGCAACAAGTCTCAATTTCATCTGCACCACAATTAGGGTTTCGCGAGGAAAGTCAACTGTAACTTTGACTTTTGACCAGGACATGCTCCCAAACCCTAAGAAATGATTCAATATACAATATGACACCCATGGAACATGTCCATCAAGTTTGATTTAGGTCAAGGACATGATTTCCTAAAGAATTGCACAGTTTGGAATTCATCTGATAAAAAGTCAACTGTGCACAAAAGTCAACTTTGACTTTTTGAGATTTTTCACCAAAATGGATTTTTAACCCTAAAATGATGTTAATGTATGGTTTGAATCATCATTCATCAAGAAAAATCAAAGAAAGTGGGTTAACTTGTAAAAGGGGTAACCATGAAAACTTAGAAAAATTTCTAAGTTATGGAAAAAGTGACACTAATGTGCCAACTTTGGAGGACCATAACTCCTAAACCACAAGGCCATTGTTCCCCATTCAAAGCTTGATTTGTAGATCACATTTCCCTCTACAAAAGCTTCATACTGACCTATGTCCAAATTCCTCATGGATTTTGAGTTATGAAGTGATCAAAATCAAGAAAAGTCACTTTGTTCCAACACTTAGTGAAAATTTCACTAAGTCAGAATCTGCCTTTACTTTTTTCCAAATGTAGGGGGATTTTTCACTTGGATTCAAAAGAGATCAAAACCAAACATATTCAAACAGTTGTTTTATCATGTAAGAGCTTTCCAAAATGGCCAAGAACATTACCAAATTCAATTTGAGCTATGAGATATGACATTGGCAAGATGCCTTGCTGAAATCTGCCAAGGCAAGGCAGATTTTTACACTTTTGGTCGATTTCCCAAAATCAGCCAATTCCAAGCCTTGTTATCACTTTGGACACATCTGAGGATTGAATCTAAAGGGGACAATCACTGAGCCAAGCCTCCAAAGTCTTTGGAACAAGAAATAGCATGTTGAACCTAGAATTGCCAAAATAGGGACAAGAATCCAATTTTGGATTGGAGCATTCAATGGAAGCATCAAGGTGGCATGGACTGAGCTCTTAGCAACTGAATTCAGCCAAGACTTATCCAAGACCAAGGGAACCAGCAGCCTGTGCCCTAACCTCTAGTCAATGGCTAGAGGAGACTTGGATTTTCATTTGCCAACATTGGCCAAACCTACTCAGCAGTTGCCATTCACTATTCCTTGCAAAACAAACTTGCTCTACTATAAATAGAGCTCAATTGTGATAAGTTTGAGTACACCAAAGCCATCAAACAGATGCTTTCCTCAAAATCTCTTCTTTCACTCCAATTTTTCCTTCTAAGGCAAGTCACTATCGGGTTTTGAGTTTGAGAGCTTTTCCAATCAAACCAATCACACACACACACCTCATATACATCACATATGAGCTGATCAAACACTTAAACAACAACTGGAACACTGATTTCTCAGAATCACCAGTCAATTTCTCAAGGTTTTAACCAAGTTGCAGTTGAGATGCCATGAAGTGATCCAGTCAACTTCAATCAAGTCCAAGCATTCAAACACACTCCATAAGGTGTAGGGAAGCTGTTCAGATCATCACAACTCATCTGTAACACCTCCAACACAAATCACGATCACCAGCTGCAAGTGGTAAGCATAAGCTCTTCTAACTCTATGATCCATGCAATTTTTGCTGCACAATAATTTGGCCATATGTTCATAATCATGCATGGAATGTTTCCCCACAATTAATTGCATTGTTTGAATCGTGTATCAAAAATCCCAGCCTTCATGCAGAATCTAGGGTTCTTGAGGATTGTTCATGATTTCTTGTTTTATGTTTAATTTAAATGAAATTAATTGTCATAGACATGATCGTGAGGTTGAAACGAGTTGATTGGTATGTGGATTGCATGATATGATTAAGTATTCAGTGAGATTGGATAGAAAATGCAAATCTGGGAAACTCAGAACACGCGCGTGTTCTTGCCCTTGTTCTTGGCGCCATTTTCCAACATTTGAATATTTGAATTTTGTGATTTTTATTTAATTGATTCAAAAATTAATTTCTCTCTGAGTTTTAATGATTTTGAGTTGATTCTTTTTTTAATAATTCACAAAAATGTTAAAATATTTTATTTTCCCAAAAAATCCCAAAAATATTATTTATTTCATATAATTTATATTTTTGCAAAGAATTAATATTTTAATTGTTTTTGACATTTAAAATATTTTTTTCCTCTTGATTTTGTAAAGATTAATGACTTCTAATTATTATGTAGGTTAATACTTGATTTTTGAAGCATTAATCCAAGATCATAATTTGTTTCCCACATGTTAAACAACTTTTGATCATTTTGATTGAATTTTTATTCAATTAAAATACATTTTGGAAATAAATTAGGGTTTTTGATAAATTCAACCCTCACAAATCATTTTCAAACACTTTTTGGGCCTCTATTAGAGTGTAAGACCCAACCCACTTGTACAGAAATATTTTGGGCCTCACTTATTGTATAAGTCCCTCTGTACATTTTTAAATTTGGCACGATCGTCGCCAGTTTAAAGATAAACCATCTAGGCCTCTCCTTGAGCTATAAGACCCATTCAAAACTTTTGGGCCTCTAATAGAGTGTAAGACCCAACCCCCCTTGTACAAACCATTTTGGGCCTCACTTATTGTGTAAGTCCCTCTGTACAAGTAAACGGCGCGATCGTCGCCTTTTAAAAAATCAACTAGGCCTCTCCTCGAGCTATAAGACCCATTCAAAACTTTTGGGCCTCTATTAGAGTGTAAGACCCAACCCCCTTTTAACCAAAAACAACTTTGGGCCTCAAATATTGTATAAGCCCCTTTGCGATAAAAGAAAATCTCAACGCGATCGCCATTTTAAACAAATAATCATCTGGGCCTACCCTCGTGTTATAAGCCCCACTCTTTTTCTTTAAAACTTTTTGGGCCTCTTGAGAGAGTGTAAGTCCCAAATCCCTTTGTACAGAAAACAAATTTTGGGCCACAGTCACTTGTATAAGTCCCTCTGTACAAATTCAAATAGTGCGCTCACTGATAAAACCCTGGGCCTCTCCTTGAGCTGTAAGCCCCAAATCTTTCTTTTTCAAAGCACTTTCTCCTTTGATTTTGAATATACTGTTGTTTTCAATCTTTCTTTGTTGAACAACTAACCAAACAACATGGAAGCTCTACAACCGAGTAAGTGTTTATATGCTTTCATTTACCGCTTTCATATACATATAACTATATTGTGGGGCTGTTTCGCTGTAAGTCTTTTTTCATAAACTCATATCAACTGTGTAATAATAGTATAGATATTTAGAGTTTCCCGGCAACTACGTCTAGCATTAAGCCTGTTGATCACTCTTAAATAGTCAAAACTAGATCCCATAGGATTACCAGACACAGTCTTCCCTCCTCTTGGGGTTAAACAATATGGAGATATGAAATGCAACATTCTCTGTGAACCCTTTCATAGACTGTCACTCGTAGAAGTTGTCAAAGAAACTCTACTCCCCAGAGATGATCTCTTCTCTGCGAATTGCATCTCTTGAGTTTCTTCCAAATTCTCGGACTTTCCTGGCTTGATCTATTCCTCGTGAATGGACTGTCTTGAATTTCTCGGGGTTTGGGGATCCACAGGCTTCTTAAAGCACTTGTCAAGAAACTCTATTCCCCAGAGATGATCTTTTCTCCGTGAATGGCATCTCTTGAGTTTCTTCCAAATTCTCGGACTTTCCTGGCTTGATCTATTCCTCGTGAATGGCCTGTCTTGAATTTCTCGGGGTTTGGGGACCCATCGGCTTCTTAAAAGCATCGGCCTCCTCTTGGGCATTTTTCAAGGACCCGCAGGCTTCCTAAAAGCATCCCCGCCTCCTCTTGGGCTTAGTACAAGGATCCGTCGGCTTCTTATAAGTTTTTACAGCCTCCTCTTAGGCTTCGTATAATGATTCTTCCTCCGAGAATGATAGCCTTCTCTTGGGCTTCATACAAGGACCACTCGGCTTCTTAAAACTTTCCAGCCTCCTCTTGGGCTTCGTACAAATTGTCCCGAAGACCTCCTAGAGGTATAGGAACAGAACTTAGTCATCTTCATAGAACAGTCCTTTCCAAGAGTCTACTACTGTTTCTCAAAGCATAGTACAAAAGATGAAACTCTAGACACGGACAGTCTAACATCCTTGAGTCTCAAAGACATTCTCAAGTGACCCCTTCAAAAATAGGAAGGAACCCCGTGGACTCGGACAACCTCAATATCCTTTGGATTTCCCACTTCTTTAAAGAACAGGAAATATCCCTGATCCTCGAATCCAAATCCCTGAGTGCAAACATTACTCATATAAGAACTGATTTTCTCTTTAAATCAGCATACTGGACCTGTCACTCAACTGAAACAGTAACCATAGCCTCCTCTTGGGCTTTGTACAATGATTCTCCCCAGCAGAGCTAACAATTTTAGCCTCCATTTCGGGCTTCGTACGAGATACCAGAGACTTCCTTGTTGAGTCAATCACCCCTTTTCGCCTCCATCTCGGGCTTTGTACGAGATACAAAAACTCTCTTGTTGAGTCAAATAGCCTCCATCACGGGCTTTATACGAGATACCAAAAGATTCCCTCGTTGAGTCAAAACCTTTTAGCCTCTCTCTCGGGCTTTGTCCGAGACACATAATAGCCTACTCTTAGGCTTTGTATCAGAAAACCACTGGTTGATCCAATCAACCTTTTAGCATCAAAGTTGTGCCTCGTTCACAGTACACAAACATCAACAACTCCTTCCCCTTCATGTAATTGCTGTAAGCGGCAAGCCTCTGGATCATCTACATCCATGCCACTGTCCCTCTTTTAGCATGAGAAATTCCTAATGAAAGATAACATTGCTCTACACTGAGTTAAAGTCTTCTCCTTTAGGTTGGAAATCCCCTATAAAGGAAATTATGGCATTGCCGGATTCACATATCCCGGTTAAAGTAATTCTCCCTTATAAACGGTTGTGACAAACAAACCCCTCTTTAGAGATGACAAATTCTCTGTAAAGTTGAGACCTTTCAGCTTCACATCTTGGGCTTTGAACAAGATACAAACTACCTTTCGCTTCACGTCTTGGGCTTTGAACAAGACACCAAAACAACCATTTCCTCCCATAGAATAGGAGGAACTACGAACGCTCTGATTTCCTTGTTTCGGTAAACGGGAATACGTTGGCATAAGATTGAAAGAAAAGATCTTAGCGAGCACACTAAACAAAAACCCAAAATCCCATACTTCCACACATCCGTCCTAACCTCCCACCAATCGACCGAACATCACTTTTAAAAAAATACACCCAATAGAGACCCCGAATCTTTGTAGCATCTGTAAACCAACAGTTTTGACTGTTTAACCTCAGTTTGCAAGCAGGGTTAATTTGAGACATCTATTTCCCTTCCTTCATCAAGTTTAATAGGATAAAAAATGAATTGAGCTGTAGATACCAAAGAGCGGTAGTGCTTCGCAACCACGTCCAAAACCGCTCGCTACACAAACCAACCATTCTAACACTTCATAAACATCATATAGAAGTGATCCAAACACTCACATAACATCTGGAACACCAAATTCACAAAATCATCATCCAACTGCTCAAGTTCTTGACAGAGTTGTAGTTGAGGTACCATCTCAAGTTCCAGCTTGTTTCAAACCACTCCAAGCATTCAGACACATCACTTGGCACCTAAGGAAGCTGTTCAGATCACTGGAACCAGCTTACAACACCTCTAACACAAAACACGATCACCAGCTGCAAGAGGTAAGCCTAAACTTGGTCATTTCATGATTCATGCATATTTCCTTGCACAATAATTTTGCCATATGTTCATAATCATGTGTAAAGTGTTTACCCTCAATCAATTGCTTTGTATGAATCGTGTATGAAATTTATCAACCTTCATGCAGAAATTAGGGTTCTTGAGGTTTCTCTTTGATTTCTTATTCCATACTTAAAATAAATGAAATTAAAGACCATAAATATGATTGTGAGTTGAAAACGAGCAGATTGATATGTGGATTGTGTGATTTCATCAAGTATTCAGTGAGATTGATGAGAAAATGCAAATTAGGGCAAATCAGAACACGCGCGTGTTCTTGGTGTGTTCTTGGCGCCTTTTTTTGAAAATTTGAATATTTGAATTTTGTGATTTTATTTAATTGATTCAAAAATTAATTTCTCTCTGAATTTTAATTATTTTGAGTTGATTGTTTTTTAATAATTCACAAAAATGTTAAAATATTTTATTTTACAAAAATTTCCTAAAAATATTACTTATTTCATATATTTGATATTTTTGCAAAGAATTAATTTTTATTTGTTTTTTAACATTTTGAAATTTTTCTTTCTCTTGATTTTCCAATCTTAAATGGTTTTCAATCATTTTATGGATAAAAACATGATTTTTGAGACATTGAACCAAATTCACAACTCATTTCTCACATGTTTTCAATAATTTTTATTAATATTTTAACAAATTTAATTACATTTTTAGACAAAATTATGGTTTTGGTTTATTCCACCCTCATCAATCTTTTTCAAACACTCATTGGCCTCTAATAGAGTGTAAGACCCAACCTCTTTTGAAAACCAAAATAATTTGGGCCTCAGGTATTGTATAAGTCCCAACACATTTTCAGAAACATCGGCGCGATCGCCAGTTCAAAAATCAAATAACCAGGGCCTCCCCTTGTGTTGTAAGTCCCATCATATTTTCAAAACATCCTTGGGCCTCTAATAGAGTGTAAGACCCAATCCCTGTGTAAATAAACCATTGTGGGCCTCACTTATTGTATAAGTCCCTCTGTACGTTTTCAAAACAACGGCGCGATCGTCGCCTTTTTAACAAAATCATCTGGGATTCTCCTTGAGCTATAAGACCCATCTTTATTCATTTTTAAACTCTTCGGGCCTCTCCTTGAGTTGTAAGACCCATACCTTTGTACAGAAAACCTTTTGGGCCTCAGTCATTGCATAAATCCCAGTACAATCTTATCAAAATAACTTCCCTTTTGATTTAGGTTCAAGTATACAGTTGTTATCAAAACTTTCTTTAATTTCTTTGAACAACTAACAATATAGCATGGAAGCTTGCTCACCTGCAAGCTTTATCCGCTTTCATTTACCTACTTTAATATATATATATATATTGTATTGTGGGAAGCTGCACACTGTGAGTCTTCTTTCATTCTTTTAAATACATGTCAAATATATATAACTGTATTGTGGGAAGCTGCGCATGGTTAGTCTTCTTTCATACCCTTTTAAATACTTGTCATATATCAACTGTATATATACTAGTATAATTATTTAGAGTTTTCCCCGGCAACTAGGTCTAGAACTAGGTAAAACCATGTTGGTCACTATTTAAATACAGTCAAAACTAGATCCCCGTAGGATTTCCAGATACAGTCTTGCCTTCTCTTGGGCTTAAACAATAGGGAACAAAGAGAAAGGCAGTATTCCTCATGAACCTTTTCTCAGGCTGTCACTCCTAGAAATTGTCAAAGAAATTCTACTCCCCGGAGTTGATCTATTCTCGGTGAATAGCATCTCTTGAGTTTCTTCAAACCTCAGAACTTTCACTAAATGATCTATTCTCGGTGAATAGCATTTCTTGAACTTTTTTGGGTTTGGGACCCACAGGCTTCCTAAAAGCATCCACGCCCCCTCTTGGGCTTTATACAAGGACCCTTCGGCTTCTTAGAAGTTCTCATGCCTTCTCTTGGGCTTAATACAAGGACCCTGAAGACCTCCTAAAGCTATAGGACAGAACTTAGTCATCCTTCATTAGAGCTGTCTTTCTAAAAAAGAGTCAAAACCTCAGACTAATTTTAGGGTTGATACTCATCCCTTAAAAGAGTCGGCCTCCTCTTGGGCATCATACAAAAGATAAAACTCTTCCACACCGGTAGACTTGGACAGTCTAATCCTCTTGAGTCTCAAAGACATTCTTAAGTTCCCTCCAAACATAGGAAGAAACCCCGTATTCTGGATTAATCTCCAGCATAGCTAAAACTTGTGGGTTCTAAAACCCAGTCTCTCCCCTAAAATCCCAAGCCAGAGTCAGTCTATCACTAGTATAACACTATCTCAAATCAGAACCTCAAGGCATCTGATACCTCAACTCTTCTGTAATCCTCAGCAAGAGTTGATTCCCCACTTGGACCTGCCTCGGGATCTCAATAACCCCCGACAGAAGATAGCCTCCTCTTAGGCTTTGTATAATGATATTTCCTCAGCATAATCAGCCTCCTCTTGGGCTTTGTACAATGATTCTCCCCAATGGAGCTAACCTTTTTAGACTCTCTTGTTGAGTCAATCACCGTCTCAGACTCTCTTGTTGAGTCAATCACCTTTTCAGACTCTCTTGTTGAGTCAACCACTTTTCCAACTCTCTTGTTGAGTCAATCACGTTCCAGACTCTCTTGTTGAGCCACCCTTTTTAGCCTCAATCCTGGGCTTTGTACAGGACAGATAAAAAGCACTCTCTTGTTGAGTCAAACCCTTTTTAGCCTCTATCTTGGGCTTTGTACGAGATATAAAATTTCATAACCTCCTCTTAAGCTTGGGACAAATAACTTCCCCAGCAGAGTCAATTCCTTCCAGCCTTGTTTTAGGCTTCGAGGAATAATTTCCCAAGCAGAGTCAAAATCGTTTCAACCTCTATCTTGGGCTTTGTACGAGATACCTAAAATATCCTTAGCCGAGTCAGAAAAGTCACTTCCAGCCTCAATCTTGGGCTTTGTACAAGACAGATAAAGATTTCTTTCCCGCAACGTCAGTCTTCTTTCCAGCTTCTATCTTGGGCTTTGTACAAGATACATACAAACCTCCCCAGCAGAGTCAAAATCCTTTTAGCCTCAATCTTGGGCTTTGTACAAGACGGATAGAATATTTTCCCTGGAAAAGTCAAACTTATAGCCTCCTCTTAGGCTTTGTATAATGATATCCCCAAAAGAGTCAGTCTCTTTTAGCCTCAATCTTGGGCGTTGTACAAGGCATATATAAACACTATCTTGTTGAGTCGGTCATTCCCAGCCTCCTCTTAGGCTTTGTATAAGGACTTCCCCAGTGGAGTCAATCAACCTCTTAGCCTCAACCTTGGGCTTTGATCAAGGCACACAAAAATCAACATACCCTCCGAGGAAATCAAAAGTCCCTCTATAGGAAGTCATTTCTCTGTTTATCACATGTCAAAATAGAAACTCCTTTTCCTTCATCTAATTGCTGTAAGCGGCAAGCCTCTAGATTATTTACATCTACGCCACTGTCCCTCTTTTAGCATGAGAAATTCCTAAGGAAAGATGGCATTGCTCTACACTAAGTTAAAGGCTTCTCCTTTAGGTCAAAAATCCCCTATAAAGGAAATTATGGCATTGCTGGATTCACATATCCCAGTTAAAGTAATCCTCCTTTATGATCAGTCACCCAACAGTTGTGATAAACAAACCAAATGTCTCCCTTTAGAGATGACAAGTTCTCTCTCAGTCAAACCTTTTAGCTTCAATCTTGGGCTTTGAACAAGACACAAATACTCAACCTTTCATCCTCTGTCTTGGGCTTTGAACAAGACACCAAACATTACCTTTTTCCTCCCTTAGAATAGGAGGAACTACGATTGCTCTGATTTCCCTGTTTCGTTTAAACGGGAATACGTAGGCATAAGATTGTGAAATCTTAGCGAGCATACTAATCAAAAACCCTAGGTCCAGTACCTTCATACTAATCAATCCTTAGGTTCAGTACCTTACCAAAAACATCAACAAAAACTCAATCTCACTCGTACTTCCCAAGAAACTTTCCCAACCCATTAACAGATAAGCACTATCAATTACAAAGCGAAACCTAAAGCTGATATCCTTTGGATAACCACATATAGGATGGGTAATTGAAAACTACCCATTGTATAACCTGACCCCGGACCCCCAATCTCTTTAAGCGTTTGTTCAGTTAAACATTCGCGTGCAAGGTTAGTTTTAGATAGCTTCCCTTTCCTTTCCAGCTTCATGGGATAAATAAGAAATCGGAAAATAGCACCCCCTCCTACCATTGTGGTGAGGAAAAACCCAGCGATAAGGTGGTTGCGTCACCGACAAAAATCTCTCGCTACAGAAAAATGGCGACTCTGCTGGGAAGTCATTGTAAGATCTAGTCATCATCGTCCCCAATTTCCACACAAAAATGGCGACTTGGCTGGGGAGTCATTGACTGTATAGGACTAAGGCTATAGCTCTTAAGAGGTCTAGGATGTTAGTTTTAGGAATAAATATATATATCAGTTTTCCGAATTGATATCCGTGTTTATTTTTCTGCTAATGGGACTGCGGGTGATGCCGCATCTAGAAAGTTTGAGTGACACCTAAGATAAATGATGGCACTAGACGAGTAATCTTACAGGGAGTGACTCCCAAATAAGAGACCCTGTTCGACCATCGAATCAGTGGAGACACCCTTTGTGGATTAAATGCCTATACGACTTCGGTTGTTGAAAGTAGATTGTTCGATTGTGGTTGTCCATGAAATTGAGGATTTAGTAAGCTGAGACCTTGTTACTATTTTGTAGTGCAGAAGCTATCGGAAATAGTTGTCACACGATACTACCCTCATTTGAGATCACTCTAAGATACATCAGCTCGCTCGGGTGAACCAACCTGCTGCTGTTATCCCAAGAGGGGTCAATGATTTTGAGGAAAGGCACAAAAAATCACCAGTATAACCTTTGGGGATGGGTAGAGCCATGACTTCATGACACCGAACCTTTGACCCCATGTTTTTTCTATGTTTTTGTGTGCTGCATTCATGCATTCATTTCATTAAAAAACCTAAAAACAAAGAAAAACTTTCTCTCCTACTCTCTCCTTTTCAAGTTAAACTAAGACGATTGCAAATGTCAGAGAGAAAGATTGCGTTATGGATTTCGGTAGAAGGAAGACTCACAAGTACACCTTCAAGGTTCCAAAATTAGAGGATTTAAGAGGATTAGCAAGGATGATCACCAACCCTGATGCTTTCAGAGCTAAGTACGGAGGACTGCTGTCTCTGTTAAGGGTCCATGTAATTGAAGGAATCCTGGCCACACTCATTCAGTTCTACGATCTAGTTTATCACTGTTTCACATTCCTGGATTATCAACTAGCACCAACACTGGAGGAGTACTCTCACCTGACTGATTTACCCATTACTGACCAAGCTCCCTTTTCTGGACTGGAAAAAATTCCAAAAGATCAGACCATTGCAAGAGCAATTTATTTGGACGAGTCAGAGGTTAGGACTCACATGGCCACTAAGGGTGGAATCCAAGGTTTTCCAGCCCAATTCTTGATAAAGAAGGCCCTGTACTTTGCTAGTATAGGGAATGTGACTGCTTTCGAGAGCATCTTTGTACTACTCACCCACGGGTTATTTCTGTTTCCCAACATTGATAGCTTCGTTGATATCAATGCCATTAAGATATTTCTGATTGGAAATCCCGTACCAACCCTGCTCGTAGATGCTTATCATTCTGTACACTTAAGGAATTTATACAGTGGAGGAATGATCACGTGTTGTGTACCCCTGCTATACAAATGGCTCACTTCCCATTTGCCTAAGTCTGCTGCTTTTTGGGATCATAAGAGTACTCTGCATTGGTCGCAGAGAGTCATGTCTCTTACCAACTCTGACATCGACTGGTACAATCAAATCTATGACGGGATCAGGATCATTGACCATTGTGGAAACTTCCCTAATGTACCCCTCATAGGAATTAAAGAAGGAATCAATTATCATCCAGTTTTAGTTCGTCGTCAATTTGGATACCCGATGAGACATATCCCACGTAATGTTCATCTGGAAGGTCTTTTCTTCAAGGAAGGGGAAAATAACAGGGCATAAAGACAGAAATAATGCATGCTTGGAAACATGTTCACATGAAAGGAAGAGAGTCTCTAGGAAAACCAGACTATATCTCTGTGGAGCCTTATCTCCACTAGGTACAAACTAGAGCTCTCAAGCTGAGGATGCCTTACCCTCATCATGAAGTTCTTCTGTTAAAGGAATCTGTCCTTTATTTTATGTCTGATACGGAAAAACTTCAGGTTACTCTCAACAAAGTTCAACAGGAGAAGAAGTCTTGGAAGAACAAGTACCGTATTCTCAATGTGGAGTGTAACAAAATACAACAATTGTTAAAAGAAAAAGATGCTCTGATTGAGATTTTAGAGCAACATGTTGTAGAAAATCAAGAAGACCAAAGGAATTTGCTCACTCCTTTCACTTGGCAAAGGAACGACAACCCGACAACGGCTCAAGAGCCCCAGTCAAAGAAAAGGAAAATACCAGAACCAGCACCTGAGCTCTCCTCAGAGAGGACTCAGGATCCTTAAGTTTAGACATTTCCTTTTACAGCACTTTGTAAATTACTGTATTTTCATTTCCGCAGTCTTTGAATTTAATAAAACGGGGTTTCCCCACTGTATGATATTTGCAATCCAATTGTCAAAGTTTCTTTTGATTAAATAACAAAAAATTATTAATATAATCATTGCATATCATTCATCATTCTCACATAACACATTCTTCTTCCCTACGAATCTCACGTTTGTGTCTCGATTCTAGTGTTAAACTGTCTCATTCGTACAATACTCGGGCCAATCGACAAAAGAAAATAGATGATCTCGAGGAAGAGAACAGAGAGTTGAGAGAAGAAATCGACACTCTGAAAGAAGATTTGAGGAAACTTCACAATGACATGCAAGCTCTGGCAGCAGCTCAGATACAAAGGACTGTGATCTCAGAGATCACATCGACGCCCATAGTGGAAAAGTATGATCCTCAGTACTACATGCCTAAGGATCGTCCCTGGGGTATGCCACCCAACTATATCCCGGAAAGATATATTCCCCGATCTTGGAAGATCCGGAAACTGCAGCAGGAGCCGCTGGGCCTGAAGGTTACAAACTTCGGGAAAGCATAGATGCAAGGGGCATGGCAACAACTCCTGAAGGTTACAAACTTTGGGAGAGGGAAACACCAAGAGTCACTGTCGTAATGACTATACCACCACCCGTGGTACACACTGTCCCAGAAGGACAGATTCCATAGATACCTTCTGGTGGCAATGAGAGTATGAACGATAAAATGAAGGAATTCCAGGAACAGTTCCTGGAGATGCAGAAGGAACTGCAAGCCATTCGCGGTCAGGATCTATTTGGAAAGGACGCCGCAGACCTTTGTTTGGTCCCCAATGTGAAAGTTTCGCACAAATTCAAGGTGCCCGAATTTGAAAAATACAAGGGTAACTCTTGCCCTCAGTGCCATTTCGTGATATATGCTCGGAGGATGTCAACACAGACAGAGAACCAATAGCTACTGGTTCATTACTTCCAGGATAGTTTAATCGGTGCCACACTCAAATGGTACATGGGTTTAAACCATACTAAGATCGTCACTTTCAGAGATCTTGGTGCTGCCTTTGTTCAATAGTATAAGTATAATCTGGACATGGCACCGGACATAGATCAACTCAGAGCCATGTCGTAGAAGGACAAGGAAACCTTTAAGGAATATTCTTAGAGATAGCGTGAAATTGCCGCTCATATTTGTCCACCTCTTGAGGAAAAAGAGATGACAAAGATCGTCTTGAAAACCTTGAGCTCATTTTACTATGACAGAATGGTCGCCAGTGCGCCCAGCGACTTTACTGAAATGGTGAGCATGGGAGTTCATCTTGAAGAAGCAGTCAGAGAAGGACGTTTAGTTAAAGATGTTGGACCATCAAGCAGTACCAAAAGATACGGTAGTGCTCTCCCTAAGAAAAAGAGCAAGATATTGGCAATATCTCTCTCGAAAAGCAAAGGCGACGGTACCAACCAGTAGCAGCTGTAACTCCTGCTATTAACCCTGCACCTGTTCCTACATATCAACCTCAGGTTGCTCAGAGCCAACCAAATCAACAACCATATCAGCCAAGGACACAACAGCCTCTTCAGCAAGCTCGTCCTCAGTACAACAATAACAACCATACAACGCGACCATTGGGGTTCGAACCTATACCAATGTTGTACGCATAACTGTTTCTATTACTACTGGTCAAGGGGCACGTCCATACTAGGTCTCCTATTCCAATACTAGAAAATCTGCCTTTTTGGTTCAAAGAGGATCAGACTTGCCCTTACCATCAAGGAGGACCAGGGCATAACGTAGAAAACCGTCTCAGCTTCAAATACGATGTACAGAAGCTTGTCAGGAGCGGGGTCTTATCCTTCAAGGATACAAAACCAAATGTTCAGACAAGCCTGTTGCCTCAACACGAGAAAGCTGCGGTAAATTTGATAGAGGAAGAGTCTAAGCACAACTATCAAATTCACGATGTACTCTTATTGGGAACCAACCTGGTCAAGATACATTGCAGGCAGAGTGGATACGGTCATGTACCGTCTCACAATTATCACCAGTGTGATATTTGCTCGAAAGACAATCAAGGATGTTCTGTGGTGCAATCAGCTCTACAAGAACAGATGGATCTCAGATGGATCCAGGATCACCGAATTTGTGAGGTCAACATGACTTATAAAAATTCCAACATCATTCAAAACCACGACATCCGTGCAATGAATGGCAACTTGGTGGCAATGCACTCAAGGCAAAGCCAGCATCATGATCTGCCACAACACGAGTATGATTCTTGTCCTGTCTGCTCGGTAAACAATCGGGGATGCTTATTGTACAAGAGGCCCTCCAGCATCAGATGGATCTCTGATGGATTCAGGACAACCGTGATGTAAGTCATTGTCAAGTTAACATGATTCAAATCTTTGATATTCGCTTGATGAATACCAGCTTGGTGGAATTACACACTAAGCAAGTCCAGCTCAGTTTTCTGACTTCGCACGACTATCAAAACTGTAAAGTGTGTCGGGAGAGTGACCAAGGCTGTGCACTCGTTCAAAGGACAGTTCAACACTTGTTAAACCACTGGTGGCTTCCGATCTATCTAGATGAAGACACACAACAAGTCAGTATGATCGACGGGAACCCTACTAGGCATCACAATCAGGACGTTCGATCCATGGAAACAGACCTAGTGAGGTTACACTGCATTCAAAGAGGACGTGGTCGGGTGCCACCACACAACTACGAGCGCTGTAGAGTCTGCTCGGAAAATAATCAAGGATGTTATCTCGTGCGAGCAGCCCTTCAAGGTCAGGTGGACCATAATGAAATTCAACCATGGTCAAGCTCTGGTTCAATGTCAAACTACCATCCTGATCAAAGCAGGGATGTTATCTTAATCCCTAAGCGAGAGGTGGCCAAGGCTATGTACGCCATAATCCCTTTACTCCGTGAATCAAGAGTCCCTCTTGATAGTGGAAAGGTTCTCAATCTCGAACCAATTAAGGTCGGCTATGATGGTCAGAAAAATCAAAAGGCTCCTGTAGTTATCTATCTGCCGGGAGCAGTACCGTACAAGTCTGATAAGGTGATCCCTTACAAGTACGGTGCAACAATAGTTAAGAATGGAAAAGAAGTTCCATTACCCTCCATCTTGAATATTGCAGACATCAGTCGAGTAACACGGAGCGGTCGAATCTTCAACCGCGGAGTTGGAGAACCTACCAAAGAAAAGGAACCTCAATCAGAACTTCCTGATCAGCCAGTCGGTCAATCCAGTGATCCAGACCTTTCAAAGAACAACGATGAGATGCTGAAGCTCATCCAGAAGAGTGAGTACAACATTGTTGATCAACTATTGCAAACTCCTTCAAAAATCTCTGTGTTATCTCTTTTACTCAGTTCCGGAGCTCACAGGGAAGCTCCGCAGAAAGTCTTAGAGCATGCCTTTATGGAACAGGATGTAACGATAAGATAATTCGACAACATCATTTCCAACATCACTTCCT
This sequence comes from Lathyrus tuberosus, assembly GCA_022829125.1. Classification (NCBI taxonomy): domain Eukaryota; kingdom Viridiplantae; phylum Streptophyta; class Magnoliopsida; order Fabales; family Fabaceae; genus Lathyrus; species Lathyrus tuberosus. Next base: position 17,922,934 of record JALAZF010000006.1, read on the forward strand.
GCAACAACTTGGGGTTTAGTGATGAGGAACTGCCAGAAGAAGGAAAAAGTCACAACATGGCGCTTAATATTACAGTCAACTGCCAGGACGATGCTTTAGCCAGCGTACTGGTAGACACCGGATCGACTCTGAATGTTATGCTGAAATCTACATTAATGCGACTATCGTTCAAAGGATCTCCGATGAGGGGAAGTGAGGTCATCGTCAAAGCATTTGACGGATCTCAAAAAACAGTTATCGGCGAAGTCGACATTCCCATAACTATCGGTCCTCACAGTATCTTAGTCACTTTCTAGGTCATGGCCATCTGGGCAGCATACATCTATTTATTAGGAAGACCTTGGATACACCAGGCTGGGGCAGTCACTTCGACACTTCACCAGAAGCTGAAGTTCGTCAAGAACGACCAGCTAGTCACAGTCTGTGGAGAACAAGCCTTGGTCGTGAATAACTTATCATCGTCCACTTGTGTAGAGCCAGAAGAGGTCGTTGGAACCCAGTTCCAAGCACTTTCGGTGAGCAATGACAAATCAGAAAGAGGAATGTCGATTTCCTCGTACAGAGATGCTCTCGAAGTGATTAAAAGTAACAATGCAAAAGGATGGGACAACTTGTCATTCCTACTAATAACAAAACAAGGAAGGGTCTTAGTTTTTCCTCAACCTGTACCCAGACTGCTACTAACGATGAAAACCTTCATCCCATTTAGGATTTCTTCCACAGTGGAGGCTTCCTTCACCCAGTGTCTCAAGAAGTACATACCATCCACGAGGGGGATTCCTTCGATACAGATGAAAAGTGGAAATCCTATCTTAACGAGGACGGTTATATGTCTCAGGAAGATGTGCCTATGCCATTTTGCTATCCCGCACAGAGTTCGAGATTTATACCAAGGTCAGATGTCAAGATGATATACGGAGATTGTGATGCAGAAGGATGTCGTGCTCCACCGAACTCATTAGAGGAGGACACTCTGATGAAAGATAACTTTGACCATGACTATTATGGCCTAATGGATGGCCTGCCTATCTGGAAGTCGTACCCGGGAAACTTGGGGCAAGAAAGTCAGCCCAACGATGCATATCAACTGAGCATTATTGAAAAGAATACATGCGTCCCCACCATGTCATGGGATCATTATTCAAGGCATTCAAAAAATATCCAACACGACGATGAATTTGCAAAGTTTGCAGGACTAGAGTTCATCAACTACGCTTTTCCTGAGGTCAACATCATCGAAAGAGATGACTCCTCCAATTCCAAAGAAGTGTGGGACACCTTAGGACAATCGAGTGGCAAATTTGAATTCTTGGTCAAGTACACCGCTCCTAAGAGCTCTCGTATCAGGCTCGAAGACATCCAGCCAACTGGATGGGGAGATCCACCTGAGAGTACAAATATTGTGCAAGATACAACAGAAGAGTTCGTCTACGATAACTCTGCCTGGGAGACAGATTCCAACGATCCTACTCCACCAGAAATCAGTGTTATTTCTGAACACAAGTCAAGAAAGAAGGTACCAGACTTTGTGATTCACCGAGGAGTTCGCCGCCAATGGGTTGCTGTCAACATTCCAAAAGTCGTTCATAAGTCTAAGTAATTGCCGTCTTTATTTAAACCTTTCACCCTGCCCAGGTGAAACCGATGTTTTGATAGGGCTCACTTTGTGTAAATGTACCTCTTCGCTTTGCCCAAAGCAATAGAGTTTTGTTTTATAGGGCTGTAATTTCAAGAATCGACAAGATCATAAATAAAATAACGTCGTTCTGTAATTTCCGCACTTATTGCTGTTTTCTCTTTTTCTCTTTTTCAGAAAATGGTAATCCTAAAAACAACTCAAATAATAAAAACAAGCAGTTATCAAAAAATACACTACACACACTCTTGCGTTCTCTCTATCTCTTCTGAAAACAAATCATCATGTCATGCAGATTGCTTGTTTTAAACCCCATTGAAACATACGGTCCAATGCCTTATCCCAACTTTTAATTCCCGGTATTTGAGGCTGAAGAAGAAAATGACAAAGAAATTCCAGAAGAAATCTCCAGACTACTCAGACAAGAGGAAAGGTCCATTGAACCTCACAAAGAGCCGTTGGAAACGGTCAACTTGGGTTCAGAAGAAGAGAGAAAAGAAGTCAAGATTGGGGCACTTCTCAGTCCAACTGTCAAAGAAGGTTTGATAAAGCTTCTCAAAGAATTTCCCGATGTATTCGGTTGGTCCTATCAGGACATGCTAGGGTTCGATACCAGCATCGTGGAACATCATCTACCGTTAAGATCGGAATATCCGCCAGTAAAGCAGAGGTTGAGAAGAACTCACCCAGACATGGCCATCAAAATCAAAGAGGAAGTACAGAAACAGATTGACGCGAGTTTCCTCGCCACGTCAGAATATCCTCAATGGCTAGCCAACATAGTACCAGTTCCAAAAAAGGACGGAAAAGTCAGAATGTGTGTGGACTACAGGGATCTAAACAAGGCCAGTCCCAAGGATGATTTTCGCTTACCACACATTGACATGCTGGTAGACAGTACATCGAAATTCAAAGTATTCTCCTTCATGGAGGGATTCTCGGGGTATAATCAGATAAAAATGGCGCCGAAAGACATGGAGAAAACTTCGTTCATCATCCCATGGGGTACTTTTTGTTACAAGGTAATGCCGTTCGGTTTGAAAAACGCCGGGGCGACCTATCAAAGGGCCATGACTACTCTCTTTGATGACATGATACACAAAGAGATAGAGGTATATGTTGATGATATGATTGCCAAATCTAAGACAGAGGAGGAGCATGTGACCACCTGTCAAAACTATTCGAGCGGTTGAGAAAGTATAAACCCTACTTGAATCCCAATAAGTGCATATTCGGTGTCCGTTCAGGGAAACTTTTAGGGTTCATCGTCAGCCAGAAAGGAATTGAGGTTGATCCTGACAAGGTCAAGGCCATTCAAGAAATGCCTTCTCCAAAGACTGAAAAACAAGTCAGGGGTTTCCTGGGATGTCTGAACTGCATTTCCCGATTCATATTCCTCATGACCGCGACATGGCGCCGATCTTCAAATTACTAAAAAAGAATCAGGATTGCATTTGGACAGAAGAATGTCAAACCGCCTTCGACAATATCAAGGAATACCTATTGAAACCACCGATTCTATCACCTCCAGTGGAAGGAAGACCACTAATCATCTACCTAACAGTCTTGGAAGACTCAATGGGTTGTGTACTTGGTCAATAGGATGAAACAAAAAGGAAAGAGTTCACCATCTACTATCTGAGCAAGAAATTTACCGACTGTGAGACTCGGTATACTATGCTTGAGAAAACTTGTTGCGCTTTGGCTTGGGCAGCCAAATGTCTTCACCAATATATTATTCGTCACACTACTTGGTTAATCTCCGAAATGGATCCAATCAAGTATGTCTTTGAAAAACCTGCTCTCGCGGGAAGGATTGCCCGTTGGTAGATGTTGTTATCAGAATACGACATCAAGTACCATGCTCAGAAAGCCATCAAGGGAAGTGTTTTAGCCGATCATTTGGCTCATCAACTGATTGACGATCAAGAATAAGTCGGATTTGACTTCCTAGACGAAGATGTCATGTATTTGAAAATGAAAGATTGCGATGAACCGCTACCCAGTGAAAGGCCAGAACCAGATTCCCAATGGGGACTAATCTTTGACGGAGCTGTAAATCATTACGGAAACGGAATTGGGGCAATCATCATAACACCTCAGGGTACCCATATTCCTTTCACTGCCAGACTGACATTCAAGTGTACAAACAACGAGGCCGAATACGAAGCTTGTATCATGGGTCTCGAAGAAGCAATCAACTTAAGGATCAAGAACTTGGATGTATATGGCGACTCAGCCCTGATTATCAATCAGATCAAAGGAGATTGGAACACGTACCAATCCAGAATAATTCCTTACAAAGACTATGCGAGAAGGTTGTTACCATTCTTCAACAGAATCGAGTTTCATCATATCCCTTGTGAAGAAAATCACATGGATGATGCATTAGCCACTCTCTCTTCCATGATTAGTGTAGGTCAATGGAATAACATACCTAAGATTGACATAATGCTCCTAGAAAGGCCCACTTACATCTTCACAGTTGAAGCAGTCATAGATGACAAACCTTGGTATCACGATATCAAATGCTTCCTTTAAAAACAAGAGTACCCACCTGGGGCACTAAGAAAAGACAGGAAAATTCTCAGAAGACTGGCTGACCGCTTCTTTCTGAGCGGTGATACACTCTATAAGAGAAACTTCGACATGGTTTTGCTTCGATGTGTAGATAGATCAGAAGCAAACACGCTGATGAAAGAAATTCACGAAGGATCCTTTGGCACTTATGCCAACGGACACACAATGGCGAGGAAAATTCTGAGAGCAGGGTACTACTGGTTGACCATGGAATCTGATTGCTACAAGTACATGAGAAGGTGTCACAAGTGTCAGATATACTCAGACAAAATCCATGTACCGCCAACGCATCTCAAAGTTCTCTCTTCCCCATGGCCTTTTTCCATATGGGGAATCCACATGATTGGCATGATCGAACCCAAAGCTTCAAACGGACATCGGTTCATCATGGTAGCCATTGACTATTTCACCAAGTGGGTCGAAGCAGCATCGTACGCCAATGTAACCTGACAAGTGGTGGTCCGATTTATCAAAAACAATATCATCTGCCATTATGGTGTTCCTAGTCAGATCATTACGGATAATGGATCCAACTTGAACAATAAGATGATGAAAGAGTTGTGCACTGAGTTCAAGATCGAACACCATAACTCATCTCCCTACTGACCTAAGATGAACGGAGCGGTAGAAGCGGCTAACAAGAACATCAAGAGGATTATTCAGAAGATGGTCGTAACCTACAAAGACTGGCACAAGATGCTACCCTTTGCTCTTCACGATTATCACACATCTGTCCGCACTTCAACAGGGGCAACCCCTTTCTCTCTAGTATATGGCATGGAGGCAGTGCTCCCCATCAAAGTAGAGATCCCATTAATTCGGGTATTAACGGAAGCTAAGCTAACAGAAGTTGAATGGTGTCAAAGTCGGTACGAAGACCTGAATTTGATCAAAGAAAAATGAATAACGGCTCTATGCCATGGTCAGTTCTATCAACAAAGGATGCAGAAGGCGTTTGACAAATAGGTCCGACCTCGCGCCTTCAGGGAAGGAGACCTTGTGCTTAAGAAGATACAATAATTTCTCACTAATTCCTGGGGCAAATGGACTCCGAATTATGACGGCCCCTATGTGGTCAAGAAAGCTTTCTCAGGCGGTGCCTTGAGACTCGTAACCATGGATGGAGAAGAATTTGCCTACCCCACGAATGTTGACGTAGTCAAGAAATACTTTGCCTAAACTAAAAAAAAATGTCTCGGTGGATTGAAAACCCGAAAGGGCGGTCCAGGCAAAAATTAGAGACATGAGCAAAAAAAAAATCATGGTGGATTGGAAATCTCAAAGTACAATCCAAGCTAAAGTTAGGGATTAATGGCAAGTAACTACGTCTGATCAGTTCAAATTCTCAGCAGTCGCGCCATCCATAAGAAAACTCCAGTCAAGGTCATCTTCGACAGAAGCTCAGGATGCCCAGAATTCAAAGTTGGTAGAAGGATAATAGTCGTTATGTTTCAATGTAGCCCTTTTCCCTTAAATTACCATTTTCTAAACTTTGTAAATACTCTATGGAATCACACGTTTGGCTGATTTCCATCCTATCAATAAAACTTGAGCCCTAGTGCTTTTGTTTGCAATTCTTATTTGTTTTAACTTTACAGAATGACATTTTTAACATGATTGACGATTCTTGAAATAAAACAAAAAATGAATTTACTTGTCAAACTTTTTCTGCTTTTTAAATAAAGATGGAAATTCTTTTGACTGTTGAACATCGAAAGAACATCGATCGCTTCTCCAAAGGTGTTTGAACCTCAAAGTGCAGAATCAAAGTACTCCTTCTAAACCAGTGCGCCTGAATGAAGGATCAACCACGTCAGATGCGAATATTCCATATGACATCCCCGACAGAGTTCTTACCTCCTAAGTCCGACCAACGATTGTTCCCTACAGGGACTATCTCTCCTAAGCAAGGTATAATTGCTATTTTTGGACCAGATGATACTTTCCATCCCCTGCAGTGGCCGAGTATCCAGTCGTGTTCATTCACTAGTCCGTATATCGTGTCAGTTTTGTCAGCATATACATACATATATCGTGCATTATTGATTTACATTCATATTCATATTGCATCGCTATCACTCTAGTCAGTCTTAACTCTAAGTGGTAAAGTCCTCTCAATCGAGTTGTCAGTTTTTTCCTCATCAGGAAATGTTGCATCTGTTAATCTCTCTCCCCCAGTTTATTTCTGGATTGGAGTTGGCCCTTGACTACTTTGATAACTTGAACCTCTGAAAGACAAGAAAACTTTCGAAAAACGTCACTCTTCGCCATTGAAGATGATATCTTCGCTTTCCCAGATTAAGGAAAATCCTCAGAGAAAGCCTCTTAATCAAGGATTCGGCAGTATAGCAGTTTTTCTCCGAAAGATTCGTTGACAAAGAGGTCATCAGCACCTAAAAATTGGATTACATCACATGGTATTTCTCCGAAAAGATCTCGAAGAAAAGTATGATGTAATATCCCCAAGCGGAAAGCAGTCTCTCAAGAGACTCGTTTTCCCTAGTAGAGTCGACAAATGGCGTCTCCAAACAAGGAAGTTTGTGCACCTCTACAACTCAGATGAATGGGTTCCCCAGTAAGTCTGACATCAAAAGTTTTTCCCATCAAATGGCATCTCCCAAGGAAAATTCGGCGAGAAGTTTGAGGAAAACAGCTGCGAATAGCGTCCCTTGTCAAGAAAATTTATTGACAAGAGAAACTGAGACCAGTTCCTTGGTAGGAAACCAGGATCGAGGGGAAGTTTATTTCAGAAACTTAGACCAGTTCCTTGGAAGGAAACCAGGATCGAGGGGAAGTTTATTTCAGAAACTTAGACCAGTCTCTTGGTAGGAAACCAGGATCGAGGGAAAGTTTATTTCAAAAACTTAGACCAGTTCCTTGGTAGGAAACCAGGATCGAGGGGAAGTTTATTTCAAAAGAAAACTGAGACCAGTTCCTTGGTTGAAGATCAGGATCGAGGGGAAGTTTACCTTTTCTAAGCATTATTGCTTAGCGAAAGAAGATGGATGAGCAAACTGCCATTCATAACCACCATCAAAATTTCGGGTATTCCGATATTTAATCCTCTTGCACTCCGAATGCCCGAATACCTTCGCCATTCACACCTTCGGGTCCAAGAAGATTAAATATGGGCATCTGTCATAGCCCAAATTTTGACCACCAAGATTTCCCATCATTGTGTAAATCATAATCACAATATGGATGAACCATCATGCCTCACTAATCTCCTCAAAGAGGGGTGAGCATTCACCACAACCAAGAATTAGGGTTTTGAGCCCTCTCTGAGCACTTAGGCAAAGAATCAATCAAGAATTGACATGATCTTCAACTTTTCTAAACTCTCCAACACCCATAAAGGATCAAGAGGACTCCCACATCAAGAACCAAGCACAAAGTTGCTACATTCCAAGTGGAGTAAGCCTCAAGATCGACAGTGTCACCAAATTAGGGTTTTGGTCGACCAGGGCCTCCAGATGGAAATTTTCATCTGGGCATGAGCCAATGTTTCAAAACATAACCTATGATACTCCAAGGGACCTCATGGACCCAATCATCAAGTCAATTTAACCTCAGGGGATGCATTTACCAAAAATCAAGAATTAGGGTTTCTTGACCTAATTCACCCCTAAGTTGACTTTTAGGACAAAACATGAGCCAAGACCTCAAGACAAGATTTGAGGATCTCTAATATACTACATTGATCCATTTGCAACAATGGATTGATCCAAGAAGCTTGATTCACAAGTTTCATTTTCATCTGGACCACAATTAGGGTTTTGGGGAAAAAGTCAACTGTACCTTTGATTTTTGACCAAGACATGCTCCCAAACCTTGGGACATGATTCAATACACCCTATATTACTATGGAGTCCATCCATTAGGTTTGATTTAGGTCAAGGACTTGATTCCATAAAGGATCACACAGTTTGGATTTCATATGATAAAAAGTCAACTGTACAAAAAGTCAAAGTTTGACTTTTTGATTTTTTGGTCAACCAAGGTTCCTTAACCCTATAACAATGTTAATGTGTGATTGGAATCATCATTCATCAAGAAAAATCAAGAAAAGTGAGTTAACTTGTAAAAGGGGTAACCATAAAAAACTTAGAATTTTTCTAAGTTATGAAACAAAGTGGTTAGGGTACCAACTTCCAAGGATCATAACTTGAGATCCAAGCAACCATTTTGGATGATCCAAAGATGGATTTGTAGCTCTCATAGCATACTTTAAAAGTGTCAACTACATCTCATTCCAATTCCTCATGGATTTTTTGTTATGGAGTGATCAAAATGGCTGAAAACATGAAATGCCACTTTTTCCAACACTAAGTGAAATTTTCACTAAGCAGAATCTGTCTTGCTTTTTTTCAAAATGTAGGGGCATTTTTAACTTGGATCAAAAAAGTTTCAAGACAAACTATGATCACACATGTGTTATGTCATATGAGGGCTTTCCAAAATGCCCAAGAACTCCATCAAACTCCACTTGAGCTAGGAGTTATGATAGCTGCAACATGCCTTGCTGCAAACTGTCTTGGTAAGGCAGATTTGTGCATAAGGGCTCGATTTGATCAAATTATGCAACAAAGGGCATTGTAAGTTCTTGTAATTGGCTGAAATTTTGTTAAAACAATGCTGATGTCATGGTTGATGTTGCAACATGAGCTTCTAGCATTATTGATATGCTAAGGTAACATTCAGGTCTGTTAAAGATATAAGGGTTGCAGCTGTGTGCTGATGTTACACCCGATGTCATAACATCAGTAGTGAACATCAGGTTTGAGATGTTTAGGGCTACACGTGGTTTGGTTGAATGAAACATTCTGCTGAAGAAAATCAGAGATTGCAGGCGAATATCATGGGAGATATATTCTGTTGCAATCATGTGTGAAGAAGATTAGTTTGTTGCAAATTTAATGCATAAATATATGGAGAATGTTTAGAGTTAATTATTGAAGATTTATTTAGGAGCAGAATCTTTTGCAGATTTGGTACAGAAGATTTGATATGATTTGAAGGCCCAAATCCAGTTGGGAAAAGGTTATAAATAGAATGCTTGTAATCTAGAAGAGGCACGGGTCTAAGATGTAGATCATTAGGGATTTGTCTAAGTGAACCACTCGGGTTGTGAGATGGTCACTGTGTTCAAACTCAGAAACCTGTAGGTAATGAGTCTTGTATTGTTCTTGGAGGAAGCTTTGAAGCAACTCCAAGATGTGTCATAGGAGAGTGTCTTCTATGTGTTTAGAGAGTGTTTGGAAATCAAGTTGTTGATGCAGTGGCGAAGTTGTTGACTGCTAGACATCATTGCGATGATTGGGAGTGAGATGGAGTCTCTTACCTAGGGAGGACTTAGGTAGAAGGGTCATTGGGTAGTGATTGAATTAGGTAGATGGTCAACTGGTCTGTTGAGTCTGTAATTTGATACTACTAATAGTGGACTTCCTTCCTGGCTTGGTATGCCCCCAGATGTAGGTTGTTGAACCGAACTGGGTGTACAATCCTTGTGTTGATTTACTGTTACTATTATTGCCTTGTTCATACAGCAAATTACGATGTTGTGACATTGCACGAGACATCACACATCTGTACCAGAATTTCAATTGGTATCAGAGCAGGCATCCTGTCTGTTTCTGGATGAGATCTTGGGGAGATACTTTCTGGTTCATGAGCAAGGAATATAGGTTTGTCTATAGGTGCTTGATCCTTTGAAGTGAAGGATGGACGATTCATTATTGAGTTGTGCCTAAAGAGTTGTTGTGTTCCGCTGCATGGTACCTGATGGCTGGTTCTTGTATCTCTGGCGTTGAGATTCTAGGAAGATGTTCTCTTGGAAAGTCATTAGGGTTTGGTCTCCTCAGCAGGATATTCTATGATGTTGTAGACAACTTCAACCAGTTGGTCAGAGATGCCAAAGTTCTTGAGGATTATCTCATATCCTTGTTTGGGAGAGAAGTGTTCATAAGGTGAATGGATCTTCTAAAGTCTGTTTGACATGGAAGAATCAAAAGAAGAAGATATTTCAAGTCAGACATTGAAGACCAATCTGTTTAGAACAGTGATTCCTTCTTTATCATCTGATTTTATGGGGAAAGAAGAGGGTAGAGCCTAAGCAAAAGAGTATCACTGTCAAATCTTTCATGCGGGAGTGAAGATCTTGATAAGTTATCTTTCAGGCTTAGTTGTGCTGACCTAATGAGGAGGAAGTTTCATCAAGAAAGAAGCTGAGCTGAATATGTCAATGTCTCGACAGCGCGCTACACATGAGCAGGTTATGGTAAATGCCAAGTCTAAGACCTATTAGATTGTAGCTGCTTTGAAGGATCACTGAAGCTGTGAAGTTGAACAGTTTTTGAGATGATGGCTATAGCATCTTAGATGTGCTAGTTGAAGAAAAGGTAGTAATCCTGATTGCAGAAGAGAAGGAGTTGATCCGTGTTTGAGCTAAGCTGTCTGAGAACCATTTTATAGGGTAAATGCATCCAAGACTTTGTGTGCAGTAGCAGTGGTTATCAGCCAGTGGTCAATTGGTGTCTACATTAGTTGGCATGAACTCTTCCAGTTTTGTGGGTCGAAAGTAGCAGTTTGTCTCTGCAGAAGGATGGCAGTTATTACTCTTTGGTTAGACAGGAGGTCTGAACCTTGTGCTTATAAGAAGAAGCTTCTGAAAGAGTGTGGTATGCAAGTTACTGCAGTTTGGATGGTCCTATCTTGGAAGTTGATCAGATGCTGATATGCTCTCGTGTGTCCCCTACAAGAGATATGTATGGATTAATATGATTAGGAGATGTAATGTCAGAACTGATGTTGAAACATCACTTAAGTTCTTTGCTCAGGGGATAATAAAAGATCAAGACACTGACCTTACCTGGAAAGGTTTTGTGGTATAAGTGGTTGTCGTGATGGGTTAACAGCAGATGGCGGTTGTGTGAGAAGGTTACCTTGACAGGAGTTGAGTAGTTATCTGCTTTTGATAAGGTTGTGCATTCAACAAATGACAAAATACATTGACGGGAGACTGTGTATACGTCTGAGGTAAAAGTGCAGGACTGTAGGAGTGTTGAGAATTTACTTCTCTCTATGTGGCTATTTTGGAAGTATTTTCAAGGGTTAAGTACTTGGGAGTTGAATCAACTGGTGGGGTTGATTAGTAACTATGGATTATCATCCAAAATTCCTGGGATGAGTTTGGATTATAAGAGGCAGATTGATTATGACATCTAACATCTCAAAGTCAGACAAGTTGCTGGGTTTAAGGCTGAAAGATATGAAGACATCACATCTTGATGGTTACAGGTTGGATCAGTCTTTTCTGACCTAAATGGTTTGGAGCATGGTGGTTGCTCTGGTTGTAAAGGTCAAGGATAAGTGGCAGTTATCTCTGTCTTTCTACTGATGGCTCTACTAAGGGAAGTGACTTTCTTTAGTATTGCTATGGGGTAGTCTTGGACTACTTATTTTCTGAAGATTCAGATGTGGTAGGTTTGAAGTCTTTGGAGTTTCTAAGCAGGATGGAGGTTGTCTACTCAAACTTGATTGTTGAATCAAGTCTATGAGAGCATGGAAATCTGTTCCTGCAAAGGGAGGAGGTTCTTCTGAGTGGCAGAAGGTAGAGCTGAATTCAACAGTTGGATGTTCTGACTTAACAACAGGAGTCTCAGAGGGTGATATGGCACATCAGCTAATGATAGGGTGATCTACAGGAATGGGATGCTTCAAAAAGATCGTTCTCATGGCAGTTTGCGGGAGCTGCAGGAAGAAGAAGATGTTACATGACCATGGCTTAGGGAGTCTAAGTGTGTTTGCTTCTGAGCAAGTGGAACATGTGACTTGAAGATCAAGTTTCCTTGGTGGATCAAGATATCTTGGTGAGAGTTCTGACAAACGTGAAAAAGGTCCAAATGTGGCATTTGGTTGTTTTCATATGAGGATTCATGAATGAGGTGATCAAACTGTGGCATTTGGTTGATCTCAGTAGTGGGTTCGAAGAATCAAGATAACCAGAGTGTGGCAGATGTTCTAACTTGTGTTGGGACATTATCTGGTTGGATATCCTTGGTGAAGGATGATTATGCCCTGGTTCAGAAGCTTGGTGCCTACATTATGCCTAAGGAGCGTCTACATAGTCATACGGGAGAATGATGAAGTAGAAGGTCTGCCTTGGATGGAGAATGTAGAGAAGACTGAAGTAGATCAGGTATTGATTGATTGGAAGTTAGAAGATGAAGAGCATGATAAGGAATGACTGCCTTTGGAGAAAGGGACAATGGTTCCAAAATGCATGTGCTCAGCAAGTGTGCTCAAATGTTCTAGAGCATTAGTTAAACATAACTGAGGGAGTACTTGTCTATGGATTTTGCTGCAAAGGTACATATATTGTGAAGATTGCATGTTGATCAAGATTGTGAAGTTTGGTTAAATCTTGTGAGGACATAATGTCAGATAACATGTTATGACATTAGGCTGTTGAATGACATGTTGGTGTGGACATGAATAATTCTAGCCATGTGAAGCTAATTGTTTGATTCATATGCAAACATGCTTCTGAGGAGGAGTCTGAAGGGCAGCTTTGCTTGTGTCTGGGAGAATGTGTGTTTCTCTATAATTTATGGAAGAACTCAGTAGGGGTCTTTGTTGATGGGAGTTGTCACACTTGTCTAGGTGTGTGTTTTTAATTCAAAGTAAGAGGACTCGACTTAAAGTGTAGTGGAAGGCAGTGTATTTGTGCCTCAGAACTTGTGGAGGCTTGTGTGAAGCATTCCTGACTGGATGAATGAAGTCTATGTCTGGATTTTCCAAATGTTATGATCAAGAAGTTCATTCCTGAGAGAAGTTGATCAGATATGAGTTTTGGAGCATGAGAAGATAACCAACCAAGAGGAAATCATGTGATTTTTGGTATTTGGATTGTTTGAGGATTAAGCATTAAGTGAATGCGTTCAGCAGGTGAGTTAAACAGAGGGTGCACTCTTGAAGACATGAAGATGAGTCTTATGTTTTCCATTCATTTAAGGTGTTCTTCTTGGAAAGGGGCACTGGTTATCTTAGATAGGGGGGTTGATCTGTTTGTTGAAGAAGTTGTTTTTCTCTGCTGTTCTGAAGGAATCTAGAAGGGATTGTGTGTTGTGTGCAAAATATTCTGAGGAGTCTTGGGTTGTTAAGTTTGTAAGCCAGCAGACAATGTCTGATAAGATGTCAGAACATGGTATAGGACATGTTTTTTTTTTTGAGCCAAACAAGGAAGTATTTTGGACGGTGGTGCAAGGATAAGGTGAAACACGTGGCTTCGACTGTGCATGGAACTGTTTTGGCACAATTTATAGTAAAAATCAGTTAAGAAACAATAAAAGTGGTCAAGACTGTTTTGGATGATAGACATTGAATTTGGATGGAGTTTTTAGTTCCTAAAATAGCATTTCTATGACTAAGTATCTGATCAGCTATTTATAGGGGTTATTCTGTTCTCCCTCAGCCAGTGAGTGTTCTTGTCTCATAAGTCTTATGGCGTTTATTCGTGTTTGGGTGAGCATTACTTGGGTCTGGTTCGGTGAGGGCTTCCTTTGCTAATTTGTGGCTAAAAAGGGGGAGAAAGGTAAGTGTTTGGCTAAATGGTTTGCGTAGATGTTATGTATAGAGTCTGCAGTTCCAGATGTTGCTGAGGATATCCTATCCTGCTGTTGGTGATTGAGTCTTTGTGACTTGTGTCCTGAGTTATGAACACAGTTGTGACTTGTGTTCTGAGTTACCTGGGTTGGCAGAACGGCACTTCTTAAGTTTCATCTTATGCTACGGATTAAACCCAGTGTTTGATCAATGAAGGTGTGCAGAATTATCTTATGCCACCATTGGTCTGTGATGTATAGACAAACATTTCTTTTCTGGAGGAATCTTCTACATTTGTTTTGGGTCTGTCCTGGAAGGAAAAAGAAATGTGTTGTGTTGAGGGGGAGTGTCAGATATCTTCTTCCTCATGAGCACCAAATGACTTCAGGACTGTCTACTACCTAGGTCCTGATGTGCTGCCAGAAGGTGTTGTGGTGATGTTATGTCAAGCATGATGTTCTAACATCATTCAAAATTAGCCAAGAAGATGATTCTCCATGGATGCAGTACACAGTAGCTTCTGCTGACTACTGATGATTATTGTTAAGATCAGTTGACTTGTAACAGTAGTATAGGGTTGTTATTGCTGCTGTAATTTGAGCTGTAATGTTTATATATGTGTTTTAGCCAAAATTAGCCAAAGGGGGAGATTGTAAGTTCTTGTAATTGGCTGAAATTTTGTTAAAACAATGCTGATGTCATGGTTGATGTTGCAACATGAGCTTCTAGCATTATTGATATGCTTAGGTAATATTCAGGTCTGTTAAAGATAAAAGGGTTGCAGCTGTGTGCTGATGTTACACCCGATGTCGTAACATCAGTAGTGAACATCAGGTTTGAGATGTTTAGGGCTACACGTGGTTTGGTTGAATGAAACATTCTGCTGAAGAAAATCAGAGATTGCAGGCGAATATCATGGGAGATATATTCTGTTGCAATCATGTGTGAAGAAGATTAGTTTGTTGCGAATTTAATGCATAAATATATGGAGAATGTTTAGAGTTAATTATTGAAGATTTATTTAGGAGCAGAATCTTTTGCAGATTTGGTACAGAAGATTTGATATGATTTGAAGGCCCAAATCCAGTTGGGAAAAGGTTATAAATAGAATGCTTGTAATCTAGAAGAGGCACGGGTCTAAGATGTAGATCATTAGGGCTTTGTCTAAGTGAACCACTCGGGTTATGAGATGGTCACTGTGTTCAAACTCAGAAACCTGTAGGTAATGAGTCTTGTATTGTTCTTGGAGGAAGCTTTGAAGCAACTCCAAGATGTGTCATAGGAGAGTGTCTTCTATGTGTTTAGAGAGTGTTTGGAAATCAAGCTGTTGATGCAGTGGCGGAGTTGTTGACTGCTAGACATCATTGCGATGATTGGGAGTGAGATGGAGTCTCTTACCTAGGGAGGACTTAGGTAGAAGGGTCATTGGGTAGTGATTGAATTAGGTAGATGGTCAACTGGTATGTTGAGTCTGTAATTTGATACTACTAATAGTGGACTTCCTTCCTGGCTTGGTATGCCCCCAGATGTAGGTTATTGAACCGAACTGGGTGAACAATCCTTGTGTTGATTTACTGTTACTATTATTGCCTTGTTCATACAGTAGATTACGATGTTGTGACATTGCACGAGACATCACACATCTGTACCAGAATTTCAAGCATGGTTATCCATCTGCACACCTCAAGGGGGAACAAACAAGGGGCAAGCACTGATCTATCAGCCTCCCAAGTCCAAGATTCCACAAGTAGCATGCCAAAACTAAAGAGCTACAAAGATGCCAAATATCCAATTTTGGTTCCAAGCATTCAATGCATACACCAAGGTGGCATGAACTGGGCCTATTCCAAATTAATTCAATCCAAGTTTATCTTTGAATCAAAGAACCATAGGCATGTGCTCTAACCTCAAGTCAATGGCTAGAGGAGACTTGAGATTCCATTTGATCCACATTGGCCAAAGGCCTGTTGCAGTTGCCATTCCATATTGATGACAAAACAAACTTGACACACTATAAATAGACCTCATTTCTGATCAGTTTAAGCACACCAAAGGCCCCAAACAAACGCCTTTCTCAGAATCACACTTTCACTCTATTTCTTACCTTCTAAACCAAGTCACTATCGGGTTTTGAAACTGAGAGTGATTCAAACCAAACCAACCATTATAACACTTCATAAACATCATATAGAAGTGATCCAAACACTCACATAACATCTGGAACACCAAATTCACAAAATCACCATCCAACTGCTCAAGTTCTCGACAGAGTTGCAGTTGAGGTACCATCTCAAGTTCCAGCTTGTTTCAAACCACTCCAAGCATTCAGACACATCACTTGGCACCTAAGGAAGCTGTCCAGATCATTGGAACCAGCTTGCAACACCTCTAACACAAAACACGATCACCAGGTGCAAGAGGTAAGCCTAAACTTGGTCATCTCATGATTCATGCATATTTCCTCGCACAATAATTTTGCCATATGTTCATAATCATGTGTAGAGTGTTTACCCTTAATCAATTGCTTTGTATGAATCGTGTATGAAATTTCTGAGCCTTCATACAGAAATTAGGGTTCTTGAAGTTTCTCTTTGATTTCTTATTCCATACTTAAAATAAATGAAATTAAAGACCATAGACATGATCGTGAGTTGAAAACGAGCAGATTGATATGTGGATTGTGTGATTTCATCAAGTTTTTAGTGAGATTGATGAGAAAATACAAATCTGGGCAAATCAGAACAAGCGCGTGTTTTTGGTGTGTTCTTGGCGCCTTTTTTTTTTGAAAATTTGAATATTTGAATTTTGTGATTTTATTTAATTGATTCAAAAATTAATTTCTCTCTGAATTTTAATGATTTTGAGTTGATTCTTTTTTTTAATAATTCACAAAAATGTTAAAATATTTTATTTTACAAAAATTTCCCAAAATTATTACTTATTTCATATATTTGATATTTTTGCAAAGAATTAATTTTTATTTGTTTTTTAACTTTTTGAAAACTTTCTTTCTCTTGATTTTCCAAACTTAAATGGGTTTCAATCATTTTTTGGATAAAAACATGATTTTTGAGACATTGACCCAAAATCACAACTCATTTCTCACATGTTTTCAATAATTTTTATTAATTTTTTAACAAAATTAATTACATTTTTTAGACAAAATTAGGGTTTTGGTTGATTCCACCCTCATCAATCTTTTTCAAACACTCATGGGCCTCTAGTAGAGTGTAAGACCCAACCCATTTTGGAAACCAAAATAATTTGGAACTCAGGTATTGTATAAGTCCCAACACATTTTCAAAAACCTCGGCGCGATCGCTAGTTCAAAAATCAAATAACCAGGGCCTCCCCTCGTGTTGTAAGTCCCATCTTTTTTTCAAAACATCCTTGGGCCTCTAATAGAGTGTAAGACCCAATCCCTATGTAAATAAACCATTATGGGCCTCACTTATTGTATAAGTCCCTCTGTACGTTTTCAAAACAACGGCGCGATCGTCGCCTTTTTAACAAAATCATCTGGGCTTCTCCTTGAGCTATAAGACCCATCTTTATTCATTTTTCAAACTCTTTGGGCCTCTCCTTGAGTTGTAAGACCCATACCTTTGTACAGAAAACCTTTTGGGCCTCAGTCATTGCATAAGTCCAAGTACAATCTTATCAAAACAACTTCCCTTTTGATTTAGGTTCAAATATACAGTTGTTATCAAAACTTTCTTTAATTTCTTTGAACAACTAACAATACAACATGGAAGCTTGCTCACCTGTAAGTTTTATCTGCTTTCATTTACCTGCTTTAACATATATATATATATATACTGTATTGTGGGAAGCTGCACACTGTGAATCTTCTTTCATTCTTTTAAATACATGTCAAATATATATAAATGTATTGTGGGAAGCTGCGCATGGTTAGTCTTCTTTCATACCCTTTTAAATACTTGTCATATATCAACTGTATATATACTAGTATAGTTATTTATAGTTTTCCCCGGAAACCAGGTCTAGAACTAGGTAAAGCCATGTTGGTCACTCTTTAAATACAGTCAAAACAAGATCCCCATAGGATTTCCAGATACAGTCTTGCCTTCTCTTGGGCTGTCACCCCTATAAATTTTCAAAGAAATTCTACTCCCCGGAGTTGATCTATTCTCGGTGAATAGCATCTCTTGAGTTTCTTTAAACCTCAGAACTTTCACTAAATAATCTATTCTCGGTGAATAGCATTTCTTAAACTTTTCTTGGTTTGGGACCTACAGGCTTCCTAAAAGCATCCCCGCCTCCTCTTGGGCTTTGTACAAGGACCCTCCGACTTCTTAGAAGTTCTCATGCCTTATCTTGAGCTTAATACAAGGACCCTGAAGACCTCCTAAAGGTATAGGACAGAACTTAGTCATCCTTCGTTAAAGCTGTCTTTCTAAAAAAGAGTCAAAACCTCAGACTAATTTTAGGGTTGATACTCATCCCTTAAAAGAGTCGGCCTCCTCTTAGGCATCATACAAAAGATAAAACTCTTCCACACCGGTAGACTTGGACAGTCTAATCCTCTTGAGTCTCAAAGACATTCTCAAGTTCCCTCCAAACATAGGAAGAAACCCCGGATTCTGGATTAATCTCTAGCAGAGCTAAAACTTGTGGGTTCTAAAACCCAGTCTCTCCCCTAAAATCCCAAGCCAGGGTCAGTCTATCACTAGTATAACACTATCTCAAATCAGAACCTCAAGGCATCTGATACCTCAACTCTTCTGTAATCCTCAACAAGAGTTGATTCCCCACTTTGACCTGTCTCGGGATCTCAATAACCCCCGGTAGAAGATAGCCTCCTCTTAGGCTTTGTATAATGATCTTTCCTCAGCATAGTCAGCCTCCTCTTGGGCTTCGTACAATGATTCTCCCCAAAGGAGCTAACCTTTTCAGACTCTCTTGTTGAGTCAACCACTTTTCTGACTCTCTTGTTAAGTCAATCACGTTCCAGACTCTCTTGTTGAGTCACCCCTTTTAACCTCAATCCTGGGCTTTGTACAGGACAGATAAAAAGCACTCTCTTGTTCAGTCAAACCCTTTTTAGCCTTTATCTTGGGCTTTGTACGAGATATAAAATTTCATAACCTCCTCTTAAGCTTGGGACAAATAACTTCCCCAGCAGAGTCAATTCCTCCCATCCTTGTTTTAGGCTTCTAGGAATAATTTCCCAAGCAAAGTCAAAATCGTTTCAGCCTCTATCTTAGGCTTTGTACGAGATACCTAAAATATCCTTAGTCGAGTCAGAAAAGTCTCTTCCGGCCTCAATCTTGGGCTTTGTACAAGACAGATAAAGATTTCTTTCCCGCAGCGTCAGTCTTCTTTTCAACTTTTATCTTGGGCTTCGTACAAGATACATACAAACCTCCCCAGCGGAGTCTAAATCCTTTTAGCCTCAATCTTGGGCTTTGTACAAGACAAATAGAACATTTTCCCTAGAAAAGTCAAACTTATAGCCTCCTCTTAGGCTTTGTATAATGATATCCCCAAAAGAGTCAGTCTCTTTTAGCCTCAATCTTGGGCATTGTACAAGACATATATAAACACTCTCTTGTTGAGTCGATCATTCCCAGCCTCCCCTTAGGCTTTGTATAAGGACTTCCCTAGTGGAGTCAATAAACCTCTTAGCCTCAACCTTGGGCTTTGATCAAGGCACACAAAAATCAACATACCCTCCGAGGAAATCAAAAGTCCCTCTATAGGAAGTCATTTCTCTGTTTATCATATGTCAAAACAGAAACTCCTTTTCCTTCATCTAATTGCTGTAAGCGGCAAGCCTCTGGATTATTTACATCCACACCACTGTGCCTCTTTTAGCATGAGAAATTCCTAAGGAAGAGATGGCATTGCTCTACACTGAGTTAAAGTCTTCTCCTTTAGGTCAAAAATCCCCTATAAAGGAAATTATGGCATTGCTGGATTCACATATCCCAGTTAAAGTAATCCTCCTTTATGATCAGTCACCCAACAGTTGTGATAAACAGACCAAATGTCTCCCTTTAGAGATGACAAGTTCTCTCTGAGTCAAACCTTTTAGCTTCAAACTTGGGCTTTGAACAAGACACAAATACTCAACCTTTCAGCCTCTGTCTTGGGCTTTGAACAAGACACCAAACATTACCTTTTTCCTCCCTTAGAATAGGAGGAACTACTATTTCTCTGATTTCCCTGTTTCGTTTAAATGGGAATACGTAGGCATAAGATTGTAAAATCTTAGCGAGCATACTAATCAAAAACCCTAGGTCCAGTGCCTTCATACCAATCAATCCTTAGGTTCAGTACCTTACCAAAAACATCAACAAAAACTCAATCTCACTCATACTTCCCAAGAAACTTTCCCAACCCAGTAACAGATAAACATTATCAATTACAAAGCGAAACCTAAAGCTGATATCCTGTGGATAACCACATATAGGATGGGTAATTGACAACTACCCATTGTATAACCTGACCCCAGACCCCCAATCTCTTTAAGCGTTTGTTCAGTTAAACATTCACGTACAAGGTTAGTTTTAGATAGCTTCCCTTTCCCTTCCAGCTTCATGGGATAAATATGAAATCAGAAAGTAGCACCCCCTCCTACCATTGTAGTAAGGAAAAACTCAGCGATAAGGTGGTCGCGTCACCAACAAAAATCGCTCGCTACAGGGATCTCTACTTCTATGGAGAGCACGACTTCCATGCCATATACTAGAGAGAAAGGAGTTGCCCCTGTTGAAGTGTGGATAGATGTGTGATAACTGTGAAGAGCAAAAGGCAGCATTTCATGTCAGTCTTTGTAGGTTACAACCATCTTTTGAACAATCTTCTTGATGTTCTTGTTAGCTGCTTCTACCGCTCTGTTCATCTTAGGTCGGTAGGGAGATGAATTATGGTGTTCGATTTTGAACTTAGTACACAACTCTTTCATCATCTTGTTGTTTAAGTTAGATCCATTGTTAGTAATGATCTGGCTTGGAACACCATAACGACATATGAGATTGTTTTTTATAAATCGGACCACCACGTGTCGGGTTACATTGGTGTATGACGCTGCTTCGACCCATTTGGTGAAGTAGTCAATGGCTAACAGGATAAACCGATATCCGTTTGAAGCCTTGGGTTCGATCATGCCAATCATGTCGATTCCCCATATAGAAAAAGGCCATGGGGAAGAGAGAACTTTGAGATGTGTTGGCGGTACATGGATTTTGTCAGCGTATATCTGACACTTGTGACACTTCCTCATGTACTTGTAGCAATCAGATTCCATTGTCAACCAATAGTACCCTGCTCTCAGAATTTTTCTGGGCATTGTATGTCCATTGGCATAAGTGCCAAAGGATCCTTCATGAATTTCTTTCATCAGTATGTTTGCTTCTGGTATGTCTACGCATCGGAGCAAGACCATGTCAAAGTTTCTCTTATAGAGTGTATCACCGCTCAGAAATAAGTTTTCTGCCAGCCTTCTGAGGGTTTTTCTGTCTTTTTTGGATTCCCCAGGCGGGTATTCTTGTCTCTGAAGGAAGCATTTGATATCGTGATACCAAGGTTTGTCGTCTATGACTGCTTCGATCACGAAGATGTAAGCGGGTCTTTCAAGGCGCATTATGTCAATCTTAGGTACGTCGTTCCTTTGACCTACACTAATCATGGAAGAGAGAGTGGCTAATGCATCAGCCATGTGATTCTCTTCACGAGGGATATGATGAAACTCGATTCTGTTGAAGAACGGTAACAACCTTCTCGCATAATCTTTGTAAGGAATCGGTCCTGATTGGTATGAGTTCCAATCTTCTTTGATTTGATTGATAACCAGGGCTGAGTCCCCATACACATCCAAGTTTTTAATCCTTAAATCAATTGCTTATTCGAGACCCATGAGACAAGCTTCGTATTCGGCCTCGTTGTTTGTACACTTGAATGTCAATCTGGCAGTGAAAGGAATGTGGGTACCCTGAGGTGTTACGATGATTGCCTCAATTCTGTTTCCATAATTGTTGACAGCTCCGTCAAAGATTAGTCCCCATTGGGAACCGGGTTCTGGCCCTTCACTGGGTAGCGGTTCATCGCAATCTTTCATTTTTAAATAAATGACACCTTCGTCTGGGAAATCAAATCCGACTGATTCTTGATCGTCAATCAGTTGATGAACCAAATGATCAGCTAATATACTCCCCTTGGTGGCTTTCTGAGCATGGTACTCAATGTCGTATTCTGATAACAACATCTGCCACCGGGCAATGCTTCCTGTGAGAGCAGGTTTTTCAAAGACATACTTGATCGGATCCATTTCAGAGATTAACCAAGTAGTGTGACAAATCATGTACTGGCGAAGACGTTTGGATGCCCAAGCCAGAGCACAGTAAGTTTTCTCAAGCATAGTGTACCGAGTTTCACAGTCGGTAAACTTCTTGCTCAGATAGTAGATGGCAGACTCTTTTCTTTTCGTTTCGTCTTGTTGGCCAAGTACACAACCCATTGAGTCTTCCAGGACTGTTAGGTATATGATCAGTGGTCTTCCCTCCACTAGAGGTGACAAGATAAGTGGATTCAATAGGTACTCTTTGATACTGTCGAAGGAGGTCTGGCAGTCTTCTGTCCATACGCAGTCCTGACTCTTTTTGAGTAATTTGAAGATTGGCGTGCATGTCGCGGTCATGAGGAATATAAATCTGGAAATGTAATTCAAACATCCCAGGAATCCTCTGATTTGTTTCTCAGTCTTTGGAGAAGGCATTTCTTGAATGGCCTTGACTTTGTCAGGATCAACCTCAATTCCTTTCTAGCTGACGATGAACCCTAGTAGTTTTCCTGAGCGGACACCGAACGTGTACTTGTTAGGATTCAATCGAAGTTTGTACTTTCTCAGACGCTCGAATAACTTTGACAGGTGGGTCACTCCTCTGTTTTAGATTTATCAATCATATCATCGACATACACTTCGATTTTTTTGTGCATCATGTCGTGAAACAGAGTAGTCATGGCCCTTTGATAGGTTGCCCCGGCGTTCTTCAAACCGAACGACATTACCTTGTAACAAAAGGTGCCCCATGGGGTGATAAATGAAGTTTTCTCCATATCTTCCGGCACCATTTTGATTTGATTATAGCCCGAGAATCCATCCATGAAGGAGAAGACTTTGAACTTTGTTGTACTGTCTACCAGCATGTCTATGTGCGGTAAGGGAAAGTCATCCTTTGGACTGGCTTTGTTCAGATCCCTGTAATCTACACACATTCTGACTTTTTCGTCCTTTTTCGAAACTGGTACTATGTTGGCTAACCATTGAGGATACTCTGAGGTGGCAAGGAAACCGGCATCAATCTATTTCTGCACTTCCTCTTTGATTTAGATAGCCATGTCTGGATGAGTCCGTCTCAGTCTTTGTTTTACTAGCGGACATTCTGATTTCAACGGTAAATGATGTTCCACGATGCTGGTATCCAACCCTGGCATGTCCTGATAGGACCAAGGAAATACATCGGGAAAATCTTTGAGAAGTTTTATCAAGTCTTCTCTGACAGTCGGACTGAGTAGTGCCCCAATCTTGACTTCTTTCCTCTCTTCTTCTGTACCCAAGTTGACCATTTCCAACGGCTCTTTGTGAGGTTCAATGGACCTTTCCTCTTGTCTGAGTAATCGAGAAATCTCTTCTGGAATTTCTTCGTCTTCTTCTTCTTCAGCATCAAATACCGAGAATTCAAAGTTGGGAGAAGGCATTGGATCGTATGTTTCAACGAGGTTTAAAACAAGCAATCTGCATGATGTGATGATTTATTTTTAGAAGGGATAGAGAGAATGCAAGAGTGTGTGTGTAGTGTATTTTCTGAAAAATGCTTGTTATTGTTTTTTTTTTTACTATTTTAGGATTACTATTTTCTGAAAAAAAAAAACAAAAAGTGAAAACACAATAAAATGCGGAAATTATAGAATGACGTTATTTATTTATGATTTAGTAGATTCTTGAAATTACAGCCCTATAAAACAAAACTCTGTCGCTTTGGGCGAAGCGAAGAGGGGCATTTACAGAAAGTGAGCCCTATAAAAACATATGTTTCTCCTGGGTAGGGTGAAAGGTTAAAACAAAGATGGCAATTACTTAGACTTATGGGCGACTTTCGGGACATTTACAGCAACCCATTGGCGGTGAACTCCTCAGTGAGTCACAAAGTCTGGTACCTTCCTTCTTGGTTTATCCTCATAAATGACGTTGATTTCTGGCTGAGCAGGATCGTTGGAGTCTTCCTCCCAAGCAGAGTTGTCGTAGACGAACTCTTCTGTTGTATCTTGCACAGTGTTTTCATTCTCAGGTGGATCTCCCTATCCAGTTGGCTGGATGTCTTCGAGCCTGATACAAGAGATTTCAGGAGCGGTTTACTTAACTAAGAAGTCGTACTTGCCACTCGGCTGCCCTAAGGTGTCCCATACTTCTGCAGGAGAAGAGGAGTCATCCTTCTCGATGACGTTGACCTCAGGGAAAGCATAGTTGATGAACTTCTGTCCTGCAATCTTTGCAGATTCATCGTTGTGCTGGATATTTTCAGAATGTCTTGAGTAATGATCACATGATTTGGTGGGGACACAAACATTCTTTTCAATGATGCTCAGTTGATAAGCGTCGTTTGGATGACTCTTTTGCCCCAAGTCTTCTGGGTACGGCTGCCAGATAGGCAAGTCATCCAGTGGGTCATAATAGTCATAGTCGAAGTTTTCTTTCATCAGAGTGTCCTCCTCTAATGAGTTGGATGGAGAACGAAATCCTTCCGGATCACAATCACCGTACATCATCTTGACGTCTGATCTTGGTATATATCTCGGACTTTACGTGGGATAGCAAAATGGCGTATGCGTTTCTTCCTGAGACATATAACCATCCTCGTTGAGACAGGAATTCCACTCTTCATCTGTATAGGAGGAGTCACCCTTATTGATGGTATGTACTTCTTGAGACACCGGGTGAAGGAAACCTCCACTGTGGAAGAAGTCCTGAATGGGAAAAAAACTTTTATCATTAGTAGCAGTCTGGGTACAGGTTGAGGAAAAACCAAGACCTTTCTTTGTCTTGTTATCCGTAGGAATGACAAGCTGTCCCCATCCTTTTGCGTTGTTACTCTCGATCACTTTGAGAGCATCTTTGTATGAGGAAATCGATGTTCCTTTTTCTGATTGATTCTCATTGCTCACCGAGAGTGCTTGAAACTGGGTTCTAAAGACCTCCTCGATTTCTACACAAGATAATAATGATAAGTTGCTCACGATTAAGGCGTGCTCTCCGCATATTATGACTAGTTTGTCATTTTTGATGAACTTCAGCTTCTGGTGAAGTGTCGAAGTGACTGCCCCAGCTTCGTGTATCCAAGGTCTTCCTAATAAATAGATGTATGCTGCCCGGATGTCCATGACCTGGAAAGTGACTTGGAAAATGTGAGGACCAATAGTTATGAGAAGGTCGACTTCACCGATAACTATTTTTCTAGATCCATCGAAGGCTTTGACGATGATCTCACTGCCTCTTATTGGAGATCCTTGAAATGATAGTCGCATCAGAGTAGATTTTGGAATAACATTCAGAGTTGATCCGGTATCTACCAGTACGCTGGCTAAAGCATCGTCCTGGCAGTTGATTGTAATGTTGAGCGCCATGTTGTGATTTTTGCCTTCTTCTGGAAGTTCCTCATCACTGAATCCTAAATTGTTGCAGGAAGTGATGTTGGAATTGATGCTGTCAAACTGCCTTACCGTCACATCTTGTTCCACAAAGGCTTGCTGTAAGACTTTCTGTAGACCTTCTCTGTGAGCTTCAGAAATGAGTAAGAGAGATAACACAGAGATTCTCGAAGGAGTTTGCAACAGTTGGTCTACAATGTTGTACTCGCTTTTCTGGATGAGCTTCATCATCTCATCGTTGTTCTTTGAAAGGTCAGGATTACTGGATTGACCGACTGGTTGATTGAGAACTTCTATTTGAGGTTCCTTTTCTCTGGTGGGTTCTCCAACTCCTCTGTTGAAGATCTGGCCGCTCTGTGTTACTCGACTGATGTCGGCAATGTTTACGACGGAGGGTAATGGAGTTTTCTTTCCATTCTCGATTGTTGTTGTACCGTACTTGTAAAGGATAGCCTTATCGGATTTGTACGGTATTGGTCCTGGAAGATAGATAACCATAAGAGCCTTTTGATTTTTCTGACCATCATAGCCGGCCTCAATTGGTTCGAGGTTGAGAATCTTTCTACTATCAAGAGGAACTCTTAATTCATGGAGTAGAGGGATTATGGCGTAAACGTCTTTGGCCATTTCATGTTTAGAGATTAAGACAATGTCTTTGCCATGATCAGGAAGATAGTCTTGCATTACGTTGATTGAACCAGAACTTGAACATGGTCGAATCTCTTTTCGGTCCAACTAATTTTGAAGAGCTGGCCGTAAAAGGTAGCATCCTTGGTTGTTTTCTGAGCAAACTCTACAGCACTCATAATTGTGTGGTGGCACCCGGCCACGTCCGCTTTGTATGTAGTGCAACCTTACTAGATCTGTTTCCATCGAGGGAACATCCTGACTTTGATGCCTAGTAGGATTCCCGTCAGTTATACTGATTTATTGTGTAGCTTCATCCAAGTAGATTGGAAGCCACCAGTGGTCCAACAAGTGTTGAAGTGTTCTTTGGATAAGTGCACATCCTTGGTCGTCTTCACGACATACTTTACAGTCCTGATAATCATGTGAAGCCAGAAAATCGAGCCTGACTTGCTTAGCATGTAATTCTACCAGACTGGTATTCATCAAGTGAATATCAAATATTTGAATCATATTAACTTGATGGCTACTTCTATCACGGTAATCCTGGATCCATCCGAGATCCATCTGACGCTGGAGGGCCTCTTGCACAAAAGAGCATCCCTGATTGTTTATTGAGCATATTGGACATGAATTATAATCGTGTCGTGGCAGATCATGATGTTGGCTTTTCCTTGAGTGCATTGCCACCAAGTTGACATTCATTGCCAGAATGTTGTGGTTCTGGACAATGTTGGGATTTGCATGGGCCATATTGATCTCACGGATTCGATGATCTTGGAACCATCCGAGATCCATCTGTTCTTGTAGAGTTGATTGTACTACGGAACATCCTTGATTATTCTATGAACATATATCACACTGTGATAATTGTGAGATGGTACATGACCGTATCCGCTCTGTCTGCAATGCATCCTGACCAGATTGGTTCCTAATAGGAGTAAATCGCGAATTTGATAACTGCGGCTAAATTCCTCCTCTACCAAATTTACTGCTATTTTCTCATGTTGAGGCAACGGGTTCGTCTGAACATTTGGATTTGTATCCTTGAAAGATAGGACCCCGTTCCTGACAAGCTTCTGTACGTCAAATTTGAAGCTGAAACAATTTTCTATGTTGTGCCCCGGTCCTCCTTGGTGGTAAGGGCAAGTTTGATCTACTTTGAACCAAAAAGGCAGACTTTCTGGTACTATAAGAAGAGACCTGGTTTGAACGTGCCCCTTGACCAATAGTAGTGGAAACAGTTCTATGTACAACATAGGTATAGGGTCGAACCCTGGTGGTCGTGTTGTACGATTGTTGTTGTATTATGGACGAGCTTGCTGAAGAGGCTGTTGTGTCCTTTGCTGATATTGTTGTTGATTCGGTTGGCTCTGAGCAACCTGAGGTTGATACGTTGGAGCCGGCGTTGGGTTGAGAGCAGGAGTTATAGCTGCTACAGGTTGATACCTTCGCCTTTGCTTTCTGAGAGAGATATTACCAATATCTTGCTCTTTTTTATTTGGGAAAGCACTACCGTATCTTTTGGTACTGCTAGATGGTTCTGTATTGTTTACCAGACATCCTTCTCGGACTGCTTCTTCAAGGCGTACTCCCATGTTCACCATTTCGGTGATGTCGCTGGGCGCACCGGCGACCATTCGGTCGTAATAGAATAAGCTCAAGGTCTTCAAAAATATATTTGTCATCTCTTTTTCCTCAAGAGGGGGACAGATCTGGGTGGTAATTTCACGCTATCTCTGAGCATATTCCTTAAAAGCTTTCTTGTCCTTCTGTGACATTGCTCTGAGTTGATCTCTGTCTGGTGCCATGTCTAGGTTATATTTATATTGCTGAACGAAGGCAGTGCTAAGATCTCTGAAGGTGATGATCTTGGTGCGGTTTAAACCCATGTACCATTTGAGTGCGACACCGGTTAAAATGTCTTGGAAATAATGGATCAGTAGCTGTTGATTTTCTGTCTGGGTAGACATCTTTCGAGCGTACATCACCAAATGACTTTGAGGGCAAGAGTTGCCCTTGTATTTTTCAAAGTCAGGCACCTTGAATTTGTGCGGGATTTTCACATTAGGGACTAAACAAAGGTCTACGGTGTCCTTTCTGAATAAATCCTGACTGTGAATGGCATGCAGTTCCTTCTGCATCTCCAAGAATTGCTCCTAGAACTCATTCATTTTTCGTACATGTTTTCATTTCCACTAGAAGGTATTTGTGGAATCTGTCCTTCTGGGACAGTGTGTATCACTGGTTGTGGTATAGTCATTACGGCAGCGACTCTTGGTGTTTCTATGCCCCGAAGTTTGTTACCTTCAGGAGTTGCTGTCATGACTCTTGCATCTTGGCTTTCCCGAAGTTTGTAACCTTCAGGCCCAGCGGTTCCTGCTGCAGTTTCTGGGTCTTCAGTGACCGATGGGATGTATCCTTCAGGGACAAAGTTGATAGGCATGCCCTAGGGACGATCTTTATGCATGTTGTACCGTGGATCATATGTTTCCACTATGGGCGTAGATGTGATTTCCGAGATCACCGTCCTCTGTTGTTGTCTCTGAGTTGTTGCTAGGGATTGCATGTCACTGTGAAGTTTTTTCAGATCTTATTTTAGAGCGTCAATTTCTTCTCTCAACTCTCTGTTCTCTTCTTCGAGATCATCCATTTCATTTTGTTGATTGGCCCGAGTATTATACGAATGAGACAGTTTGACTCTATAATCGTGACACATACGTGAGATTCGAAGGTAAGAAGAATGCGTTATGTGAGAATGATGAATGATATGCAATGATATATATTAATTTTTTTTGTTTTTACTTTAATCAAAAGAAACTTCAACAAATAGATTGCAAATATCATACAGTGGGGAGACCCCATTTTATTGAATTTGAAAGATTGCAGAGAGGGAAATACAATATTTTACAAAGTGCTGTAAAAGAAATGTCCGATCTTTATGAATCTTGAGTCCTCTCTGAAGAGAACTCAGATGTTGGTTCTGGTATTTTCCTTTTCTTTGACCGGGGCTCTTCAGCCATTGTCGGGTTGTCAGTCCTTTGCCAAGTGAAAAGAGCGAGCAAATTTCTTCGGTCTTCCTGACTTTTTACAACATGCTATTCTAGTATCTTAATCAGAGCATCCTTCTCTTTTAACAGTTCCTGAATTTTGGTACACTCTACATTGAGAATGCGGTATTTGTTCTTCCAAGAGTTCTTTTCCCGTTGAACTTTGTTGAGAGCGACCTAGAGTTTTTCCGTATCAAACATAAAATAAAGGACAGATTCCTTTAACGGAAGAACTTCTTGACGAGGGTAAGACATTCTCAACTTGAGGGCTCTAGTTTGTACCCAGTGGAGATAAGGTTCCACAGAGATACAGTCTAATTTTCCTAGAGACTCTCTTCCTTTCCTGTGAACATGTTGCCAGACATGAACTATTTCTTTCTTTAGTGCCCTGTCATTTTCTCCTTCCTTGAAGAAAAGACCTTCCAGATGAGCATTTTACAGGATATGCCTCATCGGGTATCAGAGTTGACGGTGAAATAAAATTGGATGATAGTTGATTCCTCCTTTAGTTCCTATAAGGGGTACATTAGGGAAGTTTCTGCAATGGTCAATGATCTTTATCCCGTCATAGATCCGATTGTACCAATCTATGTCAGAGTTGGTAAGAGACATGATTCTCTGTGACCAACGTAGAGTACTCTTATGATCCCAAAAAGCAGCAGACTTGGGTAAACGGGAAGTGAACCATTTGTAAAGCAAGGGTACACAACATGTGATCATTCCTCCACTGTACAAATTCCTTAAGTGTACAGAATGATAAGCATCAGCGAGCAAGGTCGATACGGGGTTTCTAATCAGAAATATCTTAATGGCATTGGTATCGACGAAGTTATCGATGTTGGGAAAAAGGAACAACCCGTATGTGAGTAGAACAAAGATATCTTCGAAAGCAGTAACGTTTCCTATACTGGCAAAGTATAGGGCTTTCTCTACCAAACCTTTGCTGGTAAACCTTGGATTCCTTCCATAGTGGCCATGTGAGTCCTGACTTCTGACTCGTCCAAATAGATTGCTCTCGCCATGGTTTGATCCCTTGGAATTTCTTCCAGTCCAGAAAAGGGAACTTGGTCAGTGATGGGTAAATCAGTCAGGTGAGAGTACTCTTCTAGCATCAGTGCTAGTTGATAATCTGGGAATGTGAAACAGTGATAAACTGGATCGTAGAATTGAATCAGTGTAGACATGATTCCTTCAACTATATGGACCCTTAACAGAGACAGCAACCCTCCTGTTGTACCCCAAATTTTACCCCTTATATGTCATAACTTCTTGCATTAACATTTAGGTTCAATAATCTATGCATTGTTAACTAACCATTTCATTTTTGCAAGATTGTTTCTTCTGTGAAAAGCCAGAACTTATACAAAGAGGAGGGCAAAGTCTCCTAAGCCAAGCTCACACACGAATCAAGGAAGTCACCTGTTCAAAAAGACAGTTAAGGCTCCAAATGCAACCATGTGAGCTCACCTACATCCTAGAGGTATTACTCAACAAGAATTCAAGTGTGACTGGCTCTCACCACAAGTAGCTTGAGCCACAAGTTCACCTTGCCTCCAATTAGGGTTTTGTTATGACAAGACAATCCTGGCCTGTGATTTTGATCAATATTTGTTCTTAAGCCCTGGGACATGACTCCATGTGATAGTAGGCATCCCTAAAGACCATCCATGAGCTTTATATGTAATGGAAGAAGTAAGATCATAAGAGATTATCCCAGTGCATTCACAGTTGACATTAGGGTTTTCACTAAGACCCTAATCTTTGAGATTTTGATTCAAAATGAAACATCGAAGTCCTCAATCCATCATGACATGTCTCATTGATGAGTTAAGACATGAGAGATCAAGTTTTGAGAAGTTTCTTGCAAAGGAAGCAACGTTTGGTTCATAAAACTTTTCAAATGTGGAAATTTCACTACTTGTGCCAAAATTGAAACAGTCATAACTTTCAAACCACACATCCAAATTGAGTTACTCAAAGCTCAAATGGAAGCTCTTTCCATGATCTTAAAAACATATTAGATGACCCTCTTTCAAAAAGTGCATGATTTTTAAGTTACAAAGCTTGGAAGACAATTCACCCTTGGGGACTTGGTGAAATTTCAGCTTTTTTCCCTCATTTTGCACATAACTTTAACCCAATTTTTCATATAGTTCCAAGCCTCAAATAAAAAATATTTGAACATGAAAGTTGTAGAGGGCATTGAGGTATTTCCAAAAAGTACTAGAACTTCTCAATCCATCGAGTGAGCTGGGAGTTTCGAAGCTTCAAAGTTGGAGGTTTCATTCCTTAAAATTCAAGAAACCAATTTTTGTGTAATGACTCAAACCCTTCTCTAATCACCAAATCTTCATGTTTCTGAGTTCTAATGATGGATTTAAACTTAATCCAAGCTTTGCCACAAAATTGCAACTTGGTTTGCATTTAAATATTAGTTTATGTCATGTTTATGCAAGTGGTAGGAGGAAAGAGAAACTTTTCTAAGTAACAACTATTGGTTTATTCCTTGAGCCTCTCACCAATCACTTCTCACCAGATGAAGCAGGCCTAAACACATCAATGTTCAGAGATATTTGAAATCATGGCTCAACAAACACCAAACTTCACACGAAGGAAAAAGGGCAATGTTGGCATAATGTGTAAATGTGACCATGCCTTGGATTCTCAATCTTTTCCCTATAAATAGCAGACTGTTCTACTCAGTTTGGACATCAACAATCTTCATATACTCACCCTATAATATATCTTAGGTTAAGCTTTGCAAGTGAAGAAGGAAGGAGGAGTACTTGGAGAGCTTGCCACTAGTTCAAAGGAAGGAAAGCATTCCATTGTTGAGGGTGCAGTGGACACATTCCCCTTGGTAACATTTTTTTTCATACTCCATATCCATGTTCATATACATTACTATCATCATCATACCTTTGTCATAAATGCTCATATAATGTGTGTTGGTATTTCTTTCCCTCCATCCATAATGTAAATATAGTGTGTGTTTAAGTTTGTGTTAAACTTTTGTCCATAGCATGCCATATGGAGGTAAGACATGTATGGTTATTTTGGTTGATGTACTGAGATGGGCAGCTACCCTACCTTCTATTCTTAACATTAGGAGTGAGCTATATTGAATGGTAACTGAATTCTTTTATGCTGCTCATTGACTGCTTGTTAAGTTCATGTAGCTCGCCTTGTTTGTTACACTACCAAAACTCAAATGTCATTGGTCATGTAACTGCCTTGTTAAGGTTTGATGTCATGGTTTGAGTAAAGATAGTTGAGATCCTTGTCAAGACTTACTCCACTTTTATTTTGAAGTGTTTGTTAGATTTTGAAACTGTTGTAAAACTGCTTGCCTTTTTTATGTTACTATGTGATAATTGTGTGCATTTTGTTTGTTTGGTCTGCACTGAATATATGGTGTATTGATGTAGTTAACATGCTACCTGACATATTCAAGTTGGATGTGTGTGCTATACTTTTGATATATTTGTCTGATGTGTATTCAAGTTGTGCAATTGTTGCCTTGTTATGGATTCAATTTATGTGTGCAAGTTGTTGGTGACATTGTTCTGCCTTGAAATAACAGGCTGCTCAGGTGTTTGTTTGAGTTTGCCTTTAAGTTTGGAAGCTTGTTATGGATTCATTTTGTTATATTGTTGTATCCATATATTTTCTCACATCATGCTATGCATATAAAACCATGTCAAGCCATGTCAGTTGTTTTAAGCCAAGTTGATCTAAGCATATGAAAATGATATATGGAACTGTTTATTTCTTGAAGTTTTGATGCCATGCCATATTCATAACACTGTCATATTGACTGGTTGGTTTTTCTCTTGCATTCTAATCAATTGATCACACTTATTAACACTGAAAAATCCTTAAGACTGCTTATTTTCATGTCAATTTTGTGAAATCCTGAGTTTCTTTGTATGTGAACAACATGAGAGTTTGGCCTGACATTGGATCATAATGATGAATATAGTGCTTGGTCATGTGCACTGAGGTTTTGTTTTGAGAGCCATGTACTTCAGCTATAAACTCAGGTGCCTGACTTGTTTCCTTATCCATACTATGCTAATCCTAACCTAACTGACATGGAAAATTTGGGCTTGAGGTCCGTGTTGGGCATGTTCATGTTTCCTTTGCTTAAGATGCCTCGTTGTCATATGACCATGTGTATAGATGTTTTCCTGAGTTTGCCTTGTAATGCCATGATCTAAGATTGTTCCTACTTGCCTGAACTATTACTTGGTATAAAACACATCCAATGATAGTACATGATCACAATTCTGATGCATCCATATTTCATGATAAACTTGTGTGCCTAAGGTGCCATAGTGTGGTTAAAATGTTTGGAGTGGCATGAATGTTTGACAAACCTTAATGATGTATCTTTGCTCATATCTTGTCATGATCATATTGTTGCCATGCTTACTAGTTTGTTCCTTGCCTTTTGATCAAGTAATAACACTGCCTTGCTTTGATTACTGAATCCCATAGATTAGTAGAGTGCCTTATGTTGTCATAACAGGTCTAGTCTCACAGATTTGCACTAGTGTTCCTTGATCCCTTTATGATTTTGACCTTGTTTTGGTGTGCCTTTGTCCTATGCTTTCACTATACCATAAATGTATGACTGTCTGGCATGAATATTAATGTTTGAATGAGCTGCTATCATTTTGCTTCTTTTTCATGTCCATATGTCTGCCTTGCCTAAAGAATGCTTGTTTCCATGTCATGTTTGCTTTAAAAATCAAGTAGTAACATAGTATATGAAACCTTGCTGCTATCTCTTTAAGTGCAGCCAGTGCTTGGACCTGGACTGTTTTGTATCCCTACCCTTTTTCTCCAGACTAAGGCCTGTCCTGGTTCATACATGATTCAACTCTTATCATATTGCCAAATTGCTGATTAAAACCCCTTTATATTGTTAAAATTTTGGTATGGAAACTGGTTCTGGCAAGGAGATGAGGATTGGTATATTTAGAAGTTTCCATCTGCCTTAAAGCTTCATCTTGCCAAAAACATACCAGATGTTGATTGTTTGTCACTTTGCTCTTTGTTTTTCCAATATTTGATGATTGTGCATAATGCTTTGGATTTATCTCTACTCTACTATGTAGATACTCTTTGGAAGCATTGTTGTACTTCTTCAAATTCCCTTTGGTATGCTTGGTTTTAGGGTTAATTTGAGTTTGGTGGTGCGTATTGGTTGGAAGTAGGGGACTGGTACCATTACTCTTGGATCTACATCAGTCCTTCATGCTCCATTTGTTGTTTTTTTTTTCCAAGCCTTAGGTATTTGTGGGGTGGGTACAGACACTGGATGTATGGCCACCCCAGTGGTAAAAACACACGCCAATTGACCACAAGGACTGGGGTTCGAATCCCCCTCGCCCCAGTCCTTTTGTTTTCATTTTCTGAAATTGCTTATGTCTCACATATATTGTTTGGTTGCCATAGCTTGTTAAGGTGTGTGCATTAGTTGAGTTGGTAGGAGTTTTGGACTGCAAGTACAATGGCGCGGGTTCAACACCTATGGGGAGCATTTCCCCTAATTTTGATCACATGTTCACTTTGTATTTCATGGTTTATGCTTTATTTTCCAAAATTCATAACTAGATCATTGTTTATTCTTTTTTGCTCCTTCCTTTTGCAAATCACCCCTTAATGTATCTACTTTTTGAACATAAAAAGAAATTGGTGGAAATAAATATTTTTGAGATATTTTATCATGTTGGAAGTAGAAGATCCTTTTAGGGTTTCTGTTATGATTACTTTTGACAGTTTTGATTCTCTCAATATGTCATTTTGTTCATCTTGTTTAAGAAATGCCTAATGTATATGGTTCTAACCTTGTATGGCATTGTAAGCTTTGTTTCACTTTGATACTTTATTGTTTGTTGTTGTATTTTCATGTAAATATCTCTACAAACTTTTTCTCCATAACAATTGTTTTTTCCCCTTCTTCCAAAGGAAATTCTCTTTATTGACCGCCAGGTCATAGATAGCTCATTACCCTTTTAACCTAGCCTTAGGTTTGGAGTCGCAACACTCCACGTAGGTGTCTTGCTTTCAGACCCACCTTTCCCGTGAACACTTCATTCCCTGTTAACCTAGCCTTCCCAAGAGATAGCCATTAATCTTTTCTCCTTCACCAACCTTTAACCATTCACAATCCTTTCCCAAGAGATAACCATAAATCTCTTCTCCTAAACAACCAATCTTCACAAGCTTTTCTTTCAAGCTTTTCACCCTACTCTCCCTTGGAACCTTGACCACAGTCAAGAGTTCCCCACCCTTAGTTAGGGGAACTACGAATGCTCTGATTCCATTCCCTTCAGGATACGTAGGCACGAGATGCGATGTCTTGGCGAGCATACTTAGTGTACATACCCTTAGGTCTTTACCTTAGCACATTTCCCTTAGCAAGCAAACTTTAACTAACTCAAATATAAACAAGAGGTTCCTATAGAGTACTACAGATACTTAGGGTGCTAATACCTTCCC
Source organism: Lathyrus tuberosus (assembly GCA_022829125.1). Classification (NCBI taxonomy): domain Eukaryota; kingdom Viridiplantae; phylum Streptophyta; class Magnoliopsida; order Fabales; family Fabaceae; genus Lathyrus; species Lathyrus tuberosus. The sequence goes on from JALAZF010000006.1 coordinate 17,958,610, forward strand.
TTAGTATAACCAACCCCCGAACCTTAGATCTCTGAGTTGTGTTCCTACATAGCGCACTTAGGGTTTTTCGATCTTTACCCTTTCCTTTGGATAAATCAAAGCTCGGTGGTGAATTTCAAAGATGTGTGATGCAAGTTAATCAATAGCTTGTTATCTGATTCTCACCGCAACAAAAAATGGCGACTTCACTAGGGACTCCCCCTAAGAGGGTTAAGCCCACCTTGTTTTGTATTTGTGTTATTTATATGTTTGCTTGCTTGTACATTTGTATATTCATATTTGTATATATACCTATTGTGCTTAGGTTTTTCTGGGTGTAGGGTGTTACTTTGAGTGGTGAGGATAAGTCCTAACCCGGACTTGAGCGTACACTTACGATAGGATAGTGGATATAGTCAAGGAGACTTCGAGGGAGTAATCCCAAAGAAGTTGACTTGAGATTCCACACTCAGTTGAGGCCCTCTTGAGTGTGGTATATGTTGAACGAGCTATCGTGAATGCATTGCCACTTTCGACCTAGGTGCCCGTGATTCTGATGACCTTTAGTTACCCTTTACCCCTCTTGGCCTTCTTAGGACGTAGTGCGATGACTATGAGGGAGTAATCCCAAAATGGTTGATACGCGATACTACACTCAGACGAGACTCTCTTGAGAATATTATTGACTACCGAGTAATTGGGAAATCAATAATATCCGAAGGATGGGTTGTTGACTTTGGGAACTTTTTAGAACACGGTTCTACGGATACAAGAACCCTAGTACACACCCTATGGTTGGTTCTTTACCCAGACTCTATGATGTGATCTCGAACTCTTGATCCTGTTGCATGTGTTTTGCATCCTGTTTGCATCGCATTGCATATTATTTACATCTTTGCATGATTCGTTGCATGCATATGTTTTTCCAACAACTCATTTCCAGTGGTCTCTATCTTCCAGTGTCACCTATGATTCGTCAAGATGATTCCTCGACACCGATACCAGACTAGAGCTAACTACAGATGAAGGATGTTAGAGCAAGAGGTACACAATGCTGAGGTCCGAATGGAAATCGATGACCTTAAGACGAGCATGACTAAACTCACTGAAATGCTTCAAGATTTGATTGCTAGAGGAGAGCCTCCCCAAAGAACTGTCATCCAGGAAGCTTCAAGTGCTGAACCTCCCCCGGTTCAAATGCCACCTTCAACTTGGCCTGAGTTTGGTTTGCCACACAACTATTCTCCACCGATTGTATCTACTACTATGTTATTTGTGAGAACCTAGCAAACAGGTTCTGCTTCCGTGAATTGGAGCAATGCTTAATGAAAGATGCTTCGAGGAACTGAACTCAATTTGAAGATAAGACAAGATTCACATAACTCTGATACGAAAGGAAAAGAGAATGAATTCTGAAGATCAAAAGACAAGGGTTCTGATGGAACGAAGTCCAGATGCTGAAGCCTCATGATTTTCGATCAAGGTTCTGAAGACCTACCCAGAGTCGACTCTCATGCTTCAATCAAATATTATCAGAAGCCTCTGAAGATATGAAGAAAGTGGATTAAGAGAACAAGGTTCTAAAGACAAGTTCTGAAGATTCTGGAAGCGCAGAGCTGATGATTCGACGACTTGATAATCTCAAGAACCGAGCAATGTTTTCCCTTCTTACTCACGCTCACAAAAAGCATCTGACGTTGAGAAGCCAAGAAAACCTGCCACACTGTACAATTGTACCACATTACACTGTTAATATTCTTGAAGACTGTACGAAATACAAACTAGACAATCTGACACAGACAGGACACGCAGCATGCAGAAGATTTTGTACCTGTCCTCACGCTTCTAGCCATAAGCCTACCTAGCCTTCATGATTCCATCTCAATGGCTCTTTTCACTCAGCTATAAAAGGAAGCTCAAAGACTTGAAGAAAGACACATATGCGAACAACGACAATACTTTCTAACTCTATTCTTTCTTAAGTCATTCTTGGTCTAAAAACTTGTTTACATTATCAGCTTGATAAGAAGCAATTCTCTGTAAACCCGTTGTATTTGAACTAAAAGTTGTATTCCTTAAGAGAGTCTTAGTGAAAAAATCTCTTGAGAAGTCTAGGATGTGTGTCTTAGAGGTTGTGCCTTAAATAAGACCTGTGTGGTTGGATTACTTGAGAAGTCTAAAACGTGTGAGTTCTAGAGGTTGTTGTTAGTCACCAGTTGTGTAGCTCATGCAGTGTACTATTTTGTTGAATAGTGGATTAAGACCTCGTTGAGAGAGGCGAAATAACCTTGGCAGGTGGACTAGATTAACTTGAGATATTCTCAAGTGAACTAGTATAAACATAACGTGTTTATATCTCTTTGTTTAACTAAGCTGTTGTTCTTTAGAAAAGGGTAAAAGTTTTAACAAGAAAGTTATTTAAAAGAAACGATTATTTTGAAAAATTAATTCAAACCCCCCTTTCTTGCATTTTTCGCACCTTCAATTGGCATCAGAGCTTCGGTTCTGAGGTGATAAAAAGATTGAATTTTTATCAAGCACTTAACAATGTTCAGTACCGATCCAAGTGTGAAAAACAATAACTACACCACCAACAACAACTTCTGAAACAAATGTTATTGAAAGAGAATCTTACACTGCAAAACCTTCTATCTTTGATGGCGAAAAGTTTGATTATTGGAAAGATAGAATTGAAAGTTATTTCTTATCATTTAATCTAGATCTATGGGATCTAGTACTTGATGGCTATAGTCATCCTGTAGATTCTGTAGGTAAAAAGATTGAAAGAAATGAGTTTACAGATGCTCAGAAGAAAACTTACAAAAATCATCACAAAGCAAGAACCATTCTGTTGAACGCAATCTCTTATACCGAGTATGTGAAAATCACAAACAAAGAAACTGCAAAGTCCATCTTTGACTCTCTTTGTATGACTCGCGAAGGAAATGCTCAAGTCAAGGAGACGAAGGCTCTTGCGCTAATCCAAAAATACGAAGTCTTCAAAATAGAAGAAGATGAGTCTGTTGAAACCATGTTCTCAAGTTTCAAATGCTTGTTGTCGGACTCAGAGTTCTGAACAAAGGCTATTCTACTGCTGATCATGTCAAGAAAATCATCAGAAGTCTTCCGGCAAAATGGAGACCAATGGTGACTGCCTTGAAACTTGCAAAGGATTTAAATAATATCAGTCTTGAAGAACTTATCAGTTCTTTAAGAAGTCATGAAATAGAGCTTCAAGGAGATGAACCTCAGAAGAAAAACAAATCCATTGTACTAAAGGCAAAGCCAGAAAAGAAGAAGGCGTATCAGGCAGAAGAAGAAATGGAAGAATCTGAAGAAGATTTAGAAGAAGATGATATATCACTCATATCAAGAAAGATAAGTCAACTTTGGAAATACAGAAGGAACAAGTTCAAAGGACCAAGGAGAAGATTCGAATCTACATCTGGTCAAAGAAGAAACTATGGAAAAGATGTTACGAGCTTTGAATGCAAAGAACCTGGACATCTCAAATATGACTGTCCAAAGGCCAAGAAAAAAGAAAGACCTAGGAAAACCAAAAAGGGTCTCATGGAAACCTGGGATGATTCAAAATCTGAAGATGAAACAGTTGAAGGTTGGGTCAACATGGCTTTCATGGCAGAAACCAGAAGTGACTCGTTAGAGGAAGAACTATCAGAATCCGACGATGAAAGAGAGGTACTTTCCTCCTTTTCACGATCTGAACTTGAATTAGGATTAACTGAACTTATAAAAAGATATCAAAACCTTCAAAGCAAATTCAAAATCTTCAAAAAGAGTTTTATAGTTTCTTCATATGATCTTACTAAAAACAAGAAAACCATTTCTGAACAAAATGAGAAAATATTTATCTTAGAAAATTCAAACACTGTCCTGAAATGTAAATTATCTAAGTTAGAAGAAGAAATTGTTTCAAACTCAACTAACACTAGTAAAGAAGACAAATATGATAACACATTTAAAAATTTTCTTGCCAAAAGCGTAGATAGAAGCAAAATGGCTTCACTAATCTATGGAGTCAGTAGAAATGGCAGTAGAGGTCTAGGATATTCAGGACCATCTCAACCATATGATGAAACCAGAAACATCAAAATAACACCTCTATTCAAACAGTTTATTCCCTCTGGTACTGACCTTAAGCATTCATAACCAAAAGGCTCAAACACTGGGATTACACAAACACACACACTAAGGAAATATCCTAAACACGAACACTATGCACAAACTTCACACCGTTTCACTAACATACGGAAATCTAAAGGGATTAGAACCTTTAGAAGAACTAATGTGAAAGGACCCACAAAATGGGTACCTAAAAACAAGATAATCTATGTTACAGATATCCCTAATAGCTCCATTGAAACACCAGTCATGGTACCTGGACAGTGGGTGCTCGCGACACATGACGGGAGAAAGGCTTATGTTCCAAGATCTGAAACTTAAACCTGGAGGCGTCGTCGGTTTCGGAGGAAATCAGAAAGGAAGAATCATTGGCTCTGGAACTGTTGGAAATGGTAAGCTTTCTTCCATTAAGAATGTTCTATTAGTAGAAGGTCTAATGCATAATCTGTTGTCAATAAGTCAACTTGGCGACAATGGCTATGATCTCATTTTTAATCAAACGTCTTGTAAAGCTGTAAGTCAGAAGGATGGATTTGTCCTATTCAATGGAAAGAGGAAAAAAACACTTACAAAATTAAGTTATCTAATTTAAAACATCAAAATGTAAAATGTCTTCTTTCTATAAACGAAGAGCAATGGGTCTGGCACAGACGTCTTGGCCATGTCAGTCTGAGAAGAATCTCTCAGCTTAACAAGCTTGGTCTTGTTTGAGGCTTGCCAAATCTGAAATATTCGTCAGACGCTCTTTGTGAAGCATGTCAGAAAGGAAAGTTTTCAAGAACCTGTTTCAAAACTAAAAATGTTGTTTCTTCCTCTAGACCGTTGGAACTTCTTCACATTGATCTGTTTGGCCCTGTAAAAACGGTCTCTCTCAATGGTAAGAAATATGGACTAGTCATCGTTGATGACTACAGCAGATGGACATGGGTAAAATTCTTAAAACACAAGGATGAATCACATTCTATGTTTGCTTCTTTCTGCACTCAAGTACAAAATGAGAAAAATTGTAAAATAGTCAGAGTCAGAAGTGATCAAAGTGGAGAATTTGAAAATAAAAACATTGAAGAACTTTTTGATTCACATGGAATATCTCACGATTTTTCTTGCCCTAGAACTCCACAACAAAACGGAGTTGTAGAAAGAAAGAATCGAACTTTACAAGAAATGACTCGCACCATGATCCAAGAAACTGACATAGCTAAGCACTTCTGGGCAGAAGCAATTAACACAGCATGTTATATTCAAAATAGAATCTCTATAAGACCTATCTTGAATAAAACTCCATATGAATTGTGGAAGAATAAATTACCCAACATCTCTTATTTTCATCCATTTGGATGTGTCTATTTTATGCTTAACACTAAAGAGAGTCTTAGCAAGTTTGATTCCAAAGCACAGAAGTGTCTGTTGTTGGGATACTCTGAACGCTCGAAAGGCTACAAAGTTTACAACACAGAATCAAGAATTGTGGAGGAATCTATTCATGTTAGATTCAATGACAAGCCTGACTCAAAAAAGTCAGAGCTAGTTGAGAAACTTGCAGATTTGGAAATCAGATTCTCCGAACCTAAGGAAAAGACAGATGAAGTTAAAGAACAACAAGATCCTAAACAAGAAACCACTAAAGTAACTCCAAATACCCCGTCTCAACGAAGAAAAAGACTGTCCATATCACATCCTGAGGAACTAATTATGGGTAACAAAGATGCTCCTATCAGAACCAGACCAGTCTTTAGACCATCAGAAGAAACACTTGTAGGACTAGTATCATTGATAAAACCAGCTACAATTGAAGAAGCCCTCATGGACAAAGACTGGGTTCTGGCTATGGAAGAAGAACTCAACCAGTTCTCCAAAAATGACGTTTGGGATCTAGTTCCTAAACCCAAGAATGTTCATGTAATAGGAACCAAGTGTGTATTTAGGAACAAGCTAAATGAAAAGGGAGAAGTTGTCAGAAACAAAGCACGACTTGTTGCTCAAGGATACAGTCAACAAGAAGGAATTGACTACAACAAAACATTTGCTCCAGTTGCAAGACTTGAAGCAATACGTTTGCTAATATCATTTTCAGTAAATCATGACATCACTCTATATCAAATGGATATTAAGAGTGAATTCTTAAATGGTTATATATCAGAAGAAGTTTATGTCAAACAACCTCCTGGTTTTGAAAATTCAGAAAAATCAGACTTTGTTTTTAAACTAAAAAAATCACTCTATGGTTTAAACAAGCTCCCAGAGCTTGGTATGAAAGATTGAGCAAGTTTTTACTAGAAAACAATTTCACCAGAGGAAAGGTTAACACAACTCTTTTCTGCAAGACATATAAGAATGACATTCTCATTGTTCAAATCTATGTTGATGACATTATTTTTGGTTCTGCTAACTCTTCTCAATGTCAAGAATTTTCAAAGTTAATGAAGGCCGAATTTGAAATGAGCCTCATGGGAGAACTGAAGTTCTTCCTTGGAATTCAGATTGATCAAAGATCAGAGGCCACTTACATCCATCAAACCAAGTACACAAAAGAACTTCTGAAGAAGTTCAATATGACGGATTGCAACATTACTAAAACACCAATGCATCCAACATCTGTCATGGGAAAGGAAGAAACAGGAGTTAAGGTTTGTCAAAAACTCTATCGTGGTATGATAGGTTCTCTCTTATATCTAACTGCTTCTAGACCTGATATATTATTCAGTGTACATCCATGTGCTAGATTCCAATCAGATCCAAGAGAATCACATTTAACCGCTGTCAAGCGAATTCTAAGGTATCTGAAGGGAACAACTAACCTTGGCTTGATGTATAAGAAAACATTAGAGTATACTCTTTCTGGTTACTGCGATGCAGATTATGCCGGAGACAGATTAGAAAGAAAGAGCACATCGGGGAACTGTCAGTTCTTAGGAAGCAACCTAATCTCATGGTCAAGCAAGAGACAATTCACTATTGCTCTCTCAACAGCTGAAGCAGAATACATATCAGCCTCTCTATGCAGCACTCAAATGCTATGGATGAAAAATCAGCTGGAAGACTATCAGATATACGAGAGTAACATTCCTATCCTTTGTGATAATACTGCTGCTATCTGCTTAAGTAAAAATCCAATTTTGCATTCTAAGGCTGAACACATTGAAATAAAACATCACTTTATTAGGGACTATGTTCAGAAGGGAACTCTATGCTTAAAATTCATTGATACAGACCAGTAGTGGGCTGACATTTTCATAAAACCCTTAGCTGAAGATAGATTTCTAATCATTTTAAAACACCTGAATATGAAGTACTGTTCAGAATAAAACTTTTTCAGAACTGCATGTGTTTAGTCAGAAGAAAAGTATTTTTCAAATCATCAGAACCATTTTCTTAACGCGTCTCAAGTTCTGATAATTATGTGACATGTCATATTTTCGGAAAATTATTTTTGCACATGATTTAAATAAAATTAAGTCACTTCAACTATTCAAATTAAACGAACAACATTTCTCTCGAGATTGACTCAATTTTATCACATTTATTCACCTATTTCCTTACGTGTCTATCCACTCAAGTACTTCACAGTCTCATAAATACCAGAACCCCTCAATCCATTAAAGAACAGTTAACACGCGTAACCTAGATTACCTCTAATTCTTCTTGGGAACAATCCAAAGACGTTCATTCTCCTTCCTTCATGATCTTTAACTCTTCAAAACATTCTATCACTCTCGCTCATCACCAAAACCCTAAATCTCTACTCTTCCTCTTAATCGCTCAAAATGATGACCCCAATGCAAGAAGAAGCCTTCAATTTCTCACAAGAATTTGAAGAATCATCAAGGAGAATGTCAGCTCCCTCAACCGAGCCATCCTAAAAAATATCTCTAACAAATCAAATGGTCGTTTCATCTTCATCTCATCTTTCTCAAATAAGCGAAGAACACATTACCATAGGAGAAGCTTCTGACACTTGCAATCTTGTAAATCTAACTGTACTCAAGGAAATGCATGTAGATTTCCAGAATCTTGCCGAAAATGGATGTAATCTGATCAAAGAAGTAGAAGCTCAAGAATGGACCAATTATTTTGATAGGCTCAAAGGACCAGTTTTTGAAGCACTTGTAAAAGATTTCTGGAGACAAGCTGTTTGTGACAAGATCCATGTTGTCTCCTATGTCCTGGGAAGAAAGATCGTCATCCCTGAAAAATCCATTGCCGATCTTTACAACCTGGAGTTTATGAAGAATAAGAGAGTATATGGGATGAACAATAAATCTTCATTTATGGAAAAGAGGATCAACCCAATCATCTATGATAACTATCAACTGAGCAAAAAGGAGTACAAGAGAGAAGATTTGCATGCACACTTAAAAATCTGGCACAAAATCATTCTTGGCTGCATCAATCCTAGGCCTTCATCACATGTTGCAGATTTCTTCAATGCCAACATGAAATACATGCTTTACTATCTGATCACCAAAGAGAGAATGTGCCTACCCTCTATCCTATTTTACTATTTGAGAGACATGGTAACAAAAACTAGGACAACCGGTGGATACAGAAATGATATACCAAGATACATCCCTTTTGGAAGAATGCCCTCATACATTTTCTATGAAAGTGGTATAATAGACACTCTGGTTACAGAAGTCAAATACACAGAAGATCTGACCACAACCCTTGGAGAACCAGTAAATGCCACAACTCTTAAGCAAATGAGAATAATCAATAAAGTAAAGGTAAATCCTTTCACCATCTCTGACGATTTAAGTATACGAAGGGTCACTGTGCCGGGTTATCCTATCTATCACAGAAGCTACCAACGTGAAGAGTTAGCTGTATACATAGATGGAGTAAAGGCACGAGGATATGATGTCTGTGAAATCAAGCATGAAGAAGAAGAGTGGGAGCAAACAGAGCAAAATGAGCAGACTGATCAATTAAATTCTGAACCAACTCCTATTGAGTCTTCTAAAAGGAAAAGAAAGCATGCTATCATCATTTCTAAGCCTCAGAAACGGAAAAGGGGTAAAAGATAAAAAAATCCTCTAGAATACAAGTTCAAAATCAAATCCTGATGCATCAATCTATGTCAACCCATCTAACCTACAATCATCACTGTCTCATTCAAAAACCCCACAAATTCCTTCATTAATAACCTTACAAGACATAACTGTCTCACCAATGGCCTATGCTTTTCATCAGAAAATCATAACTGTACCCTTAACCCAGCCGTCTGATTTTCTTTCTCCTAAAATTCATAACAATCTAGAAACACTAGAAGTCACCTCTTCTAACAATCAGCAACAACCACCTGAACCTGATGCTACTGAGATTAACTTATCTCAGCAACCACCATCTGAAACCAACTCAAATAAATCTAATCTCGCTCTGGTTATCTACAATGATTCACCTCCAACATCTTTTGAAGAATGTACAAGTCAATTTCATGACAAAGTACTTGAGAGGTTTGCTAAGTTAAGAGCGGAACTTTGTACAAGCACAAAGCTCATGGAACTTGAGAGTGCCTGTCAAAGTTTTCAAAAATGGCTGGACATGGAACTTACAAGAATTGTAAATTTCTCAAACACAACCATAACTACTGAAGTAGCAAAAGCTAAGGAGAGAGCAGAAGCTGAAGCAAGAGTCAGAGTACTCAAGTTCTTAGCTGCTAAGCAGAAAGAAGCTGAAGAAAAAGGCTGCTAAAGAAGCAGAAGAGCAAGCTGCTAGAAAGGCACAAGAAGCTGCAGAGGCTGAAAGAGCTAAAGAAAGTGCTATGATTGCTTCCACCTCTGATCCTGTTATCAAGCGTCAGGGAGACGCCGTTGATGAAATCAGAACTGAACAGAAGAACTTCAGAGAAAGGTTTGACAAGCAAGATATTGTCAATGAAAATCTTCAGATCATGATGAAGAAAATCTGGGACAAACTGTCCTCTGACAGCAAATAAACCTCTATTTTTCTTTTAAGTATTAGATATGTGTTTTTCACCCTTGGACTACCCTATGTTTATCTTTTTGATTCATGACAAAAAAGGGGAGAAAGTATATGAATGTGATAATTTTGATCCTATAGTCATTCTCCGAAAAAACAATGCTGCTTACATGCTAACAGATAAATCCATCATCTCTATTAGATTGTTTTTCTGTTTTTTTCTCTGTGCAGATAACTCAGAATTCTGATAATGAAGAAAGACTCAAAAGGTTAATGAAGTCAGGGGGAGCCCAAGCAAGAACCTTAATCTAATACTCAGGGGGAGCACTTCATAAAAAGGATAAGCTATCCTAAAAACCTTTTCATTTTCCCTGTGTTTTATATATATATATATATATATATATATATATATATATATATATATATATATATATATATATATATATATATGTATATATCAAAATTGTGTCATCAAAATATATAGTTTTGTCATCATCAAAAAGAGGGAGATTGTGAGAACAAGATTTGGTTCTGCAATATTATCTCTATGTTTTGATGATAACAAATGAATATTTGTATGAACAATTTTGTGCAACTAACGTTGTTATTTATGAGAACCTAGCAAACAGGGTTCTGCTTCCGTGAATTGGCGCAATGCTTAATGAAAGATGCTTCGAAGAACTGAACTCAATTCAAAGATAAGACAAGATTCACATAACTCTGATACGAAAGGAAAAGAGAATGAATTCTGAAGATCAAAAGACAAGGGTTCTGATGGAATGAAGTCCAGATGCTGAAGCCTTACGATTTTCGATCAAGGTTCTGAAGACCTACCCAAAGTCGACTCTCATACTTCAATCAAATATTATCAGAAGCCTCTGAAGATATGAAGAAAGTGGATTAAGAGAACAAGGTTCTAAAGACAAGTTCTGAAGATTCTGGAAGTGCAGAGCTGATGATTCGAAGACTTGATAATCTCAAGAACCGAGCAATGTTTTCCCTTCTTACTCACGCTCACAAAAAGCCTCTGACGTTGAGAAGCCAAGAAAACCTGCCACACTGTACAGCTGTACCACATTACAACGTTAATATTCTTGAAGACTGTGCGAAATACAAACTAGACAATCTGACACAGACAGGACGCGCAGCATGCAGAAGATTTTGTACCTGTCCTCACGCTTCTAGCCGTAAGCCTACCTAGCCTTCATGATTCCATCTCAACGGCTCTTTTCACTCGACTATAAAAGGAAGCTCAAAGAGTTAAAGAAAAACACACATGCGAACAACGACAATATTTCTAACTCTATTCTTTCTTAAGTCATTCTTGGTCTAAAAACTTGTTTACATTATCAGCTTAATAAGAAGCAATTCTCTGTAAACCCGTTGTATTTGAACTAAAAGTTGTATTCCTTAAGAGTGTCTTAGTGACAAGATCTCTTGAGAAGTCTAGGACGTGTGTCTTAGAGGTTGTGCATTAAGTAAGACCTGTGTGGTTGGATTACTTGAGAAGTCTAGAACGTGTGAGTTCTAGAGGTTGTTGTTAGTCACTAGCTGTGTAGCTCGTGCAGTGTACTATTTTGTTGAATAGTGAATTAAGACCTCGTTGAGAGCGGCAAAATCACCTTGGCGGGTGGACTAGATTAACTTGAGAGATTCTCAAGTGAACTAGTATAAACATAACGTGTTTATATCTCTTTGTTTAACTAAGCTGTTGTTCTTTAGAAAAGGGTAAAAGTTTTAACAAGAAAGTTATTTAAAAGAAACGATTATTTTGAAAAACCAATTCAAGCCCCCCTTTCTTGCATTTTTCACACCTTCAAATCAGACTTCTATGCCTATATTTCAAGCTCCTGTTTTTGTCGAGCCCAGACCTGCGGTCCATGCCGTTCTACAGACTGTTCGAGCTCCCTTTGAGAATCCCCTCTTTGACTACAATGCTGTCAGTGCTCAGGGTGAAGACTTTGTTGAACCTGAAGTTGTTCGTGAGCAGTTTCAGATCATAGATAAGAGACATAAAGCTGTGGAGGGTACTGACTTCTTCAATGTGGATGCAGACAACATGTGTTTGATGTCTGACCTTGTTATGTCTGCTAAGTTTAAAACTCCAGAATTTGTGAAGTACAAGGGCCATTCTTATCCAAGGACTCATTTGGTCATGTATTGTCGCAAGATGGCTGCTTATACCAAAAATCAGAAGCTGCTTATCCAGTGTTTTCAGGATAGCTTGAGTGGAGCATCACTCAAATGGTATATGGGTCTCGAGCAAAACTCCATCCACTGCTTCCAAGATATTGTAAATGCCTTCATGAAGCAATATAAGTATAACCTTGACATGGCCCCTGCAAAATATGACTCAACATGACAAAGAATCTTTTAAGGAGTATGCTCAGCGCTGGAGAGAGTTAGCTTCCCAAGTTGAACCTCATTTGGCTGAGAAAGAGTTGACTGGAATGTTCATGGATACCCTGTCCCCGTTCTATTGGGAAAAGATGGTTGGAAGTGCTTCCTCTAACTTCATTGATTTGGTTACTATCGGCCAAAGACTCTAGGAAGGTCTTAAGAAAGGAAAAGTGTCAAAAGCTACTGAATCCTCCAATGCTGTGAAGAAATCCTATGGGAACTTTCAAAGGAAAAGGGGAGATCAGACTAAAGCTATAATGGTTGAAGTGAGAAGGCCTCGTCCCCAACTTTAGTATACTATTCACCCTACTGTTACTGCTGTCACTCCCGTGGTTACTGCTCCACGACCAGCTCAAGCTTCCCAACGTCCAACTGCAGGACAGAACCAATACCGTAATAGGAATCAATTTGATCCTATTCCTATGACATACACCGAGCTTTATCCTGGTATGGTTCAACAAGGTTTGATTACCACAAGGCCTTTGCCTCCTCCTCCAAATCCTCTTCCAGCCGGCTATAGGGCTGATCTTCATTGTGATTACCATCAAGGTGGTGCGGGCCATAACTTAGAAGGTTGCTTTGCATTGAAGGCTAAAGTACAAGAGCTGATGAGAAATAAAATCCGCTCCTTTAAGGACAATCCCAATGTTCAGAGCAATCCTCTGCCAGGGCACGCCAAGTGAAGCTTCAGTCGACTTCAGATCAGCTACTTCTTAAAGACAGGACAACTCATCCTTGTGTTTAACTAGTCACTGAGCCTTGTTTCTTGTTGTTTGCATTTTCCTTATTTTGTACTGGTTGTTTTCCTTCAAATTATGCTTGTACTTTCGTGATTAATGAAATGAGCATTGCAACTTTTGATTCAATTCATTTTGTCCACTATTTACATCTTTATGCTTTCTTTTGCAAAATATTTTATCTCTTTTCCAATTTCTTTTTGGTTGTGCAAAGATTTGAGGGAGGATGACAAAACATGATATCCATAATTGCTAGTATGCTTTCAAATAAACTTTGCTGACGATGTAAGGCATTGTTTCAATCCCCCAAACACTGGAGAAATAAGGAAGTTATTCCCTTGTTAAACCCCTTTGAGCCTAGAAGTAGGAGTTTCTTTCTTTACAACAAAAACCCGCAATCTTATCCTTGGGGTGGGTAGCTCTCAGTTAACTCGGTTGTGCGTCCATGCAAGACACCTGTCACATAAAAGTTGCACTCATAAGTTTTCCTTCGCACACAGCAAGCAAGTGTCGAAGATGTCTTTCAAGTCAAACGCCAATGATGGTTCACTGTAATCATTAAGCCAGACGTTCACAACCTTTCAACTCTTCCAAATTAAATGAATAAATGTAGTATAAGTTGTTCCCAGAGTGATAAATGAAGAAGAATTGTCAACAAATCCTTACTCAAAGAATGAGCCGAGTCCCTTTCAAGGCAAAAGCTGAGAAAGATGGGAAGCTCATGACCTTGCCTTATAAAAAAAAGAAAAAAAATAAGAAAGAAAATTTTGTATGACAACCCAAATAGAGGAAACCTTTAAATTTTCATCCTGAAAGCCCTCATTGGCAAACAATTTTGTAAGGAAGTAGTGACTTCCATTTCAAAGTCCCTTGAATTTTGAACCATCACCACTATCATCATCAGTGCAATTCCTAACCTATGGGAACCTGAATGCATAGTTTGAGTTAACTGAGCATAGGACTGAAGTTCATCACGTAGATTGGGTGGTCACAAATAAATTTTGAGCCTTTATCCTTTGTTTCATAAACCGTGAACCAGGCCATGATACAACCCTCAAAAGACCTAACTGAAGCAAGGTTATTTTGAAAGCATACTACAGCGAGGTTGCGTAAACTGACTCCCAAATATCTTTGCAGATCATCTGTTTTGGTGCTACCCTTTTGCTTTACTTCTCACTTTGAATGTCTTGAACCGCCGTGTTCAGACTAGTGACTCATTTTGCTGGGCATCTTTAAAAAAAAAGATTTTGATTTCAAAAGTTGCATGAACTTTGCATTTACCATGTTTGTACAAATACTTTTGTTCGCAAACTAGCTTTCTTCTTAAGGAATTTTCAAACATTTGAGAAACTTGGTCGGTGATCCAATCAGGGGCAAGTTCCATCCATATCCTGTTGAGAATCAGTTCAAGATTTGTGGTTTAATGGTGACTTCTCAGAATTGGTCTATACAGAAGTTTTTTTCAAGACTCATACTGGGGCAAGCTTTCCAAGAGCACTATGAAACAGTCACTTCAGAATCAATCAAGCTGAAGTAATGATCAGTTTATCTACAACAGCCGGTTAGTCTGGGGCAGTTTACCTGAAGAATCCCCATGCAACTTTCCATCCTTCCTACAAGGATCATCAACTTAAAGCAATTTACCAGTATGGCAATGATGTGTTCAGTAGTATCTCTAGTCCCCAAGTAGAATGGCAGTGATCTCTGTGTTGAGGAATCAGTTTTCCAGTCGTGTCTTCTCCCTAAAAAAGTCGAGTTGTATCGTCAGCATCTGCATCTGCATTTGATCATATATCATCTGCATAATTCATATACATATGTAGATCATGAGTGTTTCATCCTCATTTGCATTTCTCCCGAGGTTGTGTCGTTATCCACGTCTTACCTTACTAAAACGTTACCTGCCCTTTCATTCAGTGCCATTCCTAAATGTTGTTGTTTCATGTTTGTCTTCTCGCATACCAGTGTTATTCCTGGATCTTTATATTCTTTCTTACTCCGAAGTCTTTCCGGATGCGTCTCTCTTTCTGATGTTTTTCTAGATCGAGTCTTTGATCACTTTTATCTAAAGCCATTACTAGATATTGTGAGTTATACCTTTCATTCAAAGCGATTATTGGATGCATGGTTTCTCTACCATCTGATGCCTTTTCGCATGTGTCTCTCTTTCTGATGTTTTTCCAGATCGAGTCTTTGTTCACTTTTATCTAAAGCCATTATTAGATATTGTGAGTTATACCTTTCATTCAAAGCCATTATTGGATGCATGGTTTCTCTACCATTTGATGCCTTTCCGGATGTGTCTCTCTTTCTGATGTTTTTCCAGATCAAGTCTTTGTTCACTTTTATCTAAATCCATTATTAGATATTGTGAGTTACATCTTTCATTCAAAGCCATTATTGGATGCATGGTTTCTCTACCATCTGATGCCTTTCCGGATGTGTCTCTCTTTCTGATGGTTTTCCAAATCAAGTCTTTGTTCACTTTTATCTAAAACCATTATTAGATATTGTGAGTTATACCTTTCATTCAAAGCCATTATTGGATGTCTGATTTCTCTACCATCTGATGCCTTTCCGGATGTGTCTCTCTTTCTGATGTTTTTCCAGATTGAGTCTTTGTTCAATTTTATCTAAAGCCATTATTAGATATTGTGAGTTATACCTTTCATTCAAAGCCATTATTGGGTGCATGGTTTCTCTACCATCTGATGCCTTTTCGGATGTATCTCTCTTTTTTATGTTTTTCCAGATCGAGTCTTTGTTCACTTTTATCTAAAGCCATTATTAGATATTTTGAGTTATACCTTTCATTCAAAGCCATTATCGGATGCATGGTTTCTATACCATCTGATGCCTTTTCGGATGTGTCTCTCTTTCTGATGTTTTTCCAGATCGAGTCTTTGTTCACTTTTATCTAAAGCCATTATTAGATATTATGAGTTATACCTTTCATTCAAAGCCATTATTGGATGCATGGTTTCTCTACCATCTGATGCCTTTTCGGATGTGTCTCTCTTTCTGATGTTTTTCCAGATCGAGTCTTTGTTCACTTTTATCTAAAGCCATTATTAGATATTGTGAGTTATACCTTTCATTCAAAGCCATTATTGGATGCATGGTTTCTCTACCATCTGATGCCTTTCCGATTGTGTCTCTCTTTTTGATGTTTTTCCAGATCAAGTCTTTGTTCACTTTTATCTAAATCCATTATTAGATATTGTGAGTTATACATTTCATTCAAAGCCATTATTAGATGTCAGGTTTCTTTACCATATGATGCCTTTCCAGATGGGTCCCTCTTTCTAATGTTCTTCCAGATCGAGTCTTTGTTCACAATCATTTAAAGACATTATTAGATATTGTGATTATAGCTCTCATTCAAAGCCATTATTGGATGATTGGTTTCTTTGCATTCAATGCCATTCTTGAATGTAGTATCTAAAGCTATTGTTAGATGTTGTGATTATACCTTTCATTCAAAGCCATTATTGGATGTCTAGTGTCTTTGTGTCCAATGCCTTCTTGGATTACCCATTTATCTCATTCTCATCTGATGCCTTCTCAAATATTATGAGTTTTCCTTTCAAAGCCATAATTGGATGATTGTTTATTTTCACCCAATGCCTTCTTGGATTACCCTTGTTTGCTCACTTTCATCTGATGCCATTCTCTGATATTGTGATTGTACCTTTCATTCAAAGCCATTATTGAATGTCTGGTGTCTGTTTGTCCAATGCTTTCTTGGATCCTTACTTGGTTCACTTTTATCTAAAGCCATTATTATATATTGTGATTTGTACCTTTCATTCAAAGCCATTATTGGATGTCTGGTTTATTTTGCCATCTGATTTTTTTCCTGGCTTTTCTTGAAGATCCCGTTTGAACTCTTCAGTATAAGAAAATCCTAGAAAATCTTTGGTTGATGTCTATCCTTTTATTTCAAATTAATCCCCAGAGGAGATCATGTCTTCTTTCCGGTTCCATGCCCATCTAAGAGTATGTATTTATTTCCCTAGTGTTTCCTCAGAGTCTCCCTTTAAGTCTCTTATGTTGGTTAGTCTGTATTTCATCCTTTCCCATTAAGCTCTTTGTGGTGGTTTGCTCTTTATCTCTGGTGTTTGGTTTGTCTACACCTTTGCATCTATCATGACATCATATCATTATACTAGAAGTTCATGGCATGTCAGCATTTGCATGTCTGCTGGTTGTCCTTAGCATCTGCATTCCATCTAAGGGCAAAATTTTCGGTTTGCTATATTTAAACACCTTTCACCTTGATGCCCCGAGGATTTCCATTCTTCGTGCCATCCGGTAAAGCTATTTAAATAGGGGCAACTGTTGTACCCCAAATTTTACCCATTAGATGTCATAACTTCTTGCATTAACATTTAGGTTCAATCATCTACGCATTGTTAACTAACCATCTCATTTTTGCAAGATTGTTTCTTCTGTGAAAAGCCAGGACTTATACAAAGAGGAGGGCAAAGTCTCCTAAGCCAAGCTCACACATGAATCAAGGAAGTCACCTGTTCAAAAAGACAGTTAAGGCTCCAAATACAACCATGTGAGCTCACCTACATCCTAGAGGTCTTACTCAACAAGAATTCAAGTGTGACTGGCTCTCATCACAAGTAGCTTGAGCCACAAGTTCACCCTGCCTCCAATTGGGGTTTTGTTATGACAAGACAATCCTGGCCTGTGATTTTGATCAATATTTGTTCTTAAGCCCTGGGACATGACTCCATGTGATAGTAGACATCCCTAAAGGCCATCCATGAGCTTTAGATGTGATGGAAGAAGCAAGATCATAAGAGATTATCCCAGTGCATTCACAGTTGAAATTAGGGTTTTCACTGAGACCCTAATCTTTGAGATTTTGAGCCAAAATGAAACATCCAAGTCCTCAATCCATCATGACATGTCTTATTGATGAGTTAACACATGAGATATCAAGTTTTGAGAAGTTTCTTGCAAAGGAAGCAAAGTTTGGTTCATAAAACTTTTTAAATGTGGAAATTTCACTACTTGTGCCAAAATTGAAACAGTCATAACTTTCAAACCACACATCCAAATTGAGTGACTCAAAGCTCAAATGGAAGCTCTTTCCATGATCTTCAAAACATTTTAGAGGAACCTCTTTCAAAAAGTGCATGATTTTTAAGTTACAAAGCTTGGAGGACAATTCACCCTTGGGGACTTAGTGAAATTTTAGCTTTTTTCCCTCATTTTGCACATAACTTTAACCCAATTTTTCATATAGTTCCAAGCATCAACTCAAAAATCTTTTAACATGAAAGTTGTAGAGAGCATTGAGGGATTTCCAAAAAGTACTAGAACTCCTTAATCCATTGAGTGAGCTAGGAGTTTCGAAGCTTCAAAGTTGGAGGTTTCATTCCTTAAAATTCAAGAAACCAACTTTTGTGTAATGACTCAAACCCTTCTCTAATCACCAAATCTTCATGTTTATGAGTTCTAATGATGGATTTAAACTTAATACATGCTTTGCCACGAAATTGCAACTTGGTTTGCATTTAAATATTAGTTTATGTCATGTTTATGCAAGTGGTAGGAGGAAAGAGAAACTTTTCCAAGTAACAACTATTTGTTTATTCCTTGAGCCTCTCACCAATCACTTCTCACCAGATGAAGCAGGCCTAACCACATCAATGTTCAGAGATATTTGAAATCATGGCTCAGCAAACACCAAACTTCACAGGAAGGAAAAAGGGCAATGTTGGCATAATGTGTAAATGTGGCCATGCCTTGGATTCTCAATCTTTTCCCTATAAATAGCAGACTGTTCTACTCAGTTTGGACACCAACAATCTTCATATACTCACCCTAGAATATCTCTGAGGTTAAGCTTTGCAAGTGAAGAAGGAAGGACGAGTACTTGGAGAGCTTGCCACTAGTTCAAAGGAAGGAAAGCATTCCATTGTTGAGGGTGCATTGGACATATTCCCCTTGGTAACATTTCCTTTTCATACTCCATATCCATGTTTATATACATTACTGTCATCATCATACCTTTGTCATAAATGCTCATATAATGTGTGTTGGTATTTCTTTCCTTATATCCATAATGTAAATATAGTGTGTGTTTAAGTTTGTGTTAAACTTTTGTCTATAGCATGCCATATGGAGGTAAGACATGTATGGTTATTTTGGTTGATGTACTGAGATGGGTAGCTACCCTACCTTCGGTTCTTAACATTAGAAGTGAGTTATATTGAATGGTAACTGAATCCTTTTATGTTGCTCATTGACTGCTTGTTAAGTTCATGTAGCTCCCCTTGTTTGTTACACTACCAAAACTCAAATGTCATTGGTCATGTAACTGCCTTGTTAAGGCTTGATGTCATGGTTTGAGTAAAGACAGTTGAGATCCTTGTCAAGACTTACTCCACTGTTATTTTGAAGTGTTTGTTAGATTTTGAAACTGTTGTAAAACTGCTTGCCTTTTTATGTTACTATGTGATAACTGTGTGCATTTTGTTTGTTTGGTCTGCACTGAATATATGGTGTATTGATGTAGTTGACATGCTGCCTGACATATTCAAGTTGGATGTGTGTGCTATGCTTTTGATATATTTGTCTGCTGTGTATTCAAGTTGTGCAATTGTTGCCTTGTTATGGATTCAATTTATGTGTACAAGTTGTTGGTGACATTGTTCTGCCTTGAAATAGCAGGATGCTCAGGTGTTGGTTTGAGTTTTCCTTTAAGTTTGGAAGCTTGTTATGGATTCATTTTGTTATATTGTTGTATCCATATATTTTCTCACATCATGCTATGCATATAAAACCATGTCAAGCCATGTCAGTTGTTTTAAGCCAAGTTGATCTAAGCATATGAGAATGATATATGGAACTGTTTATTTCTTGAAGTTTTGATGCCATGCCATATTCATAACACTGTCATATTGACTGGTTGGTTTTTCTCTTGCATTCTAATCAATTGATCACACTTATTAACACTGAAAATCCTTAAGACTGTTTCTTTTCATGTCAATATTGCTAAATCCTAAGTTTCTTTGTATGTGAACAACATGAGAGTTTGGCCTGACATTGGATCATAATGATGAATATAGTGCTTGGTCATGTGCACTGAGGTTTTGTTTTGAGAGCCATGTACCTCTGCTATAAACTCAAGTGTTTGACTTGTTTCCTTATCCATACCATGCTAATCCTAACCTAACTGACATGGAAAATTTGGGCTTGAGGTCCGTGTTGGGCATGTTCATGTTTCCTTTGCTTAAGATGCCTCGTTGTCATATGACCATGTGTATAGACATTTTCCTGAGTTTTCCTTGTAATTCCATGATCTAAGATTGTTCCTACTTGCCTGAACTATTACTTAGTATAAAACACATCCAATGATAGTACATGATCACAATTCTGATGCATCCATATTTCATGATAAACTTGTGTGCCTATGGTGCCATAGTGTGGTTAAAATGTTTGGAGTGGCATGAATGTCTGACAAATATTAATGATGTATCTTTGCTCATATCTTGTCATGATCATATTGTTGCCATGCTTACTAGTTTGTTCCTTGCCTTTTGATCAAGTAATAACACTGCCTTGCTTTGATTACTGAATCCCATAGATTAGTATAGTGCCTTATGTTGTCATAACAGGTCTAGTCTCACAGATTTGCACTAGTGTTCCTTGATCCCCTTATGATTTTGACCTTGTTTTGGTGTGCCTTTGCCCTATGCTTTCACTATACCATGAATGTATGACTGTCTGGCCTGAATATTAATGTTTGAATGAGCTACTGTCATTTTGCTTCTTTTTCATGTCCATATGTCTGCCTTGCCTAAAGAATGCTTGTTGCCATGTCATGTTTGCTTTAAAAATCAAGTAGTAACATAGTATATGGAACCTTGCTGCTATCTCTTTAAGTGCAGCCAATGCTTAGACCTGGATTGTTTTGTATCCATACCCTTTTTCTCCAGACTAAGACCTGTCCTGGTTCATACATGATTCAACCCTTATCATATTGCCAAATTACTGATTAAAACCCCTTTATATTGTTAAAATTTTGGTATGGAAACCGGTTCTGGCAAGGAGATGAGGATTGGTATGTTTAGAAGTTTCCATCTGCCTTAAAGCTTCATCTTGCCAAAAACATACCAGATGTTGATTGTTTGTCACTTTGCTCTTTGTTTTTCCAGTATTTGATGCTTGTTCATAATGTTTTGGATTTATCTCTACTATACTATATAGATACTCTTTGGAAGCATTGTTATACTTCTTCAAATTCCCTTTGGTTTGCTTGGTTTTAGGATTAATTTGAGTTTGGTGGTGCGTATTGGTTGGAAGTAGGGGACCGGTACCATTACTCTTGGATCTACATCAGTCCTTCATGCTCCATTTGTTTTTTTACAAGGCTTTGGTATTTGTGGGGTGGGTACATACATTGGATGTATGGCCACCCCAGTGGTAAAAACACACGCCAATTGACCACAACGACTGGGGTTCGAATCCCCCTCGCCCCAATCCTTTTGTTTTTATTTTCTGAAATTGCTTATGTCTCACATATATTGTTTGGTTGCCATAGCTTGTTAAGGAGTGTGCATTAGTTGAGTTTATAAGAGTTTTGGACTGCAAGTGCAATGGCGCGGGTTCAACACCCGTGGGGAGCATTTCCCCTAATTTTTATCACATGTTCACTTTGTATTTCATGGTTTATGCTTTATTTTCCAAAATTCATAACTTGATCATTGTTTATTCTTTTTTGCTCATTCCTTTTGCAAATCACCCCTTAATGTATCTACTTTTTGAACATAAAAAGAAATTGGTGGAAATAAATATTTTTGAGATATTTTATCATGTTGGAAGTAGAAGATTCTTTTAGGGTTTCTGTTATGATTACTTTTGACAGTTTTGATTCTCTCAATATGTCATTTTGTTCATCTTGTTTAAGAAATGCCTAGTGTATATGGTTCTAACCTTGTATGGCATTGTAAGCTTTGTTTCACTTTGATACTTTATTGTTTGTTGTTGTATTTTCATGTAAATACCTCTACAAACTTTTTCTCTATAAGAATTGTTTTCCCCCTTCTTCCAAAGGAAATTCTCTTTATTGACCGCCAGGTCATAGATAGCTCATTATCCTTTTAACCTAGCCTTAGGTTTGGAGTCGCCACACTCCACATAGGTGTCTTGCTTTCAGACCCTACTTTCCCGTGAATACTTCATTCCCTGTTAACCTAGCCTTCCCAAGAGATAGCCATTAATCTTTTCTCCTTTACCAACCTTTAACCCTTCACAATCCTTTCCCAAGAGATAGCCATTAATCTCTTCTCCTAAACAACCAATCTTCACAAGCTTTGCTTTCAATCCTTTCACCCTACTCTCCCTTGGAACCTTGACCACAGTCAAGAGTTCCTCACCCTTAGTTAGGGGAACTACGAATGCTCTGATTCCATTCCCGTCAGGATACGTAGGCACGAGATGCGATGTCTTGGCGAGCATACTTAGTGTACATACCCTTAGGTATTTACCTTAGCACATTTCCCTTAGCAAGCAAACTTTAACATAACACAAATATAAACAAGAGGTTCCTGTAGAGTACTACAGATGCTTAGCGTGCTAATACCTTCCCTTAGTATAACCAACCCCCGAACCTTAGATCTCTGAGCTGTGTTCCTACATAGAACACTTAGGGTTTTTCGATCTTTACCCTTTCTTTTGGATAAATCAAAGCTCAGTGGTGAATTTCAAAGATATGTGATGCAAGTTAATCAATAGCTTGTTATCCGATTCTTACCGCAACACCTCCATACTTAGCTCTGAAAGCATCAGGGTTGGTGATCATCCTTGCCAACCCCCTTAAATCCTCTAGTTTTGGAGCCTTGAAGGTGTACTTGTGTGTTTTCCTTCTACCGAAATCCATAACGCAATCTTTCTCTTTGATATTTGCAATCATTGTTTTTAGTTTAATTTGACAAAAAAAAGAAGAGAAAAGAAGATTTTTTTTCTTTGTTTAAGAGTTTTTTAAATGAATGCAACACACAAAAACATTGAAAAAACATGGGTTCAAGGGTTTAACGTCATGAGCATGGAGTCATGGCTCTACCCATCCCCAAAGATTGTATTCTGGTGAATTTTTGTACCTGTAGAACGGGTTAAAAGTTCCCAAAATCATTGACCCCCCTAGGGATACTAACAGCAAGCTGGTTCACCCAAGAGAACTGTAACATCTTAGGGTAATCTCAATTGAGTGTAGTATCGCGTGTCAACTTTTTCCGATAGCTACCGCACTACTAAATGGCCACGTGGTTAATGTCTACTAAATCCTCAGTTTCACGGATACCACATTGGGACAATCTGCTTTCACGACGAAGTCGTTCAACATTGAATCCACAAAGGGTATCTCCACTGATTTGATGGTCTACCAGGATCACTTATTCGAGAATCACTCCCTATTAGACCACCCGTCTATGCCATCACCTATCTTAGGGTTCTCTCATACTTTCTGCATGCGACATCACTCGCATTCCCATTGACAGAAAAAATAAACACGGATATCAAGTAGGAAAAGCAGTATATATATATATATATATAGTATGTAGAAAATTTCTAACAACCTAGACCTCTTAGGAAATTTAATCCTAGCCCTAGACAGAAAAATGACTCCCCAGTAGAGTCGCCATTTTCCTGTTAGAAAATGGGGACGAATGATGACTAAGGTAAGACAGATTCTAATGGCACTCCCCAGCAGATTCGCCATTTTCCTATTAGAAAATAGGGATGAATGATGACTAAGGTAAGACAGATCCTAATGGCACTCCCCAACAAAGTCGCCATTTTCCTGTTGGAAAATGGGGACGAATGATGACTAAGGTAAGACAAATCCTAATGGCACTCCCCAGTGGAGTCGCCATTTTCCTGTTGGAAAATGGGGACAAATGAAGACTAAGGTAAGACAGATCCTAATGGCACTCCCCAGCAGAGTCGCCATTTTCTTGTAGCGTGCGATTTTTGTTGGTGACGCGACCACCTTATTGCCACGGGTTTCTCCTCACCGCAATGGTAGGAGTGGGTGCTACTTTCTGATTTCTTATTTATCCCGTGAAGCTGGAAAGGAAAGGGAAGCTATCTAAAACTAACCTTGAATGCGAATGTTTAACTGAACAAACGCTAAGAGATTCGGGGAGTTCGGGGTCAGGTTATACAATGGGGATTTGTCAATTACCCATCCTATATGTGGTTATCCACAGGTTGTTAGCATTAAGTTCTGCTTTGTACTTGATGGTGTTTATCTGTTGTGGGTTGGTAAAGTTTTTCCTTTGGGAATGTTTGAGAGAGAGAGAGTTTTTGATGATTTTGGTGAGGTACTGGACCTCAGTTTTGATTGGTATGAAGGTACTGGACCTAAAGTTTTTATTAGTATGCTCACTAAGATTTCGCAATCTTATGCC
Source organism: Lathyrus tuberosus (assembly GCA_022829125.1). NCBI lineage: Eukaryota > Viridiplantae > Streptophyta > Magnoliopsida > Fabales > Fabaceae > Lathyrus > Lathyrus tuberosus. Next base: position 17,983,220 of record JALAZF010000006.1, read on the forward strand.
TACGTATTCCCGTTAAAGATAAACAGGGAAATTAGAGCAATCGTAGTTCCTCCTATTCTATGGGACGAAAAGATGATGTTTTGGTGTCTTGTTCAAAGCCCAAGATTGAAGCTAAATGAGTATTTGTGTCTTGTTCAAAGCCCAAGATTGAAGCTAAAAGGTTTGACTGAGAGAGAATTTGTCATCTATAAAGGGAGAATCTCGTCTGTTTATCACAATTGTTGGGTGACTGATGAGAAAGGAAAATTACTTTAACTGGGATATGTGAATCTAGCAATGCCATAATTTCCTTTATAGGGATTTGTCCTGAAGGGGAAAACTTTAACTTAGTGTTGAGCAATGCCATTTTTCCTTAGGAGTTTTCCATGCTAAGAAAAGGACAGTGGCGTGGATGTAAATAATCCAGAGGCTTGCCGCTTACAGCAATTAGATGAAAGAGAGGATTTTTACCAGGATAAGAGATGGACGACAACTTGTATTTTTGAATCAACAAGTGTGCCACTTACAGCAGTTATCTGGGATTAGGGTTTGTTTTGATTTATTTGTTTTGATGTGTGATAACACAGAGAAATGTCTTCCTGCAGAGAGATTTTGATTTCCTCTTAGGGGAATGTTGATTTTTGTGTGCCTTGATCAAAGCCCAAGGTTGAAGCTAAGATATTGATTGACTCCACTAGGGAAGTCCTTATACAAAGCCTAAGAGGAGGCTAGAAAAGACTGACTCAACAAGAGAGTGTTTATATGTCTTGTACAAAGCCCAATATTGAGGCTAAAAGATAATTGACTCTTTGGGGGATATCATTATACAAAGCCTAAGAGGAGGCTAAAGGTTGACTTTTCCGGGGAAATATTTTGTCTGTCTTGTACAAAGCCCAAGATTGAGGCTAAAAGTGTTATTGACTCTACGGGTGAGAGGTTTTATCTGTCTTATAGAAAGCCTAAGATTGAGGCTAAAAGGAGATTGACTCTGCTAGAGAGATTTATAAGGTGTCTTGTACAAAGCCCAAGACTGAGACTAAAATGAGACTGACTCAACAAGAGAGTGTTTTATTTGATGTCTTGTACAAATCCCAAGATTGAGGTTGAACGATGTTGACTCTACTAGTGAGAGAATATGTATGGGTGTCTTGTACAAAGCCCAAGATTGAGGCTGAAAAGAGAATCGAATCTACTTAGGGATATTAATTCTCAAAGCCTAAAAGAAGGTTGGGAGGAATTGACTCTGCTGGGGAAGATATTTATCCCGAGCTTAAGATAAGGTTTATGAAGATTTTGACTTTGTTGGAAAAAGTTTATATATGTCTTGTACAAAGCCTAAGATTGAGGCTAAAAAAGAATGACTCAACAAGAGAGTGTTTATATGGTGTCTTGTACAAAGCCCAAGATTGAGGTTGAAAAAGATTTGACTCAACAAGAGAGTCCTTTTAGGAGATTGACTCAACAAGAGAGTGTTGAAAAGGTGATTGGCTCACCAAGAAAGTGCTTTTGAAACTGATTGACTCAATAAGAGAGTGCTTTTATTTTGTACCATTGACTTAACAAGAGAGTATGGAAAGGTTATTGACTCAACAAGACAGTACTTTGTTTGTCTTGTGCAAAACCCAAGATTGAGGTTAAAAAGTGTTAACTCAACAAGAGAGTGTTTTAAGAAAGAAGATAGACTCAACAAAAGGGCGTTGTTGGGGCTAACTCTGCTGAGGAAAACCATTATACAAAGCCTAAGAGGAAGCTAGATTATGCTAAGGATTATTGAGATCCAGAGGCAGGTCCAGAATAGGGAATCAACTCTTGCTAAGGATTATACAAGAGTTGAGGTATCAGATGCCTTGAGGTTCTGATTTGGGATAGTGTTATCCTGATGATAGGTTGACCCTAGCTGGGAATTTTTAGGATGGAAGACTGAGTTTTAGATCTGGTGAGGATTTTAACTCTACTGGAGATTGATCAAATGATCAGGGTTTTTTCCTGTGTTTATAGGGAACTTGAGAATGTCTTTGAGATCCAAGAAGAGATTAGACTGTCCAAATCTACTGGCTTGGAAGAGTTTATCTTTGCATGATGCCCAAGAGGAGGCTGATGTTTTAAGGGATGAGAATCAACCCTAAAATTGGTCTTAGATTTTGACTCTTTAGAAAGACTGCTCTAGCAAAGGATGACTAAGTTCTGTCCTATACCTTTAAGAGGTCTTTAGGGTCCTTGTATTAAGCACAAGAGAAGGCATGAGAACTTCTAAGAAGCCGGAGGGTCCTTGTATAAAGCCCAAGAGGAGGCGGGGATGCTTTTAGGAAGCCTGTGGGCCCAAACCTAAGAAGAGTTCAAGAAAATTTTCACTGGGAATAATCTTTTCTTTAGTGAACAATTCTAGGGTTTGATGAAATTTCAACGGGAATTAATTCTCTCTGGGGAAGTTAATTTCTTTGACAATTTTCTAATATTTATAGTCTGAGAAAAGTTTCACCGGGAATAATGCCTTTCTCTTTGTTCCATATTGTATAAGCCTAAGAGAAGGCAAGATTGTATCTGGAATTCCTATGGGGAACTAGTTTTGACTGTTGAAAGAGTGACCACTGGCTTTATCTAGTTCTAGACCTAATTGTCGGGGAAAACTCTAAGCATATAATATACAGGCATATATATACAGATGAAATATGTATTGTATGTAAAAGAGAAGGTAGAAGGACTTACAGGTGAGCAAGCTTCCAACACAAACAAATATATATATGTGCAAGTATGTAAAAGAAAGTTGTTTAAAACTTACAGGCGAGCAAGCTTCCATTATAACAGTTGTACGGTTAGTTGTTCAAGAAATTAAAGAAACTTTTGACAACAACTATGGATTTGAACCTAAATCAAAAGGGAAAGTTGTATTTGAAAAGAAAATTGGGGCTTATACTCAAGGAGAGGCAGACGAAAAACAGTAACCGTACCATTGATCTGAAAATTGCATCGGGACTTATACAACAACTGAGGTCCAAAAAGGTTTATGTATAACAAGGATTGGGTCTTACTCTATTAGAGGCCCAAAAGTTTATTTTTGTACAAGGGATGGGGCTTACAACTCGAAGGGAGGCCCATGAAAAGACAGTGATCGCACCGCCGTTTTGAAAACTGTACTGGGACTTATACAATGACTGAGGCCCAAAAAGGTTTATGTACAAAGGAGGGTTGGGTCTTACACTCTATTAGAGGCCCAAAGTTATTTTTATACAAGAAATGGGGCTTACAACTCAAGGAGAGGCCCAAATGGTTTTTGTTTAAAAGGTGATGATCGCGCCGAGATTTGTAAAATCGCAGTGGGACTTATACAATGACTGATGCTCAAAAAGGTTTTTATGTACAAGGAATGGGTCTTGCACTCTATTAGAAGCCCAAGAGTGTTTTGATAAAGATTTGCGAGGGTGAAAATAATCAAAACCCTAATTTGATTTTAAAATGTATTTTAATTGAATAAAACTTCAATTAAAATGATCAAAATTACCAAACATGTGTGAAAAACAAGTTGTGATCTTAGATTAATGTTTGAAAAATCATGTTTCATTCATAGAATGTCTTGAAAATTATTTGAATTTGCAAAATCAAGAGAAAGAAATATTTTAAGTGTTAAAATAACAAATAAAACATAATTCTTTACAAAAATACTAAATATATGAAATAAATAATATTTTTGTGAAATTTTTATGGAATAAAATATTTTAACATTTTTGGGAATTTTCAAAAAAAGAACCAATAAAAAATAATTAAAATTGAGAGAGAAATTAATTTTGGAATTAATTAATAAAAACCATAAAAATAGCAAAAATATCAAAATATGGCAAAGTGATAAAAAATGGTCTGGGTGGGTGTTGACCCCACGACCATCAAGCCAAACACACATGCGCGTTACCACTGGGGTAGTGATACATCCGTGTATCAAAACTACCCCATGTGTATATATGGGTGACTTGGTTTTTAAGCCTGGCCAAGGCAAAAAACCAAGTCTTGGTGAATTTGCATGAAGGCTCTAACTTTCTCATTTCTCCATGGATTGGGACAAAATTTAGGTGCATCTGACCTAGAATTTCATGAGGAATCCAATCGTGCCCTTGGAGTTTTCAGAAAATGTTTCCATTTTAAAATTCGATAGTGATTTCAAAATAGGCCAAAATTTGCATGTTCTATGTTATCTCATGGTACAGGAAATAATAGCATGATAAATTGGTTCAAACACAACACATATGATATGTATGAGAGGTCCATGATCAATGCACCTCAAAGCAATGCATGATTTAAAGAGTTTAAGTTGTGATGCACTTACCTCTTGGAGCTTCTTATGTTATCTGCCAAGTTCCTTGTGCCAAAAGTAATTCAATGCTTTGAACACTCTTGATTGATCCCTTAGCAGCTTTTAGGATGATCAGAACCAATTGGAATCCTCAGGAACAAGAATAGGCTATTTCTTGCAAAAGTGGCAAAAGTGACCAATATAGCAACTCTCTCAAATGGTGTTCCAGATGAGGGAAACCAATTGGGTCAGTTTGAGGATGATATTTGGAGTGTGTTGAGGCCTGGTTTGGTTTTGGAAGTGAATGAATCAAGACATGGCTTGAAAAATGCAGAAAAATCAATTTTTGAGGTTTTGGAGGTTGACTTTCTAATTTTGGTGTTTCAGATCAAAGGTGAGTGTTTAGACAGCTTAGATATGACATATTAGATGTGTTTGGATCATGAGCTGTGGTGGAATTGCTCTCTAACTCAAAAACTCAGAGATGACTTGCAAAAGAAGGCATTTTGGCCTAAAGAAAGAGATTTTGAGGAAAGCATCAGTTGTAGTGCTTTGGTGTACTCAAACTGAGCACAAATGAGCTTTATTTATAGTGCAACAAGTTTGTTTTGCAAGCAATAGTGAATGGCAGCTGGTACAGGCATTTGGCCAATGTTGATCCAAGGGAATCTTTAGTCTCTTCTAGCCATTGACTTGAGGTTAGGGCACAGGCCTATGGTTCTTTGATTCAGAGCTGAATCTTGACTTATTCAGTTAGGAATGTGTCAGTCCATGCCACCTTGATGCATCCATTGAATGCTTGGAAACAAAATTGGAGTCTTTTGCACTTTTTAGCCTTTTTAGGTTTGTTATGGCTATGTGTAGATTCTTGGACTTTGGAGGCTTGGGGATCAGATCATTCCCTTTTGATTTCGTCCTCTGATGTGTCCAAATGGATGACAAGGCTTGGAGTTGTCCAAATTTTCCAAATCGAGCAAAATGCCAAAATCTGCCTTGTACAAGACAGTTGGAAATGGTGATTTTGAGGGGATCATATCTCCCTTCTCAGGTCGAGTTATGGGAGGCTCTTGTGCTTTTTAGAAAGCCCTCATATGATACAATACATGTGTGATCATAGTTTGTCTTGAAACTATTTTAATCCAATTGAAAAATCCCCATTAACATAGATGTCCAAGGCTGGTAACTTAGGCAGATTTTCACTAAGTGTTGGAAAAGTGCCATTTTCTTCATTTTTGTCATTTTGATCAGTCCATAACTTAAAATCCATGAGGATTTGGAATCTCTTGTAGTTGACACTTTTAAAGTATGTCAGATGGACTTTCATTTGAGCTTTGAATGGGAGAAAATTGCCTTGTGGTTTAGGAGTTATGACCTTGCAAAGTTGGTACCAAAACCACTTTTGTTCCATAACTTAGAAAAATTTTGGTTTCTCAAGGTTGCCCCTTTTACAAGAAACCTCACTTTTCTTGATTTTTCTTAATGAATGATGATCAATACCATACATTAACATTATTTTTTACTTATGGGAACCATATTTGTGAAAAATTCCAAAAAGTCAAACTTGATTTTGTGCATAGTTGACTTTTTATCGGACGAAATCCAAACTGTGCGATCCTTTGCTAAATCAAGTCCTTGACCTAAATCAAACCTAATGGAAGGAATTCATAGGTGTTATAGGGTGTATTTAATCATGTCCCAAGGTTTGGGAGCATGTCTCGGTCAAAAGTCAAAGATATAGTTGACTTTTTCCTCAAAACCCTAATTGTGGTCCTGGTGAAATTGAAACTTGTGAATCAAGTTTCTTGGATCAATCCATAGTTATAAATGGATAAATGTGGTGTATTTGAGGCCCTCAAATCATGTCTTGAGGTCTTGGCTCATGATTGGTCCTAAAAGTCAACTTAGGGGTGAATTAGGTCAAGAAACCCTTATTCTTGATTTTTGATAAATGCATCCCCTGAGGTTAAATTGACTTGATGATTGGGTCCATGAGGTACCTTGGAGTATCTTGGGTTGTGCTTTGAAGAATTGGCTCATGCCCAAAGGAAAAATTCCATCTGGAGGCCTTGGTCGACCAAAACCCTAATTTGGTGACACTGGCGATCTTGAGGCTTCATCCACTTGGAATGTTGCAACCTTGTGCTTGATTCTTGATGTGGGAGTCCTCTTGATCCTTTATAGGTGTTTGAGAGGTTAGACAAGTTGAAGATCATGTCATTCATTGATTTATCCTTTTTCTAAGTGCTCGGAGAGGGCTCAAAACCCTAATTCTTGATTGTGGTGAATGCTCAATCGTCTTTGAGGAGATTGATGAGGCATGAAAGTACATCCATATTGTGATGATGATTTGCATAATGATGGGAAATCTTGGTGGTCAAAATTTGGGGTACGACACCTCAAACCAAACACAAGCGCGCTTCTACCACTGGGGTGGTGATACATCCGTGTATCAAAACCACCCCATGAATACATAAGGGTGACCTGAATTCTAGGCTGACCAAGGCAAAAAAAACCAAGTTTTGGTGATTTGCAAGAAGGATCATATCTCCCTCAATTCTCCATGAAATTGGATAGAATTTAGATGGATCCTGCCTAGAATTTCATGAGGAATCCAATGGTGCTTTTAGAATTTTCTAAAGATGCTTCTATTTTAAAACCCGATAGTGGTTTCAAAATAGGCCAAAATTTGCAAGTTCTATGCTATCTTATCATACAAGCAATAATAGCATGGTAAATTGGTTCAAACACAACACATTTGATATATATGACATGTTTATGATCTATGGACATCAAAGCAATGCATATTTCAAGAGTTTAAGTTGTGATGCACTTACCTCTTAAAGCTCCTTGTACTAACTGTCAATATGCTTGTGCTAGAAGTAATCCAATGCTTTAGACACTCTTGATTGATCCCTTAGAAGCTTTTAGGATGATCAAAATCAGCTGGAAACCTCAGGAACAAGAATTGGCTCTCTCTTGCAAAAGTGGCAAAAATGACCAAAATGGTAACTCAGTCAAATGATGTTACAGTTGATGGAAACATGTTGGGACAGTTTGAGGATGATATTTGGAGAGTATTTGAAGGGTTAGCTGGTCTTGAAAGGGATTGGATCAAGACATGGCTTGAAAAATGCAGAAAAGTCAAAATTTGAGGTTTTGGAGGTTGACTTTCTGATTTTGAGGTTGTACAATGTGGATGAAGGTTTGAACACCTCCAATGGATGATTTATTATGTGTTTGGATGGTTATTTGAGTGGTTTTTTCTCTGGTTTCAAGAATTCCCAAATTGCTCCAATGTGACTTGAAATTGAAGTAAGAGAGGGAGAGTGTGAAAACAAGGCTTTGGTATTGTTTTGGTGTGGTTTGAAACATCAGAAATGACCTCTATTTATAGTAGAGGAGTTTTGTTTTTGAAGGAATAGTGTTGGATGAGGGATCACTCTATTATCCAGTGGATATGCCCATGTATCACTTTCTTAAATGCCAAGGTACCAAGTCTTCACTTGGCCATTGACTAGAGCTGATCTTTGTAGCTTTAGGTCTTCTGAGTTTTGAGTCAATCTTGACTCAATTAGACTTATATGGCTTGGTTCATGACAGCTCAATGCACCACATCAATTCCAAATGACAAAGCTTGGTTTTAGATTTGCAACACTGATGATTGCATGCCAAAGGGATGAAATTCTTGCCTTAGGGTCCAAGCTTGCAGGTTTTTCATGATTGACTAAGATTCTTGTTGAATTTGGATGAGGATCATTCTTGCATAGTCACCAAAATTGGACTCAAGAATCGTGTGCCACAAGTAATGCACAAAATCTGCCTTGGAAACCAGTTTGAGCAAGGCATGTTGTGAGGTTCATAACTCCTTGATTAAGTTGAATCAATGGGAGTTCTTGCACTCTTTGGAAAGCTCTCATGACATACTTTAACTTCGGTGTCCATAAATGGACCTGGTTCAGCTTGGATCAAGGTGAAAAATGACCTCAAAGTTGGTAAAAAAATGAAATAGATTCCGACTTTTTGAAAATTTCACTAAGTGTTGGAAAAAGTTGTCATTTTCACTTTTTGTGATTTTGATCAATCCATAACTAAAAATCCATGAGGATTTGGAATTTGATGTAGTTGACACTTTTGAAGTATGTCATGTAAACTTTCATTTGAGCTTTGGATGGAAGAAAAAGGCCTTAGGGTTTGGGAGTTATGACCTTGCAAAGTTGGTACCAAATCCATTTTGTTCCATAAAAGTTTCCTATGGTTGCCCCTTTTGCAAGAAACCTCACTTTTCTTGATTTTTCTTGACGGATGATGATCAAAACCATACATTAACATTTTTTTTGACTTAGGGGAGCCATATTTGTGAAAAAAATCCAAAAAGTCAAACTTGATTTTGGGCACAGTTGACTTTTTGTCAGATGAATTCCAAACTGTGTAATCCTTCATGCAATCAAGTTCTTGACCTAATTCAAACCTAATGGATGGATTCCATAGGTGTTTTAGAGTGTCTTGAATTATGTCCCAAGGTTTTGGAGCATGTCTTGGTCCAAAGTCAAAGGTACAATTGACTTTTTCTTCAAAACCCTAATTATGGTCCAGATGAATTTGAAACTTGTGAATCAAGCTTCTTGGATCAATCCATTGTTGTAAATGGATCAATGTGGTGTGCTTGAGGCCCTCAAATCATGTTTTGAGTTCTTGGTTCATGTCTTGCCTTAAAAGTCAACTTAGGGGTGAATTAGGTCAAGAAACCCTAATTCCTGATTTTTGATGATGCTTCCCCTGATGCCAATTTGACTTTATGAGTGGATCCATGAGGTCCCTTTGAGAATTTTGGATCATGTTTTGAAGTATTGGCTCATGCCCAAATGAAAATTTTCATCTGGAGGCCTTGGTCGACCAAAACCCTAAATTGGTGACACTGGCGATCTTGAGGCTTGATCCACTTGGAATGTTGCAACCTTGTGCTTGATTCTTGATATGTGATACCTCTTAATCCTTTATGGGTGTTTGAGAGGTTAGACAAGTTGAAGATCATGTCAATTCTTGATTTATCTTTTGTCTAAGTGCTCTGAGAGGGCTCAAAACCCTAATTCTTGATTGTAGTGAATGCTCAACAATCCTTGAGGAGATTGATGAGGCTTGATGGCGCATCCATATTGTGGTGATGATTTGCACAATGATGGGAAATCTTGGTGGTCAAAATTTGGGGTATGACAGGTTGATAATCCATACCTTCTATAATGGTCTTCTTTACAACACAAAGTTGAATCTAAACGCTGCAGCTGGCGGCGCTCTGATGGACAAACCGTATGAAGACGCTTATCAAATAATTGAAAATATGGCTCAAAACCATTTCCAATAGGGAGGTGAGAGGACTCCGACAGAAAAACCCGCTACGAAGAACGGAATGTACGAAGTTAACACCTTAGACCGTGTCAGTGCAAAAGTGGATGCGCTTACTCAAAAGATAGAAAGTTTGATTGTAGCTCTAGCAGCCACCGTGGCTGCTGTGACACCAAATTGTGAACTGTACAGAAATCCTAGACATAGTAACGCCGAATGTCATTTGCTAGCTGGTATTCCTACCGACCAAGTGAATTACGCCCAAGGAACCCCGTACTCGAACATATACAATCCTGGTTGGAGGAATCACCCGAATTTCTCATATAAGAACAACAATGCTTTATTTGCCTCAAATCAAGCACCAACAGTACCTCCAGCATATCAGAAGGGAGCAACCGCGGCCCCTCAAGCACCAAGAAAGTCAAACGTTGAGGTTTTACTAGAAAATTTCATCGCAACACAAACCCAACAAAACAAAGAGTTTGCCAACCAAAATGTGCACACAAGTGAATTGTTAAAGCAGATAGAAACTAAGCTTGACGATATGGCTACCTATAACAAAATGTTAGAAACCCAAATCTCTCAGGTGGCCCAACAACAAGCAACAGTAGCAGCCCTTGCAAGAACATTTCCTGGACAACCACAACCAAACCCGAAAGGACATGTTAATGCTATTACATTGCGAAGCGGAACTGAATTAGATAGACTAGTGGATCCAAGGCTTCAAAACTCTACCATGTATCAGAATCCTGGTAAAGGAACCGAAAAAGTAACGGAACCAAAAAATGATAAAAGCGACAAAAGTGAAGAGGCCGAAGAGAAAGAAACACCTTATGTGCCTCCACCACCATATAAACCACCAATACCTTATCCGCAAAGGCTTGCTAAGCGTAAAAATGAAGGACAATTCAAAAAGTTTATGGAGCTTCTAAAACAACTCAATATTACCATACCTTTCATAGAAGCTATAACACAAACGCCTTCGTATGCTAAATTCCTTAAAGAAATCCTGTCTAATAAGAAGAAACTTGAGGATAATGAAACCATTATGCTTATTGCCGAATGTAGCGCTATCATCCAAAAATAACATGCCTCCTAAATTGAAAGACCCAGGCAGTTTCTCGATACCTTGTGTAATCAGAAAGTACGTCATAGACAATGCTCTATGTGATCTAGGAGCCAGTGTGAGTCTAATGCCCTTATCCACCTGTAAAAAGCTCGAATTAGGAGAGTTGAGACCAACAAAAATGTCTTTACAACTAGCAGACTGTTCTGTTAAATTTCCTATAGGTATACTAGACAACGTGCCCATTCGTATAGGACAATTCTACATTCCTACTGATTTTGTGGTAATGGATATCAAGGAGGATTCCAACATTCCTATTATTCTGGGAAGACCCTTTTTAGCGACAGCCGGAGCGATCATTGATGTCAAGAAAGGAAAGCTAACTTTTGAAGTTGGTGAAGAAAAGGTCGAATTTATTCTGGCCCAATTTTTGAAAGCCCCCGCTATAGTTAATTCATGTTGTTTTCTTGACGTCATCGACGAACGCGTAAGAGAAGTGGAGATGGAATCATTAAAGTGTACAGAAATACTAAAGATTCTAGCACCTCCTATAATCGAAGATGATAATTGGCGTGAGCCATACGTAGATGACAGTCTGAGGGAATGTTTAGCACTAACACCAGATCCAATACCATGCCCAAAGAAACCTTATGTAGAACTTAAGACACTACCCAAAAACCTAAGATATGAGTTCCTATAGACTGGACTGGAACAACCAGTGATAGTTAACGCCGACTTGTGACAGATAGAAACCGAAAAGCTTCTGCATGTTCTGAGAAAGTATCATAAAGCGCTGGGGTATAACATTTCGGACCTTAAAGGAATAAGTCTTTCCATATGCATGCATTGCATTATGCTCGAAGAAGATGGTAAGACATCTAGAGAGCCTCAAATAAGGATAAATCCTATCGTAAGCGATGTAGTTAAAAAAGAGGTACAAAAGCTATTAGAAACAGGAATCATATACTCAATATCTGACAGTAACTGCGTAAGTCCTGTGCATGTTGTGCCAAAGAAGGGAGGTGTTACGGTTGTTAGCAACAAAAAAGGCGAATCCATTGCCAAAAGAACTCAAACTGGATGGAGAATGTGCATAGACTATAGAAAGCTGAACAAAGCCACTCGAAAAGATCATTTTCCTTTACCTTTTATAGATCAAATGCTTGAACGATTGGCCAAACATTCTTACTTATGCTATTTAGACGGATATTCAAGATTTTTCCAAATTCCTAATCATCCTGACGATCAAGAAAAGACTACATTTACCTGCCCTTATGGTACATTTGCCTACAGACGAATGTCGTTCGGACTGTGTAATGCTCCAGCAATCATTCAGAGATGCATGATGGCAATTTTTGCCGACTTTATAGACAATATAATGGAAGTATTAATGGATGACTTCTCTGTCTGTGGGGGAAGTTTTGAAGGACGTTTATCAAACCTAGAAATGGTACTTGAACGATGCGTTAAAGTAAATCTAGTGCTGAATTGGGAGAAATGTTATTTCATGGTCAAAGAAAGAATTGTGCTTGGACATGTAATATCTAACCGAGGAATTGAAGTGGATAAAGAAAAATAGAAATCATAGAAAACCTTCAACCTCCAAAAACAGTTAGAGAAATTCGTAGTTTTCTAGGACACGCCGGTTTCTACCGACGATTCATTAAGGATTTATTTAAGATAACTAAACCACTAACAGGCTTATTAATGAAAGATGCTGAATTTGAATTTGATGCGGACTAATTGAAAGCATTCGAACATTTAAAAAGGCTCTCATAACTTCACCTATTATGCAACCTCCCGATTAGAGTAGACCATTCGAAATAATGTGTGATGCTAGTGACTCATTGTTGGTGTTGTCCTAAGACAAAGGAAGGATAAAAAGCTTTATGCCATATACTATGCTAGTAGAACCTTGGACAGTGCATAGATGAACTATGCTACCACTGAAAAAGAATTCCTAGCTGTTGTGTTCTCCTTAGACAAATTTTGTTCTTACTTAGTGGGAGCGAAAATAGTCATCTATACCGATCACGCCGTAATTAGGTATTTGTTGAATAAAAAGGATGCAAAGCCGAGACTTTTAAGATGGATTTTGCTTCTGCAAGAGTTTGATCTGGAAATCAAAGATAAGAAAGGAACCGAGAATGTAGTAGCAGATCACCTTTCGAGAATTGAGGATAAAAAACCTGAGCAAGTCCCTATCAATGACGATTTTCCATACGATAGACTTGTAGCCCAGTTAGAAAACGAAAGCAAAATGAGTGAAAGCTCTACAATTTATCACGATGCAAAAACAGATGAAGTAGTGGAATCAATATGCTCAAAGACCACACTGCAATGGTACGCTGACTTTGTAAATTACCAGGCAGTTGGAGTACTTCCGCCAGATTTATCCTACCAACAAAAGAAAATATTCTTTCATGATCTTAAACACTATTATTAGGATGAGCCCCTACTTTTCAAGCGAGGCGCCAATGGAATTTTTCGTCGATGTATCCCAGAATCTGAAGTTGAAGATATCATATCTCATTGCCACTCTGCACCTTATGGGGGGCATGCAAGCATTTCAAAGACTTGCGTGAAGATTTTACAATCTGGCCTATTTTGGCCTAGCCTTTAGAAAGACGTCCACATCGCTGTCATAAATTGCGACCGATGCCAGCGCACGGGTAACATTTCTAGATGTGATGAGATGCTACTAAGAGGTATATTAGAAGTAGAAGTCTTTGATGTTTGGGGAATAGATTTAATGGGCCCTTTTCCGTCATCCTTTGGCAACAAATATATACTCGTTGCAGTCAATTATGTTTCAAAATGGATCGAGGCAATAGCTTCGCCTACCAACGATGCACAAGTAGTTATAAGACTCTTTAAGAATGTAATATTTCCGAGATTCGGAGTGCCAAGAGTTGTCATTAGTGATGGTGGATCCCATTTTATCTCGAATATTTTTGGGAAGCTACTACTCAAATATGGAGTGCGTCATCGAGTAACAGCACCATATCACCCTCAGACGAGGGACAACTGGAGGTTTCCAATAGAGAGATCAAACAAATATTAGAAAAAATAGTTGCAACCTCTAGGAAGGATTAGTCATCAAAACTTCACGAAGCTATGTGGGCATATAGAACAGCTTACAAAACTCCAATAGGGACCACCCTATTCAAGCTAGTTTATGGCAAATCATGTCATCTACCTGTCGAACTTGAGCATAAGGCTTATTGGGCCATTAAAACCCTGAATATGAACTATAAGGCGGCAAGAGAAAAGAGAATTCTTGATATACATGAACTAGAGGAACTTAGGTTAGACGCATATGAAAATGCCAGAATCTATAAGGAAAGAACCAAACAGTGGCATGACAGACTAATAGCTAGACAAGAGTTCAACCAAGGCGACATAGTTCTCCTTTTTAATTCTCGACTAAAGCTATTCCCTGGTAAACTTCGTTCCTGATGGTCTGGACCCTTCGAAGTTGTAAGAGTTCTCCAAAGTGGAGCAGTGGAGAATAAAGGGAAATCTGACGAAACCTTCATCGTTAATGGACAGAGACTAAAACACTACCATAACATAGAAAATAAAGATTTCTGCGTAAGTTATAAGTTGAAGGAGCTACCCGCTCTTTCGGAAGACTAGTTCGACCCTCATGTCGAGCTAAAGACATTAAACAAGTGATGCGTGAGAGGAAACCCACGATGCTTAGATTCCTAGAGTTTACCCCTTTTTCCTATTTGTTTAATCTTTATTATCTGTTTTTGTGTCTGTTTGTTGCTATATTATTATATTATTACTATTACTACTATTATTATTATTATCATAGCTTTTATTTTTGTTTTTGACACCTTCGCGGTACAATCCATTGATAGTGTACTCTTTGTCTATTTTCAGGCTAGCTTAGTTTATGATAGCTTTCACTGACTTAGAGTATGGATCACAATGCTGATGTGGAGATTATTTTTAGGGATGATGCTCAGAGACGCAGATTTGACATTCTGGTTCAGAGGGAATTGGCACTCCTATTTACCCTTATGGTCGTACCTTGACCACTTTAGGATTGAGGGACGGTGTGATGTACCTGCTCGACCGAATTGGTTGGGTGAATTTTGGTGTGAGGCACAAATATAGTTCTTATCGTATGCTGAATCTTGATTTTCTTAGCTCATTGTATTATGATTATAGCCGACGCCTTGCATTTGGCCGAGGCTTGGCTACATTCAGGCTGTTTAACACCAAACACCGTTTTACCCACCACGAGATGGCTAACCTGTTGAATTTTCCTAGTGGACCAGATGCCTATTTAGTGACACCTGATGATGCTTTTAGTGCCCTTGACCTTGACTATTTCTGGGGGACCATCACTGGTAACTACCATCCAGAACCTGACACTATGTTCTCTAGTAACATACATAACCCTGCTTGGAGGTACTTTCATAAGATTTTGGCTCACACCTTATTTTGTAAGGAATAAAATATCACCTCTGTTTCCAAAGATGAATTATTCATTATGTACTGTGCTTCACATGGAAGTCCTGTGAATGCTGCTTCCTTTATGTTGGCTAGCTTGAACCGCATTGCTCAAACGACCGATGGTCCTATCCTTGCTGGAGGATTAGTAACCATGATCGCTGAGGCAATAGGTTTTCGTTACCAACTTAACCGCATTCGTGTTTGTGGAGGCATCCGTCCGATGCACCTAAATTTCTGTTTTAACAGTGGTATTTTAGCTAACCTAGGGCCAGCCGAGTTCGATTTCCTTATTGACAACAAAGTGGTCCATAACTTTACCCTGCCTAACCACGAGAGGACAAACATGCATAATAAGGATAATTTGCTTTATGACCTTGAGGAAGAGAGTGAACCACCAACACCACCCCAGAGCCCACAGCCTTATGAGATACTTGATGCTAATGCCCCTGATGCCACTTCACACGTCTCTGGAGCTAGAGTTGATTATGCTGCTGCCATTGGTGCTCTACAATGCCAAGTGGACACCCTTAGGGATGAGATTACTTCTATTCGAGGGGACCTTATTGGATTCATGGACGTTGCTAATGAACAGTTTGACCATTTATTTCGGCAAGTCCATTCTTTCACTAGGCATTTTAGCAAGTGACATTGTGCTTTGTACCGATGGAGTTCATGTTGTTTTTATGATTTAGCTTATTTTGGTTTTTATTGTATTTCCAATCAGTTGTAATTTGCATTCTTTGTATTGTCGATTCTCGGCAAAGACATGATGTTATAGTTTTTAAATTAATGTTATTTCCCGTTTATGTTTCTTTTGTTATTTTGTGAGTTATAATGTTTATTTTATCTTATTTTGTTTCTCTGAAATCTTAATATCATTCTGCTATTGTACTGATGTTTATATATGTTTTTAATTATCAAAAATCCAAAAACTAATTGTTCCTCTGTTGCGAATTGAATTCTGCGCATTTCTGCTCAATGGCGTTCGCCATAGCATGATGGCGTTCGCCATCAGTCTATCAAAATTCAAATTTTTTAACGTTAAACACATGGCGTTTGCCATGTGCTTAATGGCGTTTGCCATGAAGACGGAAACTGCAGAACTGTCTGCACGTATTCTGTTGCAGAAAAATGCGCGAGTTCCAATTGCAACCTTTCCAACTTCCCTATACATCAGAAACCACCCACATAACTACCCATTAATTATCTCATTAACCCCTAACCACTCATATACCACTTTTTCACCTATTTAAACCATCTAAACTTCATTCTTCATCATCACCACCAACATTCTCAAACTCTTACTCTCCGTTTTTAATATCCAAACTCTCAAAACCTTTCCGAAAAAATTCACAATGCCTCCTAGAGCTGCTCGCGACATCGATTACTTGGGAATCGAATATCCCGAAGGTATCATTGGCGAGAGACAAAGGGTTGTTTTTCCCAAAATCTATAAGAGGCCTGTCGAAGCCACACGTTATGCTCACATAGATACTGTCTGTGTGCTAGGATTGTTCGACAACATCAACTGGATGCTGAATAATGTTGGTTTGTATTAATTTTTCACTTCTCTGAGCCATACTTTTACTAGACTAACCTATGAGTTCTTGAGTTCATTTCAATACTTGCATGACCTGACCCGTACCACTGGCACTGCGAATTTAGGATGTTTAATGTAACTTACTCACTGCCGGTAGAGAGAATAGGAGAGATTTTTCAGTTTCCTAGTGGGGAAGAATATGCTTGTTTGGCACCGCTCGAAAGCGAGTGGGAAGCCAGTGGCTTAGGCTTCTGGCGTCAAATTATTGGCAAGACCGTTACCTTATAGGAAGGTTTAAAGGCCACTTCCATTCATAACCGCGCGATTAGGTATTTCCATCGCTTTATTGCAAGCACTATATTTGGGAGAGAAAACACGGGGAATGTGAATTCTAAAGATTTATTCTTCATTCACTGTGCACTATCGAAAACAAAGGTCAATCCCACACCTTTCTTGTTGGATCGCCTTTCTTCTATTGCTAGTCGGTCTGGTGGTCACATTTGTGTAGGAGGCGTGATTACCTCCACTGCTATGGCTTTAGGACTAGAACCACAGTTGGCTGCCCTCGAAGGCTTAGCCGCCCCTTATGCTGACTTAGATTACTGTCGCAGTATGCGGCTTATAAAAATGTGTCGAGTGGCAAATACAGGCTCATGATTAGAAATAGGGAGGCGAAGAGTATAGATTTACCATGTGTAGAGCGCATTAATGTGCGCGTTAGCACAAATTGGCTATTTAACACGGAGTCCCCGAACTTAGGTGACGAAGTTGTGAATAGGGATTTTGCTGAGACCTTTGGATTTGCACACCAGTCTGGCCCCCGTGCCAATGCTGACATTCCAGGTCCGAGTCACAGGGCGCACATAGCACACACCGTACCCACTATTTCTGATCAATTTTCAGGTACCTACCAGCCTCGGGAGGAGTACGACTATGTTGCTATCCGATCCAGTTTGGATGATATTTTGTCCAGATTGCGATATCAAAATGACAGAGAGGCGGAGCATGACTTGCTGCTCCAGAACTTACAGCGTCAGCAGGAGGATATCAAAGTTGTTGTAGATCTTGCCAACCAACAGGAGGTTGATTTTGCAGAGCGTATTGAGCATGACATGGCAGATCTGACTGACCATATGGAGAGCATGAGGATGCAGGTTACCTCTTTGAGGGAGTATGTTCAGCATGTTCCTAACCCGTTAGCTGCCAGAGGGATTGGACAACATCGTGGCCGAGGCCATCCTCATTGATCATTCCAAGTTTTTCCACTCCTTTTTCACCTTGTACGAAAACATTCGGGACAATTTTTAGTTCAAGTGTGGGGGAGGAGTTTTACTTCCTTTGTTTTTCATTATTTTCATGTTATTTCTATGCTTTTTAGTTAGTTTCTTTTATGTTGAGTCGTGTATGCGTAATCGAGTCTTATTGTACTTTACCTTTTCCTTTCGTTAGAAAAATTCCCCTAAGATTGATAACAAGCAGCCCCCCCCCCCCCCCCCCATGGAAAAAAAATTTCATCCGAATCTATTGCATGATATATTTTCACCTTTAGGCTTTGTTACTTAAACTTGGGAAAGAATTGACATTGTCGGTACCGTTTTAGCATCCTAGACTCCCTATGTATGCGGTACCGATCTAAATAACCATTATGCCGAGACCTTGATTTCTGAGTTTCTATAGTAGTCTCTTGAGTAGTTTATGTTAGCGGTCATCACCATTCCAGAAACACATGCTAAGTAATGAACTGATGCAAATATGTGGTGATCTCAAAAAAAAATTTGATAATAATTTCATTTGAGCTTTATTGTAGAAAGCGAATGAAAGGATTTTATTCCTTCTAAGTTAGGTGGCCCTCACTTGGCCATTTAGCCCAACGGATCGGATTCTGGAAATTCGAAAAGAAAAGAAAAGAAAGAAAAAAAAGAAGGAAAAGAAGTAATGCAAAAAGTTGAAAAATCGAGATCATAAACACTAACAAGTTCACTTACCATGCAAGTGTAGGGATAACAGGCTTAATGTGATCGCGCGAGAATGAAAGAAAGAGGGAAAAGAGATAAGGAATATAGGTCGAGTTATAATGGCATGTTTTGGATTAGTATTGCATAGGGGGGAGTCTTGGTCGGCAAGTGCGGATGAGTGACATCACGGTATCCTCATTTGTCAAAATCTAGTACCTATCTTCTAACAATAGCCTATTAGTTATGCTTGGTTTTATTGTCGTGTCGTGCTTTGATTTCGGATGCTGCACTTACTGTTTTAATTATGTCGGGAGTTTGCTTGAGGACAAGCAAAAGTCTTTGATAACGAGAAATCGTATCATATTTTATGGCTCATTACGCATTTGCTTCGTTCATTTTATTCGAGTTTTATCAGCATTTAATCGTGTTTTATGTGTTTTGCAGTTGATAGCTTCGTCTGTGGAGAAATCGGGCACAAGATCGGAAAATAGCAAAGAAAGAAGAAAATTCAGCAAAGAAGTGCAGAATTCTGGTTCCTACTGATATGGAGTTTGCCATCCCTAGATGGCGTTCACCATGAGAAGCATGCCACGTCAATTAAAAAGGCTAGGACCATGGCGAACGCCATGGCCTGGTGGCGAACGCCATGGCTGCGCAGTTACAGAAATTCAAAACTGCAACTGTCATGGGCAGTTTTGATGGGCCATTTTCCCTCACTCCTCTTTGCACATTTTGGCAGTTGCCCTTGGGATTTTTCTCTATATATAGGACCTTCCACTTGTGTATTTGCTATCCTATTTTAGACGCAGAAGCTCTATCGAATTCCGCTTAGGCATAAATTTACTTTCAAAGCGACAATTACTTACATCGAGAAATTGTGGCAGATTTCTTTGTATTGTTTTGCTGTTGTAATCGTGATTTCGAACAAGGCTCCGACACTTTTGTTTCAATTTAATTCAGTATTATCTTTACAGGTTTTTATTACTTTCATTTTGCAATTTACTTTCTATTTTGATTGTGTTATGTGTTTCACCATGATAATGTATGTTATAAACGTCGAAATGTTTTGCTAAATTCTGTTTGAGTTCGGTGTGTGAGGACCGTCGTTACCGACGGGACTCTGTAGAAAATATAGGCGAAAAATTTATGTGATTGCATGCTGGTTTTGGTTTTAGTTTCTATTCTTCATGTCTTATTATCCCGACACGAAAGTGAGGGATAAACTAAGTTCGGACCAATAGCGCGAGAGTGTGAGGAAAGAACGGATAGTAGGAACTAGGCATCGATCCTAAAAACAGCGAGAGCGCTTTAGGCATCGCTTAGGATCTCACTAACTTCCAAAATACACTTTTCAATTAAAACGGGCGAGTGAGAGAAAAATCCTGTGGTTGTTAAGCATGGCTTATGTCAATAGCGCGAGAGTGTGAGGTAGAGTCTTTAAGTTAGTATTTCCTATGTAACGAAGTGCAGTCGTAATTAGCGCCCGACTTCTACAAGTCCTTTAGGAACGTGGAATCCATATTCCGGACTCGATTTTAGTATTATTTCCTAAAACCTCTAGAATTAGTAATTTTTACCTTTTGGTCCAAATTTCGTAAACTCTTAGCCTTAGCTTTACACTGCAACTTAGATTGCATTAGTTTGATTATCCTTTCCCTGTGGGTTCGACAACCTTAATTAAAAATATGCAAACAGCTGTATACTTGCAGTCTAAGCTCGACGGTCACGTTAGTGTCCTCGACGCGTATCATCAACAATCCCCAAGGACCCAATGAAGATTGGGTACCTAGCACCAGCTGTTAATCATGCAGGAAAAATGTCTTTACTCTATGGAGAGAGTATGGGATCTTGTTTGTAGAGCATCAAGGAACAACACGGTAACATGTCTGTATTGTTTTGATCTATGTGACTAACAATACGGATTATGCTACCAATTGGGTTAACTCTTTATTTTTTAAGTGGTAAAAGTATGTGAATGATTACAAATAAGTTATCCTAGAAGTGTCGGGAAGGTATTATGTTTAATTGTGTAGGATATCTTTACCTAAACTTGCTCAAGAACATCAAACTAGGAGTGATCAACCTAAATTGATGAAACATGAGAAGAAGCAAGATTAACATCATAATTGAGCAAGATGAAAAGTCCAGCTACAGCGGAAAATCATCTCTCAAGTTGAAATAATATTCAAAAATCATCAAGTGTACTTGTTGGATACATTACTAATCTCACCTTCATATACTTGTGCAAGAAGGAAAGTGGTAAGAATGTTTTGGTCTTATTTATATTTCGTGGTACATGTTGCATTCACTCCAATTTTCGTTCGAAAGTTCTTCGTGGAATGCAAATGTATCCTCCGTCTAGTGTATGGTGAGGTAATATCGTTTCAACCCCATTTCTTATTATGTGCGTGTTTCTTTTACCTGTTTATTTCGTAAGGATATGTGATGAACTATGTGTGATGCTTGTGATATGTGTCTACTTCCAAAAATATCTATTAGGACTGTTGTATGTTACATTTTACATGTTTATAGTAACCATACATAAATTTCATTATGATTCATTTGTATCTTGGACCAAGTCATGCTTGCATGATTATATGTTACATGATTAAAGCAAACAAATCATCAAACCTTATCATATGTTGGGTCTTCAATCAATATAGTATGCATGAGTATAATTTGAGTCATTGCCAGTGTCTAGAAGTTCATTTGATTCAAATTCTTCAAATAAGAAGTCTATAGGTCTACACATAATCGAATAGGTCGACCTGTGTCATGTGAATTTAAGACCTAGCCTCGTATTTGTCAGCCTATGCAAATTAAAATTGCGTATTTTTCAAAGAATAACAGTATAGGTCGGCACATGCTATCGTATAGGCTGACCTATGACAATGAGTGGATGAATTATGGTTCACTTGACCAAAAATGTTCACATTCCTACATTCATGGTTGGTTCATAAATATGAGTCCTTTGCTATTCAAATTCCAGTCAACCAATATAACTCATATTTATGTTCTTAATTCATCACTAATGTTATTCATTTCATGACATTAAATCATACAACTCTCCACATTCTTGTAACAATGAACATTCTGAATTCCTTTCTCTCTCTCTCTCTCTCTCTCTCTCTCTCTCTCTCTCTCTCTCTCTCTCATTTTGTTATATATTTGCATCAGTTTCCATATTGTTTCAAACATCTCAATTCTATAAAAAAATCATATCAATCCAAATGGCTCCCAAAACTGCGAGAAGCAAGGGTGAAAAGGCTAACACATCGTCATCATCAGCCATTCCAGACATGGTACTATCTCTTGTTTCTGACAACTGTGTTACAGAATTTGAAGAGAATTTTCTTCATCGCCTTATCATGAAACAACTTTTATGGAAGGCTTCTGTTGTTGGAAGTTTGGAAATTCCTATTGTGGCTCGACTCGTAGAACACTAGCAAATCAATTACTTTCTGTAGTTGTCACAAGATCATAACTAGGATTTGGTTCGTGTATTCTATTTCGCATTGCATTAGCATAATGGATCCTCTTTCAAATCCACTATTGGAAATAAGAATTATGAAGTTAATGTTGATGTTTGGAAGAAACTGTTTGACATTACTGTAAATGATCTTGATCTAGAGGATGAAGCTGATCCTTTGGTAACAGACACTCATTCTCATAAGGATTTTCAGTGGAACGTTCATCTCAACAAAATGCTCAAAGCCCCAAGGCCAAAGGACTGTAATGAGGCTGTAGCAGTTAGTCAATTCAAAATGACTCCGAGAATTATTATGTGGCTTGTTTCTCATATTCTGCGTCCCAAGAAAGGCGGATACTCTCGAGTGGACAGTGCGAGATTCATCTCGTGTACATTCTGATGCACAAAATTCGCACTAGTTGACCACACTACTTCATCTCCAGAATGTTCACCATCAAGGATGGATACAAGGGGACATCCTTCTATTATCCATCTATGATCTCAAAAATTATGAGTTTCTTTGACATTGGTGTGCCAAATCTACCACTCATCTCACCTGGTCTGATTCAAGAGTTCTCTTAACGAATTCTAACTAATATGGGATACTTTTGGGATGAATAGTATCAAACATACTATCTGAGGTTGGGAAAGTATGGTCAGAAGATATACAACTTTGATGATCCTACCGCATTTGCTGACCCCTCTACTGAGCAACATGTTGAAGATGATGCGCCTATGAATGATGTGGAAAAAAATGTTACTGTGCAGGAAGAAAGCAATGTTGCTGGACACAATTCGTCCACCACCTCGCTTCTTCAAAATCTGCTGCAAAAACAAAATGCTCAAATGGCGCTGCTCAAAAGTATGCAGGAGCATATGAAAACTCAAGATGCAAACTTTGAGGTATTTTCCTCATTTGTCTTAGAAAATCTAGTCACCTTGAAGGAGTAGATGGATGTGAATATCGCCTCTACCATCGCAAGGGTCAATCACATGATTGCTTCCCAAAATGAAGATCACCATCACTACACACAATTCAATCAAGAAATATGTGATTTCTTGGACCATCAATTTGGACATGATGGTCAAGGCTGGTTTCGTGGAGCTAGACTTGAAGTTCGTGGATGAGAGTGATGATGAGTGTGTTTATGTGTGTCCTCTTAGTGTGCCTTAAAAATTTTATGCATTTAGTGTGTCTTTGTTTGGTTGTTTCATGTCTTTGCATTTGATTTGATGTTTATCGCTTTGAATTATGTAATGTTTCAATGCTTGTACTTTAATTAATCAAAATTAATATGAGTATTATGTTTTTGTTTATTAAGCATGTGTTCTTTACCTTGTGTGAGCGGACAACCTTTTCATTTCAATTGCCTATGTATAGTATTTGTAATATGTGACCTATACATCTACATGATACTTCTAACAGATTAATTGTTTTCTTTCTTTTTGATGTTGTCAAAGGGTGAGAAGATGAGATAATGAAGAGGATTATGCACGATATATGCATACACTTAGGGGGAGCTATCAGAGACCTATCAAGAACAATGCATAAAGTCAGGGGGAGTTGTTTCGTGTATCAAGAGAAACGCAGCAGGCTACAACTACATCATATACATTTGCCATCATAAAAAATGGGGAGTATGTGAGTTCTAAGTATTGCAAACTACAAATTCAACTGGGTTTTCAATGATGTCAAACAAGGAATAAGGTAGAATATCGTAGTTCTTTTGTATATTGGATGGTGCCAACCTACGTTTAGATGCTCATTTGTCCCCTTAGCTTTAGGGTGCATAAAAAGAGTCTTTGAACAAGTTTGATAGATCTTAGGCATGTCATACACATCAAAAATCAAGTTTGTGTGTCAAAACAACAGCATAGGCCGACCTATACGTGATCAAGACGACCTATGGAAGCCTCAGCTTCAGCATAGGCCGACACATCCATGTTTCAGGCTGGCTCCTACGCTCAAAAAACGAAGCCTGTAGATTCTGTCCATAGGTTACATTTCAGGTCGCCTCACAGGATGACCTGAACTCCTTCATAAGCCGACCTATGACCTTCATAGGCCGACCTATGCAAGTTAAAACTTGAAAAATTCTTTTTGCATCTTATTTTTCTTTCATCCTTTTGCCCATTTTCCTCATATACATATATATACTCATACATGCATCTTCTTCTAGGCAATGTTTCCTAGTGAATAAAACCTAAACGAAACCAGATTAAAAAGTTTCCTATCATCTTCATCCCTTCTTCTATGCATACACACAATTGAACTACACAATCATTTTTCGATTGGGTGACCATCTAGATTAGGGTTGATAAGATCCAATTAGGTCTGGTGTAACCGAGAATATTGGGTTGGGGCCTTTGTGTGTTTCAAATAAGAAAACCAAGGCAGGGTTTTCCTTCAAGATCAGGTTGATTTGAAGGTTTTTGACGAGATCACGTCAACATAGATTCCACCGAGTGAAAGTCTTGGTACAAGGTAGTTTCCTTGCAAGGGAGTAGCGCGAGACGGTGAATTGTGTTCGAGAATCTCGGGTTTTAACAAGTTGTGTGCTCGGTATAATCAGAGGATTGTTGTTGTATTGTTGGTCACTTGATCAAACATTGATCAAGGGTTTGAAGGTGGAAGAATCAACACAAAACAATAGGGTTTTTAGGGTTTGCATGAAGAATCAACACAAAATAATATGGTTTTTGGGGTTTGCATTCTTCATCTCTTGTATAAACATTTTTGCAAAGAAAAGGTTAATAGAACTATCTCAATTCGATTTTGAATTGAGGGCAGACGTACCCATAGCGAAGCCGATTGGGGAACTGCCTAAACAAATCTTGGTCTCTCTCTCTTTTATCTTTTTATTGCTTTTATTGTTGATTTTACAATCTATCAAGTTCATCGTTGTTTGATCAATTCGATTGGAAATTATTTTCTACTATCTTTTAAAAGTGTTGTTGTTGATATAATTAGAGACACTTTTATTGTGATTGGCTTTTAACATCAACAAAACGAATTTTATTTCCAATCGCTATCGATTGCACACCAAGTGTTTGATAAATTATTTGTGTGTATTTTGATTGTGTTTTGGTTCATTGGATAGATCGAAGCCTATCGTCTAACATGTTATACTACCATCATCAAGGTTGAAATTTATTGCCATTGATTTTATACATCGTTGTCATCATCAAAAATTCAGATAGATCTTCAACAGTATTTTTAACCTTATACATGCAAGCACATATATCCACATTTTCTCCCAATTATGATGATAACAACACTTATCTCAGGGAAGTCGTAAAAGAGATAGCATATATTTGTTTGGAGTTATTAAACTACCCCTCATTTAAGTTGAGAGTATACTCTACTCCCCTTGAGAGTATATTTCTCCCCCTTTGTCGAAATCAAAAAGGTGGAAAAACTATGTTTTTGAGAAGTAAAAAATATATAAGCACATAGATCCCATGTAAAAGGAACAAGTTACCTTATAGATATAGACAAGATTAGTATAGTATGAGGCATATAGAATAGGATATAAGATCTTATTTCTCCCTATTGATGTTAGCATCCAACTTTGAATTTATCTGATGTTTATACATTGGATAACTTCTTCCCTTTTATTATTTCTCGAACAGAACTCAAAATTCTTTGAAGCTTTTTAAACCGAGAGGAAATTATAGATTCTACCTTTTTCTTTCTTAGATTACTTTTTCTTAGTAAATATTTTGGACAATCACTTTTTATCCTCCTTAGCCCATAGATTAATATTGGACTCTAGGCATACTGTATTTTGCACCCCTTTTCTCCAGCAGAACTTGAAACTCAATCATAGGTTATTTAATTGACTAAGAAGTTAAAAAATTATTTACTAGAGAATCAATAAAATTTTTGTGATTTTTCAATTTCTATTAAGTTTAATACCTTAAAATATCAGGGTAACTTGAGAGAATTTTCCTTTCGAGGAAAGTACAAACCATTGTCAATTTTCCTTCTTTACGAATCATTTGCTATGAGAGTTGGTCCAGTTATATGACTGATAAATCCATTACAAATTTATCATCTTAACCTTTTAATAGGTTCCGTGATTGCAGGTGTTGACGGATACCAACAACATCAAGAGCATCAGGATAGTCAAGTTCCATCAGGTAACCACTTCTTCTTTGTTCTGGTACACCAAAGATATTTCAGGATGCTCTCATAACTTTCGGTTTTAATCTTGCTAGGGGAATGTTGATATGCAATTCCCATTAAAAATGTTTCAATTCACATTCTAAATGAGATGGTCTTTAATGGTCCTCCATTCTTTAGAAATTGATTCTCTTAAGTTGTCTTGTTATTATTAGGCAAATAGATTTCTTCTCTTTTAAGAGTGGAACAATATAACATATTTATTTCTTCACTTGAAGAGCAACTATCGGTATCTTCATCTGCATCACAGTTTTAATTTTATACCTTTGGGACCCAAGTATTTTTTGGTCCTTTGGTAATCTAAGCTACTTTCTTAGTTTTACAATACTCGAGTCACTTAGACATAGAGACGAACATGACCTGACGAGCTTTCACACGTTGTTTGAGGCTTCAATATTTTTTGCTAGATTGCTTCTGATCATATAAGAACTTTGATCTTAAGTCTCCTTTTATTGATGAGGCATGATATGTTTCTTTGGTTAGATCCCTATTGTCAAGGTTGAAAGTTATTGCCACCGACTTTGATCATCGTTACCATCATCAAAACTTTAGATGGATCTTCAATAGGATTTTCAACTTTATACGTGCAAGCACATATATCCACAACCTTTCCATCTTAACCTCAGCAATTCCTTCATGGGTAATTTGGAGGATGTCACACATTTCTTTAGCAGTCTTGCAATGTGAAACTCGCAACAATTAATCAAGGTCAAAAGCGGTGGTGATGATAGCTTTTACCTTCAAACTGTGATGCACATTTTCTTTATTATCTTTGGTCTAGTCCTTTTCAGGTTCGTACACTGCAACACCGTTGACATAGTGTGTAGGAACAAATGGACATTATTACACAACATTCCAAATACCATGATTTATCCCTTCTATTAAAACTTCATTTTCTTTTTCCATAAATATCATTATATGATGGAGATTTGTTTATTGAATAACTTGAAGTCATTGTTCCTCCTAGGATGATTAGTCTTTGACATGAGTTAAGCTCTGATGCTACTTGTTGGACAAGTGACTTCAAGCACAAGATGGGGGATGAATTATGGCATTCAAAATTTGTGATTAATTTAAAAATGTATTACTTAAAAATTAAATTGTGTTTAGTATCCACAAAAATCGGAGATAAATGCAGCATAGAGAAAATAAGATGATAAATTAAATAATATAATTAAAAAAAGATAGAGTTAGAAAGATGACACAAGAAAATTATCTAGGTTTGGGTGAATGTTGGGCTAGTCTTGTCCCTAAGAGATCATCTTGAGATTTTACTATAAAATTGAGATTTAATAGGTTATGTCCAAGAACCTTTGATACCAGTGAATCTAGATATTTTACACTGACTTATCCCCCAACCAAAAGAGAGCTTTTCACTTGATGAACTCACGATCCGAGTAGAGATATTACAGTATAGTCTCATTAACCATACTGAGCTTTTACAATTTGAGTTCTATATCCAAATAGAGATTTTCAAATTGTTTATCTTAAGAATCAAACTTAATTCTTTAAGAGTATCACACTCTTGAAAATAACAACAATGGTACGACTCTAGTACAACTCTTTCCTCATAAGCAATTTTCACTCACATGGTACTAAGGCAACTTTGGTGAAAATAAAATACTTAGAGAAAGAGAGGGAGAGTGTGTGTGTGTGTGTGTGTGTGTGTGTGTGTGTGTGTGTGTGTGAGTGTATGTGTGTGTGTGTGTGTGTGTGTGTGTGTGTGTGTGTGTGTGTGTGTGTGTGTGTATGTGTGTGTGTGTGTGTGTGTGTGTGTGAGAGGGAGATTAATAAGAATTAGAGAAATCCTAAATTCTAGTGTGTAATGAAGTGAGAAGGCGTCTCCTTGATATAGGGAAAAGTTTGGTTCAAAAAGGAAACAATTCATTGGCTAATTAACTCGCCTAATCGATTAGATACTTCAAATAATTAATTATTATGACCCAAAATGGAAGATTTTGATATATAGTCGTAACCAATCATTAAGATTATATCACAGTCAATTATAGACTCAATTTGGCATTATCTAATCAATTTGGTCCAGGATCTAACCGATTAAATAGTTGAAAAAATTGTCGTGATCAAGCATATAGTCCCCTAATCAACTGGATAGGCCTTGAAAACATTTTTAGGGGATTTGTTAAATAAAGATATGCCTTAAAAGTATTTTAGGTGTGTGTGAGTTATCTTATTATCTTAGGAATTAATCTCCTTCTTTAACAAGACTCTAGTCACTCAGACATACACGACCAGCCGAGTTTCACACTTTCTCTCTTTCACAACTATTAAGCTTTCAAATTCCTATTCCAGATATGTTGATCATATAAGCACTTCACTGGAACCGTGAATCTTCTACTCTATGATACTTGAAAAATCTTCAAGTTAATCACTATTGTCATCAAAACACCAAGAAAGTCACGAACACTAGGATCATGAACTTCATATATTTAATCACATAGATCCATAACCACTTCCTCAAGACCAAACCTCTATAAATATTTTGGATTCGTTCTCTCATCCCTTATATTTTTTATTTTTCTCTTAATTTCTTTACCTTGAATTTCTGCAACATATTTATTTAAACATTTTTGATAAAATGTTTTCAATTTCTGATTTAGAAAATGATTTTTTTTAAATCAACGATTTTTCAGACCTCCACAATTCACCCGTCCTCTTTTGTATAGAGTCACATATACAACATATACTTAGTCATTAACAAGGGATGCATGATAATATTTTAATGATTATAAAGCACTTTTAAGTTTTAAAAGGAATTTTTTAAAAGCTTTTGGAGTATCATCATGCATTTCATGAAAAGTCTTAGACAAGTCATTACACAAAGGTATAGAATAGGTGTCATAATCACTTACTTCAACATCTTTTTTCTTGTGTCGTGCCATCAAACAAATATTAGCTACTTCTTCATTTGAGCTTGTGTTGGAAGATGATGAGTCTTCATCTTCTTACCAAGAAATGTATGCCCTACGTTCTTTGCCTTTGAACTTGGACTTATAGAAGTTTTTCTTGATTTTATGTTTTGACAAGCTTGGAGAATCATTTTTGTAATGACCAGGTTTGTTACATTCAAAGCATGTTGCTTGCTTTTCTTCCTTCTTTGGTTCTACTCATTTCATTGAAGGACTAGATCTTCTAAGCTTCACCAAGTTTTTATCTAAATGTTGTTAACCATTTCTCTTTATAAACTTAATGTAACATTTAACAAACAAACTCATCTCTTCATTCTTTGAAGACACTTCATCAAAAATATATTCATTATCCTTAACTTTGACCTTGGAAAAGGAGACATTCATGGATATACTTCGCTTTTCTTTCTTTTTCATATTTCCTTCATTACTTCGAGCCTTTTCAACTTGAGTTCATCTTCGGTAAATATAGTAGATATGTCAAGAGTTTTAAGTTCATTGGACTCTTTTATAGTAGTCACTTTCGATTGTCATTTCCCTGCACATAGATTTTAACACGTTGTTAGCACAAACCTGGTTAAATATACTATTTCCTTAATTTTCTAACTTTTTTATTATGTGAACAAAGTGTTTCTGCATTGAAGCTACTATTTAATCATGTTCCATATGGAATAACTCATATTCTTTTGTTAATGTGTTGGTTTTAGCTTGTTTGACTCATTCACTACCCTCATTTAAGACTTGAAGAGTGTCCCACATTGTCTAATCCATTTTACAATGTGATGTCGAGAAATACACATTAGTGCTCAAGGTGGAAATTAGTACATTTCTAGCTTTCAAATCATAAAAGGCTTGTTTAGAGTCTTCATTTTTCCATTCTTTGAGGGTTTATTAATTTCAATATCATCGACGATACTTTTAGAGACAAAAGGAACATCTTTGATAGCTACCCAAAGCATTTTATTTACTAGCATTAAGTGAAAAAACATGCATTATTTCTAATATGTGTAGTTTTCTCCCTTGAATATGGGTGCTCTATTATAAGCCACTTTCAGATCGTCCTTTTCCATATTCACATTTTTCTTATTTATGAGACGTGATCAAAAGACCAGCTCTGACACCAAATATTAGATTGAATTTGAGAGTAGAATGGTATTGAAAGGGGGTTGAATATACATTCTCAAATAAAAAAATGTTTCAAATTTTTTTCCAAAATCAGAATTTAAAAAATTTGTGGGAGCGAAAGTTTTGAAAAGATTTGTTGTAGACTGATTGCACGATTTACTCAATGAACTGAAAATAGAATGAAAAATAGACTGATGAAATTACTAACAAACAATTTTCTAATTAATCAAAGTCAATTTGCAGAGATATGTTTGAATAGAATTTTATTAATTGAATTAAAAATCTAATATTACAGTTTTGTACAGATATAATAACCAAAGAGAATGTTTATCAAACAAAATTTAACATAGAAAAAACTATGAATGATAAACTTAACAACATACAACTCTAGATAGAGATAAAGCCTTAAAATCAAACAATAGAAACCGATAATGTGAAGAAGATATGTTCATCCTTCTTAGCTTGGTTTTGATGAAGACAAAAGTTAGAAGAAAAATATGGAAGCAATGTATCAAGTTTGCATAGAGTTTTGAATTTCAATGGAATTAGATCATATATCAAGATACAATGTGCAAATTAGTTTTTATAAGGATTGTGTGCTCAAGAATTAATCATAAACTTTTAAACATGCATAAATTCCAATACTGCATTTTAACTTAGAAAAATTGCATGTTTTGCAAGAAGTAATAGATTGACCAGATACAACAATTGATTGTCATAAATCTTTTCCAAGCAAATTTTTAAGAATTTCACTTGAACAGTCAATTGTCATCCTTAAAAAATCGATTTTTGGTTCCAAATTTGAACTAAAGCAATCGATTGACCATCCCAAGCAATCGACTGTCATAGTGAAAATTTGGCATTTTTGAACGTTGGAACATAAGCAGTCGATTGTCATGCCTACACAATCGATTATCATATGCAAATCTTTGAAAAAAAATCTGAATCAGTGCTAAACCTTTTCATGGCACATATTCATAGCACCCTTTCTAAAACATTGCAAGTTTTATTCTTAATTTTTTAAACTTTGTCATTGCTTACAAGAGGTTTCTTATGTCATATAAATAGCAAAAAATTTTAGTGTTCAAATTACCTTTTTCACGAACAATTTTCATATGTTTCAAGTGTCAGTAAAATATTAACAAAAAAACTTTTTCTTGCATAATTTTCATTTATATGTGAAAAAGTTTAGTGAAAACACTTGAACACTTAAATGTTTATATCATCTTGATTTTTTCATTGAATGAGAAGAATGAATTGTCAATATATCAGAAAAGCAGCAAAGCTCTAAATTTTATCAAGCCTTCTGCAAAGTCCGTTTGTACTAAATTCTATTTATTTGTTGTATTTTACACCAAGTGTGTGGTGATAAAACGTTTTTTTTAAAGATTTTGAGATCATTCAAAAAAAACTTTTTCAAAGATGAATGATTTTCGCAAAATCTAAATTATTGTGAATCTACTTCTTGATAGAGAAATTTTTCAATATGGGCTAGAGATAAGACACAAAATAGGTGTGCAACTAGCAAGTTGATTCGAGTCAGATTCCAAAATTATGATTTAAATAAAATGAAAGAGTGACTTGAATTAAGATGATAAAATCAAGATTTGCATATTTGATTCGAGTCATGAATTTCATTTGTGATTTGAGTCAAGCATAATTGTGACTCAAGTCACAATTGCAGATCCGAATTCCAAAAGAATGCATGTATTCATGGTTCGAGTCAAACATGACTATGACTCGAGTCAAAGTAACTTTGATTCGAGTCAGACAAGACCTTTATTTGAATCAAGTCATTTAGCACCAAATTTCAAATTTCTTATTTACTCATGACTATAGTAAAAAAAAAGTATGACTCGCATCAAACTTTTAAAAAAAATTGTTTCAAGTCTTTTAACTTGTGATTCAAGTCTTACATAGTTGACTTTTAATCAATTTGCTAAATTTTTTATAAAAAAATATTGAATGGTTTCAACCTAATTGAGAATTATGGATAGCTTTGAGGTACATCAACTAAGATGCAGATATATAAAATTACACCCGATTTTTCTACATTTAACACCCGTTATTAGAGGGTGTGAATTCAACGGGTGAGAAATGTCTGACACATTTACACCCGTTTTTAAACGGGTGTAAATTTGATGTTATATTCACTCTTTTTTTAGAAATCGGGTGTAAATTTTTACATATATACATTTATAGATGGTATATTACCCCTTTTTTTGTTAAAAATGGATGTATATACGTTCCACTTTACACCCTATTTAAAGAAAACGGGTGTAAATTTGATGTTAAATTACACACTTTTTTATAGATATCGGGTGTAAATTGTTACATATATACATTTATAGATGGTATATTACACCCTTTTTTTGTTTAAAACAGATATATATATATATTCAACTTTACACCCTATTTTATAGAAAACGGGTGTAAATAATTGCATTTCACTCAAACAAATTTACACCCAATTTCATAAAAATCGAATATAAAATGAGCAGTGATTACTATAGGGGTTGGCAAATTTACACCCTCTTTTTCTTTAAATAGGGTGTAAAAACGCGGTGTATTACACCCGTTTTTGCTGTTGATGTTGGCATATTTACACCTGATTTTACCATTCATGTTGGCATTTTACACCCGATTTTACCATTGATGTTGGCATTTTACACCTGATTTCACCATTGGTGTTGGATTTTCACATCCGGTTGTCATACCCCAAATTTGTCCTACCTGTGTATATTTCATTTGTACATCCGCCTACTAACCATTATTCAGTAAACCAAAAAAAAAATACGTTGCTTCTGCTTTTGTTTTCTCTTGCTTAAGTCCAGGTTCATGTGAGGTCATCAGGACAGTGTTGTGTTGTATTGACCGAGGTTCATTGGTCAGACAATATTTGGTTTCCTGATTGAGATTGGGGTATACTTTATTCAAGTGTGCAGTGATGTTTCAGTTCAAGTGGAAGTCTGGTGATCTTGGTCAGACAAAAGTTTGTTTCATAATCAAGGTCAGGGTGCATTGATTCAAATGGTGTATGTGTGAAGCTCCAATCAAGGTTTGTGTCAGGGCAATTCACAATCATTCACATCTTTATCCAAATCCATTCATTTCCCTTTTCATATCCATTTCAAAACCATGTATTTCCACCTATGCCTATCCATTTTTATTTCAATTAAACCACATTTATTTCCACTTTCCATTTAATATCCATTCACATTATCTTCTTAATTACTCATTTTATTTAATCATCCACTTCAAATTCATTTGATCCATTTAATCCAATATCCTTTTTTTTTCAATTTCCAATCCACATCCATTTCTAAACCGTGATTTTCTTCCATCCGAATAGTTCAATATCCATTTTATTTTTCAATTCTATGCTCAATATTCATTTCAAACAAAATTAAAAAAAAAATCCAAATCACCATCTCCTTTTAGTCATTAATATCCAAAATTACACATCTATGTTCATTTTCCAAAAGCCCATTCTTTTTTTAACCATTATACAAAGTCCATTCCAAAAGAAATAAGCCCATTACTATGTTGCAAGCTCATTTTCACTTGGAAAAAATAAATATTAGCACATAATATAATCACAAAGTCACCAAGATATTAATTAACCTTTGGTACATCATCAGCCATGAATTTCAAACCATGATTCACCCCATACATCAACATTCCAAAATTACTACATAAAACAATACAACCCATGACACACAAAATTTCCAAGTCATTGAGCACACTACACAACCATAAACATCAAGCATCACGCAAGAACCTGCGCAATATTCCACTAGCCATAAATCATAACACCATCAGCTTCACAAGACGGACTTGCTGCAAAAAAAAAAACTTGGACCAACATTATACAACATTAAAATCGCAGCACACCATGTACAAACCATTTCACAATATTTCACAAACCATATTGACATGTTTCAACGTACGACAAAATAAACCATCCACAATTGGTGTGACCCCACATCATTTCCAAGCCATCACGTATAACTCGCACACCACATCAAAACAACTTTAGCAGCAAAAAAAACTCACGACCCCACACCCAAAACCGCAGCAGAACCAACCTTACCATGATACTTCAGTATGAATCCGGAGCACAACGCAACAATACACACAAGTCTTCCCAAAATTTCCTCAAAACCTGTCAAAAATCAAACTCTCACACGCTGCAGCAAAAAGACCGTTACACAAATGAGAATCCGTACGTACATCCATGTCACAACAATACCTCACCAATTTCCAGCTCACATTCTTCAATTCTTTCCCCAAATTACCCCTTCAATCATTCTATAAAGAGAGCCCCATTCTCACTCACAGAATAAGTTCAATTAGAACCAACAAACCTCTGCTCAAATTCTTCCAAAACTCTTCACCACGAACCTCCATTGAACCAGAATCACAACCTTCTCCTTCAACCTTCAAACAACCCCTCAAATCCCTCAAATCATAACACAAAATCCCCTAACAAACCAACAACAACCAAATCAAAACCACACCCCATCCCCAAAATCGAAACTCAGAAATCACCAACAGAAAGAAGAAGAAGATGAATCGAGACAAGGGTAAAACCAAACTTTGAATCGAAATAGAGAAAACGATCGAAACCCAAAGACAAAACTTCAAACCTGAACGAATCTGCGACCGAAGCTGTGAGATCGACGAACAAGGGTGGAGATCGACTCGGCCGTCTCAATCTTCTCCTTTTGTTTTTTCTTGTTTTGACGTGACCTTGGAGTTCTCTATAGCTAGTGTGTGTTTGTTTGCTCCATTTTACAAAGAAAAGAAGTGATGAGGTGTTGATAGAGGCCACCTCATTTAAGTTTTTTTTAAGGTTGAATCTCATTACAATGTCACATAAGCCATTTTTTTCATCGTTTTATGGAGTTGTGGAATTTTTTTGTTCTACTGAGGCACACGCACCACTTTGGGTATACGGGTTGTGAAGCCCATTGAATCCACAAAAAGCATGATTAGTTGATTTATTCAAATCGATTCAAAATCTTGATTAATATGAGGCCATTTATTTTCTTTTTTATTGGTCAATGAAAGTCAAATATCATAGATTATCGATTTCTCGATTAAATCTTGGTTAAGACGAGACCATTTCGATTCCATTTCGATTTCCATTTCATTTCGCATCATTTTCTTCTTCTATTTTCATTTTCGATCGATGAATTCTTTCTATTCACGAATGTTGATTATTGAAGCGATTAACCTTCATTATTTCAAATCTGTAGTGAGTAATCATCGAGATTACTTTCTATACTTTGGGATCGTGATAGGTTACCTTCGATTAATCAACGCAAGTTTGTGATTAAGACGAGATCTTCACCTTTTCTTTTCGTGTGGCACGATTTCATTGGAGAATGATCCTCAATATCATTTTTCCATCGTGTTTTAGCACATAAATCAAATTGCGCGACCTACTATAGTGTGGTCTTCGTCATAGATCTTGCTACGATGGTTTAGCGCTACATGTCCCATATCGAAAAATGATTCTTCGTGGCCCAAACCTATGTTTGCAAGCCCAAGGATGGTTTTAACCATCGCGGATCATTTGTTCTAAAAATTAATAACTAACCTCTAACTTTATTTTCAGTTAATATTCTTTTGATTTATTTTTCTGTCAAATATTATACTTGTTCAT
This sequence comes from Lathyrus tuberosus, assembly GCA_022829125.1. Taxonomy (NCBI): domain Eukaryota; kingdom Viridiplantae; phylum Streptophyta; class Magnoliopsida; order Fabales; family Fabaceae; genus Lathyrus; species Lathyrus tuberosus. The sequence continues at coordinate 18,019,227 of JALAZF010000006.1, forward strand.
ATTATTATTCATATGTTCAGATTTATCATATTCATACTTTTTCATCTAAACCTCTTCTTGTTTCTTTGTTCATACCTTAATCAAAACACACTAACAATTATCGAAACAATAAAAGACTAATTGGTGGACTGTTGGTCACTTTTCCGAGCAACGAAACTTGGACTTTGTTCAAAAACCCTAACAAGGAGCTTTTATCCGACTCTTGCTCAAGGTTTAGTTTAGGACACCTCGCACACACACGGCTTCCTCTTGGGCTACCTTACAATGAGACCTTTTATTTCGTGCAATCCCCTGTACTTTACATGTACCCCTCTCCCATTCCGATGTACGCATCATTCTTGCTTTGATTGTGGTTTGTTTACTAGAAGCACCCCTAAGGACTAGCATAGACAACCATTTTCAAACTAATTCTCAATTCATCGAGCCCATTTTCAAAACACCCCTCTTAAGTCGATTGCTCATTAGCATTAGCCATCAACCTTTCGCATCTCATTGTGGTTTCGTGACTAGGAGCAGCCCTAGGGACTAGGATCGATTCTCACCCATTTTCATCAAATTCTCTATTCGTCATCGAGCCATTTTCAAAACAAACCTCTTTTCAACCAAATCCTCGACTCGTTGTCGAGCCATTTCAAATCAACCTTTAACCAAACCTCTTTTCAACTAACCTCTTCGCATACAAATAAACCCTTGATCCAACGTCAAGTGGATTTTCACAATAAACTTCAAAAAATGGCTAACAACTATCGTAACTCTTTTTCAAGGTGAAAAATGGGGGTTCATGTCTTTGATCTCTCTTCGGTTGTTTAGGTGCGGGTTCTCTTACTCGTGTGTGAGCAATTGACGCCTTTAAAACAAACCAACCCTCCCCTTGTTTCGTGGGTGTACCACGAACTACGGCTGCTGTGATTCTTTATTCTCGTCCGAGTAAAGATACGTAGGCACAAGATTGCGATGATCTTGGCGAGCACAATTTTTCTTTTTCCCCCGTTTGCATCCACACTTTTTCTTTTTCCACCTTTTCCGTTCACACTTCCATCTTTTTCCATCAAACCCCGTAGTCGAACTACGATTGCTCTGATTACTCATTCTCATTCGAATGAGCATACATAGGCACAAGATTGCGATGATCTTGTCGAGCACCTTATCCTTAAACCACTCATTTCCCCTTAGCATCTTACCCTTTTTTTCTTACCATTTCGCATTTATTTTTTAGAAGAAAACAAACAGGCTTAGCTAACGAGCATCACGATTCGAATAAAGAGGTTCCCGTTGAGTACAACGGACGTGAGGGGGTGCGCGTACCTTCCCCTCACGTAACTGCTCCCGAACCCGGAATGTGGTTGCGAAGACCATGTTCTTATCCTCTTTTAAAGGTTTTCTCGATATTTTCCTTACCCTCTTTTGGGATAAATAAAGTTCGGTGACAACTATGTCGAACCGTTCCGCGCCTTTCGCGCGAGGGTCATGTCTTCGATGAAGCGATTTTTTCGAGGTGCGACAGATGTTTACTTCAAATAGAATGTTTGTATTAGTTTCATAATTATGTTATATTAAATTAGATTTAGAACCTATTTTATTTAATCAAATATTTTGTATACCACTTAACATTCAATAAACAAAAAATACAACCAAAACAACCATCCTAACATCATGTATATATAAGTCTTATCAAATCATATTATCTAATAGCATAAAACAACCATCCTAACATCATTGTACATATAAATCTTATCAAATCATATTATCTAATAGCATAAAGTCATACAACTAAATCATATTAACAAAAGCTCTATATATAATTTTTCCTCTTTCGCTTTGGTTTTGGTAATATTTGTACGTCTTCTTTGTCCTTATGCTCTTCATCCATTTGCATTTGCTCTTCAGCCTTTTGGTCTTCAACATTTTGCTCTTCAATCATTTCCAAAAAAAATTTAGCCCAGAGTTGTCGCACGTGATCAATCGTCTCTTTTTCATATGATGAAGTGTCGGTGAATATCTACAAGTTTACATATAATAAGTTAAACTACTACATGTTTTTCATTAAATACATGCAATACAACAATATTTTAACTTACCCTACCTCGTTGAATCTTTCAACAATAGAAGCATCAATGATGTCAAACATAGTCTTCATGATGTAGTATCCACATGCCCATCCGTTATCTTGATGATGTGCCTACATATATATAAAATCTTAGTTACAATAAAGACACCATGAAGTGTGACACAGTAAAACATCCACCTTACATGCTACAATCTAATAAAGACACAATAAAATTTTAGTTGTATATAACTATAATCTTCCAATTATATCTGTTATTTGTCAGAACCTCATGAAGTGTGACACAGCAAAACATCCACCTAACATGTTACAATCCAATTCTTACATACAACAGAAGAATTCAATTTCATATATACAACAGCATTGTAGTAAAGATGGTATTTGTAGCATAACAATTAAATTTCATGCACCAGCAGAACCAGAAAACACTCCATACTTTTTATATCAATAATACATTTATTTTTTCTCACATCTTTCATTAAATTGACAATGCAACAAATATACAACTAGCAACTAAATATATATAGGATTTAAGTGCAATGTGTGTCGGACCTGCAGAAACAGTGTTTGGAGACAAGTACAGTTCCAATGTTGAACACAATATCATGACCCATTATGAGCATTATCTTTTATTTTTGAAAGATTAACTCCATGAAATTTGCTTACCAGAACAGAACTTTGTGGTCTCTACCTTACTAAATAAGTAACAAGGTCAATTAAACGTTCTCTTGCACTAATAAGTGTGTGTACTAGTGGGGTAATATGTTGGTTTTCTTAAAAGAATGTGGGACTTGTATTATCTGATCTTTTGGAAAAACGTCTTAGACAATACCATGTAACCTTATACATACTGTAGTCCTCTTGTAGATAATATGTCACCATTCTAATCTTATAGCCCTACTTCACTGATCATTCAACTAGCTAATGTTTTCTCAGTTTTCTATATATATATATATATATATATATATATATATATATATATATATATATTGGGATATTTGTGCCTGAGCCTATATTCATATGTTACCTATTCAAACTATGAATTTAGCACTACAAATTCAGCAGAAATATGGGTAGTACAGAACATTAACCATTAACCATTAAATATGTGTGGTACAAGATATTAACCATTAAATATGCAGCTATTGCAAAACACATTGCAGCAGAAATATGGGTAGTACAAAACAACTCACTTACCTTGACAATCTTCCAATTAGGCTTCTTATTCTTAATTCCTCTTAATAAATGATATCCTTCTACAGCTCTGATAAAAGAAATTGCAGCAGAAGTAAGTTATAAATATAAAGTTAAAAGGTACAAAAATTAAGTATAAATGAAATCTCTTGATTTAGGCTTCTTACCCCTCAAGTATCATCTTAATATTTTTCTTGGGAGGTTTGTTTAATGAACAAAACCAAAAGATATCATTATCTTTAGGACAAATTACAAACAACTGCCAATGATTCATGTAGTTTCAAAACAAAAGTGTTAGAATCACTAAAATTCAAATATTACATAATAACATAAAAATAATGTATAAAACCTTCAAGGAAACATGTACTTACCGATTTAACAAGGGCCCTAAGTAACACTTTTTGTATTCACCATCCAGCTTATTTTGTATGTATGATTGGATTACTTCGGCCGATCTAATAGAAGTTAGCGTCCTATGTGGATCAAGAAAACCAAATAGTTCGCTAACATTCTTGGAGATACGATGTAGATATCTGAAATGTTGAAACAAATGTTAATCATAAATGATAAATTGAAAACATAATCAAAAATAGAATAAGATACTTACGAGCACCATACGGACAAGATGGATGTGGAAAGCCATTTAATACCGGCAATTAATTCATTCAAGTCGAGCCTATCAATAAAAACAAAAAATTCACTTGTTTCATGAATCACATCTAGTGAGAAGGAATCTTCCTTGAGGTCTTCAATCTTTTTTAAGTAATCTTCAGAAGCACCGGTGTTTTTGATAACATCTTCCGTAATCAAAATCTTAGAGCAACTTTTGTTAGTGCTAGATTGCACATTCTGCAATATATTAAACATGAATTAAATTATAAAATTTGTAAATTTTTAATCGATTAATTAAATCAAATTACCCATACCTCTTTTAAAAACACCTCTTTAGTCCTCTTAGGGCAAAGTTCCAATTGCATCTCTTGTAGGAATTTAGCTCTCTCTTCTTGCATCTCTTTTTTCATTTGCTGTTGGAGCTCTATTTTTTGTTGTTGGAGCTCTTTTTGTAATTTCTGTTGGAAATCTGCATTCAGTTTTTTCTCCAAGGCTAGAAGGCCATCTTGAGAGACACCTTCTGAGGTGGGGCGTGATTTTTTTCCAAAGAATTTCTTAAAGCCCATACCCCTTGGAGCAGTGCGGATCTGACCAAGGCGTTCATTTGTTCCAAGGGCAACAGTCAATACATCCTCACGTCCTTCAAAAACAATACCACCTTGTGTACTTTTTTCCACTAAGTCACCCTGAAATGGTAAAATGTAACACCCCCCAATCTATACCCCCAATTAAATAAAGCGATAACAATTAATCAGAGTATAATGAAAAATTCACGGCATAGACAGAGGCGCCACATCAATTGAAACTCAATACACAATAAACCTGCTCATAAAGATATGCAACAATCGGGTAGCAAAAAACAGAGGAACTTAGTTCCTACTACCCACTATTCAGATACAGAATAAAAGCGGAAAATCTGCATCTGAATCTCATATATATATATATATATATATATATATATATATATATATATATATATATATATATATATATATCACATAAAGAGGTTGTTTGTCATACACAGATCCATACATGCACAATCCAAAAGATATATATACATAATAATCACACTCGATCTCCCGACTACCCGGTGCTACATATCAGAGCCGACCGACAAAAGAATGAAGACCTAAGCTTCACAAAATAACCTCCAGCAATCTAATCTGCAATGCCTCATAGAGCATTTAAAACAGCAGAAGGGTGAGAAACACAATCATAATATAATTGCATATAATTATATAGTAACACAAAATGCTCACGTAAAATATTCTCACCACAACTTACACCAGAATTCAAATACAAAACAACACAATGCATATTTCATATATCCATCACCAATGCATATCAATTATGCACAATACAATTATCACCAACACAAATATATATATATATATATATATATATATATATATATATATATATATATATATATATATATATATATATCTCAACTCATCAATTCCAATCACAATTCCACGCAAAATCAATCCATTCATGATTTATGCAAATGCACAGAGACCGACACCACGACTCTATGCAATGCATATGCGGTACCATCCATCCATCATCTCAACACTAGTTCACTCAGGAACTATTGGAACCATCGCTTGTTACTTAGTGTAACTCCACGTCAGGAAAACGATGATCCTCGTCGCTTTAGGTCCTCTTTGTATAAGGCGCGCGACGTTTATGGATTGCTTTAGATCCTCTTTGTATAAGGCGCACAATCCGATCGCTTTAGGTCCTCTTTGTATAAGGCGCACAATCGTCTATAATCATCGCTTTAGGTCCTCTTTGTATAAGGCGCACGATGTTATAGCGGATTCCCTCTGGAACTGTTTCGTCGCTCACACCCACTAGGGCACACGACATCACAAGAATGCATATCATGATGCTTGGCATACAATGACTCATGACATTCAAATGCACACATATATGCAAACATCTCAATCAACAATAATCAGGCTTTGCAATTCAAGCCCAAAACAATGTATTTATTTGCCATACGGCCACAAACCATCATCACACCATCTAAACACATGCATTTGCATCATACAACAACACACAAGTCATACCATATCTATCAAATGCATATTGCATGATAACACATCAAATACACATAATTAAAATGGTACAAGTTGACAAAACGACACCTTTCCAAATTCCTGACATAATTTAATCGGCCAATAATCTCAAAACCATTTTAATAAGAAAGAACATGTCAAAATCTTTCCAACGCATCAAACCGCGCCTCAAACCGACTTACGGATCAAAACTTATAAAGAAAACAAATTGGGAAAAGTTGTCATGTTCGCAATGCGAGGCTCCTAGCGAGTCCTTCGCTCTCTCATTCGCAGTACGAATACCCCAGCGAACCATGGCAGAAAGGAAAAATAACCTATAGTTCGCAGTGCGAGTCTCTGGCGAATGCCTAGCCAACACTGGTTCGCTGCCCCATTCGCAGTGCGAACGTCTGGCGAACCAAGTCAGAACTGAAATGAGGTAAAGTTCGCAGTGCGAGCCTCTGGCGCATGTTCGCCCTCACCTTCGCAGTGCGAATAGCCAGCGAATGCTCACTTTCCCCTTTGCTAAGGGATTCGCAGTGCGAACCTGCAAATTCAGAAAAACCCAGCAGCGCTGTTACACACCCCAAAACCATATTTTCCCCACCAAAACACTTCCAAACCAACACATAGCAATCAGAACATAACCCAATCATGGTAACAAGTATTCTACAGCATTTACACCGATTTTCAACCGCGAAAACATCGATTTCTCTCTTCCGACCTAGAATAAAAAAGCTATAGAACACCACAAACATTCACACACACACACACATACATAATCATACACAAGCATAAGATAATCGAGTTTCGCACCCTTACCCGATTTAATCGTGTTTTTGAAAGTCGGTTGATCAATTTCTTAATCCACAAGTTTTTCTCTCTTTTCTTATTTCTCTTCTCTTTCCTTCTTTCTCTTTTTCTTCTCTTCTTTTTCTTTCCTTACTATTTTTCTCTCTTTCCTTCTATTATATGAAAAATATAATATCTACCTAAACAAAAGACCAAAATACCCCTACACTCAAATATCTCGCAAACGCTCCCAAAACGCGATAAAACATAACAACAATGAAAAATAATTTTTTTTCAAATAAAAGTCAAAAATAAAATAATATAATAATAAAATAATCAAAACGACTCAATTAAATAAAACTAACTAAAACTGGGGCGTTACAACTCTCCCCCTCTTAGAAATTTTCGTCCTCGAAAATATTACCTGAGACGAACAACTCCGGATACGACTCCCGCATCCGACTCTCCAACTCCCAACTCAAATTGCCCATAGCACCGCATCCCTACGCTACTTTCACAAGTGTAATATCCTTGCCTCTTAACTGCTTCAACTCGCGATCCAAAATCCTCATCGGTAATGCCTCAACCGTAAAGTTCTCCCTTACCTCTACCTCATCCATCGAAATCACATGCGACGGGTCCGGAACATACTTTCGAAGCTGTGAAACATGGAACACATCATGCAAATTCGAAAGATTCGGTGCCAACGCCACCCGATAAGCCACAACACCCACTCTCGCGGATATCTAGTAAGGACCAATAAACCGAGAAGTAAGCTTCTTCGACTTCAATGCACGACCAACACCCGTTACCAGCGTAACTCTCAAAAATACATGATCACCCTCTTGAAACTCAAGATCTTTCCTTCTTCGATCATGATAACTCTTTTGCCTACTCTGAGAAGCCTTCATTTTCTCATGAATAAGTTTCACCTTGTCTGTAGTCTGTTGAATCAATTCCGGTCCAACCACCGAATTCTCACCAGATTCATGCCAACACAACGGTGTTCGACACCTTCTTCCATACAACGCTTCAAAAGGTGTCATTCCAATACTCGAATGGAAACTGTTATTATACGTGAATTCCACCAACGCAAGATAACTATCCCACGCACCACCTTGTCCAAGAACACAAGCCCGCAACAAATCTTCCAAAGACTGAATGGTTCTCTCGGTCTGTCCATCCGTATGAGGATGATAAGCCGAACTCAATCTCAATTTAGAACCCAACGCCTTTTGTAAACTTTCCCAAAATCTCGAGGTAAACCTCGGATCTCGATCCGAAACAATACTCAACGGAACACCATGCAATTTCACAATCACACTGATATAAATCTCTGTCAACCTCTCCAAAGAAAAACTGATGTCAATCGGAATGAAATACGCCGATTTAGTCAGTCTGTCCACAACCACCCAAATAGCATTATGTCCCCTCAGTGTATTCGGTAACCCTGTCACAAAATCCAAAGAAATTATATCCCATTTCCACTCAGGAATATCCAACGGTACCAACAAACCACTAGGCTTTTGATGTTCCACTTTCGACTTTTGGCACGTCAAACACGCATACACAAATTGAGCCACATCTCTTTTCAATCCAGACCACCAAACGATCTTTTTCAAATCCTGATACATCTTATTAGCTCCCGGATGTATACTCAAACTACTCCGGTGTCCTTCCTCCAAAATCATCCTTTTCAAATCCGAATCATCAGGAATACAAATTCTACCTCGGAACCTCAAAACACCTTTATCATCCACTTTAAAGTCCTCATTTTCACTTTTATCCCCAACCGTCATCAAATCCACAAATTTCACATCCAATTTCTGTTTCTCGTTTACGGTCAACAGAAACTCATTAGTAACCTTTAGCATACCCAGCCTCACGCTGTCGGATGTCAATTCGCACACCAAACTCAAATCTCTAAATGCTTCCAAAAGTTCCCACTCCTTAACCATCAAAGCGGACATATGCAAAGATTTCCGGCTCAACACATCGGCTACCACATTAGCTTTACCAGGATGGTAATTCAAGCCAAAATCGTATTCCTTCAAGAATTCCAACCATCTTCGTTGCCTCATATTCAACTCCTTCTGATCAAACAAGTATTTCAAAATTTTATGATCACTAAAGACTTCGAATCTTGCACCATAGAGATAATGCCTCCAAATTTTCAATGCAAACACCACAGCTGCTAATTCCAAATCATGAGTAGGGTAATTTTTCTCATGCACCCTCAACTGCCTCGAAGCATAAGCCACGACCTTACCTTCTTGCATCAGCACACCACCTAGACCAATCAAAGACGCATCACAATACACCACAAATGGTTCACTAGGATTCGGCAAAATCAAAATCGGAGCTGTCGTCAATCTTCTCTTCAGCTCACTAAAACTCTCCTCACACCGAATATCCCAAATGAACGCTTGCCCTTTACAAGCCAACTGGGTCAAAGGAAGTGCTAGCTTAGAAAAACCTTCAAAGAATCTTCGATAACATCCGGCTAAACCCAAAAAACTTCGAATTTCTGTAACGGATCTAGGAGCCTCCCATTGTAGAACTGCTTCCAATTTAGATGGATCCACATCGATATCGTTACCTGAAATCACATGACCAAGAAAACTCACTTCCGACAACCAGAATTCACACTTGGACAGCTTGGCAAAAAGTCTCCTTTCCTTCAAAACCTGCAACACAACACGCAAATGCTCTGCGTGCTCCTCCCGGGACTTAGAATAAATCAAGATATCATCAATAAACACAACAACAAATCGATCCAAATGCTCATGGAAAATACTATTCATATACTCCATAAACACACCTGGTTCATTAGAAACCCCAACGGCATCACAGAATATTCATAATGACCGTATCGTGTCCTAAAAGTCGTCTTCTGAATATCTTCCTCTTTCACCCTAATCTGATGATACCCCGACCTCAAATCAATCTTACTAAACACACACCCACCTACCAACTGGTCCATCAGATCATCAATTCTTGGAAGAGGATACTTATTCTTAATCATCACCTTATTCAACTGGCGATAATCAATACACAATCGCATACTCCCATCTTTCTTTTTCACCAATAAAACTGGAGCACCCCATGGCGACACACTTGGCCTCACAAACCACTTTTCTAACAATTCATTCAACCGCTTCTTTAACTCAACTAACTCAGATGCCGACATTCGATATGGTGCCATCGATACAGGTCTAGTACCAGGAACTAGATCTATAGAAAACTCCATCTCTCTCTCTCTGGCGGCACGTCTGAAATATCCTCTGGAAATACTTCCGGAAAATCACACACAACAGGAAACACATCAAGTGAAACTTGACTATCCATGGTCAACGATGCAAACAACCTAAACAACTGAGCTTCCTCCGCCAAAAGTTTCTTCAACTCTTTGGTAGATAAGAAACTCGATTCCTCGTCTTCTTCAAGAGAAGGAAATCTTACAAGCTTATGATAACAATTAATATGCACTCGATTGAACTGTAACCAATTCATTCCCAGAACCACATCTAAACCCTCCAACGGCAAACACACCAAATCCATCTCAAAATCTTTACCATAAATGGTCAAAGGACAACTTAAACAAACCAAAGAAGTAGTTAATGACCCCATTGCTGGAGTATCAATAACCATCTCTCCACCCATCGAAGACAACAAAAGATTCAAACGCTTCGCACACTCAGACGAAATAAACGAATGAGTCGCTCCAGTATCAATAATAGCAACTAAAGGCGTACTATTAATAAAATAAGTACCTCTGATCAGACGATCTGCACTAGTAGTCTGAGTTCCCGCCAAGGCAAAAACTTTCCCACCAGCTGGAGCTTGCTTCGGTTTCGGACACTTTGTACTAATATGACCAGGTTCACCATAGTTGAAACACTTCGCTACATTCTTCCTCTTGCACTCAGCCGCTACATGTCCTAAACCTCCACAATTGGAACACTTCCTCCTATCTTTTCTGCATTCAAACTGACGATGTCCTAATTCACCACACCGAAAACATCTCAGAGAATTAGACATACCTCCTCCACTGGGCCTTCTCTCAAAATTACCCCTTTGCTTACCCTTATCAGCTTGTGTTACATAAGGACCACTACGAAACTGATGTTTCCTTTTCCTTTCGTTCACACTCTTATAGTGAGTAGAACGAGCTTTGCTATCTTCTTCATAAATCCTACAACAATCCAACAAATCAGAAAACCTTCAAATTCTCTGATAACCAATTGCCTGCTTAATCTCAGGACGCAATCCGCTCTCAAACTTCACACACTTAGAAAACTCCACAGTCGCTTCAGCATAATGTGGATAAAACTGCACAAGCTCCACAAACTTAGTAGTATAATCAACAACAGACATATTACCTTGTTTCAGTTCCAAGAAATCTATCTCCTTCTTTCCCCTTACGTCCTCAGGAAAATACTTTCTCAGAAACTCAACACTAAACAAAGCCCAAGTGACTTTCTCCTCTGCAGCTTCCAACACATGACGATTACTAACCCACCAGTCATCCGCTTCCTCCTACAACATGTGAGTACCCAATCTCACCTTCTGATCCTCAGCACAATCCATCACTATGAAAATCCTTTCAATCTCCTTCAGCCAAATCTGAGCACCATCAGGATCATGTCTCCCTTTGAAGACAGGCGGTTTGTTATTCCTGAACTCATCATTCCCAGCAGCATTAGGTGCACCCTGCACAGCCCGAGCCATAGCTTGCATAGTAGCAGCCAAAGCAGCATCATTCCTACCAGCCATATTCTGTTCATTTCCAATAACAGCAACTATGGTTAAACAAACAGCTCACCCGAACACAACATAACACGGACTGACACAAACTGACACGGACCGACTCTAATACCACTTAATATAACACCCCCAATTTATACCCCCAATTAAATAAAGCGATAACAATTAATCAAAGTATAATGAAAAATTCACGGCATAGACGGAGGCGCCACATCAATTGAAACTTAATACACAATAAACCTGCTCATAAAGATATGCAACTGAAATTCTGGTACCAGATATGTGATGTCACACTTAATGTCACAAAAACACACTCTGCAATGGACAATAACAAACAGCAACTGAAACACACACAGAGTTGTTCACCCAGTTCGGTTTAACTACCTACGTCTGGGGGCTACCAAGCCAGGGATGAATTTCACTATCAGTAGATTTAATTTACAGACTCAATAACCCAGTTGACATCTCCTAAACTTAAACACTACCCAATGAACCTTCTACCTAAGAGACCACTTAGGTATGAGAACACTACTCAATCCCTAAATCACTTTAGTGATATAATTCAAAGATCACGCACTTTGAATAACACTACTTGATTCTGCTTCACAGCTTTGATCAAGAACAACTCAAAACAACACTACCAATTCACACTCGAATGGTTACAAAACACGAAGACTCAATCGACTCTTAGTCTTTAGCTCTCTTTCTTCGTTGCTATTCTTTCAGGAATGATGCGCATTATAAAGCTATTTGAATTAGGCTTGGACCTGCTACAATATCTGACCTGATTTGTTGTTTAAAACTGAATCTTCAAAACAGATTTTCTCTCTCAAAATCTTCTTAAATCTCAGTCTTTAAACCTCCTACAAATCTGCATCAAATCTCTATGCAACAGAGAATCTCTATCCCAAGATATCCGCATCCAATGAGACTAACAGCCCTCCCAATATTTAGCTAAAACGCAAACCCTAACAACATCACTAAACCTGATGTTATTAATCTTCTGCAGACCTGATGTCATGACATCGCCTGTGACATCAGACTTCAAAACTTCAACAAGTTAAATACTTAACAAAAACCAATGTTAAGACTCAATGTTAAGACATCACTCATGTGGCTTCAACATTGAACAACTTTGTTTTACCAAAATTCTAGCCAATCCAAGAACCAACAATCTCCCCCTTTGGCTAATTTTGGCTAAAACAATCTCTGCAACATCAGAGACTTCATCAGCGGATAAAAAAAATTTAACAACAACCAACAAACAGCTCCCATCAACAAAGAGAAAACTCCCCCTCAAAACCAGAACCAGCATAACCAGCTGTTCAACATGCACACTAGCTGCACTCCTTAGCATTGCACAAAGGCTAACTCTTCTTCTGGGCATTTCAACACCTTGAGTAACTCTTGGCTAACTCTCCCCCTTTTTAGCCACAATTGGACAAACCTCAACATGTAAGTCCTACTCACTACAGTTAGTCCTAAACAAGCTCTCATTGTCAGTCTAAAGTCAGCAAACAAGACAAGACAAATCATAGAACAAAAACAAAAATAGTGCATAAACAGGCACAATATTCAAATTACATATCAGGCACATCAAGTGCAGAATCAAAAACAACAAAAAATAAAACTAAACTACTATCAAGAAAAAGCAGCAGGGAAAACTAGTCTTCATCAGAGCTAGCACCATCTTCATCAGAACCTGGTTCTTCAACATCATCATCACCTTGTTCCAAGGATTTGATCATCTGCTCAATTCTCAACTTCCTAGCAGTGTTAGTACTGATAACCACATCAAGATCCTTGCATGTTGCCTTCAATTCTTCAATCAACTCACCTTTAGTACTGGCCTTTTTAACACCAGAACTTGATGTTACAACAATGTCTGGAACATGATGTCCAGCAAACAACTTAGGATGTAATGACAAGGCTGACTCCCTTTTCCAAGCTATATCTGAACTTGTTAAAGTTTCAGGATGTTGCTCCAAGATGATTCCACAAACAAGGGATGGGAATGCTATGGGTAGCTTGATAGCATTTGTTTCAGCATGTTTCACCACTTGCTCAAAGATGTAGCTTCCATAGTCAAACTTGATCTTCTTCCCAACAGCATAGATAAACCTACCCAATCCAACAGCTATTGTTGTCTTGTGATTTGTTGGCACCCAGTTGGCAGCTCCAATTCTGTGAAGAATTGCATACTTGATGCTAAGTTTACTGGCCTTCAACTTCCCTTTCAATGGCCAAACCTTTACCTTACCAGCTGTAATCTCTTTACATATTTCATTATCAGTCATCTCAAGTTCACTATACTCTTCATCATCTCTTCCCAGATACTTGTTGATAGTACTAGGAGAGAAATTAATGCATTTTCCTCTCACATAGACTTTCATGAAATCAATGCTCTTTTTATCAGCAAATTTTCCAGAAATGTTGACAACAAATTCTTTGACAAGACCCTCATAGCACTTAGGAAATTTGGTCACAGTCTTCACCAACCCAGCCTCATTAATCAGCTCCATAATATCCTTCATCTCTAAAGCTTCTTTCCCAAGCTCCCTCTCTAGGGCTAGTCTTCTCTGACATACAAATTTCCACATTGATGCACTGCTGGCATAATGAAAGGAAATGTTTTCAACAGGTACTTCAGGGACTTTGTCAGAGATTTTCTTCAAAATTGTTCTTCTGACAGGTGTGATGTCTTGAACATCATCCTCAACATCAAAGTCAGAATCAGAATCTTCCCTTACCTTCCTCTTTTTGGAGGATGTAGCAACCTTGCTCCAAGGTTTTTTAGGACCAACAACAGCAGTTTCCTTCTTACCTTCAGAAGACTTCTTTGGAGAGGATTCAATAGTCTTTCCTTTCCTTGTCTTCAGTCTCTTAGCAATACTTGGAACATCTTTTCCAATGACTTCATCATCAGATAAATCAACCACATTGATCACATCCTCGTTCTTTTCTTCACCAGGAGTAGTTTTAGCAGGTGATGTTCTAACATCCCCCTTAACATTAGCTTCCTCATGCACATCATCTTCTTCCACACCCACTTCAAAATCTTCAATAACAGACATAGCAAGTCTATGAACATTTGTAGCTGCACTTTGCATGTCACTCTTTTCCCTTTCAGAATGTTCAACAGGCATTTACCTCAGTGGTCTAGATATACCCTTTATAGGAAGCCCTTTCTCAAAGATCTTATCGACAATCTGACCTAAGCTTTTGTCAACATCTACCCTTTCTTCAACAGTTTGAGAAGTGGATGACCTAGGTGTTGTTTTATTACTAAATAGAACACTAGTAACAAGCTTCTTAGTTTCATTATCTCTAAAGATAGTTGCAGCCCTTTTTGGAACAAGTTTAGAAGGTCTAGATTTACCTGACTCTGGGAGCATCATAGAGATGGGTTCTACATTCAACGCTTCTTCTGCAGACCCCTCTTCTGAAGAAACCCTAGCCTTGTCTTGCGAAGAGCTTTGAGAAACCGATTTCTTTGATGGAGAAGACATCTGGCTTGACATGGTTCCCTTTAGGCAGTATGAGTTCAGAGACAGAAGATTCTTCTTGTTGAAGGAGACGAATAGTCGGGAGATATGATCCTTGATGAAACGTGATATTGCTAAAAAAGGGAATGATGGTCTAAGGTATGGCGCCTGATTTTGTGTATTCCTTAAAGACCAATCAATGAGTTTCTCCCTCCAAATTAACTTTCCTTTTAAAAATTTAACAGGATTCACATTAAGAGTAATTAACCCAAGCAGACTTTCCCACTTGTTGTCACAATATGATGTTACAACATCAACCTTAACATCACCAGATAAGCTGTCCACTTGAGGTACCCATTGATAGAAATTATCACTGGATCGTATACCCTTCATCACTACCTCATTCTGCTTATTTGTCACCACACACTCATCTTTGGTGTAACTGACCTTATATCCATCATCACAGAGCTGACTTATGCTAATCAGGTTACCACTAAAACCTTTGACAAGCAGCACATTGTCAATTTCAGGTCCACCATGAAACTTTACTTTTCCAACACCTTTCACCACACCTTTCTCTCTATTTCCAAAAGTCACATCAATTGAGGAGCAAGAATTGACTTCCACCAATTGGCTTTTGAATCCAGTCATGTGCTTTGAATAACCACTGTCAAAGTACCATCCATCTTTAGCTGAGTGTCTGTCTAAAACGTGAGCCAATAGACACTTAACCTCTTCTTTAGGAACCCACTGCTTAACAACCTTGGGCTTGTTCACCTTCTGTCTGGGTTGAGGGTTAAACTTGCGATAACCATGTAGCTTGAAACAAGAAAACTGCATGCGTCCAAATCTACCACAGTAAAAGCACCTAACTTTGTCTTCTTCTCTGAAGTAGTTGAACCTTCTGCCACCTTGAGGATGATATTGTTGTGGCTGCCACCCATAATGTTGTCTTCTTCTCCCATAGTTTGACTGTCTTTTATGGTAAGGATGTTGTCCTTTTGGCTGTCTTCCATGGTGATGAGGCTTCCTTCTTCCATAATAATAAGGCACAGCATTATTATATCCATTGCCATACATGTTTCCCTGATGTTGAGACATCTGATGGAACATGTTCTGTTTGAACCTAGAAGCCTGCATGCTCTTATGATATTGTGGAGGCATATACTGCTTAGCTCCAGAAACCTGTGCCTTCCTTTGATGAGGACCATGAGCATGCCTCTTCCCAACATTTTGAGGTTGAGGATGAGCAGCCTGCTTAGGTTTAGGATCCTGTCTCTTAGTTTGAGGTTGAGACATTGGTTGAGACATCTCCTTCTTGGTTCCTGAAGTGCTTGCTTCAGCAGATACCTTTTTCTCAACCACAAATCCTATGCCTGACTTACTCCAGCAACCTTTTCTGTCTGAAGGATCTTATCAAGTGTGTTTGTACCACTGTTCAGCATCCTAACAGATTTAGTCATATGATCAAGATGAGCTTTGACTAATAAGACTTCATTTTCCAAATCAGCTTTAGCAGTCTCAAGCTGAACAATCTGTTTCTTCTGTTTTTAACTTTCTTGAGAGATTTCTGCACTCTTCAGACAAAGCTCTTGATAAGTGGAAGCTAACTCCTCAAAAGTCAGTTCCTCATCACTTGAATCACCATCAGAACCAACTGTTCCAGTTAAAGCTTTGACATGTTTGGCTGACTCTCCTTCACTTTCACTGTCAGAGTCTGACCAAGAAACTGTTATTCCTTTCTTCTGCTTCTTCAGGAATGTGGGACATTCTTTCTTAATATGTCCATGACCTTCACACTCAAAGCATTGAACGCCCTTGTCTTGAGCAGTCTTCTCTTCATCCTTCTCCTTAGACTTACTGATGTCAGAAGCGATGTTCTTGACATTAGGCTTGAAGTTCTTGTTCATTCTTTTGAACACCTTGTTGAACTGCCTTCCCAACATAACAATGGCCTGAGATAGATCCTCCTGGGATTCAGTACTATTCCCTTTCTCTTCTTGAGCATTTGAAACCAAGGCTATAATCTTTGGCTTCTTTTCGGGTTCTTCCTCATTCAACCCAAGCTCAAAATTTTGAAGAGATCCAATGAGCTCATCAACCCTCATCTTGCTGAAGTCTTGAGCTTCTTCAATTGCAGTCACCTTCATCTTGTACCTCTTAGGAAGGGACCTAAGGATTTTCCTTACAAGCTTTTCTTCTGACATCTTTTCTCCAAGAGCACTGGATGCATTGGACAGCTCATGAATACTCATGTGGAAGTCATGGATAGTCTCATCTTTCTTCATCTTCAGACTTTCAAACTTTGATGTTAGAATCTGAAGTCTTGACATCTTAACTCTAGATGATCCTTCATGTGTAGTCTTCAAGATGTCCCAAGCTTCCTTAGCAACTTCACAGGTATTGATCAACCTGAATATATTCTTATCAACACCATTGAAAATAGCATTTAAAGCTTTGGAATTACCAAGGGCAAGCTCATCTTCTTCCTTGGTCCATTCTTCTTCAGGTTTCAGCTTTGAGGTGCCCTCTTTATCTTTCCCAGCATCATCTTTTTCAAACACAACAGGTGCTTTCCATTCTTTAATGATAGCCTTCCAAGCCCTGCTGTCCAAGGATTTCAAAAAGGTGATCATCCTTGGCTTCCAATAATCATAATTCGAGCCATCCAAAATAGGGGGTCTATTCACAAATCCACCAACTTCCTTGTCCATCTTTACCAGAAAGTATCAGCCCTAGATCTCACACAGAGACAGGCAGGATGCCTGCTCTGATACCAATTGAAATTCTGGTACCAGATATGGATGTCACGCTTAATGTCACAACAACATACTCTGCAATGGACAATAACAAACAGCAACTGAAACACACACAAAGTTGTTCACCCAGTTCGGTTTAACTACCTACGTCTGGGGGCTACCAAGCCAGGGATGAATTTCACTATCAGTAGATTTAATTTACAGACTCAACATCCCAGTTGACATCTCCTAAACTTAAACACTACCCAATGAACCTTTTACCTAAGAGACCACTTAGGTATGAGAACACTACTCAATCCCTAAATCACTTCAGTGATATAATTCAAAGATCACGCACTTTGAATAACACTACTTGATTCTGCTTCACAGCTTTGATCAAGAACAACTCAAAACAACACTACCAATTCACACTCGAATGGTTACAAAACACGAAGACTCAATCGACTCTCAGTCTTTAGCTCTCTTTCTTCATTGCTATTCTTTCAGGAATGATGCGCATTATAAAGCTATTTGAATTGGGCTTGGACCTGCTACAATATCTGACCTGATTTGTTGTTTAAAACTGAATCTTCAAAACAGATTTTCTCTCTCAAAATCTTCTTAAATCTCAGTCTTTAAACCTCCCTACAAATCTGCATCAAATCTCTATGCAACAGAGAATCTCTATCCCAAGATATCCGCATCCAATGAGACTAACAGCCCTCCCAATATTTAGCTAAAACACAAACCCTAACAACATCACTAAACCTGATGTTATTAATCTTCTGCAGACCTGATGTCATGACATCGCCTGTGACATCAGACTTCAAAACTTCAACAAGTCAAATACTTAACAAAAACCAATGTTAAGACATCACTCATGTGGCTTCAACATTGAACAACTTTGTTTTACCAAAATTCTAGCCAATCCAAGAACCAACAATCTCCCCCTTTGGCTAATTTTGGCTAAAACAATCTCTGCAACATCAGAGACTTCATCAGCGGATAAAAAAAATTTAACAACAACCAACAAACAGCTCCCATCAACAAAGAGAAAACTCCCCCTCAAAACCAGAACCAGCATAACCAGCTGTTCAACATGCACACTAGCTGCACTCCTTAGCATTGCACAAAGGCTAACTCTTCTTCTGGGCATTTCAACACCTTGAGTAACTCTTGGCTAACTCTCCCCCTTTTTAGCCACAATTGGACAAACCTCAACATGTAAGTCCTACTCACTACAGTTAGTCCTAAACAAGCTCTCATTGTCAGTCTAAAGTCAGCAAACAAGACAAGACAAATCATAGAACAAAAACAAAAATAGTGCATAAACAGGCACAATATTCAAATTACATATCAGGCACATCAAGTGCAGAATCAAAAACAACAAAAAATAAAACTAAACTACTATCAAGAAAAAGCAGCAGGGAAAACTAGTCTTCATCAGAGCTAGCACCATCTTCATCAGAACCTGGTTCTTCAACATCATCATCACCTTGTTCCAAGGATTTGATCATCTGCTCAATTCTCAACTTCCTAGCAGTGCTAGTACTGATAACCACCTCAAAATCCTTGCATGTTACCTTCAATTCTTCAATCAACTCACCTTTAGTACTGGCCTTTTTAACACCAGAACTTGATGTTACAACAATGTCTGGAACATGATGTCCAGCAAACAACTTAGGATGTAATGACAAGGCTGACTCCCTTTTCCAAGCTATATCTGAACTTGTAAAAGTTTCAGGATGTTGCTCCAAGATGATTCCACAAACAAGGGATGGGAATGCTATGGGTAGCTTGATAGCATTTGTTTCAGCATGTTTCACCACTTGCTCAAAGATGTAGCTTCCATAGTCAAACTCGATCTTCTTCCCAACAGCATAGATAAACCTACCCAATCCAACAGCTATTGTTGTCTTGTGATTTGTTGGCACCCAGTTGGCAGCTCCAATTCTGTGAAGAATTGCATACTTGATGCTAAGTTTACTGGCCTTCAACTTCCCTTTCAATGGCCAAACCTTTACCTTACCAGCTGTAATCTCTTTACATATTTCATTATCAGTCATCTCAAGTTCACTATACTCTTCATCATCTCTTCCCAGATACTTGTTGATAGTACTAGGAGAGAAATTAATGCACTTTCCTCTCACATAGACTTTCATGAAATCAATGCTCTTTTTATCAGCAAATTTTCCAGAAATGTTGACAACAAATTCTTTGACAAGACCCTCATAGCACTTAGGAAATTTGGTCACAGTCTTCACCAACCCAGCCTCATTAATCAGCTCCATAATATCCTTCATCTCTAAAGCTTCTTTCCCAAGCTCCCTCTCTAGGGCTAGTCTTCTCTGACATACAAATTTCCACATTGATGCACTGCTGGCATAATGAAAGGAAATGTTTTCAACAGGTACTTCAGGGACTTTGTCAGAGATTCTCTTCAAAATTGTTCTTCTGACAGGTGTGATGTCTTGAACATCATCCTCAACATCAAAGTCAGAATCAGAATCTTCCCTTACCTTCCTCTTTTTGGAGGATGTAGCAACCTTGCTCCAAGGTTTTGTAGGACCAATAATAGCAGTTTCCTTCTTACCTTCAGAAGACTTCTTGGGAGAGGATTCAATAGTCTTTCCTTTCCTTGTCTTCAGTCTCTTAGCAATACTTGGAACATCTTTTCCAATGACTTCATCATCAGATAAATCAACCACATTGATCACATCCTCGTTCTTTTCTTCACCAGGAGTAGTTTTAGCAGGTGATGTTCTAACATCCCCCTTAACATTAACTTCCTCATGCACATCATCTTCTTCCACACCCACTTCAAAATCTTCAATAACAGACATAGCAAGTCTATGAACATTTGTAGCTGCACTTTGCATGTCACTCTTTTCCCTTTCAGAATGTTCAACAGGCATTTGCCTCAGTGGTCTAGATATACCCTTTATAGGAAGCCCTTTCTCAAAGATCTTATCGACAATCTGACCTAAGCTTTTGTCAACATCTACCCTTTCTTCAACAGTTTGAGAAGTGGATGACCTAGGTGTTGTTTTATTACTAAATAGAACACTAGTAACAAGCTTCTTAGTTTCATTATCTCTAAAGATAGTTGCAGCCCTTTTTGGAACAAGTTTAGAAGGTCTAGATTTACCTGACTCTGGGAGCATCATAGAGATGGGTTCTACATTCAACGCTTCTTCTGCAGACCCCTCTTCTGAAGAAACCCTAGCCTTGTCTTGCGAAGAGCTTTGAGAAACCGATTTCTTTGATGGAGAAGACATCTGGCTTGACATGGTTCCCTTTAGGCAGTATGAGTTCAGAGACAGAAGATTCTTCTTGTTGAAGGAGACGAATAGTCGGGAGATATGATCCTTGATGAAACGTGATATTGCTAAAAAAGGGAATGATGGTCTAAGGTATGGCGCCTGATTTTGTGTATTCCTTAAAGACCAATCAATGAGTTTCTCCCTCCAAATTAACTTTCCTTTTAAAAATTTAACAGGATTCACATTAAGAGTAATTAACCCAAGCAGACTTTCCCACTTGTTGTCACAATATGATGTTACAACATCAACCTTAACATCACCAGATAAGCTGTCCACTTGAGGTACCCATTGATAGAAATTATCACTGGATCGTATACCCTTCATCACTACCTCATTCTGCTTATTTGTCACCACACACTCATCTTTGGTGTAACTGGCCTTATATCCATCATCACAGAGCTGACTTATGCTAATCAGGTTACCACTCAAACCTTTGACAAGCAGCACATTGTCAATTTCAGGTCCACCATGACACTTTACTTTTCCAACACCTTTCACCACACCTTTCTCTCTATTTCCAAAAGTCACATCAATTGAGGAGCAAGAATTGACTTCCACCAATTGGGTTTTGAATCCAGTCATGTGCTTTGAACAACCACTGTCAAAGTACCATCCATCTTTAGCTGAGTGTCTGTCTAAAACGTGAGCCAATAGACACTTAACCTCTTCTTTAGGAACCCACTGCTTAACAACCTTGGGCTTGTTCACCTTCTGTCTGGGTTGAGGGTTAAACTTGCGATAACCATGTAGCTTGAAACAAGAAAACTGCATGCGTCCAAATCTACCACAGTAAAAGCACCTAACTTTGTCTTCTTCTCTGAAGTAGTTGAACCTTCTGCCACCTTGAGGATGATATTGTTGTGGCTGCCACCCATAATGTTGTCTTCTTCTCCCATAGTTTGACTGTCTTTTATGGTAAGGATGTTGTCCTTTTGGCTGTCTTCCATGGTGATGAGGCTTCCTTCTTCCATAATAATAAGGCACAGCATTATTATATCCATAGCCATACATGTTTCCCTGATGTTGAGACATCTGATGGAACATGTTCTGTTTGAACCTAGAAGCCTGCATGCTCTTATGATATTGTGGAGGCATATACTGCTTAGCTCCAGAAACCTGTGCCTTCCTTTGATGAGGACCATGAGCATGCCTCTTCCCAACATTTTGAGGTTGAGGATGAGCAGCCTGCTTAGGTTTAGGATCCTGTCTCTTAGTTTGAGGTTGAGACATTGGTTGAGACATCTCCTTCTTGGTTCCTGAAGTGCTTGCTTCAGCAGATACCTTTTTCTCAACCACAAATCCTATGCCTGACTTACTCCAGCAACCTTTTCTGTCTGAAGGATCTTATCAAGTGTGTCTGTAGCACTGTTCAGCATCCTAACAGATTTAGTCATATGATCAAGATGAGCTTTGACTAATAAGACTTCATTTTCCAAATCTGCTTTAGCAGTCTCAAGCTGAACAATCTGTTTCTTCTGTTTTTAACTTTCTTGAGAGATTTCTGCACTCTTCAGACAAAGCTCTTGATAAGTGGAAGCTAACTCCTCAAAAGTCAGTTCCTCATCACTTGAATCACCATCAGAACCAACTGTTCCAGTTAAAGCTTTGACATGTTTGGCTGACTCTCCTTCACTTTCACTGTCAGAGTCTGACCAAGAAACTGTCATTCCTTTCTTCTGCTTCTTCAGGAATGTGGGACATTCTTTCTTAATATGTCTATGACCTTCACACTCAAAGCATTGAACGCCCTTGTCTTGAGCTGTCTTCTCTTCATCCTTCTCCTTAGACTTACTGATGTCAGAAGCGATGTTCTTGACATTAGGCTTGAAGTTCTTGTTCATTCTTTTGAAGACCTTGTTGAACTGCCTTCCCAACATAACAATGGCCTGAGATAGATCCTCCTGGGATTCAGCACTATTCCCTTTCTCTTCTTGAGCATTTGAAACCAAGGCTATACTCTTTGGCTTCTTTTCTGGTTCTTCCTCATTCAACCCAAGCTCAAAAGTTTGAAGAGAACCAATGAGCTCATCAACCCTCATCTTGCTGATGTCTTGAGCTTCTTCAATTGCAGTCACCTTCATCTTGTACCTCTTAGGAAGGGACCTAAGGATTTTCCTTACAAGCTTTTCTTCTGACATCTTTTCTCCAAGAGCACTGGATGCATTGGACAGCTCATGAATACTCATGTGGAAGTCATGGATAGTCTCATCTTCCTTCATCTTCAGACTTTCAAACTTTGATGTTAGAATCTGAAGTCTTGACATCTTAACTCTAGATGATCCTTCATGTGTAGTCTTCAAGATGTCCCATGCTTCCTTAGCAACTTCACAGGTATTGATCAACCTGAATATATTCTTATCTACACCATTGAAAATAGCATTTAAAGCTTTGGAATTACCAAGGACAAGCTCATATTCTTCCTTGGTCCATTCTTCTTCAGGTTTCAGCTTTGAGGTTCCCTCTTTATCTTTCCCAGCATCATCTTTTTCAAACACAACAGGTGCTTTCCATTCTTTAATGATAGCCTTCCAAGCCCTGCTGTCCAAGGATTTCAAAAAGGTGATCATCCTTGGCTTCCAATAATCATAATTTGACCCATCCAAAATAGGGGGTCTATTCACAAATCCACCAACTTCCTTGTCCATCTTTACCAGAAAGTATCAGCCCTAGATCTCACCCAGAGACAGACAGGATGCCTGCTCTGATACCAATTGAAATTCTGGTACCAGATATGTGATGTCACGCTTAATGTCACAACAACACACTCTGCAATGGAAAATAACAAACAGCAACTGAAACACACACAGAGTTGTTCACCCAGTTCGGTTTAACTACCTACGTCTGGGGGCTACCAAGCCAAGGATGAATTTCACTATCAGTAGATTTAATTTACAGACTCAACAACCCAGTTGACATCTCCTAAACTTAAACACTACCCAATGAACCTTCTACCTAAGAGACCACTTAGGTATGAGAACACTACTCAATCCCTAAATCACTTTAGTGATATAATTCAAAGATCACGCACTTTGAATAACACTACTTGATTCTGCTTCACAGCTTTGATCAAGAACAACTCAAAACAACACTACCAATTCACACTCGAATGGTTACAAAACACGAAGACTCAATCGACTCTCAGTCTTTAGCTCTCTTTTTTCGTTGCTATTCTTTCAGGAATGATGCGCATTATAAAGCTATTTGAATTGGGCTTGGACCTGCTACAATATTTGACCTGATTTGTTGTTTAAAACTGAATCTTCAAAATAGATTTTCTCTCTCAAAATCTTCTTAAATATCAGTCTTTAAACCTCCCTACAAATCTGCATCAAATCTCTATGCAACAGAGAATATCTATCCCAAGATATCCGCATCCAATGAGACTAACAGCCCTCCCAATATTCAGCTAAAACGCAAACCCTAACAACATCACTAAACCTGATGTTATTAATCTTCTGCAGACCTGATGTCATGACATCGCCTGTGACATCAGACTTTAAAACTTCAACAAGTTAAATACTTAACAAAAACCAATGTTAAGACATCACTCATGTGGCTTCAACATTGAACAACTTTGTTTTACCAAAATTCTAGTCAATCCAAGAACCAACAGCAACAATCGGGTAACAAATAACAGAGGAACTTAATTCCTACTACCCACCATTTAGATACAGAATAAAAGCGAAAAATCTGCATCTGAATCTCATATATATATATATATATATATATATATATATATATATATATATCACATAAAGAGGTTGTCTGTCATACACAGATCCATACATGCACAATCCAAAAGATATATATACATAATAATCACACTCGATCTCCCCGACTACCCGGTGCTACATATCAGAGCCGACCAACAAAAGAATGAAGACCTAAGCTTCACAAAAAGACCTCCAGCAATCTAATCTGCAATGCCTCATAGAGCATTTAAAACAGCAGAAGGGTGAGAAACACAATCATAATATAATTGCATATAATTATATAGTAACACAAAATACTCACGTAAAATATTCTCACCACAACTTACACCAGAATTCAAATACAAAACAACACAATGCATATTTCATATATCCATCACCAATGCATATCAATCATGCACAATACAATTATCACCAACACAAATATATATATATATATATATATATATATATATATATATATCTCAACTCATCAATTCCAATCACAATTCCACGCAAAATCAATCCATTCATGATTTATGCAAATGCATAGAGACCGACACCACGACTCTATGCAATGCATATGCGGTACCATCCATCCATCATCTCAACACTAGTTCACTCAAGAACTATTAGAACCATCGCTTGTTACTTAGTGTAACTCCACGTCGGGCAAACGATGTTCCCCGTCGCTTTAGGTCCTCTTTGTATAAGGCGCACGACGTTTATGGATTGCTTTAGGTCCTCTTTGTATAAGGCGCACAATCCGATCGCTTTAAGTCCTCTTTGTATAAGACGTACGATCATCTATAATCATCGCTTTAGGTCCTCTTTGTATAAGGCGCACGATGTTATAGCGGATTCCCTCTGGAACCGTTTCATCGCTCACAGCCACTAGGGCACATGACATCACAAGAATGCATATCATGATGCTTGGCATACAATGACTCATGACATTCAAATGCACACATATATGCAACCATCTCAATCAACAATAATCCTGCTTTGCAATTCAAGCCCAAAACAATGCATTTATTTGCCATACGGCCACAAACCATCATCACACCATCTAAACACATGCATTTGCATCATACAACAACACACACGTCATACCATATCTATCAAAGGCATATTGCATGATAACACATCAAATACGCACAATTAAAATGGTACAAGTTGACAAAACGACACCTTTCCAAATTCCTGACATAATTTAATCGGCCAATAATCTCAAAACCATTTTAATAAGAAAGAACATGTCAAAAGCTTTCCAACGCATCAAATCGTGCCTCAAACCGACTTACGGATCAAAAGTTATAAAGAAAACAAATTGGGAAAAGTTGTCATGTTCGCAATGCGAAGCTCCTAGCGAGTCCTTCGCTCTCTCATTCGCAGTGCGAATACCCCAACGAACCATGGCAGAAAGGAAAAATAGCCTACAGTTCGCAGTGCGAGTCTCTGGAGAATGCCTAGCCAACACTGGTTCTCTGCCCCATTCGCAGTGCGAACGTCTGGCGAACCAAGTCAGAACTGAAATGAGGTAAAGTTCGTAGTGCGAGTCTCTGGCGAATGTTCTCCCTCACCTTCGCAGTGCGAATAGCCAGCGAATGCTCACTTTCCCCTTTGCTAGGGGATTCGCAGTGCGAACCTGCGAATTCAGAAAAACCCAGCAGCGCTGTTACACACCCCAAAACCATATTTTCCCCACCAAAACACTTCCAAACCAACACATAGCAATCAGAACATAACCCAATCATGGTAACAAGTATTCTACAGCATTTACACCGATTTTCAACCGCGAAAACATCGATTTCTCTCTTCCAACCTAGAATCGAAAAGCTATAGAACACCACAAACATTCACACACACACACATACATAATCATACACAAGCATAAGATAATCGAGTTTCGCACCCTTACCCGATTTAATCGTGTTTTTGAAAGTCGGTTTATCGATTTCTTAATCCACAAGTTTTTCTCGCTTTTCTTCTTTCTCTTCTCTTTCCTTCTTTCTCTTTTTCTTCTCTTCTTTTTCTTTCCTTGCTATTTTTCTCTCTTTCCTTCTATTATATGAAAAATATAATATCTACCCAAACAAAAGACCAAAATACCCCTACACTCAAATATCTCGCAAACGCTCCCAAAACGCGATAAAACATAACAACAATGAAAAATAATTTTTTTTCAAATAAAAGTCAAAAATAAAATAATATAATAATAAAATAATCAAAACGACTCAATTAAATAAAACTAACTAAAACTGGGGCGTTACATAAAACACATATATACACATGATATAAAATGATTAATAAGTTATACATATAGATACATATCTTGAACAACTTGGCTTTAAAATAATAAATGCAATTAAAATCACTTACCTGTATATAGATTATTAGAAGACACAAAGAAACTTTTGTAATAATAAAACAAAAGACTTGTAAGACTAGGCTTTCCAACAACAATAAAATAAAATAAAATAACCAAAGACAGTGCGTATATGAAAGTGCGTGAATAGCAGTAACATAAAGTATATTTTTCAGTTTTCTATTTTTATAAACGTATCAAAGTTGTGAACAAGTACTGGTTGCTTTGCAAATTGATTAACCCATTTTTGATAAACTGGTCCTTTCATGATTGTAGCATATGTTAAATCAAAATCAATACAAACTAACAGATTTAATAGCTTATGGACCACGTATCTTATCCATAAATTAAACTTAGCAATTGTCCACATAACGCATTTCACAAGTATGTTCAATTATAAATTTTGATACCTAAAGAATGCTACTACTATTTGTTTGTTGTTGTGGAATTCTGCAGTCGAAAATTGATGGATGAGATCAAGGACTTGGTTCATCGTCATCCGGATAAGCTTACTGTGAGTAGTTAATGATGTATTTAGATTTGCTTATTGTGTGTTTTGGTATTTGAGTATACATAGTTCCTATATTCGATGTTTTAACGTAGACGGGGACAGTTAAAGCTGGAAACAAAGGCTATGGTGCTGAGATTATGGTGGTTACTTATTGTAAGGGAAAGAAAGATACTGGCGAGAGGCCAAAGATTCGGACTCTTCTTGTAAGACTTCTATGTTCATTGCTATTAATTATAGGCTTTCATGTTACGAGTAGTTTAATGTTGGAAACAGTTGTACGTTACTGTCCACAAGTGATGAAGTTATAATACTATAAGATTCAAACTTCCTACTTTCTAACACTCTAACTAACACAATAAGATTCAAACTAACTAGTAACTACATCCTAACAACATTCCAACATGTTACATGAATATGGTCCCTCGTCTGAACAAGGTCTAATTAGTGGCCTAGTAGAAAAGTATTCAATTAGTGTGCCCTGTTATTGTGTAAGATATATATATATATATATGTGAGATTGTATACATCAATTAAATTACTAATTTGGCCATTATAAAATAAAATTTTTGTGTCACATTACATCCATATATAGCCAGGTACCAATTATTAATTGGCAGTATAGGAAGATAATGTTAGCTACTCATATCGAGACAGAGTAAGATCATATAAAATCTATCTTAGTTGGCAATGACGTTTAACAACAATTTGGTGAACATCTGAAAGGCTTCTAAGTTTGTTGAACAATTTGGTGCCTAATCATATAAAATTCAATTTATAAAGAATCTTTTATTACTTACAATCATAGAAGCTACTAAGTTTGTTGCCTCAGGTGTAAAATCTCCAGATCGCTTCTGCCGAGCCATCAACCATGCCTCATATCGTTTTATTTCTGGAGGCTCACCTACTAAATTTCATCACCGTTGGCCTCTTCAATCATTAAATTAAACGTCAAAACCAAATCAATTTAGATAACAAGACAAAATATGAGGATGGATATTCTTTGATGCATGCATCTTTCCTTTTAGCATTTTCTCCTATTACAAATAAATCACATTAAATTAAACGTCAAAACCAAATCAATTTAGATAACAAAAATAAATCTATAAATTTAACTAACTTGAAAGTCTTCTTTTTTTCGAGTCTCGACAAAAAAATCTCAATCTTCTTGTTTGATGAATGTATACTTTTCAAACGGAATTGTATTTCCATCCTTATCGCCTTTACCAAATATATAGACATTTGAGAGCAATGTCTTAAATTGCTTCAACCGTTCCCCCATATAAACAAACCA
Source organism: Lathyrus tuberosus (assembly GCA_022829125.1). Classification (NCBI taxonomy): domain Eukaryota; kingdom Viridiplantae; phylum Streptophyta; class Magnoliopsida; order Fabales; family Fabaceae; genus Lathyrus; species Lathyrus tuberosus. Next base: position 18,048,125 of record JALAZF010000006.1, read on the forward strand.
ATGCTTCCTAAATTTATCATCCGTGGGGCAAGTGAACTTATCCTACAAAACATAAGAAATGTTAGCAATTGAAATAGTTATAGAAAATAAATTATAAAGAATTAGTTAAAATTACATACCATAATATCATCCCATATCGTGTCCTTCAAGTTTTCGCTTATCCTTTTCCATTTCTTTTTATTTAAACTAACCTTGCTACGTGCAATGAACGATAAATAACTCTTACTTTGCAGCATACTGACCAATAGGTTGGAAAGTATCCGGATCAAAATCAATGTGGTATTTCTCACCATCACGGAGTTTCGCAATGAAACGTAGCAATGTTGTCACACCTTTACTCTTCTTTTTTTTGGAGAAGAAGTCACGCCTTTAGTATTGCTCTTTTTTTGGAGAAAAAGAGCTAGATGGCTTATCTATGATGTCTATTTAGAGTGAAAAATTATCAGTCATAATAAAGAAAATATCAGCAGGAGCATGTAGTACTTTCAACAGTCATTATATTTTTAAAAAGTCACACCTTTAGTCTTCTTCTTTTTTTTTGGAGAATAAGTCACACCTTTAGTCTTCCTTTTTTTCTGAGAAGAAGAGCTAGATGGTTTATCCGTCTTGTCTGTTCAGAGAGAAAAACAATCAGTCATGTCAAAGTTATACTTCCAGTTTAGCTCACATGCTTCAACCAACAAGATATAATTTTTAAAAAAACAATGGCAGAGTAACAGAAAACTCACGAGCTAAATTCTCTATATCCTCATCCAACCTCTTAGTGTTCAATGAAGTGCTGCTAGAAGCAGCTTTGTTTGTGGCAGCATTGTCTGTATAGAACAACACAACACAATCAACATTCTGCAGAAAAAACTGCTTTTAAAACTACAAAATCCACAAGCACAAAACCATTCAAATTTTTGTATATGATTAATTGTTTATAATGTATGTCTACTAGAATAAGAAAAGGGAAAAAATGAACCAAAACAAATCAACCAATCCCCAAAGATTGTTATGTTGTCTACTATAATATATATTTAAATAGTCAAACCTTTGGCCTTCTGTTTTTATGGAGAAGTCACACCTTTGGTCTTCCTATTTTTGGAGAAGAAGAGCTAGATGGTTTATTCGTATTGTCTGTTCAGAGAGAAAAATAATCAGTCATGACAAATTTATACTTCCTGTTCAACCCACATGCTTCAACCAACAATATATATATATATATATATATATATATATATATATATATATAGAAAACAATCAGTCATGACAAAGTTATACTTCCAGTTTAGCTCACATCCTTCAACCAACAAGATATAATTTTTTAAAAAACAATGGCAGAGTAACAAAAAACTCACGAGCTAAATTCTTTGTATCCTCATCCAACCTCTTAGTGTTCAATAAAGTGCTGCTAGAAGCAGCTTTGTTTGTGGCAGCATTGTCTGTATAGAACAACACAACACAATCAACATTCTGCAGAAAAAACTGCTTTTAAAACTACAAAATCCACAAGCACAAAACCATTCAAAATTTTGTATATGTTTAATTGTTTATAAGGTCTGTCTACTAGAATAAGAAAAGGGAAAAAATGAACCAAAACAAATCAACCAATCCCCAAAGATTGTTATGTTGTCTACTATAATATATATTTAAATAGTCAAACCTTTGGCCTTCTGTTTTTATGGAGAAGTCACACCTTTGGTCTTCCTATTTTTGGAGAAGAAGAGCTAGATGGTTTATTCGTATTGTCTGTTCAGAGAGAAAAATAATCAGTCATGACAAAGTTATACTTCCAGTTCAACCCACATGCTTCAACCAACAATATATATATATATATATATATATATATATATATATATATATATATATATACCCAAGGAAACACTAGGAAATTAGGAATAATATGCAATGCGATAGAAAAGTACAACCCCTCGCATAGATGCGAAAAGGTTCATTCGATTCAACATTACAAAATATATTTTTTTTAAAAACCAAATAATAGCAGAGTAACCGAAAACTCACGAGCTAAATTTTCTGTATCCTCATCCAACCTCTTAGTGTTCAATGAAGTGCTACTAGAATCATCTTTGTTTGTGGCAGCATTATCTATATAGAACAACACAACACAATCAACATTCTGCAGAAATCAAAGAATCCCCAAAGATTGATATGTTATCTACTATAATATATTTTAAATAGTCACACCTTTGGCCTTCTGTTTTTTTGGAGAAGTCACACCTTTAGTCTTCCTATTTTTTTGGAGAAGAAGAGCTTGATGGTTTACCCATAATGTCTGTTTATAGAGAAAAGAAAATTTATCAGTGAAAATAGATATATGATCATGTTCATGGAACCAATATCATGTTTTAAGTGTATATGCATTTCTTTTGTAACAAAACTTGCATCATATGCAACAATAACTTGGGAAAACTAAAAATAAGTATTCAGTTAATATTACTCTATTGTAGATTATGATTCCATAAATGTATTTAGGACTTCAACTGGCTCAAACAAAACTCATTTTAGTTTCATCATTTGACAATGTGTTTTGCTGATTTTGACATCAATTTTGGCTAAATTATACTTTTGTTAGCTATGGAATTAAAGATAATATGTGAGAAGAGTGGCAAAATATTTCCCTACCGCGATCATTAGTGGAAGAAGTCATTACAAGGTATTTGGAAGTTGTTCAATTTGATTTAGTACTGATTTAAAATATTTTGTGCATCGGATTTATTAAGTGTAGAAGGTTGGCCACTGAATTTTCAGGTTTTTGATTTAGTTAAACTAACAGAACTCTACTATGTCGGTAGTCATGGGATGGACATTATTGGCCCTGGTAGTGACACTATGTCCATAATGTAATACCCCGTATTTTACTCCGGATAATATTATATTGTGATCAACTGAGCCCAGTGTACTCTGATAAATTATTTGACAAAATAATTAGAGTAACTGTGGAACTTAGAATAAATCCAATTAATATCATCTGTCTCTGAGGTATTTTATTAATTTGGACTTAAGAGACTTTTTGGACACTTAGTAGTATTATTTCTAATACTAGTTTACTACTTATTTCCTTTTCCTCCCATTTTCCAAACAAAAAGAAAAAAGATAATAACATAGAGAGAGAAAGAAGAAAGAAGGGAAAAGAAAGGAAAGAAAGGAGAGAAAGGAAAAAGAAGAGAAAAGCCAAGAACTTCAAGAACAAATCATCATCCATTCATCAAGCCTCGCCCAATCTTCTCATCATCTTCATCTTGCTCATCTCAAGGTGGGTTCTAGTTAGAAACCTCTTTTTTTTAGAGTTTTGGATAATATGAGTTTTGGGTTAGAATGTGGGAATCGATGTTTTAATGGTTGGAAATTGATATAAATCGAAATGAATGCTCAATGTGCTTATAGAAACATATATTGGTGGTTGTTTTGATGTTTTGGTTTACTTTGAATTTATTGGAAAATGTTAGGGTTGTGTAGAAATTATGTGTTTATGTGGAAATCTTGTTTTTATGAAGTTTGATAGTGAACCCATGATATAAACATGTTGTTATTCCTTTGTTGGCTGTTTGGGGGTAGTAATGAGAAGAATTTGAGGATGGGTTTTCTGCTGTCAACTGAGGCATTTTTCTGGAAATCGCAGAGTCTGCTCAGCGCGCAGAAGCCCGCTCATCGCGGTCAAGAAATTATGCAACCCCTCGAGTCAGAGAAAACCGCGCTCAGCGCGACCTGGGACTTGGAATTTTATTACTTGAGCGAGAAAATTCATAACTTTCGACTCGTTTATAGGATTCGATCATTCTTTATATCGATGTAAAGCTGAGGAAATATTCTATGCAATGGAGATGAAACATATCGATTTTACCGACCGATTAAATAATCGAGAAAGTTTCAAAAGTGATATATTTATGTTTTAATTGTTATATATTATTCTGCTATGCAATTAGGACATGTCTTGGCTATCCTATTATTGTTTAACATGATTGTAAGTGAATATGCATGCAAATATGAAAACGATATAGGAAGAGTGAGGAAACCTCAAACTTGAACTATAGGAGAATCTAGTAAGGAACTAGAAATTGTAGACAACTCTAGATGGCGATGCTCGGACACGTGTTGTTGAAAGATACACCCTTGCCGAGTATTGGCCTAGTTGAGAGTGAAACACTAGTATGGAACATGTGGTTAACCTTTGTGGTTGTGAAAAAGGCAAGAGAGGCCTTAAGGCATTATAGCCTTGTGATTGTCGAATACAATCGTATTTGTTGTATGTGATCATGTAATCGTAGCCAGTATACTTTGAGTGTAGTTTCATGGGTCTCGAGCTCCTCTGAAACGGGTACGCAATAACTTGGTAGGTTTGCTTCCCTACGTGTAGTACGATTGGAGCCTATGCTATGGGTAGAGACTTGTGATGGTGAGACATTTATATACTTTTTTTGGTAAATTTTATTTACTTATATGAGAACTTTGATATTAGAATCTATCCCTGATTGTTTTTCTTCGTTTCATTTTGATTCTTATACTCCGCTCAGATATGCCCAGGTCTAATTCGATGAAATAATGTAATACAACTTTCTTTTCATATAGCGATCTATGTCCTAGTAACATACTCATAACTGTTTAATTTATGTTCTGCCTCTGGTTCTTCTCACTACCGATTGCTTTGTTGTAAAGCTGTTACCTTCATGTTTTGCTGCTGTTTATTTTTTTTTTAGAGGAGTATGTAGTGTTGTTATACAAACTCATTTCAGCCGGCAAGAGAATTCCTTCCTATGATCTATGAGGTGAAAATTCTATTTCTAAACCAATAATTGATGACTTATATTCATTTTATCACAAGCATAAAAGAAATTCATGATGAGATGTTTTCATGCTAGTTTTTAAAACCCTCATCGTGATTACTAAAGATATAGAAGGCGCAAAAGTTGAAAATCACAAGTTTTGCGCTTCTGTACATTACCGTAATGTAGAAGAGAATGTAAGGATTATCAATTTTCCCAACCATGATGACTTGATTATTGATCTCATACAATTTCAAATCTCATTTGATGTTTTCATTACTTGCCCTATTTTGAATCGATTGTAGAATTGGACAATGATCGGTCAACGTTTGCATGATATGTTAAAAAATTACCCTCGTTTACGTTCAACTCATGGACAGAAGGTATAATATTAATATTCCTACGTGCGATTTTTTTACCAATACATATAAAATCTGTTATATTCATAATTTTTGAACTTTTCAATTTTTAGTAACTTGTTACTCAAGTTTGTTCATACTCTCATAGCGAACTTCAACTTATTACCTATGTTGTGATAGGTTTTAGAAATTCGTCCTGTAATTGACTGGAACAAAGGAAAAGTTGTTGAGTTTTTACTTGAATCACTAGGTAAGAAGAACCTCTCTCTCTTTTCCTCATGATGTGCATATATATTAGAGATGATAAAATTGATGAAGATGCATTTAAGGTACTGATTTATGTAGCTTAAATTAACATTTTCTATTTTCTTCTCTTTAATCTACAAACAGGTTATTATTCTATAATAATTTTTTTAATGTGTTTAGGCTCTGAGGGATAGCAGTAATTTCCAAATTCTCAACTAACATTTCAAACACTAACACCTTTTTTTCTCATAGCTAACAATGTCACACTTCCAAATTGTCAATTAACCAATTCCACACTAGTTGTTTTTATAATTAACTAACTTTTAATTCAAGTTTACATAATTAACACTCTAGTTTAATACCACTAACAGCCATGCTAACATTTGCAGTCAGAATATTTGTGTAACTATCTTGCTGATGAGGAGATCTTCTTTTAATGAAGAAAATCTGCTTAATTCAGTACTACAGATATATAAAGGAGATTTTGTTGGAACAATTTAAGAAAATTTCAGAAATTATATAAAGAGAAAGACAGATAAAGCATCCATGTGTGCAGGAATTGTTGAAAATTTCATTATTGCATTGTATAGATCCAACAAAATACAGATAAAATCCAAATGTTATTTGTTATTTGCTATTATCCTCCAAAATCCCTTCTTGATGATCATAACGGGTGGCATAAACATCATCAACATCATCTTCATCATTAAAATAAGGCCTTCGTGTTGAGAAAGAAGTATTGTTATTAATGTCTAGAGTTGAATCTTCATTTTCATCACTATAATTCGTGTTTCTTTGGAGGACAACAGACCACCTACTATTTGAGGGATCCTTTACATAAAATACTTGTATTATTTGTGCTTCCATGAAGAACGGTTCTTCCTTATATCCTACCTTATCCAAGTCCACCAATGTAAATCCTAATTCATCAGTTTGTACACCATTGTTACTATTAACCCACTTACATTTGAAAATAGGAACTTTAAACTTCACATAATTGAGCTCCCAAATCTCTTCTATAACGCCAAAGTAAGCCATGGATGCCAAGACGGGATTTTTATCTTTTGAACTAGAGAAGTGCATTGAAGAAGCCATTACCATTACCCCGTTATTTTGCATGGTACTCTTATCATTCTGAGATTTAATAGAAAAGGAAAATTTATTTATATCGTACCCACTCCAACATAAGACATTAAAGCTAGGCTCATATGCTAGAAACTTTAATGTATCTGAAGCATTATTATCATTCATAATCTTGGTTTTAAACCATTTTGAGAATGTTCTGTTATGCTCTTTCAACACCTATTTTTCAGACATTCGAGGGTTTTTGGCTTTGACAATGGTTTTATGTGTACTCAAGTATAGCTGAACCTTGTCAGTGTTATTTAATATATACAAATGAGCTTGAAAAACTTACCCTTCATCCATATGCTTAATCTTTAGACGTGTACCCTTACCGTCACATCTTCTGTCGTGACGAGACTTGGGTAATCCTACAGGTTTTGCATCTGACAAATACTCTGTACAAAACTCAACGGGTTCTTCTGTAATGTACCTTTCAACAATAGATGCCCCAGGACGATAATAATTCTTCACATAGCCTTTCAATATCTTCATGTATCGTTCAAAAGGATACATCCATCTTAAATAAAAAGGGCCACACACTTTAATCTCTCTAACTAGATGGACTATTAAGTGAACCATGATGTCAAAAAATGAAGGAGGAAAAAACATCTCCAACTGACACAATATAATAATAGACTTGTTTTCCAACTCATCAAATTTATCAGGGTCAATCACTTTGTTACATATATCATTAAATAAAAAGCACAATCTAGTTATGGCATGTCGGGCATTTTTGGGCAAGATGCCATGAATAGCCACAGGTAGTAATTGTTGCATCAAAATGTGGCAATCGTGAGATTTTAAGCCAATTAGTTTGAGATCTTGTTGTAGCGTGCGATTTTTGTCGGTGACGCGACCACCTTATCGCCATGGTTTTACCTCACCGCCATGGTAAGAATTGGGTGCTACTTTCTGATTTCTTATTTATCCTATGAAGCTGGAAACGAAAGGGAAGCTATCTAAAACTACCCTTGCACGCAGATGTTTTCTTTAACAAATGCTTAAGAGATTGAGGAGTTTGGGGTCAGGTTATACAATGGGAAGTTGTCAATTACCCATCCTATATGTGGTTATCCACAGGCTGTTAGTAATTTTTACTGCATTCTACTTACTGGTGTTTGTCTGTTGTGGGTTGGGAAAGTTTCTCCTTTTGGAGTGTTGAGAGAGAGAGGCTAAGAGGAGGCTGGTTGGGGAATTTCTTATATAAAGCCTAAGAGGAGGTTAGCTTCTGCTGAGGATTATTGAAATCTAGAGGCAAGTCCAAATTGGGAGAATCAACTCTTGCTGGGGAATGAAGAAGAGTTGAAATATCAGATGCCTTGAGGTTCTGATAAAGGGTTTATTGATATTATTATGACCCTAGCTGGGGAAAATTAAAGTGAGATTTTAAAGATTGAGTTTCAAAACCTATGGAGGTTTTAACTCTGCTCGTGATTGATGGAATGATCAGGGTTTCTCTTTTTCCTTGAGGGGATGAGACTGTCCAAGTCTACTGGTATGAAAGGGTTTATCTTTGTATGATGCCCAAGAGGAGGCAGATGTTTTAAGGGATGAGAATCAACCCTAAATTGTTCGAGGGTTTGACTCTTTGGAAAGACTGCTCTAACAAAGGATGACTAAGTTTTGTCCTATACCTGTAAAAGGTCTTTGGGTCCTTGTACTAACCCCAAGAGAAGGCATGAGAACTTTTAAGAAGCCTGAGGGTCCTTGTACAAAGCCCAAGAGGAGGCTGAGGATTCTTTTAGGAAGCCTGTGGGTCCAAACCTAAGAAAAGTTCCAGAAAAGTTTCACCGAATAATCTTTTCTTTAGTGAACAGTTCTAGGGTTTAAAGAAATTCAAGAGAGGTTTAACGGGGAATTAATCCTCTCTGGAGGGAAATGAATTTCTTTGACAATTTTCTAATAGTGACAGTCTTGAGAAACGTTTCACCGGGAATAATGTCTTTCTCTGTTCCATATTGTATAAGCCTAAGAGGAGGCAAGACTGTATCTGGAAATTCCTATGGGGAACTAGTTTTGACTTTGTTGAAAGAGTAACCACTGGCTTAATCTAATTCCTAGACCTAATTGTCGGGGAAAACTCTAAGCAGATAATATACAGGTATGTATACAGATGAAATATATACAAGTATGTAAAAGAGAGTAGGAGGACTTACAGGTGAGCAAGCTTCCAGCATTACAAACAAACAAATATATATATATATATAGTACGTAAAAGAAAGCTGTTTAAAAAACTTACAGGTGAGCAAGCTTCCATTGTAACAGCTGTATGGTTAGTTGTTCAAGAAATTAAAGAAAGTTTTGATAACAACTATGAATTTGAACCTAAATTAAAGGGGAAAGTTGTTTTGAAAAGAAGATTGGGGCTTATACTCAAGGAGAGGCCCAGATGAAAAACAGTAATTGTACCATTGATCTGAAAATTGTATCGGGACTTATACAATGACTGAGGCCCAAGTTATTATATTTACAAAGAGGTTGGATCTTACGCTCTATTAGAGGCCCAAAGTTTATTTTTGTACAAGAGTTAGGGCTTATAGCTCAAGGAGTGGCCCAAAAATAACAGTGATTGCACCGTCGTTTTAAGAATCACAGAGGGACTTATACAATGACTGAGGCCCAAAACAGGTTTTCTGTACAAAGGGATGGGACTTACACTCTATTAGAGACCCAAAGTGTATTTTTAAAAGAAAGATGGGACTTACAACACAAGGAGAGACCCAAATGATTTTGTTTCGAAAACGGTGATCGCGCAGAGATTTTTAATGTACTGTGACTTATACATAACTGAGGCCCATAAAAGGTTTTTATTCACAAAGGGGTGGGTCTTACACTCTATTAGAGGCCCAAAAGTGTTTGAAAAAGATTTGTGAGGGTGTGTAATAATCAAAACCCTAATTTGATTTTAAAATGTATTTTAATTGAATAAAATTCAATTAAAATGATCAAGATGTGTGAAAAACAAATTGTGGTTTTGGATTAATGTTTGAAAAAACATGTTTCATTCATAGAATGATTTTAAAATCATTTGAATGAAAAACAAAAGAAAGAAATATATTTTTTATGCCTAAAAAAACAAATAAAAACATAATTCTTTACAAAAATATCAAATATATAAAATAAATAATATTTTTTTTGAAATTTTTGTGGAATAAAATATTTTAATATTTTTGTGAATTTTCAAAAAAAGAACCAATCAAAAATAATTAAAATTGAGAGAGAAATTAATTTAGGAATTAATTAATAAAAACCATGAAAAATGTGAAAAATTGCAAAATATGGTAAAATGGCAAAATGGTATGGGTGGGTCTTGAACCCATGACCTCCCAACCAAACACACATGCGCGATACCACTGGGGTGGTGATACATCCGTGTATCAAAACTACCCCATTAATACATAAGGGTGACTGGGTTTGTAGGCCTGACCAAGGCAAAAATCAAGTTTTTGTGGATTTGCATGAAGGCTCTAACTTCCTTAATTCTCCATGGATTTGAACAAAATTTAGGTGTATCCTGCCTAGAATTTCATGAGGAATCCAATGGTGCTTTTAGATTTTTCTAAATATGTCCCTATTTTAAAACCCGATTGTGGTTTCAAAATAGGCCTAGATTTGCATGTTCTATGCTATATCATCATACAGGGAACAATAGCATGGCAAATTGGTTCAAACACAACACATATGATATGTATGAGATGTCCATGATCAATGGACATCAAAGCAACGCATGATTTAAAGAGTTCAAGTTGTGATGCACTTACCTCTTGAAGCTCCTTGTGCTAACTGTCAAGATATTTGTTTGAGAAGTGATCCAATGCTTTAGACACTCTTGATTGATCCCTTAGAAGCTTTTAGGATGATCAAAACCAGCTGGAATCTTCAGGAACAAGAATTGGCTCTTTCTTGCAAAAGTGGCATAAGTGACCAAAATGGTAACTTACTCAAATGGTGTTCCAGTTGGGACAGTTTGAAGATGATATTTGGAGTGTGTTTAAGGCTTTGTTTGGTTTTGAAAGTGACGGAATCAAGACATGACTTGATAAATGCAAAAAAGACAAAATTTGAGGTTTTGGAGGTTGACTTTCTGATGTTGGTGTTTCAGATCAAGGATGAGTGTTTGAACAGCTTATATATGATACATTGGATGTGTTTGGATCATGAGTTGTGGTGGAATTTCTCTCTAACTCAAAAACTCAGTGATGACTTGCAAAAGAAGGCATTTCTGCATAATGAGAGAGATTTTGAGGAAAGCAATTGTTGTTGTGCTTTGGTGTACTCAAATTGACCACAAATGAGCTCTAATTATAGTAGAGAAAGTTTGTTTTGCAAGCAATAGTGAATGGCAACTGGTACAGGTCTGTGGCCAATGGTTGCATAAAGGAATTCTAGTCTTCCATGATCATTGACTTGAGATTAGGGCACATGCCTATGGTCTTCTGTTGCAGGGATAAGGCTTGACTCATTCAGTTAGGTTTGCTTCAGCTCATGCCACCTTGATACATCCATTAAATGCTTGATGCCAAATTTGAAATTCAAGGTTCATGTAAATGATGGTTTTGCACATGCCAAGTTGATTTCTTGACTCAAGGGTTCAAAGTTGAAATCATCAAGTGACTCATCAAGATTCTTTTTTATCTTGGAAGAGGACAAGGCTTGGAAGATGACAAAATTGGAAATGAAAATCGTGTGTGTAACGCCCTGTATAATAGTTATCTATAATAATACCATACAAGTGTTTTTATTTGGTACTGACACCATCATAAGTGCCTAATGGCATAATTCACATTCTTGACCATTTCTAATACATAATACAATCTATGGTACAGGACATGGAAACTAGCCAAAAAATATAAAATCTAAGATCAATATACAATATCCTCATTGTATACAACAAATACACAGCGGAAAAAAATACTAAAGCCAAGCTTCTCTTGAAACATCCAAGCATATCTCCACTTGTAAATCAAACCTGAAATATAGCAACTATAGTGGGGTGAGATACATCAAATCTCAGTGAGTTCCCTATCTTATAGATTCTCTCGGCTTTACAGGGTTCTAACAATCCTAACTCAAGTCAAGGGGAAGGGAAATGACTTTGAGTTCACAATCTCACACTATATGGAAACATGTCATGAGTCAGTTAACTCATAAATCCCACGAATGGAATATGTCCTGAGCCTGTTAACCCAAGAATCTCACTAATCGATAACTGTACCAAGGCATCCCCTTTTCCCGTCCTCTTCTACATCTAGAAGTCGACCCGAGTCATGGATCCTTGTAATTTACTTGGCATACAAAATGGATTCGGGAACATCGGCCTGTTAGCCGTGAACCGTCACTTCACATGGCCTGTTAACCATCACAATTCTCTACCCTTAGGTTCCATTCGTACTACACACAGGAATCAAACCTGCCAAGTACCATGCCTTGTTTCAGAGGAGCTCGAGACTCATGAAACTGCAACTCAAAGAACTGGTTAAGATTACGTGATCACACACACAAACGTGATTGTATTCGACAATCACAAGGCCACATTCGCCTTAAGACCTCTTTTGTCTTTCCACAAAACCACAATGGTTAATACACATGTTCCATACTAGTGTTCACTCTTCTCTATAACATTTTATCGGACACACGCCTCGGCCCCTCACGCACGAGCGTTGTCAGACACACGTCTCGGCCCCGCATGCATGAGCGTTGTCATTAAGTTATCTACTCTAGACCATTACTCGTCAAGGATGCACCTTTCTACATCAATTAACCGAGCATAGCCATCTAGAGTTTCTATCACTTCCTATCCATTACTAGGTTCCACTATCAAGTTGTTATGCAGTAACGTTTCCTCACTCTACCTAATTCATTTTAAGCATGCATATTCTCTCATTCATACTTAACAACGATTAGATAGATATGGCATAACACAATTATTACAAGTAAACACATATAATCACACATCACATAAAACATCACTTTTCACATAGTAGTTCACACACATTTTAAGTCATACAAACCATTCCTATTCTCTACCAAGCATCCTTGGTTAAATCATGGTCTAACATTCCCATTCACTACCTTATTGGATTATCTTTCCAAAGGCTTTGGACTCGTATCAATCGGATTCCCGATTCTTGAGTTTTGGTGGAATCAAAATTACATATACTACATTTCTATATTTTTCTCATCAATCCATGGCATATAACCATGTTTCTACCTCACCATCACAAATAACATTGAAATAGCTTTCCAACGCTTCGAACGGGGACCAAAACGGACTTACGGTTCAAAAGTTATGAAAAAAAAACAAAATCTGACATGTTGGAAAAATTCTGTAACGCCCAGGTCTGCTCGCGTCGACTCATGCGTCGACGCAAGGGTACTATGAGTCGACTCAAAATCCCATGAGTCGACGCATACTGCGCAGATTCTGCTAAAAGCTCAGTTTTCAACCGTAAAATGCCTTCCGGACCTCCGATTTCGATTCCGTAAAATGCCCCAGTCTTAGAATTCAACACGCTATGATATATTCCCAATTAGAAGGCCATCCAACATAATTACAAAATTAATACCCATTTATCAACTAGGAAAAGTTTAGGTTTTTCAACCAAACCTATTCAATTCAACTCAATCCAACATACCCAATCCAGACTATATCAATCAAAACATGTTCCATACATAACAACAAGTATTCTACGCAGTTTATACCGCATTTCATCTATTAGATTTCATTGATTTCCAAAATTACTCATTTTCCCCAAAATCCAACCTAACTCAAATCTCTAGAATACTACCACTAAAGTCTCTATCTAGAACCCACATGGTAATCGAAGAGGAGTTTGAAGAAGATGGTGATGATCCATGAGTTCCTCTTCTTCATCTTTCTCCACTTTCTCTCTTTCTCTTCTTTCCTTTTCTTCCTCTATTTTTCTTCTTCTTTCTATTTCTTCTTTTTTTCTCTTTCTCTTACCACATCTATATATATATATATATATATATATATATATATATATATATATAAGGTGGGGATCATTTGACACCGGTGTCAAAATATTAACTTTGACACCAAATCATACCCCTTTTTTATTATTCATTCAATGGCTAAGATAAATTTCCTTAAAAAACTCATGTGTTAGTTTTAAGTGAATATATCTTAACCTTTAAATTAATAATAATAAACGGTTAGGATTTGGTGTCAAAGTTAATATTTTGACACCGGTATCAAATGATCCCGTCCCATATATATATATATATATATATATATATATATATATATATATATATATATATATATATATATATATATATATATATATAATACTTATTATATAATATAAATCCAACAGGGTAAAATATCTCCAATTGATATTTTGTCGTCTCAACCCAATTGATCAATTATTAGAGTTACCTTAAAAAATACTCTCTTGAACTAATAAATACCAATCTGTCTCTTTTATAAAATAATTGATCTCTTCAGAGTTCTTTAGTTACTCTATTGATCCCAAATGTCAATACTTAAAGTACTTAGAGGATTCCATTAATCCAATTTACCAATGCTAGAGCACATAGATACTCATCTGATCTCATATGATATCCAATTGAGCACTTAAATAATATGAGTATTACAGTGTGGCCCAAGAAATGCACACAGTCTGCCAAATGCTGTCATGAAAATGAGTTTGAGCAAGGCATGTTGCGATGCTCATAACTCCTAGCTCAAATGGAATTTGATTGAGTTCTTAGACATTTTTGAAAGCCCTCATGACATACTTCAACTTTGATGTTCAAGGTTGGTCTTGATTCAGGTTGGATCAAAGTGAAAAATGCCTCTACATTTTGGAAAAAGTAAGACAGATTCTGACTTATTGAAAATTTCACTAAGTGTTGGAAAAGTGGGCATTTTCATGTTTTTTTGTGATTTTGATCAATCTGTAACTCAAAATCCATTAGGATTTGGAATTTCTTGTAGTTGACACTTTTAAAGTTTGTCAGATGGACTTTCATTTGAGCTTTGAATGGGAGAAAAAGGCCTTGTGGTTTAGGAGTTATAACCTTGCAAAGTTGGTACAAAACCACTTTTGTTCCATAACTTAGAAAAATTTTGGTTTCTCATGGTTGCCCCTTTTGCAAGAAACCTCACATTTCTTGATTTTTCTTGATGGATGATGATCAATATCATACATTAACATTTTTTTTACTTAGGGGAACCATATTTGTGAAAAATTCCAAAAAGTCAAACTTGATTTTGTGCACAGTTGACTTTTTGTCAGATGAAATCCAAAATGTGTGATTCTTTGTTCAATCAAATTCTTGACCCAATTCAAACCTAATGGGTGCATTCCATAGGTGTTTTAGGGTGTCTTGAATCATGTCCCATGGATTGGGAGCATGTCTTGGTCAAAAGTCAAAGGTACAGTTGACTTTTCCTTCAAAACCCTAATTGTGGTCCAGATGAAATTGAAACTTGTGAATCAAGCTTCTTGGATTAATCCATTGTTGAAAATGGATCAATGTAGTGTATTTGAGGTTCTCAAATCATGTCTTGAGGTCTTGGCTCATGCTTTACTCCAAAAGTCAACTTAGGGGTGAATTACGTCAAGAAACCCTAATTCCTGATTTTTGATGAATGCATCCCCTGAGGCTAAATTGACTTGATGATTGGGTCCATGAGGTCCCTTAGAGAATCTTGGGTTGTGCTTTGAAGCATTGGCTCATGCCCTGAAGAAAATTTTCATCTAGAGGCCTTGGTCGACCAAAACCCTAATTTGGTGACACCAGCAATCTTGAGGCTTGATCAACTTGGAATGTTGCAACTTTGTGCTTGATTCTTGATATGGGAGTCCTCTTGATCCTTTATGGGTGTTTGAGAGGTTAGACAAGTTAAAGATCATGTCATTTCATGATTAATCCTTTGTCTAAGTGCTCTGAGAGGGGTTGAAACCCTAATTCTTGATTATAGTGAATGCTCAACAATCCTTGAGGAGATTGATGAGACATGATGGCACATCCACATTGTGGTAATGATTTGTACAATGATGGGAAATCTTTGTGGTCTAATTTTGGGGTATGACAGATCCCCCTATTTAATCTTCTTGGACCAGAAGGTGTGAATGGCGAAGATATTCGGACATTTAGGGTGCAAGAGGATTAAATATCGGAATACCCGAAATTTTGACGGTGGTTATGAATAGCAGCGGTTTGCTCATCCATCTTCTTTTTCTAAGCAATGATACATAGAAAAGGGTAAAACTTCCCCCTCGATCCTGGTTTTCTACCACGGAACAGGTCTAGGTTTCTTTTGAAACAAACTTCCCCTCGATCCTAGTCTTCAGCCATGGAACTGGTCTCAGTTTCTAAAATAAACTTCCCCACGATCCTGGTCTTCAGCCACAGAACTGGTCTAGGTTTCTTTTGAAATAAAGTTCCCCTCGATCCTGGTTTTCAGCCATGGAACTGGTCTCAGTTTCTAAAATAAACTTCCCCTTGATCCTGGTCTTCAGCCAAGAAACTGGTCTCAGTTTCTTCTTGTCAAGTATCTTCCTTGACAAGGGGTGCTATTTGCAGCGGTTTTTATCAAACTTCTCGCCGAGTTTTACTGAGGAGATGCCATCTGATGGAAAAATTTTTGATGTCAGACTTGCTGGGGGAACCCATTTATCTGAGTTGTAGAGGTGTGCAAACTTCTCTATTGGAGATGTCATTTGTTGACTCTACTGGGGAAACACGAGTCTCTTGAGAGACTGTTTTTTGCTTGTGGATATTATATCATACTTTTCTTCAAGATCTTCTCGGAGAAATGTCATGTGATGTAATCCAACTTTGAGGTGCTGATGAATTCATTAACATCGACTTTCTTGGGAGAAAAACCAATGTGTTGCTGAGAGTCTTCGGTTGAGAGACTTTCTCTGGGGATTTTCCTTAATCCGGGAAAGCGAGAATATCATATTCAATGGTGAAGAGTTACGTTTGTCGAATGTCTTCTTGCCTTTCAGAGGTTCAAGTTATCAAAGTGTCGAGGACCGTCTCCAATCCAGAAATAAACTAGGGGAGATTGCTCAGGCGATACATTTCCAGACAAGGAAAGAACTTAAGCCAGGATTTTGTCTTATCCGACACGGAAAGGACAACTAACAACTTGATTGACAAAAGGACTTTTATCACTTGGGGATGAACATGACCAAAGTGATAATAATGCAATATGAATATGAATGTGAATCAATTATGCATGATGTATGTATGCTTATGCTGACAAAACTGACGTGACATACAGACCAGTGGATGAATACGACTGGATACTCGGCCACTGTGGGGGATGAAAAGTACCATTGGTTCATGATAGCCATCATGTCTTGCTTAGGAGAAGTGGTCCCAGTGGAGGAGAAATAATCGTTTAATTGGTCTTAAGAGGTAAGAACTCTGCCGTGGATATCAGATGGGACATTTGCATCTGACACAGTTGATCCTTCATTCAGGCGTACTGGTTTAGAAGGAGTACTTTGATTCTGCACTTTGAGGTTCAATCATCTTCGGAGAAGAGATCGATGTTCTTTTCGATGTTCATCAGTAAAAAAGAATTGCCATCTTTATTTTAAAGTCAGAAATTTTTTTGACAATTAAATTCATTTTTGTTTTATTTCAAGAATCGTTGATCATGTTAAAAATGTCATTCTGTAAAGCTAAAACAAATGAGAATTGCAAACAAAAGCACTAGGGCTCAAATTTTATTGATAGGATGGAAATCAGCCAAGCGCGTGATCCCATAAAGTATTTACAAAGTTTAGAAAATGGTAATTTAAAGGAAAAGGGGCTACATTGAAACATAACTGTTATCCTTCTACCAACTTTTAATTCTGGACATCCTGAGCTTCTATCGAAGATGACCTTGACTTGAATTTTTTCGACGGATGGTGTTACCGCTGGGGATTTAACCTTGTTGGACGTAATTACTTGCCATGAATCCCTAACTTTTTCCTGGTTTGTCTTTTGAGGTTTCTAATCCATCGGGATGATTTTCGTTTATGTCTCTAATTTTTGCCTGGACCGCCCTTTCAGGTTTTCAATCCATCGAGACATTTTTTTTATTATTTAGGCAAAGTATTTCCTGACTACATCAATATTCATGGGGTAGGTAAACTCTTCTCCATCCATGGTTGCAAGTCTTAAGGTGCCGCCTGAGAAGGCTTTCTTGACCACATAGGGGCCGTCATAGTTCGGAGTCCATTTGCCCCGGAATTCAGTGAGGAATGATGGTATCTTTTTAAGATTAACCAAGTAGTGTGACGAATCATGTATTGGCGAAGACGTTTGGCTGCCCAAGCCAGAGCACTGCAAGTTTTCTCGAGCATAGTGTACCGAGTTTCACAATCGGTAAATTTCTTGCTTAAGTAGTAGATGGAAAACTCTTTTCTTTTGGTTTCATCTTGTTGGCCAAGTACACAACCCATAGAGTCTTCCAAGACTGTTAGATAGATGATCAGTGGTATTCCCTCTACTGGAGGTGACAGAATCGGTGGATTCAACAGATATTCTTTGATGTTGTCGAAAGCTTTTTGGCAATCTTCTGTCCACAAACAGCTTTGATTCTTTCTGAGTAGTTTGAAGATTAGCGCGCATGTCGCGGTCATAAGGGATATGAATCTGGAAATGTAATTCATACGTCCCAAAAATCCTCGGACTTGTTTCTTAGTCTTTGGCGAAGGCATTTCTTGAATGGCATTGACCTTGTCAGGATCAACCTCAATTCCTTTCTGGCTGACGATGAACCCTAAAAGTTTTCCCGAGCGGACACCAAACGTGCATTTATTGGGATTCAAGCAGATTTTGTACTTTCTCAGGCGCTCGAATAGTTTTGACAGGTGTGTCACATGCTCTTCTTCTGTTTTAGATTTGGCAATCATGTCATCGACGTACACTTCGATTTCTTTGTGCATCATGTCGTGAAACAGAGTTGCATGGCCCTTTGATAGGTTGCTACGACATTCTTCAAGTCGAACGTCATTACCTTGTAACAAAAGGTGCCATATGGGGGTGATGAATAAAGTTTTCTCCATATCTTCCGGCGCCATTTCGATTTGGTTATAGCCCGAGAATCCATCCATGAAGGAGAAGACCTTGAACTTTGTTGTATTGTCTACCAGCATGTCAATGTGTAGTAAGGGAAAGTCATCCTTTGGACTGGCTTTGTTCAGATCCCTGTAGTCTACACACATTCTGACTTTTCCGTCCTTTTTCAGAACTGGCACTATGTTGGCTAGCCATTGAGGATATTCTGAGGTGGTGAGGAAACCCGCGTTGATCTATTTTTGGACTTCCTCCTTGATTTTGATAGCCATATCCGGGTGACTCCGTCTCAGTCTCTGTTTTACCTGCAGACATTTTAACTTCAACGCTAGATGATTTTCCACGATGCTGGTATCCAACCCTGGCATGTTCTGATAGGACCAAGCAAATACATCGGGAAACTCTTCGAGAAGTTTTATCAAGCTTTCTTTGACAGTCGGACTGAGCAATGCTACAATCTTAACTTCTTTCTTTTCTTCCTCTGATCCCAAATTGACCATCTCCAATGGTTCTTTGTGAGGTTCATTGGTCTTTTCCTCTTGTCTGAGTAATCGGCAAATCTCCTATGGAGTTTCTTCGTCCTCTTCTTCTTCAGCTTCAAATACTGAGAATTCTGTTGAAGTTAGAATAGCAGCAAGAAAAAATATATAAGTAACCCAGTTTTGTCGTTCTCCACAGGGATCAGTGCGAGGGAAAGAATGACATTCAACGGTTTCTATGTTTCTAAGCTCATGGTTCAAAAGTTTTGGTTTAAAGCAGAACCAAAAGCAAATGCGGAAAATGTAAAGACGGAAAATATAAAATAAAGACTGAATTATAAACGGAGCCTTGTTGGAATTGGATCTCATCAATTGATAACATATGCGTTCTTCTAATCATATTATACATAAATCAATCATTCGCCTAATATCCTCATGTATCACCCACGACAGAGGTTATGTCTAATGCAACGTCGAAAGATCGACCGTATTGCCTCATTGGTGATGTCTCACACAACAAAAACCAACATAGAGCATTAAGAGCTGATACTCACGCAAGTGTTAAGCCTAAATCTATCTCTAGAGTTTAGAATAAAAAATATAATCATCTTAGATCCAGATCTGAAGAGTATATGTCTATAGCGGTTCAAATCAAAGATAAACAAGTAAACAAAGATGACACCCACATCAGATAAATGACTGCTTCATATAAAATGCCAACGATTAGAATACGTACATACGTTTAACCCTTTTTTACATGTATTCAACTAATTTTCCAAATGAATGTGAATACCATTCTTCATCACTATTATCACGCACCCTCGCAATACCGTATCGATCCTACTCATGCTAGCCATGCTACTTAATCAATACAGTACAACAAAAGATAAGATGAATATCAACTCACAAAACCATGTCAAGATTTTTGTTCATTGATAGTTGAAAATCTAAGATCAAGGATTTGTAAAGGTTTTGTCAAGACCACAAATAATCAATCAAAGACAACAATAATAGAGAATCAAAACATATTCACAAACATACATTAGATGAAATACAATAGGTATCAAAAGATTACATCCTCATCCAACAAGAGATCAAAGATCCTACCTTTTCTCCCTTGGAATGAAGAAATATCAAGTTCTGATCTTTAATTACAAGTTGTATCAAATATCAAAAAACTTAAACATAAAAACATAATCTCAAAATGTTTAAAAATCCTATTTATAATCAATCATGAATTTGACAGTTCGCACAACGAACGATTCATTCGCAAAGCGAATGGTAAAAATAGGCATTTCAGGTGCCTATGAATAGTTAAACCGCCCCATAAATTCTCGTGAGTTCACAATGCGAAGGAATGTTCCCAAAGAGAACACTCGCTTTCAAGCTCGCAAAGTGAATTTTAGCTCCTTTATATGGGTCCATTCGCCAGAGACCTCGCCAGAGTTCGCAAAGTGAAGCTTCGCCGGCAAATCGCCAGAGTTCGCAAAGCGAACCTGCTGTTGTTTTCCTCATTTCTTTGACAGCTTGCACCACTTTCTTGTGTCTTACACTTTGATCAATTTATGCCTTTTCCTGCACAATAATACACACATTACAAGCACCAAAGGTATATTCTCATTGTTAGAAGAACAACAACAATTCACTAGTAAAATTAATGAAATTATGAGAAAAGAGTGGAAAAAGTGCAAAGAAAGATAGTTCATTTTTAGGTCAAATCCGCACCTAACAACTCTCCCCAACTAGATTTTTGCTTGTCCTCAAGCAAAGTATGCCCCTCATGAAAACAAGAGGATTTATTCAAGCATAAGATTCAACCAAAGTCAAGCATGAAAATGCGCACAAGCAACGTTCACCACTCAATAGGATCGAACAATGACAAAGAATTAAATTCTTAAACAAATATCATGGAATGGTTCAAAGAACAACTAAATTTTCATACTTGAATCACTCTAACACTCCTCTTCAGAATAAGAATGAAGAAATTGACGCGTTTGCAACCGCGGGGAAATTTCACTCACCCGACAAACAATGCAAATAACAATCCAATTCATACAACATCTAGCAATCACAAATGAAAACATGGAAGCAAACAGATCACTAAGGGCTTTAAAGGTTGTAGCTTGGTCGAGTTCACAACAAAGGGGCATTTCTAAAGGCCATTGAATCGAAATTGCCGATGCAAAATTAAACATTCACTATACAAGGTATTTACACATCTCAACTTCATTCACCATTTTCATTCCTTTATCACAAACTTTCTCAAACTTTCTTATGCACAATTTTTTCACTCTATTTTTCTCATTCAAACAAGCATTCTTTTTCTTTTGTTTTTCACATTCATATTCACACTTTTTCTTTTCATGCTTGTTTGAACTTTTTCAAAAGTTTTAGCATCCTACCAATCTTCTTTTTCATTCTCCCCAACTTGAATTCAACCAAACCTCAAGTGAATGTTCCTTGCTTTTTAAGGCAAGGAAATTAAATTAAAACAAAGTTCAAAGGTTCAAGAAGAAAATTTTAGAACCTCACAAAATTCAATGATGAACCACACTTTCAAATTATGTACATAAACAAGTTCATCACTAAAATGAGATCTAAACTGCTTAGGTTCAAAGGGGCTAACAAATTCACACTACTCACGGGTAAGATAGGTTTGGATACGGTTGTGTTCAATATAAACAAATGCCTTGATCATTTCTAATACTTCCACAAAATCACAATAATCAAAAGATAAAGCATGAATCAAACAAATTAAACAAAGTTATCAATCATCCTAGCATATAGTAAACAATGGAGGTTTCTCACAATTTGTGGCTTTTGGGCCTAAGTGAAACAAGCATTCAAACAAGTTGCAAAATGAAACAAAAATACACATTTGCACAAAGCACAAAATTCTTAAATCATTCTAACATTCTATAAAGTAGTACAATTTACCATGCATACTTTCAATGCTCGACATCTATCCAGACTCGGTCGAAGCTTCATTGAATACTTTTATACAATAGCAACCAATCTAGAAGGAGTTCTCATCATTCCTGACCACACAAGAGAAAACATCAAAGAAAACAAATACAAACAATATAAACAAATGTACAAAGCTAAAAAATATAGAAACTATCACGATGCGATTCAATATCTAAACAACGATACCCGACAACGGCGCCATTTTCTTGAAGCTAGAATAGCAGCAAGCAAAAATATATAAGTAACTCAAGTTTGTCGTTCTCCACAGGGATCAGTGCGAGGGAAAGAATGTCATTCGACGGTTTCTATGTTTCTAAGCTCATGGTTCAAAAGTTTTGGTTTAAAGCGGAACCAAAAGCAAATGCGGAAAATGTAAAGACGGAAAATATAAAATAAAGACTGAATTATAAACGGAGCCTTGTTGGAATTGGATCTCATCAATTGATAACACATGCATTCTTCTAATCATATTATACATAAATCAATCATTCGCCTAATATCCTCACATATCACCCGCGACAGAGGTTATGTCTAACGCAACGTCGAGAGATCGACCGTATTGCCTCAATGGTGATGTCTCAGGCAACAAAAACCAACACAGAGCATTAAGAGCTGATACTCACGCAAGTGTTAAGCCTAAATATATCTCTAGAGTTCAGAACAAAATAAATAATCATCTTAGATCCAGATCTGAAGAGTATATGTCTATAGCAGTTCATATCAAAGATAAACAGGTAAACAAAGATGACACCCACATCAAATAAATGACTGCTTCATATAAAATGCCAACGATCAAAATACGTACACACGTTTAACCCTTTTTTACATGTATTCAACTAATTTGCCAAATGAATGTGAATACCGTTCTTCATCACTATTATCACGCATCCTCGCAATACGTTTAACCCTTTTGTAAAGTTTTTGTCAAGACTACAAATAATCAATAAAAGACAACAACAATAGAGAATCAAAACATATTCACAAACATACATTAGATGAAATACAATAGGTATCAAAAGATTATATCCTCATCCAACAAGAGATCAAAGATCCTACCTTTTGTCCCTTGTAATGAAGAAATATCAAGTTTTGATCTTTAATTACAAGTTGTATCAAATATCCAAAAACTTAAACATAAAAACATAATCTCAAAAAGTGTGAAAATCCTATTTATAATCAATCAGGAATTTGACAGTTTGCACAGCGAACGATTCATTTGCAAAGCGAATGGTAAAAATAGGCACTTCAGGTGCCTCTGAATAGTTAAACTGCCCCAGAAATTCTCGTGAGTTCGCAATGCGAAGGAATGTTCGCAAAGAGAACACTCGCTTTCAAGCTCGCAGAGCGAATTTTAACTCCTTTTTCCTCTGCCAAAATCTGGGTCCATTCGCCAGAGACCTTGCCAGAGTTCGCAAAGCGAAGCTTCGCTGGCAATTCGCCACAGTTCGCAAAGCGAACCTACTATTGTTTTCCTCATTTCTTTGACAGCTTGCACCACTTTCTTGTGTCTTACACTTTGATCAATTTATGCCTTTTCCTGCACAATAACACACGCATTACAAGCACCAAAGATATATTCTCATTGTTAGAAGAACAACAACAATTCACTAGTAAAACTAATGAAATCATGAGAAAAGAGTGGAAAAAGTGCAAGGAAAGATAGTTAATTTTTAGGTCAAATCCGCACCTAACAAATTCAAAGTTGGGAGAAGGCATTGAATCGTATGTTTCAACGGGATTTAAAACAAGCAATCTGCATGACGTGATGATTTGTTTTTAGAAGAGATAGAGAGAATGCAAGTGTGTGCACAGTGTATTTTCTGAAAAATGCTTGTTTTTATTTATTTTTGGGCTGTTTTAGGATTACCATTTTCTGAAAAACAAAAAGTGAAAACATCAATAACTGCGGAAATTACATAATGATGTTTATTTATGATTTTGTCGATTCTTGAAATACAACCCTATAAAACAAAACTCTGTTGCTTTGGGCTAAGCGAAGAGGGACATTTACAGAAAAGTGAGCCCTATAAAAACATCCGTTTCACCTGGGCAGGGTGAAAGGTTAAAACAAAGATGGCAATTAATTAGACTTATGGACGGCTTTCGGGACATCGACAGCAACCCATTGGCGATGAACTCCTCGGTGAATCACAAAGTCTGGTACCTTCTTCCTTGGTTTGTCCTCAGAAATGATGTTGATTTCTGGCGGAGCAGGATCGTTGGAGTCTTCATCCCAGGCAGAGTTGTCGTAAACAAACTCTTCTGTTATATCTTTCTTAGTGTTTTCACTCTCAAGAGGATCTCCTCATCCAGTTGGCTGGATGTCCTCATATCTGATGCGAGAGCTTTCAAGAGCAGTGTACTTGACCAAGAAGTCGTACTTGCCACTCGGCTGCCCTAAGGTGTCCCATACTTCTGTGGGAATAGATGGGTCATCCTTCTCTAATGACGTTGACCTCAGGAAAAACATAGTTGATGAAATCTTCCCCTGTAATCTTTGCAGATTCATCGTTGTGCTGGATATCTTCGGAATGTCCAGAGTAATGATCCCCATGACTCGGTAGGGACGTGGGTATTCCTTTCAATATTACTCAGTTGATAAGCGTTGTTTGGCTGACTCTTTTGCCCCAAGTCTTCTGGGTACGGCTTCCAGATAGGCAAGTCATCCAGGGGATCATAATAATCCAGATCGAAGTTGTATTTCATCGGATCGTCTTCTAATGAGTTTGGTGGAGCACGACATCCCTTAGGATCGCAATCTCTATAGATCATCCGAACGTATGATCTTGGTATATATCTCAGACTCTAATTGGGAAAACAGACTGGCATGTGCATTTCTTCCTGAGACATATAACCGTTGTTGTTGAGATAAGATTTCCACTCCTCGTCCGTATTGGAGGAGTCACTCTTATTGATGGTGTGTACTTCTTGAGACACCGTGTGGAGGAAGCCTCCACTGTGAAAGAAGTCCTGAATGGGACGAAAACTTTCGTCCTTAGTAGTCTGGGTACAGGTTGAAGAGAAACCAAGATCTTTCTTTGTCTTGTTATCCGTAGGAATTATGAGTTGTCCCCATCCCTTTACGTTATTACTCTCAATCACTTTGAGAGCATCTTTGTATGAGGAAATCAATGTCCCTCTCTCTGATTGATTCTCATTGCTCACTGACAGTGCTTGAAACTGGGTTCCAACGACCTCCTCGGGTTCTACACAGGAAAATGAGGATAAGTTGCTTACTATTAAGGCCCGCTCTTCGCATACTATGACTAACTTGTCATTCTTGATAAGCTTCAGCTTCTGGTGAAGTGTCGAAGTGACTGCCCCAGCTTCGTGTATCCAAGGTCTTCCTAATAAACAGTTGTATGCTGCCCGGATGTCCATGACCTAGAAAGTGACTTGGAAAGTGTGAGGACCAATGGTTATGGGAAGATCAACTTCGTCGATAACTATTTTTCTAGATCCGTCAAAGGCTTTGACGATGATCTTGTTGCCTCTCATCGGGGCTCCTTGTAATGATAGACGTATCAAAGTTGATTTTGGCATAACATTCAAAGTTGATCTGGTGTCCATCAGTACGCTGGCTAAAGCATCGTCCTGGTAGTTGACTGTAATTTTAAGTGCCATATTGTGATTTTTGCCTTCTTCCGACAGTTCTTCATCACTGAATCCTAAGTTGTTACAGGAAGTGATGTTGGAGATGATGTTGTCAAACTGTTTTATAGTCACATCTTGTTCTACGAAAGCTTGCTCCAAGACTTTCTGCAGAGCTTCCCTGTGAGCTTCGGAACTGAGCAAGAGAGATAGCACAGAGATTCTCGAAGGAGTTTACAACAGTTGGTCTACAATGTTGTACTCGCTTTTCTGGATGAGCTTCAGCATCTCATCGCTGTTTTTTACCAGTTCTGGATTACTAGATTGATCGATTGGTTGATTAGGAACTTCTGTTTGAGGTTCCTTTTGTTTGGTGGGTTCTCTCCTCTGTTGAAGATCCGGCCGCTCCGTGTGATCGACTGATGTCGGCAATGTTTACGACGAAGGGTAATGGGGTTTCCTTTCCATTTTCAATGGTTGTTGCACCCTACTTGTAAGGGATAGCCTTTTCCAATCTGTACGGTATTGGACCTGGAAAATAGATAATCACGGAAGCTTTTTGGTTTCTCTAACCGTTATAGGCAACCTCAAGCAGTTCCTGGTTGGGAACTTTTCTACTATCAAGAGGAACTCTTGATTCATCGAGTAGAGGAATTATGGAGCAAACGTCTTTGGTCCTCCCATGATCGGAGATTATGACAACGTCTTTGCTTTGATCAGGGAGATAGTCTCGTATCACGTTAATCGACCCAGAACTTGAACACGGTCGAATCTCTTTTTGGTCCAACTAATTTTGTAGAGCCGTTCGCACAAGGTAGCATCCTTGGTTGTTCTCTGAACAAACTCTACATCGCTCATAGTTGTGGGTGGCACCCGGCCACACCCGCTTTGTATGCAGTGCATCTTTACTATATCTGTTTCCATCGAGCGGACATCCTGACTTTGATGCCTACCAGGATTCCCGTCAGTTATACTAATCTGTTATGTAACTTCATCCAAGTAGATTGGAAGCCACCAGTGGTCCAACAAGTGTAGAAGTGATCTTTGGACAATTGCACACCCTTGGTCGTCTTCATGGCATTGTTCACAGTCTTGATAATCATGTGAAGCCAGAAAGCCGAGCCTGACTTTTTTAGCGTGTAATTCTACCAGACTGGTATTCATTAAGCGTATGTCAAAGATCTGAACCATATTGACTTGATGGTTATTTCTCTCATGGTAGTATTGGATCCATCCAAGATCCATCTGACGTTGGATGACCTCTTGTACAAAAGAGCATCCCCGATTGCTTGTTGAGCAGATTGGACAGGTATTGTAATCGTGCCATGGCAGATTATGGTATTGACTTTGCCTTGAGTGTATTACCACTAAGTTGACGTTCATTGTGCGGATGTCGTGGTTCTGAACAATGTTGGGATGCGCATGGGCCATGTTGACCTCACAGATTCGGTGATCTTGGATCCAACTGAGATCCATTTGTTCTTGTAGAGCTGATTGCACTACGGAACACTCCTGGTTATTCTTTGAGCAGATATCACACTGGTGATAATTGTGAGGTGGTACATGACCGTACCCACTTTGTATACAATGCATCCTGACCAGATTGATTCCTAATAGGAGTACATCGTGAATTTGATAACTGCAGCTAAATTCTTCCTCTATTAAATTTACTGCAGTCTTCTCATGTTGCGGAAACGAGTTTGTCTGAACATTGGGATTAGTATCTTTGAAAGATAAGATCCCGTTCCTAACAAGCTTCTATACATCAGACTTGAAGCTGAGATAGTTCTCAATGTTATGCCCCGGTCCTCCTTGATGGTAAGGGCAACTTTGATCCTCTTTGAACCAAAAAGGCAGATTTTCCGGCACTGTTAGAGGAGACCTGGTTTGGACGTGCCCCTTGGCCAGTAGAAGTGGAAATAATTCTGCGTACAACATCGGTATAGGGTCGAACCCTGATGGTCGTGTCGCACGATTGTTGTTATTGTTGTACTATGGACGAGTCGGCTGAAGAGGCTGTTGTGTCCTTTGCTGATATTGTTGTTGACTTGGTTGGCTCTGAGCAACCTGAGGTTGATAAGTCGGAGATGGCACAAGGTTGATAGCAGGGGTTACCGCTGCTACTGGTTGATACCTTCGCCTTTGCTTTCCGAGAGAGATATTACCAATATCTTGCTCCTTTTTCTTTGGGAAAGCACTACCGTATCTTTTGGTACTGCTTGATGGCCCTGCATCTTTGACCAATCATCCTTCTCGAACTGCTTCTTCAAGGTGTACTCCCATGTTCACCATTTCAGTGAAGTCACTGGGCGCACTGGCAACCATTCGGTCGTAATAGAATGAGCTTAAGGTTTTCAAAAAGATCTTTGTCACCTATTTTTCCTCAAGAGGGGGACAGATCTGTGCGGAAATTTCTCACCATCTTTGAGCATACTCTTAGAAAGTTTCTTTGTCCTTCTGCGACATTGCTCTGAGCTGATCCCTATCCGGTGCCATGTCTAGATTGTATTTATACTGCTGAACGAAAGCAGCGCCGAGATCTCTTAAAGTACTGATCTTGGTGCGGTTTAAACCCATGTACCACTTAAGTGCGGCACCGGTTAAACTGTCTTGGAAGTAATGGATCAGTAGCTATTGATTTTCTATCTGAGTTGACATCTTTCGAGCGTACATCACAAAATGACTTTGAGGGCAAGAGTTGCCCTTGTATTTTTCAAAGTCGGGCACCTTGAATTTGTGTGGTATCTTTACATTAGGGACCAGACAGAGGTCTGCGGCGTCCTTTCCAAATAAGTCTTGACCGCGAATGGCATGCAGTTCCTTCTGTATCTCCAAGAATTATTCCTGGAACTCATTCATTCTTCCGTACATGTCTTCGTTTCCACCAGAAATTACTTGTGGAATCTGTCATTCCGGGACAGTGTGTACCATTGGTTGTGGTATAGTCATTACAACGGTGATTCTTGGTGCTTCAGTGCCCTGAAGTTTGTAACCTTCAGGAGTTGCTGTCATAAACCTTGCGTCTTCACTATCCCAAAGTTTGTAACCTTCTGGCCCAGCAGTTCCTGCTGCAGTTTCTTGGTCTTTAGTGGCCGGAGGGATGTATCCTTCAGGGACAAAGTTGAGAGGCATGCCCAGGGACAACCCTTAGGCATGTTGTAATGAGGATCTTTCTCATGTGTCTCCATTATAGGTGTAGATGTAATCTCTGAGATCACTGTCCTTTATTGTTGTCTCTGAGCTGCTGCCAGGGATTGCATGTCAATTTGAAGTTTTTCCAAACTTTCCTTTAGAGCGTCAACTTCTTCTCTCAGCTCTTTGTTCTCTTCCTCAAGATCGTCCATTTTCTTTTGTCGATTGGCCCGAGTATTGTATGAATGAGACAGCTTGACTCTAGAATCGTGACACGTACGTGAGATTCGAAGATAAGAAGACTCGTTATGTGAGAATGATAAATGATATGCAATGATATATAATTTTAGTTTTAATCAAAAAGAACTTCAACAAATAGATTGAAAATATCATACAGTAGGGTGAGACCCCGTTTTATTGAATTTGAAAGATTGCAGAAAGGGAAAATACAGTATTTTACAAAGTGCTATAAGGAAAATGGCTAAGCTTATGGATCCTGAGTCCTCTCTAAAGAGAGCTCAGATGTTGGTTCCGGTATCTTCCTTTTCTTTGACCGGGGCTCTTCAGCCGTTGTCGGGTTGTCAGCCTTTTATCAAGTGAAAGGAGTGAGCAGATTTCTTCGGTCTTCCTGACTTTCTACAACATGCTGCTCTAATATCTTAATTAGAGCATCCTTTTCTTTTAACAGTTCCTGAATCTTGGTACACTCGACGTTGAGGATTCGATACTTGTTTTTCCAAGAGCTCTTCTCACGTTGAACTTTGTTGAGAGCTACCTGGAGTTTTTCAGCATCAGACATGAAATAATGGACATATTCCTTTAATGGAAAAACTTCTTGGCGAGGGTAAGGCATCCTCAATTTGAGGGCTCTAGTTTACACCCAGTGGAGATAAGGTTCCACGAAGGCATAGTTTGGTCTTCCTAGAGACTCTCTTCCTTTCTTATGAATATGTTTCCAGGGATGCACTATTTCCTTCTTTAGTGCCCTGTCATTTTCCCCTTCCTAGAAGAAAAGACCTTCTAGATGAACATTATGCGGGATATGCTTCATTGGGTATCCGAGTTGATGGCGAACTAAAATTGGATGATAGTTGATTCCTCCTTTAGTTCCAATGAGGGGTACGTTAGGGAAATTTCCACAGCTGTAGATGATCTTTATTCCCTCATAAATCCTATCATACCAATCCATGTCAGAGTTGGTAAGGGACATAATCCTTTGTGACCAACGTAGAGTACTCTTGTGATCCCAAAAAGCAGCAGACTTGGTTAAATGGGAAACGAACCATTTGTAAAGTAAGGGTACATAACATGTGATCATTCCTCCGCTGTACAAATTCCTTAAGTATATAGAATTATAAGCATCTGCAATCAGAGTCGGTACGGGGTTTCCAGTCAGAAATATCTTAACAGCATTGGTATCAATGAAGTTATCAATGTTGGGAAAGAGGAATAACTCGTATGCGAGTAGGACAAAGATATCTTCGAAAGCAGTTATATTTCCTATACTAGCAAAGTATAGAGCTTTCTCTATCAGGAATTTAGATGGTAAACCTTGGATTCCTCCTTTAGTGGTCATGTGAGTCCTAACTTCTGACTCGTCCAAAAAGATTGCCCTTGGGATGGCCTGATCCTTTGGAATTTCATCCAGTCCCAAAAACGGAGCTTGATCAGTGATAGGTAAGTCAATCAGATGAGAGTACTCTTCTAACATTAGTGCCAGTTGGTAATCCAGGAATGTGAAGCAGTGATAAACCGAATCGTAGAACTGAATTAATGTGGACATAATTCCTTCAACTACGTGGACCCTTAACAGAGACAACATTCCTCCATGCTTAGCTCTGAAAGCATCAGGGTTAGTGATCATCCTTGTCAACCTCCTTAAATTGTCTAGTTTCGGAGCCTTGAAAGTGTACTTGTGCGTCTTTCTTCTTCCGAAATCCATAACGCAATCTTTCTGATATTTGCAATTATTGATTTAGTTTATTTTGAGAAAAAGAAGAGAAGAGGAAAGAGAAGATTTTTCTTTGTTTAAGAGTTTTTTAAATGAATGCATGAATGCAGCACACAAAAACATTGAAAAAACATGGGTTCAAGGGTTCAACGTCACGAGCATGGAGTCATGGCTCTACCCATCCCCAAAGGTTGTATTCTGGTCAATTTTTGTACCAGTAGAACGGATCCTAAGGTTCCCAAAATCATTGACCCCACTAGGGATATCAACAGCAAGCTGGTTCACCCGAGCGAGCTGTAGCATCCTAGGGTAATCTCATTTGAGTGTAGTATCGCGTATCAACTATTTCCGATAGTCACTGCACTACCAAATGGTCATATGGTTAATGTATACTAAATCATCAGGGTCACGGGTGCCGCACTGGGAAAACTCTGCTTTCACAACAATCGGTTGTTCAACAGGAAGAATCCACACGGGCCCTCGCTTGATTTGGTGGTCTACCAGGATCGCTTATTCGGGATTCACTCCCTATAAGTTCCCCCGTCTATGCCACCCCTTATGTTAGGGTTCTCTCAAACTTTCCACATGCGTGTCAATCGCATTCCCATTGACAAAAAAATAAATACGGATATCAAGTACGAAAAGCAGTATATATATAGTATAGCATATAAAATTCTAACAACCTAGACCTCTTAGGAATTCTAATCTTAAAAAAAAAATTCCCCAGCAGAGTTGCCATTTTTCTGTAGCGTGCGATTTTTGTCGGTGACATGACCACCTTATCTCCATGGTTTTTCCTCACCGCCATGGTAGGAATTTGGTGCTACTTTCTGATTTCTTATTCATCCTATGAAGCTGGAAAGGAAAGGGAAGCTATCTAAAACTAACCTTGCATGCAGATGTTTTCTTTAATAAATGCTTAAGAGATTAGGGAGTTCGGGGTCAGGTTATACAATGGGGAGTTGTCAATTACCCATCCTATATGTGGTTATCCACAGGTTGTTAGCAATTTTTACTGCTTTCTACTTACTGGTGTTTGTCTGTTGTGGGTTGGGAAAGCTTCTCCTTTGGGAGTGTTGAGAGAGAGAGTTTTTGTTGATGTTTTTTGGTATGGTACTGGACCTAATGTTTTTGATTGGTGTGAAGGTGTTGGACCTACAGTTTTTGATTTAGTGTGCTCGCTAAGATTTCGCAATCTTATGCCTACGTATTCCCATTAAATAAAACAGAGAAGTCAGAGCAATCGTAGTTCCTCCTATTCTAAGGGAGCAAAAGATGTCTGGTGTCTTGTTCAAAGCCCAAGATTGATGCTAAAAGTGATTATTTATGTCTTGTTCAAAGCCCAAGATTGAAGCTAAAAGGTTTGACTGAGAGAGAATTTGTCATCTCTAAAGGGAGACATCTCGTCTGTTTATCACAATTGTTGGGTGACTGATTTATAAAGGAGAATTACTTTAACTGGGATATGTGTATCTAGCAATGCCATAATTTCCTTTATAGGGGATTTGTCCTGAAGGAGAAAACTTTAACTCAGTGTTGGGTAATGCCATGTTTCCTTTAGGAATATTTCATGCTAAGAGAGGGACATTGGCGTGGATGTAAATAATCCAGAGGCTTGCCACTTACAGTTATTAGATGAAATAGGAAGTTTACCAGGATAAGAGATGGACTACAACTTGGATTTTTGAATCAACAAGTGTGCCACTTACAGCAGTTATCTGGGATTAAGGTTTGTTTTGAATGTCTGTTTTGATATGTGATTGTACAGAGAAATGTCTTCCTACAAAGAGGTTTTGATTTACTCTGAGGGGATATTGATTTTTTGTGTGCCTTGATCAAAGCCCAAGGTTGAAGCTAAAAGGTTGATTGACTCCACTGGGGAGATTATTATACAAAGCCTAAGAGGAGGCTGAGAAGAAATAATTCTTCTGGGGAAGGTTTTTATTTGTGTGTCTTGTACAAAGCCCAAGATTGAGGCTAAAGGGGTTAACTCTGCTTTGGGAGTTTTTATATTTTTCTTGTACAAAGCCCAAGATTGAGGCTAAAAAGAGACCGACTCTTTTGGGGAGATCATTATACAAATCCTAAGAGGAGGCTAGAAGGAAATGACTCTTCCGGGGAATATTTTGTTTGTCTTGTACAAATCCCAAGATTGAGGCTAAAAGGGATTGACTCTACTGGTGAGAGGTTTTATCTGTCTTGTACAAAGCCCAAGATTGATGCTAAAAGGAGATTGACTCAACTGGATATTTTTTATCTGTCTTGTACAAAGCCCAAGATTGAGGCTAAAAAGATACTGACTCAACAAGAGAGTGTTTTATTTGGTGTCTTGTACAAAACCCAAGATTGAGGCTGAAAATTATGACTGACTCTACTGGAGAGATATTTATGTGGGTGTCTTGTACAAAGCCCAAGATTGAGGCTGAAACTACTGAGGAAAAAAATCATTATACAAAGCCTAAGAGGAGGCTGGTTGGGAAATTTCTTATATAAAGCCTAAGAGAAGGCTAGCTTCTGCTGAGGATTATTGAAATCCAGAGGCAGGTCCAAATTGGGGGAATCAACTCTTGCTGGGGAATGATGAAGAGTTGAAATATCAGATGCCTTGAGGTTTTGATAAAGGGTTTATTGATAGTATTATGACCCTAGCTGGGGAAAATTAAAGTGAGAGTTTAAAGATTGAGTTTTAAAACCTATGGATGTTTTAACTCTGCTGGTGAGTGATGGAATGATCAGGGTTTCTCTTTTTTCCTTGAGGGGATGAAATTGTCCAAGTCTACTGGTATGAAAGGGTTTATCTTGGTATGATGCCCAAGAGGAGGCAGCCTAAATTGTTCGAGGCTTTGACTCTTTGGAAAGACTGCTCTAACAAAGGATGACTAAGTTATGTCCTATACCTGTAAGAGGTCTTTGGGTCCTTGTACTAAACCCAAGAGAAGGCATGAGAACTTTTAAGAAGCCTGAGGGTCCTTGTACAAAGCCCAAGAGCAGGCTGGGGATGCTTTTAGGAAGCCTGTGGGTCCAAACCTAAGAAAAGTTTAAGAAAAGTTTCACCGGAAATAATCTTTTCTTTAGTGAACAGTTCTAGGGTTTGAAGAAATTCAAGAGAGGTTTCATCGGGAATTAATCCTCTCTGGGGGAATAGAATTTCTTTGACAATTTTCTAATAGTGAAAGTCTTGAGAAAAGTTTCATCGGGAATAATGCCTTTCTTTGTTCCATATTATATAAGCCCAAGAGGAGGCAAGACTGTATCTAGAAATTCCTATGGGGAACTAGTTTTGACTTTGTTGAAAGAGTAACCACTGGTTTGATCTAATTCCTAAACCCAATTGCCGGGGAAAACTCTAAGCAGATAATATACAGGTATATATATACAGATGAAATATATACAAGTATGTAAAAGAGAGTAGGAGGACTTACAGGTGAGCAAGCTTCCAACATTACAAACAAATATATATATATATATATACATATATATATACACACACACACACAAGTATGTAAAAGAAAGTTGTTTAAAAAACTTACAGGCGAGCAAGCTTCCATTTTAACAGCTGTATGGTTAGTTGTTCAAGAAATTAAAGACAGTTTTGATAACTACTATGAATTTGAACCTAAGTAAAAGGGGAAAGTTGTTTTGAAAAGAAGATTGGGGCTTATACTCAAGGAGATACCCAAATGAAAAACAGGAATCGTACCGTTGATCTGAAAATTGTATCGGGACTTATACAATGACTGAGGCCCAAATTAGTGAATTTACAAAGAGGTTGGGTCTTACACTATTAGAGGCCCAAAGTTTATTTTTGTACAAGAGTTGGGGCTTATAGCTCAAGGAGAGGCCCAAAAATAACAGTGATCGCACCATCGTTTTAAGAATCGCAGAGGAACTTATACAATGATTGAGGCCCAAAAAAGGTTTTCTGTATAAAGGGATGGGACTTACACTCTATTAGAGGCCCAAAGTGTATTTTTAAAAGAAAGATGGGACTTACAACACAAGGGGAGACCCAAATGATTTTGTTTCGAAAACGGCGACCGCGACGAGATTTTTTAATGTACTGGGACTTATACAATGACTGAAGCCCAAAAAAGGTTTTTATTCACAAAGGGGTGGGTATTACACTCTATTAGAGTCCCAAAAGTGTTTGAAAAATATTTGTGAGGGTGTGTAATAATCAAAACCCTAATTTGATTTTAAAATATATTTTAATTGAATAAAATTCAATTAAAATGATCAACATGTGTGAAAAACAAATTGTGGTTTTGGATTAATGTTTGAAAAATTATGTTTCATTCATAGAATGATTTGAAAATCATTTGAATGAAAAACAAAAGAAAGAATTATATTTTTTATGCCTAAAAAACAAATAAAAACATAATTCTTTACAAAAATATCAAATATATGAAATAAATAATATTTTTGTGAAATTTTTCTGGAATAAAATATTTTAATATTTTTGTGAATTTTCAAAAAAAGAACCAATCAAAAATAATTAAAATTGAGAGAGAAATTAATTTTGGAATTAATTAATAAAAACCATGAAAAATGTGAAAAATAGCAAAATATGGCATAATGGAAAAATGGTCTGGGTGGGTCTTGAACCCACGACCTCCCAACCAAACAGACATGCGCGCTATCACTGGGGTGGTGATACACATGTGTATCAAAACCACCCCCATTAATACATAAGGGTGACTTGGTTTTTAGGCCTAACCAAGGCAAAAACCAAGTTTTGGTGGATTTGCATGAAGGCTCTAACTTCCTCAATTCTCCATGGATTTGGACAAAATTTAGGTGTATCCCGCCTAGAATTTCCTGAGGAATCCAATGGTGCTTTTAGATTTTTCTAAAGATTTCCGTATTTTAAAACCCGATAGTGGTTTCAAAATAGGCCTAGATTTGCATGTTCTATGCTATCTCATCATACAGGCAACAATAGCATGGAAAATTAGTTCAAACACAACACATATGATATGTATGAGATGTCCATGATCAATGGACATCAAAGCAATGCATGATTTAAAGAGTTCAAGTTGTGATGCACTTACCTCTTGAAGCTCCTTGTGCTAACTATCAAGATCCTTGTGCCAGAAGTGATCCAATGCTTTAGACACTCTTGATTGATCCCTTAGAAGCTTTTAGGATGGTCAAAACCAGCTGGAATCTTCAGGAACAAGAATTGGCTCTTTCTTGCAAAAGTGGCAAAAGTGACCAAAATGGTAATTCACTCAAATGGTGTTCCAGTTGAGGGGAACTAGTTGGGACAATTTAAGGATGATATTTGGAGTGTGTTTGAGGCTTTGTTTGGTTTTAAAAGTGACTGAATCAAGACATAACTTGAAAAATGCAAAAAAGTCAAAATTTGAGGTTTTGGAGGTTGACTTTCTGATTTTGGTGTTTCACATCAAGGATGAGTGTTTGAACAGCTTATATATGATACATTGGATGTGTTTGGATCATGAGCTGTGGTGGAATTGCTCTCTAACTCGAGAACTCAGTGATGACTTGCAAAAGAAGGCATTTCTGCATAATGAGAGAGATTTTGAGGAAAGAAATTGTTGTTGTGCTTTGGTGTACTCGAACTGACCACAAATAAGCTCTATTTATAGTAGAGAAAGTTTGTTTTGAAAGCAATAGTGAATGGCAACTGGTACATGTCTGTGGCCAATGGTTGCATAAAGGAATTCTAGTCTTCCATGATCATTGACTTTAGATTAGAGCACAAGTTTATGGTCTTCTATTGTAGGGATAAGGCTTGACTCATTCAGTTAGGTTTGCTTCAGCTCATGCCACCTTGATGCATCCATTAAATGCTTGATGCCAAATTTGAAATTCAAGGTTCATGTAAATGATGGTTTTGCACATGCCAAGTTGATTTCTTGACTCAAGGGTTCAAAGTTGAAATCATCAAGATTCTTTCTGATCTTGGAAGAGGACAAGGCTTGGAAGATGACAAAATTGGAAATGGAAATCGTGTGGCACAAGAAATGCACACAATCTTCCAAATGCTATCATGAAAATCAGTTTGAGCAAGGCATGTTGTGATGCTCATAACTCCTAGCTCAAATGGAATTTGATTGAGTTCTTGGACATTTTGGAAAGCCCTCATGACATACTTCAACTTTGATGTTCAAGGTTGGTCTTGGTTCAGGTTGGATCAAAGTGAAAAATGCCTCTACATTTTGGAAAAACTAAGACAGATTCTGACTTATTAAAAATTTCACTAGGTGTTGGAAAAGTGGGCATTTTCATGTTTTTTTGTGATTTTGATCAATCTGTAACTCAAATTCCATGAGGATTTGGAATTGCTTGTAGTTGACACTTTTAAAGTATGTCAAATGTACTTTCATTTGAGCTTTGAATAGGAGAAAAAGGCCTTGTGGTTTAGGAGTTATGACCTTGCAAAGTTGGTACAAAACCACTTTTGTTCCATAACTTAGAAAAATTTTGGTTTCTCATGGTTGCCCCTTTTGCAAGAAACCTCACTTTTCTTATTTTTCTTGATGGATAATGATAAATATCATACATTAACATTGTTTTTTACTTAGGGGAGCCATATTTGTGAAAAATTCCAAAAAGTCAAACTTGATTTTGTGCACAGTTGACTTTTTGTCAGATGAAATCCAAAATGTGTGATTCTTTATGCAATCAAGTTCTTGACCTAATTTAAACCTAATAGGTGGATTCCATAGGTGTTTTAGGGTGTCTTGAATCATGTCCTATGGATTAGGAGCATGTCTTGGTCAAAAGTCAAAGGTTCAGTTGACCTTTCCTTCAAAACCCTAATTGTGGTCCAGATGAAATTGAAACTTGTGAATCAAGCTTCTTGGATCAATCCATTGTTGCAAATGGATCAATGTAGTGTATTTGAGGTTCTCAAATCATGTCTTGAGGTCTTGGCTCATGCTTTGCTCCAAAAGTCAACTTGGGGGTGAATTAGGTCAAGAAACCCTAATTCCTGATTTTTGATGAATGCATCCCCTGAGGCTAAATTGACTTGATGATTGGGTCCATGAGGTCCCTTGGAGCATCTTGGGTTGTGCTTTGAAGCATTGGCTCATGCCTAGAAGAAAATTTTCATCTGGAGGCTTTGGTCGACCAAAACCCTAATTTGGTGACACTGGCGATCTTGAGGCTTGATCCACTTTGAATGTTGCAACTTTGTGCTTGATTCTTGATATGGGAGTCCTCTTGATCCTTTATGGGTGTTTGAGAGGTTAGACAAGTTGAAGATCATGTAATTTCTTGATTGATCCTTTGTCTAAGTGCTCTGAGAGGGGTTGAAACCCTAATTCTTGATTATAGTGAATGCTCAACAATCCTTGAGGAGATTGATGAGACATGATGGCACATCCATATTGTGGTAATGATTTGCACAATGATGGGAAATATTTGTGGTCAAAATTTGGGGTATGACACTTGTATTGACACGAGACTTTTGACATTTGAAGAGTAGCCATTGGGCACTTTCACACCATGTAGACACTCACAAAATCTTATTTTCTCTTCTTTTGACAATGTATGGCATGCCGGGGGTAGATACATTTTGTTGTCTCTTGGTTGTGGAGCTAACTCCTCTCTTATTTTCATTTTAACCATATCTAAATGAGAGTTTAAACCATCCTTTGTCTTACCTTGAATGTTGAGAAGTGTTCTGATTACACTATCACACACGTTTTTCTCCACGTGCATTACATCAATACAATGTCGTACATCAAGACTAGACCAATATGGAAGGTCAAAGAACATTGACTTCTTCTTCCATATACTATTATTCGTAACTTTTTTCTGTTTTTTTTTTCAAAACTAACACTTATGTTCCTCACCCGATGATAGACTTCTTCTCCAGTTAAGGCCTTCGGTGCTACTTCATACTCTTGATATCCATTAAAATCCTTTTTCAATCTTCGATACGGGTGGTTATGTTTAAGAAATTTTTGATGTCCAAGATAAACAGTCTGCTTTCCCTTATCCAATTGATGGTAGCAAGTATCTTTTTCACATATAGGACATGCTTTATGCCCCTTAACTTTATAACCAGACAAGTTACCATAAGCTGGAAAGTCATTGATGGTGCAAAATAACATGGCCCACAAATTGAAAGTTTCATTTTAAAAACTATCAAACACGTCAATTCCTTCATCCCAGAACTTTCATAAGTCATCAATTAAGGGACTTAGATAGACATCTATGTCATTTCCAGGCTGTTTTGGTCCCGAAATCATCATAGATAACATAACATGTTTCCTCTTCATGCACAACCAAGGAGATAAGTTGTAAATAATCAAGAGAACAGACCATGGACTATGGTTACTACTTAAACTACCATATGGATTCATGCCATCAGTAGAAAGTCCAATCCTAAGGTTTCGTGGTTCATTGTCGAAGTCTGGAAATAAGGTATCAACCTTTTTCCATTGCAAAGAATCGGCCGGTTGCAGAATTTTTCCATCACACTTCCTCTCTTCTCCATGCCATCTAATATTCTTCGCATCATTAAAATTCGCAAACAATCGCTTAAACCTTGGAATAATTGGAAGGTACCATAACACTTTTGCTGGAGGACCCTTTGTGGTTACATCACAACCTTCATCATCACCCTTCTTCTTATATCGTGATGTCATATACTTGGGACACTTTTCCTTCTCTTCATTATCTTTCCAATACAATATGCAATCATTGGGGCATATACGTGTATTTTCTTATACTCTATACCCATCGGATATAATACCTTTTTTGCATCATACGCACGGCTCGGCAACGTGTTTTCATCTAGAAGCATTTCTTTCAACAACTCTAGCAACTGTGTGAAGCTTTTATCGGTCTAACTATTAATAGCTTTCAAATTTAATAATCTATAGATGACCAACAATCGTGTGAATTTTTACAATTTGGATACAAAGGAACCTCGTTGTCAATGTGAAGAGTATCATGTATGTGTGCTCGTTGAAAAGACTCTTGTCCAATATCGCGAATCATTTCTTCTAGACGATCACCCATCTCTATATCAAACTCTTCTATTATGGAGGCCCTTTGCGCATCTGACAATTCACCATGACATATCCACTTCGTATAATTTTGACAAATTCCATTGACTATTAGATGATCCCATACGATGTTAGCATCTAAAGGTGCAATATTTACACACTTGGCGCACGGACAATGATATCGTCCATTACTTCTGGGAAGATTAGTTTTGGCAAATGTCAAAAACTCTAACACTCTTTTTTTATACTCTTCACTTAAGCGATTTTTCTGTATCCAACTACGATCCATAGCTACGAAGAGAAGAGAAGAGAAGAGAAAGAACATAGTTAAAAGATGCACTTACAAGTTACAAGCTTACAAGTCATGTGTGGTTAGTATACATAATGAGATTTCCTTTAGTTTATGATTTTAGATATGTGTTTTATGTTAATCATATGTTTTGTGGTGTTTTATATATTTGTGGTGTTTTTATATGTTTTTGTGGTGTTACACAATGTTTTATATATGTTATGTTAGTCATATGTTTTGTGGTGTTTTATATATTTTTAACATTTGCTGATTTTCTAGACACTTAATAGTGTTTTGACCTTTTCAGTTTTCATTATATAACACAGTATAATTCATCAAATAAAATAGTTCAGTAAAAAAAATTACTGATTTAACATTTACTGATTTTCAATAGTAATATGATTTAACATGTTTGTGTTTTGGTTGAGTTAGGATTCCTTAAAAATGTTATCTTATGAGATAAATTTAAGGTTTACATGATTTTCAATAGCAATATGGTCTAATTTGCTACACATTCATATAGATAACATTAATATATATGTTTACAATGATTTAACATTTACTGATTTTCTATGATAATATGGTCTAATTTGCTACACATTCATATAGATAACATATAGATAACATTTAATGATTTAACATTAATATGTATGGTCTAATTTACAATGATTAATTTAACATTAATATATATTTAGTAATATGTTATCTTATGAGATAGATTTAAGGTTTACAATGATTTAACATTTATTGATTTTCAAGACACTTTATAGTGTTTTGACCTTTTCAGTTTTCATTATATAACACAGTATAATTCATCAAATAAAACAGTTTAGTAAAAAAATTACTTACTAACGGTTCAGTTCGGTTCTAAATAACAGACGGTTTGCCAAACGATTAATTCGGTTCGGTCTATTTTAAATAAATTGTAACAGTTAAACAGCAGCAAAGCAAAGTTAAGGTCAAGACTAGGGATGACTAACCTTGATATATAGCTATCTTTGCAAAAACCAGGATGATATAATGCTTCACTAGTCTTTATTCTTTGATATATGTCTACAACACCAAGAATTAAGATACATAAGTAATAATTTGCAAAGAGAGACTCATAAACCTTAAATCACCATCCAAATTCAAATAAGATTTAAAAACGAGACAAAACAGTAAACAAAACAAAGCACTTTATTTCAACAAAATTTGTGAAATATTACACCACTATATTCACTTAGTGTGTGAATACTATAGGCTATTCAAGGAGTTCCTAAGATCAAAGATGGCTATAATCCTACAACATGGATGTTGCAAAACTCTGTGGCATAGATGACCATCAAAGTAAATGTTTCCACCATGAGAAATCTATATAAAGAAGATATGCAGCAACAAATATAAGTTTCGGGGATAATACCTACTTGGAAGCATTAATCTATTATACAGTAAAGCAGACAATAGATATAGTCTTCTAAATCAGTTGGACATTTTGTTATGATTTGGAAATAACATCTACTTAGTTATTGTTATGACATTACCAGCCGCATTTTCTCCAAATATAAAAGTTTATAGCAAATTTCTCTAACACGACTCCAACTGCAATTTAAAATCATAGTCGATGCTACATAGAAAGAAATCGATAAAGAAGAAAAATATCAACTTCAAATCTAAACCATTTCAAAAACCTAAATTTGGTAATTTTCATCTTAAATCAGAATGTGAATAAAGTGGTGAAAAACATGATTCCAAAACAAACACTGAGATCCAAAACATACACATAACCGAAACAATTTCATAATCCATATAAATTACATTCATAACATTCAGAAAGAGATCAAAAAATTCACCTTATACTAACTCCTCAGCACAATCACACATCATAAAACTACACAAACCATTGCAATTTCACCAAAACCAAACCAGTTCAAGAAAAAGCACTATCGATATCAACAACTGTACACACTTTAAAACCTTAATTCAAAACTCAATCAAACTCGAATAATAGTTTTCAAAAATCACGTACGTTATTTATAACAACACAGTTTCACAGAAAAGCGATTAAAACGGAACAGAATGTAACGAACGAACACTGAAACAATGCTTTTGAAGGATATTGAGAATCTGTAATGAAGGTGGAGGTTGAAGAAAGTAACAGTTTCTGGTTTTTGTTCCGTTGAGCTTGTTTCTTCACTAGCGCATTTGTTATATACAAATCTAAAAAGAAGAGAAAGAAACTTTCTTTATTGTTTTTTGCGGGTACAAAAATTTCTGTTAATTTATGTTTATATACAAATCTAAAAACAAGAGAGAGAAACTGTTAGTGTTGCAGGTTAACTCAAATTTCATGTTAGGGCGTGTGATAGTTAGTTGTTGTTAAGTGAGATTGAAGTTAGTTAAACTAGTGTAATCAAAGTTAGAAATTTGTTGAAATTGCACTTACAGAGTTGCATCGAAAAAATAAAAACTATAAACTACTTCTTAAACTACACAAAGTATCTTTTATGATAAAAATAAAATAAAAAATAGCTTCTGTTTTACGTAATGTATCCAAAATAATAGATATTATTATTTTATACAACTTTGAAAACATTTTTTAAGTATAGACAAATGATACTAAGTACAGTTATGTACCTTCCCAGTGGAGGTAAACCACCAGCCACAGATGATGAAGAATGCCTTTGTGTGTTCCATAATTCTGAGATTGGCAAAGGCTCAGGTTCTGAAGTAGTGAACCTCCTACCACTATCCCTTGCTTGGAATAAATTCTATAAAATCATATTCACCATGCAATTAATCGATAGTCAGTATACATTTGCAACAATTCTAATAATTGTGGTTACAATCATGTATTTATCAGAAAGTACTATCATCAACAGAAAGTAGCAACTCATGTATAGTTATATGCAAACAACTAAATTTTTATTTGTCTTTATATATAGTTTTATGTGACATGGGGTGTGTATAAACATTCAGTACAACTCAGTCAAGGATCCCTAAATCACCAGAAAATTAGGTTGAAGTGTAAGGGTCATTCAGTAGAAATTCTTATTGAACATGTTAGAAACATACACAGTAGTTTCAAATAGCAAATACAATCCATAAGAGAGACCTAGGTGATTATGACTAAGATGGTTCAAAAGCTAGGAATCTTGAGAGTGCAATTGGATTTAAAGTCATCACACGCAGTGACATGTTGAATTTTATGGACACGTCAAATGTTACCTTTTTCAACTAAATCAAAAGGCATCTATTTTTAGATCGACTGGAGCAAACACTAATCTACAATGGGTAAAAATCTGCCTCTGTGAGATAATTCACATGAATAGAAGGATCGAGTTGAAAATGATGGAGTTTTGAGCTTTCATTACAGGTTCCACTTGCTAACACCTTAACAAATAATTTTCTATATCAAGCTTTTCAGAGATTGCAGAAAACGAGTGTTTACTCAACAAAGAAGATGAATCAATGCACATGATTGCCGATGGAGGATCAGTGGCCTCACGAACGAAGGAACTTCTACTAATACCATGTTAGAATTTTAGAAATCTCTTAATTTCATAAATGTTGAGATCTCAACTGAATATTTTATGTTTAATGTTTTGAACTTCAATAAATGAATGAATTGCAAAGGGTGTAGTCTATTTATAGACTCGCATCACTAACTAACTACTGTAGTCATCTTTTCTAGATCTTCTATAGGTTACTCTTTAGGAAGGATAATTAGAAACTTAATTCCCATGCTACGATGCATTTTTCGGTTGTATATTGTTAAGGAAAACATATTGTTAAGATATGGCCAAAACATATTGTTGTGAATATGAAACATATTGTCAATGAAATCTCATGGATTTTCTTACAATTTATAGTTCCGTAAGCATATACAGTGATTGCATAATATATCCTTAGAAAACACAGTAGTGAAATGGAAGTTGAGCCTAAAAATGTGGTTCAGATAAAATTCAAACCTTTGCCATAAAAGTTTGCACTCATGTTTCAAGTGTTGCAATGTCTGAAGAGGTTTTTCAAAGGAACCTATTGGTTGAGATTAAGAAGAGTTGTTTATGTCCAAAACATTCTAAAGACTTGCTGCAGAGTTTAAGATTTGGCAATATAGTAGTAATCCATGCCATTGCCAAGGAAATTATAGGCTTGGATTAGAAACCTATGACTTTTTTTAACAAAAGGCAGCTATGTGTTTTTTGAATTTATTTAATCAAAATAAAAAGAAACTAAATTACAAAGTTGGAAAATTAAGCTAAATTCAAAACAAACAAGAGGGCATATACAACAACATATCATATCATATGACAGTCTGAATAATGATGATCTAAAGACATGAAGGAAGAATAAAAGAAATTGCAATTGTGACGTCCGCTAAGATTTAAGCATCACTGAAAACATTTCCTAGTCAGTCTATATACAATCTATTCACCACAATTAGACACTTAATTTCAAATGTACAATATTACTAGAAGAAAATAGGGTCATTAGCATGGTTTTTTATTTGACATAGAAACAGGGGACACTATATACCCAATGCGAACACGATAAATAATAAACTAGAGAAAATATTTACCTCAAAAGAAATCATTTCAGCTGGTTCAGTAGCAAAGACGAGATACTAATGTCTTATCAAACGGTTTCCCCTATGTGCACACAAATACCAAAATGTTAAAACAGGACCAACATGCAACAATTAATTTGACAATTTTGACT
Source organism: Lathyrus tuberosus (assembly GCA_022829125.1). NCBI lineage: Eukaryota > Viridiplantae > Streptophyta > Magnoliopsida > Fabales > Fabaceae > Lathyrus > Lathyrus tuberosus. The sequence continues at coordinate 18,092,772 of JALAZF010000006.1, forward strand.
TACAACACATACAAATAAGAAAGACCTAGAGCTCTGTTATAAAAAAATCTTATACCATTCAAATGTACAATATTACTAGAAGAAAATAGGGTCATTAGCATGGTTTTTTATTTGACATAGAAATAAGGGACACTGTATACCCAACACGAACACGATAAATAATAAACTAGAGCAATTATTTACCTCGAAAGAAATCGTTTCAGCTGGTTCAGCAGCAAAGACGGGATACTAGTGTCTTATCAAACGGTTGCCCCTATGTGCGCACAAATACCGAAATGTTAAAACAGGACCGACGTGCAACAATTAATTTGACAACTTTGACTTATAACACATACAAGGAAAGATAGGGATGGTGCAAATTAATAAAAAAAATTCTACCTGCTCAGAGGAGGAGGATACCTAGGCTTTGCTAGGTCTTCAATCTCGCGATATTCAATTTGCACTACATCAATAAAACATATCAATGGGAATCCAGTTCATTTTTTTCATCATTCAACATCAAATACAACATAAATTAGTCACCCCTAATATCTACCTAAAAATTTAAATCCTAATTGAAAAAAAAAAAAGACAAACCAATTAGTCCGGGTTTTTCTCCATGCATGTCGTCATCGAGCTGTGAGAATGGTCGTGCGATGATGAGATATGACAAAGGTTCCTCGTATGTGTCGCAATGGTCGTGCGATAATGGAGGTTTGTTTCTCAGATGTCCGATGAGATGAAGGAGATGGAGCTCGGCAATGAGAGGAAGGAGACGATGAACTAGCGATGAATGAAAGAGGATGAATGGAGACGATGAACTCGCGATGATTGAAACGATGAAATCGCGATGATTGAAACAATGAAATGGAAACGATGAACAAAAGCGAGAAATGGGTTTAGAGAGAAAAAGGGTTTAGAGAGAAATGGGTTTGAGTGATATCAATAATAAAATTTGATATATTGATGTGTTTTGTTATTATTTTATTTACAAAATATTAATTAATCAATTTACACCCATTAATTTAATATCACATAATAAAATATAGTTTGGTTTATTAATATGTTTAATGTTAATATTTAGAGTTATTAAACTAAATAATTATTTTTCAGCCAATCTTAATTTACACCCGTTTTTCCTTTAACGAGAGTAATAGAGATATTATTATAGCAATTATTTTAATTTATTATAATAATGTTTTTAATTTACACCCTTTTTTTAAATAGGGTGTCTATTGTCACGTACTGCTACTACAAATGACATTTTATTTACAAGTTTGCCACCGTGTTTATTATTTACACCCGTTTTCAGTATAATGGGTGTAAATTTTAAAATTATATCCGTCACTTTGCACTAATGTATGTGCTATATTGCTCAAATATTCTATTAAGTGAACCAATTGCTTGATCTACAATTTATAAAAAATAATGAATCCTAAAAGACTCCTCAACATACTCAAGATTTGATTGTGTGCATTCAGATGGATTTTTATCATACACTACTACGAAAAACTCATTTAACAACGGTTGCAAAAGAGATATAATGACGCAGGCGCAGACGTTGTTATTTAGAGTGTCGTTGTATATATGATACCTACAATCACGGCCCATAAAGCGTTGTAATAAATTGGAAAGCGCGTTACCTATAATGACGGTTATTTTAAATACCCATTGTTGTATGTGTTTTAATAAAATAAAAAAAAAATACAGCATTAGAACTACCTATAATGACGGTTATTTTAAAGAACCGTTGTTGTATACTACCTATAATGACGGTTATTTTAAATAACAGTTGTTGTATGTCTTTTAATAAAATAAAATAAAATTGCAGCATTAGAACAAGAACAACGGCAAGAACAAGAACAACAACAAGAACAACAATAAGAATAACAACAACAGCAACAACAACATCAATAACAACAACAACAACATCAGTAACAACAACAACAACAATAAGAATAACAACAACAGCAACAACAACATCAATAACAACAACAACAACATCAGTAACAACAATAACAATAACAAAAAGAAGAAGAACAAGAAGAACAAGAACAAGAACAAGAACAAGAAGAACAAGAACAAGAAGAACAAGAACAAGAAGAAGAACAACAATAATAATAACAATAATAACAACAAGAACAACATTAATAAAAAAGAACAACAAGAACAACAATAATAAAAAAGAACAACAAAGAACAACAATCATTAAAAAAAGAACACCAACAACTAACATTGCTAACTCGAGTTCTGAAACTTGTTCTGAAATTTGGTTTAGTGGAGAGACAAAGTATCGTAAATGAAAGATGATGTTAGGAGGTAGAAGATGTCTAAGTTTTAGGTTTCACGCGGATCACTAATAGTAGTGTCTTGGTCGTTGATAATCACCAAATGGACGACCAGGATTTGTTTAAGGATAGAAAATCAACTTATTATGTGCTGGTGTTGGGACTTGAACCCATGACAAGATGCTACCTATAATGACAGTTGGCTTAAATTACCCGTGGTGAAAAGTTTGTAAGTATTTTGAAAAAATAAGTAAAAACGCTACCTATAATGACAGTTGGTTTAAATACCCGTAATTAAAGGTCTATCAGCATTTTGAAAAAATTGGAAAGAAGTAACATGATTAAAATAAATTCAGAAAAATTTAAAAACACGAAATTTAATCTAATTAGGTAAAATAAGAATTTTGAGAATTATTTTGAAATTTTTTTAGACATGAAAACAGTAAAAAAAATCATTATAAATAGAAAAAAAAAGATGAATTTGGGGTTTTGAGGGTGAAGTCCTGTAACTCTTTCAGAGTAAGCGACTAATGACCGCATGATTTTTCTGCTTCAGATACACGAAATAGATCTCAAAAAGGAGTCGATTTTACCTAAAACCGATTTTTTGAAGAGTAAGACCTAAAACTAAACTATAGGCTATAATGACGGTTTTGCAAATACCCATGGTGAAAGGTTGTGGGCATTTTGAAAAAGTATGTTAAAAACCATAAATGTTGGTGCTGGGAATTGAACCCATGACCAGACGCTACCTATAATGACGGTTTTTTAAATACCCGTGGTGAAAGGCCTCACATTTCACCACGGTTGGAATATTAACTGTCATTAAAAGCCTTTTAATGAGATTAAAAAAATGCGCGCATCTATTACAACGGTGTATAGGGAAGTCGCTGTAAACCTGACGTTGTTGTATGTGCGTTTTGTAGTAGTGATAGTATTTCTTTCTACGAATTTGACGTTTTTCAGTAAACACACATTCAATGTCCATTTCATTTGCAATTATTTCAGCAGTAGCAATAGCCTTTGCAAAACCAAATTCTCTATATTTTTTAAAGTGAGTAATAAAATATTTTACTAACGATATAACCACATCAATTTGCATGTCTTTTTTTGTAAACTTTTGCTAATTTCATTAACAACAAATAACAACTCAAACCAAATTGTCATAGCTAATAAAAACTCAAAGTTCCCAATTCCATGATGTTCTAAAGATTCAACTTCGCTCTTAATATTTGGATTATTATCTTGTTCAGCTATTTCAAGTAAAGCTTCTCTTATGTCTGAAGCTTGAGTTTTAATTTCATTTACACTATTCACGTAGCTTTCCCAACATGTTTGTGACAATGGTTTGAAAGCTAAACCTTTCACATTATCTATTAAAATTTTCCAACGCTTTGTGGAATGAGAGAATATAGCATAAATATGCTATAGTACTCTAAAAAAATCTCTAGTTTTAGAACAAGAATTTGCAATGTCATATAGTGTCAAGTTAAGACTATGACAACCACATGGTGTGTACAATGCTCTAGGATTTATATCTAACATTTTTTGTACACCTTGATGTTTTCCTTTCATGTTTGATCCATTATCATATCCTTTCCCTCTCACATTATTAATATCAAGACCAAGATTTTTTTAAATATTTCGTAATTTTTCAAAATAAAAACTTGGCCAGTTCTATCACCAACTTTGAAAAATTCTATAAAAAAGCTTTTCTATATTTATTGGACTTGTAAAAACATTCACAAAACATAGTATGGGAGTCATTTGTTCTTGGTGATTTATTTCAGGAGTGCAATCAAGTATCACAGAAAAGTATTTTGCTTCTTTCATTTTTTGGATTATTGCACTTTTAACTTCATTACCTAACATAATCAATTCATTTTGGATCTTATGGCTAAGATAATGGGAGTTAATTTCTTTATTCTAGATGCGATCAAGGTACCTTTGCATAACAGGATCCCATTCGATAATCATCTCAACAAGAGAAAAAAAAAGTTCCCATTATTATGTACATTGATCATGTTATTTGTTCCACGAAAAGCTAAATTTTGTCTAGAAAGATATCTAACAATAGAAATTATCCTAACCAAAATATTATTTCAATGTTCTTTTTCTTTTCTTTTAAGCTTCTAAAGATGTTTATCAATTGTTATGCTTTTTTGAAATTTGATTTGTAAGTCAGTCCATTCACTCATAAAAGCCATGTGTGCACAACTTGATTCATGTTCTTTAAGCCTAATCGTAAGATGAGACCAATCATTGAAACCTTCTTGAGCTAAGTGATTTGTTTTAGGACTTCTACAAAACATCTTACAACAGAAACAAAAAACTTTATCCAATTCTTTTGAACAAACAAGTCAACTCCTATCTTTGTTTTCTCCATTAGCACAATAATGAATGTAATGTGAGGATGAAAAATGCCTATCAAGGATATCTGTAGGACCATTCACAATTGACTCATCTCTTTTAGGACCATTTTTTTTAGCAATTCAACCCTTAAATCACTTTTAAGGTTATTCCATGTTCTTGGATCACAAATATATATATATATATATATATATATATATATATATATATATATATATATATATATATATATATATATTAAAAAAAACTTTGGTGCCCCTAAAAAGTTGGTGCCCTATGCCACCGCTTCTCCCGAACACCCTCTGGGACCCCTCTGCTTGGTGCTAAGGTACTTAATTGAAATTATAAATTTTAGATGCTCACAAAAACTATCATTTATTCTTCTATAGAGTTTATATGCATTCATGCATCAAAACCACTCAATTCAATCATTTTTAAAGCATATTATTCAAATTTTATAGGGTGGTAACCAGTTACACAAATCACGTAACCGGTTACAGGTTGATTCTATATGAACTTTTTTAAAACATTATGAACTTTTTAAGTTAGGTAATTGGTTGCCTAATTTAAGAAACCGGTTATATAACCGTTGCTTTTTGAAATTAGAAAATTTTCTACATTTTTTAAATCAGGTAATCGTTTACCTGATTTTAGAAATTGGGTAAAAGTGCAGAATTATGTCTTTTCCATGAACCATTGTTATCGTAATGCATTGCAAACTTTTATTAATCATCTACAAACCTATGCATCTGATCATAAAGGTTTCTTAACATATATTTAAGAAACAATCATTATAATTATCAATAATATCTTTCATACAAAATTTAATACAACTCAAATAAATTTTCTAAGTATTTTTCAAAATGTTGAAACTCTGTACATAACCTTTAAATCATTAAAAAAAATTTCATAATGTATTTTGTGCACCTAAAGTTTATATATTATTGAGTTAAATTATGTGTTGGGGAGTCCGGGTAGCAAAGGGCCGAAAGTGTCAATGGGCTAAATGTTCATGATTCAAGAGACTTTGACACCACATATACATTCAAAACATCACAACATTAAGGGTTGGGTCATTTATCTTATAAATCTAAAATTTACTCCATTTCTAGTCGATGTGGGATTTAACCGCTCACACTTGAATCCCAACAGTCTCCCTCACAAGTGTGAGTCACCCACATCACTAGTCTTGATCCACACTAGGATCCACTTCCGTTTCCCTATCGATCTTAACCATGCTTTGATACCACTTGTTGGGGAGTCCGAGGAGCAAAGAGCTGGAAGTGTCAATGGGTCAAATGTCCAGAATCCAAGAGACATTGACACCACATATCCACCCAAAATCTTAAAACATTAGGTATATGGTCATTTCTCTTATAAATCCAACATTTCCTCCATTTCTAATCGATGTGAGACTTAATCACTCACACTTGAATTCCAACAATTGTTAGGGAGTTTGGGGAGTGAAGAGTCGGAAGTGTCAATGGGCTAAACGTTCAGGATCCAAGAGACTTTGACACCATATCCACCCAAAACCTTAAGACATTAGGGATATGGGTTTTTTCTCTTATATATCCAGCATTTCCTCCATTTCTACTTAACTACTCACACTTACATCCCAACAATCTCCTCCACAATAATGAGTCACCCACATCACTAATCTTGATCCACACTAGAATCCCACTTTCGCTCCTCCACTGAACCTAACCATGGCTCTAATATCACTTGTTAGAGAGTCCGGGGAACGAAGAGTTGGAAGTGTCAATGGGTTAAACCGTCAGGATCCAAGATCCAAGAGACCGTAATACCACATGTTCATCAAAAACCTTAAGACATTAGGGGTATGGATCATTTCTCTTATATATTCAACATTTCCTTTATTTCTAATCGAAGTGTGACTTAACCACTCACACTTGAATCCCAACAATTAACTATGTTATTAATAAAACATCCAAAGCACTAATATATGGATCATTCAATTTCAAACAATAGTCCATTGCTTCAAAGAGTAAAATCAAGGTCTATATCTTAATCCCATTACAGAAAATGCATCTGCAAACTTCCAACATATAACATTAAGATACATTTTGTCTATGGCAGAAGAAAAAGAAAACTGGAATCTAAAAAGTATATAGAAAATAAGGTAATAAAGATATGTACTCTATTAAGTCATGGATTCAAAGGATCCATCCTTGTCCTTGGATAAAGCTATTCTCACCAACCATGCTCTTTGGAGCACTTGATGGTTCAGCATGAACATAGTGTTGGTACCTGCAGAAAATAAGTAAACCACATTAGTATTCTTGACTATAGAAATCTTTTAAAGATCCTCTCTAACGTCTCCATCCTCTGCAGCTGCAGAGGCCTGAGACGCTGAAGAGTATCCGAGTTGTTTGAAACTATGGTATAGTATTAATTTGAATCAAACATCTTTAAACTTTCAACGGCCGCATTTTACATCTTTCTATGAATATGATCATATGAAAGAAAGATGATTTGGAATACCCTATTTGCAAGAAAGGTTCAGGTTGGCAATCCATGTGATTGGTTTCAGAAGATTGAAAAGCAAAGTTGCTTCCTCCAGCAGCAACAGTAGCAGCAGAATTACTAGAGCTCCACAAGCTTTCAATAGCTTTAAGATTAAATCCATCTGATTCAAGCTGAAAATTTTGGTTCCTTCAAATTAATGATTAAAATTTTGAAAAATCAAAAACCAAATCTAAACATAGTGTAATAATACCTTAAATCTAAGTTGCTTATTTATGTCGCCAAGGCGGATTTCCTGCAAGACTAATGGTTAACATACATGCAACCGAATAGTTTTATTTACTCAGCGGGTGAGGTAGCTCAACTGATATCTGATATCTGTCGGCAGAATTATTTGATGCAAGTTGAGGTAGAATTTTTTTACCTTTTTCCTAAGCTCTTCCATCTGCTCAATCATAATTTGTGTCTGCAAATGAAACATATATGTGATTTTGTATTTATTAAAGCATCATGAGACATAGATAGATAATAGAAAAATCCAAAGGATTTTTGAAGGTACCTACCTTCCTGTGCCTAGCTTGTGCTAAAGCTGCTTCAAGCTGTTTCTCAAGGTTTTGTAGCTCTTTTATGTTTAGTGGTCCAAGATCTTCCCCTAGCAGTTGCCTGAAATAACTTCACAATATTAATGCAACGACTACTACTAGTACATCATAAACTATCAAATTTCATATTCTTGAAAATGAGACAAGAACCTTTGTGCCTTTTGAAGAGACTCATACTTTGCCTTTAGCTTTGACATCTCTTGGTACCAGTTCTACAAATTCATTCAGATTATTTTATCAATTACTACTTTCTCATTCTCATCAAAAATCATAAAAATACCATACCTGAGTTTCATGTTCATTAACATTAACATTATCATTTTGACTAGTAAAAGAACACTTCTGGTATCTTTCCAGAGTTTTTCCAATGCTGCAAATTAAAACAAACAAACTCATTACATTTCACTATAAAGGATAAAAAGTAAAAACCATTTTACCTCAATGAGCTGTAAATATGCTGGACAAAGATAATAAATAAATGCCATAGCATACCATACTATACATGTTATATAATGCTATTACTTTTTTTTTTATAAAATAACATTTTCTGGTGAAATAGTGTAATTTTTTTTCTAATCATATAGTTAAATGTGTGCTAACCATCCAAATCATGACAACTCCTCCATATGATAATATAAAAAAAATCTTGTTGAACCTAACTTACATTTTAAACGTTGAAAACATGTATAATTCACATGTAAATTAAAAAACACATGCTAAATCACAACCTGTATATCATTAATTTTGTCAAGAAAAGTGTAGAATGATTGATAAAATAAAACTATAGTCTGGCAAAATTTTCTTATCCAATTCATGTATGTTACCATAATCATATGCTTTATATGACTTTATTATTAAATTTGAAATAACTAAATAATCATAAATTACATATAATAAGCAGTAAAACCCTAGGAATCTATCATCATGAAGTGTATATAAAATACAATGGTTAAATTTAGAGAGAAAATGTTAAGGAAACCCTAGATCTTGAAGAATGGTACAAAGAATGTGAAGAATATAGATCCTAGTACTTTACCTTACCATGATCATTTAATTACCATATGATTGGTTAGTTCATAAATTTTTAGAAGAAAAATAAACTGTACTGTTCCATATGGAAAGTAACAAAGCTGAAACCTTTATCCAAGAATATACATAGAGAGAGTTTGTGGGGTAGAAGAAATATATATGATTTGATGTAATTTATCTGAATTCTGAAACCTTCTTCCGTTATATCAGTGTTTGAAAAATAAAAAGGATGCTTTAATTAGGGTAAAAGGTGGGGTGTGAAAAGTAAAATCTTAAAAAACATGAGATGCAGAAAAACCAGTGACTATTTTGGTGAAAGAAACTGATTCAATGAAGAAAGTATGTTGCAGAAAATCAAGAGATCTATAAAGGTAACACAGTGTTTTAGTGTATATTGGGATTTGCACCATAAAAAATATATTATATGAAACATGAAAGAGAGAGAAAGAGAGAGAAAGAGAGAGAGAAAGTACCCAGAAGATGAGCTTCCAAATTCAGAGAGTTTTCCACGACTTGAGAAAATGATAAGAGCGATTTCAGCATCACATAGAACTGAGAGTTCATAGGCTTTCTTGAGTAAACCATTTCTTCTTTTAGAGAAAGTAACTTGACGGTTGATCTTGTTTTCTATCCTCTTCAGCTCAACTCTCCCTCTACCCATTTTTCTTCTCTCTGCAAAATTATACTCTAAAAGTTTGTGATATTTATATATGAAACTAAGTCTGTGATATTGGTTAAATAGTTCTTTCTCTAAGTCAAAAAAAGTTCCCATCTACCTCATATATTTGATAGCATAGTTTACGATCGATAGTACAACGGTAATATAGTCGCACAATTTGCTTTTCATACGTGGTACGAATTCGAGTATGCGGTTCACAATTCTAAAAAATTAAATATCTTAGGGATATACTACAATACTATTATGGTGAACAGAACTGCAATAACTTTTTTTAGAAATCATACTTGATTAGTCGCAGTTTAACCATGACAACAAATAGATATAAAAAATTTTACGAAGCTTTATTTAGCCCCGTGTTTAATCATAATAAATTTTTAGTCCTTTATGACAATCTACTTTAATCGCCCTCAAAAACCACCCTGATAGTAAGCAAGCAAGTAAGTGTCGTAGTGACATGACACATTGATTGATAAGTGGTTTACAATTTTGTAGACTAAAAATTTGCAATGTGAGTATGTTACCATTATGGTGACTACAATTAATTTAGATATTTTGGTAAGATTACTAATAGTGTCAAATTTTGTAATATATTGTAAAGAAATAAGATGAAATAGCTAAAGAGAGAGATAATGTAATGCAATATAGTAGAAAGAAAGTGTGATTGATATAGAAATAGACAAAGCAACATAAAGAATGGAGTATAATTGATCTTCCTTAACAAAAAAATGGAAACCCAATTGTTGTTATTTCAATTACATTCTCTTTTCCAAATTTAATTTTGGTAGGTCTTTGTTGGCCCCTACTCAAAGTTACTACTACATGTTTTGTTTTGAATTGCTTTGAGTTTTTCACTTTCCATGTTGAAAAGACATTCAAGAGTTCACTCAACATCATAGAGTTAATATTTTTGGAAATGCAAACACCACTAGCTGCTTAAACGGTTTGGCCTAAAAGTGATGAGTAAAGACTATTGAAAGCTTTGAAGGTTGACCATCAAATTGGAGAGAAAATCACAATGGAATTTCATAATCATTGTATTTACAATCTTAACGAGTGCGTTTGATTTGCTAAAAAATGAAGGATTGGACAAAATAATTTATTTTTATTCTGTTTGATACATAAACTTATCATGGGACAAGATAAAATATATGGTCGAGAACAGAACAAAAACATAAATTATTGTCACTTATTAAATTATAGGACAACTTTTTGTCTCAAACACAACTCATCAAAAAAATATCAAAATACAATTTTTAATCTCTCTCTATTTTATATTTTAATTTATTAATAAAAACATTATAATAAAATTATATTATTTTGTCTGATGCATAGACTTATCAAATAAAGTAGAGTAAATTTATTTCTCCCTTCATCATTTTTTTTCCTTTTTATTATTTAATATTTTGATACATAAATATCAATATTTTATATATCAATAAAAATATTATAGTAAAAATTATTTTATTTACTGTATAGATATATCAAACAAAATAAATAAATAAAATTTTGTCCAATACATCAACTATCATACAAAATACAACATAAAAAATTGTCTTGTACTATTCTATACTGGATAGTACTGTTCTGTCCAATACTTCTTATTTTACAAGTCATGCACATCGAATGTGATGTTTGTTGAAATCATGGCTAATTTTTGTTTATATGTAAAACTCGAATAATTGTATTATATTGAGAACTAAATATAACATTCATATGTACTAATTGGGACCAGTATTTAAGTAGAAACATAAAGTTAGTATTTTGTGTCTTCCTGTAAAATAAAAACAGAAGGAAAACGAGGATAATGTTTTCCCTTTTTGTGGAAAAGCACATGTTCTGTTTTGAGCATTGATTAGTTTAATTTGTGTCATAATATAATTTTTTGGTTCAAAAACTAAATAATAAACTTCCAAGTTAAACTCTAATTCTACAATACACATAACCAGAGTCTTTACTTTTAGCACTATTTGTTGTACAAGTACTTTTTCTTTTTGGCATTTCATAATACACCACTTATTTTTTTAGATACCGCACGAAATTTTGTTTTTGTCCGCAGTTTCTGAATGTGCATATTCGGACGCACCGTTGATTTGTTTCGAATGTGCAAATCAGGAAAAATTCCTGATCTGAAGATCCGAAAAAAATAAAAATAAATCCATAAAATCATTTTCTGATCTGCAGATCCAGATAAAATCAAAAGTATTCCATAAAATCATTTACTTCTAAATATAATTAAATTCAATATAATTAAATCTAATATAATTAAAATCAAATATAATTAAAATTAATATGATTTTTTTTCTAAATGATTAATATGGTATTTACTTCTAAATGATTTTTTTTCAATATAATTAAATCCAATATAATTAAAATTAATATGATTTTTTTTTCTAAATGATTAATATGGTATTTACTTCTAAATGATTTTTTTTCAATATAATTAAATCCAATATAATTAAAATTAATATGATTTTTTTTTTCTAAATGATTAATATGGTATTTACTTCTAAATGATTTGTTTTCAATATAACTAATTCCAATATAATTAAATCTAATATGATTAAAATCTAATATAATTAAAATTAATATGATTTTTTTTTTCTAAATGATTAATATGGTATTTACTTCTAAATGATTTTTTTTCAATATAATTAAATCCAATATAATTAAAATCCAATATAATTAAAATTAATATGATTTTTTTTCTAAATGATTAATATGGTATTTACTTCTAAATGATTTTTTTTTCAATATAATGATTTACTTCTATATTTGATTTAATTATAATGGATTTAATTATATTTAGAAGTAAATGATTTTATGAAATACTTTTGATTTTATCCGGATCTGCAGATCAGGAAATGATTTTATGGAATTTTTTTTTTCCAGATCTACGGATCAGGAATTTTTCCTGATTTGCACATCCGGAACAAATCAACGTTTTTAAAAAAACGGTGCGTCCGGATGTGCATATTCGAAAACTGAGAGCAAAAACAAAATTTCGTGTGGTGTCTAAGAAACATGGGTGGTGTATTAAAAAATTGCCTTCTTTTTTTCTATTTGGCTTTCATGAGCACTCTCTTACCTTCTATTTATATTCAAGCTCCAATTTTATAAGTACAATTTTATTAAATGCATTTGTTAAGAGATGTTGTTTTTTAATTTTTGGATTGATCAATAAGATCTCTATCCTTATAAATTAAATATTTTGTTTTTGTATTTAGATCCTTTGAAAAATTCTACAAACAATGCTTGTTTGTTGATAAAAGACATTGAGAGAGAAAGATAATGACACGGCTCTAATTATTATCATTATCAGTGATCAATTGTTAAATTATAAAATATATGAAAGAGATAGAGCGTGCAATAGTTTGGTAAACACATATCCAAGCTGAGCATTGGTTGAAATTGGAATGTTGTGAAATAATGCTCAAACAAACAGAGTATGATCGGTTTTTTGATTAACAAGAAAACTACAAAGTAAATGAAAAGATAGAAGAGAAGAGAACGACAATTTAAAGTGGTTTAAAACTGAATTCTTGATTCAATTACACATTAAGGAACAATGTTTACAATTAAATCTCACCACAAACCTTTCTCCCTCTGATTAGAATTATCAGGGATTTTTGGAGAAGTGGTGACTAGTATGCTATTTTTGGCATTAATTATTCATCTCTTCATTTTGTATTTGAAATTTTTGAAAATTTATGTAAAACAAACCCTATATCGAATAAGGTTGAACTTTCATTGCTTGCCATCACCATTGTTTGAAATCGAGAGTTCTATCAACCATGAGTTTCGGGTGTTGTTAATTCATTTTAAAATAGAAGAGCTCTAGAAGTTTTGATTCAAAGGTATACACAAGTTCCAATCTACGATGGAAACTTAATTATTGTTGTGGAGACATAATTGTTCTTCACAGGACAATAACAGTTAGCAATTTTGGAAAATAATTTTAGTGTTGTCCACATTTTAAGGTAAGTTTTCTCATTAAACCTTCATCGTTGACAAATTCTGGTATAACATTGTTCTTTGGTTTCTTAACTCATATAGTGATCTACTCAAGGTGAGTGTGGCTTTTTTGATTGGTTCTATGAGGAAGTGAGAGATGAGAAAGACTGATTTATGATGAATAAAAAATGTAGGTTGGAAAAGTTAACAAAAGAAATTGATGCGGAAAAAAATGGAGGTTGAAAAATTAAAGGTGACAAATGAGCAATAAAAGGTAGATTTGTTAGAACATCAAATTCAAATGAAGAACATCATGAACTGGAAGAACTTTTGGAAGATAATGTTTTTTCTTGTTTTCATTGTATTAGTTATAAGGATGTCTTAATATTGTATCAGTAAGAAGTTATGTAGCAGGACCATTAGCAAGTTATGTATCAGTAGCCAGTTATGTAGCAGTACCATTAGAAAATTATCTATCAATAGCAAGTTATGTAGCAGAATCATGTGTACCAGTTTGTTTAAATTGAATGGTATCAGTATTAGTTTTATTAAGACCAGTTTTGTTAATACTAGTTATATTAACTATGTATAGCAAAAGTTTTGATATGGTTTGATTAGTTTTGTTAATAAGTTTTATTAACTTTGTGTATACCAATTTTGATCTAATTTGATTAGTTTTGTTACTACTTTTTTTTTATCTAGTTTGATTTGTTTATACCAAAATAACATAATTCAACATAACTTAAACCAACTTTGAATAAATTGTATAATTAAACATTTGTCATAAACAGACATTACATCAACTTATTCAGAATACATAAAAAAAATTTCTGCAGGTTCTAACAGGCATCATGCCAACGTTTACATAGGCATATAAAAAAACTATTTTGGTTCTAACGAAAAACATTATGCATATAAAACATAAATGGACTCCTTGTTCAAAATACAACATAAACCGATAAACCATAACCTATGATGTTCCGGACTGACCCAATGACTAGACATGGCTCAATCCATTTCTGCTCTCAGAACGGCCCAATTGCCTAAGTCCAGCCAATTTGGGGCAGCATTTACTTTTCTGCCCCTCTACCGGGCAAAGATAGTCGGATGACCCCAAGGGTCAGCTGTTCTTCCTCGGTAGTTTCTGCCCGTCACGCACGGTTCCACCATCCAGAAACAGTCACAACGCTCGTGCCCGCAACTGCGCCTCTGCCTGTGGCAACGGCTAGTTGCGGGCACCTCTGTCCGTCCCAACGGCTAGTTTCTGGCAATTACCTATTCTTCGGGAAACGGTTATCTCGCCCCGAAAATAGGGACCAATGGCCAAGCACTGGGGGCACCATAAAAAAACCCTCTCATTCGAGAGGGTCAGGTATTCTAAATCATCCTACGAAACACATATTTTATACTTGCTCTCCCTCTCTCTCGATTCTTACTTTAGCATCGGAGTGTCTTGCAGGTACAACCCCCTCCTCATCTTTCACACCCAGCATCGCAGACGTCATCTCTGGCACACTTCAGGCTCTAATCAGCCGTCAAGATTAGTGGCGTCGTCTGTGGGAACTTCTGTTATCCCCGTCTTTCCTCCATCGTAGATTCAAGACCAAAACAGCAATTTTTCCAAGATTCCGATCATGGCAAGCCAAGATCATGTCCACGATGCTCGTAACTCTATTTTTCTCCCCATCAGCAAGACTAATACTGACGGAGCTGCACCCTTTCTTGGGGGCGACGTCCATCATCTAAGAGATGGAGCGACCGCGTCTCCCTCCCTTGCTCGTGTTAATCATGTTGAGGACTAGCCCTCCCAGGACCACCTTCATGTTCCGGTTCCGCCCAACATCGACCCGGCCGTGGCGGATCTCCTTAAAGCCCTCAACAAAACCAACCTCCTAATCCTCAAACAGAACGCGAGGATTGGAGCCCTAAAGGAGTCCAACCGGCCAAGATTCCCTCCGCCGAGGAAAGAGCGTCGAAGATCCCGGAGTTCACCTCCCCGACATGAAAGAGACCGTCGGGTACCACCTGAGCCAGAGTCTCAGGCCATCAGAAAGTGCGACCACATCTCCCCACGGAGCCCGTACTCCCCGGGAACCAAAATGACCAGAAGGGACCAGCGCTCGCCTCTGCCCAGATCCAAGGGCCGAGCACGGACCCTATCTCCCCGCAGAGATCGTCGTCCTATTCTTGAGCAAAGCACCCGCTCCTCTTCATGGTCCAGTAGCAGCAGCGACGACGAGCCTTGCGGCCCGTTATCTCAGGAAATCATGGACATGCGCCTCCCCAAGGGGTTGGAGAAACCACCATCTCTGGGCACATACGTCTGTACAACGGATCCTGACGAGCACATCAAGAATGTTGATGTTTTGCTTGACTATCGTGGCGTCCGGGGCGCCATCAAATGTAGATTGTTCCCTACCACGCTCAGAAAGGGAGCGATGACTTAGTACAAGAAGCTCCCCGACGAATCCATCACCTCGTGGAGACAGTTGGGGAGAATGTTCTCTAGACACTTCACGGCATCCCGCCGCCACCCGAAGACTGAAGCCTTCCTTGAGGCCATAACTCAAGGAAAAGACGAGTCTCTTCGAGCCTACATCGAGAGGTTCAATAAAGAAGCAGTCCAGGTCTCAACGACCGATGACATGAATAAGTTCTTGCTAGAACGAGGACTTCATCCCCGTACAGAATTCACCAAAGCAGTTGGCATTGAAACTCTGAGGACTCTGGACGCCTTCCTCCTCAAGGCGCAAGCATACATTCAGTACGAGGAGAAAGAAGCTGTCAGCTCCGCCCGAGACTCACGGCACCAAGAGAGTGTCTGGACCTCCAAGCACGATGACCCCTCGACATCTCGTCGGGGAGATAGAAGATGCAAGGACCGCCCCCGGGAGTCCCGGGACAACAAAGGACCCTCCGACCGCTTCCATGAGTATACTCCCCTGACCGTCTCCAGGGAGAAAATCCTCTCTGAATGTGCCAACGCAGAGTTCAAACAAGCAGGGGTCTGATTCCCTAAACAGATATCGGTCAAGCCGAATACTGACAAGTCAAAATATTGTCGGTTCCACAAGAGCCACGACCATACAACCGACGACTGCATCCACCTGAAGGATTCCATTGAGATACTGATTAGGGACGGGCACCTGAAACAGTTTTCCAAAAAGAGGGAAGCTCTACGGCAAGACGCACAGGAGTCCAAGAAGGTCTAGGAAGAGGTGTCTTCCTCGGAAGAGACGAATCTTCTGGTCTCCATGAGCATATCATGGCCTAAGGACTTCTACATCCCCGAAGGATTCAACACTCCCCCTACTTTGCTGCGCATATTCCATGGGAAACCTTTCCCCTCCACCATGGTCATCTCCGGAGGGGGCTTCAACAAGGTTACTGTGGGCTCCGTTAAAAGGAAGTTCGAGCATCTTCTCAACACGAGCTCAAACAGGAGTACCACGCTCGACAAAGTCCGGGGAGAGTCGGTCCCCATCACTTTCTACCACGCGGAACTCCTAGGTGGGGCTCCTAACTCAAGCATTTCGCTGCTTGTGAGAGCATAAATGTCTAACTTTAATGTTCGCCGAATCCTAGTCGATCAAGGCAGCTCGGTCGACATCATGTATTCGCAGTTGTTTTCCACACTCCAGCTAGATGAGACACACCTAACACCCTACGTAGGCTCTGACCTACAAGGCTTCAATGGGTCGGTCACTAAGACCTGGGGATACGTAGAGATGATCGTGACTTTCGGATCTGCATAGACGGCCAGATCTATTAAAGTCTAGTTCCTGGTCATCGAATGCCCCTCTCTCTATCAGTACATCTTTGGGCGGCCAAATTTGACCGAATTGGTGGTCGTACCATCAACCCAGCACCTGAAGATAAAGTACTACACTTCTAAGGGTCTGGTCACCACTCTGCACGGGGACATCGAGGCAGCAAGGAGATGTTTCGAAGCATCCACCAAAGGGTTGAACACTATTATCGCCAAGCCAAAGACTTCCAACAAGCCTGCCCTGCCCAGCAGCTCCGAGGAGGCAAAGCCACTGCCCCGCGTCGACTATATCGACCTTGACAGCCGCTACTCCGAAGATGACCAGAAGGAGCAGAAGAAGAAGGGGAAGGAGATCCGGCCTTGTTCGAGCAGCCCTTCAGCTTCAATCAGTACCGATGAGAGCTCTCATCTGATGCGCCCAATTTCGAATGGCGAGTTCGAACTCATCCTGCTCGGCGAAGACCCCCGGCGAGTAGTGAACATTAGGACCGGACTCCCTGACTTAACGAGGAAACAGATCAAATCCTGTCTCTGGGAGAATGCAGATTTGTTCGCTTGGAGCGTCGCGGAAATGCTTGGCCTAGATCCTGATGTCGCCTGCCACCAGCTCACCATCGACCCCGCCGCTAGGGCAGTAGCTCAACGTAGGCGAAAGCAGTCTCCGGAGAAAACAGAGGCCACCGAATAAGCTGTAAAACACCTCTTTGAGGAAAACTTTATTTCGGAGGCCAAATACACTACTTGGTTGTCCAATGTTGTACTCGTTAAAAAGACTAATGGAAAATGGCGCATGTGTGTTGATTATACTTATCTCAATAGGGTATGCCCTAAAGATGCATATCCCCTCCCCAATATAGATAAATTAGTTGATAATTCTGTTGGTTTTAAATTGTTATCTTTCTTGAATGCATATTCGAGCAATAATTAAATACCCATGGCGAAAAGCGACAAAAGGTACACAGCTTTCATGACCGAATCGATTAATTATTACTACAACGTAATGCCCTTCGGCTTTGAAAAACGCTGGCGCTACCTACCAAAGGATGATGAACAAGGTCTTCCGGGGGAAATCGAGGACATGCTCGAAGTTTATATGGACGACGTAATCGTGAAGTCCCACGAGGAATCCAATCACACGGCCCATTTGAAGAAAGTCTTCGAGCAGGCCTGGAAGTACCGGATGCGTTTCAACCCGGAGAAGTGCATTTTCGTGGTACGAGCGGGCAAGTTCATCGACTTCTATCTGACAGAACAAGGAATCGAAGCTAACCCCGACAAGTGCAGGGCCTTCTCCGAGTTCCCCCCGCCAGAATCGAAGAAATCCATCCAATCCCTCAATGGGATGCTCACTTCGTTATCTCGTTTTGTGGCGAAGTCCGCTCAACACGCACTGCCCTTTTTCAAACTCCTCCGCAAGGATGTAGCTTTCGAATGGATAGAGGAATGCGATCAGGCTCTCCTCCACCTAAAACGAGCATTGTCAGAACTACTTGTTCTCTCTCGGCCAGACAACGGCGAAACCCTGTATCTCTACCTCACCATGGCAACCGAGGTCGTCAGCGCCGCCCAAATTCGTGAAACGCCCGATGGGCAGAAACCCATATACTTCACGAGCAAAGCACTGCAGGGACTAGAGCTGAGATATCAACAGATAGAGAAAGTAGCACTAGCCCTCATCAACGCCGCGAGAAGACTAAGGCACTAATTTCTAGCCCACACAATCGTGGTACGAACAGACAATCCCGTGAAGCAACTGTTAGGCAGACCAGACATGGTCGGCAGAATGCTCAAGTGGTCATTGGAAATGTCTGAATTCGACATCCAATATGAGAGCAGAAAAGCCCTCAAGGCCCAGGCGCTGGCCGACTTTGTCGCAGAGATGACATTCACCGACTCCTCCATGTGTGGGGCGCGCAAATGGACAATCTTCGTCGACAGGGCATCCAGCTCGGCAGGAAGTGGGGCAGGTATTATCTTGGAAAATGAGGAAGGAATTCTCATCGAAGTCTTGCTTACCTTATCTTTCCCCACTTCCAACAATCAGGCTAAATACGAAGCCTTCCTCGTCGGTCTACACCTGGCCGAAGACCTAGGAGCCGAGGAAGTCATCATCTGCACCGATTCCCAACTCGTGGCCCTCCAAGTCCAAGGATAATATCAGGCTAAGAACGAAAACTTGTTTGAATACTTGACCTTGGTCAAGGAGAGGATGACGAAATTCACATCTGTGGAAGTGAAGCATGTTCCCCGCGAACATAATGTCAGAGCAAATGTTTTGTCAAAGCTGGCGAGCACAAAGAAAAAGGGGGGAAACAAATCCGTCATCCAGGAAGTACTTCCTCGACCCAGCATCGAGAAATCTTCCGCGATCCTCGACGTGTATGTCATCGGCGATAGCAACTGTTGGATGACCCCCGTCTACAACTACCTCGCCAAGGACGAACTACCGCCCGACCCCAAGGAGGCCAGCGTAGTCAGGCACAGAGCCTGCTCCTACGTCCTGGTAGAAAATAAGCTCTACAGGCAAGGATTCTCCATCCCTTTACTCAAATGTGTCGAGGAAGAGATGGTCGCCCATGTCCTGCGCGAGATCCACGATGGGATCAACGCCCAACACCTCGGGGGGAGATCCCTCACTATGAAAGCTCTACAAGCAGGATACTACTATCCAGCCATGCAGCATGATGCAAAAGAAAATGTGAAGAAATGCGACAAATGCCAACGGCACGGGGACATGCATTTGGCACCGCCCAATGAACTCAAAACAATGTCCTCCTCGTGGCCCTTCGCATGGTGGGGCCTGGATATCCTACGACCATTCGTCGTAGGGTAAAATCAAAATAAGTACCTGATAGTGGGCATTGACTACTTTACCAAGTGGATAGAAGCAGAGGCTCTGGCCAAAATAACGGCCCATAACATACTCTGCCTCTACAAGCGGAACATCCTTGCCCGCTTCGGCATCCCCCAAGCAATCGTCATTGACAACGGGACGCAGTTCACGGACAAAAAGTTCCAGGAGTTCGTCGCTCAACTGGGCACCAAGCAACACTTCGCGTACGTTGAACATCCTCAGACCAACGGGAAAGCCGAGGTAGCAAACAGGGTAATCCTACGAGGCCTCAAACGAAGGCTGGACGAAACGAAGAAATAATGGGTCGAGGAGTTGCACAGCGTACTCTGGGCCTACCGTACTACACCCCACTCTTCGAATGGGGAAACCCTTTTCTGTCTAGCATATGGAATTGAGGCAGTGATCCCCATTAAGATACACGTGCCTTCCAGGCGGACCGAATCCCCCCTGGACGAGGAGACAAATAGTGAGGCGCTAAGGGAGGAGCTTGATCTCGTTGAAGAGGTCCGGTCAGGGGCAGCTCTTCGCGAAGCCTCACTAAAACAAAAAACGCAATTAGGCACAATGCCAAAGTTATACGACGAGAATTCCAAGTATGCAGTCTCGTCTTAAGGAGGAATCACAAAGATTCTCAAGAAGGCAAACTCGCCGCGAACTAGGAAGGGCCCTATCGAGTCCGAGCAAAGACAGAGAATGGGGCCTATTACCTAGAACAGCTCAACGGGGAAGAACTTTCTCGACCATGGAACTCCGAAAAGCTAAAACAATATTATAGCTAAGGCCTTAATCGTCGGCTTGCTTCGTCAATACGACGGGCATAGCGTACCTACCACAATGCACGCCCATGTACAAGCGTTGTATAAAGAAAAAAATCAAGGCAGGCTTTTGCTCAAAAGCGAGCAAAACCCATGCCCGACAGCAGTTCCTCGACCAAGCCCGCCGCCGTCTAAGTACCATGACAGGTAGAACTCCCAGCTCGCGATGGTAAGTTCAGGCTGCAAACTCAGGCCTTAAACGTGGCCTGAGCTCCGCTCTCATGCCCAGAAGCTACCCAGGCCGTTCGACCAGTCCCCCTCACTGCCGAACACATCTAAGTCGAGCAAACCCCGAAATAACAAATCATTCAAAGTTACTCTTATTACGGGCACACACACGTATCGAGCCAAAATTCAACACTTAGCAAAAATAAAGAAAAGAAAAGCCATGCGCGAATACAGATCATACTAAACTGACCAGATCGGCCGGGAATAAAATATTACAATAAAAGTGACCACGAGGACCACGAGTGTACCAGTTACATCAACAGGAGGATATGCCCCGTATAAAAAATAAAGTTACATAGTTACGGCACGCAGGCCGAAAATACAACAAAGAAGAAATCACTCCTCCATGCGCTGAGGCTCGTCTTGAAGAGTTTGGGCATTCTCCTCGCCAATCTGAAGAAACTCGGGAACGACGATCTTGCTGTCCTC
Organism: Lathyrus tuberosus; assembly: GCA_022829125.1. Taxonomy (NCBI): domain Eukaryota; kingdom Viridiplantae; phylum Streptophyta; class Magnoliopsida; order Fabales; family Fabaceae; genus Lathyrus; species Lathyrus tuberosus. Next base: position 18,114,252 of record JALAZF010000006.1, read on the forward strand.
GACTCTATAGAGGAACCCATGCCCCTCAGTGGTAAATTCAACCCCGGGGTTCAGGATCCTCAGCTGAGCCAAGGCATTGTTGAAGGAATCCCCGATGATGACTTCGCAATAGTCCTCCGCTCGGTTGATACGTGCAACCAGCTCAGCCCGAGTCTTCAACTTCTTCAACTCTTCATGCTCATCTTCAGCAAGGGCAGCAGCACTCCTCAGTTGCTCGACCAGATATTCCACGACTTTCTTCTCCGCGGCTAGAGTATCTTTCTCCCCATTAATTTTGGTCATTGCATCCTGGGATTTCATCAGCGCCTCTTCGACGGCCATAGCCTGCTCCTCCCTAGATTTCTTCAACTTCTCCTCCAACTCCATAATCGTGGTCTGGGCCTTCTTCAGCTCAGAGTCATGGCGGGAACCCTCCTCGGTGTAGACCACCGCCATTTCAAGAACCTTAATCAAGGCAGAAGCATCCTGGGCGAGCATTTCCCTTTTGCTTGGGCGATCCATCTCCTCGAGCTTCAGGGACTCCGCCCGAGGAATCTCCAAGGAGGAACCTTCGAACTTGCTCTTGTCCCCCTCCTTGCTGAGGTCCACCAGCTCGGTCGTCTGTGTGCGCTTGAACCTCGAGTTTACAGAAACAGGGGAAGTCTGGACGGGTGGGGGAGTTGACGAGGAGGTCCCCGACCCCATTTGCGAAGGTGGACCCCGTTGATTGAGTTGGCTCTTCCCGATTGATATTCCACCCTTGCCCTTCGCCTGGGCATTATTCACCATCCGTTCATGCGCAGAAGACATTTTACCTGCAAAAATATAACGGGCACTTTAGCAAAAGGAAAGGATAACAATCCGAACAAGCTAAGGGATAAGAGCTACCCAACAATTCAATAGCATTATCCCGAGTGCAGCACTCGAGAAGCTCTTTGGTATTAATAAAACGGCTCTCCACCTTGAGTCCCCCGTCTTTCTCGTAGATTGATTCTACGCTCTTAGTCACGCACTGAGTAGGGGTAAAACCGTTGACAAAGCCCATCAGCTTCGCATAGCCGGTCTTGTCGTCCTCGTCCAGCATCTTTGGGGTGGCGGTGTAACCATTCGTCCCCATGGTAAAATGGTCCCCACTCCAGCAAAAAGGGAACTTCAATAGTCGCTGCCCCATTATCTTGCCATCCTCGTCAATGATGTCCTCCCCGTTTTCGTCCGTCGAGACCTCCCAGACGAACGTGGAGTCAGTGGCACTCGCCGACACGGGTTCAATAATATAGTACCTCTCCTTGAAAGTCCTGATGGACTCAGAGAAGGGTTTGAACAGCTTCCTCCCCTACTTCACGGAGACCCGTCCGAATTTCCTCCCCGAAACCCGTCTCTGAAGGTGGAAGACTGTAAAGAAAAGAGGGAGGGTAACTCCTATCTCCAAATAATCGCATGTCAGCTCGAATGCCCGTATGAAGGCAATCGAGTTAGGATGCAGCTGCGAGGGAGCCAGAGCCAGATAACGAATATCGACCTCTGGAAATCAGTAAAGGGCAACCTCAGCCCAATCTCCTTGAAAACATATTTATACATCGGGAACCTCTCCCCATAGTCCGTGCAGATGCGGTCATCTTCTCCAGGGAAATGGACCTTCCACTCCCCTTCAGCCCCCACAGTCGTGAAAGCGTCCCCAGTATATGAGGCAAAGACGGAGGCATGCTCCTCAGGCTCTGCGACAGACCACTCTTCCGCATAAGTCCTCACTGGAGGGGTCTCGTCAACATCGCGGGGAGTAGTGGTGTCTTCGGTATCACAATCTTTCAAGGAGCTCTCCTCGGAAAAGTCTCTAAGAATTTCGTCCTCAGTTTCGCGGGCCATCTTCTTTACCTAAAAAGCAGAGGACAAAAGTGAATTCGATGACAAAATCAAATCCACCCTTCCACCGCTAGTCAAGTGAAAGGGCGCTCAAAGGCCCGAGGACGACGTCCCCGACCTAAGCCCTACTCAAATGGCACAAATATAGCGCGAGGAGATGCCCGGGGCAAACCCTCTAACGCGCATGGGGAGATCCTCCACGGTTCGCTACCTAAAATATCATTTGAAGGCCTACCGAAAAACTCATAGATCCACCGGAAAACTCATGAGTACACCGGAAAATTCATGAGCCCCGCCGACGACAAACGTTCCCGTCGTCGCAACGGCATTAGAATCAACCTAAGTCATGAGTTCCTAAGGTTTCGGCGACCACGGCAGCGGCAAAAAATGGTCAAACCACCGCCTACCACCAACAGTCACCGGAAACTGCTTCTACACTACCTAGTTTCACCCTAACAACATGCATTCTAAGAGAACAGAAAGCGAAAAAGCCTAAAACAAAGGTTAAGTCAAGTAACTTACGTGGTCGAAGAAGAAATTAGAGGGTCGAAGAGTCTGGTCGGTGCTTGTACGACAGTTGGACGGCAGCGCACGACGGAAGGAATAACAGAAGAACGAAGGAGGATAGATAAGCGAAAAGTGCAAATGAGCAGCTTCTCCTTTTATTTATAGACAATTTGTGGGCACGTACACGAGCACGCGTGGCTAGGGGCATCATCATGACCCTAGCCTAACCATCATGACGCATTAAATGCAACACATGGCTCGAGGTACACGTGGCACCTCACCTCTTCAGATCACATCAACCGTTGGCCTCCCCGTACGCTGGGCACATCAAACAACATTACGTATCCCGCGGGAACTAACTCCCTCGGGCATCGTAGAACAACCTCATCTCGTCGACAAGCGACGACCATTTCTGGACCTCTCCGGAACTGCGAACTACCCTTAAGTCATCACTCTCATGCTCGGGAGCAACGACTTGGGGGGGGTCCTGTTCCGGACTGGCCCAATGACTAGGCATGGCCTAATCCACTTCTGCTCCCAGAACGGCCCAAATGCCTAAGTCCAGCTAATTTGAGGCAGCATTTACCTTTTTTCCCCCTCTACCGGGCAAAGATGGTCGGATGACCCCAAGGGTCAGCTGCTCCTCCTCCTCGGTAGTTCCTGCCCGTCACACACAGTTCCACCATCCAGAAACAGTCACGACGCTCGTGCCCACAACTGTGCCTCTGCCCGTGGCAACGGCTAGTTGCGGGCATCTCTGCCCGTCCCAACGGCTAGTTTCTGGCAGTTACTTATTCTTCGGGAAACGGTTATCTCGCCCCGAAAATAAGGACCAATGGCTAAGCGTTGAGGACACTATAAAAACCCTCTCATTTGAGAGGGTCATGTATTCTAAATCATCCTACGAAACACATACTTTGTACTTGCTCTCTCTCTTTCTTCTGATTCTTACTTTAGCATCGGAGTGCCTTGTAGGTACAATTTCACACCCAGCATCGCAGACGTCATCTCTGACCCACTTCAGATTCTGATCAGCCGTCAAGATCATATGACAAACTTAAATATTTAACACCTGAATGCGTAGAATCCTAACATCTAATACAAATAACATTTGAAAAAGAAAAAAACCCTAAAAACTAAAACAACTAACATATAAGACAAAATCCTAAAACTAATTACTAATCGTTGTCAACAATGGTATCTTCAATGGCGTGCTTGCTTCTCTTATTTGATTTCTCCTAGACTTTTAGCTTCAAATTCGCCTTCGATCTCACCTTGTCTGCTTCGCCTTAGATTCTCCATTCGTTCGCTTTCCTCTTCTCTACTATGGTTTTCCTTTTCCCAATTCAATGTGATTTTGCATTTTGCATTTCAGTTTAAGTATAATTTTTTATCCACATCAGCACCAGGTGTATACTAAGTTGCACCTTTTTTTACTTTGACTAACAAACATAATAGAATTTTCTAACGTGGCGTTGTTTGAAGAAATGAAAGGTTAAACCACTCTTTTGAGATCAAAATATACTCAGAGTTACAATTAAAAAAATAAAAAGAATATTTAATCATTTTTAAATTTAAAGACAATCCAAACAAAACGAATAGAAATTAAAACAAATAAAAAATGTTATAGTTACCTTCTCATTTTCGTAATATTATAAACAAATTTTATCTTTTTAAATTTATTAAATAATTGACGGATTATATATATATATATATATATATATATATATATATATATATATATATATATTAAAGATTAAAATTAACTATTTAAATATAAAAATGACCGTATGATATTTTCTCTAAATAGCCGACGTATTGGTCAAACAATACAGTGGCCAGGACTTTCTTTTTTTACCAAGTATACTAGTATCTTGATAAAAGGGATTTTATGACGAAATCAATTTGAACTTTGGAGCATGTGTTGTTGTCTCTTGATTTGCAAGGTTTCAACTTATTTATTTAATCATTCTAGTCCCTTTGAATAAGATGCAAAATCTATTTCTAGCAATATTGGCTACCTCATTATGTAGTGCTACAAGTAGATCTTTGTTTGTTTCTTTGTATATGTGAATGTTTTTGTTTTTTTTTTTTACTCGAGTAAATGTGAATGTTAATCTCTATAAAATTGACAACGTTTGATCCCTATTCAATTTTTAGTTCTCCATTTTTTTTTTCCTCATTATCAATTCTCGTCTCTAGGGTTAGTTATTAGCTACGGGTCTATCAGATATTTTTATTAATAATTGACTTAAATAGCAACATTGTGCCGAAGGCTCCATTAACAAGAAATCTTAGAAGTTAATCGCAAGTGATGTTGATATTTTTTGAATGACACATAGATTTTGCCACGCTATCAATTAGGACACACATATATTTAGAGATTAAAATCTTAAAATTATTAAAATAAAAGAGTTAAATATTTGATTTTTGAAATAGAAGGATTTAAAGTAAAAGAAAAATGAAAACAGAGAAATTAAAATTGTATTTAAACCTTAATAATTTATCATTAAGATTGTTTATTTCACTTTATTTTAGTTGAGCTATTAGAGTGTTTTTGAATGAAATATTTTAAAGAGAAAAATTAAAATGATTAGTCAAAATCAACTATTTGGACAAAAAATATAGATAGAATTGTTAAAATGATAAAAAATTATAAAGTGTTTCATTGAAATTAAATTTAAGAAATTTCAAATAATATTTTAAAATAAGAAAATTGAAATTTCTCTCACTAGATACGTCAAATTTATTATTATTAATTTTTAAAATTTTGCAAATTAGTCTCTATATTTTTAAAAAAAATTGATCCCTAAATTTTCAAAATTTGTCAATTAATCCTTAATAATTTTCAAATTTTATAAATTAGTCTTTTTAAAAGCAATTGGACTCACTTATGACTTGAGTCTGACTCATAGTTTGCAGTGCAAATTTTCTCAAATCATAACTTAGTCCTGTGACGTTTTTTTTTATAAACAAACTGAATTAAAAACGGCACAAGGGGTGCACAACCCGATTACAACCAACAACAACGACACCAACTAAAAAAAACGATAAAACCAAGCAAAGGGTGAAACACATGAACTAACCCCAAGCCTCCAAAGCAGGAGTGTCACACCACTCCGCCCAAGAGAGTGTACATACGAGGGATTTATCGACCATAAGTCAATCTCACGTCAAACGCTTAATCATACCCAAACTGTCAAATTTTGCCAACGAACCCCCTTCAAAAAATAACGGAATTCCTACAAAGCCAAATCGACCAACAAATAGCTAGGCCGAACAACCATCCAAAATGTCCACCTTAAGCTTCAAATTAAACGCCACCTTAAGTGTCTGGATCCGATCAATAGGACGCAAGGAAAAAAAGAAATATATCAATGTCCAGCTAATATGGAGTTTGTGTCCACCATTCCTTCGAAACTGTGCAATCGCCAAAAAGGTTGTCCAAATACTCATTCGTCCCTCCAGTGACGTATTAAATCTAGAAGGTTAGTTTGTATTAAGTTAACACACTCAATGCAATTTTTTGTATCACGAAGAAGATATTAATGTTTGTGCAGATAAGTTTGCTAGCTTTGATCCACTCGTAAGAACTTCACTTGATTTGATGAAATTTGTGATTCTATTAGAATCGGTTTCTTAAAAAAATAAACAAGACATCTGTAATACCCCGTATTTTATTTACTCTGGATAATACTAGTTGTGATCAACTGACTTCCAGTGTACTCTGAGGAATTATCTGCAAGGATAATTAGAGTAAACTGTTGAGCTCAGAGCAAATCCAATTAATATTATCTGACTCTGAGGTATTTAATTATTGGAACTTTAGAGACTATTTGGATAATTAGTAGTGTTACTAATTAATGATATTTTACTATATCATTTCTTTTCCATTCCTTTTCCTCATTAGAACAAGAGAAAGAAAAAGATAGAAAGAGTTTTGGAGAGAAAGAAGGAGAAGGGAAAGAAAAGGAGAAGAAAACCCTAGAAGTGGAAGGATCAAGATCATCATCCAGTCTTCATCAAATCATCTCATCTTCTTCTTCATCATCTTGTTACCAAGGTGGGTCTTAGATAGAAACTTTAGTGGTAGAATTCTTGAGTTTCTAGAGTTAGGCTAGGTTTTGAGAAAAATGAATAATTTTGCAAATCAATGAAATTTAACGGTTAAAAATCGATATAAATTGTGTTGTATGATCACTCTATGCTTATGAGCCTTAATTATGCTTGTTTGTGTTGTTTGGAATTGTTTTGGGTTGATAAAAGTGGATTTTCTAGCTTTGGAACCATGGAACCCGTAAGGGAAGAATTCTGGTTCTGGTGCGATTCGTCAGGCGAGTCAGAACTCGTCAGGCGAATTGAGTCTCACCACTGACTCGCCAGGCGAAGTGCTGGCGAAAGGGATTCGCCAGGCGAAATCTATATTCGCCAGGCGAATTTGAAGAAACAGAAATGTCTTAGCTACTGGAACTTTGGGTTTTTTCTAAAATTAGGGATTCGCCACTGACTCGCCAGGCGAATTACTGGCGAAGGGGGATTCGCCAGGCGAAAATCCTCACTCGCCAGGCGAATCTGCCTGGGATCAAAAACTTTCTTTTATTTAAAAATCCATAACTTTTGACTCGCTTATCCGATTCAAGCGTTCTTTATATCGAGGTGAAGCTGAGAAAATATTCTATGCAATGGAGGTGAAAAATGTCGATTTTACTGCCCGATTAAATAATTGGAGAAATTCCAAAAGTGGTATATTTATGTTTTAACTATCATATGAGATTCTATGGTGCAATTGTGATATCTCTTGCTTATCCTATTATTGTTTAAACATGGTTGTGAGTAAATATGCATGTTATCTCACCCCATGTTGTTGATTATATTACAGGTACTACAGGTTCCGCGAAGGGTAAGGATAAAGTAGTTTGACTTTTCCTTACGGATCGTAGCTTTTGGGATGGCATGGCTTCCGCTATGACTTTTTAATTTTGGGATCATTGTTTGATCTAGTTCTTAGTGCTTTTTGGACATCTTGTATATGTTATGCCATGGTTTTTAGTCCTTGTATTTAGGGCATTTAATGTATACAATGTGTTAACTAGGAACTTATTGTATTTCAGTACCAAATACTTGGATTCATATATAGCATATATGCTTTGATGTATGTTTATTATATATGGGTGTTACAACATCCTTGTTGTAGATATAACTCTTCTTAGGAATTTTGGCTTTTGGCCCCCTCTTTTTTGTGTATGTTCTTTTTATTTAATCTTTTTTCCAAATATATTGTTAAAGATAAACCTTTAATATCATTTTGTAATATCTAAATTTGAAAATTATATATAATAAAGTTTATATAAAAATAGAAGACAAATAAAAAAAAAACATATACACTGACAGTATAAAATAATTTTATACTGTCAATCAATTATTCTCATGTATTTCGTCACATCAAATTGTAAATTTTAAATTAGAACATTTCTTAATACACCACCCAAGTTTCTTATACACCACGTGAAATTATTTTTTTGCCCCCTAGTTCCAGATGTGCACATCCGGACGCAGCGTTTTTTTTAAAAACGTTGCCTTGTTCCGGATGTGCAAATCCTGAATGACAAGTTACGCGTATTCCGGATGTGCACATCCGGAAAAATGGCTGAAACTTAAAAATGTATATTTATTTTAAGAAATAATAATAATATGTATTTTAAAAGAATAACGATCAACAGTAAAACATTACTTCTATTACCAGAGTCGACACAAAGTTGGTGGCACTCCTATTACCACTTGCAGAACCAATGGACTGACTTTGGGTCACAAGATACAGAGGAATTGTTTCTGCTCAGGTTCATTGCGAGGAGATAATTCAAGATCTCTTTAAAATAACAGTGGATCCTTAGAAGGGAAATCGGCCCGCTGGAATGATAAGATAATTTTGTTAGATTTGTGTATTCCTCATGATAGGATAATTCAGGGAGTGGCGTGTGGCTTTCTATAAATCAACTGGGTTTAAGCCTAAAAGGATTATATTTTACAGGTTCGTGTTGGTTTTTTCTAAATGATACATACTGATGTATATTGATGTATATGTATATATATTATAACTTGTTTATTATGCTTATTATGCCCACTTGCTAGCTTATTATGCACACTTGCTGATGTCTATTGATGTATATGTATATATTATAACTTGTATATTAATGATACAGTTCCTCCTGCTTATTATGTACACTTGCTAGCTTTCCGCGCTCGATACTACATAAGTGAAGTAGAAAATTCTGATTCTGGTTCTGCAAGTGGTAATAGGAGATACGAAGAACAAAGTTTTCTATTGGCGGGAAACCTAATCCATTGACTCAAGATCTTCATCACGCTATCAAGAATCTCTCCGCTGAACTTTATTCTAAAGATGTTCATTTTCTCATGGAGCTTATTCAAGTACATTTAACATTTCATGATGCATTCATGATGTTAAATGATAGTTGTTTATATTCATGACCGTAAATCTGTTGTTAACTTCTGATGACATTACTGTTACTGTGCATCAGCCACATTACTTATTTTCAATAACGAAAAGAGTTTATCTCCGAAAGATAACAGGAGCAGTGGTTACACTGGAGAGAAAGGATCAACAAAGTTTTCTATTGAAGAGATACGAAGAACAAAGTTTTCTATTGGAGAGATACGAAGAACAAAGTTTTCTATTGGAGAGATACGAAGAACAAAGTTTTCTATTGAAGAGATACGAAGAACAAAGTTTTCTATGGGCAGGAAACCTAATCCCTTCCCACTCCCCTCATTCGAATGTATATTAACTTGCGATGATATATTAACGTATGCGACCAACCGACAAAACTGATTTTTAAAAAAAAATTATGCTATTTTCCGGATCTGCAGTTCCGGAATTAAAAAAAAATAAAGCTATACTATGTTTCCGGATGTGCACATCCGGAACACATCAGCGTTTTTAAAAAAAAACGGTGCGTTCGGATGTGCACATCCGGAATCAGGTGGTGTTGTACCCCAAATTTTACCCTCCGATATTCTGATCGTTTGCATATCCTTTTCATTGGTCTCTGTTTTCGCATTTTAGTAAACATATCAATAATCATGCATTTTTTGTTAGAATTTAATTTGTTTTATTTCTTTTTTTCACTAACTATTTTCAATTATCTTTTTTATTATTTTTAGTTTTATTATTATTATTAATTTATTATTATTATTATTATTATTAATTTTATTATTATTAGTTTTATTATCATTATTAGTTTTATTATTATTAGTACTAAGCTTTATTATTATTATTATTATTATTACTTTTATTTTGTTTATCTTCATGGTAAGCGGGGACCATTCAATCATTCTAACACTTCACATGGATTGTCAACTTGGATTTATCAATGACCAAAAATCATTCTCACACTCCACTCATCAATGGCCAAGAATCATTCTCATAAAGTCACATGGATTGCCACATCAACACTCCCACTTTATTCACATATAAATAAGATCTCTCTTTCTCTCATTTGACACCAGATTCACCCCACACAAAGGCTGAATACTCTCTTAATTTTCTCCCTCAATTATTCTTGCAAATTTTCTGGAGAAAAGGCTCGTCTTCATTTTTCCATAACTCGTGTCATTGAAAAGGCAGTGGACTGTCTCCACTAGGTAATATTCACCATCTTTTATTTCTCTGTTTTCAAATTACCATGATCATTTATCTATGCTGTTATCAAGTTCATTAGCATGTTAATATTTTTCTGGAAAAAGTATTGTAATATCCTATAATTTTTGTTTGGTTTTATTATGAATGATGTTTAAAAGATAAGATAAAAATTCAAAAAGACAAAAAACATGCTTCATCACCACCCTTTTATTATTTCATACTATTTTTATTTTATTTTTCATTTATTTCTTAATTTTGTTTCTCTAGTTTTTATTTTAGGAGCACTTTGAATTTTTAGTTTCAATTTATCATGTTATTTCTTGAATTCATAACTTTTTCTTTCGAATTTTATTTTGATTTTTATTTTTCGCTTATGATCTTTATTTCGATTTTTAGGGCCAATGATATTACAAAATCATGACTTAGTTGATTTATGCAAAATGACTAAAAAGTCTTGATATGTATGAGGCTCATGTCTTTATTTTTGTTGGTCAATGAAAGTCGAATATCAAAAGATTATCGATCCTCCGATTAAATCTTGATCAAGACGAGACTAACTTTATTCTTCATTTCGAGTCCATTTTCTTTACTTTAGGCCGATGACATTGCACAAATCTTGACTTTGATTATTTCAGATCAATAAAGTCTTGATAAATATGAGGCCACTTTTTACTTATTTTTATTGGTCGATGAAAGTCAAAAATCTAAGATTATCGATTTATCGATCTAAATCTTGATTAAGACGAGACCAACCTTATTTTTTCATTCTGGTTTCATTATCTTTATTTTGGTCGATGACATAACAAACTTCATGGTTTGGTTGACTTCATTGAATCAACAAAACTTTGATCAATATGAGACCGCTTTCTCTTTATTTCAGTTTCATTCACTTTTTAGTCGATGAAAGTCAAGAATCATTGATTATCGATTCCTCGATTAAATCATGATTAGGACGAGACTAATTCTATTTCGTGTTCTTAACAAGCAAACATAACATAACACAAACTTAGCAAGAGGTTCCTGTAGAGTACTACAGATACTTAGGGTACTAATACCTTCCCCTTGTATAACCAACCCCCGAACCTTAGATCTCCCCCCTTTAGGTTTTTTAATGATCTTGAACCTTTCCTTTGGATAAATCAAAGTCGGTTGTAAAAGAGAATGATGCAAGTTAAGTAATAGCTTGTTATCCAATTTTCACCGCAACAGAAATGGTGACTTCACTGGGGAATATGTTAGACCTATTGCTGGTCCTTTCCTAAGAGGGTTAAGCCAATCTTGTTTTTATGTTATTCATGTTTGCTTATTTACTTGTATATGCTTATGTATGTCATATTTGCTTATATACTTGTATCTTTGTTCTTGCTTTATTATCCTGTTTATTTTTGGTTATCATGGTATCTATGAGTGAGATAAGTCCTAACCCGGACTTGAGAGAACACATATGTTTAGGAACCGTGAAAATAGTCAAGGGAACTTCGAGGGAGAAATCCCAAAGGAGGGAACTTGAAGTCCACACTCAGTTGAGGCCCTCTTGGAGGTGGTAAATGTTGAACGAGCAATCGTGAATGCGTTACTAATTTCGACCTAGGAGACAAAGATATTGATGACCTTTAGTTATCCCTTTTCCCCACCTGGCCTATTTAGGATGTAGTGCGATGATTATGAGGGAGTAATCCTAAATGATTGCTACGCGATACTACGCTCAGACGAGACTCTCTTGAGGATTTTATTGATCACCGAGCCATTGGGAAGTTAATAAAATCCGAAAGATGGGTTGTTGACTCTGGGAACTCTTTAGAACCTTGCTCTGCAGATACAAGAACCCTAGTACACACCCTGTGGTTGGTTCTTTACCCAGACTTCATGTTGTGATCTCGAACCCTTGATCCTGTTGCATGTGTTTTTGCATCCTGTTTGCATCGCATTGCATATCATTTGCATCTTTGCATGTCTCATTGCATACGTCTGTCTGCCCAGCTACTCATTTCCAGTGGTCTCTATCTTCCAGTGTCATCTGTGAGTCGTCAAGCTGATTCCTCGACACCGATACCGGACTAGAACTAATTACAGACGCAAGATGTCAGAGCAAGAGGCACACAATGCTGAGGTCCGAATGGAGATCGATGACCTTAAGTCGAGCATGACCAAACTCACTGAGATGATTCAAGTCTTGATTGCTAGGGGAGGGCCACCCCAAAGGACTGTCATCCAGGAAGTTTCAAGCGCTGATCCTCCACCAGTTCAGATGCCGCCTTCAACGTGGCCAGAGTTTGGTTTGCCACACAACTATTCTCCACCTCTTGCATCTACTGCTATGGTTGGTCAGACTGCTATGCCTGTCTTTCAAGCTCCTATTTTCTCCGAGCCCAGACCCGTGGTCCATGCTGTTCCACAGACTGTTCGAGCTTCTTTTGAGAATCCCCTCTATGAGTACAATGCTGCCAGTGCTCAAGGTGAAGATCGTGAAGACTTTGTTGAACCTGAAGTTGTTCGAGAGCAGTTTCAGAGCATAGAGAAGAGACTCAAAGTCGTTGAGGGTACTGATTTCTTTAATGTGGATGCAGACAACATGTGCTTAGTATCAGACCTTATTATACCTGCTAAGTTCGTAACTCTAGATTTCGTGAAGTACAAGGGTCACTCTTGCCCAAGAGCTCATTTGGTCATGTATCTTCGCAGGATGACTGCTGATGCCAAGAATCAGAAGTTGCTTATCCACTGTTTTCAAGACAGCTTGAGTGGAGCATCACTCAAATGGTACATGGGTCTCGAGCAAAACTCTATCCATAGCTTCCAAGACCTCACAAATGCCTTCATGAAGCAGTATAAGTATAACCTCGACATGGCTCCTGATCGCCGTCAACTGCAAAACATGTCTCAGAATGATAAAGAGTCTTTCAAGGAGTATGCTCAACGCTAGAGAGAGTTGGCGTCCTAGGTTGAACCTCCTTTGGCTAAGAAAGAGTTAACCGGAATGTTCATGGATACCCTGTCCCCATTCTATTGGGAGAAGATGGTTGGAAGTGTTTCCTCCAATTTCACTGATTTGGTTACTATTGGCCAAAGATTAAAGGAAGGTCTTAATAAGGGAAAAATATCCAAGGCTATTGAATCTTCCAATGCTGTGAAGAAATCCTATGGGAATTTTCAGAAGAAGAAGGAAGATCAGACCAACGCTGTAATGTTTGAAGTGAGAAGGCCTCGTCCCCGACCTCAGTATGTTGTTCACCCTACTGTTGCTGCTGTTACTCCCGTGGTTGCTGCTCCACGACCAACTCAAGCTTTCCAACGTCTGGCTGCAGGACAGAACCAGTACTGTAATAGGGGTCAATTTGATCCTATTCCCATGACTTACACTGAACTTTATCCTGGTTTGGTTCAACAAGGTTTGATTACCACAAGGCCTCTGTCTCCTCCTCCAAATCCTCTTCCAGCCGGCTATAGGGCTGATCTTCATTGTGAATACCATCAAGGTGGTGCAGGCCATAACTTGGAAAGTTGCTTTGCATTGAAGGCTAGAGTACAAGAGCTGATGAGGAACAAAATCCTCTCCTTTAAGGACAATCCCAATGTTCAGAGCAATCCTCTGCCAGGGCACGCCAAGTGAAGCCTCAGTCGACTTCGGCTCAGCTACTTCTTAAAGACAGGACAACTCATCCTTGTGTTTGATTAGTCACTAGGCCTTGTTTCTTGTTGTTTGCATTTCCCTTATTTTGTAATAACCGTTTGCTTTTAAATTATGTTTGTACTTTCTCAATTAATGAAATGAGCATTGCAACTTTTTGATTTAATTCATTTGTGTTTGCTATTTACATCTCCATGCTTTCTTTTTCAATAAATACTTTATCTATGTTCCATTTTCTTTTTATTATGCAAAGATTGGATGGAGGATGATGATACTTTATACTCATAATTGCTGTTGGTATGCTTTCAAATCAAAACTTTGCTGATGATGTAAGGTATTATTTCGATCCCCAAACACTGGAGAAATAAGGAAGATAACCCCTTGTTAACCCCTTTGAGCCTGGAAGTAGGAGTTTCTTTTCTTTACAAATAATGACCCGCGATTTTAACCTGGGGCAGGGTAGTTCTCAGTTAACTTGATTGTGTATTCAAATGCAAGAGTTTCACGCAAGACACATGTCACATAAAAGTTGCACTTATAAGTTTTCCTTCGCACACAGCAAGCAAGTGTCGAAGATGTCTTTCAAGTCGAACGCCAACGATGGTTCGTCGTAACCCTTAAGCCAGACAGTCACTAAAAAAAATAAAAGAAAAGAATAAAGAACAAGCTTGTATGACAACCAAAAGTTGTAAGGAAGCAGTGATCGCCATCTCAAGTCCATTGAATTTTGAACCATCATCGCTATCATCAGTGCAATTCCTAACTCATGGAAATTTGAGTGCATAGTTTGAGTTAACTGAGCATAGGACTAAAGTTCATCATGTAGATTGGGTGGGTACAAATAAACTTTGAGCCTTTATCCTTTGTTTCTTATACCGTGAACCAGGCCACGTTATAACCCTCAAAAGACCTAACTGAAACAAGGTTATTTTGAAAGTATACTACAGCAAGGTTGCATAAACCGACTCCAAAGATCTTTGCAGATCATCTATTTTGGCATCATGCCTTTTGCTTTACTTTTCACTCCTAAATGTCTTGAACCGCCATGTTCAGACCAGTGATTCATTTGTTTTGCAATTTGATTTTGATTTCAAAAGTTGCATGAACTTCGCATTTACCACGTTTGTATGAACATTTTTTTGCTTGCAAACTAGCTTTCTTCTTAAGGAATTTTCAAACAATTAAGAAACTTGGTCGGTGATCTAATCAGGGGCAAGTTCCTTCCATATCCTATTGAGAATCAGTTCAAGATTTGTGGTTTAATGGCGACTTCTCAAAATTGGTTTATACAGAAGTTTTTCAAGACTCGGACTGGGGCAAGCTTTCCCACTGTACAGTAAAATAATCAGCTTTCAAGACTCAGACTGGGGCAAGCTTTCTAAGAGCACCATGAAACAGTCATTTTAGAATCAATCAAACTGAAGCAATGATCAGCTTATCTACAACAGTCAACTAATCTGGGGCAGTTTACTTGAAGAATCCCCAAGCAGCTCTTCATCCTTCCTACGAGGATCATCAATTTGGATATAGTTTACCAGTGTGGCAATGATGCGTTCAGCAGTTACATCTCTAGTCCCAAGCGGAATGGCAGTGATCTCTGTGTGGAGGAATCAGTGTTTCAGTCTTGTCTTCCCAGAGAGTCGAGCCATGTCGTCGACATCTGCATTCGTATTTGATCATATATCATCTGCATAATTTACACCATATACATAACATGAGTGTTTTATCCTCATTTGCATTTCTCCCGAGGTCGTGTCGTTATCCATGTCTTGCCTTACCAAAACGTTACCTGTCATTTTCATTCAGTGTCATTCCTGAATGTTGTCATTCTCTTGCGCATCTAATCTTGTTGATAGATGTTGGTCTTCTCTCATTCCAGTGCTATTCCTGGATCTTTATATTCTTTCACTCCAGTGCCATTCCTGGATGTCCGTCTCTTGTGATCTCCAGTGTCATTCCTGGATATCTTATTCCTCTTATTTCTCCCAGTGCTATTCCTGGAAGTTTTGCCTACCTTCTGTAACCACAATCAGATTTGCTTGGATCTCTTTCAGTGCCATTCCTGAAAGTCTTATCTGTTCATTCAGTACGATCCCTGAACGAGCTTTCTCCTTTGCATTCAGTGCCATTCCTGGATGTCTTTCTCACTATCATTCGATACCATTCCTGAATATAGTGATCTACCTTTACTTTCAGTGCCATTCCTGAAAGTTCATAGTCATCCAATGCTTTCTTGGATTTCACCTTTGTTCACATTCATTCAATGCTGTCTTGAATACTGTGGTTCCTTTTGTCCAATGCTTTCTTGGATTTCTATCTTGTTCACTTTCATCTGATGCCTTCTCAGATATTATGAGTTATACCTTTCATCTAAAGCCATTATTAGATGACTGGTGTTTTTTTACATTTAATGTCATTCTTGAATGTAATCATTGTTCACTCATCTAAAGCCATTATTAGATATTATGATTTACACCTTTCATTCAAAGCCATTATTGGGTGCCTGGTTTCTTTGCATTCAATGCCATTCTTGAATGTAATCTTTGTCCACTTTTATCTAAAGCTATTATTAGATATTATGATTTATACCTTTAATCCAAAGCCATTATTGGGTGATTGGTTCCTTTGCATTCAATACCATTCTTGAATGCAGTCTTTGTTCACACTCATCTAAAGCCATTATTAGATATTGTGAGTTATACCTTTCATTCAAAGCAGTTATTGGATGTCTGGTTTCTTTACCATCCGATGCCTTTCCGGATGTGTCTCTCTTTCTGATATTTTTCAGATAGAGTCTTTGTTCACTTTATCTAAAGCCGTTATTAGATATTGTGATCTATACCCACCACAAGAAAACACAGTTTTAGCGTCGGCCAAAAATCCCTCGCTAATACAAAAAAACCGACACTAAAGTGGTTTAGCGTCGGCTTAGAGTGGGTGTAGGGGTGGACTTTCCAAAGCTGGAAGTTAATAATTTTAGCGTCGGCCTTTTGTGTGACACTCATGTAGCGTCGGCCCAAAGCCCCACTAAACCCCCACTAATTGCTGACCAAAATTATCTAATTAGTGCGTTAGCGTCGGTTTACTGGGATGCTAAACACTGGCAGGTGTCCTTTTTTAATTGGGTAGAGTGTCATTAAAGTTTTTGCCACGTGCTTTTAGCCAACATGATATACAATAGTAGCGTCGGCCAGAAGGCCGCCACTAATAATATTAGCCAGTGTCTTTTCTGCTGATAGCGTGGGCCACGTGGCCGCCACTAATAATATTAGACAACTTATTTTCTGCTGGTAGCGTCGGCTACATGGCCGCCACTAAGAACTTCGGTATCACATTTTTTTTGCTTGTAGCGTCGGCCACGAGGCCGCCACTAATACTATTAGACATCGTATTTTTTTTCCTTGTAGCGTCTGCATCGTGGCCGCCACTAATCCTATTAGACAGCGTATTTTTTGCTTTTAGCGTCGGCATCGTGGCCGCCACTAGTAATTAAAATTACCATATTTTGATGGTGGCGTCGGTCGTATGGCCGACACTACTGCTATTATTATTGGTTTGGTTTAATTTGAAATCGTCACGTTCGCTTTATACCAGCGCCACTCAAACCACCTGTTCTGATCAAGACCTGTTTTACAATACCACAATTCAGGTGATCCAAAAAAATTTTACTTACAAATACATAATCTGAATACACCAACATCAATATATTAATAAGTTCCAAAATACATCAACGTCAATATATGAATGAGTTCCAAAATACATCAACATCAATATATTAATCAATCCACAATTCAGGTGATCCAAAACAAATTAACTTACAAATACATAATCTGAATACACCAACATCAATATATTAATGAGTTCCAAAATACATCAACATATTAGTGAGTTCCAAAATACTAGTGAGTTCCAAAATACTGATAATCTCCTAAACGATCTACATACTAATCATGATAACCAACATCAACTTCCTCATCATCATCCTCATAATCCTCCTCCTCCTGCAACATCCAAAATAAATAGTCATGAGTCAGACACATAAAAATTCAAGTGATAAAGTCTCAGTAGAGATGACCAAAACAGTATCAAATTGAAGACAGCTCAATAAAGATCCCACTGCATAACATGTGCAGAATTTTGTAGAAAAAAATGTTGCCAAACAGTGACTATAGGGCTTATAAGGACTGGTGTGTAGCAGAATTTAGACAAATCACTAATTTCCGCTATCCGCAATCGGCAACAGTGCAATAACTATACTATCTAGAAATGAATGACATAACATCTAGAAATCAAGCATATTTCAACTCAGTCCATAACATCTAAAAATACTAACAATCAAAAATTGCAAGAATTCAGATTCAAAACATGAACTAAATATTCATATCGCATCAATTTTAAACTATAACCGTCAAAAGATGATTAACAATTCACATTAACTCAAAGAAAAATTGAACGTACCGAATCGTTATAATCAGGATGACCACTCACAGGAGCACTCGAATGACCCGCCTGAAGAGAATGCAACATGTCAAATTTCTTTGACAATTCATCAAATTTCTTTGATAATTCATCTGTCCGCGCATTAGCCCGTGCAGCCTCTTCACGTGCAGCAGCAGCTTCGGCTCTGGCAGCCTCAATGGCCTGGTTATCGGCTTCTCTATGTGGATTTGTAATTGACACCTGAGTCAAAAAGTTTACTCCATATCTTATGTTACGTGCCAATTGTCCAGTGCCATAACATCGCCCCCGTGTTTTACCCCATGCGGCTTCTTTCCAAATTTGTATTCTTGTTGATCCTTCCACTTCATCACCAACTTGTGTCAAGCTATTGCAGAATTTTTCCTGTACATAGCACACACATTAGATCCTAATGCAACTACCACCTTAAAACAGTGTATGTTTTTCCTCTGTCAGTTGCATAAATCAGTTAGAAACTAGTGTTCCAGTATGCATTGATTAATAAAATAACCAAAAAAACATTTACCAACTAATCCATGCCAATAACATTGTGAGTTTGAGTTACTGGTATGTGTAACTTTTGAGTAGTTCTTTGAATATAATTCAGAGTACCATATCTTTATACGCATTCATCATTGGGCATATCCACAAGACACTATGAAATTTCTCCAGAGGGAATAGAGTCAGCATAATAGGTAGTCATTAATTGAGAAGGAAATCCACAAGAAGTGAAAAGTGAAAAGCGAAAAGCAGAAATAAACAAGTTAAAGTAATCAATTTCATGATAAAACAAATAGCATGGTAAATTTGCAGATGAAAATAATACATTGGAAAATCAAGCACAACAACAACAACAACAACCAAATATTTAATAAAATATGATTGCCAAAATTCAACAATAATTAAAATGTGTTAAACATAAACGATAAATGCAGACAGAGAAGAAATAAGAATTTGTGTTCTAGCTTAGAAATAAAAATGCAATAACACAGCATTGTTGTTAGCGGAAAATAGTACACTCTAGAGTTTATTTCAGTCCTGTTGGGAATAGTTGATAACAGAGAGCGAATACTATAATTTAGAGATGGCCCTGGGACACTGTTCTATAGATGGAGTTTCTGCAACAGCATACTGTCGTTATACAGTGTGAACATGGTAATTATAGCAGAAACCCCTCTTGCAATGACGGCATCTCTATGTGATATGGTATGGCTTAGCTCAATCTACATAAAAAAGGAAACATTGCCCTCAGATGTCTGGGCTAATGTACTAGAGATGTTGAGCTTCTGCAACAGCATACTAGTATTGTAATACAGTATGTATGTATGCACAGCATTTCTTAAAAATCCTTTTTGCAATAACAATTTATTCAATTGACAGAAAAAAGGAAAGACAGCGCCCTCAGATCTGATACCTGAACAAAAATCATGTACAGGATTTACAATGGTTTCATTCACAACCTTCTTGCAACATAGATAGATAGATATAGATATTGAGAGCGAGAGAGACAGAGATAAAAAGAATGATCATGATTCACATTCACATACACATTTAGAGATAGAGAGAGAGAGAGAGAGAGAGAGAGAGAGATCCATAGAGAAAGAGTGCTGCAAAGTGAGTTATAAAGAAAACAATGTAGTTGCTCAATAGTCTATTTATACATCACTGGGCAGCATAGGATAGCATAGCATAGAAGAAAAGTTGCTACATTTTGAGTTATATTTGAAAGAGTAAACTTGTGTAATATAAAATCAAGGGAAAACGAAAATGAGTCCTAAAGCAATAGGTAAACGGGAAAAACAAACTAATTAACGGGATTCATATAATACTACACAGTTTTTTTGTACAAATATAATAACAATAGTTGTTGAAATGAATAAATCAAGTAACGAAAACAAAGAAAAATGGTGACAGAGAGCATCATATCTACAAGCCTATTGTTCTCAGTTGAGATACCATCGTCAATGTTTAACAATGTGAAAAGCTGTGTGTATGAAATAGTAGTGAAAACCCTAAATCAATAATCAAAGAGGTATGTGCACAA
Organism: Lathyrus tuberosus; assembly: GCA_022829125.1. NCBI lineage: Eukaryota > Viridiplantae > Streptophyta > Magnoliopsida > Fabales > Fabaceae > Lathyrus > Lathyrus tuberosus. The sequence goes on from JALAZF010000006.1 coordinate 18,134,388, forward strand.
GACTGTGAGATAAATGGCTATCATATACCAAAAAACAGCAAAGTGATAATCAATGCAAAGCGATAAATCAGAAGTTACACAAGGTGAGCAAACTTACATGTGTTGCCGCTGCACGAGCGTCAACCCACTCCCCATTATTCTTTTTATGGGTGGCAATGAAAATCTCATCTGGATGTGCAGGTCGATTGAGTTTTTTAGCCTATCATTAGAGGTAGTATATACGGTCACAATGTATATCAAATATAATTATATTAACAAATTGTAATTACAAAGTATTGATATACCAATTCTAGTGCAACATCATGGTGAGCTCTACGACCTGTTGTATGGACTGCCCCACCTTTGGTAGATCCACGATTAATCTTATTTTGTTGGGATACAGCTTTGAATTCATCTGTCTTCCACTTGTCTAGAAGATACGTCCATGTATCTACACCCATCCAACCCGGCTTCCGCCCCTTTTCTCTAGCCTTTCGTTGTATATCAGACAGTCGTTTTCCACATTTTTGATGAAACAATTCTTCCATATTTGCATCATCACAACTGTCCCAACACACAAGCCTCTGACAAAATAAACAAATAATAAATAAAACTCAATAGTATACATCATCATCAAACTACTAAAAAACAAATTTCATGTCTTACTTTAAATTCATTGAACCATTCCTTTCTCACGGCATCTCTTCGGTCACGTTTCAGCTCACCATAATTAACGAAGGTTCCTCGATAATTCTTTTCAATAACTTTTCGAACCATTGCGGCAACAAGATCACTTGGATGTAACCTACATATAAACAAAAATATTATTAGATGATAAATATGGTGAACGCATACAAACGTACTATTCTTCTCCATAACCTACTCACAACCTATCTCTATAGAATTGAATACAACTAACAAACTCAACAAACAAACTAAAAGATTGAAATGAATAATAATCAGTTATTAAAGTACTAATTAACATCATTAACAAAAAGTACTACAGGCAAATAACAGAAATAACAAGTGTTCAAGATTTAGCAAAATGGACATCTTCTTGCCCAAGATTTCAAGCAACCAGAATCTACTCGGATGCAGATTTCAAGCAACCAGAATCTGCATTAAAAAAATAAGTGCTTCAAAGTCTCCCCCTTATCTGAGCACAAACTACAACAAAAGGGCATATGCAGGTTCGTCAAACACAAATTGTCATCTGTTGACAATTTACCATAAGTTAATCTCCAAAATAGAATTAATTTTAAGGGTGGAATTGAATAATTCCATATGTGGTTTTGACTGATAGCTCCATGTTACTAGCTGGCTCTTAAACCTTCACATCCCTTTCAATGGATAGATGAACACACATGTGATAAGATGAGGCAGATCATAGCATATCTAGACCAAGCTTGGAGGTAGGATTATGGAATTTCCCTCAATGATATCCTGAAACATGGCCTTCAAGTTATGACGCAAGTTAGAAGGAACCTGCATGATGTTAACCACACTTTGATAATACCTATTGTCTAACCACAAGCTAATATGATTCCCTTTCCTAATCAACCAGTCTGAATGTTGACCCAATCCATCAATAAAATCCTTGCTACCTGTCCAGGAAAATAACAAAAAGTTGCTATTGAATAAATTTAATTGTTAAATTATCCATTGTGAATGTTTTATTTTGTTTCTGTTAATGACTACATGCACTACTCTGTAATGTAATGGTTTAATTATGGTTGGTAATTAAATAGTTTATTGAAGAATCTACAAACATAATTAAGTCTTTGATTGTAAGTTTATTCACTTTAAATGAGTGAGTTTTTAATAATACAAATGCAACACTCATTGACAGTATGATACCAAAATGGAGGAAACAAACAAACTATCAAAACACTATCAAAGGAGAATTTAGAGGAATATACTTGAACAAGGAGAATTTAGAGAAATATAAATTGGACTTGTATTACACTTACGCATTAGATTTTTCCACAATATAGATCTTCGGTTTTTGCCCACCGTCGTGTTGTTGCTCTTCATTAGAAAGTGTTTGGGGAGGACTTTGCGACTGAGGTTGCGGCTGCGGCTGAGGCTGAAGCTGAGGCTGAGGCTGAGGCTGAGGCTGAGGCTGAGTATATCCTGGAGTAGGAATGAATATGAACTCCTCAGAAATCGGGTTTTCCAGTTCAGGCTGAGTAGGTGGTGGTGTTGGGTTTGTTAGAATCGGTACTGGAGGCTGAGTAAGTGGCGAAGGTGGTGGAGGCTGAGTAGGTGGTGAAGGCTGAGTAGGTGGTGGAGGTTGAGTATGTGATGGTGTTGGTTTTGTTAGAATCAATGGTGGAGGCTGAGTAGACAGTGGTGGGTTTCTCTTAGTACGTGGTGGTGGGGGGTTCGTTGAACCAGGTTTGCTATGGACTTTACGAGAATTGTTTATAGCAATAGTCCCAGGTGGAATCTGTCGTTGACGGCATAACCTACCAACAACTCTTTTTTACAAAGAAACCATTAAAAAAAATAAGTATAAATCCAAGCATTATTATTTGATTAGGACAGAAATATCAATCACATACAACATCACTCACAGCTACCAGAACAATCAGTTTTTCACCAGTTCACAAAAAAAAAAGGCAAGGCAGAAGAACCATGAGATACACGCAGAGAAAAAAGTAAAACTATCACACTTAATTGCACACTCAATTTAAGAAAGAAAGGATGCAATTGAGATAAACACTAACCTGCATGGAGAAGTTAAATGTCATAAACTCCACAACAGGCTTTAGACCATAGTAAGCAGCACCAACTCCAATCCCAGTAAATCCAGCCTGCATTATATTTAATGAACATTATATTTGAACAAATTACACCATGTAAATAGCTGCAACCATGTATAAATCCCGTTTTTTCCTAGGAACTATCTGTCAAAAAAATTTCATACAAAGTCCACTCATTGGTTTAACTTTGAAAAATGGAAATAAACCGAGAAGAAAAAAGTGTAACAAAAAGTGAGGTACTAAAGTATCAATTTTAAGTTGCCACTTAAGAGTTAAGAAGCAGGAAAATATTTTCATGTTCAACAAGCAATTTTTGCAAAATATAAGTTAGCAAAAGCTTGCATAAGGAAGACAGCCCAACATGACACCCCCCAATGTTATTGATGGCGGACCATGTCAAAGAGCCAAAATTCCGACATATGGCTCTGCAATCCACATATCCGCCATGGCTGATATCTGACAACACTTCACCCCATGCCATCATATTACCAAAATTTGAATTTGTTTATTTCTATTAGATGGTTTCACTATCCGCTCGAACAATAAAATTTGTACCAATTCACAAACACTAGTAAATAAACCTTAAAACAATGACGGGCGGGATTAATATGTTTAAGAAATGTAAACATTGAAAGCGAGAGACAATAGCATCATTAAGCTCTTTCTTCTCAATACTTGTGAAACTGATTGTGAGAGTTTATAGAAATAAAATATGACAATTTTAATTGTCCCTAATATGCATACATTATACACCAACATGTTAGTTTTAGACATGTGGTATGCTGCAAAATATCATGGGTCTGTTAACTTTCCCACTCAACTCTGCTGAAGTAACTAAATAAACTAAACTCAACTCTGCTGAAGTAAAAGCAGTAACAGAAACAGGAACATACATCACTTACACATAACTCTTCCAATTAGCATTTGAAATTTTGCAAAAACTAACGACTTTCCACTAAGTGTAGACACACAAGGGCATCATAAGAAAGGAAAGGCACATAAAAAAAACAAAGGAAGCTTCCTTCATATAGTGACTCACACACAACAGACAATGACAAAACATATATACTCTCACGCATTCTAGTAAATCCTTCATTCTCGTATTATCTATCTCCCACATTTTGTTTTGGGCCTCATTAATGTCTTTCTCCGGTACTTTTTTTGTGTTATGTCAAATCTTTAACTGGCTTTGATTCTTTTTTCTTTTTATGGTAAGGTTTCAGTTGCACCCTTCTGAAATTTCAACCATGTCGTTTTGAATGATGACCAAATTTTTATTGTGTTATTATAGCTTGAAACTATGTCTGCTTATGTACATCAAATGGAGCAACAACACTCTGGAGTTAGTCTTTCAGACAATTCTGGTATGCCGTGACAGTTCACGGTTTAATCAATTGAACCGTCTGGTTAGGTTTTTAATCGTTTGTAACTTTTTTCTGTCTTGACAGATACATCAAGCCATTATGGTATAGACTCGGGATTCTACATGTCATCTTTTACAGCAACAATTTTCATCAACAATTCTACATGACTCGGGATTCTACATCTCTTCTCAGGTGCATGAATCTGCAACTCAAGTTGATTTGATGATACCACAGACATGAAGACAAGGTTGCGGTTAGCAGACTACTGTTATATAGGAGTTCTGGCTACTGATGAAGACTAGTGTCTTGTTTTTTAGAATGTTAACCTAAATATTAAAAGATTCATCAACAATTCTATGCTTAGTCTTGAAAAATTTGAAAGAGTAAATGATGTTTAGTAAACTATTGTTTCTAGTATAATGCTTTGTTTTCTACCTCAAATTTCTTCTACATTTTGTACTTGCAGTCTGTTATATGTTAAGTTCTTTCTGGACAGACATACCTCTGTTATCACAACATTGTACAAAAAGATATCAAACCTTTTAATTTTCAATTTGAATACCACCAAGATGAACCTCCTACAGCTAAGGTATGTGGTATTCATGCACCCAAAACTTGAATTAATAATGTATGATACTATACTTATTCTATTCCAACTATTACATCTTATCAGAATTGTGCAACAGTCTATCAACATATAAACAAGCATGACTAATGAACTATTACAACTTATCAGAATTGTGCAACATATGAAAGAAGCATGACTAATGAACTTAACAGATTTTGCATCAACATATAAACAATTCAAACTAACAGTTAAGTCACTCATAGTTTAACAATTCGAACTCGTTCTCAGCTGTTCCTGCTTTTTTGGTTCGTCTCGGTTTCTCTCTTCAATCGCGGCCTCTTTCTGTAGCAGATTTGAAGCTAACTGTCACCAATATCCTAACATTCACACCAGTTAACACATTAACACATTAACATAGAAAGCGGAGAATCGAAGCGGAGAATCCGAACAATGAATCGGTTCGACAAATCGAAACGACGAATCAAAAAGACGAATAAAGGGAGATTCGAACCTGAAAATTGATTTCTTTGATGAAGAGAATCAAAGAGACAAATCCTTGAAGCGATGAGAAGCTGAATCGAGAACCTGAAACAATGAGAAACAGTGAGAATGAGAAGAACTGAAACGAGAATCTGAAACTCAAAATCAAATAACAAACCCTAAGAGATTATTGTGAATGATTTGGGAATGATTTTTGGGTTTGATTTTTAGGTTTGTGACGGGAATGATTTCTGGATTTTTGAGGTTGAAGGAGACGAAAGAAAGAAAGAAAGGAGACGAAAATACTTTATAATTTTTATTTAATAAAAACTTTAGTTTATTAATTTGGTGGGGAACTGCAATTTTTTCGCACCAATAGTAGCGTCGGCCACGGCCGACGCAACAGTTAAAAAATAAATAATTATTTATAACAATATAGAAAAAGAGGCAAATGAAAATGGGGCGGGGAAATGAAATTTTTTGGCATCAATGATAGCGTCGGTCCTAGCTGACGCTAATATAAAAATATCACAAAAAATAAATAATTATTTAAAACAATATAGAAAAGGAGGCAAATGAAAATGGTGGGGGGAAATGAAATTATTTCGCACCAGTGTCTTTCTCTGTCTTTTCTGGTTTTTCTTGAAGATCCCGTTTGAACTCTTCAGTATAAGAAAATCCCATAAAATCTTTTGTTGGTGTCTATCCTTTTATTCCAAATTGATCCCCAGGGGAGATCATGTCTTCATTCTGGTTCCATGCCCAGTAAAGAGTGTACTTTCATTTCCCCAGTGTCGTCCGGTCACCTATAAACCTGTCGTCCATCTCCTTGGACTTTTCCCTAGTGGAGAGCCCCTCTCTGGCTCCCATCCCCAGTGAGGGCCTGTAGGATTTCCTCTTTATTTTTCTATCCCCGGTGCATCCTTAGAGTCTCCCCAGTGAGTCTATCATTGGACAGTCGGTATCCCGAGTGAGTCTTTCTCGTGAATGCTAACCTTATCCTTCCCCAGTAAGCTCACATGTGGTGGATTGCCCTTCATCCTTGGTGTTTTGTTTGTCTGCCCCTTTGCATTTAGCATTCCATCATTTTCATCATATTAGAGTTCATTGCATATCAGCATTTTTGTCCATAGCATTGCATGTCAGTGCGTCTGAGGGCAAAATTTTCGGTTATCTATATTTAAATACCTTCCACCATGATTTCATGAAGACTATCATCACTCATGTCATCCGGTGAAGATATTTAAATAGGGGCAACTGTTGTGCCCCAAATTTTACCTCCGATATTCTGATCGTTTGCATATCCTTTTCATTGGTCTCTGTTTTCGCATTTTAGTAAACATATCAATAATCATGCATTTTTTGTTAGAATTTAATTTGTTTTATTTCTTTTTTTCACTAACTATTTTCAATTATCTTTTTTATTATTTTTAGTTTTATTATTATTATTTCTTTTTTATTATTATTATTAATTTTATTATTATTAGTTTTATTATCATTATTAGTTTTATTATTATTAGTACTAAGCTTTATTATTATTATTATTATTACTTTTATTTTGTTTATCTTCATGGTAAATGGGGACCACTCAATCATTCTAACACTTCACATGGATTGCCAACTTGGATTTATCAATGACCAAAAATCATTCTCACACTTCACTCATCAATGGCCAAGAATCATTCTCATAAAGTCACATGGATTGCCACATCAACACTCCCACTTTATTCACATATAAATAAGATCTCTTTTTCTCTCATTTGACACCAGATTCACCCCACACAAAGGCTGAATACTCTCTTAATTTTCTCCCTCAATTATTCTTGCAAATTTTCTGGAGAGAAGGCTCGTCTTCATTTTTCCATAACTCGTGTCATTGAAGAGGCAGTGGACCGTCTCCACTAGGTAACATTCACCATCTTTTATTTCTCCGTTTTCAAAGTACCATGATCATTTATCTATGTTGTTATCAAGTTCATTAGCATGTTAATATTTTTCTGGAAAAAGTATTGTAATATCCTATAATTTTTGTTTGGTTTTATTATGAATGATGTTTAAAAGATAAGATAAAAATTCAAAAAGACAAAAAACACGCTTCATCACCACCCTTTTATTATTTCATACTATTTTTATTTTATTTTCCATTTATTTCTTAATTTTGTTTCTCTAGTTTTTATTTTAGGAGCACTTTGAATTTTTAGTTTCAATTTATCATGTTATTTCTTGAATTCATAACTTTTTCTTTCGAATTTTGTTTTGATTTTTATTTTTCGCTTACGATCTTTATTTCGATTTTTAGGGCCAATGATATTACAAAATCATGAGTTAGTTGATTTATGCAAAATGACTAAAAAGTCTTTATATGTATGAGGCTCATGTCTTTATTTTTGTTGGTCAATGAAAGTCGAATATCAAAAGATTATCGATCCTCCGATTAAATCTTGATCAAGACGAGACTAACTTTATTCTTCATTTCGAGTCCATTTTCTTTACTTTAGGGCGATGACATTGCACAAATCTTGACTTTGATTATTTCAGATCAATAAAGTCTTGATAAATATGAGGCCACTTTTTACTTATTTTTATTGGTCGATGAAAGTCAAAAATCTAAGATTATCGATTTATCGATTTAAATCTTGATTAAGATGAGACCAACCTTATTTTTTCATTCCGGTTTCATTATCTTTATTTTGGTCGATGACATAACAAACTTCATGGTTTGGTTGACTTCATTAAATCAACAAAACTTTGATCAATATGAGACCGCTTTCTCTTTATTTCAGTTTCATTCACTTTTTAGTCGATGAAAGTCAAGAATCATTGATTATCGATTCCTCGATTAAATCATGATTAGGACGAGACTAATTCTATTTCGTGTTCTTAGCAAGCAAACAGAACATAACACAAACTTAGCAAGAGGTTCCTGTAGAGTACTACAGATACTTAGGGTGCTAATACCTTCCCTTTGTATAACCAACCCCCGAACCTTAGATCTCCCCCCTTTAGGTTTTTTAACGATCTTGAACCTTTCCTTTGGATAAATCAAAGTCGGTTGTAAAAGGAAATGATGCAAGTTAAGTAATAGCTTGTTATCCGATTTTCACCGCAACAAGTGGCAAAAACGAAATTTCACGTGGTGTATAAGAAACTTGGGTGGTGTATTAAGAAATGGTCTTAAATTAATGATATGATATAACAGATTGATGAATCTTTGTTAGATGATAGTGTAACCTTATTTTACACCATCCGTTCATACTAATTAAACTAAAAAAACAAATTGTGTTGCCATTTCTTTCTAAATGGTAACAAGCCTTTAATAGTATTTTAAACGCAATTAAAACAAATTGTTTTTTCGTGCTTGTTTCTAGACATCATTAGATTTATTTTGTCTAGTTAGAATTGTATCTTTGTATTTTCTGTCTATTTTAACACTACTTCTGCTAGAATAGTGTATTAGCTTCTTGAATCAACTTAAAAAATGTGAGAAAATTTCTCCCTCATCATATTTGTATTCGCAAATCAAAAATAGTCATATGAACATTGAACACCAACACCATCTTTCAATTCAATTTCCATCTCTACATGAAAAAAACCAAACCCTAAGAACAAAGATTTACCTCAAAGGGTGTTGGAATAGGAAGAGTTGAAAAAGAAAACAAGGGTAAACAAAGTGAATAGCCACGTGACAATAAAGTACAATAGTTTTTTTCAACAAAGTGGGGTCCAAGTTATGCTAAAACAGTGTCTACTTTTCTCTAGTGTCCAATTCTAGGCCATAGTGGGGGATGTTGAGTGTTACTAAATATAGAAAGTTTTGATGAGTGTATAAGGTTCATTAATGTGAGTTTCTATTTTTGGGTGTGGCCCTTATTCAGTATATACAGTAACTATCAGCCAGTTGAGCCTTTCAAGGATTATCAGTGATGGAGGAACAAAATAGTACGTAGTTTTTTGGACTTATACTTTGTCTCTATTTGGAGTTTATTTTTGTTTATTCAACATTAATAATTGCGGTTGTTGGTGAATGTGGTTAAATTTTTTATCACACTATCTCTGAATTTTCAATAATGTGTGTCTCTCTTTTGTATAAAAAGTTAAATAGAAAAGAACAAAAAATCATATCTAGCTAAATGTCTTGTTGTCTAAATATATTAATGAAATGTATAGACATTTGTTGTGGTTTCTATTTGAATTTTTTTTTTTTTTTTTTTTTTATTATACATCAAATTATCAGATAAGAAAATCATAAGATGATAACTAAGTATAGCACGATATTCTGCCGATGATATACGTTGACTTAGTCCATCATTAAAAATAATTAGAATAAAATTTTAAATGTGTTACTTGCAAACAAACAAAAATTAATTTTTAGAGGGAACAAAATCTTGTGGTCAATCTTTACTTCTATATTCTAAATATTTTTCTTAAAAGTGACATTCACTGTCCTAAATATGTTGCAATTTAGAGGGCACAAAATTAGAGTTCATACTTCAACATGATATGTTCTAAAGGCTCATACTAATGAATCCTTGCTTTTTAAAGAGATAGAAACTAAAATTTGGATGATGATTAACGATTATGCGATTAATGTATGATTAATAGCTAAGATGATTGTCTAGTTAATATATCATCTTGTAGATGATCATTCTCAACAATGATATACATACGGGGTTGGTCGCACGATGTTGTTATAGACTGAAAATTTTAAAGTGTGCTTGAATACATTTTTGGAATACACAATTTATCGTAGGACGTTTTCATATATTTCAAATACTAGTATGGCTTTGTTATAGACGTCTTGTCAAATATATTTGATGTATAGGAGTATTCTGAATAAATAGAAGTTTGTGAATTTTTTGACCGATCCACAAGAGAGAAGATCGACACTTAAGTAATCAGATATTCTAGTGTGTGTATGGGTTAGAGGAAAATATATGTGCGGACTTGAATGGAGTTTTGTGGGACAGGGGATTGGGGGGTTTATTGCGGGACAACATATCTCAAAGTTATTTTAAGTAAAATAGTTAAATATGAGAAAGTGTGTTCTAGCAATCAACATGCTTTATTGCATTTGATACTTGTGGCTTCTTAGCTCCAAAGAGAATGGAATATTTACATAAAGCCTAAAGGTTCATGCATAGAGTGATGAATGTAGTTTTAAGAGATTTGGTTTTGTCATTCAAAAAAGAATAGTATAACAACTTGTTATCTACTTACCTTCTATTTTGTGTAATCCTTTATTACTTTTATACAATTATATACATGTCATAGTTAAAAAGAAATTTTATTTTAATATTATATTTCACTTGAACTTAAGCCTTTTAAAAAAAAATTACATTATCTCATCAATAATTATAGTTTAAAAAGAACTATCTTATTACATCATGATGAATATACTTCACTTGAGAATAAATCACTCAAAAAAATTTTACATAGTATAATTACTTAAAGTTACACTACTCTAAAATTTTTTGCATTGTCTTCACTGACAACCATGTCTCAAATGAACTACCATACTTTATCATAAAAAATATAATCATTAATATTGTCTTTATCGAGAATCATGATTCAAAAGAACACATACTTCAATATAAAGAGTATAATCACATAAATTTAAGTTACTCTAAGAAAATTCACATCAATCATAATTCAAAAAACTATCATTCTTTATCTTGAAAAATATATTTCACCGGAAGGTAAACTACTCCAAAAATTTCCACATGTCAAAAATTAGGCTGAAAATTTATGGTAAATCTTTTGGGATACAAATGTGTATTAGAAGTATTACATTTCTTGAAAAATGGAGGTTGAGCAATATATAAAGTGAGATGACTCAAAACTAATGAATTAAGGTTTTAGGTGATGAGGTGGTGTATATTTCACTTGTGTGGTTGCACTTGATTCAATGTGAAAATCAACCTCATGACGGTTCAACTAAGAGATGACTCATTTATCAAAAGTCTTATTGACAGAGCGGTGGTTAAATGGTGTGTCGAGCTGAATTGTCCATAGACATGATAAGGTTGTCAACAACGGTAAAAGTGTATGTGGATGAAAGAATTTTTTTTGCTTGAGGGGGGATAGCAAGGTGGTGGTCAGGCGGCGTGTCCTGTTGAAATGTATGTAGATGTGGTAAAGGTGTCAATAGTGATACAAATGTGTGTGAATGAAAAAAATATTTTTCTTGAGGGGATAACATATAAGTGGATGAGTTTACACTTGAGGTAGAGATTGTTGAGATACAAGTGTGAGTTAAAGGTCTCACATTGTTTGGAAACGGGAGGTTGAGCTATATATAAGTGAACTAACCAATAAACCTAATGCCTTAACACTACAAGAAAATTGGCAAGTTGCGACAGTTAATATTGGAAGATTACGGCGGTTTGAACCGCCACAATTTGCTAGTCGCGACGGTTTTGGTTGTGTCACAAAAACGTGTGTCGCCAGGCAGTATTGCGACGGTTTCTAAAACCGCCACTCCAACTGTCGTTCTATGTTGCGACGGGTAGGGAACTGTCGTAAATTGAAAATTACGGCGGTTAAAACCGCCATAAATAACTTTGTTTTTGTTATCCAAAAATAAATATCGTAGTTGTTTCCACAGGTAAATCCGCAGCTAATTTATTTCTAAAATTAAAAAAAAATTCAAATGAACTTTTAGCACACAGTATTCCTTAAAATAAACCTATATTAAAGAAACAACAAAGAACTTACATACAAGAAATTCAAATGAACTTTTAGCACACATCATTGTTTTTATAAATATATTAAGATAAACTATCAAGCATACAGACTCAAATTTTGCCTATAACATGAACAAAATTTACCAGGCTATGAGAAATCAAGAAAAACCAAAACCAATAAGAGGGAAGAAATGAATCTTGTAAAATTATTGATCTTCTACTCAAATCGTACATTAAGATGATATATTAATATGATATTACCTTAACAGCTTCTGTCACACCATTTGTGAACTATTTTTTTTCTGGGAGGTTTAAACAGAACCATAAGTTTGAAGAGGTGTAATGACCTCTCCCTTGTATTATCTCTAATCTTCAGGTACCTCTACCTATATGGAAAGAAACAAATAATAACACCAAAATTATTACTATACTGAAGTTGAACTCATCAAGTGAAAAAGATAGATTACCTTAAGGGTAGATAATAACAACCAACAAGTGAATGATGAACCTTACATACAAGAAATTCAAATGAACTTTTAGCACACATCATTGTTTTTATTTACAAAAATAATCCATACGAATAAAGCCAAAGAAGATTAACCAAAACCTTGTCAGAGAATTTATACATGGGATTTTACTATGGGTGAATATGATGTTTCTGCCTGACACATCTTCTCAAAAGTAAAAAAACACAAACAATGTAAGCAAGAGTCACATTCAAATTCCCTGTAGGTATGTTAGTTACAACTTGTTTTTTTAATAGTATTAATAAGCACCATAATATAACTTTCATTCTTATCAGTATATTAATATGAATGTTAAGTAACTATAATGATAAAAGGGAAGCCATGGTCCCATTTGAGTTCACCTTATATCCACCCATGTGTCTTGTAGTTTATTCATTGGGTGTTAATAAAATATCATGACAACTAGTACCTATCTCAAACAACCATACAACTATATAAAGAGAATAGATGGAGAAAGTTATTGCAATATAAGAATAAACCTTGTTTTGATCACTTCATTCTCATAAACAAACAATTGGATTAAAAAATATAGGCAAGTTTACCTTCAGCCTTAGTAAACATCTTATACAAGCACAGTTTAAACTCAAAGATATCTCATGGTAGATAAATCAAATAAGTTTCAAATTTTTAAATCAGTTTCAAAACACAGTAAAAAGAAAAGTCTATATTGAGAATTCACGTGTGCATGTCCTACAAAAACACAAAAACTACTAGCATATAGTAAAATAGTTGAGATGCAAGTTACCTAATTACAATCTCCTAAATTTCTAGTAAAAAATTTATTAAATTTATATTAGCATTCATGACACCAAAAATAGTTTTAAAAAAAAATTATATTCTATTCCAAAAAAGTTCTAATATCTAAACTAAATTTATTAATTTAAGATTCTAACACTTGAATCAAATGGAAACATTTATAGCTTATAGATTAAATCACTTGAATCAATTTTGGTCCGGTTGATTCGACTCAAAATAAACATTCCAGCTTAGATGAGTTAAAATATAATACTAACCGCTAAAGTGTCCAAAATGACGCGATGATTATCGGGATTCAAATGATAATAAGCAGAGCTCCTGTAGGTTGAAACCAATATCATGATAGAGCAGCTCCTGAAGTCTTTCCTATTCCTCCTGGTTATATTTTGTAACTTCTGTTTGCTCACCAAGTGCAGCTTAAAGTCTCCAAATATGTGAGTTAGCGGGTTATTGAATTGTAAGAAAAATATTAGACATGCTAATGTACTTGTCTTAACTTATTCTTAAATAATCAAGCCATTAAGTAAGAAATAATGTGGTAGCTACATATTTTGATATAAAGAAACAATGTCTTCACCTCCTTAACAAGTTCTCCTCTAGGCATTTTCTTCACCGTATCGGGGGAAAAGTATTATACCTAAATAGTATATCAAATCACAAATCATTAGAAAGAAATATGAATAACATTAACACCAATATACTAAATGCCATAATGTAATGTAAAGTACTGGCCAAGAACTCCAGACACAAAAAAGCCTAGCTTTTTCCTCTCTGCTTCCTTCATCTATTGACCACCAACCTAGTAACCTATCAAAAGAGGAAAAGTTCAGTCAAGGACAATTTCTTCAAAACTAGAAAAGAAATAGACTAGCTTGTTCGTGGTGGCTGTGTTGGAAAGAAATAAATATGTCATAAACGGTTTCCATAAACTTCTGTCAAATAGTTGCACAACTTCAAAAATGCTAATACTAGTAAATCAACTTTAATAAGTTAATTTAAACAAGCCATTAATCATATCAGCTTAATAAGTTAATCAAAGAAAAGGAAGCACATGAATAACTAATTGAATAATATAATATTTTCATGATCTTATATCAAAATCATAATTAAGTTTATCGTCAGATCATATGTTTTAAACATCAAACTACCTGGTAGGAAGATGGAAAACTAATGCTTACAATAGAAGCTCACATGCCACCACTCAAACCACCAAATTGTCTTATAGTAGAAAGCTTCAACAGTTTATGCCAGACAAATCAAGGTTGCAAAGAAGATATGCTATAAGCCATCAATGTTGCTTTAGACACATGTGTATGTCTGCTAAAGTTCCTGTTACTGTAAGACTAGAAAATCCATTTTGTTGTGTAAAAAATGTACTTTACCAAATTCAAATATATATGTTGAGCATTTGAGAAATACCTTCATCATGTAGGGTTCCGACTCAACTTCCGGCACCGGCGAGTTCAAAAGCTACGATAAATTCGTCAATGACACTAACATACTTTTCATTACATACAACTTTGTTTCTAGCAACCACAAACTCTCTTTCACATGCTAAGACATTGAAACAAGATCATAGTCATCTTGAAATTGCAAAAGTCTTTACGCAACCGCGACTACATCATTATCAATAGATACAACAAGAGTTAGAATTTGCATTAAATACAACAGATGTGGAACCAGATACCTTATCCGCAAGCTTAACAAAATCCTCCTCGTATACAAAATCCTATGGCAACAAAGCAACTCTCGCTCCCTGTACTTGTTTTTACCTCCACTTTAAGAGAAAACGAACGTAATCGAATATCGTCACCATACGACAATCCTCTTGTTTTTCTCCAAAGCTTCTTTCTCTGTAACTGTAATTTAAACAAAGTCTAAAAGTTTACTCATGAATTGAAACTAACAGAAGTAAGAATTGATTACATGGAAAGAGGATTCGTGATTCATGGAAAGAGGAGAAAAAAATTACTAATGTATAGGTGTAATTCATTCCGAAATTGCTTACATGGAATTGATTTTGTTCGAGGGACTTCAATTTTAAAAGGGAGAAAAATGTCAGAGAAAAGTGTCAGAGAAAAATGAAACCAACCACATGGTATCAATTAGAAGTCTATATTACTAAAAAAAATTAAGATATTACCTGGTGATCTCCAATATCTGCTAGGATAAGGTCATACCAAGGAAGTTTTGGAATTGTCTTGGCAGGCAGATGCATTCCGGCTTTGGACATAAGTGATGCCAGGCCCAACGTTTTCATGGAAGCAGTCTTCCCTCCAGTATTAGGGCCTGAGATCACCACCACTCTAGTTCTATTTCTAATTTTGAAGTCGACTGGCACAGGGAAATCTGTTATGCCTTGTGATGTGACTGTAAAATCCACTGTTCCATTTCCATTAACCAACTCAGCAGAATTTCCAGACCTAAGTGTAAGATTATCTTAAATGTTTTCTAGAGACGACTCCAGTAGTAATGGATGTCGCGTACCCTCAATTGGTAGGCTCTTATAAGGATTCTTAACCTCTTCAACCATGGTTGAAGTTGAATCATATCCTATATAACTAAAGTAAACTATTGTTACTCCATCAAGAACACCTATAACACCATAAGGAGCTATCCCTTTTGGATTAACCATGTTCATGGCACTTCCATTGCAATAGCCAGCCACAATAATGAATCCATAGAAAAACACATGGAACACTGTCATAATTAGGTTCAATATAGAGCTTTCCTTTGTACTGAAATGAAACCAATCAAATATTAAGAATGATCATTAATTTAAAAGAATCATTTTCAAAATAAACTAAACTAGTTAACCAAACCTATGAGACAATCAGAAAGTAAGGAGGAGAATGAGAGCTACTGCTGGAAAATCCAACATGTTATAATCCTTTGGCAATCCGTGAACTTTTACTCTCCATACATTTAAATTCTTTTCTCCAAATGCAAAGCTCAGATATTCTATAAAACTCCCAGGGCAGCTACGGCAGCATCTGAAAAAACATACTCAAAAGAATAGTAATTAAAATGAATTATAGGTTGGATGAATATGAGAATATGAACAAGAACTTTGACCTAATTCTTTGAAATTTTCTCTAGAGATTAAACATTGAAAAGATGTGAATAGCATCCTCAAAATCACCAAAAGAAGTGAAAGGATTGAAACGAAAAGAGGTGAGAAATTGGTTAAAGCATTCTATCGAACACCTTGCGAGCAAGACTAAAAGCTGTATTTTTCTGCATTTTTAACATGTAAATATTCATCCACTTAGCTTCATAATGTTGTATGCTAGTATTTAGAATAAATACCAAAATCGCAAAACCAGAACTAACTCGAAATTGTGTCGAAGAAAAGCTAATGTGCAATAATTTGATATTCAATCAAAGAAGTACCCAACTAAGAAAGCAAATCAATAATTGAGAGAAGAGATTGTGGAAAAAACGATAATGGAATTACCATCTCCGATTTTGATCTCAGCGGCGTTTTCCTCCTTTTTGCCAGACATGGTTTTGAAAATTATGATTCAGTCCCTCTGCTGAACTCAGTTACGTCAGAACAAAATCAGTAATTTTGGAGATTTGAAAGAAATAGCGAATAAAAAGCACGAGAGCGATGATGAGCAAGGAACTAACCAGACTCAAAACAGTAAGAGAGATTGACCGTTTTGAGTCATTTAGTGGGATTAAGTGATTCGAGGCAGTTGAGCCAGGGCAGCTGCCCTACCTGGGTGCTGGCTCCGCCACTGAACGCATGGATCTCCATTACAAGAGTTAGAAGTATTGGTCTGACACAAAGGTAAAGCTTCTCTCTGAACATGTGTATCTTAACTTGGGAAACGTGAAAAGATAGGGAGGGAATGTAAAAGTGGAAAGTTTGGAGAGGAAATGGAAAATTAGAGTATAAAAATAAAGGAAAATTTATAAAATAAAAAGTTACGCAAAAAATATAATAAGGAGGGATTTGTGAAAACTGCCGCAGTCCAGTCCCGAACTGTCGTGACAACCGTCGCAGTTCAGGAATTAGGACGATTTTGTGATAACTGTCGCAAAAAATTTGCGACAGTTGATCCTAACTGTCGTGACAACCGTCGCAATCCAGGAATAAGGACGGTTTTGTGATAACTGTCGCAACTCAAGTGTCGTAAATCTCCTTTTTTCTTGTAGTGTAAGGTTTTAGGTGAAGAGGTGGTGTCTCTCTAACTTATGTGGTTGTTTTTTACCCATGCGAATGCATCCTCTGATCTTGATTGTATAAAACATCTTTGACTTGAATTTTCTCAAGCCAAAAGTGATTGTTCCGTTAACTTTTTCTAGTTCAAACTTCACAGCGAAACTTGTGACTACCCTTCTTTTATGATGTGAAATATCAGACAATGTTGCAACCACGTACCATACTATGAACTATATTTCTAGATCGAATAAAAAATTTGGATACCTGTTATTAAAGAAGACCAGCATAAAGAAAATAAAAAATACAATCACAACACAAACACATAATTTTAAAATTTTCAAATAGAAAAAATCATAATCGTTGTGAAATGACGACTAAATAATAATACTATATAAAAATTATTACAATATAAAGAATACTTGCAACCACTCTTATAGCTTCCAATACACCCACGTATTTGAAAATAAATATTTAATTACATTTCACAATGAAAAAAAGTTATAGATATATTTCATTTTTTTTGTCTATTGTTAGTAATTTTACTTTTATTTAAAGGATAAATAAAAGACTTTTTCTTTTTCCTTTCTAAACTTAACAATCATAGTAGTTGTAAAAAATATATGCAGACAAAGCATGGGTAAGAATGAGAAGCATGACACTATCCTATCGCCATCATTGAGCGTTGAGCTTTAAAAGATACTCTCATGACGCTGCATATATATCATGTGCAACATTATTAATTACCCTGTCTTTTTATTTTATTTTTACATTGCATTAATTTGTCATTTTGAAAACCTAATTTCCTTTTCTTCGGTTGGGAATAAAGATTTCTAGAGGATGTGTTTGCCTTGTAATTAGAAAAGATCAAATGATAGCTTAATATAAACTTGAGCGTTAGTTAATTCAATGACGATTGACGTTGAATTTGGTAAAATTGAATATGGATCGATTCTCTGTAATTGCGATTGGATGGAAGTTGAAACTACTTAATTTCAGAACTGATCTCGAATCGGATTAGTCGGTTCTATAGATCAAATAAAATACATTTTTTATTATGAGCATGGCAATTTCATCTATATTTTAATGGGTTAAAAAATATTTATATATTTGAACTACAAAAAGTATATTATAGTTAATCTTCTCCTTCGAAACTATCAAATAAGTTGTGGAAATTAAATTTATCTAAAATTATCGAGGTCTCAAGTCATTTTAAAATTGTCTTAAAATTTTTAAACTTAAATTATTCAAAACTTCTATTTTTATGAAATTTGAAGTTAGGAAATGTATTTCTAACCCAATAAAAATAGATTAATTTTGGAAGAAAAAAAATACTTACTTTGTTTCCAATCAAATTAAAAAAAATGAATTGTAATTATTATATAAATACTTACAATGAAAAATGAAAAATGTATTTCTTAAAATGTTTTTTTTTTTCTTTTTATTTCATAGGATTTTGTGGAATAGGAAGATAGTTATGGAGTATGGAGTTATTTTACATAGTTGTAGAATTCAAAAGATTTTACCATGTCACTCCTCCCAATCACCCCACACCCACACATCTTATGTATTTATCATTTTAACTTGTAAAATATTAAAACTAATTTCACAAAACCATTAGACCATTTCAATTTTTTCCAAAATTTTTGGCGAGAATCGAATTTTTCAAATAGATTATCGGATATTTCAAACATATAATTAGAAAGTATCAGTTTTACCATAATTTTTAGTTTATACCGATTTTTTCATGGATTTTTATCGTATTTTCATGCATGTTTACTGTTTCTTTTGGGAAAAACCGATAAAAACACATATTTTGTATGCATTTTTAACGAAATTAAAAAAAAACGGTAAAATGCATACATTTTTTCCAAATTTTAAAAAAAAAAATCTGGTAAAAATGCATATACCTCACCAGAGTTTTAGAAATAACCAGTAAAAATGCATGCATTTTAGCCGGATTTTTAAAAAAGTTCAGAAATAAGTATGGCTTGTATTGAGTTTTTAAAAAATTCAGGAAAACGTATGCATTTTTACCGAATTTTTTGAAAAATATGGAAATTGTTATAGCTCATTAGGCATTGCATTTCAATCTACCCATCAAGCCGTAAAAATATATGGATCAAATGCACGCAACCTAAATCACTCGTCAAAATCCCCACGTATCGCTCACGACAAGAGGTTATGTCTAACACAAAAGTCGAGAGATCAACCGCATTCTCTCGTAGGTGATTTCTCACGCAGCTAAACAACACAGAGCATTAAGATTCAACACACATGTGAATGTTATACCGCTTCCCACAGCCAACAGACATTTATCTTAGATCGAGTTTGGAAAGTATATGTCTATAGTGAATCAAACCCATTAAGATAGAGATTAAATCAAAGATGACATCGATAAAGAGTTGTAAAAGAGATTTTATACAAAGATCCATAAATACACATACAATCAAGATAATCTTACATACAAAACCCCAACAAATGAAAAATACATAGAGAGGGGAAGGAAGAAGAACACAAATCTCACGGTTTGTCAACTCCGATTGAAGTGGATTCGACTCTGGATCGTCAAGATATACACTCCATGTGATGTTTCTAAGCTAAATCTACTCAAGAATGTGTTTGATGAAGTTGGGGTAAAAAGTTCCCAACAGCATAACCTAAAAAATGCTGAAAAATTACTTAAATATGCAAAAATGGGTTCCCGTGTTCACACTGCGAACTCCCGTTCGCCCAACGAACATATGTCGCCTTAGCTATTGCCAAAACAGTGTTTTCTACGCTTCTGGGCAATTTTTATTTGCCTTGAGTTCGCAGTGCAAACTTTTGGCGAATTCGCTCGCCTCCAGTTCGCACAACGAACATGACAGCAAACCAACACTTGTGTCGACCATAATTTTTAAACCGTAACTCTGCTTTACGCGCGGTCGAAAGTGTTGGAAATCTTATTCAATGCTCTATAAGACAATGACAAAATATCATTGCTTGTATACCTACAAAAATGAGAGAGAAACAATTAAACTCAATGATATTTACACGATATACAATATATACACTATATTGTAAACTGTACAACATATACACAAAAATGAGGGATTATTAACGAAAAACCAACTAATCAAGCCAATAAGTGCCAATTATTCACACTCAAAATCAGTACAATTTAACACTTATCAATGGACCAAAGATCCTGGTGAAGCGCTTGTTACTGAGGATGTCTAGGCAGTAGTTTAGGAAACCATGCAGATGGTGGCATAATCAAATGTGGCACATCCTCCTGAGACAACAATGGTGCCTCATCCTTCTAGATAGAGGCTCTGACTACTATAGAGGTTACTCCAGAGACAACTACTAAGGCGCCTGCTACATATGATATGAATGCTACTCATCTGGTTGAGACAAATGTCATTGCTTCGACTTTGACAAAGTTGTCTGTACACGCAGATGAAGGGTTTCCTGGAAGGTCCAGAGACTGTTATATGCTCACTGGATATGTCGATCATGTGGAATTTAGATTATCGCATGGAGAGGTATGTATATGATAATGCCAATTATGTGGCTTTATTTATTATTCACGTTGAAAATAATCGATGTTTTTTACTTTGTTTGTTACAGAACCGGTCGCCGTTGAAGGTGCCCACCCATGGAGGGAAACTAAAGAAGTTCTCAAATGTCCTGATGCTAGAAGAGGTCAACGTGATTGTTGAATATTGCGGTCTTCTTTCACTGGTGGACAGTTTGCTAGCCATGATTGATGGTCAGCTATTGACAACCTTTATTGAGCGATGGTACAAAGAAACATCTTCATTCCATTTTCCATTTGGTTAGATGATGATTACATTGGATGATGTCTTCTCTCTGTTCCATATTCTGTTGGCAGATAGTTTCTTCATCGTTCCTCTCATTATCCAGGATCATGCATGTATGATTATTGTACATGTGGCTGTTTAGTCTCCTTGAGCATTGCAGTTGGACCTAGGGGTGTGTTTCACTAACTGTTCTATAAGTTGTACTTGGAGAGGCGACTATATATGAGACGAGGCACCTTACCGGTTATATGATTCTATTTAGGTATAAAAAAGTTATTATTTCTTTTTATTTTAGTTCTTTTTTCCTTGTTATTTGAGTCTATGTTATTGTGCAGTGCCGGATATACGAGCATTTCCCGTACATTTGTGAAATGAGGGTTATTTCTACCACAATTAGGTCCGCACGGGCCAAGATATGGAGGGGCAGACATGCACACTTGGGAGGGGTTGTGGAGTATGGGAAGAGGATTGATGCACTGGCTATATACGATGTCATATGGACACCCTACGCAAACCATAGAGTGAATCATGAGTTTGATGTCACTTCAAAGTTTTTTGGTTATCTGTGATGGGAGACCTTAGTGGCTAGGAACTTACCTGAGAGGTGTCTGCGCCAGTTTAGATATATCCAAGACATCCCACGACCATTCCCTATTATTCCATATGAGGGCATTGATAACTGGTTTGTTAGTCATGTTTGAGTTCTGCCCGTGCCATTATAGATCATGCAGTAGATGTTCATTTCCCTGCTGAGTGTGTGGATGGGTACTTGGAGTGGTACCTTAATATACCACACCCTCGCATTATCCCGCATAGGCAGCCTGAAGATGATGTCGGACTTTCTCATGTTGGACCTTCTCATGCTGGGGGACCCTCTAATGACATGTCGTCGCCTCCACCACTTCCACATGGTGTAGATGACGCTCAGCATCTGCAAATAATAGCAGTCGTTATGGATAACCTCATGGGTTTGGTGAACCCAGATAACCATGTTTATACTTTGGCATTGCGTGCAACACACATAGCCCATGGGGACCTATTTAGATATTAATATTATCATTTTTGTATTATTTGTATATTATGTGTTTATTACTTAGACTTTTGCACCACATAGATTATTAGATAACATTTTGGCACTTCCATTATTACAGGATAACATAACTTAACATTTGACAAGAAGTTACATAACTTAGACATACAATTATATAACTTAATAAAACAAGAATAAATAAGAAAACATAAACACTATCAGTTGATTATGGACGTTTCAACATCTTGATAATGTCGTCGACAGATCTAGAAATTGTCGCTTCAAACTCGATTGGTCCCTTAGTAAGTCTACAATGATATTTCTCTGCATAACTTTCAAATATTCATCGGTCTTCAACTCAATAAGGTTGTATTTCACCTTCCGATCATTATCAATCGAGTCTGCACGAAACTCAATCTTACTCACCTTTCTGTCATTATCAATCGAGTCGACACTCTACAGGAGTTTTCTCCCCGTTGAAGTACACTTATACCTTAACCAAAAATTGATGCATTTTAAGATGTTTTTCTTAACAACACATGAGCTCTATTTATACAACTTTGGATTCATTTTGACCACACAAAACAGTCAGTGAAATCAGAGTCGTACAAAACTGTCGGAAAAATCTCAACCCTTCGATTAACACTACCAGATTTTTTACTTATCCACAAAAAAATCTGGTAAGTGAAATTTGTTTTGAAAAAACTGGCATTAGCTGTTTTGAAAAAATCCAGATTTTTAACATATCTAATACGTCGGATCTTTCATATACACTACCATTTTTTTGTACCAGTTTTATTAGTTGTTCTATTGGATTTTTTGATTAAATTTTGACAAAAATAACATAAAAATTATGAAAATATGCAGGGTATCAAATCAAAGTGGAGGGTGACCGGATAAAATTCGAATCCAAAGACTATATAACCACATAAATTTGTGGGTTTACCCTCATCGTTAGCCCGCATCTTTTCCACATGTTTGTGGGTTGCTATTCATCAATTTGGGCTTTATAAGTACACAATTGAATACACACTCATTTTTAAGAATACACTCTCTCCTTTTTAATTTATTTTTACGTGAAAATACTTCTATTTCCATTTCCGGAACATTGGTTTCTAGTTTTTTTTTTATAATAAAAAATATTTAATATCAGTATATGCATTGCCAAAAATTAATGTTAAAATAATAAATCATTGTTTCAACTATAAAATTTTGCAATTTATTTTGTATTTGCAATGCATAAACTCGTGTTTTACAACTTAAATGCAGATCATAACCTTTTTCAAAATCCAAATTTTTAGCTACACGTACGTGCATTATGGAAATTAGATTATATAATGCTTGTATATTTTAAAATGTTGAATTAAAAGTAATTCAAGTAATATTAGTTAAATGATATAAATAAATAAAAAATCATTATATCATTTTGAAACAACTTTTTTCTTTGTAAATAGATTATTTATTTTATGACGGAAAATTACCATATAAGATGTCATAATCTTTGGATCATTTAACGTGTCCTAAAGATGACAATTGATAGAGTTTAGACATGATACTATAATATTAATTCCATATCTGTAATTTGAAAATTTTTCGTATCCAAACTCATATTCATTTAGGCGTCAAAATTAGCACTCGTAGGCGTGCTATATAGATATGTAAATATCCGTACTCGTACTCGTTACTCACATTCTTATTAAAAATAAATAGATCAATTATAAAATATCATATCGTTTATTTAAAAAATTAAAAAAAAAATTATTGTTAAAATAAAAAAAATAAAAAAACATTTATATTAAATACGTAATTGTTTAACAATTGATACAATTTTTAAAATTGATAGGTGAAGATGGCTGGTTTATACCTGAGTGAATCGCACACTCAAAGATAACACAGAGTCGCCACCGAACTTTATTTAGTCCCAAAGGACAGGGAAAATATCGATAAAACCCAAAAGGGGAAGAGAAACGGGAATGGGGGTCGGTTATGCGAAAGGAAGGTACTAGCACCTAACGCATTCGTCGTACTCGACGGGAACCAATTCACTTGCTTCTAGGCTTGGATGGGTTATCTATCTAAAGGCTTCTAGTTAAAAGAAGGGGAGAGAGAAGAAGAAAAGGGAAAAAGAAAGAAAAGAAAGAAGGTGCTCGCGGAGGATTGGGGCTCTCGTGCCTACGTACCCTCATAGTGCAATGAGGAAATCAGAGCGCCGTAGTTCATGGAACCAGAGGACAGAAACGAAAAGAAGAAGGAAAGAAGGGTGGAAGTGTGCTCGCCAAGATCATCGCGATCTCGTGCCTACGTATCATACATTCAAAAGAATGCAGAATCAGAGCTTCCGTAGTTCGTGGAAACGAATAGAAAAAAAAACAAGAAAAGAGAGAAGTGGTGTCAAAACGAAGAGCAAAAGGGCAAGAAAACTCTACTGGGGAAAAGCCGAACAATAAGAGTGATTGCGCAAGAAACTAGAAAAAGAATGATGTCAAAACCAAGAACGAAAGAAACTCCGCTGGGGATAACAAAGAGGATTGGTGTCGAAACCAAGAAAGTAAGAGCAAAAGTGAAAAGAAAGGACTCCGCTGGGGAAGAAAATAAAGACTGCTAGGGACAGAGGGTATGCAACCCTACTGGGAAACAAACAAAGGGATCGTGTCACAACCAAGAGAAAAAGGAAACTCGGTATATTAACTGGCTGACAGTGGTTAATCGAAGAGAAAGAGTAAGACTCAGGTGGGGAAAAGAGGCTGGTGTCTACAGACGGACTGTGATAAACCAAAAGAGAGAGTGCTGAACCAAGGGGAGGTGTTTGACTCTGAGGGGACATCGGTATGTTAACTGATAAACAGTGGTTAATCGAGGAAAGCAAGGATTGCAACTCTATGGGGATAGAGAAGCATTGGTTTTAACAGAGAAAGTTGTGATTAACCAGAAGAACAGATGTGGGACCGATCGAAGGTCGTAACCCAAAAGGGGTGTTGGTATTGACTAAACAAACAGCACTTGACCAACGAAGAAGGGTATTGGACCAAATGAGGTCGCTAACCGCTGGGGGATTCGATTTTTAACAAAACACTGTGATTAACCCAGAAGAATGAGTGATTAACCAAGAGGAGGTGATTAACTCAAAAGGGGTTCAGTATTTTAACAGACAGGTTGTGGTTAACTGAAGAAACGGGTGATTAATCGAGATAAGGTGATTAAACCAAGGAACTCAGTATGTTAACAGACGGACTGTGGTTAACTGAAGAAACAGTTGATTAACCGAGAGAAGGTGATTAACCCAAGGAACTCAGTATGTTAACAGACGGACTGTGGTTAACTGAGAAGGAGTGCAAACATTGGAGTTTTAACTGACAAACAATGATTAACCAACACAGGGAGAAGAACCAAAAGATGGTTGCAAACTCCGCAAGGGATTCAGTTGCAATAGGAGTACTGTGTTTAACCGAAGAAAGAGAAACGAGACTCTTCTGGAGAATCAAGAAGCAATGATTGACCGCAAGAGAAGAAAAGGGTATTAAAACGAAGGGAGCTTACTAACCCAAGGAACAAAGGATCTCAACCAAGAAAGTGATTGACCAAAAGAGAGATCGAAAGAGATAGGAGTGATCAAGGATTAACCCGGCTGGGGGAAGAAAGCACACTACCGCCTGGAGATAGAGATGACTAAGCCAAGCACATTGTCATTTGTCCCCTACCTGAAGTAGTCAGAATGAGAGTAGGAATTCTCCCATCTCATTCCTTCTCTAACACCCAAGGTGTAATGCAGAAGTTGAAATAGATGGCACAACAGCTCCAAGTTGTACAGTGCTCCTGCATGAGGAAACGGACAGCGTAACAACTTCAATTTATACAGTGCTCTGATGCAGGGCGTAGCGCAAGACTCCAACTCTGCGGGGGATCGAAAGAGAAAGCTCTAAAGGAAGCCTAAAGAGAGGAAAGGGGAAGATCAACTAATCGAAACATGGTTTCGATCAATTAACCAAAGGGAAACGCCATGCTAACAATTTTCCAAAGAGAATGGAAAATCATTAAAGCAAAAGGTGTGAATTATTGATTATACAAGATTAAGCTCATCCATGAAGAATGAACTTAATGCAATCAAGGGCCAAACATGCAAAACAGTACCAAATACCATTTAGTATGCAATGCAAAACATGTTAACAAGTGATCAAATGGAATTCAAGATATTCATGAACAAACATTGCCAAAGTTGCAAATAAACAGAAAATGAAAAGTTGAGCATCGAAAGTTGACAAGCATGCTTCAAACAGAAGTGAAATGACACTTAAAAGATCCACCAATATCAAGCACATTGATCCATGGAAGTTAAAGGAAGAAAGCATGGCAAACACACTTGAAAATACAAGAAAATGGCCATTTTGTACAGTGGTAACCGGTTACTCACCACGCGTTAACCGGTTACTTGCTTGAAAACCTGTGTTTTTGATGAAAATTACACTGAGTAACCGGTTACTCACCACACATTAACCAGTTACCACTGTGACAGTGGCAAAAATAATAGAAAAAACAGCTTTCCAAAAGTGATTTTCCGCACTTAATCACTTATACCAACCACCACATGCTAGATCAAGAATTTGTGCACGAAAATTGAACTTGAAAACAGCAAATAAGCAGTGATAGAATCAATTAACACATCAAGATCATGGATCAAACAATGCAAAACCAATTCACACGCAAAATTATCGACTACATCGCGAATTATGCGAAAATGCTCGAAACAGTAAAATTAGTGAGATCCACCAACCTACAAGGAGGAGGTGTGCCTTGGTAATTGTTGCGCAGTGTTCTTGATGCAGAAAATTAAAGAAAACCAGAAGAATCTTCAATTCGGTGACGAAACGTGTCGAAATCGAGCAAAATACGATAAAGCTCCAAAATGTGAAATCGAACCATTGAATGTTGAAGCAAATACTTGAGATTATTCCACAAGCTGAAATAACTCCAGAAATCCAAGTAGAATTGCAAAGTTGATGAAGGTTGAGCTCAAGAAATAATCACTTTTGATGTAAAAGTGATTATCCTTCAAAGTAGAAATGAGCTTTGGTGAGGTTTTGGAAGAGAATTGAGATGAAGATGAAGATGTAGCAGAAAAAATCAGAGAGAATGTGAGAGAATTGAGAGTGAATTGTGCAAAATGGTTGAAGGTCCTTGAAAATGAGTGAAGGTGAGTTTATATAGAATTTAGGTTTGGAATATGAGAGGTTTGGAGCTAGCTTTGGACTTAGCTTTGGGTTTGGAACTAGGCTATGAGTTAGTTGGGCTTGACTCACCGAGTCAAGGTGGTTAACTCGGTTAGTTATAACCAACTCGGTAACAATCCCAAGGTGAACTCCAACATCCAAAGGTCCACATAGTTGGAAATCAAGGAACATGGTGCACTTAATTTAGGGTGAAGCATTGGAATAAATGCACTTGGAATGTCTTGAAATGTCTAGAGATGTCTAGAATATTCCACACACTGCTAGAACACTGTAGAATCAATGACCAAAGAGAGTGCATGGCTGCTGTACCAAAATTGCAACAGGAATTAAAAATTTACACCGAGTAACCGGTTACTCACCACGCGTTAACCGGTTACTTCAGTCAATTTTTGGCCAAATTTCTTAGGAAATGATACTGGAGTCTCGGTTTCGATTTTCCACCTCTTGATTTGATGAGTGAGCATGGAAACTTTTATTTTGAGCTCATTTTGATGACGCGATGATCTTGTGAGGATTCAATTAATCGGGCTTGGAAAACCTGAATATCCTGCAACAAGAAACACAAAAAAAGTGCGAATGTGTATGCTAACGATGCGAATGCGCATGCTTATGCAAAAGGCAAAAGATGGAGGTCAAATTTCGGGTTACGACAGCTGCCCCTATTTAATCCTCTTGGACTTGAATGCACGAATTGCGCTAGCTTTTCGATAATTCGAGGTAAAAGGGAATTAAATAAAAGAGTAGCTCGAAAATTTGGCCGACGGCGGTAAAAGGAACAGTGCAAAGGTAGAATAGATAAGTGCAAAGTTTGGCTAAAAATCTGCTGGGGAGATGAATCTGGCCAAAAGAGAGGGAGTATGACCGATGCATATGTTATGTATGCGTTTCTACATGATGCTTGATACCATGCAATGCAAAGGTGCAAGGTAAGGCATACTGTGAAGCAGTTAGGCAGAAATCGTAGCAAAACGACTTCGACACCCTCGGTTGGGGAGAGGACCCGCAGATAAAGACAATCTCTGCTGGAGAAGAGAGTTCACAAAGGATGATGACTCCGCTAGGGAAAGAAACCGAGAACATCTCAGGTTTCTAAGTTACCATGGATGTCACTGCTGGGGATGAAATAATCAAATCGATCCTTCTTGCCAAGACTGACTCTGCGTGGAAATACATCCTTCCAAATCATGTTGACTCAGCTGAGGAGGATGATGATTTGAAAATGCAAAAGTCTCTAGGGGTGTGCTTTTGAATAGAACCCTGTTGAGGATGTACAGGCATTGTTTCGAATCCCCAAACACTCGAGATATAAGGGAGATAGACCCTCGTTAACCCCTTTGAGCCTTGGAGTAGGAGTTTCTTTTCGTATGAAAAAAACCTCAAATTTAATCCATGGGCAGGGTAGGCGTCAGTTAATTTGACCGAGCGTTCAAATTTCCAAAGGAGTGTGTATCTGAGGATCCATTACCTTTTATTCCACCATCAAGAGGTCAAGAGATGTGAAACCACAATGGTTATCCATTAGCAATCAAGGAGTGAGGCAGTCACAACCATTTCAAATAAGTCAGACAAACCAGTGTCACACGATTTGTTTAAAAGAATCAAAAGAAAAAGAAAAAAGCTCGCTAAGTCGAAACTTGAAAACAAGCGACTTAGGAAAAAGTTAGGGCATCCCGCTGGACTTCAAAATCTAAAGATTCAAAAGAATCAGTCCAGGCAAAAATTAGGGATAAAAAAAACAAAATGAAAAAAGAAGCAAATAGAAAAGCGAAAAGGATTACAAAAGAAAAATCCTTGAGCGAAAGCAAGTCGTGTGACTACAGGCACAAAAGACGAAAGGAGCGACTGCCACTCCGAAAACATTATGGGCCCCTTAACTGTCACCGATGGCATGCCATAACCTTTTGGAAGGTGAGCGCTCATGCCGAATTAACTGAACGTAGGACCGAAGGACATCATGGAGAATGGGTGGGTACATACAAACTTTGAGCCATAAATCCTTTTTTCTCAAATCGTGAATTAGGCCACATTACAACGCTTAAAAGTCCTAATTGAAACAGGGTTTATGCCGAAGGTGTTCTTCAGCGAGATAGCGTTCCTGACTCCCACGAGTTGTGCTAATAAGATTTTTGTTGGTATTGCATGTCCGTATTGTTTTCTATTCAAAAATCAATGTCGTATCCTAAGCACTGATTTATTCACGTGTCTTTGCGACATCTTTTCAATAAAGACTTCAAGATTAACATGTGTGTTGCATTTGAATAATCATTTTCAGAATAAATATTTTCTGCTTGCATACATTTGTGTGACATCAAAGAAGCTTACATGATGAAAATCAGTCGAGGAGCTTAATTCTGCCGAGTTGAGATGCTTGAGACTCCAGAGGACATGTTGCTGAAAGACTATATGGGGCAAAGGCGTTCCCAGCCAGTTGTATTGAGATGTAATCAATCTGGGGTAATTGCGCGGGAAATGTCTTCGAGGTTCAGCCAATCTGGGGCAATCACGTCGAGATTCGATAAATCTCTCCAAAAGTGTTTAATATGGGGCAATCAGGTCAATTTGGAAAATCTCTCTAAGGTCGGTTAGGGGCAAAGTTTCTTCAAGACTCGAGGCAGGCCACCTCAAGAGTACGAAAAGTTGTCCTTTCCAAAAGATGACTAGTCAGAAGCACCTCTCAAAGAGTTTGAAGACACTGGGGCATTTTGAATGCTACGTCTTCTGTAAAATCCTCTCGAGGTGAAATTCTTTCATAGACCTTGCAGTCTGGGGAAAATGGAGAATTAAATAAATCGTTGTTCACTCATGATGATCAATGGGCAGTTGATCAACTCGGAAGCTTGAAACAGAGGTTATTCCCAGCATGAGGCATCTTTGATCTCAATTCCCCAGCATCCAGGTCAGAAAGTTGTCATTCCCCCAGCAGAGTTCTATGGTTATAGTCCTTCCCTCAACAGATTTGATTCATATGAGGCCCATAGCAAGGTCATCATTCCTTACAGTAATCCTCAGCAAGTTTGGCAGTTCAGAACCCAGATTATGTCAATGTCCTCCCCAGCTAAGTTGTTATTTTCTCGCAGGCTGTCAGAAGATCAGATTGGTGGTTATTTCCTTAGTAATTGCTATTATTATCCCCAGCGGAGTTGATTTCATATCCTCAGCATTTATTTTGCTGAGGAGCCTCCTTGCATTTTGCATATAGCAATCATTGCATCCTCAAAAAACGTGTAGCATTTCCATCAAGATGGAGCATTACGCCATGGAAAAATTCAAACATATGCATACGAAGCAAAAGCCAGTTTTGGTACCTTGTGCGAGAGCCCAAAATTGTTTCTCTTCGATCGGACTGAAAAAACCAGAAAGAATGCCTCGTTCATTCCCCAACAGACATTTCAAGCAGTACCAGGGTTTCACCTCTTTTCTCCTCACCAGAGTCCCGTTTTTCGGTTTGTAGATCTTTTGATCTTACATCTTAACCGTATATTTAGGAACCATTCCTGATAGGATTCCCTTAGCCGTTCCCGACAGGCGACCTTTGAGTTTAAACCTAGCCGTTCCCGACAGGCGTGCTTTTGCCATTCCCGACAAGCATACCATAGGTTTTCAACTTCAGTCGTTCCCGACAGGCAACCTTTGAGTTTTAAACCTAGCCGTTCCCGACAGGCCCGCATTTGCCGTTCCCGACAGTCATACCATAGTTTTTCAACTTTAGTCGTTCCCGACAGGCGACCTTTGAGTTTTAAACCTAGTCGTTCCCGACAGGCCCGCATTTTCCGTTCCCGACAGGCATACCATAGGTTTTCAACTTTAGTCGTTCCCGACAGGCGCCCTTTTGAGTTTAAACTTAACCGTTCCCGACAGGCATACTTCAGTCGTTCCCAACAGGCATACTATAAGTTTTAAACTTCAGCCGTTCCCGACAGGCAAAACTTTAGCCATTCCCGACAGGCATCCTTTGGGTTTCAATTGTTCTGGACTCTTTTCCATAGATATCTTCTCCTACAACTGCTGTGTCTGTTATATATCCATTCTTTTTACCCACAGAGTGCAAATTTTCTGGTTATTTTTGTATTCAACAACTATGTACCTTGAATTCCTAACAACCGCTGATGTCATCCATTCAGGTCCACAGTTGATTGAATAGGGGCAGCTGTAACACCTCAAAATTTGCCCTCTTATTTATTCCCAATAAATGGCTTATGCTTCGTATTTCATTTTCATCTAGGACATAAACATTTGCATATGCATCATTAGCATTCATAAGGCATGGTATCAAGGGTGTCACCATCTCTGTATTGTGCAAGGCAAGGAGAATGAGATACTAATTCATTAATCCATAAAAGCTTTCCATATCCCCAAAGCAACTCATATGGCCCATCATCTCATCAAGAAAGTCAATTTGGCAAGAGAAGTAATGGAGAGTGCACTGTCATACTGGTAGCTCATCAACTAGGGTTTTGGTCCTTTGAGCTTGAGACACCTCCATGAGTGAAATCCTCGGATCTTTAACATCATCTCATCACATGAGTCATCTTGGTTTGAGGCAATCCACAGCATAGTCAAAGGAATTTGGGTTTTGAAGACCTATCAGTTTCTCCTGACTTTTAGGGGCCAAATTAGGGTTTCGTATAAAAGTCCATTTATTTCTGATTTTTTGACAAAACTTGTTTCCATGATACTCCACATATCTCTAGGTGTCTATGGATGAAATTTGAGCCATTAGTTGCTTTCATAAGGGTTTTAATTGGAGGATTGATTGAAAAAAATAAGAGAATGGGGAAAAAGTCAATTAGTCAGGGAAAAAGTCAACTCTTGACTTTTTAAGGTCAAGATCATGTTCCTCATGTCAAGGATGGGCAATGAACAAAAATTGATCAAGAAATTTCAAAGGAATCAAATAAAATCAAGAATTATGAAAGTTACCCAATTTGGAAATCTAGGGTTTCTATTGACTTTCCATTTTGGGAAAGTTTTCACTTCTTTTCAGCCACCTTTAGATCCACTTTTCTTCATGATACAAAATCCAAATCAAGATTTTCCAGATACTATGTTGTAGTACTCATTCCCCTCTTCAAAAGCATACCAAGAACATTGCAATTGAATAAAAAATGAGAAAGATATGAGGTTTTGAAAATGAGCACTCAAAGTTGACAATTGACCAGCATGACTAGTCCATGGGCGTGCCAGGCCAAGGACTTGTGTCAAACACTTGGTGTGCGTGCAAGATGTATGTTCATGGTTAATTTTCTACATGATGTAAGTGTTATTTGGAAAAATGGTCAACATCAAAGTTGTTCACCTCGTGGCCCTCTACAAGTTTGATGTTGATAGTTTTTCATTTCAACAATCGTAGCTCAAGATATGTGGATACAAAGTCATGACTATCCAAAGTGGAAATTTTCCCAACATATGCATCACACGTGCGAGCCAGGCATGGCCATTCCAATGCAGTGGTCGTCCATGGATTTCAACATTCGTTTTCTCTATAATTTAGACTCCAAATCCAATTACATTCAACTTCAAAGTTGTTGTATCAAGTCTCACCTTCCCAAAGATATTAGGAGCTTGCTTATATCTTTCAAATGTTTCAACCATGGCATTTCATTCAAAATGGCAGTGGTGGTTCATTATTCATGGAGATACACATCACCAAAGTCAGCACCTCAATATGTCTTTCAAATGTTTCAACCATGGCATTTCATTCAAAATCCATCTCATTGTTGTTGTACTCTAGCTGCATGTGTACTATACACCATAAAGTCCTTGTCATTACCTCATTTGGCCATGCATTTTTTACTTCACATGCACATGTAACAATGTTACTCCATGCATCAAATACAAGACAAAAAGAAACTTAATGAATAAGCTATTATTGTTCTACTCATGCCAACCTATAACCATCAATATCATCATCATGCACACCACAATAACAATAATACATCATGCCCATAGAACACACACTACCCGTGCCATTCACCTCACTCTCATTTTATCATTTCCCTTAACCATGACTTAACCAAGCTTTAACTGAATTCTTAACTCATAACCACACTTTAACCACACTCTAACCAATCATATAAGAGTTGTTAACACTCATAACCGATTCAGTTACAACCATTTCTCCACCACTCTAAAAATTTCTTCTAGCTTCGAATCCCTGCATAGAAGCTATCTCTTCCCATTTTTCTTCAAGATCCATTATCCATCAGCCTCAAAGATGCTTCCGAACGCAAAGGATTAAGGTTGGGATTGTTCTATCACCATACTCAGGTTTCAATATCATCTTCTTCAATTCCATTTTTCTGCAAGATACAAGTGATTCCACGCGTTTATTTTGCCAGTGTATGTGTTTTGAAGATCACAGGGGTAAATGATTGAGTTGTTTGTAGCTAAAGAAAATCGTCATAGGTCAGGCCAGATCTTTTAGCTATTCATATAGTTTTTGTGCCATTTCTGGTGATTAAGAGTTCGTTTTCGATTTGGTTACTGGGGTCCTCTACTTGGAGGCATTGGTTATGTGTATGAATTAACAAGATGTGAGATCTGGAAGTTTTTGCTTCATTTATTTTGCTTCGGTTGGACTAATAGGAGAAAAATTAAGAAAAACCAATAGCATTTTAGGAATCAACGTGAAAATACGAGTTGAATGATGGTGATTTAGAGGATTTCTGGGAATTTTGTTCTTGGCCATGGTGGTTGAGTCACCAGAGAAGGTGACCGGATATCCAGTCCGGCAGCTTGCATTAAACCTTAATTCCCCTCCGTTTAATGCGTGGCAAGATCTTAGTCGCTCATGGATCACCACATTATCCAATCAACATGCGCCAGCACATTAATGAGACCACCCCCTTTCTCACATGCTATCCTCTTTCTTTTTTTTTTCTAATTTAATAATTAGAAATGGTGAGGATGTGCGCGTGCCCCACCATAGTTACCTTGTGCCTCTATTAAGAACCCTGGGATTTGATTACTTGCTTGATCAGGATGCATTGACCAAATCCAACGTGTAAGATTCAGTCAACAGATTGACTGAAGACCATAGCATAGAACCCAGGATGATAACGCATTGGGCTTGGCAGGGTTGCTTTTCGCACACCCCAATATAAAGCCCAAGTCAGAATGAACTATCTTTTTTCTATGCACGCACCCCCCTTTACGTTGTTGTCTCATTTTTAATTTCTTTTTTAATTGTTCCAAATGCTTTTATTAAAAATAGTAAAAATACTTTAAAAAATCCCTAATTAATCCAAGAGACCCCATGGATGTGTCATTTAAGTAGTTTCAAAGTGAATTTTTGTACACAAATTGGAAATTGAGTTTGACACATGTCAAAGGGTCTTGTATATTTTTTTTTGGGATTTTTTAGATCATTTTTGAATGAGTTTTAAATCCATTTTTTATGCTTCCTAGTTCATTGACTATAGTGGATTATTTGGGCATTGTTTTAACTTAATAAAGAGGAGTTTTGGTCCTATATTTTGAGGGATGTTCAGCCACTGACCTCACATCAATTTACTTGCCTTCATTTAATTTTTAATGCATTTGGTCATGCTCTTTTGGATGGTTTAAATGCACTTTTGTTCATGAATGTGGTTCAAGGCTATACCTTAGGGTTTTGTGATTATCTCTATGCCATTGATTGAGATACTTGTGGACATGTGTGATAGAGATTATAGGTCTTTATAACTCAAGTTATGGGTCATTTCTTGTTGCTTTGTTGATTAACTTAAATCTTGTGGAATGTGAACATCAATATGTATGAAATTTGTGCATTCTTTTGGGACCTCTTGAACACTTTCTTTTGCCATTTCATTTTGGAATTTGAAATTCCAATAAGGAATGTTATAGGTACTAACTTGTAGCATTATTAATCATTCTCACTTTCCTTTTAATCTCATCTTATTCTTTTAAAGTAGCATGACTTGTAAATGGCATTAATTCATAAACTTGTGACAACTTGTGTGTTTATGTAGTATACCTTAACATGATGCTTCCAAATTGCCTTTCACCTCATCATACATGACCTATAATGTACATCCCTACTTTCATGAAACATAAATAACCTATAATTGCATTTCACACCTCATGGAACATAACTTTGCTTTGCACTTTCTACTTGAACATTGTTTGTCTAGTTGCCTAATCTTTGTATGTTCCTTATTCTTATAACTCTTTTAGGACTTAGATAGGACCCATTAGAGGTCATTATGTACTGACTTTGATCTATCCAACATGTGTACACTCCTTTCATGTTTCTCTTTTGCTTGTGTTACAAGTATGCTAATTTCTAAGAACTTAAATGGCATTGTTTGGTGTTTGTTTCACCCTCGCTTCCAAACTTGAATTGTTATGAATTTCCAATGCTAATTGAATGTTGTTAAGGCATCTTTAATATGACATCATTTCTGATTTTGAACTTTTCTATAGCATCCATTCACTCTTGCATGTCCTTTTACTCAAACTTGAATCATATGTTACATACTAGTTGATTACTTTTGCACTTAACTTGCTTAATCTTTGAGAATACTTTAATACATGGTTCCTATACTAATCAAATTACATTTTCATCCATTATTTCATGTTACACACTTCTTACCAAGATGTAAATTCATGTTATAATTCACTTGCATAACTCTTAAGTACTCATGTCTTCTAGTTTGTACACAACTTGCATTTGCATGATGTTTTAGCACATAGTTTGACATAGTTTGACTTCTTTTTACATGTTAACATAAATAGAAGTCACTTAGACATAGCTACTAACTTGTATGAGATCCTTAACCCTTAGGACTCACTTTACTTTGTTTGCTCATGTATGTTACTCTAAACACCAACGCAAACTAACTAGTCTTAGTTTAGGAGTTGTATGCTTAACTTTTCTAATCAATTAGCAACTAATGCTTATGCTTTACATTATTTAATCAATGTTGCTTAGGTTGCTTGCAAGGTAAGGCACTTAATTACATGAGTACTCATTCTTATTTCATCTCTTATTTCTTTTGCTTACTCTTATTCCTTTACTTGTGGATTGTGTGATATAATGCTTGTTTGAACAACTCTTTCACACCCCTTTGGGATCTTAGCCTAACCTTAAGTTTTTATTAAGGTAAGGTAAGATAAGCATTAGGTAGTGCAATCCCTCCTTGTCTATTAGGTAGATTTCCTTTTCTTAACTCAACCATAAGGCCATCAATGCATGATAACATTAGGAATATAATTAGTTTCCCCTTAGTTGTTTTTCTTTCAACCTTGAATCTCTTCTCTCATCTCAAAACGAGATCAAAAACATGTAATAAAGGCAACAAGTATTGCACGCCATGAGCCTTAAGTACATGGGAAATGGAAGGAGGGGGGTCTCCCTTCACCTTTATAGAGTGTTTAGCATACCCATTGGGGGCGACCATGCGACGCATTCGCTCCTATGTCATAGACTTTAGTGCAATATGAGTTTCAAACAAACTTCAAAACACTTTCTCATAAAAAACATTAAAAAAACAATCATTCTCTTCTCCTCTCCCTCACTTCATTCATAAAGGAAACGTCATTTCCGTTCCACCACAAACAGGTAAATGCGTAAGACTCCGTACAACGAGCGGCAACACCTAAGCTGCTAGAACGCGAACGTTGGCGTATTCTACTAAAAAACACAAACAAAGCAGAGTCATCCCTAGTGAGGGGAACTACTTCACTCTGATTCTTCATTGGTTAATGGAGATACGTAGGCAGGAGATCGTGCGAGATCTCTGCGAGCACAACCTTATTTATCAAACCCTTTTTCTCTTGCCCGAGTGCAATCGAGACTCTTTCACCAAACAAAACACAACTGACCTTGTTAGGTCAAACTACGAATGCTCTGACTTCCTCTCTCTGGTTAGATTGAGGATACGTAGGCACGAGACGCGCCGTCTTGGCGAGTAAACTTCCCCCACAATCCCGTAGTCCTCCGAACTACGTTGACTCTGACTTTCCCGCAACTGAGGGAATACGTAGGCCTAGGACTGCGATGTCCTACCGAGTCACTTCTTTTCTTTTTCCCCCGTTCCTTTATTTTCATTTCATTCCGTTCCAGTTAGTAGTTGAGCTTCAGATAACCTACACCCTTTGATCGATAACAAGAAACGTGGATCCCATCGAGTACGATGGACGCGAGGGGGTGCTAATACCTTCCTCTCGGGTAACCGATTCCCAAACCCAGGCTATGGTTGCGATGACCATTCATTTTCTTTTGCTAGGTTTTCTTCGATCGTTTCCTTTCCCTGCGTCGGAATATATAACGTTCGGTGGCGACTCTTCTGTTCATTTCTGCCGGTTAATTTTCGCAGATGCGACAGTATGGAACCCCAAGAATATGTTGCTTTCTTGTAGATGTGATTCTCCATCATAATCAACATGTTAGAAAATTTGGGAAAAACTTTATCTAACCAAGTTTGTGCTAATAAAATATTAAGGTCTATGAGCAGGGAATGACAACTGAAGGTAACATCCATCAAATAGTCCAATTATTTTAAATCACTTGTTCTTTTCCTATATGACTTATCCCTAGCAAAGTTTATGTAAAGAAAATCTACCAACCTACATTTAATTCATTTTGGGAACCAAAGACTGTGATTATAAGTATCATTAAGTTACCTTAAAATACATTTATGATCATAAAATAGGATTCTCTAGGAGAGGCTTTAAACCTAGAACACATGCACACACTAAAAATTATATCATGTTGGCTTTTTGTTAAATCGAGAAAAGACCCAACAATACCTCGTTATTTTGTGATTGCAATCTATATTCCTGATTCGTCCTTGTCAATTAGATGATTCTAGGCCATTAGTGTAGAGATAGATTTTGCATCTTTCATTTCGTACTTCTTGAGAACCTTCAAGAAATATTTGATTTTGATAATGAAGGTGCCTTTGTATACTTTCTTGATTTGTAAACCTAAGAAGTACTTGAGTTCTCCCATATATGTCTCAAATTTTCCATGCATTGTACTTGATAACTCTCTACATAATGACTCACTAGTAGAACCGAATATGATATCATCTTCACAAATTTGAACAAAAAGAGTATACTTACCTTGAAGTTTTATAAACAATGTGGTGTCGACATTCCAACAATTAAACCTTTTCCTTAGTAAGAAATCACTAAGGTGCTCATACGAAGCTCGAGGAACCTGTTTGATATTATATAGAGCTTTTTTTAGTTTAAAAACATGGTCAGAGTTTTCATGATCCTCAAAACCTGGAGGTTAGGAGACGCACGCCTCTTCATTTATAAATACATTTAGGAATGAGAACTTAACTTTCATCTAATATAACTTGAAACCAAGGCAGCATGCCAATGTTAAAAAAAGTCTAGTAGCTTCAAGACGAGCTATAAGAGCATAAGTCTCCTTATAATCTATCTCTTAAACTTGATTATTTCCTTTTACCACAAGCCTTGATTGATTTCTAGTAATTGTCTCATTTGGTTCCTTTTAAATTGATTGATCTCGCCTGTCATAATAAGGAGCCAACCTTTGTCAGTTAAGGCATCAATGATAGATTTTTGTTCAACTTGAGAGATGAATGTTGAATACTTACATAAATAATTCATTTGAGAGTGGGTGTTTATTCCCTTTTTAATGTACCTAATAATATTGTGTAGCAAATGGTCCTTGGTTACGATCCAATCTTATCCTCCTCTTTATTGACCAAACGAACGCAAGTACAAGAGGGGCATGAATTGTGTTATTCAGTTTTTTTTTTCAAAACGTTAATTTAAGGTTGATTTATTTTAAGAAGAGAATACAAGTAGAGATTAAGAAACACAAAAACAAAGAAGAAAAATTTAAAAAGATAAAGTTATAGAGATCTCACCATAAATTATACTGGTTTGACCTTAAATCATACAACCTACTCTAGTCCTTAAGAGTTTCCTATTAATATTTCCATTATAAACAACTTGAGCTTTTGCACCAGGATCGGCATAAAAACCTTCCTTACAACCAAATTTTTACAAGTTTAGCTTGCAGTCTCAAAGTTAAGTACATATATATAAGAGAACTAAGCTTTTGAATTACAATTTCAACATGACAACAGAATTAAACAACTTTAAGTATAAGTTGTGCACTCTCTCAACGCTAAAGCAATATATAGTTAATAAAAAATGTTTATGGAAAGAGAATGAGTAAAAGAGAAGGATATAAAATCTTATTTTCATGCATTAGGATTTTTCTGTTACGGAGCTAGAAATGGTGATAATTGTTAAAACTACGAAAGAATTGAGCTTTCGATGCACTACATTATTGTGACATCGTAGATTGTAGATTGTGATCATGGTACTTCTTGAACCAGAGGTATCAGTGTTGATGCGATGTTGTTAACGATGTTGTCGTCTCCGATACGGTGGACCTAGGGGGTATTTACATGGTTACCACTCCAATGCCCAAGTCAATTTAGGGTTCAAGATTAAAGGTAGTGAAAATGGAGGTTAGATATTATTTACCAAAGAAACCTTTATGAAGGTATTTATACCTAAGGCCTGGTGGAGTAGGCTAGGTAATCAGCCTCATGCTATTGGGCCTCTGGCTGTGAAGATGGCTGGAAATCTACCTGAGTGAATCGCACACTCAAAGATACAACTGAGTCGCCACCGAACTTTATTTAGTCCCAAAGGACAGGGAAAATATCGATAAAACCCAAGGGGAAGAGAAACGGGAACGGGGGGTCGGTTATTTGAAAGGAAGGTATTAGCACCTAACGCATCCGTCGTACTCGACGGAAACCATTTCGCTTGCTTCTAGGCTTGGTTGGGTTATCTATCTAAAGGCTTCTAGCTAAAAAGAAGGGATAGAGAGAGAGAGAGAGAGAGAGAGAGAGAGAGAGAGAGAGAGAGAAAGAAAGGGGAAAAAGAAAGGAAAGAAAGAAAGTGCTCGCGGAGGAACAAGGTCTTCGTGCCTACGTACCCGCATAGTGCAATGAGGAAGTCAGAGCGTCATAGTTCATGGAACTAGGGGACGGAAAAGAAGGAAAGAAAGGAGAAGGAAGGAAGGGTGGAAGTGTGCTCGCCGAGATCATTGCGATCTCATGCCTACTTATCATACATTCAAAAGAATGCAGAATCAGAGCTTCGGTAGTTTGGGGAACTGAACGAAAAAGGAAAACAAGAGAGAAACAAGGAGACGAAAGAAGTGGCGTCGAAACCAAAAATAAGAGTGAAAGAAGAACTCTACTGGGAAAGAACCCGCAGTAAGAGCGTTTGCATAAAAGAATAGGAAAAGAATGGTGTCAAAACCAAGAATGAAAGAAACTCCGCTGGGGATAGCAAAGAGAATTGGTGTCGAAACCAAGAAAGTAAGAGCAAAGGGAATAGAAAGGACTCCTTTGGGGATCCAAATAAAGGGATGGTGTCATAACCAAGAGAAGAGGAAGACTCAGTATATTATCTGGCTGGCAGTGGTTAACCGAAGAAAGAGAGTAGACCCTGGCGGGAAAAATAAGTTGGTGTCAATAGACGGACTGTGATGAACCAAGAGAGAGAGTGTTGAACCAAAAGAAGGTGTTTGACTCTGACGGAGCCTCGGTATATTAACTGATAAACAGTACTCAACCGAAGAAAAGGTATTTGAACCAAAGAAAGGTTACTAACCCAAGGGTGTAAGTATTCAAACCAAGAGGAGGTTGCCAACTGTGAGGGATTCGGTGTTTACAGACAGACTGTGATTAACCGAAGAGAAAAGCGAGTGATTAACCAAGGGAGGGTGATCAACTTGAAAGGTGCCCAGTGATTAACAGACGGACTATGGTTAATTGGAGCAAAGGGTGATTAACCAAGAAGAGGTGCTTAACCCAAGAGGTGCTCAGTGATTAACAGACGGAATGTGATTCACTGAAGATACGGGTGATTAACCAAAGATAGGTGATTAACCCGAGAGAAGAGAAGAACCAAGAGAAGATTGCGAACTCCTGGGGAAGAATGGTCGTGACAGGAAAACTGTGTTAAACCAAAGAAAGAGAATTGAGACTCTTAAGGGGAATCAAAAAGCAATGATTGATTACAAGAGGAAATGAGTGATGGAACAAAGAGAGATTGCTAGCGCAAGAATAATGATCTCAACCAAGATGGATGGTGGTTGATCAAAAGGAGAGATTGAAAGAGATAGGAGTGATCACGGATCGAAAAGGGTCGCAAAGAGAGAAGAGTGACCAAGGATCAACTCGACAGGGGAATGAGAAACACTATAGCTGGAGGATAGAGGTGACTATTCTCGAGGAGAGGACAAGACGCCCTTACCAAAGAAATAGCCAGAATGAGGGTAGGAAAGACTCCATCCTCATTCCTTCTCTAGCACCCAAAATATAGTGTGGAAAGCGAAACAGACAGCGCAACCGCTCCAATGTTGTACAGTGCTCCTGCGTAGCATAACGGACAGCATAACAGCGTCAATTTGTACAATGCTCTGATGCAAGGCGCAGCACGAGACTCCAACTCCACCGGGGGGGAACGAGAGAAAGCTCTAAAGGAGGCCTAAAGAGGGGAAAAGGGAAGATCGATTAATCGAAACAAAGTTTCGATCAATTAATCAAGGGAGAAACATGCTAACAACTTCTCAAAGAGGATGAAAAGTCATTAAAGCGAAAAGGAGTGAATTATTGATTATACAAGATTAAGTTTATCCATGAAAAATAAACTTAATGCAAGCTGAAATGGAAAGTGAAAAACAATGCCAAATGATCATCAAAGTGTCACACAAAATCATGTATCATGTGAACAAAAATAGTGCAAGAATTGCTATG
The DNA here is from genome assembly GCA_022829125.1 of Lathyrus tuberosus. Taxonomy (NCBI): domain Eukaryota; kingdom Viridiplantae; phylum Streptophyta; class Magnoliopsida; order Fabales; family Fabaceae; genus Lathyrus; species Lathyrus tuberosus. The sequence continues at coordinate 18,176,510 of JALAZF010000006.1, forward strand.
TTCATACAATGCTAAGAACATGAAACAATTGAATAATCGAAAATGTGCATCGAAAGTTCATGAACATGCTTCAACCAGAAGTGAAATGACATTTAGAACATCCATAAAATCAAGCATGATAACCAATGGAAATTAAAATGAAGAAAGCATGGCAAACACACTTGAAAATGCAAGAAAATGGTCATTCTGTTCAGTGGTAACCGGTTACTCACCATGCGTTAACCGATTACTTACTTGAAAATTAGCGTTTTTGGTGAAAATTGAACTGAGTAACCGGTTACTCACCATGTGTTAACCGGTTAACACTGAACAGTTATGAAAAAAAAAACAGAAAAAACAGCTATTCAAAAGTGGTTTTCAACACATAATCACTTATGCAAACTACCACATGCTAGGAACTGAAATTGTGCACGAAAATTGAACTTGAAAACAACCAATAAACAGAGATAGAATCAACTAATACAATTGGAATATGGATCAAACAAATGCAAAACCAAATCACACACAACAATTATCGACTACATTGCGAGCGATACGAAAATGCGTGAAACGGTAAAATTAGTTAGATCCACCAACCTACAAGCCGGAGATTTGGCTTGGTAAATGTTGCAAAGGATTCTTGATGCATAAAATCAAAGAAAACCAGAGGAATCTTCAATTTGTAGACGAACCGTGTCGAAATTGAGCAAAATACGATAAAGCTCCAAAATGCGAATTCGAACCGTTGGAAGTTGCAGCAAATACTCAAGATTAATCCAAAAGCTGAAATAACTCCAGAAATCCAAGTGTAATAGCAAGAATGAATCAATTTCGATGTAAAAGTGATTATCCTTCAAAGTAGAAATGAGCTTTGGTGAGGTTTTGGAAGAGAATTGAGATGAAGATGAAGATGTAGTAGAGAAATTTAGAGGGAGTGTGAGAGAATTGAGAGTGAAATGGAGCAAAATGGTTGATGGTCCTTGAAAATGAGTGAAAGTGAGTTTATATAGATTTTAGGTTTGGAGTGTGAGATGCTTTGGAATTTGGTTTGGGATTAGCTTTGGGTTTGAAACTAGGCTAGGAGTTAGTTGGACTTGACTCACCGAGTCAAGGCGGTTAACTCGGTTAGTTAGAACCAACTCGGTAATAATCCCAATGTGAGTTTCAAAATCCAAAGGTTGACATGTTGGTAAATTAAGTAACATGGTGCACTTAAATTAGAGTGATGCATTGGAATAAATATACTTGGGTTGAAATGAGTAGTGTTGAAATATCTAGAGATGTCTAGAATGTTCCACACACTGCTAGAACCTTATAGAAACAAAGACCAAAGAGAGTGCATGGATGCTGTCCCAAAAATGCAGCAGGAATTGTAAAATTGCACTGTGAAATTCTGGTATCAGATGTGTGATGTTAAGTGTGATGTCACAATAACACAATCTGCTAATATGAACAAGGCTATAACAACAGTAAATGAACACAATGAATTGTTCACCCAGTTTGGTCTAACTACCTACGTCTGGGGGCTACCAAGCCAGGGAGGAAATTCACTATTAGTAGTATTAAATTACAGACTCAACAATCCCAGTTGACATCTACTAATCTTAATCACTATCCAATGACACTTCTACCTAAGAGACCACTTAGATATGAGAAACCACTCACTCCCTAAATCACCTCAGTGATACAATTCAAGGATTACAAATTGAAACCACAACTTGATCTTGCTTACAAGCTTTGATCAAGAACAAACACTCTCTTGCTTAACAGCTCTAGAGAAACCAATTACAACTCAAAATAGTAACACCTATTCAAACATGAATGGTTTACAAAACACACACGAAAACTCAAATTGACTCTCAGTCTATGCTCTCTGTCTTCGTTTTTCTTCAACAAGGGTTGAGGCTGCTTTAAATAGAATTATGACTTGAGCTTGGACCTCCCACAAAAATCTGATTTGATTTGTTTTTAAAACCAGAATTTAAAACAGATTTGATCTTCAAATCTTTTTAAATCAAACAGCCCTTAAACATAGCAACAGGATCTGCTGCAAATCTAATTGTAACTAAAAATATCTTCTCTAAGATATTCGCACATAATCTCTCTAACAGATCTTCTCAAACCAACTTTTATGCGCAGCCCTAAAACATCACAGCCTAATGTTTTGATGTTCAGATAACTGATGTCAAGACATTAAGTTTAACATCAGCATATAAAACTTCAACCCTGCAACAACTAATGTTAGGAACCAATGTTAAGACATCAGACATATGACATCAACATAGTTCAACTTTGTTTTACCAAAATTCCAGCCAATGCAAGAACTAACAATCTCCCCCTTTGGCTAATTTTGGCTAAAACAATCTCTGCCAACATCAGAGATACCTGCAACGAAAAAACTTCATACTCCAAAATACAACCTGCAACAATCACATCCAAAATCTGCTAAACTCCCCCTCAAAACAAGAACCAACATACCAGCTGTTCAAACATGCACACTCCCCCTCAAGCCTAGAACCACAACAGACAACTAGGCAACACATAGGCACATAGGCTAACTCTCCCCCTTTTTAGCCACAATTGGACAACTTTTACATTAAACACAAAGATCTGACAGCCATTAAGACATGGTCAAATAAAAAGCTTCACAAATCCCAAAAACTTTGACTGGTCAGGCGATACAACCAATGGATTCTTATAGAACTATAAAATCCAAGCCTTCTTCCTTCTAACAGCACCAGACAACAAACAAGTATGAATCAGTCTAACAAAGATGCAGAGAAGAAACACATGCAGGTGGTCAAGAAACCAGATCCACTGAAGAATAAGAACAAAACAATGACAGCCGCTGGGACTTCTTCAGGAGCAACAAGAACAAGAAAAACATCAGAGACAAGGATGAAAAACATCAAAAAACCTCCAGTGCAACTTCATGCTTCTGATGATGAATGGGATGAAGATTGGAAAACTTTTCTTGATGCAGGGGGTTGGGATAATATTTAGACCCTTTATATGTTGCTTTTGATGTACTAAAATCTAATCTTGTATGCTTTCAGCAGTTGAATAAAATTCTGTTTCCTTTAAACTAAACATATGCAATAAAGATCACAACTGCACAAGACACTTCCCAGCACATTTAATCCTCATATATGCAAATTCCTAATTTGCTTCTTAATTTTTCAAATTGATTTGCATCTAAGGCCTTGGTAAAAATATCTGCTAACTGCTTTTCAGTAGCAACATGTTCCAGAGCAACTACTTTGTCTTCAACCAAATCTCTTATAAAATGATGACGTATATCAATATGCTTAGTTCTGCTATGTTGAATAGGGTTCTTATAGATATTGATAGCACTCAGATGATCACAGTACAATGTCATGACATCTTGCTTAACATTGTATTCTGTTAACATCTGCTTCATCCAAACAAGTTGAGAACAACTACTCCCTGCTGCTATATACTCAGCTTCAGCAGTAGAAAGAGACACACAGTTCTGCTTTTTACTAAACCATGATATCAGATTATTCCCTAAGAAGAAGCAACCTCCTGAAGTACTTTTTCTATCATCAGCACTCCCTGCCCAATCAGCATCACAAAAACCACATAACTCAGTGCCTGATCCATGACTGTAAAGCATTCCATAGTCACTAGTCTCATTCACATATTTCAGAATCCTCTTCACTTGATTCAAGTGACTAAATTTAGGCTCAGATTGATATCTGGCACACACTTCAACAGCAAAAGAAATATCAGGTCTGCTAGCTGTGAGATACAATAAGCTACCAATCATGCTTCTGTATAGACTTTGATCCACACTCACACCATGTTCATCCTTGGACAACTTTAACTGAGTAGGAGCAGGTGTCCTCTTGTGATTAGCATTTTCCAGACTAAACTTCTTAACAATGTTCTTTGCATAATTGCTCTGGGATATGAATATGGAGTCTTCCATTTGTCTAACTTGTAGACCTAGAAAATAGCTGAGCTCTCCAACAAGACTCATTTCAAACTCATACTGCATATGTTCCACAAAATGTTTCACCATTGCATCTGACATCCCACCAAATACTATGTCATCAACATATATTTGAGCTATCATTAGTTTTCCTCCTTCCTCTTTAACAAACAAAGTCTTGTCAATCCCTCATTTTCTGTAGCCATTCACAGCCAGGAATTCAGTAAACCTTTCATACCAAGCTCTTGGTGCTTGGTTCAAACCATAAAGTGCTTTCCTTAGTTTGTAAACATGGTCAGGAAATGTTGGATCAATAAATCCTTTTGGTTGATCAACGTACACCTCTTCATTTAAGTAACCATTCAAGAAGGCACTCTTAACATCCATCTGAAAAAGCTTGAATTTGAAATTACAGGCCACTCCTAAGAGTAATCTGATAGATTTCAGTCTTGCCATAGGAGCAAAGGTTTCATCATAATCAATTCTTATAAATCCATTTGGTGCCTATCACATTAACTCCATCATGCCTTGGAACAAGATCCCACACTTCATTCCTCTTGAATTGTTCCAGCTCTTCATGCATGGCATTAATCCAGAATTCATCAGTCAGAGCTTCTTTGACATTCTTGGGCTCAATTTTGGAAACAAAACAAGAATTTGACACAACCTCTCTTGATCTAGTGCTAACCCCTGATTTAGGATCACCTATGATAAACTCTTTTGGATGGTCCTTTTGCACTCTAATAGATGGTTCTTTATTAGATTGTTCAGGTCCAGGCTCAGCATCAACAAGACTGGGAGACCCACTTCTGTCTTCAGTTTCTGCTGTGACTTCTTCAACTGATGTTTCAACATCATCCAGGACATCAACATCTTTCTGCTTATCAATGTCATCAATCACCACATTTATAGACTCCATCATAACCTTTGTTCTGGAGTTGAAAACCCTGTAAGCTCTGCTATTTGTAGAGTATCCTAGAAAGATTCCCTCATCACTTTTAGGATCCAATTTTCTCCTCTGTTCATGATCTGACAAAATATAACATTTACTTCCAAAAACATGAAAGTACTTCACAGTAGGCTTTCTCCCTTTCCACAGTTCATACAGAGTAGCTGAAGTGCCCCTTCTCAAAGTAACTCTGTTGTGAATATAACAAGCAGTGTTCATGGCTTCAGCCTAGAAATGGTAAGGAAGCTTTTTGGCATAAATCATTGCTCTAGCAGATTCTTGGAGAGTTCTGTTCTTCCTTTCAACAACTCCATTTTGCTGAGGAGTAATAGGAGAGGAAAACTCATGACTGATGCCTTCAACAGAGCAGTAATCAGCAAACTTGCTATTTTCAAATTCCCTCCCATGATCACTCCTTATTCTGATGACATTGCTCTCTTTCTCTCTTTGGAGTCTTTGACATAAATCTTTAAATACATCAAACACCTCTGTTTTGTCTTTGATGAAGCTTACCCAGGTGTACCTAGAATAGTCATCTACAACAACATAAGCATACTTCTTCCCACCTAGACTTTCTACCTGCATAGGTCCCATCAAGTCCATATGAAGAAGTTCCAAAACTTTGGAGGTGGTGTTATGTTGAAGCTTCTGATGTGACATCTTGGTTTGCTACCCTATTTGACAATCTCCACAAACTCTTTCTTCTTCAATATTGAGTTTAGGAATTCCTCTGACAGCTTCTGAAGATATGATTCTCTTCATTCCCTTCAGATGAAGATGTCCTAACTTTTGATGCCAGATTTTGACTTCATCATCTCTAGCAAACACACATGTTGAGGTACTTGAGTCTTGTTGCACCCATAGATAACAGTTGTCCTTAGACCTAACACCCTTCATGATGACTTCTCCTTTCTCATTTGTGACATTGCACTCAGATTTTGTAAAGTTTACTTTGAATCCTTGATCACAAAGTTGACTAATACTGATCAAATTTGTTGTCAACCCTTTGACAAGTAGAACATTATCCAGTCTAGAAGCACCAACACAATTCAGCTTTCCCATCCCCTTGATTTCTCCTTTGACACCATCACCAAAGGTTACATGACCTGAAGAATGGAGATTAACATCTACCAATAAATTCTTAACTCCTGTCATGTGTCTTGAACACCCACTATCAAAGTACCAGTCTTCTTTGGTAGAAACCCTAAGAGAAGTGCGAGCTATTAAGCTGGTAACTTTTCCTTTTGGAACCCATTGCTTCTTAGAATTGAAGGCCTTATTACCTTTGTGAAACTTCTGTCTGGGAGTATACTGATGTGTCTTCTGAGGATACCCATGTAGCTTATAACAGTAAGCCTTTATGTGTCAAAAATGCCCACAGTGATGACATCTCCAACGCCTGAATTTCTTCCTAGAAGGAATCCTGTCAGGATGTTTAAACATCTGTTGTAACATCACTGGTTTGGAACTGGTAATAACATCATTAGAAGCTGCACCATTGTTGAATCCCAAACCACTTTTGTCTCCAGCAAGTTTTCCAATACTGAGAATGTTGTCTAGAGCATCAGTACCATTGTTCAACATTCTGACAGTTTTGGTCATATAATCCAGTTTAGAGTTAAGCATACTGACTTCATTTTCTAGTTCAGTTTTTTCAGCTTCTAACTGCACTATGATTTTCTTTAGCTTTTCTCCTTCATGACAGACTTGTTCACTTCTCATGCACAGTTCTTTATAAGAGGCAGCAAGCTCTTTATAAGAAACCTCATCATCACATGAATCATCATCTGACTCACAAACCCCAATCGTAGCTCTAACAAGTTTAATTGATTCTTCTTCAGATTCACTCTCACTATCAGTTTCATACCAGGAAGCAGATAACCCCTTTTTCTGATTTTTAAGATATGTAGGACATTCTTTCTTGACATGACCATACCCTTCACACTCAAAGCATTGAACTCCTTTGTCATTATTGGTCTTTTCTTCATCTCTAGTTTTCTTCCCCTGATCTCCTGATCTGTTGGTGTTAGATGTGATGTTCTTGACATTAGGTTTGTAGCTCCTGTCTATCCTTTTTAGAACCTTGTTAAACTGTCTTCCCAACAGAACAATAGCATTTGAAAGCTCCTCCTCAGTCTTAGGATCACACTTTTTCTCTTTAGACGCCAATGCTATGCTTTTGGTCTTCTTTTAAGATTCCTCATTCATCCCTAATTCAAATGTCTGAAGAGAACCAATTAACTCACCAACTCTCATCTTGCTGATGTCTTGAGCTTCTTCAATAGCAGTCACCTTTATTTTGTATCTCTTAGGAAGGGATCTGAGAATCTTCCTTACCAGCTTCTCTTCAGTCATTCTTTCTCCTAAAGCACTAGAAGCATTGGACAGCTCAAGAATGTTCATGTGGAAGTCATGAATGGTCTCATCATCTTTCATCTTCAGATTTTCAAACTTTGTTGTCAGAAGTTGAAGTATTGACATCTTAACCTTGGAGGTTCCTTCATGAGTAGTCTTCAAGATATCCCATGCTTCCTTAGCTATTTCACAAGTGTTGACCAATCTGAAAATGTTCTTATCAACACCATTGAATATGGCATTCAAGGCTTTAGAATTCCCAAGGGCAAGTTCATCTTCTTCCTTGGTCCATTCTTCTTCAGGTTTCAGTTTTGAGCTACCCTCTACTTCCTTCCCATTCTAATCTTTTTCCACAATAACAGGATGTTTCCATTCTTTCAAAATTGCCTTCCAGGCCCTGCTGTCTAAAGACTTCAAGAATGTAACCATACGAGGTTTCCAATAGTCATAATTTGATCCATCTAGAATAGGGGGTCTATTGTCAAATCCACCACACTCCTTGTCCATTGCACCAGAAAGTATCAGCCCTAGATCTCACCCAGATGCAGAGCAGGATGCCTGCTCTGATACCAATTAAAATTCTGGTATCAGATGTGTGATGTTAAGTGTGATGTCACAACAACACAATCTGCTAATATGAACAAGGCTATAACAACAGTAAATGAACACAATGAATTGTTCACCCAGTTCGGTCTAACTGCCTACGTCTGGGGGCTACCAAGCCAGGGAGGAAATTCACTATTAGTAGTATTAAATTACAGACTCAACAATCCCAGTTGACATCTACTAATCTTAATCACTACCCAATGACACTTCTACCTAAGAGACCACTTAGATATGAGAAACCACTCACTCCCTAAATCACCTCGGTGATACAATTCAAGGATTACAAATTGAAACCACAACTTGATCTTGCTTACAAGCTTTGATCAAGAACAAACACTCTCTTGCTTAACAGCTCTAGAGAAACCAATTACAACTCAAAATAGTAACACCTATTCAAACATGAATGGTTTACAAAACACACACAAAAACTCAAATTGACTCTCAGTCTATGCTCTCTGTCTTCGTTTTTCTTTAACAAGGGTTGAGGCTGCTTTAAATAGAATTCTAACTTGGGCTTGGACCTTCCACAAAAATCTGATTTGATTTGTTTTTAAAACCAGAATTTAAAACAGATTTGATCTTCAAATCTTTTTAAATCAAACAGCCCTTAAACATAGCAACAGGATCTGCTCCAAATCTGATTGTAACTGAAAATATCTTCTCCAAGATATTCGCACACAATCTCTCTAACAGATCTTCTCAAACCAACTTTTACGCGCAGCCCTAAAACATCACAGCCCGATGTTCTGATGTTCAAATAACTCATGTCAAGACATCAAGTTTAACATCAGCATATAAAACTTCAACCCTGCAACAACTAATGTTAGGAATCAATGTTAAGACATCAGACATATGACATCAACATTGTTCAACTTTGTTTTACCAAAATTCCAGCCAATACAAGAACTAACACACTGAGTAACCGGTTACTCACCATGCGTTAACCGGTTACTTCGGTCAATTTTTGCCCAAATTGCTCAGGAAATGATACTGGAGTCCCGGTTGCGGTTTTCCACCCCTTGTCTTGATGAATAAACATGGAAACCTTTATTTTGAGCTTGTTTTGATGAGGTGATGACCTTGTGAGGATATGATTAATCGGGCTTGAAAGATCTGAATATCCTGCAACAAGAAACACACGAAGAAAAGTGCGAATGTGTATGCTAGCGATGCGAATGCTTATGCTTATGCAAAAGGCAAAAGAGGGAGGTCAAATTTCAGGTTACGACAGGCTGCCGCAGAGATGTCGGTCCCAGGTCTTTAGTCAGCACAAAACAGTTGCACCCAAGACTCGTCGGGCATGTTTGATGTCACGGGATTCTTCTAGTAATAGTGACGGCCTCAAAAGAATTTCATCCAGGCGTTGGCTGGTATGCGTCGCTTTGGTTTTGCCAAAGCATGATACGAATGCGGGCAATGAATGTTGTCCATAAGAAAAGGTATAAAATGGTATTGAGTGACGTGACACAACTTTCTTGTGTACTCGAGTATACTCAAGTGTGTTTGTCTTCCCAAAAAGAAATATAATTGTCAATTTGTCTTTATTTCATATTTTCAATCTTATATGTTTGATTTCCTTTTTATATATAAAGATAGAGAGAGGACATGGGAGAAATTTTTATCTCTTTCGCAGATTGAGTTTCCCTTGTCTCTTTGAGTTTTTCCCTCTTGTTTGAGAGCACTTACTTCCCAGAGTAATCGTTGTCGCACGTTCATAAATTTGAAGTGCTAAAGCTTTGATTTTTCAGCTTCCTTTATCATTTATGAGCCTTCGACTTCCTTTCTCATGTCTTGGGTCAATCCTGGTGTTCATCATAGAGTCGATGTATAGGCCCGTAGGGGTCTTCGATTAATAAAGTCAGACAATGCAAGTAGATATCATTGGGTGTCTCCTAAAATAGTTAGGATTCCATGTGTCATGAATACGGTCGAAGTCATAGCTCTGGCCGACATCACAATTGGTGACTCCTCGGATTATGCGATTCTGCCAATAGGTTCGGATGAGAGGGCGTGTTTCTCTTTTGAGTGTTGCTCGATTCCCCTATATGAGTGTCTCTTTACCAGGTTAGGGGTGTGTCTACCTTTCTCTGATTTTGACATGGTCGTGATAAACCACTTAAAAAATTGACCCCTTGCAACTCTATCTTGGAGCATGGGTCTTCATATTGATGTTCTAGATTTCAGCCGGGTATATGTCTTGGAAGCCTTTGTTGGGGGTCTTCTTTGACCTATTCTCTGTGGATCGTACTTCACTGGTTGGTGCTCGGAATCAAGGATTGATCTCTCTTCGTCCCTAAGTACATGGGTTTAGTTTTTTTGCTTCTAAATGAGGAAATTTTCTGAAGCATTTGGTATTAGTGAAACTCGTCACTCCCGAAGCACATATGTCCTTTTACTTCTCTTCGAATCCCGCGGGAGATGCTCGCTCCTATAGAAGCGAATGTCAGAAATATTGGTCCAGTGTTCATTTCCACCAACATATCTCTTCTTATCATTATGGGTTCACCTTTTTGTCTCCTGAAGAAGTGAGAATGAAATAGGATTTACATGTATGGTACCAAGGGCTCAGATATGAAGAAGGGTTTGGTCCTGGTGAAGTGTTTTCCTTTCAGCAGAAGAAAAGGCGTATAGATACTCGTGTTATCATTAGTACTTATGAACATTTCGAGAGATAAAAACTCTTTGGTGAGGATAGGGATCTGACTGCTATATTTACAACCTAATGATTTGTGTTTTTCCAGATAATATGAATCAGCTGAGTTAATTGTGGAATGCCCTGGAGCTTGCAAATGACTAGGGCTTAGTTGTTGGTTTATCCATCATGACCCTGACAACACCTTTCATTGCCTCTATTTCTTTCTCTGAGGCTCCGACTTATATCGTGGTGACTGCTCTAGAGATGGTCCCAGTTCTGAACCCTAAATTGGGTCAGGCAGATGTTGACGTAGTTGATTTATCTACTCAGGGAGTTTCATGCTCTCTTTCTCCGCCAAGAGGGTCTGAAGTGACAGTTTGTCCACTCCTGTTGGGGGAGTTTCTCCTAAATGGGCTCGTTCAGTGATGGACGGTGAGAGGGATGCTCTGACTCCTTTCTTCCAGTTTTCTGTTATTCTTTCTTCCCGGGTACCTAGCACCTCGGAGGAGTTTGTTGTTGTCGCGACCACTGAGGACCTGGATTTTGGGACGAAATGTTAGAGCAGGCTCGAACTTTCTGTCGCGGCCTCACTATTACTAGTGACCAGCTGAACCTTTTAGCCAACCTATCTAAGAAGGACCAGGGTGTCGATGACTAAGTGTTGTTTTGTTCTTTCTCTTTTTGCTTGCTCCTTTAGCATTTGGTCGAGTTTTATGCCTCGGATTGTAAAAAATATTTTCATATATGCATTTAAGTTGTTACCTTTGCAAGTTTATGTTTTTCAGTAGAATATTGTTTATTTCTCAGTCATTGTAATTGTCAAGTTGGGTTGCAAGGAGAATTTGGATCTGAGGACCGCTAAGGATTGCTTTCAAAATCCTGTATTTTGTGTTATTGTTTGTTGTAAAAAATGATAAATAATAGTTGCTTAAAGTGTAAATGACCTTAAGTATTTTTGGAGTCGTGTAAGGTTGTTTTTCTTGGAGGCAGATAGCATTGAAACACACATAATGTGTCGATAGAATGTCAAGGTAATAATGCATGGTTGTGCTTGGAATAAGCCATCATAGAGGAAGTGTAATTGCAGTTTAGAGTGTTGATATGTTGAACTAGAAATGGTGGAACGTGAGTTCGGCTTAGGGAATTTATGCTTTTAGTTGTACATGTAAGTATTTCATGTCAAACCAGATAGATGCGGCTTTGTCTTAGTCATATTCATATAGATAAGGTATAAGTCTAGTTAGTCGTGGTGGTGTTTTGAATTATACTTATAAACGAAGGGCATGAATATGGATAGATGTGCCATGCTTTAAACTATGCTCCGCGTCACAGAGGATCTTACCCGACAAAAAGATAAGGATCCATTTCCCTGCCCCCGAGGCTATGGTTCGGATAGATGTGGACGTTTCCAGGCTTCACAACGCTCGCCCTTGAATTCACTATATCCAGAAGGGGTGACCCAGCTACACGTGAATGCATGTATTTCTTTGACATGGGATATTTGAATGTTGTATTCAGGCGTGCAAAGCATCTCTGATAGCACCCCTAAGGGAATTGGTTGTTGTAGTCGGACGTGCAAAGTTACTCTAATAGCTCCCTTGGATTCTGAAGGCCCACGATGCGTTAGGGGGAATTGATCATTGTAGTCGGGCACTTGAAGCACATCCGACAACACCTCTGACTTTTGAAGGAGCACAAGTTACTATGGGAAATTAATTGTTGTAGTCAGGCGCTCGAAGCATAACCGACAACACTCCTGACTTCGTGCATGTAAAGCATCGGGGTTTTGATTATTGTAGTCGGATGCTCGAAGCGTATCCAGCAGCACCCCCAAATTCTATATACGGGTATCTGTTGTATCGATTGTTCCCCAATTCTCTGCAACATGCATTTACATGTTGGTGCTCTAAAAGGGATACAAGGTAGAAAGTAGAACAACAATAGTGTAATTATATATATATATATATATATATATATATATATATATATAATTAATTTAAAAATACATTGATTAAATCTTGCAATCGCAGGCAAGTGTATACCGAGCGCTACCTTTGGATGTGGTGTCTGGATGGCTTGGTGTTTCGATGAGCCTGAAAGATTAGTCCTTTGGCTTGGGATGTATTTGGTGTCTATTGTGTATTCCCAAGTTTCTTTCCGAGATTGAGATGACCCAGTTTGCTTGGTTTCAGACCTCTTCGAAATCTTCTGGATGCTTCACCCATGCAGAAGATCTGGGGATGATGTATTATGTGATGCTCACCCCCTTTTCAAAAAAAATTCTCAAGTCTTGCTCGAAGGATATGTCGGACTTAATCTGCGTGTGGATACCAAATGGCCTTCTTTGTTATCCAGCCAGTGAAAGCTCTAGGTGCATTCAGTGGGAACCCTATGATACCCCCGGAGGCACCTTAGTATTTACTCGGCACTCGACATTAATTACGAGTTTGTGGCACTCGGGCACCCACATCTACGAACTTATGCCACCTACTTGGTCTCAACTTTTCTCTCACCCTGACTTTGGTGGAAATCGTCGGTATCTCTGTGTTGCGGTGAGAATCGGATAACAAGCTATTAATTAACTTGCATCGCATTCCTTAAATTCACAACCGACTTTGATTTATCCAAAGGAAAGGTTCAAGATCGAGAAAAACCTAAAGGGGGGAGATATAAGGTTCGGGGGTTGGTTACACCTAGGGAAGGTATTAGCATCCTAAACGTCCGTAGTACTCTACGAGAACCTCTCGTTTTAACTTGTTATTTCTTACTCACTTGCTAAGGGTGCTATGCTAAACGTTGAAACCCTAGGGGTTTATTTCTAAGTATACTCGACAAAGCATCGCACTTTGCGCCTACGTATCCTTATGGGAGTGGAATCAGAGTATCTGTAGTTCACCGATCTAAGGGTGAAGGATAAGAACCATTGACTATGGCCAAAGTTCCAAGGGGAAATGAGTACGAGCTCATTTTAGAGTTCACGATAACTCTCTAAATCTACGTTATAGGGGAAAGTGAGTTCTCATGATGATGAGAATCACATGGAGTTTAGGAACTCCAACCTATTTCTAAGTTATGATTTCATTGGCTCATGATAGCCAAGAAATAAGGGTAAACCTAGAGGGATGAGGTAAGATGACTTCAAGAGTCAATTTAAAGTGATCTCCCTTTGGATTGGGGGGGGGGGGGGAATAATAGTTATAAAGATTACCAAGATAAAGAGATTAAAATATAAAATAGGATGATGCAATAACACATGAATAAGATAATGGGATGAGATAAAATCATGATATCAATGCAAAGTGAGAATTATACATGTAATGATCAAACATGATAAATAGAAATGACATGGCAAGATGAAGACATAATAAAACCCTAATAAGCAATCCTAATATTATCATTAATAAAAGTCTTAAAAAATAAATATTTTATCAATTTTCTTTTATATTTAGAAAGTAAATTCAATTAGAAGAATATAGCAAAAAGAAGGGAAGAAAAAGGATGAGCAATGAACAAGTTATGGGATTTTGAAAATTGGGCATAAACTTGAAAAATAAACAAAAATAAACCAAGTGCTAAAAAAAGAGGGAAGTGGTACACATAGGGATTGAACCCAGGTCCTCTTGTTTACAGCGTAAAACTCCATCCACCAGGCCAAGGCGTGCATGTTGACATATGAGGGACAACACAAATATATATTTAAGACAAGGGAAATTCAGGAAAATAAATAAAAAGGACTGGGGCGAGGGGGATTCGAACCCCAGTCCTCTTGGTCAAAGGCGCGTGCTAGTATATGGTCTTGCCACTGGGGTGGCCGGTACATCCGGTTATTAAATAGATTCAAGGAATACATAACCCTGCGCGCATGAATATTCTAAAAACACCAAATGAACAAACCAAACCAAGCTCTGCTCAAATTCAGTCAATCGTTCATCAAACACAAATCATGCCTTGTCACATATAAGGATAGAGATAAAACATGGATATTCAAGGATCACTCTTATGGCATAACAGATCATCAATAGTTTTTTTTTGAATTTGCAAACATCCCTCAATCGAGCATCAATACCAACTTAAAGATAAATCAAGACAGGTTGTTTTGGGAGCAAATTGTATGATTGTTCAAAATACAAAGAAGCAGAACAATAAGTCAAAGCAATGCAGTCAGTTTTCTACGGATCGAAATCAGTTTGAATCAAGATAGTGGAAACAAAATGAAATAGAAGGAACAAAACATCAAAGCAAGCCAACACAATATCAGTTATAGTAGCATCGGGCCATAATAAGTATAAGAACCAAATACATTTACTAAAGATAGCATGTCAAGTAAAGAAAGATCTTAAATCATAAATAACAAGGCAACACACACAACTCTAAAATGGACAGCAACCAATCAGGTGATAATTCAAACTAAATCCAAACAGAACCATATGCATCAAAAGCTGAATAGGTAGGAAACAAGTAAATGGCATATTGAAAGTCAAGGTAAGCATCAAGGAAGCATGGCGAGACAGAAAGCAGGGACCACACCAGCTCAAAACTTAAGGCAGTAGATTGTACACAACCAGCACATATATAGCATACATTCAGCCAGACAGAACAAGATATAACATATGAAGTTCATTTAGTGAAAAGGCAAATACCAGCATGTGGTTATAAACATCAAGGCTCAACTTAACTGATAACAACAAGTTAATAACTCAAAACTCAAGCTTATCATGCATATGTGCTTCAACATTAAACTTTTAGTACAGAGATCACCTTGGCTAAAGACTAAGTTCATGCTAAAGTCAAAATCGCAAGTGGATGCATTGACAGTCAAATATCAATATTTAGGAAAGCTTGGGACATTTACACATACATTGAAGACACACTAACATATGTTGAAGACAACAAATTCATGCACTTAACAGCAGGTGAATAAGGCATGTCTAAGATAGAGTTTGTGAAGTCTAAGATAACTATGCTTGAAAGTCAATGCCGTGTATGTACATAATTGGCAGACAGATCATGTGCATTCATTATATTAGCTTAAACATCAGTTCTTGATACACTACATTTGAGCATACATCATCCAAGCCAAAATAGGGTATAGTATAAAATTCATCAAGTGAGATGGCATTTAAAGGCTTCAACTTAAGAGGTGACAACAAGCTAATGAATTATTCCAGACTTATGCATATGCTTTAACAATTCAGATACTTGAAACCGAACATAAAGATCAATTTAACTTAGAGTCAAATTCTTGCTTAACAAAAAGGGCAGATTCATACATATACATTCAACCCTAACTCTACAAACCTCAACAATATCAACATTTAATAAAACTTAGGAACATAATCATGAAGGGACATTTATAACACATGTGAGGATTAAAATTCAGAGCAGGTTAGTACACCATAAGCCAAAGTCTAACAGATATTTATGGTTTAGAAACATGTCAAACTACAGATCAAAACTAGACACAAACACAATCATCTTGCTATATACATAGACACCAAAGCCCACAACTCAGCCATCGCAAACACAAATAACATAGTGACTCCTCAATATAGCGACATTAAACAAAATGCAACATGTGTATCAGTAAAGTACTTCAATTCATTCTATAAACAATCTCAGATCATGAGCAAGCAGTCCGACACATCATCAACAATATGAGAATACAAGAACACGTGTAAAGCCATGATGGAGAATGAGATTTTAAACAGAATAGATATAAAAGGAAGAAGATGGTTACCAAGTGGAGTGATATCCACTGATTCTTCAAGTGAACTAAGCTTCTCTTCTTGAGCCAAAACTTCCAAAAGACAAATCCCTCTCTCTTGCTCGTGTACACAAATTGTCTTAGAAATTTTTGTGAGAGATTCTTGGTGAATTGAAGTGTAGAAGCTACCCCTTTATATAGGCTTGTCCAAATGGGCTTGGGTGATTGAATCCAAAGGACAAACACTTGGTGTGCTAGGGTTACAACGTCTCTCCTCCCAGAATTCAAATGTTGGTCTACTCCCTGGAGACACATACGTTCCTCATGCTGCATAAATCCTCAGAGATGCAAGGCCAATTTCACCAACTCGTGAATTATTTCAAAAGCTCCTTATTTGATGTCATACGCGCAGGTACTGAAAGAAGTAATGATAGGGATATCATCAAGGCGTTTTTCAGGCGAAAGCAGGTTGTATCAGAGTGAATGATGAATACGGTAATGCTTCAGAAACGCTTTTGCTGAAGCAAATAAAATGAAGCTCAAACAGGCAACGCTCTTGGAGAATTCAAAATGTGATTCGCGCCAAGGATTAAATTGAAATGGGTTCTTGAACGAATGGATTCAAATGTGTTGAATTCTTCCTTTCCAATCTGAATTTCATGAGCAAGATGAGGGAGAAGAACAATTTGGTTCACTTGGTTTTGCTATATGCCACATGTCGTTTCTCCGTTGGTTGCTAATTAGGTTGAAAAGTCAACACCACTAATGCTTGACTCCCATTGGCCATTGGCAATGAAATTAAAATCCACATAGTTTGCAACATATTCCTTTCCTTTTGGTCACGATGGGCTTATGAAATGTGGGCTTTAGGAAATAAAATGGTTTTTTTTGTATTCTTGTTGTAAACAAAGGTGATTAGGAAAAATGAATAATAATGGATGATTTGGCAATTGATTAGGATTAGATGTGGTTTAGGAGAATTAAGTTGAACAAATTGAATAAAATTGGTTAAATGAAAAGGTTAATGAAATAGGTTTCAAAAATGAAGGTGACAATTGAGGGTAGATAAAGTGGGTAGAAATTTGGTTATGTAGGGGTTAAGGTTATGGAGACATCTCTTAGAGACTTGCTTGATTCAATGCTCCATCCAAAAATCTTGATCAACCACTCCTTGAATCTCCTCAAGATAAAACCTGATAGAAATGAAACAAACATAAACAAAAACCTGATAAAAAGGGTTAGTCATGCAGCATGATTGACCTAATATGATATGCAAAAGATCAATGGATCTAAGGGAAAAATTTGGGGTACAACACTCTGCTTGACTAACAAGTGGAAGAATTGATGCTCGGTCTTCTTGGGCATTGGTTTTAGAGGCTTGCAGTACCCTAAAGTTGGGTGGGAAGTAATAATACTCTCTGATCTTGAAGTCGTTGAAAGAATCGTAGGACTTTCTGGGAGGATTCGATTCAGCCGCACGTCCAAATCTAATGGATTTCTCTGAGAGCCTCTGCCGGAGTTGAGGACTAATATTTTGGGACAGTCTAAGCTCAAACTTTGTCTAGCCGACTGAATTGCCCTAGATTTCAGGACGAATTTAGAGATCTCTTACAACATCTTCTCACAGTTATTGGAGATGGAGGTGGATGAACGACGGCGTTGTACTGAAGTTTGATTGGTTGAAACACCGTTGATCTGAGATCTCGCTTTCTTCGTCAGATGTTTTTTTAAGCTTAGATCTGAGGATCGATCGTGAAATCGTGGAAATCGTAGGAATTAGAAGTCGATTCCCACAGACTGAACCTTTGTTCCATTATTATCAATGTCTTCACTTAGGAATAACTCTCGTGCCACGTAAAGGAGACACCCTGGGAGATGCCTCATGGGGAGGGCGCCCAACGAAGGACATGTGTTGCCCTATTTTGGTACCCTGCTAAATATATCAACACACTTTGATACCACTTAGTTGGTGAATAAGGCTTAGAAAGAGTCTAAAGGGGGGTTGAATAGATTATATCGATTTTAAAAAGTTGTAAATTAGTGTTTTGCTGAAGTAAAAGTGTTTGAAAAACCTTTTCAAAATTGTGTATAATTGGACATATTATACTTAAATAATCAAAGATTACAAATCAATGACAGTGAGATACTAGAAATGTGTGTTTTAATCTTTATTAACTCAAATTGAGAAGCTTGAATTAATCTAGATTAAATTCATAAGCATTATAGATTACAAATTTATAGAACAATTAAAACATTGGTAATTTTGAGACTAAATATAACCATACTCAAGCTTAACAAATAAATATCTAGAAACAGGAATTTAAAGCCTAATACATACAATTCTAATAAAAGCAACAAAATCTATATCATACAAATTCTACACACATAGAGAGAGAGAGAGAGAGAGAGAGAGAGAGGAGAGAGAGAGAGAGAGAGAGAGAGAGAGAGAGAGAGAGAGAGAGATGAGAGAGAGAGAGAGAGAGAGAGAGAGAGAGAGGAGAGAGAGAGAGAGAGAGAGAGAGAGAGAGAGAGAGAGAGAGAGAGAGAGAGGAGAGAGAGAGAGAGAGAGAGAGAGCGAGAGGAGAGAGAGAGAGAGAGAGAGAGAGAGAGAGAGAGAGAGAGAGAATAAGAATGACACACTAAATTTATCCTAGTTCGGTGCTTTTGTCCCCATAGGGCACCTTATCTAGTCTCTGATGAATATTCATCAAAATTTTGTAATCTTTTACTAAATTTAATGATTTACAAGATTTTTTATATATTTAATATCACAAAAATATGTTTATAAAAGCTTAAATCCTAAACAAATTATTCCTAAACTTACTAATCTGCTTCAAATTCGCACACAGCTCCTACCACCTTGAGATTAAAATCCTCATGATCATAATCTGACACACAATCACTTCTTCAAGATTATTTAGCTTCCTTTCAATAGCAATTCTTAAAATTCCACCAGGAACAAACTTTAATCATAATCCTTAAACAAAGTCGAACCAAAGAAACTCCCAAACTTTTGGAGAAGAGCTTTCTTTTTGCTTCTTGGACATTCAATATCGGAATTCTAAATGGATTTTCTTGCTAGATAAATTCAATAAAACATTAGTACATAATGCAGTCCCTAAAACACACCCACGCTCTTTATGAGTTAAGAACCTTTCATCCTCAAGATGACGTTTTAGTGTTTGAGGAAGAAATGAATTTTCAAAGAAAAATCTCTATTGAAAACAATGAAAATAAATGCATTTATATGTGTTGGATAAAAATCACAAAAATAGTGTGAAAATGACCTCATGATTCGAGTCAAAACCATATAAGTGATGTTTTTAATCAAATGAAGAAATGAATCTAATCAAGTAAGCAAAAAGATTAAATTTCGAGGCATGATTTGAATCATGATTTAAGTAATATGATTTGAATCATACTTATACATGATTCAAATCATGTTTTCAAAACTGGAAAGCTTGAAGAAATAACCTTCATGATTCGAGTCACCAAAACACATTATTCGAATCTTGCAATTCAAATAACACAAAACTTTGATTTGGATCACGTTTCCAGAATTGAATCCATTAACTTATACATGATTCATATCATGTTTTCTAAATCATAAAATTTTAAGAAATAAACACGCTCCTAATTTGAATCACACTTATACATGATTCATATCATGTTTTCTAATTCATAAAATTTTAAGAAATAAACTTCATGATTCGAATCAAAGATCTTGATGATCTGAATCATGTTTCCTTAAGCAAATTTTTTAGAAATCATTTTTTCCAAGATTCGAATTAGGATATTGCATGATTTGCATCATGCTGAATAAATGTTCTTGATTTAAATCATACAATTTTTATTTAATTCAATTGCATTGACTTTTATCAAAGGGATGTTTTATGCATGCAAAAAAAAAAGGCATTTTTCAAAGAGGTGTAACTGAAAGTTATTATGAGAAACTCAATAACAATATAGTAGACATAGAAAACCAGCAAAAAAAACCCTAATTATGGTTTACCCTAGGAACAATTGGAGTTGTATCCAAAGAAACTACCTCTCCAAAACATCCATAGTCTAAGCTCATTTTTGCACCAGCCCAAAGCATAGTTATAACTTTTTCATTTCAATCTATTTGATATACATGGTAAAATGATAGATTCTCCAGCAATTGAGTTTGAAAATACTCCATGAGACAACAAATTTCTCCATATATCATGCTTTGTTGTCTTCTTGCTTTGAGATAGTTTCTAGCATCCAATTTTATATATCTTAGTTCTTCCTCCAACATGTACAATCATAAGCTAAAATGAAGCCTTTTGCATCATTCGATAATCCTCTGCCATTTTAGTCTCATGTTCTTATTTTATATATTTTACAGTGTGATGCTAGCATGTGTGTCCTTTTAGCAAGTTATAAAGGGTGGTTATGATCCTTTATGATGTATTGGATTACAAACTTTTCATTCTTTGCACTAAGTGTAATTCTCGCCTTGCATCCAGTTCTTGTTTCAACATTAGGATTCTTAATTTAAAAAGACCGTTTATCTGTCATTTAATTATCCGCCTTGCAACAAATAAATCTACACGATCTAATGATCCATATTCCTTTCTTTTGTCTAGGTATTGTTTTCTAGCTAGCTTCAAAACCAACTTACTTTCAATAATCAAGCCAAATTTCCAAGCTTCATCTAAATGTTATACTGTTTGACATTATTAGACCAAACATGTAAAGTTCAAAATTTCAAATATATATTAGAGTGATAAAAAAGGTAAAATGTTAATTCAACCAAAATATATATATATATATATATATATATATATATATATATATATATATATATATATATATATATATATATTAACATTAAAAGGATTATTAATAAACTACAAATCCCATTTTATAACAAAACAACAAATGTTATGAAACCACTAAGTTAATTCGAATTGAAACCAGAAAAAGACATCTTAATAAGATCTAATAACTGAAAAGCAGAATATAAAAAAAATACAATATAAGTGATTTCAATCATATAAAAAAAAGAAGAAAGTTGTGTCCATGTATAAGGTTTATAAGGTTGCATATAAGTTTTCATTGAGAGAAAGAGAGAGAGACAGACAGAGAGAGAGAGTGTGTGTGTGTGTGCGCGCGCGCGTGTGTGCCTGTGCGTGTGCGTGTGTGTGTCTGTGTCTGTGTGTCTGTGTCTGTGTGTGGAAGGGCGTGTGCGTGCGTGCGTGCGTGCGTGTGTGTGTGTGTGTCTGTGCGTACGTGTGTGTGCGTGTGTGTGTGTGTGTGTGTGTGCGTGCATGCGTGTCTGTGTGTGTCTGTGTGAGAGAGAGAGAGAGAGAGTGAAAAACTAATTGATACTAATAAAAAATTTAGAGTCACAACACACTACATAGGAGTTTCATCGATTGCTCCAAGAGAAAGTAAAGAAAAAATCTAACAAAGGGGAGGCAACTAAATCATGTGGGAGAAACTTAATCTAAAAGACGGTTTAATTAGACAAAAATCTAGAGTAAATGGTTGAGATAAGAGGATTCAAACACTAGATATTTCCACTAAGTGCTAAAGATAATATGTTTGAAGAACTCTATTATTTCTTTGAATACTCAAGGAGGTATGATGAAGACTATGGAGGGCATTAAAGAGGAAGTTATTAGATTTTATGAAGAGTTGTTTACTGAGTCAGATAGGAATATACCTACTCTTGATGTGATTATTCTCAAATGTCTTTCTCAGGATTAAAGTTTGAATTTAGAGAATCCTTTTTTAGAAGAAGAAGTTAAAGCAGCAGTGTGGGATTGTGATGGCAAGAAGAGTCCAGGATCCGTTGGTTTCAACTTGTAGATTTTAAAGAGAACTTGGGGTATGTTGAAGAATGACCTGCTAGGATTTATTCAGGAATTTCATGTTAATGTTTTTTTGCCTAAGGCTTTTACCTCATCCTTTGTAACCTTGATTCCTAAAAAAATCTTATTTGTTTGGAAGAGTATAGACCAATATGTCTGGTTAGTAGTTGTCACACCCCAATTTTGACCGTATACATTCATCATGACATTTGCATCACTTGTATAACATAACATGCATTTCATCTCGCATAATGTCTGAAATATCGACCAGAATAAATTTTCGGATCTACAGACAGACCGGTTGAAGCAAGTTTCAAATGTACGTGAAATTAGCGGGCGAAAAATTTCTATATCGAGCTTGTAGACGTCAGGTTTATTAATCAACGGTTCACATA
Organism: Lathyrus tuberosus; assembly: GCA_022829125.1. NCBI lineage: Eukaryota > Viridiplantae > Streptophyta > Magnoliopsida > Fabales > Fabaceae > Lathyrus > Lathyrus tuberosus. The sequence continues at coordinate 18,198,931 of JALAZF010000006.1, forward strand.
GTTTAACTTGGTGTGCTCGTTTTATTTTTCGGTTCTTTTTTCGGTCGCATTTTAATCAGCCTGAGCTTTTTTAACCGATCATTTTTTACTTCAAAAATTGATCCAAACCTATCTGTTTTTCATAAGTTTATTCCGCGCTGATCATTTTGGTGCATTCAATTCAATTTTTCGAACATTTTTCGTGCCCGGTTTTTTATTCATTTTTATTCCTTTTATTTTTGTCTTTTTATCAAAATGTTCAGAAAAATAAATAGGGTTAATTGTATATTCAATTTAGTTTTATTTGCTTTGTAAAAAAAACGTGTGAAATTTATTTCATTTTAATTGTTAAACTCATTTTAATCTCACAAGAATATCTAAAGGGTATTATAGTACTTTTATTATTTTGAAAACCCTAAAAAATGTACTATATAAGCTATAAGCTACTGTTTTATCCGTGAGAAGAAAACAAAATCCAACCGTGCCATTCGATTCCTCATCTATTTCTCCAATTAAAACAAAAGGAAATAAAAAGAAAAAAAAAAATAACAAGAAGCCAATCCATGAAAAACGGCTACACACCAGACATATCTCTCTGAATTTTTCATTCAAAAAGAACAACAAGGAAAAGTTAAAATGGAAAAGGATCCTTTTGTTGGCAGAAAGAATGAACCCATTTGAGAAAAAAAAAAAAAAGTAAGTTTCCTCTACACCAACCTACACCCATAGTTACCTCCCATTTCTCCAAACACATCTTTTTCTCCTTCCTTCAACAACCCAACAACACATCTGCCTTCCTCTCATCATCTCCTCTATGCCGCCAAAACCTCTCACTTTCCACGTCCTCAAAAACAACTTCATCATCATCATCATTGTATACACTCCTATGTCACCTCCCTTCTTCATGTAATGAACCACCAAACAAAGCTTTAACTTCATAAACTAACCCACCCTTACATCCATTTTCATTCTCAGCCACAACATAAAAGAGGGAATGAAAATAGAAACCACACAAGAACCTACAGAAACCTACCCTTCTTCTCCAGTGTGTACATCATAACACCTGCAAAAAACCATAAACAACACATTACAAATTTACCACTTTTACACAACATCATACTGCACTCACCGCCATTATCACACAAACTAAAAAATCTTATTGCATAAGAATAAACAACAACACAAATACTTCAAGCATGATGTAAATTATTAACCATTAATAATATTGAGTGTGTTTCAAAATGACAAGAAAACATTCAAGTGGGTATTAATTTTTAAATTCGAAAAGAAGTAACATTTCGTGAAGGGTTGCTAAAGAATAAACATATGTAATGCTTGGAAACAATGCATCTTTTGGTTAAAAGGTGTTGTTTCATCAAGAATCGCAACCTTGTGAAACAACACATGCTGACCTATAAATACATCATTCCGGAATTCAGAAAACATCACAAACAAAATATTCTCTCGTACAAAATTTCAGACACTCTTCGCTACATAATCGAATTTTCATCGGTCTTGCGCAGATTCGATAAAGGCTGAATTATCCTGCGTATTCTTGCGTTCCAACTCTAAGACATAAAGAGAGTGCTCGAAATACTTTTAAGGAAAGTGATTCCATTCACGATTCTAGCCTCGTCGGTTCATTCGTTTAAATTAAATTTCCATCAATCTTAAAAATATTTCAAAGGATGACAACGAGGCTTTCATTTCAAACATAGCACCCTGCATGTCTCACTGTTTGCAATAAAATCATTCACATAAAAGAACTTCGGTTAGGCTTCTAAGTCGTTCATTAACAATGCAACTTCGACACACCGAAAACAAAGTTTACGAAAAAGTTTCATTACTCTTACAACCCTATGATATAAAAATCTCGTTTTCAAAAGAATCCAAGAAGTTTGCTTTTCTACCTAGAAGCACTTTTGAACAAGACATTCTTTGAGAATTTTGAGTCAATAGTTTTCAAAAGAACGGTTGTAATAGAATTCTAAATCCAATGGAAAAATGTGAATGAGTTACACTTCATTCAACATGATTCATGGTTTAACATGGGATGAAGTATTGAGCAAGGGAACAAGACACTTTAGTGAAGATTTTAGTAGATTTTGCGAAAGAAAATTGAGTGAGATTGTTGCCATGTTGGGTTGGAATAGAGCTTGGTCAGAACCACTTTTGCAAGCTTTCTTTGTTGCTTCAAAAAGTGTTTGGATGGTTCATTTGTTTGCGAATTCAGTTCATCCAAGTTTAACAATTTTAGAGTTGATAAAGGTGTGAATCATGATTCTGTTTACACGGAAGATATGGGTGGAGGCAAATCTTCAAGGTACTTGACAAATTCCAACATCATCAACAATAACAACAACAATTGTAGTAACAAACAAGACAAAGAATCAAGTTTCATAGGAAAAATAATTGTTTGAGGCGTTATAATTGGATTCAATGATCAAACTACAAGCCTCCGGCAATCAAAGAATGCCACTGCGGCGGAGACTCATTAATTTGAATTACCGACGATATCGACGAAAAACTAGGTGTGTCACAATTTTGACAAGGTTGTTTTCGGACGTGGTTTCGGCAGAGCGGGACTTGGCTTGTTGAAGAAATTGTTGAATTCATTTTGTGTCGGTGGCTGTCAACATTCATAATTGCCGTTTGGACTCCGATGACTAAATTTTGAGGGAACAATATGTCAAAAGCTTGGACCGCAAAATTATGGTTAGTAACATTCATTTAAAGTTAATTTTATTTCATATCTTTTTAAGATAACCTTTGATAAATAGAAGGTTATGTGGTAATTTTTCCTGCTATGCTACAAGTTGATCACTTTAGTTTGGTTGCAGGATTGACCAACTAATTTAGATAAGAAATGATTTGATATACTGTTTTTTACTTATTTAATCATATGTGGAATATAAATTATTTGAAAACACTAAGCTAGTGTATTTGTCGAATCTTGGTTAAGAAAATTGCATAATTACTAGTTTTGACAACACTGTTATTATTAATACTCACTATAGAAGAGTTGTGCCACTATTATCACTTATCAATATTTTAATTTTCTACTATAAAATTCTGGTAAGGCATATTCTTAAATTATAAATTATTTATCTAATAGAAATTTGTTAATCATCAAAGTGATTAAATTTATTAAAATTTGTGATTTTAAATTATGCAATTGAATTTTGATTTGAATTCTATGTGAATAACATGTATGTATTCAATGAGACTCATTACCATAAGACATATAAAGACTTATATAGATGTTTGAATTTGGAGTCTAATGTAATTATTGAATACCGAGTTGTGGAATTTTGAGATCCTTATCACGGAGGATAAGAAATTCGAGATTTCCACAAATGAAAGAACCTCGTGAGGAAGGTTCTCCCAGGATTGTTAAAACACAAACTGAAAGTTTGTCACTAATGAAGAATCTTGTGAGGAAGAATCTTGTGAGGAATGTTGAAAAACAACCCGAACTTAGAATAAGCAAGAGAGTCTGAAAAGCTAAGGATCTAGGACCGAACACAATTGATAGTCAATTTATTTCTTTTATCTAATGGAAGGAAATAGTAAGAATTTTGTTCGTAAGATTCCTATTATTCTTCAAGTGGAAGATGATCCTAAGACTTATAAGGAAGTAATATCTTCAAGGGACTCCTCTTGTTTAGAAGAGCGTATCATAGTGTGATGGTACGCTGAACACCTACAAGTCTAGATTAATGACTAAAGGTGTTTTAAACAAAAGGTGTTTATCATTTGACACATATGCACTAGTAGATAGCACAACGAAAAGTAAAGTATTATTTGCATTAGCTTATTCGCATGACCTTATAGTTCATCAAATGGATGTACAAATGACATTCCTAAATAGAGATCTCGATGAGGAGATTTGCATGGGGAAACCAGAAGGTTATATGCTTTTAGGTAATAACATGCAAGCTTGTCAAATTTCTGTAAGGATTAAAATAGGCACCGAAACAATGACATCAAAAGTTGGATTTTGTCATTGCAAGATTCACTAATTAAGGGGAGACACACAACTTAAAGGGAAACTTTTCAATTATTATAAAAAATAAAGTAAAAGAGTTTGTCATCATCAAAAAGGGGAGATTGTGAAGAATATATCCTATATCGTATTCAGTTTTGATGAAGACAAAGATTATCAAAGAAGAAAGGATCAAAAGTGTCATGCACATCAATGATGAAGTCGATCAAGAAGGTTCAACATAGAAATTCAAGTGAAGATTTGAGACAAGTAACTAAGGTACTCATAGCAATTTATACTATACTACTTTAAATTACTCATAATTTCATCTCTCACTTCATCTAAAACCTTCTTGCATCATCATGCATGAGTATCTAAAAATATTATTCTTCTGATTCTTGTTACAAGTGTTTGTACATAAAGTTGTGTGAAAATATTGTGATATTCATTTGTCTCCGTGTTGATTATATGATTGATCATTAGCAACGAGATTAATATAATTTTAGAAACAAAGAGGCTTCTAACTTCCACATTTAAGATGAATGATCTTGGACTAGTGGACACACTTTTGAGGAACAAAGTAAAGTGAAATAGTGGGGGTTATGAACTTAGTCAAACACACTATGTTGAGAAAATGCTTGATAAGTTCAAACACTTGCACTTTAAGGAAGTGACCACCCTTAATGTCAAACTTCAAAAGGATGATGAATGATTTATGGCTCAATTGTAATATGCAAGTGCATGCAATGTACTAGACCCGGCATATCATTTGCAAATTAGTAAAATGAGTAGATTTTACTAGTAATCCAAATGGTGAGCACTGGAAGGCCATCATTATAAAATTTCGAATATCTTATGAAAACCAAAAATCTTGGTCTCAATTATGGTAGATTTCCTTCCATATTAAAAGGATATACCGATGTGAGTTGGATATCGAGTATTGAATATAAAAAATATGCATTTGGGTGGATCTTTACACTAGCAGAGGGTGCAATTTCTTGGAAGAGCAAGAAACAAATATGGATCACTCTCTCAACCATAGAATCGGAGTTCGAGGCTCTTGTTTTCGCTTGTGAAGAAGTTAAATGGTTGAGGGACCTTCTGTTGGAAGTTTAATTGGCTAAAGGAAATGTTTCAAAGGTGTTGATACATTGTAGTAGTCAAACCACTTTAATTAAGCATACAAAAAGTGTATAACAAAAATTCTAGGCATGTAGGACTTAGACATTCTTTTTGTAAGAAATTTGATTAAGGATGTAATCATTCACATACATATGATCGAGTTATAATTTTTTTGATCCATTTACTAAGCCTCTGGCCAGAAACTTAGTAAAAACAACCTCAAGAGATATGGGGTTGAAACTCCTTGAGTAAGAGTTCCGACAACGGCGGCAACCCAATCTTACGTAGTAAAACATTAACCTCAAGATTCAATGGGTAACAACAAGTCGTTGAATTGGATATTTGTCAAACATTTCGTGATAATGTTGACCTTAAAACGAGGGTTGAGTTTTATTTAAACTCTTAATGAAGTTCAATACCAAGGGTATGTGTCTCATGGAAAAGGATACAATATGAACTTCACCTATGTGAATTTCGAGATGGTGTCGTCTCAAAGTGAGAGTTGGAGTTTCTCTCATGAAAAATTCATGAAAACAGGAAATGTACATGGCCATAAATAGTGTTAGGCGAGAGATGTAGGCAAAGAACCATTAAAGAGTGTGTGTATGGTAATGTCGGTCTAATCACATGGGATAACGGTTCAAAGCATAGCTACCTAACATTCCGGTTAGGCTTTGCATTGTCTTTACTAAGGTTAAGTTCAAATCGAAAGATACTTAACTGTATTAGCATTCTTTTGTTTCCTTTTATTTCTGGAATTGATCTTGTCATTATTAGAACAAGTGGGGGATTGTTGTAAATTATTAACAATTAATAATATTGAGTGTGTTCCAAAATGACAAGAAAACATTCAAGTGGATATTAATTTTTGAATTCAAAAAGAAGCAACATTTCGTGAAGGGTTGCTAAAGAATGAACATATGCAATGCTTGGAAACAATGCATCTTTTGGTTAAAAGGTGTTGTTTCATCAAGGGTTGCAACCTTATGAAACAACACATGCTGACCTATAAATACATCATTTCAGAATTCAGAAAACATCACAAACCAAATATTCTCTTGTACAAAATTTCAGACACTCTTCGCTACATAATCGAATTTTCGTTGGTCTTGCGCAGATTCGTTAAAGGCTGAATTATCCTGGGTATTCTTGCGTTCCAACTCTAAGACATAAAGAGAGTGCTCGAAATACTTTTAAGGAAAGTGATTCCATTCACGATTCTAGCCTCGGTTCATTCATTTAAATTAAATTTCCAACAAAGCATATGACGACACGCGGTCCTCCATGTTTTGCTGCCACCGAGTAACCTCACTCTGACGAACTTTTGATTGAAATTGCGTCCCAACCGTGTTGTCTCATTCCCCAACCTTTATCGCTGTGAAAGCACTGTGAGAGTTTCCTTTCCCTTAGTTTTTCTTCTGTTTTTTTGATGATGCTAAATTTTTGTATTGTTCTTTACTTTTGTTGTTTGAGAATCATGACCAATATAAGGATGAGTGGTGATTAGGACAGAGGTGGGGGTGTTGTCGCCGTCGGGCCGGCCGACCACCCTTTTGTAATACACGCATGCGCCTTCTGTGAGAGAAGGAAGAATTTTCGGGAAAAAACCTACTTACTGTAACCTGAATTTGTTATTACTTGTTCTTGTTGTGTTTTTCTTAATTTTGTTTCTAAAAAATAAAAATAAAACATGGCCATATGTCAACACATTATTGGGTGTGTGTTATTATTTCAAGAAAAAGGTTTTAAAATAATACTATTATTGTTATTAGAGTTGTTTCTAATATTTATTTGAAGCCCACCTAATCTTTGTTATTTACACCCCCATGGTGTTTTCATTTGTTTTTATTTATTTCTATGTTTTTTTTATGATTTTGATAAGTCGTTTGTTTTTTTTTCTTTTCACATTTCAATTATGATGATTTTAATGTAATGATCAGTACATTTTCATACATATTCTTTCACTATTATGTTTCAACAATTCTAGAGTGTCTTTTGTTATTTCTACTATTTTAGTGTGTTTCCTTAGCTTAGTTTATTATTACATTTATTTTAATTTCGTATGGTATTTTCTGAATAAACAGCTATTTACACCCTCTCGTTTCACAGGTCATAATTTGGGCTACAAAAATCGAATTGATAAGTTCTAATAGGTGTTGGAAAGATGAGAAGATAATCTAAAAGTTTCATGTTGAAGTCAGAAGCCTATTCACAGCTTAGAAGACACGAATAAATCATTTTAGTTTTAGACTTTAGAAAATGATTAGTTTTGGACCAGTTTTGGGCCGGTTTTTATGTTTTCTAACCCGGTAAGGATTAGAACCCTAATGTCTTGTTTCCTTAAGCATACACGGTACTATTAATTCACCAATTCACTATTCATGATTTTAGCTTTGCTTTGTAATTTTCATGGAGAACAAATCCCTAAGACGAATTCTACCAATTACGGGTTCCACTGCTTTGAGGTTATTTTAATTCCAATTCAATTTCGATTTCTGTTCAATTTTGCCTATGAATCATTTGCTTAATTCGATTGCTTTTGTTTGCTTAATTTGATTGCCACTCATAGGATAAACTTGATTAAATTTGATTGTATGCATGTGGACACTCAATAGTATTATTCAAAAATCCATCTTTTTCTTTCTTGTGTGTCTAACTCATGTATGTTGTGGACATTGATATGATAAAGGCAACTTGTTTTTGTTTTATTTTTAGCCAGTTAGCCAAAAAGCCAACCCTGAATATATCATCCCTTGTTTGAAAATCCATTGATCATATTATCTCATTCTTTGTTTAAAACTCATTACAAGCTTGTCGTACCTCGAAAAATACGATCCTCGCGACGGACGCGAAAAAAAAAACTGTTCGAAACAGAGTCGCCACCGAACTTTATTTATCCCAAAAAGAGGGAAAGGAAAATATTGATAAAACCTTTAAAAAGGATAAGAAAATGGTCATCGCGACCAAATTCGGGTTCGGGAGTCGGTTACGCAAGAGGGAAGGTATTAGCACCCTCTACGTCCGTTGTACTCAACGGGAACCTCTTGATTTGATTCGTGAGAAAGTTAGTTAGGTTTGTTTGTTTATCTTCTAAGGTAAAAGGATTAATTTTAAGGGGAAAATGGGTGGTTTTTATTAGTGTGCTCGGCAAGGATTAAGATCCTTGTGTCTACGTATTCCCTCGTGCAATGGGAAAGTCAGAGCATTCGTAGTTTGTGGGACTACGGTTGTTTGGTTGGTGTTTTTTAAGCAAACGAATGTTTAATTCGCATTCTAACTGCTAAACATTGGCTTGTCGGCTCGTCATGGGAGGCTGAAGCACTAGTTCATATGCGCGGAAGAATGGACTAAACAATGTTCTTTTTTTGTGAAAGTTGTTTGAGTATGAATTAAGTGTATTAGAGATTTGATTGAGAAAAATATTTGATTTGGACGTGTTTTTTAGGCGAACGAGAGTTTAGGTTGCATTCTAACTGCTAAACATTGGCTTGTCTGCTCGCTAGGGGAGGCTGAAGCACAAAGTTCATATGCGCGAAAGAATGACTTAAACAATGTTCTTTGGGAAAAGTTTTAATCGCACGGCGGCGAGGAGTTGGATTAATGTGTTCGTATTTTGATTGGGTGACGATTACTTGAACTTAAGAAAGATTCCTCGGGCCCAAGTAATCGGGAAAGCGAGTCGAAGAACCGGCTCTCTCTCTTTTTCACCCTTAATTATGCAAAGAGTTTTAATATAGTTAGAGTATGTTAAATAGATGACAATTACTTGAACTTAAGAAAGATTCCTCGGGTCCAAGTAATCGGGAAAGCTAGTCGAAGAACCGACTCTCTCTCTTTTTCATCCTTAATTAGGAAAAGAAGATTTGATTTGATTTATTGTAAAAATGGTTTGATATGTAATCGCGTTATGAGTCTTTTAAAGAAGACAATTGCTTGAACTTAAGAAAGATTCCTCGGGCCCAAACTATTGAGGTGAAGAATCGAAGATTCCATTCTACTCCCTTTTCTTCTTTTATGAAATAGTATTTAAGTGTGATTTAGATGTATTAATTTGATTTGAAAAAATGCCCGATGTTGATCGAGATTTGAATTTGCGTGTGAAATGGTTAGAGACTAATGGAAAGGAGGTCCTAATGGTTCAAGTTAAGGTCGATTGCGAGGCAAAAGCGCTCGACTTAAAAATTAAGTGAAGGGACTTAATATGTGGATCAAGTGAAAGTTGGAGATTAATTGAATTTGACTTGGAAAATACTTGACGTTGGATCAAGCTTGTTTATTGTTGTGAAAAGGGGTTGATTTTAATCTTATGGGAGATGAGTGTAATTAATCAAGTGGGAATAATCGAGCCACGACTAAAGTGAGCCAATCACATACACGCATATAAACCAAAGTGAAATGTGCAACAATTATCGTTGTATAAAGCCCAAGAGGAGGCTACGTGAGGTTGATTGCGATCGTGAAAACAATCGACTTACAAGGTATTAAAAGGGCTTGACATTAAGTCAAGGTATTAGTTTGAAAAAGATTTTTTGGTTTGGATAAGCATAATATGAATGACACACATACAATTAAAGCATGAAATAAAATCCACATGAAAATTATACACTTCACAAAGATTAAAAATCAAACGAAATGGGGGGAAGAAACATGCTTCTAACATGGATATAATCCTAGAATGAGGCATGAAAGATAAAATCGAGATTCTAGGGGTACCTAACGGAGAAGGTCCGTTGCCTCTTCAACACGCACAAAAAGCTTATGAACACTTGTAGAAGCTAAGCTCAAAGAGAAATTCTCGTCAAAGTATCAAGCTTGAGGCCTGCATTAAGACTAAACCAATCAACTGATCAACGCTTAAACAAGAACTAAACAAGGAGCTAGCCAAGAATCAATAGTTAAGAAATAATCAAATATTAATTAAGCCTTAACAAGAGAAATTAGTCAAAAGTATTAAAATAAAAAAAAATATAATAATAAAACACCTAATCAAAGTCTGAACAAGAAATTAACAAGAAAATTATCAACAGAATCTAATCAACAAATAATACAAGTTTTACATCAAAGTTTATCGAAAAACTTAACCAATAGTCAAAAATCTAATTCAAACTAAACAAATTAATCTACATAAAAATTCAGTTCAAAGTCTAATTATCTAAAATAATTTATCAACTCAAAATTAAAATAAGAATTAAAAGTTAGCATCAAGATAGACATAATATTAAGATTAAAATGTAATTAAAGCAAAATAAAATAAACAAAAGGGTGCAGAAGATTCGTAGGGTGCAGATCTGTAACATGGGAACTCCAAATGGGCCTTGAAGCCCAGAACCCACAGCAACACGCCTTGGTCCGCACATCCAGCAACAGATGGCCTTTATTCCAAAATTCATTAGGTCAACACTTTCCTCACCATTCATTGAAGCCAAACGACAACCATCAGAGAAAAGAAAATGGGAATACGGTTTTAAGTATTTTTAAAGAAAAAGGGTAAGAAAAAGGAAAACAGGGGATGACGATACAACAACGCATCGAAGCAGGGTCGGCGACATCATCATCATCATCATCAGAACTCAATGAAATCATCATCAACAGAAACAAGTTTACAAACAACGACGGCGTGGCGACGAACTCCGACCTTTTCCGCGCCATGAACTCCAACCGCAAATCGCTCCTTCTCTCTCTGCTTCGTTCTGATTCCGAGACGTTAGGTTCGATTCCATTTTCGTTCTTCTTTGATCTGCATCTTCTACTTTCTTCTTCATCTCATTTCATCTCGTTCTCGCTCTGAAATTCTGGGTTTGAGTTAAAGAAGAAGAAGAAGGGTTTGGGTGAATGGTTTATGTGTTGTTTGTTGTTTGAAGAAAGTTTGGGTTTTTTGAAGTTGTTCCGGGTTGATGGTGAAAGGAGCTTGAAAGAGACGGTGGTTTTGCGTTGAGATGAAACGGACTGTGAGTGTCGCCGATGTGGATTTGCAGGCGATGAAAGGAGTTGGGAAGTGAGGTTTATTATCTTTGGTGTGGTGAGTGAGGAGATGGTTTAAGGGGTGTGTTCTAGAACGGAAATGTGAGATTGAGGAAATTATTTTAGGTGTTGTTGTTTTGGTGTTTGATGGCCGGTTTATGGTGGTATTCGGCCGACGATGAGTGTTTTGTTTCACAGCGGCGAGATGGTTGAAATCTGTTTCGAAGTTGGAGATCTGTTGAAGTTATTTTTTGGAGGTGATTTTATGAAGGTATGAAGACCAAACTCCCTCTGTTATTTTTTTCTCCCCCCCTCAGTTTCTCTACCTCTCCTCCTTTTATTTAGAATTAGACTTCTTCAACAAGTTTGCAGTACAAAATCATTTTGTCTTGTTGTTGTGATGTACTACTCTTTTGCAGGAATTTGTGGTGTATTGTTGGCTTTGGAGAGTGGTAGCAGAGTTTGTGTTGGTGGGATGGTTTGTACCATGTTGCAGGCTTTGGTCTGGCGTGTGGATGTTGTTGTGTTTTGCAGGTCGGTTAGCAGTGTTGTTTGGACAAATTGGTGCAAGTGTAGCAGAGGCGTGTACCGTTTTTTGCAGGTTGTGGCTTTGTTGAGTTGTTTTCATTTTCACTTGTTGTAATTTGAAATGGACTTGAAAATGTACTGTGTGATATTTGGCCATTTTTGTATCTTATCCTTAATGGACTTTTATCACATTTTGTTTATTGTAAACTGGATGGTGGGCTCTCAAGCTGTTAAAATAAAAAAAAGCTATTTGGCACACTTAGACTTGGTTGATTTTTTTTGTAGACTTATTTTTTTGTATTTTGAAAATTGGATAATAAAAAAAATGTAGATGAAGTGGATTAAATGAATTTTGGATAATGGCATTAGATATGGATATTTGAATAGAAATTTGGACATGGCTTAAACTTGGTTTTGAAATATGGATAAAAAAAGATTTTTTTTATGGAATTGGATAAGTGTGGATATTAAAAATGGATGTTGAATGGAAAAGATATGGCATGTATTAATTTTGGAAATGGATATGAATATGGTTTGGATAATTAAAAGTGGATAAATAACAAAATGGATCAGTGGATAATTGAACTGGATCGTGGATGAAATGGATTGGGTTTAAAAAAAAATGGTTAATGGATATTTGTAGTGGATAATGGAAATGGTTATAAAAAATGAATAAAAGAAAAAGATAGATTAATTAAAAGTAAAAATGGACAAGTGGATTGGATATAGATATGATGGTTAGTGGATGAATGTTCAGATGAAAACTATCCACAGGTAGGACAAATTTGGGGTATGACAGATGCCCCTATCTAATTGGCTTAAACCGAGAGAGTGAACGGCTACGACGTTAATTCTAAAGGTAGAAGTCAATTAGATATAAGAATGCCCCAAAATTTGTCTCACAAAAGGTAAAGTGTTGTAGAGTAAGAGTTGATAGAATGAAGTAGCGGGGTTCAAGCTGAACAACATAACTTGAGGTCCTTTGGATGGTCGAAGCAGTCCCTTATCCATTAAGGTTCTCCGATGATACCAAAGTAGTATTTCTAAAGGCAGACGATTCTCTGGGTCGTCGAAGCAGTCCCTTATCCATTAAGGTTCCTCGATGATACCAAAGCAGTATCTCTGAAGGCAGACGATTCTCTGGGTCGTCGAAGCAGTCCCTTATCCATTAAGGTTCCTCGATGATACCAAAGTAGTATCTCTGAAGGCAGACGATTCTCTGGGTCGTCGAAGCAGTCCCTTATCCATTAAGGTTCCTCGATGATACCAAAGCAGTATCTCTGTGAAAAATTTGCTGGATAATAGTTGAGCAAGATTCCTGCTGGAGGAAATATGCTGGCTCTGCAGGGGAAAGCTCACAAGAAACTTTCTAGGATATCTTCTGCTTGGGGAGCGCTGACAACAGCTGCTGGGGATTATCATTATCAACTACATGGTTGAAGAATGACTTGCTGGGAATAGAATTCCTTGAGTATGTGCGGGGTACCAACTCTCGTTTGATGAAATACCGCTGACTTTGAAGGAGGACTGGCCAAGATGCTTGCGAATAGATCCTGGATCCTGCTATGCTATGGTGATGGGGATGGGTATGCCATGCACTACAGAATGCACTGAAACACATGCTAAGATGCAACTGCTAGGGAAACTAATGCACGTATGATATGATAGTGCTTGATATGATTATGTGATGTTATGCTAGCATGCTATGCATATGACGATGCAAATGATCGGGTGCGCTGGGGATAAGTTTCCTTGTCGAGGGTATCACCAGGGACTGGATTTGGTAATTGCCAAATGAAATTGGACTTTGGATTATTTTCCAATTGAATTTGGACTTTAAGTTAAACTTCCAAACTAGATCTGGATTGGAGGATAGATTACCAGACGAGAACTGGTGTTTAAAAGGGTATTCGCCAGACGAGAACTGGTCCTTAAATGATTTTCCAGACGGGAACTGGGCCTTAAAATGTTTGCCAGACGAGAACTGGACCTTAAAATGATTTGCCAGACGGGAACTGGACCTTAAAATGATTTGCCAGACGGGAACTGGACCTTAAAATGATTTGCCAGACGAGAACTGGACCTTAAAATGATTTGCCAGACGGGAACTGGACCTTAAAATGATTTGCTAGACGAGAACTGGATCTTAAAAGATTTCCCAGACAATAACTGGACTTTGAAATGATTTGCCAGACGAGAACTGGGCCTTAAAAGATTTTGCCAGACGAGAACTGGGCCTTAAAAAAATTGCCAGACGAGAACTGGGCCTTAAAAAAAATTGCCAGACGAGAACTGGGCCTTAAATAATTTACCAGACGAGAGCTGGGCCTTAAAATGTTTTTCCAGACGAGAACTGGACCTTAAAATGTTTTGCCAGATGAGAACTGGACCTTAAAATGAATTGCCAGACGAGAACTGGACTTTGGGTTGCCAATCTAAGTTGGAATTTTGGATTGCCAAGCTAAGTTGGACTTTTGGGTGATTTGCCAAATGAAATTGGACTTTGGAATGATCTTCCAGACTAGAACTAGATTGGATGATAGATTACCAGACGAGAATTGGTGTTTAAACTTTTGTTTGTCAGACGAGAACTGACCTTTAGATAGTCTATCAAACGAGAATTGGTGAGAAAAGGGTATTCGCCAAACGAGAACTGGACCTTAAATGATTTTCCAGACGAGAACTGGGCCTTAAAATAATTTGCCAGACGAGAACTGGACCTTAAAATGTTTTGCCAGACGAGAACTGGACCTTTTAATGGTTTGCCAGACGGGAACTGGACCTTAAAATGTTTGGAGGTGCCAACGAGTGTGGTCTTTTGGGTACTTGCCAATAAAGAATTGGACTTTTGGATTGCCAAGCTAAATTGGACTTTGGAGTCAAGTCTTACAAAACCAGGCTTTGAGATATCAAATCTTGTTGGAAGGTTAAGCTTGAGGTATGATGTACATGTCTATGCAATGAGCGAAGCGACATGACTAATGCATATGAGCGATTTATGCAATGATATGAAGGTTTCCAAAGATGCCCTAGTAAAGGATAAGGTATGGGTAGGCTCCTTTGCAGCAAGGTTTCTTGTTTGAAGGGCTAACAGTTATTTGTGGGGTGATAGCATGATTCCCCAACACTCGTCTTGAACTCAAAGGTCACTTGACGGTGTTCGCTTGAGCAGATTGAAAACAACGGAGAGATTTGCCCCTGTATGGCTCATCCTGCCCCAGTCTGAGTTTATGAAGAATTTCTCCTTGATAGGAAATTGGAAGCAGTTGTACCATGAGATGATCTCGAGATGGCTTGCCCCAGAATTCCAAGTCATGAAAGGATTTATCCTCGAAAGGAAAATTCAGAAGCAGATGTACCATGAGATGAACTCGAGATGGCTTGCCCCAGAATTCCAAGTCATGAAAGGATTCTTTCTTCATTGAATGACTCTAGAAGTATTTGGCTTCGAAGTACTCTTGAGGTAGCTTGCCCCAGAATGAGCGTCGAAGCGACTTAACTTTTGTTGATTGAACATTGGAGGGGTTTTCCTTTAATCAAAAGATCCTCTGGGTGACCTGCCCCTGGTTGGTAGAGTCTTGAGATGATTCAACATGATCAACCTGTTCTTGAATGATTTGCCCCATAATCAACTAATGCTTCTGGGACTTGCTTTAAACTGACTAATTCCATAATCATTGGATGTCAATGCCCCTGTTCCATAGGGTTATAAGATGTTGTTAGTTCAGATCAACTTTGTTGAATGATCTAGCTCTCTTTGATGCTCCTTGTTGGAATTTCCTTGATGTCAAACACTGACTTGCAGTTAAAATTGTTCGTTCACAAATGGTAATTTTAATGAGATGCTCATGCAAGTTTTGAAAAAAATCAATCGTTATTAGAATGATGTGATAGTGTGTGACGGATGGACCAGTAGCCCAAACACAATGTTTATTTAGCTGGGGTGAAAGATATAGCCAGAATATGACACCAATGCAAGTTATTAGCAAATTTGTAGGAGTCAGTTTACGCAACCTTGCTGTAGTATGCTTTCAGACTAAACCCCGCCTCAATTAGGTCTTTTGAGGGTTGTAACGTGGTCTGGTTCACGGTTTATAGAAACAAAGGATATAAGGCTCAAAATTTGTTTTGTACCCACCCTTTCTCCGTGATGATCTCCAGTCCTACGTTCAGTTAAATTGACACACATTTGTTCTCCTAAGAGAGCTTGACGGTATAATAGTGAAGATGAGGATTCGAGGTCTTCTTGAAATGGCAGTCACCTCTTCAACACGCACAAAAAGCTTATGAACACTTGTAGAAGCTAAGCTCAAAGAGAAATTCTCGTCAAAGTATCAAGCTTGAGGCCTGCATTAAGACTAAACCAATCAACTGATCAACGCTTAAACAAGAACTAAACAAGGAGCTAGCCAAGAATCAATAGTTAAGAAATAATCAAATATTAATTAAGCCTTAACAAGAGAAATTAATCAAAAGTATTAAAATAAAAAATATATATATATAATAATAAAACACCTAATCAAAGTTTGAACAAGAAATTAACAAGAAAATTATCAACAGAATCTAATCAACAAATAATACAAGTTTTACATCAAAGTTTATCGAAAAACTTAACCAATAGTCAAAAATATAATTCAAACTAAACAAATTAATCTACATAAAAATTCAGTTCAAAGTCTAATTATCTAAAATAATTTATCAACTCAAAATTAAAATAAGAATTAAAAGTTAGCATCAAGATAGACATAATATTAAGATTAAAATGTAATTAAAGCAAAATAAAATAAACAAAAGGGTGCAGAAGATTCGTAGGGTGCAGATCTGTAACATGGGAACTCCAAATGGGCCTTGAAGCCCAGAACCCACAGCAACACGCCTTGGTCCGCACATCCAGCAACAGATGGCCTTTATTCCAAAATTCATTAGGTCAACACTTTCCTCACCATTCATTGAAGCCAAACGACAACCATCAGAGAAAAGAAAATGGGAATACGGTTTTAAGCATTTTTAAAGAAAAAGGGTAAGAAAAAGGAAAACAGGGGATGACGATACAACAACGCATCGAAGCAGGGTCAGCGACATCATCATCATCATCATCAGAACTCAATGAAATCATCATCAACGGAAACAAGTTTACAAACAACGACGGCGTGGCGACGAACTCCGACCTTTTCCGCGCCATGAACTCCAACCGCAAATCGCTCCTTCTCTCCCTGCTTCGTTCTGATTCTGAGACGTCAGGTTCGATTCCATTTTCGTTCTGCTTTGATCTGCATCTTCTACTTTCTTCTTCATCTCATTTCATCTCGTTCTCGCTCTGAAATTCTGGGTTTGAGTTAAAGAAGAAGAAGAAGGGTTTGGGTGAATAGTTTATGTGTTGTTTGTTGTTTGAAGAAAGTTTGGGGTTTTTGAAGTTGTTTCGGGTTGATGGTGAAAAGGGCTTGAAAGAGACGGTGGTTTTGCGTTGAGATGAAACGGACTGTGAGTGTCGCCGATGTGGATTTGTAGGCGGCGAAAGGAGTTGGGAAGTGAGGTTTATTATCTTTGGTGTGGTGAGTGAGGAGATGGTTTAAGGGGTGTGTTCTAGAATAGAAATGTGAGATTGAGGAAATTATTTTAGGTGTTGTTGTTTTGGTGTTTGATGGCCGGTTTATGGTGGTATTCGGCCGACGATGAGTGTTTTGTTTCACAGCGGCGAGATGATTGAAATCTGTTTCGAAGTTGGAGATCTGTTGAAGTTATTTTTTGGAGGTGATTTTATGAAGGTATGAAGACCAAACTCCCTCTGTTATTTTTTTCTCCCCCCCTCAGTTTCTCTACCTCTCCTCCTTTTATTTAGAATTAGACTTCTTCAACAAGTTTGCAGTACAAAATCATTTTGTCTTGTTGTTGTGATGTACTACTCTTTTGCAGGAATTTGTGGTGTATTGTTGGCTTTGGAAAGTGGTAGCAGAGTTTGTGTTGGTGGGATGGTTTGTACCATGTTGCAGGCTTTGGTCTGGCGTGTGGATGCTGTTGTGTTTTGCAGGTCGGTTAGCAGTGTTGTTTGGACAAATTGGTGCAAGTGTAGCAGAGGCGTGTACCGTTTTTTGCAGGTTGTGGCTTTGTTGAGTTGTTTTCATTTTCACTTGATGTAATTTGAAATGGACTTGAAAATGTACTGTGTGATATTTGGCAATTTTTGTATCTTATCCTTAATGGACTTTTATCACATTTTGTTTATTGTAAACTGGATGGTGGGCTCTCAAGCTGTTAAAATAAAAAAAGCTATTTGGCACACTTAGACTTGGTTGATTTTTTTTGTAGACTTTTTTTTTTGTATTTTGAAAATTGGATAATAAAAAAAATGTAGATGAAGTGGATTAAATGAATTTTGGGTAATGGCATTAGATATGGATATTTGAATAGAAATTTGGACATGGCTTAAACTTGGTTTTGGAATATGGATAAAAAAAGATTTTTTTATGGAATTGGATAAGTGTGGATATTAAAAATGAATGTTGAATGGTTGTTGAATGGAAAAGATATGGCATGGATTAATTTTGGAAATGGATATGAATATGGTTTGGATAATTAAAAATGGATAAATAACAAAATGGATCAGTGGATAATTGAACTGGATCGTGGATGAAATGGATTGGGTTTAAAAAAAATGGTTAATGGATATTTGTAATGGATAATGGAAATGGTTATAAAAAATGAATAAAAGAAAAAGATAGATTAATTAAAAGTAAAAATGGACAAGTGGATTGGATATAGATATGATGGTTAGTGGATGAATGTTCAGATGAAAACTATCCACAGGTAGGACAAATTTGGGGTATGACAAAGCTAAAAAGTGAAAAATAATGTTATCACCTTATTCAAAGGGTTGAATAAGTCTTGTTTGGAGTTGTGTGTGGTTGAATTACCATAGATTTGATACTTCAAAAGTTGGCAGAAAAGATGAAAAAAAAAACAGAAAAAAAAAAAGAAAGAGAAAAAAATTGAAAAAGAAAAGAAGGATGACAATACATATTCCTTCTGAAAAAAGAGAATAAAAAAGAGAAATAGTGGAAAAGTTGTTGTTTGGAAGTGGATGAAGTCTTTTGTAGTTCTACTTCCGCAATTTCTTTCAATTTCTTTTGACCATTTAAATTTTAGCCTAGTGCCCCTTAGGATTTATCTCACCCTTACCCTGACCAAGTTACAACCCTAATAAAATTCCTTTTGATCTTTATGTGTATGTATTTAAATTGTGGATGTTAGAGTCTTTTCAAGCTTATGGTAGTACTAATTTTCATGATGTGCTTTGAGTGTAAACAGTAACATAAAGACTTGAGAGTAGAGTGAATTTTATCCTGTGAGGATCTTGTTGATTTTGATGTACTCTTTAGTAACTTGTCTTCTTAATTCCTTTGAATTTCATAGAATTTTACTCACTAACACCATATTTCTTGAAGCTTAGAATGAGGATTTTACTAGCACCCTTGTGATTTTGAAATTCTTTGAATTTGCATGCTCTGTTTTGCACCCTTGTGATTTTGGAAGTCTTTGAATTTGCATGCTCTGTTTTGTTCTTATTTTTCTGTTTTGAATTTTAACTTTAAATTTTGCTCGGAGTACAAAAGTTCAAGTGTGGGGAAATTTGGTCACTGCATTTTCATGCACATTCTTTCGTTTTTTTTTCTTTTCTCGTTTCGATTATGATGATTTTGATGTAATGATCAGTACATTTTCATTCACATTCGTTCACTATTATGTTGCAACAATTCTAGAGTGTCTTTTTTTATTTCTACTATTTCAGTGTGTTTCCTTAGCTTAGTTTGTTGTTACATTTATTTAAACTTCGTATGGTATTTTCTGAATAAACAACTATTTACACCCTCTCGCTCCGCAGGTCATAACTTGGGCTATAAGAATCAAATTAACACGTTCTAATAGGCGTTGGAAAGCTGAGAGGATAAGCTAAATTTTTTTGACGTCACAAGCAGATTCAGAGTGTAGAATACACGAATAAATCGTTTTAGTTCCAAACTTTAGAAAATGATTAGTTTTGGGCAAGTTTTGGGTCGATATTTATGTTTTCTGACCTGGTTAAGATTAGAACTGTTCTGGACCGGGCAAGGCTACCTGCTCTTAAGGACCAGGCCCAATCCATCATATCTGGCGACCAGGCCCAACAGGCACAAGATATTCGTTGGGCACAATATAGCCGTTGGGCACGTCTCTTCCACGCGCAGGAGACGTGCACGCGACCAACTGCCTCCCCGGATATCGCGGATACAGTTAGAAAGACCACGCACTTCACCCTCCATCTGGCAGCTCCTCATTGGACGATCAGGCGCTTTGTTCGCCAACAATCCATCTATAAAAACCCCCTCGCTTGAAAGGGGCAGGTATCACAATTCATATACTTGACTTCTCTTACTTGCTCTCCCCTTTCTTTTGACCAAATACTTACTTTGGCATCGGAGTACCTTGCAGGTACCCCCATCCCCTTTTCTCCTCTCCTACGAGCATCAGCACTTATCCTACACGAAGGCCGCGACGATCTCCTTCTGGTCCTCTCCGATCAGTGGCGCCGTCTGTGGGAAACTTTGCTCCCCCGTCTTTTTGAATCAAGATCCCTTATCTTTTCACCCAAAAGACCAAAGCTTTCATCTCTCTCCAAAATCCCAGATCATCATGGCTTTCGTTAAGAGTGATACCAACCAAGAACCTGTGGCCGCCGCCGCCAATGTCGACAAGAATGCTTTCGTCGGGAACATCCCATCCGAAAATACCCAGCGCAACGATGGACCAGCCTCCCCAAAGCCCGACGAACAAAGGCCACGAGCACAAGCCGTGGAACTTTCCTTCGAACCCATTCTGGTTCCTCAAGGCGCTGATCCAACCACCGCGGCGCTCATCGCCTCTTTGAATAATTCCAACCGTTTCATCATCCAGCAGGGTGAAAAGATCAGCGCCCTCGAGCACGCCCTTCAAGAGCATCACACTTCGGAGACGCTGAACCTCTCCCCGCCTCTGCGAGTTCACTCAAAGCGAAGATGTGATAGTCCCTCCCCAGTCAAGGGACGCTCAAGATCAGGGAGTCCAACACCCGACCGTGCTCGTCGGCATCGTCGTTCTCCTAGGACAACCAGGCACTCCCCTGTTTCCAGAAGACATCGACACTCGGACAAGTACGAGTGCAGGCATACCCGCGGACACTCTCCTCTCCGCAGTCAAAGCCGCGACCACAGCCTTTCTCCATCATTCTCTCACAGCTCTAGTAGTGACGACGAAGCTCAAGGCTCGTTCACGAGAAACATCGTGGACACCCGGATTCCCCGCGGGTTATAGAAACCTCCCACGCTGGCAACGTACGACGGCATGTCAGATCCTCACGAGCACCTAGAGAACATAGAGGCGATGCTCCAGTACCATGGTGTCTCCGGAGCCATCCGGTGCAAAATATTTCCCATCACCTTGAGGAAAGGTGCGATGACATGGTTCAAAAGGCTCCCTCGAGGATCCATCTCCTCCTGGCGTGACCTCAAAGGCCAGTTCACCCGCCACTTCACAGCCTCCCGACGACATCCAAAGATGGAGGCAACCTTAGAAGCTATCATACAAGGCCGAGAAGAGCCTCTGTGAGAGTACATCGAGAGATTTAATAAGGAGGCAGTGGAAGTCAGAACTTCCGACCACATGAAGAAATACCTCCTCGAGAAAGGACTCCGACCGAAGAGCGACTTCCGCAAAGCTGTCAGGATAGAAGCTCCTCGAACGCTGACAGAGCTTCTCCACATGGCCAAAGATTACATCCGCTACGAGGAGAAAGAAGCCACATATCGTGCATGGGACGCCAGAGATCGGGAAGCACCCCGAGCACCCAAAAAGGAGGAGTCAGAGCCATCCCGTAAAGGCAAGGAGAAGCGACGGGAGGAGCATCCCCGTGAAGGCAAAGGGCCCTCTGGCCGATTCAATGAATACACTGTGCTCACTACCTCTCGTGAGCGTATTCTCACCGACTGTATCAACACCGAATTCAAACAAGGAGGTGTCCGGTTCCCTAAACCGACCGCGTCCAAAGGAAACGTCGACAAAAGCAAATACTGTCGTTTCCACCGTAGTCACGGGCACGTAACGGAAGATTGCGTACACCTCAAAGACGCCATAGAGATCCTCATCAAAGAGGGTCACCTAAAGCAATACGTGAGGAAGGGAGAGTCCTCCCGACGAGACACGTCTGATCCTAAAAAAGAAGTAGAATCAACCCCCTCCAGTCCTCCCCCGCAGGTCGCGATGTCCATCAGCCGACCAGAGGACTTCCTCATTCCTGACCACTTCGACCCGACTTCCCAGGCATTCCTACACAGCACCTGGGAAGCCTTCCCTACGACCATGGTTATCTCATGTGGGGGGTACCATGAGCTCACGATAGGATCCATCAAACGAAAGTTTGAACAGCTAATCGACAGCAGCCCCGACCAGTTGTTCACGGTCGGCAAGGGAAAAGGGCAGTCACAGCCCATCACGTTCTACAGAGAAGATTTCCCCGGAGGATCACCAAACTCCCACATTCCTCTGCTAATCCGAGCCAAACTATCATCTACCGACGTGCGGAGAATCCTGGTCGACCAGGGCAGCTCCGTAGACATCATGTACTCCAGTCTATTCCGTGCGCTGAAGCTGAATAAATCTAATCTCTCCCCATACGTAGGATCTGATCTCCAAGGATTCAACGGAGCAACGGCCCGACCTTGGGGTTACGTGGAGATACCAGTCACGTTCGGCGAAGAAGAGGCATCAAGGACAATCAAGACACAGTTCTTAGTCATCGATTGCCCGTCGCTCTATCAGTGCATCATCGGCAGACCAGCTCTTGCCGAACTCGTTGTTGTCCCCTCGACGGTCCACCTCAAGCTCAAGTACTATACTGAAAAGGGATACGTCGCGACTCTGCACGGCGACATCGAGGCTGCTCGCAGATGCTTCGAAGCCGCGACAAAGAGGCAGAACCAGATCGCGACAGCAGTAAAATCGTTAAAACGCACCAGAGAAGGCGAGGTCCCAGTCGAAGACAGCCAGCCAGAGAAAAAGCCCGCGCCGTTGCCCAACGAAGAAGGAAACAATCCGAAGAGAAGGAACAGGCTGCCGAAAAGCTTGTACAAGACCTCTTAGAGACAAAATTTATTTCTGAGGCCAGGTATACGACCTGGCTCTCAAATATTGTACTTGTAAAGAAAAATAATGGAAAGTGGCGCATGTGCATTGACTACACCGATCTCAATCGGCCTTGCCCGAAAGACGTTTATCCATTGCCGAGCATAGATAAACTCGTAGATAATTCCGCCGGTTTTAAGCTCTTGTCCTTCATGGACGCTTATTCGGGATACAACCAAATCCCAATGGCCAACGAGGACAATAAATACACGGCATTCATGACCTCCTCGGGGAATTATTACTACAACGTAATGCCCTTTGGACTAAAGAATGTCGGGGCTACATACCAACGCATGATGAACAAAGTATTCCGATCAGAAATCGGTGACATGCTCGAAGTATATATGGACGATATGATCGTAAAATCCCAAGAGGAATCTGACCATACCACCCACTTACCCAAGGTGTTCGACCAAGCTCGAAAATGTAAAATGCGTTTTAACCCAGAAAAATGCACCTTCGGGGTGCGAGCAGGAAAATTCCTTGGATTTTACCTCACCGAAAGAGGAATAGAAGCGAACCCAGACAAATGTCGAACACTCGTGGAATTCCCCACGCCTCGGTCGAAGAAAGCTATACAATCCCTCAACGGGATGCTCGCATCCCTTGCTCGCTTTGTAAGCAAGTCCGCCCAGCACGCTCTGCCCTTTTTCAAATTACTCAAAAAGGAGGCAAATTTCGAGTGGACAGATGAGTGCGAGCAGGCCCTTGCCCATTTCAAACGAGCTCTGTCCGAGCCACCAGTATTGTCTCGACCGGACCATGGAGAAATCGTATACCTGTACCTCTCCGTGGCCAACGAAGCAGTAAGTGCAGCACTTATTCGCGAGACTGCTGACGGGCAGAAACCCATCTATTTCACCAGTAAAGCCCTACAAGGACCCGAGGTCAGGTACACGCAAATAGAACGAGTGGCCCTTGCTCTCATAATCGCCGCGAGGAGACTCAGATATTATTTCCTGGCACACACTATCGTCATCAGGACCGACCAGCCAATCAGGCAGCTACTAAGTCGGCCAGATATGGCGGGTAGGATGCTAAGGTGGTCCCTTGAACTGGCCGAATTCGACATTCACTACGAAGGGAGGAAAGCCCTCAAGGCACAGGTCCTGGCCGACTTTGTGGCAGAAATGACTCCGGATTCGTCCTCTCCAGGACAGACACAAGAATGGGTCATTTACGTGGATGGCGCATCGAGCCCCTCGGGCAGCGGAGTAGGAATCATCCTCGAAAACGTGGAGGGGACCCTGATCGAAGTATCCCTGATCCTTTCTTTCAAAACATCTAATAATCAAGCCGAGTATGAAGCCTTCCTCGCAGGATTATGACTCGCCAAAAACGTCGGCGCGAAGAAAATCAAAATCTATACTGATTCCCAACTCGTGGCGTCCCAAGTACGAGGAGAATTTCAAGCAAAGAACGACCAGCTTGCCGAATACTTGGCCGTGGTAAAAGACAAAATGACGGAGTTTGAAGCATGGGAATTTCAGCACGTCCCACGCGAAAAGAATACTCGAGCAGGCGTCCTCTCTAAACTAGCCAGCACCAGGAAAAAGTGTGGAAACAAATCCATCATACAAGAGATACTGACTAGCCCGAGCATTACAAAGCCCGACCTACCAGATGTTAACGTCATCGGAGAGCCCCATTGTTGGATGACCCCAGTATACAATTACCTCACCAAAGGGGAACTTCCCGAAGATGGTAAGGAGGCCAGTGTGACTAAGCGACGAGCCTACTCGTACGTACTGGTCGAAGACAAATTATATCGACGAGGATTCTCCATTCCCCTGTTAAAATGTGTCGACGAAGCTCAGGTCCCCGAAATATTGCAAGAAATCCATGAGGGCATCAAAGCACAACACCTAGGGGGAAGATCCCTGGCTCGAAAAGCTTTGCGCGCAGGATATTACTGGCCGACCATGTAGCAGGACGCCAAAGAACATGTACAGAAATGTGACCGTTGCCAGCGCCACGGGGACATGCATCTAGCGCCACCCAACGAATTGAAGACCCTCTCCTCGTCGTGGCCCTTCGCCTGGTGGGGGATGGACATTCTTGGCCCCTTTACAATGGGATCTTACCAAAATAAATTCCTAATCGTGGCCGTCGACTATTTCACAAAATGGATTGAAGCCGAAGCGCTCGCCAAGATCACAGCCTTCAACATACTGCGCTTCTACAAAAGAAACGTCCTCGCCAGGTTCGGGGTACCCCAAGCCCTCGTAACCGACAACGGAACTCAGTTCACGGACAGAAAATTTCAAGACGTCGTCGCCAAACTAGGAACGAAACAACACTTTACTTCGGTCGAGCATCCCCAAACCAACGGGCAAGCAGAAGCCGCGAACAGAGTAATCTTACGCGGATTAAAACGAAGGTTAGGCGAGGCCAAGAAAAGGTGGGTCGAGGAGCTCCACAGCGTCCTTTGGGCGTACAGGATGACACCCCATTCCACCACCGGGGAAACCCCTTTCCGACTAGCATACGGAATAAAGGCAGTAATCCCGGTGGAGATAAGGGAGCCCTCCAGAAGGACAGAAGCTCCGCTCGATGAAGAGATGAACGATGAGGCTCTACGCGAGGAACTCGATCTGGTCGAAGAAATAAGATCAGGGGCTGCCCTCCGCGAGGCCGCATTAAAGCAACAAATAACGCTGCGACATGATGCCAGAGTCATAAAGCGCGACTTCCCCGTAGGCAGTCTGGTCCTGCGCAGAAACCAAAAGGATTCCCACGAAGGGAAACTGGCGGCAAACTGGGAAGGACCCTATAGGGTCAAGTCCAAAACGGGCACGGGAGCGTATTACTTGGAAACACTGGATGAAAAATAGCTTTCTCGACCATGGAATGCTGAAAAACTCAAGCAGTACTATAGCTAAGTCCTTAACCCCGAGGATAGACAAGTCGTCGGCACAGTCACCCCAAAGCGAGGAGATCTGCACGACCATCGCATCGTGCCCTGGTGAATCACGACACGCATTACAACACCAGCCAGCTTCTGCTCTTTGTGCGAGCAGATCCTGTGCACAACGGGGATACCTCGACCGAGCTCCGCCGTTGCCGCACCATTCAGGCAAGACACCCAGCTCGCGATGGGAACAGTCCAAGCCTATGAGACTAGTACCTCAAACGAAGTCCTAGCCTCATCGTGGGCGGAACCACTTCGCCCTCCTCGGAAGGTTTTACGCCTAGCCGGGGACACACGTACACATATAAACAAAGAGTAAAATTCATAATAAAACGTCCACAAAACCAAGTATATTAAAGTGTCGGCCACGACCGGACAATGTCATAAATACAAAGAAGGGCAGCGCCCATACACTGAAATATAAATTAATAAGGGCACGCAGACCCACAAAACATGGTAAAAACAAGTCCTATCCTACGACTTCACTTTCCTCTTCAGCAGGGACAACGTGGCCGTCCACCACTCTGTTGAATAAACCCATTTCTCCCGTCAGGAGCTGCACGTCGGAGTTAAGGGCCACCATCTGCTCTTTAGCTGCATTGAAGCCAAACTCAGCCGCTTTCAGGTTATCTTCGCCGAGGGTTCTGATCCTCCCGATCAAGTCGGTCCGCGACTTTAGAGACTGCTCGTCATCGTTTTCATCCTGGGCAGCTGAAGTCAAACCTTCCAACTCAGAAATCCTATCCTGCAGCCTCTTCTTCTCCTCGTCAGCCTTAAGCGCGGCTAACTTCAGCTGGGTCACCTCCGCCTGGAGCAGCACCTTGGCCTCCTCGTGACCTTCAAACTGTTTTAAATCGTTGAACAGCTTGTTGTTTTCGGCCTCCAGCTCGGCTATTCTATTCTTGTAGGTCACGAGGCTCGCCCTAGTAGCGGCTTCATCGTCGGCGAGGACAAGGGCAGCTTCAAGGACCCTGAACATGCTCGCCGCGTCCTGGCACAACTGCTTTCTCCTCGCCTTGGACTTGGCATTCAAAATGGTCGTGGCTTCAGAATCATGGACTTCTATCGAATCCCCTTCAACGAACAAGTCCCGACGCGTGTAGCAGGCGGGCAGAACGAAATGACTAGCCCCGGACCCCCCAGGACCGGCGGCCATAGGAGTCCCCGCAGCATCTCTCTTCCTCTTAAGAGAACCCTCCGGGGTCAGCGGCGTCGAAGCTCTCCCCGGGACGGGGGTAGATCCAGCAGCAAAATTCTCCATCACTGTCTGCTTAGGCGCCCCGGCCTTGGCACCGGTGGTCGCCTTCTTTTGAACCTTCGCAGCCTGCGACCTCATCAGACGCTCTCGCATGTCAGGCATCATACCTGCGAACACACACACCGAGTCAGAATCAAATTAATTCAAAGAAGTAAAACCAAACAGTGAAGCATACCAAGCAAAGTCATAGCATCGTCGTCGTTATCACACTCAAGGAGAGCTTTGACATTAATATATCTAGCTGCTCGGACAGGCCCATCCTCCCCGACCAGCTGATTCCCGTCCCGATCGACGACGTAGGCCGGAGAAAAACCCTCCATGTAAGCATGAAGGATCCTGTACGACTCCTTATCAGCCGGGAAAAACTGCTCATGCTTCACCAGGAACTGATCTGTTCGGCGTTTAAAATGGGTATAGACCCATTCCAAAGGAAAAATGGAGACCACATTATCCCTCTCCCGACCATCCACCATCACCCTCTCAATGGTCGAGATGCTCCTCTTCGCCCCCTCGGTCATAGGCCTCACGACCAGAAACCTGTCCTTGAAGTTGCGTATCGAATCAGAATACGGCCAGAACAGCCTAGTCTGTTGCTTAAACGATACCCAACTCTGTTTCGACCCCGCCGTGCTCCGCTGAATCTGGAAGAGGCAGAAGAAGAGGTCTGTGGTCGCCCCGATGTTGAGATAGTGACACACCAACTCAAAGGACCTTATAAAAGCCAAGGCGTTCGGGTGAAGCTGGGACGGGCACAAAGCCAAATGGGTGAACAAGGAGGATTGGAAGTCAGTGAAGGGGAGATGCATCTTGGCCTCCGTGAACGCAAATTCGTACATGGGAAAGTGAAGTCCCGGGTACGAGGAACATATTCTATCATGCTCCCCGGGAAGAAAAGCTTTCCAGGCCCGTGGAGCATCCTCGTCGCGCTTCTCCAACAGGTCGAAGTCTCGTATCTCTTCCTCAGAGAAGGTTGATCAAAAAGACAAGGGCTCATGTCCAAGCCAGTCAAGGTCCCCTCCCGCGACCTTGATATTCGAGTAATCGGCGGATACACTGGGCCCCTCGGGTACTTCCTGTGCGTCGGGCATAACTTCATCGCGGGGTTCAGCCATTTTCACCTGAAAAGCAGAGGAAGAGAAGTGAATTCGATGTCCATGATCAAATCCACCCTTCCACCACTAATCAAGTGAAAGGGCGTTAACGAATCCGAGGATAACCACATGCTTATCTACTAATAGCTAAGAGAGGTCCCCGCGACCAGGACTCATAGAGGCACATACGAGGACGCATGTCCGTCCCGCACTCACACGAAGATCCCGAACAGGCCTAGTGCCCAACTACAAACTAAACTATACACCTAACCAGATTCTAGAAATTCATAAAGTTCATCAAGTTCTTCATAAAATTTCCTGGAATTCATGTGTTCATCAAAGAACACATGAAGTTCAACCGGAAAACATGAACTCCTACCGGAAAACTTATAAAAATACACAGAAAGGAAGGGAGAACTTACAAGTAGAAGAAGAAGTTGACGGTGGCGAAGAGAAGCTCCGGCAAAGACTAATTGCAGAGCAAACGAGAGCAAAGAGTGAAAAACTTGTGAAATTATGAAAAATGAAACCTTCCCCACCTTTTTATAACCATTTGATCGTGGGGAATTGTGAAGGTCATCATAGCCTATACGCCCCTAGGACTGACAAAGGCCATAAATGCACACCACGTGTCACAAAAACTCTTCGCCTGGTCCAACGCAGAAAATACACTAACACTTGGCCCATACGAGCAAGCCTCTTCGTCAAAGTGGACACATCCGGGCAGAGATGCTCGCCAAAAAACGCCCATTTCTCTAAAGACGCCGCATACCCTGGTCGACGTTTCGCGCTAATGGCTAACGACCACGTCTGGTCGGGACAAACAGAACATTCCAAGCAGGTATCCACCTCCCCGACAGTATGGTCGAATTCGCAGCTGCCTAAAAGTCATTAATCTCCAACAGAGCAATGACTTGGGGGGCTCTTGTTCTGGACCGGGCAAGGCTACCTGCCCTTAAGGACCAGGCCCAATCCATCATATCTGGCGACCAGGCCCAACAGGCACAAGATAGCCGTTGGGCACAATATAGTCGTTGGGCACGTCTCTTCCACACGCAGGAGACGTGCACGCGACCAACTGCCTCCCCGGATATCGCGGATACAGTTAGAAAGACCACGCGCTTCACCCTCCATCTGTCAGCTCCTCATTGGACGATCAGGCGCTTTGTTCGCCAATAATCCATCTATAAAAACCCCCTCGCTTTAGAGGGGCGGGTATCACAATTCATATACTTGACTTCTCTTACTTGCTCTCCCCTTTCTTTTGACCAAATACTTACTTTGGCATCGGAGTACCTTGCAGGTACCCCCACCCCCTTTTCTCCTCTCCTACGAGCATCAACACTTGTCCTACACGAAGGCCTCGACGATCTCCTTCTGGTCCTCTCCGATCAAGAACCCTAATATCTTGTTTCCTTAAACTATAAGCATATACGGTACTATTAATTCACCAATTCACTATTCATGATTTTAGCTTTGCTTTGTAATTTTCATGGAGAACAAATCCCTAAGACGAATTCTTCCAATTACGTGTTCCACCGCTTTGAGGTTATTTTAATTCCAATTCAATTTCGATTTCTGTTCAATTTTTCCTATGAATTCATTTACTTAATTCGATTGCTTTTGTTTGCTTAATTTGATTGCTACTCATAGGATAGACTTGATTAAATTTGATTGTATGTTTGTTCCTAATTTTAATCGCGGGCTAACTTAACTTATTTGTTAGCTTCGCCTAATCTTTAAACTGTCATGCTTAATGCGGTAACAGGAACATAATTCACAAGATATCGATAGTGCTTGTCTAATTTGTTTCATAATCGAATAGAATCGAAGCCATTAGGGGATTAAAGTTACAATAGTCAGTGATAAGTCAAAATCCAAATCAATAGGACTACCCATTTTATATTATTCGTTATAAAATCCTTTTTACTGTTATATTATTCGAAACCTTAAAACCCCCATCATTTTCAGTTGGTAAAATTAAATACAAGAGTTCTTGTGATATGACAATCGAGTGTCGCTTCCATAAACTATAGTTTTTAATTACTTGATTTTGATTTGTGTGCGACAGTGGCTGATCACTTAAGTAGAATAGAGCGGGATGAAGTTCCCTCTCCCATTCATGATGATTTTCCTTATTAGGAGCTTCTAATGTTGCGTGAGGTAACTCCTTGGTATGCTAATTTAGTTAACTATCGTGTTGCTGTAGTTTTTCCTACAGGTGCATCTAGGACACAAATTTAAAACTCAAAAGTGATGCAAAATATTATATGTGGGATGATCCATATCTATGGAAATTTGGTAGTGATCAGGTTATTAGGAGGTGTGTTCCTGACTATGAGATTGAATCTATTTTGCATCTTTCTCATGCTTCTCAAGTAGCGGGACAATTTGGTCCTCAAAGGACTGCAGGAAAAGTCCTAGACTCGGGTTTCTATTGGCCCACTATTTTTAAATATGCTTATGAGACTTACCGCACTTGTAAACAATCTCATATAATATGTATAACCATCACTCGTAAGAGTGAAATGCCTCATTAACCTATTTTTTTTTGTGAGGTGTTTGATGTGTGAGGAATCGACTTTATGGGTATTTTCCTGTATCTTTTGGTTTTGTTTATATTTTACTGGTTGTTGATTATGTTTCAAAGTGGGTTGAAGCAATCCCCACTAGGAATAATGATTCTAAAGTTGTTGCAGATTTTGTCAAGTCCAATTTTTTTGCAGGTTTGGAATACCTCACGCTATCATAAGTGACCAGGGCACTCATTTCTGAAACCGCACCATGGAAGATTTATTTCGAAAGTATGAAGTTATGCACAAGGTCTCTACTGCAAATCACCCTCAAACTAATGGGCAAGTTAAGATCTCAAACAGGGAAATTAAACAGATTTTAGAAAATATGGTGCAGCCAAATAGGAAGGACTGGAACCGCCATCTAGAAGACGCACTTTGGGATCAAAGAACAGCTTTCAAGAAACCAATAGAGAAGTCTTCCTATCGACTTGTGTTTGGTAAGGTATGTTACCTACCTGTAGAAATGAGCATTGTGCTTATTGGGCGGTCAAAAATTGTAATTTGAAAATGCAGAAAACAGGTATGGAAATAAAAATCCAATTACAGCAGCTTGAAGAGCTTAGGCTAGAAGCCTATGAAAGCTCTATAATTTATAAAGAGAAAACTAAGCACTTCCATGATAAGATTATTTCTAGGAAGGAATTATTTGTGGCCCAAAAAGTCTCACTGTTTAACTCTCAGCTAAAAGTTATGGCTGGGAAACTTCGATCCAAGGGTTTGACCCCTTTGTTGTTACTAATGTTTTCACTCATGGTGCAGTTGAAATAAAAGTGCATGTACTGATAAGGTTTTCAAAGTTAATGGGCAGCGCCTGAAGCTATTATATGAAAGTTTGGGCACTGATTGGAGTTACAATAGCCAGTGATAAGTCAGAACCCAGATCAGTAGGATTAGCCATTTTAGCTTATTTGTAATCAAATCCTTTTATTGTTATATTATTCAAAACCTTAAAACCCTCATCGCTTTTAGTTGGTAAAATTCAATACAGGAGTCCTTGTGATTTGAAATTCGAGTTCGCTTCCCTAAATTATAGTTTTAATTACTCGATTTTGACTCGTGCGCGACAGCGAATCATGTAATAATCTTGAAATACTACTGTAATTATAATAAGATGTGTGTGGTGTTGTTGTATTTTGCCTTTCTTTCCATTGTGTTTCAATTTCAGAGTTTAAATCCAATTTAGCTTTCGAAAATCATTTTGATGCCTTGATTTGGTTGCTCGGCTTCTTATAGAGCGATTCCTACATGAATCCACCTTAAGTTAGATTATAAATAAATTCAATACTTTAAGTTTCGATTTATTTTTCCGTTGTAAATATTTAATATAGTCTATCGAGTTGCTGAACTTCTCATTAATTTGCACAAATCCGACATTGTAATATAATTTTTTCTACACTTCTTATAGAGTGATTCCTACATGAATCCACTTTAAGATAGTTTAGAGATAAATTCAGTACTCTAGATTTCAGTTTGTTTTTGGTCCCTTGTCTTTCTCTCTGGTCTTCTTACAATGAGCTCCTTGTTGTTTATGTAACACCCTAAATTCCCCCGCATAATTTATAAACTATTATCAGAGTAATTAAAAATCAACATACATTTAGGATGCTACTTTTCAACATAAACATGCTCATATAGTAGGACATGTAACACATAGTAACTTTAAAAAAAATATTAATAGTGGTAACATTGGAACATTATTAATAATAATAATAAACATGTCTGAACTTCACTTCATTTAGCAATGTAAACATCAACAACGATTATTCAAAACGTAATTGTAAATTAATGTAGTTATAACAAAATATCAAACCTAATAAAACACAAAAACATTCCACCCCCGGTGTTACACATCAGAGAAGACGCCAACTCAACGAAAAAAAAGGAAAAGCACTCTCTTCCACTCACATCGATGCCTCTACTGCAGATTATCTGCACGGTGCCCATGTAAAGGCATCATTCAAACAGAAGGGGTGAAAAATCACAAACATATAAATAACTGCATAATTATATGTTGCACGCCAATATTACATACATGTCACCCGATCCACAGTTTATACCATACACAAATCCACACATACAGTAATGCAAAAAATATATGCAAGTGCAATGAGACTCTACCACGACTTAATGCATATGGTACCAAATTATGAACTCTCAAGTTCACTCACTCTAATCCCCACCTAGGATCAGAGCACACCAATATCGTTACCATCATCATAGGTAATGCTTCACTAATTCCATCACCATAGGAATTAGCTACTAGCACCCAATCCATCACCATAAGATTGAGGCTTATCAAAACGGACCACCGTCCAACACCATGATGCATAATACATAATAGACATGAAACAACAACAAGTATATTGACATTCACCTTAATCAGTATACTCTGC
Organism: Lathyrus tuberosus; assembly: GCA_022829125.1. Classification (NCBI taxonomy): domain Eukaryota; kingdom Viridiplantae; phylum Streptophyta; class Magnoliopsida; order Fabales; family Fabaceae; genus Lathyrus; species Lathyrus tuberosus. Next base: position 18,231,925 of record JALAZF010000006.1, read on the forward strand.
CTACTGGCCACTAACACACCAAACGCATGCTATAACAATCCAACAACACCAACGAAATAATATATCCAGCAATAACAATGCAGTCACGCGTATTCCACGCCACAACATCGACACCACATATCACTTAACACCATCATGCAGCAATTAAATCAAATCTAAGTAGTGCAGTTATTTTTAAATTAAAGTTCGTCCCGTCACCTTCCTAACACTTCAAACGACACCCGAAACTCAAGATATGACTTTTCAAAGTTTTTCACATTTTCTTCCTAGTGTAACTAGTTACACCAAATGCAGTAACCGGTTACACCCTATAACCACGCCACTGCCTAGCCATTGTTTCACGGTGTAACGAGTTACACCATTCTCAGTAACTGGTTACACCCCCTCAATTTTCCTAGAAAACGTATTTTTCAACAGTGTAACCGGTTACACCAATTCTGGTAACCGGTTACACCTGTTGCAGAAGCACTTTTCTACAACTTATCAGTACAAAAATTGATTTTTAACCCATCCCAAAACCTCACTTCTTATACCAATCAAATATCACATTTTTCTACACGAAAATCACTTTTTAAAGGGTCCCCAAACCCCAGATTTTTGTAAAAATTCACATATTCAAGTTTCGACTCTGACTCGCAACAATTTCAACAATAAAACATCCCTTATCATGCAATCCCACCAATTATATAATTCTACTAGCATCAACACACAATTCATTAAACAATCACCAACACAGCATCATCATTCAAGATCACAATTCATCAATCAAATTACTCAACCAACACACACACAATGCATCAATTTACATCAAGGACCATAACACAGAGAGAAGATATAATTAAAGCATATAGAGATAAACCTCATCCACATACTATCATGCCAAACCCTATATGAACGTGTTGTAACCCAAAATTTGACCTCCCTTTTTGGCTTTTGCATAAGCATGTGCATTCGCATCGTTGGCATACGCACTCACACTGTTTCTCTGTGTTTTTAGTTGCAGGAATATTCAGGTTTTCAAAGCTCGATTAATCACATCCTCACGAAGTTATCACATCATCAATACAAGCACAAAACAAGGGTTTTATGCCTATTCACCAAAGGAAAAGGTCGGAAATTGGAACCGTAGCCAGAGCACCTTTTTTTAAGCAAATTGGGCACTTTTTGGCTTGGTTAATCGATTAACACTTTGCAGTGCAAAAAATGTTAATCAATTAACCCTTGTAAAATTGGCAGACTCTGCTGCTTTTTCATGACAACAACCTTTCCTCCACATTTTTGGGTTCCACTTGGTTCTAGCATTGCATGCAACATTCTAGACATCTCTAGACAGTTCAAGACATTTTAAGACCATTCAATACATTTGCTACCATGCAACATTTCCAATTGTGACCACCGTGCACCCTTACTTCCAAGCATCAGAGCCATTGACTTGAACTTGCATTGGGATTGCTCCACTGAGTTAACTAACTAACTAACCAAGTCAACCGCTGACTCAGTGAGTTGAGTGTAACTAACTCCCAAGCTTGCTCCAAAGCACACTCCAAAGCACATTCCAAACCTAGTCTACTCCAAAGCTAGTCTCTATATAAGCAAACCTCCATTATTCCACAAGGGAGCTTGATTCATTTTCACAATTCTTCACTCTCAATTCTCTCATTTCTCTCTGCATTTTCAGCAAGTTCTACACATTCATCTTCATCTTCTTTCCCAAACCACACTAGAGCTCAATTCCACCATTGAAGAGTAGCAACTTTCACATTGAAATTACTTTCTCTTGAGCTTAAACCTCAATCATTTGGCATTTCTTTTTGGATCTCTGCAATATCATCAACTTCTACTTCAAATCAAGTGTTCACTCCAATCATTTCAGTGCAAATTTGATTTCGGAGCTTTTCTCGCATTTTTACTCGGTTTCGCTACGGTTGGATTGCAAGTGCAGAATTCTCTGGTTTTCTTGGCTTCATCTCTCTACATTTTGATCACAACAATCACCAATCCAATTATATGGCTTGTAGGTTGGTAATTCTCACTCGATCTCCTGTTTTGATCACTTTCGCGCGTTTACGATGTAGTTTCGATAGCTTTTCGTCACTGATTCATCATGTGATTGTTTGATCTTTGATCTTCATGTTTGATGCTTTCAATTGATGTTTAATTTCTCATACTTGATGTAATTTTTGTGCACAAATGCAAACCATAACATAAGAGTGTTTGGATAAGTGATTAACTGCTAGAAGCACTTTTTGAAAACTGATTTTTAGCCACTGCTTCAGTGTTAATCGATTAACATTTTGCAGTGCAAAAAGTGTTATTCGATTAACACTACTTTTTTTTAGTTTTTCTGCTATTTTTAAGTGTTAATCGATTAACACTTTGTAGTGCAAAAAGTGTTAATCGATTAACACTGAACCAGAATGTCATATTTGCCTATTTTTCAGGCTTGTTTGATCTCTTTTCCACATTTAACTTCCATGGCTTGATATGCTTTATATTTGTGGATGTTTTATGAGTTGTTTAACCTCTGTTTGAAGCATGCTTGCGAACTTTCGATGCACGATTTATCGATTACGTAAAAGTTTGTATTTTTGGCATAACATTGTTCATGATCATTCTTGCACATCTTTTACAATCATTAATTCGACTCGCAAAAGATTGTTGGCTTGCTCATTTCCTTTCTCCTTTCTTTAGGATCCTTTAGAGGCTTGTTCTCTTGATCCCCTACCGAGTCGAAGATTCGCACGATGCACTGAAGCATTGTACAAATTAGCGTTGTTATGTTGTCTGTTTCAATTTTTGCACTATACTTTGGTGCTAGAGAAGGGATGAGAGTGCAGAATTCCTACACTCATCTTGATTATCTTGGGTAGGGGACGAATTACCCTGTTCCTGGAATAATCGTCTCTATCTCTAAGCCATAGTGTCTCTTAATCCTCAGTCGAGTCGATCCTTGATCACTCTTGCACCTTTCAATCTCTCTTTTGATCAATCAACATTGTCTTGGTTAAAGATCTTTGTCACTTTGGGTTAGCAAACACTCTTTGTTTCAATACCTTCTCTTTTGGTTAATCATTGTTCTTTGATTCCCCAGAAGATTCTTGATCATTCTTTCTTTGGTTAATCACTGTCATACTGTTAAAACCAATGCTCTTTTCCCCAATAAGTCACAATCTTTTTCTTCGGTCAAGCATAGTTTTCCTGTTAAACACCGAAACCCTAGCAGAGTTCACAACCTTCTTTTGGTTCCTCTCCCTTTGGTTGGTTAACCACTGCCTGTCAGTTAAAACACCAACTTGCACTTCTTCCCAGATAACCACAGTCTATCTGTAAACATACTGAGTTCCTCTTGGGTTAATCACCTTCTCTTGGTTAATCACCTGTCGCGGTGAGAATCGGATACCAAAGCTATTGGATCAGCTTGGCTCGCAAAATAATGATATCACCACCAAACTTTTATTTTATCCAAGGGGAGGGAGAAAAGATCGAACAAAAACCCTAAATAAAATTGTAAAGCAAAAAGCAAGGCCTAAAGCTAAGCAAAGAGAGATCAAAGGTACGGGGTTGGTTATACTAAGGGAATGTACTAGCACCCTAAGCATATGTAGTACTTTACAGGAACCTCTTGAAATATTTGTGTTTTGGCTAAAATTGTTTTCTAAGGTAAGGATGGATAAAGTAAGGAGAAAAGGTGGAAAAAGAAAAAGGTAGTTCGCTAAGATCATCGCAATCATATGCCTACGTATCCTGTATAGGAAATCAGAACAATCGTAGTTCGGCACTACGATGAAAAAGGGTACAAAAATGGAAAAGAGTGTGGAAAAAAGAAAAGGTTGCTCGCCAAGGATCGGGGCTTTGTGCCTACGTATTCTCAAGAAGAACTTGAGAAATCAGAGCGTCCGTAGTTCGTGGAACTACGAGTTGCCAGGTTCTAAGACCCAAGAACAATATAGACAGATAAAGAAATAAAAAAGGGACGTGCACAATGATAATAAGTCAACATACAATCCCTTCCTTTGGATTAGGTCAATAAGGAACAAAAGAAAGCAACAGATACATGGAAGAACATCATGTAAATGGCGAGCAGATAAGGCACAGACACAATACACAGAAAAGCATCATGTATGGTCAGACAGACAAAATAGCACAGAATTGATAAGTGCAAAGTGTACCTATTGTTGTATATAAGTTTTGTTGCACTTATTGTTACCTTGTGTTAATATTGGTTGAATAAACCCCACTTTATGTGTAAATACGTTGACTTTACGTTTTCGTGTGTATATTGCATTTTCTTGTATATATCGTTGAGTTTAATTGATTTTTGTCTCATTTTTTATAGGTAACTAATAAAGGCCATTGTGCCATTGTTTTGTAGAGTATCTAATAAGCTTTCCAGCGCTTCCGACCATGATTAAATCGGAGCTACGGTGTAGAAGTTGTGGTCAAATAAGGGACTGTTTTTCTGTCATGTTCGCTTAGCGAGTGTGATAGCGAATGTTCGCCTAGCGAAGGCTGGCGAAGGTCCCAGCGAAGGAGGCCGGAAAGAGGCAGAGGAGAAAGAGGCCTAAGTTCGCTTCGCGAACGTCCTAGCGAGCATTCGTTAGGCGAATAAAACGTTCGCTTAGTGAACTTCTGAAGAAAGCAAGGGGCGGTTTAACTATTCAGAGGCACTTTAAGTGCCATTTTCGTACATTCGCCTAGCGAATGATCTGTTCGCCTAGCGAATAGTGCAGAATTTGAAATGTATATAATTCATTTTAGTCACATTTTATGTGATGGTTTTGGGGATTCTTGTTCCTAATTCCATCAAACTTCATTTTTCATTGGAGAGCTTAGAAAACAACTGTGGAGCATGCATACGGATGAACCGGGGTGTATTAATCGTCGACCAGCTCTGACAATCCGCTAGATGTTTGGTTCATTTCTCTTTTTTTTTGTGTTTTTCTTTATGGTTGGGTTGTGTATATGTATTTGCTGTAAACTCATGTATATTTGTCGCCTATGGCGTTATATGAAACTTGCTTTACAAATCTCTATTGGTGATTGTCTCTGATTTTTACTTTATGCGCGGGGTTTGGGTTGCGTTAGAGATAATCATCGTAAACTTCGATTAGGGATGATTGTCTGTTAGTTTCTGGATTCTAGAGATAGATTTAGGGCTAACAATCTTCAATAGGCGTTGAAACTTAATGCCTCCGTACGTTGAGCTAGCATACGAAAGTATCGGCAATGGTAACACGGTTGTTCTCTCAACTTTGCATTAGACATAACCTGTGTTGTGAGGGATGTTGGGTGATATTGAGGAGTATTGTAGGTTGAGTAGAACTGGTCGGGAAGTTTAAGTTTGTGAGGAGTCGATTATGTGCATGCCTGATAAGTTTCTTGTCTCTGAAGAATGAATTTCTTGTTATGTTTTAATGTTTACTTTTCTGCTTTCTTGTTTTAAACAAATTTAATCCAAACTCATTAACGCGAGAGACTGTCGAACGACATTCTTTCCCTCGAACCGATCTCTATGGACACGACATAAATCCCGGAGGGAATTCTTCCGAAAATAAATATTTTTGCTTGCTTGCCCTATTCTGCAACCAACAAGAATACGCATGAAAAAACATCATGGTAATCAGACAATGAAAAGTCAACAAAAATACACGAAAAAGCATCATGTAATCAGCAGACAAAGGTACGCGGCAAAGCATCGCGAAATGAAATCAACAAACACGTTCACGGCAAAGCATCGTGTAATCACAAACACAAAGAGCAGTCACTGTAAAACATCGTGTAACAGATTAAACATACAAAAAGTTATAGAATACGCATGGAAAAACATCATGGTAATCAGACAACAAAAGTCAACAGAAATACACAGAAAAGCATCATGTAATCAGCAGACAAAGATATGCGACAAAGCATCGCGAGTAACAAATAACAGGTACGTGGCAAAACATCACAGTGAAAACAGATAGAAAGCACACGGCAAAACATCGTGTAAAATAAACAAAAAGTGCACAACAAAGCATCGTGTAAAATAAACAGAAAGTGCACGGCAAAGCAGCGTGTAAAATAACAGACAATGAAAACATACATGGAAAAACATCGTGGGAATAACAGACAATCACGGCAAAGCATCGTGAATCCACAAAGACAAAAAACAGTCACAGAAAAACATCGTGAGACACAGAGAAAAAAATACAATCACGGAAAAACATCATGAGAAAATATTAACATACACGGCAAAGCATCGCGAAAATAAAATAGAAAGCACAATCATAAAGCAAGGCAAAGTCAATGATCAAATTATTAACAAAAATAATTAAATAATTAATCAACTATTTTAATAAAATTTAAACACTAAAAAAATCAAATAGTTAACTAGATTAATAATAGTTAATAAAAATAAATAAACAAATTAGGACCCTTAAATTAATGAGAAAAATTAAAATATTTTGGATGAAAAGATTAAACTATTTTTTTAATTTTTATTTCTAAATAAATAAATAAATGTCTAGAAAAGAGAACATTAAAAGATATGAATGATAATGAATATTTTTTGGTATTCTTTTCTAATGTACAAATAAATAATTAAACTGAAAAAATTAAAATTAAATTAGATTAACTTTTGTTTTTTCTTTTAATGTCATATGAATTAGAAGAAACGTGAACACTATTCAAAAACATTATACTACATTTAACAATTCTCATCACACCAACATGCATTTAAGACAAAAGAAAAAAATTCACCATAAATAAGGAAATAAACAGAATACCACATTTAACAATTCTCATCACACCACATGCATTTAAAACAAAAGAAAAAATTCACCATAACCAAAGAAATAAGCAGAATACCACATTTAACAATTCTCATCACACCACATGCATTTAAAACAAAAGAAAAAATTCACCATAAACAAAGAAATAAGTAGAAGAGACAGTAAGAAAAACATAGTTACCCACGCATGCACAAGACTCACGTCTTCTTTCCCTTCTCACTAGCTTCACGAACTCCAACATGGCTTCGAGTTATTGTCCGTTACTGGCGTGGTTGAAACGACGGAGAAAGACGCAGTGGTGTTGAGTTTGGTATAGAGAAGATGACGGTTGTGGCGGAAGTTTGAGAGCTACTTGGTTGTTGTTAGTAGTGTTGTTCGTAGTTGTTTTGAGGGTGAAGTTGTGCGAAAACGGCGGCGTGGTGATGTATGTGTTGGATGGATCGGTAGTTCTGTTATGTACAGGTTTTGTCTTGTCTCATGAAAGAAAAAACATGGGGTAGTGTATATGGTTATTTCCGTGATAGAAGATTGAGAGGAGAGTGTATTGAAGTTGTGAAAAGAGAGTATGGATATGGAGTGAGGTGAAGCAAGGTAAAGTTGGATTCTAACATGAAGTCATATTACTTTTTTGTTTTTGCGCAAGAGGTTATTAACAACTTGTGTTATTATTGAGGAATGAAGAGTAAGGTTATTTGTATGTTGTTGTGTAGAAAAACAAGGAAGAATGGGGTGGTAAAGTAGCTGGCGGAGAAAAACGGAAATGAAGGGAGAGTTGGCGCTATGCTACTGATGATGAAGGAAAAATGTTTTTGTGGGTTGTTAGAAACATGGGAAGAAGGGAAAAGTGAAAGTGTTGGTGAAAAGCAGTGGTATGTTGTGTAGTTGTGTAGTGGTTGTTTCATGAAAGAGAGAAGAATAAGAGTGTTTATGGTAGTATTGATGTTGGAAATGTGTTATGAAATTCTGAAAAATAAAATAAAAATGAAGGGTCCACGTTTGAGAGATCAGAGTGAGGATATGTAATGGTGAGAGATGATTTATTGTGCTTAAAAAAAGATATTGGATCAAGATGAGAACATGGTTTTTAAAGGTTGTTGAAATTAAGAAGACGGTGATTTTGTTTTCATGGAGTAATATGGAGTATTTTGTAGAGTGTGTAGTATGTGAAAGAAACGAAAAAAGCTGAAGTGAAGAGTGATTATGACATGAGGGTAGTGGGAAAATTTTATTTTTGAAATGTGAAGGAGGCAGTTTATTGTGTGGGTTTTATGATGATAAAGAAAAGTCAAAGGAATCAATTGTTGGTTTCTATGGGTGAAGAGGAAGCATTGTGTTTTTAGGTGCCAAGGAGATATGAGCATCGTTATGTAAAGGTGAAGAGGAAAATAATATATGAATAAAAGTTGGCTTTAATTGGTGTGTAGTAATGTGTATGTGTGGTTTTTGAAATTTGAAGAGAAGAAGTGCTCCTCGTGTGTGGTCCACGATATGCTACAGGAGAGAGAGAAGAAAATCCAAGTTTTTTTAATGTCACTTTTATTATAAAAAAAGGTGATGATGGATTAAGATTAAAAACAACAATAATGTTGGGGTCAGCTGGAGATAAATAGCAGGAAAATGTGGTTTATGGGTATGTATCAAAACAAAATATTTTTTTACTTTTGAAGTCAAATTGGAGAGAGATTTATGTTGCGCCATCTGTACACTGTATAGCATGCATGCTAATTATTTTCACCAAATGAAATAAGAAACAACTGACCTTTTTTCAAACTTAACTTACAAGTTTTGCTAAAAATGAATAAAGTCAAAAAATTTAATATTAAAAAAAGAAAAAATAAACAAAATAAGCTTAAAATAAAATAAACAAAACTAATAACCTAAAAAAATAAAATTCTGATTAAATAAATAAATAAATAATTATTTAACTAAAATTAAAATAAAAATGGTTAAAAGCAATAAATCGGATCGGTATTGAAGTATTCGAAAGAATAAAATGAATATACCAAAACGATCATCAAGAAATATACGATTCGGAAAAATACAGCGTTTGGTCAAATTTTGAAATAAATTTTACTCGCTAAAATGGCTTAAACTGTTCAAAAATGCGACCGAAAAGTAGGCGAAAAATTAAAATGAGCATGTCAGGTTAAACTACGTGAAACGCAGATTAATATGACTAACGTTTGCAGGCTCGATTTTAAAAAATTTCGTCCGCTGATTTTACGCAAAGTTGACTTTTAGTTTGACTGATTCGGCTGTAATTCTGACAAGTTTATTCTGGCTGATAAATTAGGTATTATGCAATATGAAATGCGTGATAAATTATGCAGACGATACAAAATGTCGTGGGATCTTAGCGTAAAAAATTAGGGTATGACAGATGCCCCTATTTAAGTTTCTTTGATCCAGAGATGTGAAGATTAAAATCTTCGTCTCGGCAAGATCGAAGTGACTTAAATACAAACATGCACAATTTTTGGCCCTAAGACACCACAAAAATGCTTATGATATGATATGAATGCAAAACTCGACGTTATGCGGAAGATGAAGCCACAGAAAACAAACTAAATGAAGGACAAATGGGAAACCAGAGGGGATAAATAACAGAAAGACAGAAGTGAGGAAAACAAGATATTATGGATATCCGCCAAGGTGACAGAGAGTATCCAGTAATACTTGGAAAGAGAGGGACAAGCCCTAAACAGAGATACAGACATCTGGGGAAAACATCAGATGCTGAAAGGTAACACATTCTGGAAAACAAAAATCAGAAACATCTAGAAAAACATTAGATGTGGAATGAGACCAGAAATGAAGAGACAACAAAGACTTCCAAGAAAGAAATTAACTTTACTGTGGAATAACAGAAACATCCAGAAAGCAGAAGCAACTTTACTAGGAAAGGGTAACAGCCATCAGAAATTTTGCCAGAAATGCATTGAACAAAACTTTGGAAAAGAACAGTAACAACCATCAAAGTCATTCAGAAGAACATTGAATGAAACTTTGGAACAGAAGTAGGCATCCACCAGAGATATTCAGAATAGCATCGAATAAGCTCTACTGGGGAATCAGCAGTCATCATCCATAAACGCAACTAGCTGGAAAAGAGTCACAACATTCAGAAGATCATTGAATGAGGTGAAGAGAACTCTGGGAAATACATTAGAGACATTCCAGCAAACATCAGAGATGTCATAAAAGCATTGAATGAACTCTGGAACACATGAAAACATCAGAGACATCCAGAAAAGCATTGAATGAACTCTGGAAAACATCAGAGATATTCAGAAGAGCAATGAATAAACTCTGGAAAACATAAGAGATATTCGGAAAAACATCGAATAAACTCCAGAATACATTAGAGATATTTGGAAAAACGTCGAATAAACTCCGGAACACATCCAGAAAAGTATTGGATGGAGAATGGAAACAGACTTGAAAACATTCATCAGCTATTAACCAAAGTCGAAAATAAATTGAAGACATCTAGAAGAGCATTAGATGAAGACAAAGATTCTAAAGATACATCCGAGAAATTTAGAAAAGCATTAAATGTACGGGAAAAAAATTTCGAAGACATATTTGGAAGAACATCAGATAAGCAACAAAGGAGTTTCTAGAAAAAGATTAGAAGCAAAGTTGTATCTGGAATAATGTCAGATAGACACAGAGGAGTTCTGGAAAAAAGTCAGAACAACGGTCACATCTGGAAAAATATCAGACGGTAAAAGAAATGAAATTCTGGAAAAGCATCATAATTAAAGACACATCTGGAAAAACATCAGACGCAAAGTCGTATCTGGAATAACGTTAGATAGACACGGAGGAGTTCTGGAAAAATGTCAGAACAACAGACACATCTGGAAAAACATCAGTCGGTAAAAGAAATGAAAATTCTGGAAAAGCATCAGAAGTAAAGACACATCTGGAAAAACATCAGAGGCAAAAGTCGTATCTGAAAGAATGTCAGATAGACACAGAGGAGTTCTGGAAAAACATCAAAACAACAGACACATCTGGAAAAACATTAGACGGTAAAAGAAATGAAATTCTGGAAAAACATCATAAGTAAAGACACATATGGAAAAACATCAGAGGCAAAAGTCGTATCTGGAAGAACGTCAGATAAACACATAGGAGTTCTGGAAAAACATCAGAACAACGGACACATATGGAAAAACATCAGACGACAAAAGAAATAAAATTCTGGAAAAGCATCATAATTACAGACACATCTGGAAAAACATCAGACGGTAAAAGCAACAGCATTCTGGAAAAGCATCAGAATTAAAAAAGTATATATCTGGAAACTCACTAAGGAGTGAAACAAATTATGGAAGGGTATAAAAATCACAATGGAAATATCTGGAAAAACATCATATAGGTTCTAGAAGAGCATCAGAACAAAATACTCAATCTAGAAAAACATCAGATAGGTTCTGGAAGAACATCACAACAAAAGACTCAATCTGGAAAACCAATTCTGAGAAAGACTTGCACTAAACTGACAAATCTTGAACTGATTCTCAATAAAATTTAGAAAGAACTTGCCCCTGATATGATCATCGACCAAGTTTCTCAACCGTTTGAAAATTCCTTGAGAAGAAAGCCAGTTTGTAAACAAAATTATTTGTACAAACATGGTAATTTTAATGCAAAGTCATGCAATTTTTGAAATCAAAATTATTTTTGGAAGATGCAAAACATATGAGTCACTGGTCTGAGCACGGCGGTTCAAGACATTCAAGGTGAAAAGTAAAGCAAAAGGTATGATGCCAAAGCAAATGATCTTCAAAGATATTTTGGAGTCGTTTTACGCAACCTTGTTATAGTATGCTTTCAAAATAACATTGCTTCAGTTAGGTCTTTCGAGGGTTGTAACGTGGCCTGGTTCACGGTTTATGAAACAAAAGATAAGGCTCAAAGTTTATTTGTACCCACCCAATCTTTGTGATAGTCTTCAGCCCTACGCTCAGTTAACTCACACTATGCACTCGGGTTCCCAAGAGGTGGGAAATTGTACTGGTGATAGTAATGATGGTTCAGAAGTCAAAGGCCTTTTGAAATGGCAGTCACTACTTCCTTACCAAACTGTTTTCCATTGAGGACTTTCATGGTGAAGGATTTAAAGATTTCCTCTTTTTGGTTGTCATATAAACCTTTTTGTATAAGGCAAGGTCATGATCTTCCCATCTTTCTTAGCTTTTGCCTTGAAAGGGACTCGGCCCGTTCTTTGAGTAAGGAAAATGACTAACCATCTTAATGATTGCGGTGAACCATCATTGGAATTTGACTTGAAAGACATATTCGACACTTGCTTGATGTGTGCGAAGGAAAATTTGTGAGTGCAACCTTTATATGAAAGGTGTCTTGTATGAACGCACAACCAAGTTAACTGAGAACTACCCATCCCAAGGTTAAGATTGCGGGTTTTTTTGGTACCGAAAGAAACTCCAACTTCTAGGCTCGAAGGGGTTGACAAGGGAATAACTTCTTTATTTCTCCAGTGTTTGGGGGATTGAAACAATGTCTTACATCGTCAACAAAGTTTATATGAAAGCATACCAGTAATTGTGGGTATAATGTTTTGGTCATCCTCCCTCCAATCTTTGCACAATAAAAAAGAAAGTAGAAAATAGATGAAATATTTTTTTCTGAAAATAAAGCATAAGGATGTAAATAGCAAACACAAATGAATTGAATCAAAATGTTGCAAATGCTTATTTCATTAACATGAAAGTACAATCATAATTTGGAAGCAAACAGCTAGTACAAAACAAAGGAAAACGCAAACAATAAGAAACATGGCTTAGTGACTAGTCAACAACATGGATGAGATGACCTGTCTTTGGTAAGTAGTTAGGCTGAAGTCAACTGAAGCTTCACTTGGTGTGCCCTGGTAGAGGATTACTCTAGACATTATGGGTCTGAAGTTAGCTCTGGTCCTGTATCGGCGTCGAAGAATCAGCTTGATGACTGACAAACTACTCAAAAGATAGACAGCTAGGAATGAGTTATTGGATAAACATATGCATGCAATGAGTCATGCAAAGGATGCAAATGATATGCAATGCAATGCAACATGATGCAGAACACACATAGCAGGATCAAAGGTTTGACATCACAACATGAAGTCTGGGTAAAGAACCAACCACAGGCTGTGTACTAGGGTTAAAGCACATGCACAACGGGTTCTAACAAAGTTCCCAGAGTCATCGATAAATCTTTCGGATATTATTAGCCTATACGACTACTCGTGCGGCTAATAATATTCTCAAGATAAACTCGTCTGAGTGTAGTATCTCGTATTAACTACTTCGGGACTACTCCCTCGTAGTCACCACACTACATCCTAAGAGGCCAAGTGGGGGTAAAAGGTAACTAAAGGTCCTTAGTGTCACGGGCTCCTAGGTCGAAAGTAGTAATGATTTCACGAATACTCGTTCAACAATACTACTCCCAAGAGGGCCTCCACTAAGCGGTGATTTCTCAAGTTAGCTTGGTCGGAAATCAACTCCCTATAAGCCTTCTTGAATATACCACCTTCCTATCATAGGTGCACTCTAGTCCGGGTATAGGATTTATCCTTACCACTCAAGGTAACAACCCTACACACAGCAAAAACCCAAGTAAAACAAATATATATAAATATACAAATGTACAAGTATACAAGCAATAGCAAAAAATAGTAGCAACACAAATATAACAAGTTAGGCTCAACCCACTAAACAATGTTCCCCAGTGAAGTCGCCATTTTCTGTCGCGGTGAAATTCGGATACCAAAGCTATCGGATCAGCTTGGCTCGCAAAATAATGATATCACCACCAAACTTTTATTTTATCCAAGGGAAGGGAGAAAAGATCGAACAAAAACCCTAAATAAAAATGCAAAGCAAAAAGCAAGGCCTAAAGCTAAGCAAAGAGAGATCAAAGGTACGGGGGTTGGTTATACTAAGGGAATGTACTAGCACCCTAAGCATCTGTAGTGCTCTACAAGAACCTCTTGAAATATTTATGTTTTGGCTAAAATTGTTTGCTAAGGTAAGTGTAGCGTGAATTTTTACGTGGTTGTGAAGCACTATCGCTTTGGGGTACTACAGTTCGATTCATTTTTTATCCTGTTAAGCTGATTAAGGAAGGGAAATAGATGTCGCCAATTAACCCTGCTTGCATACTGAGTTTAAACAGGTGACTGTTGGTTTACAGATGCTATTAAGATTGTGGGTCTCTCTTAGGTTATTTTGTTAAAAAAATAGAGTGACTGGACTATTTGTGAGGTAAGATGTTAATGTATTTAGATTTGATGTTTTTGGGTTGATTTGGTGGAGATACTAGGTTTTGGGTTTTTGATTAGTATGCTCGCTAAGATTTTTCCAATCTTATGCCTACGTATTCCTGTTTAACGAAACAGGGAAATCAGAGCGATCATAATTCCTCCTATTCTATGGGAGGAAAAAAGGTTATTTTGGTGTCTTGTTCAAAGCCCAAGACGTGAAGCTGAATGTGGTTTGTATCTTGTTCAAAGCCCAAGATGTGAAGCTGAAGGGTCTATTTGTATCTTGTTCGAAGCCCAAGATGTGAAGCTAAAGGGTTTTAACTTTAGAGAGAATTTGTTATCTCTAAAGGGGGATATTTGGTATGTTTGTCACAACTGTTGGGTGACTGATTATAAAGGATAATTACTTTAACTGGGATATGTGAATCCAACAATGCCATAATTTCCTTTATAGGGGATTTTTAACCTGAAGGAGAAGACTTTAGCTCAGTTTAGAGCAATGCCATCTTTCCTTAGGAATTTCTCATGCTAAAAGAGGGACAGTGGTGTGGATGTAAATAATCCAAAGGCTTGCCGCTTACATCAATTTAGATGCATGAAAAGGAGTTGTTGATATTTGTATACTGTGAGCAAGGCACAGAATTTGATGCTAAAAGGTTGATTGACTCAACCGGGGTTTTCTTATACAAAGCCTAAGAGGAGGCTATTGACCCAACAAGAGGGTGTTTTTATGTGTCTCGTACGAAGCCCGAGAGAGAGGCTAAAAGGGGTTGACTCAACAAGAGAGTGCTTTTGTATCTCGTACGAAGCCCGAGATGGAGGCTGAGAGGGAAGTGACTCAACAAGAGTGTCTTTTATAGTCAACAAGAGAGTGACTTTTATCTCATACGAAGCCCGAGATGGAGGCTAAACAGGTTTGACCCAACAAGAGAGTCTTTTATACTCAACAAGAGAATGATTTTTATCTCGTAAGAAGCCCGAGATTGAGGCTAAACAGGTTTGACCAAATAAGAGAGACTTTTATACTCAACAAGAGAGTGTGAAAAGGTTAGCTCCGCTGGGGAGAGTCATTGTACAAAGCCCAAGATGAGGTTATTGTGCTGGTAACTGTTTCAGTTTAGTGACAGGTCCAGTATGTTGGATAAAAGAGAAAATCAGTTCTTATAAAGGGAATGATTAAAGGTATTGTTGTGCTTTGAATTGATCAGAGGATCAGGGTTATTTCCTGTTCTTTAAGGAAATGGGAAATCCAAAGGGTATTGAGACTGTCCAAGTCTACTGGTGTTTTGAGGAATTGATTCTCAGGTAGTGAAATGATCTTTGTATGATGCCCAAGAGAAGGCTGTTATATTAAGGGATGAAGGCCAACCCATTAACAGGTCTGACACTTGACTCAGAAAGATAGCTCTAGCAAATTGATGACTAGGTTCTGTTCCTATACCTGTAGAGGTCTCTGGGTCCTTGTACTAAGCCCAAGAGAAGGCATGAGAGCTTTTAAGAAGCCGAAGGGTCCTTGTACAACGCCCAAGAGGTGGCGGGATGCTTTTAAGAAGCCTGTGGATCCCCAAACCCCGAGAAGTTCAAGACATGACATTCACCAAGAATAGATCAAGCCAGGAAAGTCCGAGAATTTGGAAGAAACTCAAGAGATGCCATTCATGAAGAAAAGATCATCTCTGGGGAGTTAGAGTTTCTTTGACAATGTCTAAGGGTGATAGTCTGAGAAAGGGTTCACTGAGAATGCTGCCTTTCACATCTCCATATTGTTTAACCCCAAGAGGAGGGAAGACTGTGTCTGGTAATCCTATGGGGATCTAGTTTTGTTTGTATTTAAGAGTGACCAACCGGGCTTTACCTAGTGCTAGACGTAGTTGTCGGGGAAAACTCTAAATAACTATACTAGTATTACACAGTTGATATTTGACAAGTATATAAAAGTTTGTGAAAGAAGACTTACAGTGAGCAGCCCCACAATACAGCTATATATATGAAAGCGAATAAAGAAAGCGGGTAAACACTTACTCGGTTGTAGAGCTTCCATGTTGTTTGGTTATTTTGTTCAACAAAGAAAGCTTTGATAACAATATTATATTAAAAATCAAAGGAGAAAGTGCTTTGAAAAGGTTGTTGGGGCTTACAGCTCAATGAGAGGCCCAAGGTTTTATCAGTGATTGCACTGTTGTTTGAAATTGTACAAGGTCTTATACAAGTGTCTGAGGCCCAAAAAGGTTTTCTGTACAAAGGGATGGGTCTTACACTCTCTCAAGAGGCCCAAAGGTGTTTAAGGAAAAAGAATGGGGCTTATAACACGAGGGTAGGCCCAGATGATTTGTTTTTTGAATTGGCGATCGCGCCGAGATTTCTTTAACATACTGTGTCTTATACAATGCATTGAGGCCCAAAAAGTTTTGGTTAAAAAAGGGGTAGGGTCTTACACTCTATTAGAGGCCCAATGATTTATTTTTGTACAAGTGGTGGGGCTTACAGCTCAAGGAGAGGCCCAGATGATTTTGCTAAAAAAGGCGACGATCGTGCCGTTGTTTTTGAAAATACAATGGGACTTATACAATGACTGAGGCCCAAAAAGTGGTGTATTTACAATGGGGATGGCTCTTACACTCTAATAGAGGCCCATGAGTGTTTGAAAATGATTTGCGAGGGTGAAAATCAAAGAAACCCTAATTTTGTTTTCCTTTAAAAGTAAATATTTAAAGAAAATCAACTAAAATGATAAAAATACCAAATAAGTTTGAATAAACCACTTGTGATTTTTGTTTAAGGTTTAAAAAAAATAAGGTTTTAATCACAAGATGAATTAAACTCATTTGGTTTTGATTTTCAAAGTAAATATTCACTTTTAAATGTTTAAAAACAATTAAAAAGGAATTTATTCACAAAAATACTAATTATATTAAGTAACTAATATAAATTTGATTTTTTTGTGGAATAAAATATTTCAACATTTTTGTGATTTTTTGTAAAAAGAACCAATAAAAAATAATTAAAATTGAGGGAGTTATTAATTTTTCAAATCATTAAAAATAATAAGAAAAATAATAAAAATATGAAAAAGTGGTAAAAATAGCAAAAAAGAGGATCTGGGGCGAGGGGGATTGGAACCCCAGACCTCTTGTGTATAGGGCGTGCGCCTTACCACTGGGGTGGTGATACATCCGTTGATTGAAATACAACCACAAATATACAAGGCTTGCCTTGTTTTTGGCCTGGCCCAAGGCAAGGCAAGGCAAGATTTTGGTTGAAAACGTGAAGGCCATAAATTTCTCATTTCTCCATGAATTGGGACAAAATTTAGGTATATCCTGCCTAGAATTTCACAAGGAATCCAATGGTGGTGGTTTTTTTTTCAGATCACGCTCCTATTGAAAAACCCGATAGTGGTTTTGAAATAGGCCATGATTTGCATTTTATGTGCCATTTCTTGGTACAAGCATGAATTACATGATAAATTGGTGCAAACACAACACATATAACATGTATAAGAGATGCATGATCAGTGGACATCAAAAGAAAGCATGGTTCAAAGAATCCAAGTTGTGATGCTTACCTCTTTTTGGAGCTTTTGTGCAATCTGCCAAGGGCTTTGTTCCAAAAATGATTTGATACTTTGAACAACCTCAAATGATCCCTTAGAAGCTTTTAGGATGGTTGGAATCAGCTGGAAATCTCAAGAACAAGTTTGAGCTCTTTCTTGCAAAAAGGGTAAAAGTGGCCAAAATAGCAACTCTCTCAAATGGTGTTCCAGATGGGGGAACCATTTAGGACAGTTCAAGGATGATATTTGGAGTGTGTTTGAGGTTTTATTTAGTTTGGAAAGTGACTGAATCAAGACATGGCTTGAAAAATGCACAAAAGTCCTATTTTGAGGTTTTGAGAGGTGACTTTGTGATTTTGGTGTTACAGGTCACTTGTGAGAGTTTGGACAGCTTAGATATGACATATTGGATGTGTTTGGATCATGAGTTATGGTGGAATTGCTCTCTAACTAAAAAACTCAGAGTTACCTTGCTAAAGAAGGTATTTTTTCCTAGAGAATGAGATTTTGAGGAAAGCAAGTGTTGTAGTGCTTTGGTGTACTCAAACTGAACACAATTGAGCTCTATTTATAGTAGAGCAAGTTTATTTTGGCTACAATAGTGAATGGTAACTGCAGCAGAGGTTTGGCCAATGTTGATCAATGAGAATCCAAGTCTCCTCTAGCCATTGACTAGAGGTCAGGGCACAGGCTGCTGGTTCCCTTGGTCTTGGATAAGTCTTGACTGAATTCAGTTGGAAATGGCTCAGTCCATGCCACCTTGGTGCATCCATTAAATGCTCCAAACCAAAATTGGAGTCTTGTCCCTCTTTTAGGCATTTCTAGGTTTGGCATGCTACTTTTGGTTCCAAAGACTTTGGAGGCTTATGGATCAGGGCTTGTCCCTCCTTGGTCCCCCCTTGAGGTGTTCAGATGGATAGATTTACTTGCCCTTTGCAAAATTTGAGCAAATCAAGCAAAACTCCTAAATCTGCCTTGCCATGACAGTTTGCAGCAAGGCATATTGGCATGGTCATATCTCATGGCCCAAGTGGAATTTGATGGAGTTCTTGGCCATTTTGGAAAGCCCTCATATGATACAACAACTGTTTGATCATAATTGGTTTTGATACTTTTTGGATCCAAGTGAAAAATGCCCCTACATTTTGAATAAAGTAAGACAGATTCTGACTTAGTGAAAATTTCACTAAGTGTTGGAAAAAAGTGACATTTTCACTTTTTGTGATTTTGATCATTCCATAACTTAAAATCCATGAGGAATTGGAATGAGTTGTGTTTGAAGCTTTTGTAGAGGGCCATGAGAGCTATAAATCCAGCTTTGAATGAGGAAAATGGCCTTGTGGTTTAGGAGTTATGATTCTCCAAAGTTGGTACCCTAGCCACTTTGTTTCATAACTTAGAAAAATTTCTAAGTTTTTATGGTTACCCCTTTTACAAGTTATCCCACTTTTCTTGATTTTTCTTGATGAATGATGATTCTAATCACACATTAACATCATTTTAGGGTTAAGGAACCATAATTGACCAAAAAATCAAAAAGTCAAACTTTGACTTTTGGGCACAGTTGACTTTTTATCAGATGAATTCCAAACTGTGCGATCCTCTATGAAATCAAGTCCTTGACCTAAATCAAACTTGATGGATTGATTTCATAGGCGTTATAGGGTGTATTAAACCATGTCCTAGGATTTGGGAGTATGTCCTGGTCAAAAGTCAAAGGTACAGTTGACTTTTTCCGCAAAACCCTAACTGTGGTTCTGATGAGCCTGAAACTTGGGAACCAAGCTTCTTGGATCAATCCATTGTTGCAAATGGATCAGTGTGGTTTATTAGAGACCCTCAAATCCTCTCTTGAGTTCTTGGCTCATGATTTGTCCCAAAAGTCAACTTGGGGGTGAATTAGGTCAAGAAACCATAATTCTTGATTTTTGATGAATGCATCCCCTGAGGTAAAAATTGACTTGATGATTGGGTCTATGAGGTTCCATGGAGCATATTAGGTTATGCTTTGAAGCATTGTCTCCTTCCCAGAGGAAAATTTCCATCTGGAGGCCCTGGTCGACCAAACCCTAATTTGGTGACACTGGCGATCTTAAGGCTTAATCCACCTGGAATGCTGCAACATTGTGCTTGATTCTTGCTGTGGGAGTCCTCTTGATCCATTGTTGATGTTTGAGAGGTTAGACAAGTTAAAGATCATGTCATTCCTTGATTGATCCTTTGTCTAAGGCTCAAAGAGGGCTTGAAACCCTAAGTCTGATTGTAGTGGATGCTCACCCATCTTTGGGGAGACTAATGAGGTATGATGGCCCATTCATATTGTGATAATGATTTGCCCAATTATGGGAAATCTTAGTGGTTAAAATTTGGGGTATGACAGTAAGGATGGGTAAAGTAAGGAGAAAAGGTGGAAAAATAAAAAGGTAGCTCGCTAGGATCATCGCAATCATATGCCTACGTATCATGTATAGGATATCAGAGCAATCATAGTTTTGCACTACGATGAAAAAAGGGTGCAAAAATGGAAAAGAGTATGGAAAAAAGAAAAGGTTGCTCGCCAAGGATTGGGGCCTTGTGCCTACGTATTCTCAAGAAGAACTAGAGAAATCAGAGCGTCCGTAGTTCGTGGAACTACGAGTTGCCAGGTTCTAAGAACCAAGAACAACAGAGACAAATAAAGAAATAAACAAGGGACATGCACAATGACAATAAGTCAACATACAATCCCTTCCCTCAAATTAGGTCAACAAGGAACAAAAGAAAGCAACAGATACATGGAAGAACATCATGTAAATGGAAACCAGATAAGGCACAGACACAATACACAGAAAAGCATCTTGTATGGTCAGACAGACAAAATAACACAGAATACGCATGGAAAAACATCATGGTAATCAGACAATGAAAAGTCAACAAAAATACACGGAAAAGCATCATGTAATCAGCAGACAAAGGTATGCGGCAAAGCATCGCGAAATGAAATCAACAAACATGTTCACGGCAAAGCATCGTGTAATCACAAACACAAAGAACAGTCATGGTAAAACATCGTGTAACAGATTAAACAGATAAAAAGTCATAGAATACGCATGGAAAAACATCATGGTAATCAGATAACAAAATTCAACAGAAATACACAGAAAAGCATCATGTAATCAGCAGACAAAGATACACGGCAAAGCATCGCGAGTAACAAATAACAGGTACATGGCAAAACATCACAGTGAAAACAGATAGAAAGCACACGGCAAAACATCATGTAAAATAAACATAAAGTGCACGGTGTTATACCCCAAATTTTACCCTCAGATCCGCTGATCATTGTCATATCATTTTAGGTCATCTGTCTTTGTATTTACAATCATATAGTCCATCGATCATAATTGTGTTGTTTTCTGTTTGATTTTTGTCATGTAATCTCATTTTGATCAAATTTTATTTGTTTCATCTTACTGTTAATTCTTCGTCTTTAGAACCTTAGGTTTTAATTTAGAATTTTATTTTTCTATTACTTTTGAATCATTAGTTTAATTCAAAATTCATTTCTCCTCTTTATTAATATTCTATTTATTTATTATTACCATGGGCGGTTTTAAGGTTCGGCCAGCCTGGGCATGTTCCCTGGCTCTGGCTAAAAAAATGTCTTTCTTTACACCATAATTTTGAAAATTGCGGCGGTTAAAAGGTGCTATTACGGTGGTCTAAACCGCCACAATTAACGAAAATGCAGAAAAATACAAATTTCAACCAAAAATAAAATTATGAAAGTAATATTACGGCGGTTTAAACCACCACAATTAATGAAAATGCAAAAAAATTAGGGATGGCAATTTGGCTCATCTCCAGTGGGTACCCACAAAATTACCCACAACATGTAGGGTAAAAACCCGCAAATATGGGTACGGGCACGAGCTCAGGTAATTACCCGCTTAAATAAGCGGGGATGGGTGCAGGGATGGGCACCTTAGTATCCACCCCGCCCCATACCTACACAATATATATTTATATATTTTAATTTATATTATTATATAAAAATAGATGTTTATAAATTTTTTAAAAGAATATCAATTTTAAACTACTACATATTTATAATAAGTGATCATTTATTTTATAAATTAACAATAAAAAAATTTTAATAACTTTTTAATGTTTTTAAAAGCTTAAAATATTATGATATTTTATACTTGATATATTTATTTTTATTAGAAATGCGGGTAACGGGTATGGGTACGGGCACTTATATATCCATAGGGTACGGGGACGGGTGCTAATGTTGATACCCAAGCGAGTATGGGCTCGGGTACGGGGATTTTTTCCAACTGCGGGTATGGGGACGGGTACTATAGTACCCTACCCATACCCTGCACATTGTCATCCCTAAGAAAAATACAAATATAAACCAAAAATTAAATTATAAAAGTGCTATTACGGTTGTTTTAAACCGCCATAATTAATGAAAATGCAGAAAAATACTAATTTAAATCAAAAATTAAATTATAAAAGTGTTATTATGGCGGTTTAAACCTCTAAAATTAATAAAAATGCAGAAAAATACAAATTTAAACCAAAAATTAAATTATAAATTATAAATTATGAAAAAAAATACATGTATAATGTTGTAAATTATGGTTTAAACCAAAAATTTTATATTTTTATGCATAAAAATACAGGTTTAAACCAAAAAATTATAAATTATGCAAAAAAATTATATTTTTATACAATTAAGTATACATTACATCAATTTTTTTTTATATTATAATATTTAGATTCAACTACATTATAAAAAGTGCAAGAATTGAAATAAAGATTAAAGTTGCAATTTATGACTAAATTAACCAAAAATTAAAAATGAATACTTAGAAGAAATAAAAATTAACATAAATGTAGCAATTATTAAAATTAAAATAAAAACATGTACAGTGTTGTAAAAAAGAAGTAGAAAAGAATAAATTTTATACTTAAATATATAAAAATATATATTAGGACTCAATACAATTCTATAGATCAATTTCTACAATTATAAAAGAAAATATTCGATTTAAAAAAACAATAAAAACAAAAGTCACTGTAAAGGAACTGACGTGTCAAAATAAAGACGGTCAAAACTGCTATTTTTCTATTAACACTACGTCAATTTATAAAACTATCATATTTTAATGTAAATAGTGGCGGTTTTATTAAACGCAATTTTAAAACCGTCATATTTCATACAAATTTTTGCGGTCTTTAAATTTTTGCCCAGGCTTCAAAAAAAATTTGGCTCCGCCACTGATTATTACCTCATTATTATTATTTTCTTTTTATTATTATTATTTATCATTAGTATATATTATTCTTATTTTTTTGATATTTATTGTTATTATTACTATTTATTGCCATTTCTATTTATTTATTGTTATTATTATTATTATTAGTATTATTATTCTTAATATTATTATTATTACAAATTATTTGGAATAAATTATATTGTATTATTGCCAAAAATCAGTACATGAATAAATAGCCGATCGATGATCCAGGCTCTAAAAGACAAGGATAAACAAGCTAACTAAACAAGATCAATACACTCTATCATAGTACTTTTTTAGTTTTGGATTCATTTCAGCCCTCATAAGTACATTGTTTTTAATCTCCTCTATTCAGATGATTTCCTTCTTTGCCTCTTGAATGATGATTTTATTTCGCAAGCTCCATACACTGTAAATAGTTTCCGCCAATGCCATTTTGAGTAGCTTTCTTTTACATCCTTTTCCCTTAACTTGGCGCATAATCCAAGTGATTTCCAAATCCCAACCTACAGGTTTATGACAGTATCCAAGCCATTTCAGCATTGCATCCCAGATTTTGTTTGAGAATTGACATTCAAAAAATAAATGTCGACATGACTCCATATTTTCACACAGCACACATAAGCCATCATTAACCATACCTAGTTTATTCATTCTATCTTTTGTGAGTAATCTACCATTACAGATTAGCCACAATGTGAATGTTGTCCGAGGCCTTGCCATGTTGTTACACACTAAGTTCCTCCACTGCACCTTTGGTTTTTCTCCACGCATTATTTGGTAGATTTTTCTCGTATTATACTCACCCTTGTCTTGCAATTCCTTCCACTCTACCGAGTTAATAATTGTGTCTCTGTGTTTAAAGATGGCCTTGAGAATCCATGATGCACTTAGTTTAGGCTAGTATTCATTTGCTTTTATATTTTTCATATAGTATTGATGAATCCATTTAACCCATAATTTGTCCTTCTTTGCCCATATGTCCCACAACAGTTTACAATTGTAGCTTTGTTCCATTCCACAAGCGAGATTAGGTTCAGCCCTCCTGCATTCCTTGGATCACAAACATGTTCCCAAGATATGGGAGACTTTCTACTAGGATCATTTTTTCCCGTCCACATAAAGACTCTGCAGATTCCTTCAATGTGTTTGAGTACAGTTTTAGGTAATGGGAAAATTTGTAACCAATAGTTAGCAATAGAGAATAATGTACTTCTGATTAGTTGCACTCTCCCTGCATAAGAGAGGAGCCTTGTACTCCAATGCTGTAGACGTTTGAGCATTTTGTCTAGAAGTGGTTGGCAGTTATTGATGGTGATTTTTTTACTATCCAGTGGAACTCCCAAATATCGAACAGGCAAGGCCCCTATTCCAAATCCAGTCTCCAATTGCATTTCCCTCTATAGCTCGGCTGTTACACCGCCAAAGAATAACTTACTCTTAGGATTACTGATCTGTAGACCCGTGGCAGCTGAGAATTGTTTCATTTTTTCCATCAAAAGCTTCATGGACCCTACATCACCTCTTATGAATATCAGAATGTCGTCCGCAAAGCAAAGGTTTATAAGCTTGAGTTTTTCACATCTGGGATGGTAGTTAAAGTTAGGATTGGATTCTAGTCCTCTGAGTACTCTATGGAGATATTCCATTATGAGCACAAATTATTATTATTATTATTTATTATTATTATTATTATTATTATTATTATTATTATTATTATTATAAATTATTATTATTATTATTTTGTTATTATTTTTATTTCATCATTATTTTATTCATTATTTTATTTAAAATTTTATTATTTCATTATTATTGCTATTTTTATTATTATTTATTTATATCACTGTTATTTTCTATTATTATTATTATTATTATCATTTTATCATATCATTTATATTTTTATGTATTTATTTTATCTTATTATTTTTTTATCATTATTATTTATTATTATTATTATCATTTTTACTATTGTTATTATTATTATTTTTTATTATTTCATTTATCATTGTTATTATGAGTCCAAAAAGAAGAAAACAATTCCCAAAAGCCAGCCACCCCTAACCTACAACATACACCCCAATGACAATTCTTTTTCATAACCGTCACCCTTTCATAAACAAAAACCAAAAACCTTGCCCAAAGTCCTGCATTACCCACCAAACCCTCCACAAAACCTGTGCCACGAAAAAAGACTGTAAAACAACACGCATAAGCCAACAAACAAAACCTTTTCAACGTACAGCCAAGGTCTTGCGCAGGGGGGCCACCATCCTGCTCCAATCGTACCTGCAAGTCCAAACAAACACATAATGCACCAAAAACTTCTACAAAACCATATTATGTACACCCTCTGCTACCTCATGACAGCAACAACACATTGCCTCAGTCTGAAGTGTTACCATCAAGCAACCACAAGCTATAAGCCTAAAACCTACACACGCAAGGACTACAACAGCCAACAGCACAACGATTTAATTTTGAAATTAAAAAGAGGATAAAAGAAGGAGGGGGTTGAATGAAAAGGAAAAAAGGAACCTGACCTCACGATAAAAAAGAAGACTCTGCTCTCCTTTCAGGGGACCATGGACGCGTAGCAACGATCCTGGATAATCAGTTTGTTTTCACAACCTGAAAAACTCTCTCTCAAATATCAGATTCAAAAAAAGTTTTAAAAAATAAAAACCAAAAAAACCTTTCATTTTATCTTCATGTATCATCACATTCTTCAACAACCATAAACAAACTTCTCCACTTCACCCTTCTTCGGACCCGACCCAACCTTCTTCTTCTTCGACATTTTCACAAACTCTTTCATAAACCTCATCAGCCATTAATCTCCATCCTTTAGCGCCGCCGACCGCATCGAGAACGGAGCAGGTCGAGAGGAATTTGAATCGTTGAGAGAAAGAGAGAGGCGAAGTGTAAGTCGCGTGAAAACCGACGGAGAAGAGAGAAATCGAGTGGAGAGAATTGCGATTTGAGAGAGGAAGATCTGGTGAGGAAAGTTACATTTGAGAACTTGGATTTCGATTTTGATTCTCTGAGTAAACGTGTTTGAGCAAGGAAGAGGGCGCTTGAGAGAGTGAGAGTACGTGTATTTGCTTTTCATGAGTCTGAATGTTTTTGTCCTATCTTTTCTTTTCCATCGCCATCTTTTTTCTTTCTTAGTCGTGTATGTATTGGAGTGAATAAGTCGGGTTTCATACCCTTTCTCATCGGTGGCCGAACCGGGTTCGGGTGGAAGGACCCGACCCGGCCTTCCTTTGTGAAGTGCCCTGTTGGGCTTTCCCCTTTTCTTTTTTTCTTGCTTCAGCTTTCCCCTGGCCCATCTCTTTCCTTTTTTTTGGTAGGTTTTTTTAGGAGTTAGTATATATTTTTAAGATTAGTAATGTGTTAAGTTTAGCAAACTTTTTTTTAATATTAATATCTTGTTTTAGGAGGTAGTAAATATTTTAAGATTTATATTTTAAAATTTAAGATTAGGTTTCTCAATTTTAGTATTAGTAATTTCAATCTTAGGTTTATTAATTTGATTTTAAGATTAGAAATTTTGATTAGTAACTTTGAAAAAATAAAATAACAAAAAAGGAAATAAATATAAAAAATTCAAAGTCATGTTTAGGATGTAGATATCTAGGACTTGTTTTTGGTCTTATCAGTTTTAATTTCCATTAACTTTCTTAACTACTAACTCGTGACTTCTATCTTTGATGATACTTGATGAAATCTTGTTTCCGTCATGATTTTGATGCATATTTCATTCGATAATATCTTTTACCTCCTTCCAAAGGAAAGTTATCATATTGACTTATAAGTCATTTTTTAAAGATAGTTTAGACCTTTCCATCTTCACTTCCTTGACCTTTTTAGGAGCATCCCCTTTGGCCTTATTAGAGCATTTCTTCCCTCTTTAACCTAGTTTGAGGTTAGGGTTTTTGAACCCTATGTGAGTACTATCATTATAGATACTTACCTTTCTTTCTTGGCCTTATTAGAGCAATTTTATTTCATAACTTAGAGTTAGGTTTGGAGTTTTTGAACTCCATGTGCGTACCATTATGATGTGTACTCACTTTCCCTTTTGACTTTGTTAAAAGTCAACTTTAGGTTAGTTTTTTCAACTTAAACTTAAAGAGTTCTTTAACTCTATGTGAGTATCATGATCATGAATACTCATTCCCTCTTGGAACCTTGATCATTATTAAGAGTTCCTCAACCCTGGTTAGGCGAACTACGGAGTCTCTGATTCCTCAGTCCTAGTCAAGATACGTAGGCACAAGATGCGATATCTTGTCGAGCCATTTGTCTTACAACTTAGGATTTAACAAGAGTTCTTCAACTCTATGTGAGCACTATCATAATGATGTTACATTTCCCTTTGGCCTTATTAGAGCCATTCACCTCTTGAACTTAGAGATTAGGATAGAGTTCTTAAACTCTATGTGATTCTCATCATAATGAGTATTCACTTCCCTTTTGACTTTGTTCAAGGTCAACCTCTTAGACTTACCCTTTCAACTTAGACTTAGAGAGTTCTTTGAACTCTATATGAGTATTACACTCATTCCCCTTAGAACTTTGACCATAGTCAATGGTTCCTCACCCTCGTTGAGGTGAACTACGAATGCTCTGATTCCGTCCTTATTAGGATACGTAGGCACGAGATGCGACGTCTTAGCGAGCATACTTAGTGTATATACCCTTGGGTATTTACCATTAGGTCTTTACCTTTAGCACCTTGGTCTTTACCATAGGTCTTTATCTTAACCTTAGCACATTACCTTTAGCAAGCAAACATAACATAACACAAATACGAACAAGCGGTTCCTGTAGAGTACTACAGATATCTAGGATGCTAACACCTTCCCTAGGTATAACCAACTCCCGAACCTTAGATCTCTTAGCTGTGTCTTCACATAGCGCAATTAGGGTTTTCTTCGATCTTTACCCTTTCCTTTGGATAAATCAAAGCCCGGTGGTGAATTTCATTGATGTGTGATTCATGTTAATTAATAGCTTGATGTCTGATTCTCACCGCAACAGAAATGGAGACTTCACTAGGGAAGAGAAAAAGGTTAAGCCCACCTTGTTTGTGTTTGTGTTTGTTATATGGTTGCTTGCTTGTATACCTGTACATATTCATATCTATATATATACCTGTTGTGCTTGGGTTTTTCTGTGTACAGGGTCACTACATTTGAGTGGTGAGATGAGTCCTAACTCGGACTTGAGAGCACACATATAATAGGATTGTGATGTAATCAATAGTCGACTATTGGGAGTAGTCCTAATATGTTTGGCATATGATGACCATGCTCAGTGGAGGCCCCTTTGGGATTATTGATGTCTGATGCGAGTAGTCGTATTGATGTCACTCTTTCCGACCCAGGAGTCTCTGATACTGAGGACCTTTAGTTACCCTTTACCCCCACTTGGCCTTTTTAGGACGTAGTGAAGTGATTATCCATTTGTAGACCTGTGATAGTTGTCATGCAATACTACACTCAGATGAGTTTATCATGAGAATATTATTAACCCGCACGAGTAGTCGTGTAGGTCGATAATATCCGAAAGATTTATCGATGACTCTGGGAACTTTTTAGAACCCAGTCTGCAGATACAAGAACCCATAGTACACACCTCTTGGGATGGGTAGACCATGGCTTCATGCTCGTGATCTTCAAACCTATGCCCTCGCTTGTTTGCTTGTCAGTATATATGTGAATATCTGTATACGTGTGTTTGTGCATACACTCATCCATACATTCATGCATTCATGAATAGCCCTTTGGTTTCAAGGAATTCAGATGTTCATTCCTTTGCAAAAATCAATAGAGATCATGGATTTTAAAGTGAAACTTTTCAGTTTTTCAAAAAGTTTGCAACTTTCCTTTGAGTTCCTTACTACCATTTGGCTTGCATTTGCATAGCATGCGCATGTCGTCACATTTGCATTTGCATTTGCATTTCTCAGCCTTGAGTCTCATCCATCCCTTGTCCGTAACCCAGCAGTTGACTTCCCGAAGCCAGCATTGGACTTAAAGTAGCTTTTGAGGGATCATGAACTCAGGAGAGCAGAGCCAGTATGTTACCAGAGCAGATTTTGAATTATTGAATGATCAATTAAATCAGATTGTGGAAGCTATGACAGCCTTGACGAAGAGAGATGATAATATTCATAGGATTGCTGTGAACAATGTTGCCCAAGCTCAACCTGTGCAGATTCTTGTTGAGAACCAGGAAATACAAGAACGTGCCATTGTCCGAGATGGACGTCCCTCTTCTGTTGATGTCGTGGAATATCGTAGCTTCGCATTCTCTGAGCCAGATTCCCAAGAGGTAGTCCATGTGATGAAAACCAAGGGCCCACGATACGTTGAGATAATGGAAAAATGTCGTGCCTTGGAAGAAAAGCTTGACGCACTTAAGGGTCGTGACGCTGCTGATCTGAATGCTCTGAACATGTGTTTGGTACCTGGCCTTGTAATACCTCCAAAGTTCAAAACATCGAAGTTTGAGAAGTACAAAGGGGATAGCTGTATGAAATAGCATTTGATGATGTTTTGTAGAAGAATGACTTCACATGTCCGCAATGACAAGCTCATGATCCACTGTTTCTAAGACAGTCTAAGTGGGGCATCACTGAATTGGTACATGCAGCTAAAGAGTCGCAACATCCAATCATGGTCAGACCTAGCCAATGCCTTCGTGAAGCAATACAACTACAATCTTGACTTGGCTCTCAGCCGCCTGCATTTGCTAGACTTATCTCAAGAGGACAATGAATCCTTCAAAAAGTATGCTCAGAGGTGGAGAGAAGTAGCTGCTCACGTTCAACCACCACTCTTGGATAAGGAATTGGTTGACTGGTTCGTGGATACCTTGCAAGGCCTATACCGAGAAAAGTTGTTCAGCATTGTGACATCAAACTTCTCTAACTTTGTAATAGCTGGAGAGCGCATCGAGAGCAGTGTTAAGAGCGGAAAAATCCAAGGTACCTCGAACATCCCAGCTAGTGAGAGTGAATCAGTTGTTAGTTCTCAAGAAGAATGGGAGAAAGAAAGTAATTCTACATGGGAATCTCCGATACCTCAGCGCTCATGCGTCTCAACTGATCAGAGTCAGTAATCTTTTGGGTCTCCGCGTCAGACATCATTCTCTCTACAGGGGCATTATTCTTCTCCAAATCGAAGACCTCCTCAATATCAAGGATCATACCACTATCAGCCGCGTCAGCACGCCCGACAAAGGCCAAGAAAGCCATAGAGGAAATTCACGCCGTTGCCAATGTCATACAGTCGGTTATTGCCAGATTTAATCAAAGGAGGATTGATAATGCCAAAGGAGATAGATCTAGTGCCTTTTCCATACCCACAAGGCTTTGACTCCAATGCCTGTTGCAACTGCGAAAAAACAACCGGCGAGAAACAAGAACAGAAGAGTCACCACCGAACGTTATTTATCTCGACGCAGGGAAAGGAAACGATCGAATAAAACCTACAGAGGGAAAGACATGGTCATCGCAACCATAGTCCGGGTTCGGGAGTCGGTTACGTGAGGGGAAGGTATTAGCACCCCACGCGTCCATCGTACTCGATGGGATCCACGCTTATTGTCTAATCAAAGGGTGAGTTATCTAAAGCCTGCTACAAACGAAAATGGGAAGGGAAAAACGAAAACAGACTCGCAAGGATTATCGCAATCCAATGCCTACGTATCTTCGTGGACGAACGAAGAATCAGAGTCAGTGTAGTTCTACGGACTACGCACTAAAGGGGGGAGGTTGCTCGCCAAGACATCGTCGTCTTGTGCCAACGTATCTTCAATCGGACGAGAGAGAGAAAGTCAGAGCAGTCGTAGTTCGACCTACGGGTCGAAAAGGGGGAAAAGTGCTCGCCAAGACATCACCGTCTTGTGCCTACGTATCCTCACTTGGACGAGAAAGAGGAAATCAGAGCAGTCATAGTTCGACGGATGGGTCAAAAAAGAGGGAAGGGTGCTCGCTAAGATATCGCATCTTGTGCCTACGTATCCTTAATCAGACGAGAGAGATAGGAACTCAGAGCAGTCGTAGTTCGACGGACGAGTAGGTTAAGCATTTTTTACGTGAGCGACGGGCTCTTTGCTGAAAATGATGTGAAACCCAAAAATCCCAAAGGATGAAAATGATTTGAATTTGTTTTTGTGTTTTTTAGACAGAAGTGAGTTAAGGTTAGTTTGAAACTCACATTGCACTAAAGTCTATGACATAGGAACGAATGCGTCGCAAATCGTCCCAAGACGGGACGTCCGCTAAACACTCTAGAAAAATGAAAGGAAACCCTTCACTCCTCATTTCCCATGTACTTAAGGCTCATGGTGTACAATGCTCGTTGCATTTATTAAGTGTCTTAGATGTGTTAAGAGATGAGAAGAGAATACTCAAAGACGAAAAGAAAACGCTACGGGAATTCTATCCTAATGTTATCATGCAAAAGTGGCCCTAAGGTTGAGGTAAGAAGGGAAAATTCTACCTAATGTTAGCATGCATGGTTTGAAACCTAATGTCTACCCTACTCCAAGCTTAATCAAAGATTAAGTAGGACTAGGGAACCCTAAGGGAACATGCAGAAGCAAAGCAAAACCAATAAAATAAACCAAAACCAGCAGCTACAACAGCGCTCCGGTACCTGCATAGCGGTAAATTCCAGCCAATACACCAAACAGCATTCAACAGCTCACACTTCAGCACAAAAAATAGGTGTAAGAAGGCAAACAGCAGCATATACAACAGCACACGTGCAAAGGGACAGCAGTGGAAAACAGAGCAGCATGCATTCAAAAATGATTCAAACATGGAATAACGAACATGCATCAAGCATTACACATTCTTCAATCAAACATGATCTCAATCACACCACACACCATGGCAAACAATTCTTGAAAACATCATGAAAGAATGCACATCATTTGACAAATGAACAAATTAAATCAAACATGCACTTCATGAAGTTAAAAGCAAACAAGCATATGCAACACAACTCCAGCAACATAAGCGACAATCCACAATCAACATGCTCAAGAAGTGTGTGCAACGTGTTCATCGCATTAAGAAAGCAACGATGCAAGCATGGACATTCATCAATGAAAACCAAAAGTCGCGTGTCGGAAAATTGTGTTCATACAATGGTGTAAAGTGTAACAGCATCAAAACAGCTTACCAATATGCATCACATCAATCCGTGAAGTTTAAAAATGGAATGGAATCGAAACATGCCCAAAAATGCACAAAAATACACTCTGCAGCAGTGTTAATCGATTAACCATTTACAGTTCATTTTGGTTAATCGATTAACAGCTCTCATTACGCAAAAATAACACTGGTTAATCGATTAACCAAATTTTTTGTTAATCGATTAACCCTGTACCAGAAGCAGAAAATCGGTTTGAAAAATCACTTCCAGCAGCAAAATCACTTGTGCAATCATACCAAATGATCATGTAATCAACAATGCACGAAAAGTAAGTTCAATCACATCAATCAAACATCAATTAGATCCAATAATCATGAACAATAACAATCAAATTCAAGCAAATGAATCAAATCACATGCAAAACCAAGGATCTACATTGTATAAGTTAGAATTAAGCTAGATTAAGCATAGATCACAAAAAAACCAACCTACAAAGCTGAGAATTGCTTTGGTAAGTGTTGCAAATGAAAATTGATGAATCCAAGCAAAAAATTTCAAGATCTATGAGCTCCTTGCAAGCAAAAGCTGAAAATCCAAGCAATAAGCTAACAATGCTCCAAAATCACTTCCAATAAGCACTTCTGAAATTGCATATCTAGATCTAAATGAAAATCACCAATGAAATCAAGTAATGGAATGGTAATGAGAGGCTTAAGCTCAAGAATTAACAAGTTCCAATGAAGAACTTGTTAATCTCTATGGAAGAGCTTTGAGTGAGGTTGAAAATGGAGGTTGAGAGTGAAAAAGTGAGAGAGAATTCTGAAAATTGAGAGTGAAAAAATGATCTAGGTTATGTGAGGTTTGGAATGAATTGGTTTAAATATGGACTAGGTTAGGAATTAAGCTTGGGTTTGGAATTAGGTTTAGAGAGTGGAAATGGGAGTAGAAAATGAACTAGGAAAGGAAATGTGGAATTAGAGTGGAAATTGGATGGAAAATAAATTAAATTAGAACCCTCTCTAGATCCTTCTACTGGGGTGAAATTTGAATTGGTGATTAAAAATTTGAAATCCAAAAAATCCAGCGCTAAAAAATGAAGTATCTGGGCAAATTTTGCCTTGGTTAATCGATTAACCATTTTTAGTACAAAATGTGTTAATCGATTAACACAAGGGAAATTTGAATTTTGGCGCCTTTTGGAGGGAAACTTGGAAAAGTGGCCTCTGGCAGCTGTTTTAAACCCCGTTAAGCCTCCGAAACTCAAAAGTTGACATTGCTACTGAGTAACACCTGAAATATGCTGTGAATTTGTTTTCGCACTCGAAATGACCAGCTGAAAATAACTGTCCGGTGTCAAATCACTGATCAAAAATAAATGTCAGAGCTTCTAACCATCAAATCATCTAGTGAGCAAAATAAATGCTAGAAAAGACTTTGCAAGCTATCTGCTAGACTCTGGATATTGCTGAAAATGCCTCATGAACTGATAACGTCATGAACTGTTGGATAACACCTTGATCTCATGCCCAAAAGAACAATGTAAATGCAAAATGACGATGTAGAATAAAAAGAAACATAAGTCAGTTAGAGTTAGAAAGAGAAGGCAAATTTTGAGGTGTTACAGCTGCCCTTATTCAAACTTCTTGGATCCGAGGGTATGGAAGAAAAGGCTACCAGACAGTCAGGATACATGGAGATTGAATACTAAAATAACCACACAAATTCGCATCCTGCAAAAGGAGAGACGACTCCGCTGGGGGACTGGTAATAAAAGGTGTAAGATCATAACACGAACGAGTGTCGGAGATCAATACGGATGAAGTATTCAAATAGATTGAAACAAACACAAATAAGTGTTGACTGCGCTGGGGACAAACACAGACGAGTGACTAAAGGTTCACACACGGACGAGTGCTGAAAGAACACGGACGGGTGTCAAAGGTCAATACGGACGGGTATTGAATAAAAAGTTCAAACACGGACGGGTGCTAAAAGAACACGGACGGGTGTCAAAGGTCAATATGGACGGGTATTGAAAAAAAGTTTAAACACGGACGGGTGCTGAAAGAACACGGACGAGTGTCAAAGTTCAATACAGACGGGTATTGAAAAAGTTCAAACACGGACGGGTGCTGAAAGAACACGGACAGGTGTCAAAGGTCAATACGGACGGGTATTGAAAAAGTTCAAACACTGACAAGTGCTGAAAGAACACGGACGGGTGTCAAAGGTCAATACGGACGGGTATTGAAAAAGTTCAAACACGGACGGGTGCTGAAAGAACACGGACGGGTGTCTAAGATTAATATGGACGGGTATTGAACAAAAAGTTCAAACACGGACGGGTGTCAAAGGTCAATAAGGACGGGTATTGAATAAAAAGTTCAAACACCGACGGGTGCTGAAAGAACACGGACGGGTGTCTAATGGTCAATACAGATGGGTATTGAAAACAAAGGTTCAAACACAAATGGGTGCTGAAAGAACACGGACGGGTGTCAAAGGTTCACACACGGACGGGTGCTGAAAGAACACGGACGGGTGTCAAAGGTCAATACGGACAGGTATTTAAATATAAAGGTTCAAACACGGACGAGTGCTGAAAGAACACAGACGGGTGTCTAAAAGGTCAATACGGACGGGTATTGAAAATAAGAGTTCAAACACGGACGAGTGCTGAAAGAACACGGACGGGTGTCTAAGATCAATACGGACGGGTATTGAACAAAAAGTTTAAACACGGACGGGTGCTGAAGGAACACGGACGGGTGTCAAAGGTTAATACGGACGAGTATTGAAAACAAATGTTCAAACACAGACGGGTGCTGAAAGAACACGGACGCGTGTCAAAGGTCAATACGGACGTGTATTGAAAAATTTCAAACACGGACGGGTGCTGAAAGAACATGGACGGATGTCTAAGATCAATACGGATGGGTATTGAACAAAAAGTTCAAACACGGACGGGTGTGAAAGGTCAATACGGACGGGTATTGAATAAAAACTTCAAACACGGACGGGTACTGAAAGAACACGAACGGGTGCTGAAAGAACACGGAAGGGTGTCTAATTGTCAATACGGGCGGGTATTGAAAACAAAAGTTCAAACACGGACGGGTGCTGAAAGAACACGGACGGGTGTTAAAGGTTCACACACGGACGGGTGCTGAAAGAACACGGACGGGTGTCAAAGGTCAATACGGTCGGGTATTAAAATATAAATGTTCAAACACGGACGGGTGCTGAAAGAACACATACGGGTGTCTCAAAGGTCAATACGGACGGGTATTGAAAATAAGGGTTCAAACACGGACGGGTGCTGAAAGAACACGGACGGGTGTCTAAGATCAATACGGATGGGTATTGAACAAAAAGTTCAAACACAGACGTGTGCTGAAATAACACAGACGGGTGTCAAAGGTCAATACGGACGGGTATTGAAAACAAAGGTTCAAACACGGACGGGTGTCAAAGGTCAATACGGACGGGTATTGAAAACAAAGGTTTAAACACAGACGGGTGCTGAAAGAACACGGACGGGTGTCAAAGGTCAATACGGACGGGTAATGAAATCAAAGGTTCAAACACGGACGGGTGCTGAAAGAACACGGACGGGTGTCAAAGGTCAATACAGACGTGTATTGAAAACAAAGGTTCGAACACGGACGGGTGCTGAAAGAACACGGACGGGTGTCATAGGTCAATACGGACGGGTATTGAAAACAAAGGTCCAAACACGGACGGGTGCTGAAAGAACACAGACGGGTGTCAAAGGTCAATACGGACGGGTATTGAAAACAAATGTTCAAACACAGACGGGTGTTAAAAGAACACGGACGGGTGTCAAAGGTCAATACGGACCGGAATTGAAAACAAAGGTTCAAACACAGACGGCTGCTGAAAGAACACGGACAGGTGTTAAAGGTCAATACGGACGGGTATTGAAAAAGTTCAAACACAGACGAGTGCTGAAAGAACACGGACGGGTGTCTAAAAGGTTAATACGGATGGGTATTGAAACAAAACTTCAAACACGGACGGGTGCTGAAAGAACACAGACGGGTGTCAAAGGTCAATACGGACGAGTATTTAAAAAGTTCAAACACGGACAGGTGCTGAAAGAACACGGACGGGTGTCAAAGGTCAATACGGACGGGTATTGAAAAAGTTCAAACACGGACTGGTGTCAAAGGTCAATACCGAAGGGTATTGAAATAAAGGTTCAAACACGGACGGATGTTGAAAGGACACAGACGGGTGTCAAAGGTCAATACGGACGGGTATTGAAATAAAGGGTCAAACACGGACGGGTGCTGAAAGAACACGGACGGGTGTCAAAGGGCAATACGGACTAGTAATAAAAAATTTCAAACAGGGACGGGTGCTGAAAGAACACGGACGGGTGCAAAGGTCAATATGGATGAGAATTGAAATAAAGGTTCAAACACGAACGAGTGCTGAAAGAACACGGACGGGTGTCAAAGGTCAATACGAACAGGTATTGAAAAAGATCAAACACGGACGGGTGCTGAAAGAACACGGACGAGTGTCAAAGGTCAATACGGACGGGTATTGAAAAAGTTCAAACACGGACGGGTGCTGAAAGAACACAGACGAGTGTCAAAGGTCAATACAGACGGGTATTTAAATAAAGGTTCAAACACGGACGGGTGCTGAAAGAACAGAGACGGGTGTCAATGGTCAATACGGATGGGTATTGAAAAAGTTTAAACACGGACGGGTGCTGAAAGAACACGGACAGGTGTCAAAGGTCAATACGGACGGGTATTGAAAAAGTTCAAACACTGACAAGTGCTGAAAGAACACGGACGGGTGTCAAAGGTCAATACGGACGGGTATTGAAAAAGTTCAAACACGGACGGGTGCTGAAAGAACACGGACGGGTGTCTAAGATTAATATGGACGGGTATTGAACAAAAAGTTCAAACACGGACGGGTGTCAAAGGTCAATAAGGACGGGTATTGAATAAAAAGTTCAAACACCGACGGGTGCTGAAAGAACACGGACGGGTGTCTAATGGTCAATACAGATGGGTATTGAAAACAAAGGTTCAAACACAAATGGGTGCTGAAAGAACACGGACGGGTGTCAAAGGTTCACACACGGACGGGTGCTGAAAGAACACGGACGGGTGTCAAAGGTCAATACGGACAGGTATTTAAATATAAAGGTTCAAACACGGACGAGTGCTGAAAGAACACAGACGGGTGTCTAAAAGGTCAATACGGACGGGTATTGAAAATAAGAGTTCAAACACGGACGAGTGCTGAAAGAACACGGACGGGTGTCTAAGATCAATACGGACGGGTATTGAACAAAAAGTTTAAACACGGACGGGTGCTGAAGGAACACGGACGGGTGTCAAAGGTTAATACGGACGAGTATTGAAAACAAATGTTCAAACACATACGGGTGCTGAAAGAACACGGACGCGTGTCAAAGGTCAATACGGACGTGTATTGAAAAAGTTCAAACACGGACGGGTGCTGAAAGAACATGGACGGATGTCTAAGATCAATACGGATGGGTATTGAACAAAAAGTTCAAACACGGACGGGTGTGAAAGGTCAATACGGACGGGTATTGAATAAAAACTTCAAACACGGACGGGTACTGAAAGAACACGAACGGGTGCTGAAAGAACACGGAAGGGTGTCTAATTGTCAATACGGGCGGGTATTGAAAACAAAAGTTCAAACACGGACGGGTGCTGAAAGAACACGGACGGGTGTTAAAGGTTCACACACGGACGGGTGCTGAAAGAACACGGACGGGTGTCAAAGGTCAATACGGTCGGGTATTAAAATATAAATGTTCAAACACGGACGGGTGCTGAAAGAACACATACGGGTGTCTCAAAGGTCAATACGGACGGGTATTGAAAATAAGGGTTCAAACACGGACGGGTGCTGAAAGAACACGGACGGGTGTCTAAGATCAATACGGATGGGTATTGAACAAAAAGTTCAAACACAGACGTGTGCTGAAATAACACAGACGGGTGTCAAAGGTCAATACGGACGGGTATTGAAAACAAAGGTTCAAACACGGACGGGTGTCAAAGGTCAATACGGACGGGTATTGAAAACAAAGGTTTAAACACAGACGGGTGCTGAAAGAACACGGACGGGTGTCAAAGGTCAATACGGACGGGTAATGAAATCAAAGGTTCAAACACGGACGGGTGCTGAAAGAACACGGACGGGTGTCAAAGGTCAATACAGACGTGTATTGAAAACAAAGGTTCGAACACGGACGGGTGCTGAAAGAACACGGACGGGTGTCATAGGTCAATACGGACGGGTATTGAAAACAAAGGTCCAAACACGGACGGGTGCTGAAAGAACACAGACGGGTGTCAAAGGTCAATACGGACGGGTATTGAAAACAAATGTTCAAACACAGACGGGTGTTAAAAGAACACGGACGGGTGTCAAAGGTCAATACGGACCGGAATTGAAAACAAAGGTTCAAACACAGACGGCTGCTGAAAGAACACGGACAGGTGTTAAAGGTCAATACGGACGGGTATTGAAAAAGTTCAAACACAGACGAGTGCTGAAAGAACACGGACGGGTGTCTAAAAGGTTAATACGGATGGGTATTGAAACAAAACTTCAAACACGGACGGGTGCTGAAAGAACACAGACGGGTGTCAAAGGTCAATACGGACGAGTATTTAAAAAGTTCAAACACGGACAGGTGCTGAAAGAACACGGACGGGTGTCAAAGGTCAATACGGACGGGTATTGAAAAAGTTCAAACACGGACTGGTGTCAAAGGTCAATACCGAAGGGTATTGAAATAAAGGTTCAAACACGAACGGATGTTGAAAGGACACAGACGGGTGTCAAAGGTCAATACGGACGGGTATTGAAATAAAGGGTCAAACACGGACGGGTGCTGAAAGAACACGGACGGGTGTCAAAGGGCAATACGGACTAGTAATAAAAAATTTCAAACAGGGACGGGTGCTGAAAGAACACGGACGGGTGCAAAGGTCAATATGGATGAGAATTGAAATAAAGGTTCAAACACGAACGAGTGCTGAAAGAACACGGACGGGTGTCAAAGGTCAATACGGACAGGTATTGAAAAAGATCAAACACGGACGGGTGCTGAAAGAACACGGACGAGTGTCAAAGGTCAATACGGACGGGTATTGAAAAAGTTCAAACACGGACGGGTGCTGAAAGAACACAGACGAGTGTCAAAGGTCAATACAGACGGGTATTTAAATAAAGGTTCAAACACGGACGGGTGCTGAAAGAACAGAGACGGGTGTCAATGGTCAATACGGATGGGTATTGAAAAAGTTTAAACACGGACGGGTGCTGAAAGAACACGGACAGGTGTCAAAGGTCAATACGGACGGGTATTGAAAAAGTTCAAACACTGACAAGTGCTGAAAGAACACGGACGGGTGTCAAAGGTCAATACGGACGGGTATTGAAAAAGTTCAAACACGGACGGGTGCTGAAAGAACACGGACGGGTGTCTAAGATTAATATGGACGGGTATTGAACAAAAAGTTCAAACACGGACGGGTGTCAAAGGTCAATAAGGACGGGTATTGAATAAAAAGTTCAAACACCGACGGGTGCTGAAAGAACACGGACGGGTGTCTAATGGTCAATACAGATGGGTATTGAAAACAAAGGTTCAAACACAAATGGGTGCTGAAAGAACACGGACGGGTGTCAAAGGTTCACACACGGACGGGTGCTGAAAGAACACGGACGGGTGTCAAAGGTCAATACGGACAGGTATTTAAATATAAAGGTTCAAACACGGACGAGTGCTGAAAGAACACAGACGGGTGTCTAAAAGGTCAATACGGACGGGTATTGAAAATAAGAGTTCAAACACGGACGAGTGCTGAAAGAACACGGACGGGTGTCTAAGATCAATACGGACGGGTATTGAACAAAAAGTTTAAACACGGACGGGTGCTGAAGGAACACGGACGGGTGTCAAAGGTTAATACGGACGAGTATTGAAAACAAATGTTCAAACACATACGGGTGCTGAAAGAACACGGACGCGTGTCAAAGGTCAATACGGACGTGTATTGAAAAAGTTCAAACACGGACGGGTGCTGAAAGAACATGGACGGATGTCTAAGATCAATACGGATGGGTATTGAACAAAAAGTTCAAACACGGACGGGTGTGAAAGGTCAATACGGACGGGTATTGAATAAAAACTTCAAACACGGACGGGTACTGAAAGAACACGAACGGGTGCTGAAAGAACACGGAAGGGTGTCTAATTGTCAATACGGGCGGGTATTGAAAACAAAAGTTCAAACACGGACGGGTGCTGAAAGAACACGGACGGGTGTTAAAGGTTCACACACGGACGGGTGCTGAAAGAACACGGACGGGTGTCAAAGGTCAATACGGTCGGGTATTAAAATATAAATGTTCAAACACGGACGGGTGCTGAAAGAACACATACGGGTGTCTCAAAGGTCAATACGGACGGGTATTGAAAATAAGGGTTCAAACACGGACGGGTGCTGAAAGAACACGGACGGGTGTCTAAGATCAATACGGATGGGTATTGAACAAAAAGTTCAAACACAGACGTGTGCTGAAATAACACAGACGGGTGTCAAAGGTCAATACGGACGGGTATTGAAAACAAAGGTTCAAACACGGACGGGTGTCAAAGGTCAATACGGACGGGTATTGAAAACAAAGGTTTAAACACAGACGGGTGCTGAAAGAACACGGACGGGTGTCAAAGGTCAATACGGACGGGTAATGAAATCAAAGGTTCAAACACGGACGGGTGCTGAAAGAACACGGACGGGTGTCAAAGGTCAATACAGACGTGTATTGAAAACAAAGGTTCGAACACGGACGGGTGCTGAAAGAACACGGACGGGTGTCATAGGTCAATACGGACGGGTATTGAAAACAAAGGTCCAAACACGGACGGGTGCTGAAAGAACACAAACGGGTGTCAAAGGTCAATACGGACGGGTATTGAAAACAAACGTTCAAACACGGACGGGTGTTAAAAGAACACGGACGGGTGTCAAAGGTCAATACGGACCGGAATTGAAAACAAAGGTTCAAACACAGACGGCTGCTGAAAGAACACGGACAGGTGTCAAAGGTCAATACGGACGGGTTTTGAAAAAGTTCAAACACGGACGAGTGCTGAAAGAACACGGACGGGTGTCTAAAAGGTTAATACGGATGGGTATTGAAACAAAACTTCAAACACGGACGGGTGCTGAAAGAACACAGACGGGTGTCAAAGGTCAATACGGACGAGTATTTAAAAAGTTCAAACACGGACAGGTGCTGAAAGAACACGGACGGGTGTCAAAGGTCAATACGGACGGGTATTGAAAAAGTTCAAACACGGACTGGTGTCAAAGGTCAATACCGAAGGGTATTGAAATAAAGGTTCAAACACGGACGGATGTTGAAAGGACACAGACGGGTGTCAAAGGTCAATACGGACGGGTATTGAAATAAAGTTCAAACACGGACGGGTGCTGAAAGAACACGGACGGGTGTCAAAGGCCAATACGGACGGGTATTGAAATAAAGGGTCAAACACGGACGGGTGCTGAAAGAACACGGACGGGTGTCAAAGGGCAATACGGACTAGTAATAAAAAATTTCAAACAGGGACGGGTGCTGAAAGAACACGGACGGGTGCAAAGGTCAATATGGACGAGAATTGAAATAAAGGTTCAAACACGAACGAGTGCTGAAAGAACACGGACGGGTGTCAAAGGTCAATACGGACAGGTATTGAAAAAGATCAAACACGGACGGGTGCTGAAAGAACACGGACGAGTGTCAAAGGTCAATACGGACGGGTATTGAAAAAGTTCAAACACGGACGGGTGCTGAAAGAACACAGACGAGTGTCAAAGGTCAATACAGACGGGTATTTAAATAAAGGTTCAAACACGGACGGGTGCTGAAAGAACAGAGACGGGTGTCAATGGTCAATACGGATGGGTATTGAAAAAGTTTAAACACGGACGGGTGCTGAAAGAACACGGACGAGTGTCAAAGGTCAATACGGACAGGTATTGAATAAAAAGTTCAAACACGGACGGGTGCTGAAAGAACACGGATGGGTGTCAAAGGTCAATACGGACAAGTATTGAAAAAGAAGTTCAAACACGGACGAGTGCTGAAAGAACATGGACGGGTGTCAAAGGTGAATACAGACAAGTATTGAAAAAGTTTAAACACGGACGGGTACTGAAAGAACCCGGATGGGTGTCTAAAGGTCAATACGGATGGGTATTGAAAACAAAGGTTCAAACACGGACGGGTGGTGAAAGAACACGGACGAGTGTCAATAAGGATATGGCGACCTCACTGGGGATTGAAATGCTAAACCGAACACGGACGGGTGTCGAGAGAACACGGACGAGTGTTTATAATCAATACGGATGAAGTATTGAGGCAATGGAAAAGAACACGCACGAGTGTCTAACGCAAACTACTCTGAGGGTATAACCCAAAAGACCACCTGGACGAAGGGGTGAAAAGGAAAAAAAAACCCATGGATTAACGATCCTGACAAACAAACTTTACAGGGGTACACCAAATAGTCTCTCTAAATGACTAAGTCCACTGCTTGGGGAATAAATTTGGACGATATCTCCTGAGTTATTGTTCTTCCTGTTGGGGAAACGCCTGGCAAACGAGAACTCAAACCTGGCTTATGCTTCGAATGCATATGTTTGAATTTTTCTATGGCGTAATGCTCAATGCGAAATGGAAATGCTACGCTTTTGGGAGGATGTCATGCAAGATGCTTATGCAATGCAAAAGAAGCGCCTCAGCAAAATAAATACTGAAGACGAAGGCAACTCCACCGGGAATGACAAACTAAATTGTCCTCTAAAAACTAAACCCTGCTGAGGAAAACCACACTGAACAACTTCCCTGATCACAAACTCTGTTGAAGATAGAACCCAAAAAGAACTTCCCCTATGTTGGGGATTACAAACAAACTTTGCTGAAGATGAAACCCAAAACCTGATAGTGAAAGGTGCCAATACCAATTAGACTTAAAACCTACTGGGGATGTCAACCAGCATTGAACAAACTGTTGTGAGTATTACCACCAAACTCTGCTTAGGGATATCACTGAACTTAACCTGCTGCTAGGGGAAATGACTTTACCCTCACCCTGCTGGGGATTAGATCAAACTGTTGCTGGTGTAAAATACACTTCCTGATCTGCTGAGGAAAGTAAATACCAGACTCTGTGAGGAAGATGAAATCTTTACCAGAGACAACCAACACGTCTTCTGCTGGAGATACCACAACATCCATCCACCTTGGAGCAATCCACTTCTGATTGCTTGCTGGGGAATAATAGACCAACCATGACTTCGGCTGGGGACACAGTCCTCTGCACTCTTGCTGGGGAGAGTAAGCTCTGCTGAGGATGACGACCTTTTAGTGCTGGGGAGAGTAACTCTACTGGGGAAAAATAAACTTGTTACCCTGCAAACACATGGTAAACTGACTCGTTTCTATGTTCATAGACTCTGCTCGAGAATCCAACCAAACCTCCATTCTGTAATAAACATTAGCTGAAAATGCCCCAGGGCTCTGCTGAAGAGAAGTACCAATGGCAATTGGCCTCTGACCTGTTGAGGAAAGCTAACCACCACCCACAAATCTGCTTGGGGAACGACAATTTGACGATATATGCTCCGCTAGGGGACAACCTTCTACCATTACTCCGTTGGGGAGACGGAAACCACCTTACCACAAACTCGAGAAACACCGACCCAACACCATGGATTCGTGCCGAAAAGTAATAAACTTCGCCATCCTGGCCGATGGAGAGCAAACTTCTGAACTCTGGCTGGGGAGGATAATCATAATTTTCATAATGCTCTGACATAGATGATAGAACTTCACCTATCTTTACTGAGGACGAACGGCGATTCAAACGCCTCCCTCACTGGGAAAAGATGCCTTCAGGCGCCTTGATGAGGAATAGAAATTCCATGCTAGGGAACTACTTTGGCGCTTCATGCTTCTGTTGATCGACTGTATGATGATTCTCACACTTGACCAACAGCCCTTTGATCTCCACTTGCCCCAGACTACAGGGTCTAACGGAAGAAATTGTCTCAAGAGGATTTTACAGAAAACATGGATCTCACATGCCCCAAGGTCTTCAAGCTCCTGGAGAGATTTATCAGATCTCGACATAACTGCCCCAGACTTCATAATCCATGAAGTAAATTTCCTCGAAAGGACTTGTAATGACCTGAAATACCCTGCCTCATCA
Source organism: Lathyrus tuberosus (assembly GCA_022829125.1). NCBI lineage: Eukaryota > Viridiplantae > Streptophyta > Magnoliopsida > Fabales > Fabaceae > Lathyrus > Lathyrus tuberosus. The sequence goes on from JALAZF010000006.1 coordinate 18,276,307, forward strand.
TTCTGAACCTTGAAGAGGTGCTTTCAATTAACCGTCTTCAAGAGTGGATAACTTCTCATGCTCTTGAGGTTGCCTACCCCAATACGAGCCTTGAAGTGAATTTGCCTCTGACTGATTGATCTTCGAGATATTTGTCGAATCTCGATGTGATTATCTCCGTTTGGTTGCTTTAGGGAGAGTTTTCAATGTGACTGCTTCGGATTGGCTACATCTTATCACCACTCATCGGGAACACCCAGGCTGCGCACAGTCTCTTGGCCACATGCCCCTTGACATGATTATCCTTCGGAATTTTCAAGCATCTCAACTTGGCAGGATCGAGCTTCTCAACTGACGTTCATTGTGTAAACTTCCTTGATGCTTTAAGCACATGTATGCGAGCAGAAAATGTTCATTATGAGAATGGTAATTCTAATGCAACACACATGTTAACCTTGAAGTTTTATTGAAAATGCGTCGCCAAGCCTCGTGAATGAATCACTAGCTGGGATGCGACAATGATTTTTGAACAGAAAACAATACGCATATGCAATACCAACAAAAATCGTATTAGCATGACTCATAAGAGTCAGGAACGCTATCTCGTTGAAGTACGTTTTCGGAATAAAACCTGCTTTAATTAGGACTTTTAAGGGTTGTAACGTGGTCTGGTTCACGGTTTAAGAACAAGGATTTATGGCTCAAAGTTTATCTGTACCCACCCATTCTCCATGATGTCCTTCGGTCATACATTCAGTTAATCCGGCATGAGCGCTCACCTACCAAAAGGTTATGACATGCCATCGATGACAGTTAAGGAGTCTGCAAGGGTTTCAGAGTGGTAGTCGCTCCTTTCATCTTTGGTGCCTGAGGTCACACGACGTGCTTTTGCTCGAGGGTTTAAGCCTTTCCGCTTTTTCTATTTGCTCTTTCTTCTTTTGTTTCCCTGATTTTTCCTAGACCGAATTCTTTTGAATTCTTTTTTTTTCTTTTTTTTTTCGGTTTTGAGGTCCAGCGGGATGCCCTAACTTTTTCCTAAGTCATTTGTTTTCAAACTTTCAAATTAGCGGGCTTTCTTTCTCTATTTTTTTCTCTTTTTTTCTTCTTGAACAGATTGTGTGACACTGGCTGTCTTGACTTCTTTGAAAGGGTTTTGACTACTTCACTCTTTACGGTGAGGGATAACCATTATGGTCTCACGCCCCTTGACCTCCTGATATGTGAGGAAAGAAAGGTAATGGATCCTCAGATGCACACTCCTTTTGAAAGTTGAACGCTCAGCCAAATCAACTGACAACTACCCTGCCCCTAGGTTAGATGTGAGGGTTTTTTTCGAAATAAAAAGAAACTCCTACTTCAAGGCTCAACTGGGTTGACAAGGTTTTATCTCCCTTATATCTCTGGTGCTTGGGGATTTGAAGCAATGCCTGTACATCATCAACATGGTTTTATCCAAAAGCATACAACCAAGGATTTTGTGTTTTTCACTTCATCATCCTCCCTCAAGAGTTTAAAGGCAAGAAAGTTGGTATTGCAGTGCATATAAACATGATATGAGTGCATAAAAGTAAAGTACTTCAAGAACAACACATTCATTGCATTAAAATTATCATTCAAAACAAGTTTTTTTATGCAAACATTGTACTAACAAAAAATGAAAAATTACACATGAAAATGCAGTAAAGAAGCCAAAAATTGCCATTGTTGAGGAGGCCTGACTCCGTCTGGACTTATTGCTTCTGATGACGCTCTTGCAATCTGGTGCTCACTCTGACGAAGAAGCTTCAACTCATGGGGGTACCATCTGGGGTGATGACCTTTAAGTCGATCAAATCTTGCACCCGGTGTTTGAACACGTTACAGTTATCAATTGTATGCCTAAACGTTCCTGAGTGGAACTCGCACCTAGCATTCATGTCATAGTCCGAAGGAATAGGGTACGACACTGGTGTGGTATTCCTCAGCTGAATCAGAGAGCTTTTGAGCAGGTGAGCAAGCAACTGACTATAAGGAATGGGAATAGGATCAAACATCCTCTTGGGCCTTCTTGGTCTGAGTTGCCCCTGTTGTTGATAGTTCTGCAGCCGATGCTGATTCGGGCGCCCAATCTGCCCCTGTACTTTCCTTTCCACATTCGGCTGAGGCACGAACAAGGATTGCTGATGCTGAGCTTCTGAAGCATAAGGTTGTGGAAAAGATCCATGACATGAGGTGGATCCTACGAAAAAGGAAGGAGTCTTCACTTCCTTTGCAACAATTGGAGTACAATCACCTTGTTTACCAGTGCTGACGGACATGAACTTGATTGCCCCTGAATCAATGAGCTCTTGGACCTTATGCTTGAACCTTGTACAATTCTCAACATTGTGACCAGGTGCACCAGAGTGGAAATCACACCTAGCATTGATATTGAAGCCTAAAGGAAACCATGTTGGAGCTGGTCCTAAAGTGACAAGCTCGACTAGTTTGAGCTCGAGCAAATAAGGAAGCAGTTGCCCATACGACATTGGAAGGGGATCAAATTTCTTCTTAGGCCTCTTTGTCCTAGGATCCGCTTGGGGAACAGGAAGTGATTGCTGATGAGAAAGCTCTGAAACTTCAGATTGTGGAGGGGATTCACGAGGCAACCCATGATCCAGAGAAGACCCCAAAGAGATAGGAGAAGTAAAGACTTATGTTGCGGAAGCGAGCACATGATTGTTTTCCTTCTTTAACACCGTATTCAAAATTTCCATGACCAAACCCATCTGAGTCTTCATCTGGTCGACCTCCTCTCTTAGCAGTTTCTGACCTTGGTGTAGCGAGCGATTTTGGACGCGGTTCTTAAGCGTTGGTCGCTCTCTGCGGTTGAGCTTAAAACTACAGGTCGATTCATTTTTTATCCTATTGTGAGCTGAGTTTAAACAATTAACCCTGCTTGTATACTGAGTTTAAACAGCGGTCTGTTAGGTTACGGATGCTATCAATGTAGGGGGGCCTTTGTACTGGTTATTCGTATTTCGCCAATACGGTTCTTTCTTTCTTTTTTCTAGGAAAAGGGGTTTCTGGCGGGGAATAAGGATTAGGATGTTGGGACTGATGCTTTTGAATTACTGCTTTTAATTGATGGAGATATGGGATTTGGGTTTTTTGTTGATTGCGCTCGCTAAGATCTTTTCTTTCGATCTTATGCCTACGTATTCCCGTTTACCGAAATAGGGAAATCAGAGTGTTCGTAGTTCCTCCTATTCTATGGGAGGAAATTGGTTTTTGGTGTCTTGTTCAAAGCCCAAGACGTGAAGCGAAAGGTGATTTGTATCTTGTTCAAAGCCCAAGATGTGAAGCTAAAAGACCTCGACTTTAGAGAGAATTTGTCATCTCTAAAGAGGGGAGAAGGAGAATTACTTTAACTGGGATACGCGGATCCGAGCAATGCCATAATTTCCGAAGAAAGGGTTTTAACCTGAAGGAGAAGACTTTAACTCAGTGTAGAGCAATGCCATCTTTCCTTAGGAATTTCTCATGCTAAAAGAGGGACAGTGGCATGGATGTAGATGATCTAGAGGCTTGCCGCTTACAGCGATTAGATGAAGGGAAAGGAGTTGTTGATGTTTGTGTACTGTGAACGAGGCACAACTTTGATGCTAAAAGGTTGATTGGATCAACCAGTGGTTTTCTTATACAAAGCCTAAGAGGAGGCTAATTTCCGCTAGGAAAATCATTATACAAAGCCTAAGAGGAGGCTATTTTGTGTCTCGTACAAAGCCCGAGAGAGAGGCTAAAGGTTTTTTGACCCAGTGGGGCATATCGTTATACAAAGCCTAAGAGGAGGCTAGCAAAGAGTTCGACTCTTGCTTAAGGGATTTATATCTCGTGCGAGGCCCGAGATGGAGGCAAAAAAAGGGGTGATTGACTCAACGAGGGAATCTTTTGTGTCTCATACAAAGCCTGAGAGAGAGGCTAAAAGGTTGTTTTGACTCCACTGGGGAGAATTTTGGTATCTCGTACGAAGCCCGAGATGGAGGCTATTGTAACTGTTTCAGTTGAGTGACAGATCCAATATACTGATTTAAAAGAGAAAATCAGTTCTTATATGAGTAACACTGTACACAGGGATTTAATTTGAGGATCAGGGATATTTTCTTTTCTTTGAGGAAACGGGAAATCCAAAGGGTATTGAGACTATCTGAGTCTGCGGGTTTCCTTCCTATTTAACGAAGGGTGCTTGAGAATGTCTTTGAGACTCAAGGAAGTTAGACTGTCCAAGTCTAGAGTTTTATCTTTTGTACTATGCTTCGAGAAACAGTAGTAGACTCTATGAAAGGACTGTTCTATGAGGATGACTAAGTTCTGTTCCTATACCTTTAGGAGGTCATCAGGATAATTTGTACGAAGCCCAAGAGGAGGCTGGAATCTTTTAAGAAGCCGACGGGTCCTTGTACGAAGCCCAAGAGGAGGCTATCATTCTCGGAGGAAGAGATCATTATACGAAGCCTAAGAGGAGGCTGTGAATACTTCTAAGAAGCCGTAGGGTCCTTGAATAATGCCCAAGAGGAGGCCGGGTTGCTTATAGGAAGCCTGTGGGTCCTTGTACGATGCCCAAGAGGAGGCCGATGCTTTTAAGAAGCCCGTGGGTCCCAAACCAAAGAAAAGTTCAAGAAAACTCTTTTAAAGATAAAACCACTGGTAAACGTGCGAGGTTTACTATCCAGCAACTTTTATCTTTTCAAGAGAGTTTGAACAGTTCGGAGGTTTGAAGAAATTCAAGAGAAGTTTCACCGAGAATAATTCATCTCTGGGGAATAGAATTTCTTGACGATTCCTAAGGAGGACAGCCGAAGAGAAGACTGTATATGGTGCTCCTATTGGGGATCTAGGCGTCTATTTCTACGAATAAGTGAAACGGCGTCACCTAGTTCTAGACGTAGTAGTCGGGGAAACTCGAAATATTTATACTATTATTACACAGTAGATATGAGTTTATGAAAGGAGACTTACAGTGAGCAGCCCCACAATACAGTTTATAATATGAAAGCAGTAAATGAAAGCGATAACCACTTACTTGGTTGTAGTGCTTCCATGCTGTTTGGTTAGTTGTTCAACAAAGAAAGATAAAAACAACAGTATATTCAAAATCAAAGGAGAGGCCCAGGGTTTTATCAGTGAGCGCACTGTTTGAATTTGTATAGAGGGACTTATACAAGTGACTGGGGCCCAAAAAGGTTTTCTGTACAAAGGGATGGGTCTTACACTCTCTCAAGAGGCCCAAAAAGGTTTAAAGAAAAGAGTGGGGCTTATAACACGAGGGTAGGCCCAGTTGATTTTTTTGTTTAAAATGGCGATCGCGCCGAGGTTTTCTTTTAACGCGGAGAGACTTATACAATAAGTGAGGCCCAAAATGATTTGGTTAAAAGGGGATTGGGTCTTACACTCTATTAGAGGCCCAAAGTGTTTTGAATGGGTCTTATAGCTCAAGGAGAGGCCCAAAAGGTTTTTGTTTTTTAAACAGACGACGATTGTGCCGTTTAACTTGTACAGAGGGACTTATACAATGAGTGAGGCCCAAAAAGTTTTTGTACAAGGGGGTGTGGGTCTTACACTCTCTCAAGAGGCCCAAAAAGGTTTAAAGAAAAATAAATGGGTCTTACTACTCGAGGGTAGGCCCAGATGATTTTTGAAAAGGCGACGATCGCGCCGTTTGTTTTTTGACGGTATCGGGACTTATACAATAAGTGAGGCCCAAAGATGATTTGGTCAAAAAAAGGATTGGGTCTTACACTCTAATAGAGGCCCAAAGTGTTTTGAAAATGATTTATAAGGGTTGAATTAATCCAAAACCCTAATTTGTTTTCAAAAATGTATTTAATTGAATAAAAATTCAATTAAAATGATCAAAAATTGTTTAACACATGGAAAACAAATTGTGATCTTGGATTAATGCTTCAAAAATTAAGTATTGACCTACAAAATAATTAGAAAGCATTAAAAGTTGCAAAATCAATGTAGAAAAAATATTTAAAATGCCAAAAACAATCAAAATATTAATTCTCTACAAAAATATCAATTATATGAAATAAATAATATTTTTGGGATTTTTTGTGAAAATAAAATATTTTAACATTTTTGTGAATTATTAAAAAAAGAATCAACTCAAAATCATTAAAACTCAGAGAGAAATTAATTTTTGAATCAATTAAACAAAATCACAAAAATTCAAATATTAAAATATATGAAAATGGCGCCAAGAACAACATCAAGAACACGCGCGTTTTTCAGTTTGCCCAGATTTGCATTTTCTATCCAATCTCCATGAATACGTAACCATATCATGCAATCCACATATCATTATGCTCGCCTCAACCTCACGATCATGTCTATGTACTTTAATTTCATTTAAATTAAACATACAACAAGAAATCACGAAGAGACCTCAAGAACCCTAATTTCTGCATGAAGGCTAGGATTTTTGATACACGATTCAGACAATGCAATTAATTGAGGCAAAACATTCCATGCATGATTATGAACATATGGCCAAATTATTGTGCGAGGAAATATGCATAGATTGAGAGATGACCAAGTTTAGGCTTACCTCCAAGTCGTGACAGCAAGAGCAAATCAAATTCTGGGTTGGAGGTGTTACAGATGAGTTGTGATGATCTGAACAGCTTCCCTACACCATATGGAGTGTGTTTGAACACTTGGATTGAATTGAAATGGACTGGATCACTTTATGGCATCTCAGCTGCAACTTCACTTCAAACTTGTGTGGATGGCAAGTGATTTTGAGATTTTGATGTTCCAGATGTTATGTGAGTGTTTGATCAGCTCATATGTGATGTATGTGAGGTGTGTGAGTGATTGGTTTGTGCAGAATTGCTCTCAAACTCAAAACCCGATAGCTACCTTGCTAAGAAAGGCATTTTTGCCAAGAGAAAGAGATTTTGAGGAAAGCATCTGTTAGATGGCTTTGGTGTACTTAAACTGACCACAATTGAGCTCTATTTATAGTAGAGCAAGTTTGTTTTGCAAGGAATAGTGCATGGCAGCTGGTAAGTAGGTTTCCTCAATGTTGGCCAATGGAAATGAAAGTCTCCTCTAGCCATTGACTAGAGGTTAGGGCACAGAGCTTTGGTCCCCTTGGTCTTGGATAAGTCTTGACTGATTTCAGATGAGAATGGCTCAGTCCATGCCACCTTGATGGTTCCATTGAATGCCTCATTCCAAATTTGAAGTCTTGTCCCTATTTTAGCAACTCTAGGTTCAACATGCTATTCCTTGTTCCTTGGACCTTGGAGGCTTGGCTCAGTGATTGTCCCCTTTGGATTCAATCCTCTGAGGTGTCCAAGTGGATTGGAGCAATTGCAATTGGCTGATTTTGGCAAATCGAGCCAAAATGCAAATTCTGCCTTGCCTTGACAGATTTCAGCAAGGCAACTTGCCAATGTTGTATCTCATGATGTAGGTTGAATTTGGCAATGTTCTTGGCCCTTTTGGAAAGCCCTAACATGATACAACAACTGTTTGAACAATTTTGGTTTTGATCTCTTTTGATTCCAAGTGAAAAATCCCCCTACATTTGGCAAAAAGTGAAGCAGAATTCTGACTTAGTGAAAATTTCACTAAGTGTTGGAAAAAGTGACTTTTTCACTTTTCAGCCACTTTGATCACTCCATAACTCAAAATCCTTAATGAATTGGAATGACTTGTAGTTGAAGTTTTTGTAGGTGATAGTGAGGGCTACAAATCCATCTTTGGATGAGAGAAAATGGCCTTGTGGTTTAGGAGTTATGGTCCTCCAAAGTTGGTACCTTTGCCACTTTATTTTTAACTTAGAAAAATTTCTAAGTTTTATGGTTACCCCTTTTACAAGTTATCTCACTTTTCTTGATTTTTCTTGATGAATGATGATTCAAATCATACATTAACATTATTTTAGGGTTGAAAATCCATTTTGGTGAAAAATCTCAAAAAGTCAAAATTGACTTTTGTGCACAGTTGACTTTTTATCAGATGAATTCCAAACTGTGCAATCCTTCAGGAAATCATGTCCTCGACCTAAATATCGGAATATCCGAAATTTTGATGGTGGTTATGAATGGTAGCTTACGCATTCATCTTCTTTAGCTAAGCAATGATGCTTAGAAAAGGTAAACTTCCCCTCGATCCTAGTTTCCTACCAAGGAACTGGTCTTAGTTTCTTATTTAAACTTCCCCTCGATCCTGGTTTCTTACCAAGGAACTGGTCTCAGTTTTCTTTTGAAATAAACCTCCCCTCGTTCTTGGTTTCCTACCAAGGAACTGGTCTCAGTTTTCTTTTGAAATAAACCTCCCCTCGTTCTTGGTCTCCTACCAAGGAACTGGTCTTAGTTTCTGATTTAAACTTCCCCTCGATCCTGGTTCCTTACCAAGAACTGGTCTTAGTTTCTTTTGTCAATAAACTTTACTGACAAGGGACGCTATTCATAGCGGCTTTCCTCAAACTTCTCGCCGAATTTTCCTGGGGAGATGCCATTTGAGTGGAAAAAGTTTTGATGTCAGACTTGCTGGGGAACCCATTCGTCTGAGTTGTAGAGGTGTACAAACTTCTCTGTTGGAGACGCCATTTGTTTCTACTGGGGAAAGCGAGTCTCTTAAGAGACTGCTTTCGTTTGGGATCTTTCATCATACTTTTCTCGAGATCTTCCCGGAGAAACGCCATATGATGGGGTCCAATTTTGAGGTGTCGATGACCTTTTCATCAACGACTTTTTGGAGAAATACTGATGTACTGCCGAATCTCTGATCACGAGGCTTTCTCTGTGGATTTTCCTTAATCCGGGAAAGCAAGGATATCATCTTCAATGGCGAAGAGTGATGTTTATTGAGAGTTTTCTGATCTTTCAGAGGTTCAAGTTATCCAAGTGGCCACGTGCCGACTCTGATCTAAAGATACACTGGTGGCGAGATTGTGCAGACGCAACACTTCCTGACGAGGAAAGAACTGACAAACTCGATTGAGAAAACTGTTTATCACTAGGGGACAAGACCGACTCAAGTGATAGTGATGCAATATGAAATGTGAATGCAAATAAAAAATGCATGAAGTATGTATGTTTATGCTGACAAAACAGACACGACATACAGACTAATGGATAAACATAATTGGATACTCGGCCATCGCGGGGCGAAGAAGTACCGTTGATTCAAAATAGCAATTCCACCTTGCTTAGGAGAGATAGTCCACGCGGGGAGCTATGTTGATCGGGCTTAGGAGATGAGAACTCGGCCGAGGTGTGTCAGACGAAACAAGGTCTCTGACACAGTTGATCCCTTCATTCAGGCATACTGGCTTAGAAGGAGTACTTTGATTCTGCACTTTGAGGTTCGATTACTTCTAGAGAAGCGACCGATGTTCTTCTGATGTTCAACAGTCAAAAGAAATTGCCATCTTTATTTTAAAAGCAGAAAAAGTTTTAACAAGTAAATTCATTTTTGTTTTATTTCAAGAATCGCTAATTAAGTTTAAACAACGTCGTTCTGTAAAGCTAAAACAAGTTAAGAATTATAAACAAAAGCACAAAGGCTCAAATTTTATTGATAAGATGGAGATCAGCCAAACGCGTGATTCCCAAGAGTATATACAAAGTTAGAAAATGGTAATTTACAGGGAAAAGGGCTACGTTGAAACATAACGACCACTATCCTTCTACCAACTTTGAATTCGGGGCATCCTGAGCTTCCGTCGAAGATGACCTTTGACTGGAGATTTCCTTCGATAGATGATGCTGTAACTGCTGCTGAGGGACTTGCCTCTGTTGAACATAGTTACTTACCATTATCCCTAATTTTTGCCTGGATTGTACTATGAGATTTCCAATCCATCGGGATGATTCTTTTTTTTTTTATGTCTCTAACTTTTGCCTGGACCGCCCTTTCGGGTTTTCAATCCACCGAGACGTTTTTTTTTTAGTTTAGGCGAAGTATTTCTTGACTACATCAACATTCGTGGGGTAGGCAAATTCCTCTCCGTCCATGGTTGTAAGTCTCAAGGCGCCGCCTGAGAAAGCTTTCGTGACCACATAGGGGCCATCATAATTTGGGGTCCATTTGCCCCGAGAGTCAGAGAGAAATGATTGTATCTTCTTGAGCACAAGGTCTCCTTTTCTGATGATGCGAGGTCGGACCTTTTTGTCGAACGCCCTTTTCATTCTCTGTTGATATAACTGACCGTGGCATAGTGCCGTGATTCTCTTTTCTTCGATCAGGTTCAGTTCGTCGTGTCGACTTTGTCACCATTCAGCTTCGGTGAGCTTAGCTTCCATCAATACCCTGATTGACGGGATCTCTACTTCTATGGGAAGCACTGCCTCCATGCCATATACTAGAGAGAAAGGGGTAGCCCCTGTTGAAGTGCGGACAGATGTTCGATAACCGTGAAGAGCAAAGGGTAGCATCTCGTGCCAATCTTTATAGGCTACAACCATCTTTTGAACGATCTTCTTGATGTTCTTGTTAGCCGCTTCTACCGCTCCGTTCATCTTGGGTCGGTAGGGAGATGAGTTATGGTGTTCGATCTTGAACTCTGCACACAACTCTTTCATCATCTTATTGTTCAAGTTAGATCCATTATCAGTAATGATCTCGCTTGGAACACCATAACGGCAGATGATATTGTTTTTGATAAATCGGACCACCACTTGTCGGGTTACATTGGCGAATGACGCCGTTTCGACCCACTTGGTGAAATAGTCAATGGCTACCAGGATGAACCGATGTCCGTTTGAAGCCTTGGGCTCAATCATGCCAATCATGTCGATTCCCCATATGGAAAAAGGCCACGGGGAAGAAAGAACTTTGAGATGTGATGGCGGTACATGAATTTTGTCGGAGTATATCTGACACTTGTGACACCTCCTCATGTACTTGTAGCAGTCGAATTCCATGGTCAACCAATAATACCCGGCCCTGAGAATTTTTCTCGCCATTGTGTGTCCGTTGGCATGAGTGCCAAAGGATCCTTTATGAATTTCTTTCATGAGCATGTCTGCTTCTGGTCTGTCGACGCATCGGAGCAAGACCATGTCAAAATTTCTCTTATAAAGAGTGTCACCGCTCAGGAAGAAGTTTCCAGCCAATCTTCTGAGGGTTTTCCTGTCTTTTCTGAGTACCCCAGATGGGTACTCTTGTTTCTGAAGGAAGCATTTGATATCGTGATACCAAGGTCTGTCGTCTATGACTGCTTCAATCGTGAAGATGTAAGCGGGCCGTTCAAGACGCATGATGTCGATCTTAGGTATGTCATTCCATCGACCTACACTAATCATGGAAGAGAGAGTGGCTAATGCATCAGCCATGTGATTCTCATCACGAGGGATGTGATGAAAGTCGACTTTGTTGAAGAAGGGTAACAACCTTCTTGCATAGTCTTTGTAAGGAATCAATCCTGATTGGTATGTGTTCCAATCTCCTTTGATCTGATTGATAACCAGGGTTGAGTCGCCGTATACGTCCAAGTTCTTGATCCTTAAATCAATTGCTTCTTCGAGACCCATAATACATGCTTCGTATTCGGCCTCGTTGTTCGTACATTTGAACGTAAGTCGAGCGGTGAAAGGAATATGGGTACCCTGAGGGGTAATAATGATTGCCCCAATTCCGTTTCCATAATGATTGACTGCTCCGTCAAAGATAAGTCCCCACTGGGAACCTGGTTCTGGCCCTTCACTGGGTAGCGGTTCATCGCAATCTTTCATTTTTAGATACATGACATCTTCGTCTGGGAAGTCAAACCCGATTGATTCTTGATCGTCAATTGGTTGATGAGCCAAATGATCGGCTAAAATACTTCCTTTAACGGCTTTCTGAGCGTGGTACTCTATGTCATATTCTGATAACAACATCTGCCAACGGGCAATCCTTCCCGTGAGAGCAGGCTTTTCAAAGACGTACTTGATTGGATCCATTTCAGAGATTAACCAAGTAGTATGACGAATCATGTATTGGAGAAGATGTTTGGCTGCCCAAGCCAAAGCGCAACAAGTTTTCTCAAGCATTGTGTACCGAGTCTCGCAGTCGGTGAATTTCTTGCTTAGATAGTAAATGGCAGACTCTTTCCGTTTAGTTTCGTCTTGTTGGCCAAGTACACATCCCATTGAGTCCTCTAGGACTGTGAGGTAAATGATTAGTGGTCTTCCTTCCACTGGAGGTGATAGAATCGGAGGATTCAACAGATATTCCTTAATACTGTCGAAGGCAGTTTGGCAGTCTTCTGACCAAACGCAATCCTGATTCTTTTTCAATAACTCGAAAATCGGCGCACAAGTCGCGGTCATAAGGAATATGAATCTGAAGATGTAGTTCAAACGTCCCAGGAATCCTCTGACTTGTTTTTCAGTTTTCGGAGAAGGCATTTCTTGAATGGCCTTGACCTTGTCAGGATCAACTTCAATCCCTTTCTGGCTGACGATGAATCCTAGTAGTTTCCCTGAACGGACACCGAAGGTGCACTTGTTGGGATTCAAGCAGAGCTTGAATTTTCTTAGACGTTCGAACAATTTTGACAGATGGTCAACGTGCTCATCCTCTGTTTTTGATTTTGCAATCAAATCATCGACATATACCTCGATTTCTTTGTGTATCATGTCATGAAACAGAGTAGTCATGGCCCTTTAATAGGTTGCCCCGGCGTTCTTCAAACTGAACGGCATTACCTTGTAACAAAAGGTACCCCATGGGGTAATGAACGAAGTTTTCTCCATGTCTTTCGGCGCCATTTTGATCTGGTTATAGCCCGAGAATCCATCCATGAAGGAAAAAACTTTGAACTTTGTTGTACTGTCTACCAGCATGTCAATGTGTGGTAAAGGAAAGTCGTCCTTTGGACTTGCCTTGTTCAGATCTCTGTAGTCGACACACATTCTGACCCTTCCGTCCTTCTTGGGAACGGGTACGATGTTGGCTAACCATTGAGGATATTCAGATGTAGCGAGGAAACCCGCGTCAATCTGTTTCTGTACCTCCTCTTTGATTTTGATGGCCATGTCCGGGTGAGTCCGTCTCAACCTTTGCTTTACTGGCGGACATTCCGATCTCAACGGTAAGTGATGTTCCACGATGCTGGTATCCAACCCTGGCATATCCTGATAGGACCAAGTGAACACATCGGGGAATTCTTTGAGAAGCTTTATCAAACCCTCTCTGGCAGTTGGACTGAGCAGTGCCCCAATCCTGATTTCTTTTCTCTCTTGCTCTGAACCCAAGTTTACCGTTTCCAACGGTTCTTTGTGAGGTTCAATGGACCTTTCCTCTTGTCTGAGTAGTCGGGAGATCTCTTCTGGAATTTTGTTGTCATTTTCTTCTTCAGCCTCGAATACCGGGAACTCAAAGTTGGAAGAAGGCATCGGATCGTATGTTTCAACGGGGTATAAAACAAGCAATCTGCATGACGTGATGATTCGTGTTTAGAAGAGATAGAGAAAATGTAAGTGTGTGCAGTGTATTTATTTTACTGCTTATTTTTATTTTTATTGTTTTTTAGGATTACCATTTTCTGAAAAAGCAAAAAGAGAAAACAGCAATTAATGCGGAAATTACAGAACGACGTTATTTTATTAATGAACAAGTCGAATCTTGAAACTACAGCCCTATAAAACAAAACTCTGTCGCTTTGGGCAAAGCGAAGAGGGAAATTTACAGAAAGCGAGCCCTATCAAAACATCTGTTTCACCTGGGCAGGGTGAAAGGTTAAAGATGGCAATTACTTTGACTGATGAACGACCTTTGGAACCTCGACAGCAACCCATTGGCGGCGAACTCCTCGGTGAATCACAAAGTCTGGCACCTTCCTTGATTTGTCTTCAGAAATGACGCTAATTTCTGGCGGAGTAGGATCATTGGAATCTGTCTCCCAAGCAGAATTGTCGTAGGAGGATTCCTCTGTTGCATTTTGCATAGCATTGGTGCTCTCAGCTGTATCTTCCCATCCAGTTGACTGGATATCTTCGAGCCTGATACGAGAGCTTTCGGGAGCGGTGTACTTGACCATATAGTCGTATTTTCCACTCGGTTGTCCCAAAGTGTCCCAAATTTCTTTGGAACTGGAGAAGTCATCCCTCTCGATGACGTTGACCTCAGGAAAAGCATAGTTGATGAATTCAAGTCCTGCGAACGTTGCGAATTCATCTTCATGTTGAGTAGTCTCTGAATGACCTGAGTGTTGATCCCATGACATGGTGGGGACACAGGTATTCTGTTCAATGATGCTCAGCTGAGTTTCGTTACTCGGCTGACTTTCTTGCCCCAAGTTTCCTGGGTAAGGCTGCCACATTGGCAGACCATCCATTGGGCCATAGTAATTGCAGTCAAAATTATCTTTCATCGGAGTGTCTTCCTCTAATGAATTTGGCGGAGCACGACATCCTTCCAGATCACAATCTCCATAGATCATTTCGACATCTGATCTTGGTATAAATCTCAGACTTTCTGTAGGAAAGCAAAAAGGCATAGGCACCTCTTCCTGAGACATATAGCCGTCCTTGTTAAGGTAGGACTTCCATTCTTCATCTGTGTCAGAGGGATCTTCCTCATTGATAGCATGAACCGTCTGAGACACTGGGTGAAGAAAACCTCCACTGTGGAAGAAGTTTTGAAGGGGATGAAGACTTTCATCATTGGCGGCCGTCTGGGTACAAGTTGCAGAAAAACCAAGACCCTTCTTTGTTTTATTGTCAATGGGAATGACAAGCCGTCCCCATCCTGTTGTATCGGTACTCTCGGCCGCTTTAATAGCATCTTTGTATGAAGAAATTGAAGTTCCTTCTTTGAATTGATCGTTCTTGCTCACCGATAGTGCTTGGAACTGAGTTCCAATAACCTCTTTGGGTTCCACACAAGTAGATGATGATAAGTTGCTTACAAGCAAGGCCTGTTCCCCACAAACCGTGACAAGTTGATCGTTCTTGACGAACTTTAGCTTTTGGTGGAGGGTTGAAGTAACCGCTCCAGCCTGATGTATCCAAGGTCTTCCTAATAAACAACTGTATGTTGCCCGGATGTCCATGACCTGGAAAGTGATTTGGAAAGTGTGAGGACCAATAGTTATGGGAAGATCAACTTCGCCGATAACTGTTTTTCTGGATCCGTCGAATGCTTTGACGACGACCTCGCTGACTCTCATCGGAGGGCCCTTAAATGATAATTGCGTCAAAGTGGACTTCGGCATAACATTCAGGGCTGACCCTGTGTCTACCAGTACATTGGCTAAAGCATCGCCCTGGCAGTTAACTGTAATGTTGAGCGCCATGTTATGACGACGACCCTCTTCAGTTAATTCCTCATCACTAAATCCCAAATTATTGCAGGAAGTGATGTTAGAGACAATGCTATCGAACTGTCTAATTGTTACATCCTGTTCCACAAAGGCTTGCTCCAAGACTTTCTGTAGAGCCTCTCTGTGTGCTTCTGAACTGAGTAACAGCGATAATACTGAGATCTTTGAAGGAGTCTGTAACAGTTGATCAACAATGTTATATTCACTCCTTTGGATGAGCTTTAGCATCTCATCTTTGTCTTTTGAAAAGTCGGGATTACCAGATTGACCGACTGGTGGATCAGGAATTTCCGCCTGAAGTTCCTTTTCTTTGTTGGACTCTCCAACTCCTCGGTTGAAGATTCGACCACTCCGTGTTACACGACTGATGTCTGCAATATTCACGACGGAGGGTAATGGAATTTCCTTTCCATTCTCGATTATTATTGCACCGTATTTGTAAGGGATTGCCTTAGCTGATTCATACGGTAATGGCCCCGGTAGATAGATGACTATGGGAACCTTCTGATTTTTCTGACCGTCATAAGTAACCTCGATCCGTTCCTGGTTGGGAACTCTAGATTCGTCAAGTAGAGGAATGATGGCAAAAACATCCCTGATCTGGTGATGACCAGAGATCGTGACAACATCCTCAACCTGATCGGCAAGGTAGTTCGGCGACCAAATGATGGGTCCTGAACCTGGATATGGACGAATTTCTCCATGATCGATCTGACCCTGAAGAGCTGCTCTCACAAGGTAACACCCTTGGTTACTTTCCGAACAGACGCTACAACTGTCATAGTTGTGTGGAGGCACCTGGCCACGCCCACTTTGAATACAATGTAACCTCACTAGGTCATCTTCCATTGATCGGACATCCTGACTTTGACGACGAGTAGGATTCCTGTTATTGATACTAATATGCTGAGTATCTTTGTCCATATAGATTGGCATCCACCAGTGATTTAACAAGTGCTAAAGTGCCTCCTGGACAAGGGTACAACCTCGATCGTTTTCGCAACCCGCTTTACAGCTTTGGTAATCATGTGATATTAAGAATCCAAGTCGGACCTGCTCAGCATGTAACTCTACCAGGTTGGTATCCATTACGCGGATGTCAAAGATCTGAACCATGTTGATTTGATAGGGATTCCTATCATGGTAGTCTTGGATCCATCCAAGATCCATCTGACGCTGGAGGGCCTCTTGTATGAAAGAGCATCCCTGTTTGTTTACCGAGCAAATCAGACAGGAACTGTAATCGTGTCGTGGCAGATTATGATACTGGCTTTGCCTTGAGTGCATCGCCACCAAATTGACATTCATCGCACGGATGTCGTGGTTTTGAATGATGTTGGAATTCGTGTAAACCATGTTAACTCCATGAACTCGGTGCTCTTGGATCCATCCAAGATCCAGTTGTTCCTGTAGAGCTGCTTGCACTACAGAACACCCCTGGCTGTCTTTAGAGCAGATATCACACTGGTGATAATTATGAGGTGGCACATGGCCATATCCACTCTGTCTACAATGCATCTTGACCAGATTGGTCCCCAATAAGAGTACATCGTGAATTTGATAAGAGTACATCGTGAATTTGATAGACATCGTTAGTCTCTTTCTCAATCAGATTGACTGCAGCTTTCTCGTGTTGAGGCAGCGGGTTCGTAAGAACATTAGGATTCGTATCTTTGAAAGATAAGAGCCCGCTCCTAACAAGCTTTTGCACGCCGGATTTGAAATTGAGGCAAGTCTCAATGTTATGTCCTGAACCTCCTTGATGATAAGGACATGTTTGATCCGCTTTAAACCAAAAAGGCGGATTTTCCAGAACTGAAAGGGGAGACTTAGTCTGAATGTGCCCCTTAGCCAGCAGTAATGGAAATAATTCTGCGTACAACATGGGTATAGGATCAAACCCTGATGGTCGTGTTGTACAGTTGTTGTTATATGGAGGACGAGCCTGCTGAAGAGGCTGTTGTGTCCTTTGTTGGTCAGGTTGGCTCTGCGCAACCTGAGGTTGATACATAGGAACAGGCGCGGGGCCGATAGCAGGAGTAACAGCTGCTACTGGCTGATAACGTCGCCTTTGCTTTCCGAGAGAAATATTCCCAATATCTTGCTCTTTTTTCTTAGGGAGAGCACCACCGTATTTTTTAGTACCGCTCGTCGATCCAGTGTCTTTTACCAAACGTCCTTCTCAGACGGCTTCCTCAAGACGTACACCCATGCCGACCATTTCGGTGAAATCACTGGGTGCACTGGCGACCATTCGGTCATAGTAAAATGAGCTTAAGGTCTTGAAGAAGATTTTTGTCATCTTTTTTTCCTCAAGAGGTGGACAAATTTGAGCGGCAATTTCACGCCACCTTTGAGCATACTCCTTAAAGGTTTCCTTGTCCTTTTGCGACATTAATCTGAGTTGACCTCTGTCGGGTGCCATGTCCAAATTGTATTTGTATTGTTGGACGAAGGCAGTACCAAGATCTCTGAATGTACTGATCGTAGTACGGTTTAAACCCATGTACCATTTGAGTGCGGCACCGGTTAAACTATCCTGGAAGTAGTGAATCAGCAGGTCCTGATTCTCCGTCTGGGCTGACATCCGCCGAGCGTACATCACCAGATGGCTTTGAGGGCAAGAGTTACCCTTGTACTTTTCAAAGTCGGGCACTTGAAATTTGTGCGGGACTTTCACATTGGGGACCAAGCAGAGGTCTGCGGCGTCCTTTCCAAATAGATCCTAACCACGAATGGCTTGCAGCTCTTTCTGCATTTCCAAGAACTGCTCCTGGAATTCATCCATTCTGTCAAACATAGTTTTCTTCTTACCAAAAGGTGTCTGTGGAACCTGTCCTTCCGGGATAGTGTGCACCACAGGGGGTGGTACCGTGACTACGACAGTAAGCCTTGGCGCCTCCCGAAGTTTGTAACCTTCAGGAGTCTTGAGTATGCCCCTGGCATCTTCGCTTTCCCGAAGTTTGTAACCTTCAGGCCCAGCGGCTTCTGTTGCGATTCCCTGATCTTCAGTGATCGGCGGAACATATCCTTCCGGGATATAGTTAACAGGCATGCCCCAAGGACGATCTTTCAGTATCTGATACCTAGGATCATACTTTTCTATGATGGACGTTGAGGTGATCTCTGAGATCACAGTTCTTTGTAGCTGAGCTTCTGCCATGGCTTGCATGTCGTTACAAAGCTTTCTCATATCCTCTCTCAGAGCGTCGATCTCTTCTTTCAACTCTCTGTTTTCTTCCTCAAGATCATCCATCTTTTTCTGATGATTGGCCCGAGTATTATACGAATGAGACAGTTTGACTCTAGAATCGAGACACAAACGTGAGATTCGTAGGGAAGAAGAATACGCGATGTGAGAATGATGAATGCAATGATTATATTAATTGTTGTTTTTTGGTTTAATCAAAATAAACTTCGACAATTAGATTGCAAATATCAAACAGTGGGGAAACCCCTTTTTATTGAAATTCAAAGGATTACAGAAATGGAAATACAGTAGATTACAAAGTGCAGAAATAGAAACCTAAACTAATGGGTCCCGAGTCCTCTCTGAGGAGAAACCGGGTGCTGACTCTGGTACTTTCCTTTTCTTTGACCGGGGCGCTTGGGCCGTTGTCGGGTTGTCATTCCTTTGCCAAGTGAAAGGAGTGAGCAAATTCCTTTGGTCATCTTGATTCTCTATAGCATGCTGCTCCAAAATTTCAATCAGAGCATCTTTCTCTTTCAGTAATTGCTGTATTTGGATACACTCTACGTCGAGGGTGCGGTACTTGTTCTTCCAAGACCTTCTTTCCTTTTGAACTTTGTTGAGAGTAACCTGAAGCCTTTCAGTTTCCGTCATGAAGTACATGACAATTTCCCTCGGCAGAAGAATTCCGTAACGAGGATAAGGCATCTTTAGCTTGAGAGCTCTAGTTTGTACCCAATGGAGATAAGGCTCCACCGAGACACAGTCCAGTTTTCCCAGAGACTCTTGTCCTTTCTTATGAACCTGTTTCCAAGCATGCACTATTTCCATCTTTAGTGCTCTGTCGTTTTCTCCTTCTTTGAAGAAAAGACCTTCCAGATGAACACCCAGTGGGATGTGTCTCATCGGGTATCCAAATTGACGAAGAACCAATATCGGATGATAGTTGATTCCTCCTTTAGTTCCTATGAGGGGTACGCTGGGGAAGTTTCCACAACGGTCAATGATTTTGATTCCCTCATAAATCCTAATACACCAATCTATATCAGAGTTGGTGAGGGACATGATCTTCTGCGACCAACGTAAGACACTCTTGCAATCCCGAAAAGCGGCAGACTTGGGCAAGTGAGAGATAAACCATTTGTAAAGCAAAGGTACACAACATGTGATCTCCCCTCCGCTGTACAAATTTCCTAAGTGTACAGAATGATACGCATCTGCGAGCAAAGTCGGCACAGGGTTTCCAATGAGAAAAACCTTAATAGCGTTGATATCGACAAAGTTATTGATGTTGGGAAACAAAAATAATCCGTAGGTGAGCAAGACAAAGATGCTTTCAAAAGCAGTCCCGTTCCCTATACTAGCGAAGTACAGAGCTTTCTTTGTCAAGAACTGGGCTGGCAAACCTTGGATGTCACCCTTAGTGGTCATGTGAGTCCGGACCTCAGACTCGTCCAAATGAATTGCTATTGCAATAGTCTGATTCTTTGGAATTTCTTCCAGTCCAGAAAACAGAGCTCGATCAGTGATATGTAAATCAGTCAGATGAGAATACTCCTCCAGCGTTGGTGCAAGCTGGTAATCCGGGAATGTGAAACAATGATAAACTGGATCGTAGAACTGAATGAGCGCGTCCATGATCCCCTTAATCACATGGACTCTTAACAGTGGTAGCAAACCACCGTGCTTGGCTCTGAAAGCCTCTGGGTTAATGATCATCCTCGCTAACTTTCTCAAATCTCCTAACTTTGGAACCTTGAAGGTATACTGGTGAGTTCTCCTTCTACCGAAATCCATTAATGCAATCTTTTTCTCTGATATTTGCAATCACAGTCTTAGTTTAATTTGAAAAACAGAGAGACTAGAAGAGAAAGTTTTTTTGAATGTTTTAATGTTTTATTAAATGAATGCATGAATGCAGCACACAAAAACATAGAAAAAACATGGGGTCAAAGGGTCGTTGTCATGAAGTCAAGGCTCTACCCATCCCCAAAGGTTTATACTAGGGTGATTTTTGAACCTGTACTCATTATCATCAGCTCCTCCCAGGAAAGCAAAACAACAAGCGGATCGCCAGCGAGTTGTGTGCAATCTTAGAGTAAGTGCCATTCACCGAGAATAGATCACCAGCCTCAAATGAGGGTAGTATCGCGTAACAGCTATTTCCGATAGCTTCCGCACTACGAAAAAGGTTGGCTTTTCTTAAGTGTATACTCAATCTCACCACATGCGGCATCACACGCATTCCCAGTAGCAGAAAAATAAACACATATAGCAATTAGGAAAAGCAGTATATATATTTGTCCTAATCATCCTAGACTTATAAAGCTATGAATCTTAAGTTCCTGACAGAAATGGGTTCCCCGGCGGAAGCCCCAATCTGTGGTTCCCTGCCTAAGAGATGGACCAGCATAGGTCAATCTTTCTCTTCGGTAGAGTTCCCATTTCCCGTAGAAAACGGGGATGATGCCCTAAGGCAGAAAAGGAGACTCCCCAGTAGAGTCGCCATTTTACAAGGAAAACAGACAGAAAGAAAAATCGGCCCCACGGTGGGCGCCACTTTTCTGTAGCGAGCGATTTTGGATGCGGTTCTTAAGCACTGGTCGCTCTCTGCGGTTGAGCTTAAAACTACAGGTCGATTCATTTTTTATCCTATTGTGAGCTGAATAAGGAAGGGAAATAAATGTCTCCAATTAACCCTGCTTGCATACTGAGTTTAAACAGCGGTCTGTTAGGTTACGGATGCTATCAATGTGGGGGGGCCTTTGTACTGGTTATTCGTATTTCGCCAATATGGTTCTTTCTTTCTTTTTTCTAGGCAAAGGGGTTTCTGGCGGGGAATAAGGATTAGGATGTTGGGACCGATGCTTTTGAATTACTGCTTTTAATTGATGGAGATATGGGATTTGGGTTTTTTGTTGATTGCGCTCGCTAAGATCTTTTCTTTCGATCTTATGCCTACGTATTCCCGTTTACCGAAACAGGGAAATCAGAGTGTTCGTAGTTCCTCCTATTCTATGGGAGGAAATTGGTTTTTGGTGTCTTGTTCAAAGCCCAAGACGTGAAGCGAAAGGTGATTTGTATCTTGTTCAAAGCCCAAGATGTGAAGCTAAAAGACCTCGACTTTAGAGAGAATTTGTCATCTCTAAAGAGGGGAGAAGGAGAATTACTTTAACTGGGATACGCGGATCCGAGCAATGCCATAATTTCCGAAGAAAGTGTTTTAACCTGAAGGAGAAGACTTTAACTCAGTGTAGAGCAATGCCATCTTTCCTTAGGAATTTCTCATGCTAAAAGAGGGACAGTGGCATGGATGTAGATGATCCAGAGGCTTGCCGCTTACAGCGATTAGATGAAGGGAAAGGAGTTGTTGATGTTTGTGTACTGTGAACGAGGCACAGCTTTGATGCTAAAAGGTTGATTGGATCAACCAGTGGTTTTCTTATACAAAGCCTAAGAGGAGGCTAATTTCCGCTAGGAAAATCATTATACAAAGCCTAAGAGGAGGCTATTTTGTGTCTCGTACAAAGCCCGAGAGAGAGGCTAAAGGTTTTTTGACCCAATGGGGCATATCGTTATACAAAGCCTAAGAGGAGGCTAGCAAAGAGTTCGACTCTTGCTTAAGGGATTTATATCTCGTACGAGGCCCGAGATGGAGGCAAAAAAAGGGGTGATTGACTCAACGAGGGAATCTTTTGTGTCTCATACAAAGCCTGAGAGAGAGGCTAAAAGGTTGTTTTGACTCCACTGGGGAGAATTTTGGTATCTCGTATGAAGCCCGAGATGGAGGCTATTGTAACTGTTTCAGTTGAGTGACAGATCCAATATACTGATTTAAAAGAGAAAATCAGTTCTTATATGAGTAACACTGTACACAGGGATTTAATTTGAGGATCAGGGATATTTCCTTTTCTTTGAGGAAACGGGAAATCCAAAGGGTATTGAGACTATCCGAGTCTGCGGGTTTCCTTCCTATTTAACGAAGGGTGCTTGAGAATGTCTTTGAGACTCAAGGAAGTTAGACTGTTCAAGTCTAGAGTTTTATCTTTTGTACTATGCTTCGAGAAACAGTAGTAGACTCTATGAAAGGACTGTTCTATGAGGATGACTAAGTTCTGTTCCTATACCTTTAGGAGGTCGTCGGGACAATTTGTACGAAGCCCAAGAGGAGGCTGGAATCTTTTAAGAAGCCGACGGGTCCTTGTACGAAGCCCAAGAGGAGGCTATCATTCCCGGAGGAAGAGATCATTATACGAAGCCTAAGAGGAAGCTGTGAATACTTCTAAGAAGCCGTAGGGTCCTTGAATAATGCCCAAGAGGAGGCCGGGTTGCTTATAGGAAGCCTGTGGGTCCTTGTACGATGCCCAAGAGGAGGCCGATGCTTTTAAGAAGCCTGTGGGTCCCAAACTAAAGAAAAGTTCAAGAAAACTCTTTTAAAGATAAAACCACTGGTAAACGTGTGAGGTTTACTATCCAGCAACTTTTATCTTTTCAAGAGAGTTTGAATAGTTCGGAGGTTTGAAGAAATTCAAGAGAAGTTTCACCGAGAATAATTCATCTCTGGGGAATAGAATTTCTTGACGATTCCTAAGGAGGACAGCCGAAGAGAAGACTGTATCTGGTGCTCCTATTGGGGATCTAGGCGTCTATTTCTACGAATAAGTGAAACGGCGTCACCTAGTCCTAGACGTAGTAGTCGGGGAAACTCAAAATATCTATACTATTATTACACAGTAGATATGAGTTTATGAAAGGAGACTTACAGTGAGCAGCCCCACAATACAGTTTATAATATGAAAGCAGTAAATGAAAGCGATAACCACTTACTCGGTTGTAGTGCTTCCATGCTGTTTGGTTAGTCGTTCAACAAAGAAAGATAAAAACAACAGTATATTCAAAATCAAAGGAGAAAGTGCTTTGAAAAAGAAAGATTTGGGGCTTACAGCTCAAGGAGAGGCCCAGGGTTTTATCAGTGAGCGCACTGTTTGAATTTGTACAGAGGGACTTATACAAGTGACTGGGGCCCAAAAAAGTTTTCTGTACAAAGGGATGGGTCTTACACTCTCTCAAGATGCCCAAAAAGGTTTAAAGAAAAGAGTGGGGCTTATAACACGAGGGTAGGCCCGGTTGATTTTTTTGTTTAAAATGGCGATCGCGCCGAAGTTTTCTTTTAACGCGGAGGGACTTATACAATAAGTGAGGCCCAAAATGATTTGGTTAAAAGGGGATTGGGTCTTACACTCTATTAGAGGCCCAAAGTGTTTTGAATGGGTCTTATAGCTCAAGGAGAGGCCCAAAAGGTTTTTGTTTTTTAAACAGACGACGATCGTGCCGTTTAACTTGTACAGAGGGACTTATACAATGAGTGAGGCCCAAAAAGTTTTTGTACAAGGGGGTGTGGGTCTTACACTCTCTCAAGAGGCCCAAAAAGGTTTAAAGAAAAATAAATGGGTCTTACTACTCGAGGGTAGGCCCAGATGATTTTTGAAAAGGCGACGATCGCGCCGTTTATTTTTTGACGGTATCGGGACTTATACAATAAGTGAGGCTCAAAGATGATTTGGTCAAAAAAAGGATTGGGTCTTACACTCTAATAGAGGCCCAAAGTGTTTTGAAAATAATTTATAAGGGTTGAATTAATCCAAAACCCTAATTTGTTTTCAAAAATGTATTTAATTGAATAAAAATTCAATTAAAATGATCAAAAATTGTTTAACACGTGGAAAACAAATTGTGATCTTGGATTAATGCTTCAAAAATTAAGTATTGACCTACAAAATAATTAGAAAGCATTAAAAGTTGCAAAATCAATGTAGAAAAAATATTTAAAATGCCAAAAACAATCAAAATATTAATTCTCTACAAAAATATCAATTATATGAAATAAATAATATTTTTGGGATTTTTTGTGAAAATAAAATATTTTAACATTTTTGTGAATTATTAAAAAAAGAATCAACTCAAAATCATTAAAACTCAGAGAGTAATTAATTTTTTAATCAATTAAACAAAATCACAAAAGTTCAAATATTCAAATATATGAAAATGGCGCCAAGAACAACATCAAGAACACGCGCGTTTTTCAGTTTGCCCAGATTTGCATTTTCTATCCAATCTCCATGAATACGTAACCATATCATGCAATCCACATATCATTATGCTCGCCTCAACCTCACGATCATGTCTATGTACTTTAATTTCATTTAAATTAAACATACAACAAGAAATCACGAAGAGACCTCAAGAACCCTAATTTCTGCATGAAGGCTAGGATTTTTGATACACGATTCAAACAATGCAATTAATTGAGGGAAAACATTCCATGCATGATTATGAACATATGGCCAAATTATTGTGCGAGGAAATATGCATAGATTGAGAGATGACCAAGTTTAGGCTTACCTCCAAGTCGTGACAGCAAGAGCAAATCAAATTCTGGGTTGGAGGTGTTACAGATGAGTTGTGATGATCTGAACAGCTTCCCTACACCATATGGAGTGTGTTTGAACACTTGGATTGAATTGAAATGGACTGGATCAGTTTATGGCATCTCAGCTGCAACTTCACTTCAAACTTGTGTGGATGGCAAGAGATTTTGAGATTTTGATGTTCCAGATGTTATGTGAGTGTTTGATCAGCTCATATGTGATGTATGTGAGGTGTGTGAGTGATTGGTTTGTGCAGAATTTCTCTCAAACTCAAAACCCGATAGCTACCTTGCTAAGAAAGGCATTTTTTCCAAGAGAAAGATATTTTGAGGAAAGCATCTATTAGATGGCTTTAGTGTACTTAAACTGACCACAATTGAGCTCTATTTATAGTAGAGCAAGTTTGTTTTGCAAGGAATAGTGCATGGCAGCTGGTAAGTAGGTTTCCTTAATGTTGGCCAATGGAAATGAAAGTCTCCTCTAGCCATTGACTAGAGGTTAGGGCACAGAGCTTTGGTCCCCTTGGTCTTGGATAAGTCTTGACTGATTTCAGATGAGAATGGCTCAGTCCATGCCACCTTGATGGTTCCATTGAATGCCTCATTCCAAATTTGAAGTCTTGTCCCTATTTTGGCAACTCTAGGTTCAACATGCTATTCCTTGTTCCTTAGACCTTGGAGGCTTGGCTCAGTGATTGTCCCCTTTGGATTCAATCCTCTGAGGTGTCCAAGTGGATTGGAGCAATTGCAATTGGCTGATTTTGGTAAATCGAGCCAAAATGCAAATTCTGCCTTGCCTTGACAGATTTCAGCAAGGCAACTTGCCAATGTTGTATCTCATGATGTAGGTTGAATTTGGCAATGTTCTTGGCCATTTTGGAAAGCCCTAACATGATACAACAACTGTTTGAACAAGTTTGGTTTTGATCTCTTTTGATTCCAAGTGAAAAATCCCCCTACATTTGGCAAAAAGTGAAGCAGAATTCTGACTTAGTGAAAATTTCACCAAGTGTTGGAAAAAGTGACTTTTTCACTTTTCAGCCACTTTGATCACTCTATAACTCAAAATCCTTAATGAATTGGAATGACTTGTAGTTGAAGTTTTTGTAGGTGATAGTGAGGGCTACAAATCCATCTTTGGATGAGAGAAAATGGCCTTGTGGTTTAGGAGTTATGGTCCTCCAAAGTTGGTACCTTTGCCACTTTATTTTTAACTTAGAAAATTTTCTAAGTTTTATGGTTACCCCTTTTACAAGTTATCTCACTTTTCTTGATTTTTCTTGATGAATGATGATTCAAATCATACATTAACATCATTTTAGGGTTGAAAATCCATTTTGGTGAAAAATCTCAAAAAGTCAAAGTTGACTTTTGTGCACAGTTGACTTTTTATCAGATGAATTCCAAACTGTGCAATCCTTCAGGAAATCATGTCCTCGACCTAAATCAAACTTGATGGACATGTTCCATGGGTGTCATAGGGTATATTCAATCATGTATTAGGGTTTGGGAGCATGCCTTGGTCAAAAGTCAAAGTTACAGTTGACTTTTCCCTTAAAACCCTAATTGTGGTGCAGATGAAAATGAGACTTGTTGCTCAAGCTTCTTGGATCAATCCATTTTTCCAAATGGATCAATATGGTGTATTAGAGACCCTCAAATAATCTCTTGAGGTCTTGGCTCATGGTTTGTCCCAAAAGTCAACTTAGGGGTGAATTAGGTCAAGAAACCCTAATTCCTGATTTTTGATGAATGCATCCCCTGAGGCAAAATTGACTTGATGCATGGGTTCATGAGGTTCCATGGAGTATATTAGGTTATGTTTTGGATCATTTCCTTGTGCCCAGATGAAAATTTCCATCTGGAGGCCCTGGTCGACCAAAACCCTAATTTGGTGACATTGTCGATCTTGAGACTTGATCCACCTAGAAGGGAGCAGCCTTGTGCTTAATCCTTGAAGTGGGAGTCCTTTTTGATCCATTGTGGATGTTTAAGAGATTATACAAGTTGAAGATCATGTCATTTCTTGATTGATTCTTTGTCTAAACACTCAGAGGGGGCTTGAAACCCTAATTTTGCTTGTAGTGGATGCTCACCCATCTTTGGGGAGACTGATGAAGCATGATGGTTCATCCATATTGTGATGATGATTTTCACAATGATGGGAAATCTTAGTGGTCAAAATTTGGGGTATTACACTTGGGACATGGCCTGCATATCCTCCCTGAACTGCCTCATCTAAACCTTCATTTCAGTCACTTCAGCACTGAGTTGTTCCATGGCTATCCTCTGATTATCACAGGTTGAGCAGTGGTGACAGATCAAGCCGGCAATTCTGAAGATAACACCAAGTCAGAATAAGAAAGCCGCTCCGGAACACCTGCTATGCATATGAGTATGAGAATCCAAATGCAAAATGCCATGTTCGAATATTTCCAAGGAATCATTCTGCTTTAATATAAGTTTTTTTTTTCACATACGAACCACAAGAAATAGATGGAAATGCTCAACAGCTAGTCTCAAAGTTAAGATCCTTGGAAATACGAGAGCATGTATGTCAGAATGCAAAATGATGATGCAGATGCACACATGGGATCAAGGTATCAAGTTGCTCTGAACATCTGATGTACTGTCAATTGAACAGGGACTAGAAATCCAGAAACCCAGAATACAAGAATATCGGATCACCAAGATAATCAAGAAAACCAGGTTGATAAGTCCACACTGACTAGAAAACCAGAAAACCAGGTAGGTTGATGTAAACCTGTAAACACCCAGCCCCTCTCACATGTGGGTTCTAGAGAAACCGAGGATCCTCAGCTTCACGGGCTCTCAGGTCAAGAAATGATGATACGATCACCATTTCTGATTTGGCATCATCATCAATCGAGGAGGCCTCAACTGATTCCCCTCAAAAAGGTTATCCTATAATAAGTTCCTAGCTTCGGGTCCTCGGATCAAGAAGTATAATGGGTTTTCCATTTCCGGTCTGCCATTACTACCTCTTGGGAGGAGTGCCTCAACTGAGTCCTCGTGGAAAGGTCGCCAGAGTCGACAACTCTCTAAGTTAACACCCCGAAATGCACAAGACCCGCAAATCAGAACACTCCCAAGGAAACTTCGTCTGGGTGTGGGTTTCATGTAGACCAAACGTACCAAGATGCTACGTAGGCCACATTACTTTCCACTCTAGTCCTATGTGTGTACTCAAGCATGTGTATTGGGCTTATCTCTCGTGAATCCAGCCCATTCGACAACACAGCAGCAGCAGAACAACATGATAACAGTAATTAAAAATGCAATAAAATGCAGCAAAGCAGTAATATACAACAAATAATTCATAACAGTAAACACCCAAAGAAAAAGCAGACAAGCGCTAGGATTGACTCGCATAGGGAACCAGAGATCCCCAGCAGAGTCGCCAGCTGTCGTAGCTGTGAAAAAACAACCGGCGAGAAACAAGAAAACAAGAGTCGCCACCGAACGTTATTTATCCCGACGCAGGGAAAGGAAACGATTAAAGAAAACCTACAGAGGGAAAGACATGGTCATCGCAACCATAGTCCGGGTTTGGGAGTCGGTTACGCGAGGGGAAGGTATTAGCACCCCACGCATCCATCGTACTCAATACGATCCACGCTTGTTGTCTAATTAAAGGGTGAGTTATCTAAAGCATACTGCAAACGAAAATGGGAAGGGAAAAATGAAAACAGACTCGCAAGGAATATTGCAATCCAATGCCTACGTATCTTCGTGGACGAACAAAGAATCAGAGTCAACATAGTTCGACAGACTACGCACTAAAGGGGGGAGGTTGCTCGCCAAGACATCACCGTCTTGTGCCTACGTATCCTCAATTGGACGAGAGAGAGAAAGTTAGAGCAGTCGTAGTTCGACCTACGGGTCGAAAAGGGGGAAAAGTGATCGCCAAGACATCGTCGTCTTGTGCCTACATATCCTCAATCGAACGAGAAAGAGGAAATCAGAGCAGTCGTAGTTAGACGGACGGGTCGAAAAATAGGGAAGGATGCTCGCCAAGATACCGCATCTTGTGCCTACGTATCCTTAATCAGACGAGAGAGAGGAAGTCAGAGCAGTTGTAGTTCGATAGACGAGTCGGTTAAGCATTTTTTACGTGAGCGACGAGCTCTTTTCTGAAAATGATTTGAAACCCAACAATCCCGAATGATGAAAATGATTTGAATTTGTTTTTGTGTTTTTTAAACAGAAGTGAGTTAAGGTTAGTTTGAAACTCACATTGCACTAAAGTCTATGACATAGGAACGAATGTGTCGCAAATCGTCCCAAGATGGGACGTCCGCTAAACACTCTAGAAAAATGAAAGGAAACCCTTCATTCCTCATTTCTCATGTACTTAAGGCTCATGGTGCACAATGCTCATTGCATTTACTAATTGTCTTAGATGTGTTAAGAGATGAGAAGAGAAGACTCAAAGACTAAAAGAAAACGCTACGGGAATTCTATCCTAATGTTATCATGCAAAAGTGGCCCTAAGGTTGAGGTAAGAAGGGAAAATTCTACCTAATGTTATCATGCATGGTTTGAAACCTAATGTCTACCCTACTCCAAGCTTAATCAAAGATTAAGTAGGACTAGGGAACCCTAAGGGAACATGCAGAAGCAAAGCAAAACCAATAAAATAAACCAAAACCAGTAGCTACAACAGCGCTCCAGTACCTGTACAGCGGTAAATTCCAGCCAATACACCAAACAGCATTCAACAACTCACATTTCAACACAAAAATAGGTGTAAGAAGGCAAACAGCAGCATATACAACAGCACACGTGCAAAGGGACAGCAGTGGAAAATAGGGCAGCATGCATTCAAAATGATTCAAACATGGAATAACGAACATGCATCAAGCATTACACATTCTTCAATCAAACATGATCTCAATCACACCACACACCATGGTAAATAATTCTTGAAGTGTAACAGCATCAAAACAGCTTGCCAATATGCATCACATCAATCTATGAAGTTTAAAAATGGAACGGAATCGAAACATGCCCAAAAATGCACAAAAATCACACTCTGCAGTAGTGTTAATCGATTAACCATTTACAGTTCATTTTGGTTAATTGTTTAACAGCTCTCCTTACGCAAAAATAACACTGGTTAATCGATTAACCAAAATGAACTGGTTTTGGTTAATCGATTAACCCTGTACCAGAAGTAGAAAATCAGTTTGAAAAATCACTTCCAGCAGCAAAATCACTTATGCAATCATACCAAATGATCATGTAATCAACAATGCACGAAAAGTAAGTTCAATCACAACAATCAAACATCAATTAGATCCAATAATCATGAACAACAACAATCAAATTCAAGCAAATGAATCAAATCACATGCAAAACCAAGGATCTACATTATATAAGTTGGAATTAAGCTAGATTAAGCATAGATCACAGAAAAACCAACCTACAAAGCTGAGAATTGCTTTGGTAAATGTTGCAAACGAAAATTGATGAATCCAAGCAAGAAATTCCAAGATCTATGAGCTCCTTTCAAGCAAAAGCTGAAAATCCAAGCAATAAGCTAACAATGCTCCAAAATCACTTCTAATAAGCACTTCTGAAATTCCAGATTTAGATCCAAACGAAAATTACCAATGAAATCAAGTAATGGAATGGTAATGAGAGGCTTAAGCTCAAGAATTAGAAAGTTCCAATGAAGAACTTGTTAATCTCTATGGAAGAGCTTTGAGTGAGGTTGAAAATGGAGGTTGAGAGTGAAAAAGTGAGAGAGAATTGAGAGAATTCTGAAAATTGAGAGTGAAAAATGATCTAGGTTATGTGAGGTTTGGAATGAATTGGTTTAAATATGGACTAGGTTAGGAATTAAGCTTGGGTTTGGAATGAGGTTTAGAGAGTGGAAATGGGAGTGGAAAATGAACTAGGAAAGGGAATGTAGAATTAGAGTGGAAATTGGACGGAAAATAAATTAAATTAGAACCCTCTCTAGATCCTTCTACTGGTGTGAAATTAGAATTGGTGATTAAAAATTTGAAATCTAAAAAATGCAGCTCTGAAAAATGAAGTATCTGGGCAAATTTTGCCTTGGTTAATCGATTAACCATTTTCAGTACAAAATGTGTTAATCGATTAACACAAGGGAAATTTGAATTTTGGCGCCTTTTGGAGGAAAACTTGGAAAAGTGGCCTCTGACAGCTGTTTTGAACCCCGTTAAGCCTTCGAAACTCAAAAGTTGACATTGCTACTGAGTAACACCTGAAATATGCTGTGAATTTATTTTCGCACTCGAAATGACCAGCTGAAAATAACTGTCTGGTGTTAAATCACTGATCAAAAATAAATGTCGGAGCTTCTAGCCATCAAATCATCTAGTGAGCAAAATAAATGCTCGAAAAGACTTTGCAAGCTATCTGTTAGACTCTGGATATTGCTGAAAATACCTCCTAAACTGATAACGCCATGAACTGCTGGATAATACCTTGATACCATGCCCAAAAGAACAATGCAAATGCAAAATGACGATGCAGAATAAAAAGAAACATAAGCCAGTTAGAGTGAGAAAGAGAAGGAAAATTTTGAGGTGTTACAACGCCCAATGTGACTACCATGCTGGGGCACAGGGACACTCAACTGAAGACTGCAAGGTGCTCAGAAGCAAGGTTCATACTCTGCTTGACTCCAATATGTTCTCATTCAGGCCTCAAGGCATTCAAATTAACAATCCCTCACCTAATCAGGCGGGTTTATCAGACTCTTAGATGGAAGAAATTGTCGAGGATAGGGATGGAGATGATTCTCAGACTGATATGGAAGAAATTGTCGAGGATAGGGATGGAGATGATTCTCAGACTGATCTCGACAATCTACTCTGAAGATGGTTATCTCAGTTTGGCAAATTAAGAAAGGAAAGCCCAGTTCCCTGAAGCTGACAATCTTTTGGTTGTTTTAGCATTTATTGTTGTATTTTCTTTGCAATGTTAAATTTGTATTTGCTTGTAAGATGTTGTTTTTAAAATTGGCAAGATTAATGAAATGTTTATGCATCTTTTGATTAAGTGCATTCGTATTCACTCTTTCTCTTTCCTTTCATTGTTAAAAAAAAGAAGCAAAAAGATTTCTTTTTCCATTCACGTATCTCTATCAAACTTTTGTTTAAACAGAGATTGGGGAGGATGATGAAAACATTATATCCATAATTGTTGCAGTATGCTGCCAATTAAACCATGTTGATGATGTAAGGCATTGTTTCAATTCTCAAACACTGGAGAAATAAGGAAGATAATCCCTTGTTAACCCCTTTGAGCTTAGAAGTATAAGTTTTCTTTCCTCACAAAAAACCCGCAATCTCAACCTTGGGGTGGGTAGTTCTTAGTTAACTTGGCAATATGTGCGTACAAGACACCTTTCATATAAAGGTTGTGCTCACAGGTTTTCCTTCGCACACATCAAACAAGTGTTGAGATATTTTCCATGCCTAAAGGCCGATGATGGTTCACCGTAGCCACTAAACCAAGTAGTCACCTCCTTTCTAAAAAAAAGAACAAAAAAAAAAGAAAAACCGCTAAGTCAAAACCTATGAAGGAGACTTAGGAAAAAAACTGGGGCATCCCGCTGACTGTGAATCCAAAAGGAGAAGTTCAGGCAAAAGTTAGGGATAATAAAAAGGAAATTCTCTAAAGTTTACACTCTGAATGTCCTCAATAGCAAAGGACAACCAAATGTGGTAAGGGAGTAGT
Organism: Lathyrus tuberosus; assembly: GCA_022829125.1. Taxonomy (NCBI): domain Eukaryota; kingdom Viridiplantae; phylum Streptophyta; class Magnoliopsida; order Fabales; family Fabaceae; genus Lathyrus; species Lathyrus tuberosus. The sequence goes on from JALAZF010000006.1 coordinate 18,308,929, forward strand.
GAGTGTCTTAGGTTTTTGAAACATCACCAACTATCATCAGTTCAAGTCCTAGCCTATAGGAACCTGAATGTATAGCCTGAGTTAACTGAGCGTAGGATTGAACTTCATGTATCATCACATTCTTCAACAACCATAAACAAACTTCTCCACTTCACCCTTCTTCGGACCCGACCCAACCTTCTTCTTCTTCGACATTTTCACAAACTCTTTCATAAACCTCATCAGCCATTAATCTCCACCCTTTTGCGCCGCCAACCGCATCGAGAATGGAGCCGGTCGAGAGGAATTTGAATCGTTGAGAGAAAGAGAGAGGCAAAGTATAAGTCGCGTGAAAACCGACGGAGAAGAGAGAAATCAAGTGGAGAGAATTGTGATTTGAGAGAGGAAAATCTGGTGAGGAAAGTTACATTTGAGAATTTGGATTTTGATTTTGATTCTCTGAGTAAACGTGTTTGAGCAAGGAAGAGGGCGCTTGAGAGAGTGAGAGTACGTGTATTTGCTTTTCATGAGTCTGAATGTTTTTGTCCTATCTTTTCTTTTCCATCACCATCTCTTTTCTTTCTTAGCCGTGTATGTATTGGAGTGAATAAGTAGGGTTTCATACCCTTTCTCATGTGGTGGCCGAACCGGGTTCGGGTGGAAGGACCCGACCCGGTCTTCCTTTGTGAAGTGCCCTGTTGGGCTTTCCCATTTTCTTTTTTTCTTGCTTCTAGGGGTGTTCATTGGTTCGGGCAAATCCGAACGAAACCGGAATTCAAACCAAACCATGGTGTTTGGGTCGGGCATTTTTTTAGTTCGGGAATTAACCAAACCAAACCAATGAAACCCGATGTTAATGGTTCAGACAACAGATTTTCAAAATTCTACCCGCAAGCCCGTCTACCCAAACCAACCATATTAATTCATATAATTTATATCATTATAATGGAAACTAGTATAAGATATTCAACTTTAAGAAGGAAGAAAAACGAAACATATTTGTGACATTCACAATCCATATGAAAATACGAAAATACATAAAAAAAAACTATATTATTATAGAAAATTAGTTGATGTAAATTAGAAAATTTTAAAAATATTTTTGCATATTTGTTTCTAATGTATCCGATCAATCCAACCCAAACCAACCTGTTATTTCTTGGTTTGTGTCATACCCCAAATTTTGACCACTAAGATTTCCCATCATTGTGCAAATCATCAGCACAATATGGATGTACCTTTGTACCTCATTAGTCTCCCCAAAGGTGGGTGAGCATTCACTACAAACAGGATTTAGGGTTTCAAGCCCTCGCAGAGCTCTTAGACAAAGGATCAATCAAAGAATGACATGATCTTCAACTTATCTAGCCTCTCAAATATCCACAATGGATCAAGAGGACTCCCACTTCAAGGATTAAGCACAAGGCTGCTCCCTTCTAAGTGGATCAAGTCTCAGGATCGCCAGTGTCACCAAATTAGGGTTTGGTCGACTAGGGCCTCCAGATGGAAATTTTCCTCTGGGCATGAGCCAATGCTTCAAAGCATAACCTAATATGCTCCATGGAACATCATAAACCCCATCATCAAGTCAATTTAGCCTCGGGGGATGCATACATCAAAAATCAAGAATTAGGGTTTCTTGACCTAATTCACCCCTAAGTTGACTTTTGGGACAAATCATGAGCCAGGACCTCAAGACATGATTTGAGGGTCTCCAACATACCACGTTGATCCATTTGCAATAATGGATTGACCCAAGAAGCTTGAGCAACAAGTTTCATTTTCATCTGAACCACAGTTAGGGTTTCGCGAGAAAAGTCAACTGTAGCTTTGACTTTTGACCAGGACATGCTCCCAAGTCGTGGGACACGATTAAATACACCCTATAACACCCATGGAACATGTCCATCAATTTTGATTTAGGTCAAGGACATGATTTCCTAAAGGATCGCACAGTTTGGAATTCATCTGATAAAAAGTCAATTGTGCACAAAAGTCAAACTTTGACTTTTTTGAGATTTTTCATAAAAATGGTTTTTTAACCCTAAAATTATGTTAATGTGTGATTGGAATCATCATTCATCAAGAAAAATCAAAGAAAGTGGGATAACTTGTAAAAGGGGTAACCATAAAAACTTAAAAAATTTTCTAAGTTATGAAAAAAAGTGGCAAGGGTACCAACTTTGGAGGATCATAACTCCTAAACCACAAAGCCATTTTTCCCCATCCAAAGCTTGATTTGTAGCCCTCATTACCCTCTACAAAAACTTCAACTAGACCTAAGTCCAATTCATTAAGGATTTTGAGTTATGCTTGGATCAAAATGGCTAAAAACTTAAAATTGACATTTTTCAGCACTTAGCCAAAATCTGCCTTGTAATTTCAGCACAATGTCCCAACTTCAAGGCTGTTTTTCTCCATGATCCAAGTTGAACCAGGTCTAGGGCCAAACATCAAAGTTGAAGTACATCATCTAAGCTTTCCGAAAAGTCCTAGAACGTCCATGTAGTATACTCGAGCAGGGAGTTATGGATCTTACAAAAGGGCTTGCTGAAGCTGAATTTTTCAGGGGCAGATTTGTACATTTTGTGTACCACACGAATTTTCAAGCCTTGTCATCAGTTTGGACACATCTAAGGATCAAATCCAAGTGGGATGATCTGATCCATGAACCTCCCAAGTCCAAGGAACAAAAAAAAGCATGCCAAAGCCTAGAAATCCCTAAAAGAGGGACAAAACTCCAATTTTGGTTTGGAGCATTTAATGGATGCTTAGAGGTGGCATGTACTGAGCCATTCTCATCTGAAATCAGTCAAGACTTATCCAAGACCAAGGGAACCATAGCCCTGTGCCCTAACCTCTAGTCAATGGCTAGAGGAGACTTGGATTTTCATTGGCCAACATTGGCCAAACACCTGCTGCAGTTGTCATTCACTGTGGATCCCAAAACAAACTTGTTCCACTATAAATAGAGCTCATTTGTGTTCAGTTTGAGTACACCAAAGCCATCAAACAGATGCTTTCCTCAAATTCTCTCTTTCACTCCAAAATGCCTTCTTTAGTAAGGAATTTCTGAGTTTTTGAGCTAGAGAGCAATTCCACTCAAACTAATCACACACACACACCTCATATATATATCATATGTAAGCTGTGCAAACCATCAAAAGTGACCTGTAATCACAACATCACAAAGTCACCTCTCAAAACCTCAAAATGACATTTTTTTGCATTTTTCAAGCCATGTCTTGATTCAGTCACTTTCCAAGCCAGATAAAACCTCAAACACACTCTAAATATCATCCTTGAATTGTCCCAAATGGTGCCACACATCTGGAACACCATTTGAGAGAGTTGGCATTTTGGCCGTTTTTGACCATTTCGCGAGAAAGTGCACAAACTTGCTCCAGAGGTTTCCAGCCAATTCCAACCATCCTAAAAGCTTCTAAGAGGTCATTTGAGGTTGTCCAAAGCATCAAATCATTTCTGGAACAAAGCACTTGGTAGGTTGCCCAAAATCTCCAAAAAAGAGGTAAAATTCACAACTTGAATTCTTTGAATCATGCTTTCCTTTGTTGTTCACATACATGCATCATATTGAACAATTCTTGAGGCAAAAATGTAGTCCTTAATGTGTATGTTGTGATCCTCCCACTGTTTGCATTTTGACATGTTTTTATGTGGAATTTTGGTTCTTTTGAAATCATATCTAGTTCTGTTTTTTTTTTCATTGGTGTGTTCTATACATTAAGTTTTAGTTTGCATGAATAACACCATTGGATTCCTTGCGAAAAATCAGTCAAGATAGGTTTTTACGGATTTCAATTCCGATGAAAATTGAGAGAGTTACGCGCGTTGGAAATTTTACGCGAAACGGCGTCGAATTAACGATAGCGGTTCTGGTTTTTTCGCTTTGTGTGTTCTGTACAGTGAGTTTCCGAGTGCGTAAATAATACCATTGGATTCCTTGCGAAAAATCGGTCAAGATAGGTTTTTACGGATTTCAATTCCGATGAAAATTGAGAGAGTTACGCGCGTTGGAAATTTTACGCGAAACGGCGTCGAAAACAACGTGCAGTTTTGGTTTTTTTAATTTATGCATTTTGTGTGTTAATTTTCCGTGCACGTGAGTAATACCATCGGATTCCTTGCAAAAAATCGGTCAAGATAGGCTCTTGCGGATCTTGATTCGGTTAAAAATCGAGAGAGTTACGCGTGTTGGAAATTCAATGCGGAACGATGTTTTTAAACGCAGCAGCTCTGGTTTTTTTATCGCTACGTTTTGTACGTTGAGTTTCGGCGTACGTGTGCGATACCATTGGATTCCTTGCGAAAAATCGGTCAGGATAGGCTTTTACGGATCTTGATTCGGTTAAAAATCGAGAGAGTTACGCGTGTTAGAAATTCGACGCGGAACGATGTTTTTAATCGATAGCAGTTTTTGTTTTTTAATTTCTGCGTTTTGTGTGTCGATTTTCCGTATGCGTGAGTAATACCATTGGATTCCTTGCGAAAAATCGGTCAGGATAGGCTCTTGCGGATCTTGATTCGGTTAAAAATCGAGAGAGTTACGCGTGTTGGAAATTCGACGCGGAACGATATTTTCAAAACGATAGCAGTTTTTTCTGCGTTTTGTGCATCGATTTTCCGTGTACGTGAGTAATACCATCGGATTCCTTGCGAAAAATCGGTCAGGAGAGGCTCTTCCGGATCTTAATTCCGATAAAAATTGAGAGAGTTATGAGTGTTTGAAATTTGATAAAAACGTGTTGAAAATTAAAGTTTCGGTACTCGTTTTTACCCCAAAAGAAATGTCGGAGATGATATTTTGATATCTTTCCTCTTTTTCTTACTTATTATTTTCAAAACTCAGCCAATTTTTTTTACATAGCAAAAAATCATCATTTTCCAATTCGTACCCCATAATATTTTAATCCACAAAAAATCACAAAAAAAAAATATTATTTTTAATATATTTAAAAATAGTGTTTTATATTGTTTTAAATGCTTTTAAAATGATTTCTTTTTTTTCTTGATTTTTAAAACCAAAATGATTTTAAATATTTATGTTGATAAAATATTTTTTTTCATAAACTTTAATCATTATTTAATGATTTTATTTGATATTTTTATCATTTTTTACTTAATTTTTCTTGAAAAAATGCCTAAAAAATGAAATTGGGGTTTTCTTTGATTTTCACCCTAACAAATCTTTTTTAAACTCTTTGGGCCTCAATTAGAGTGTAAGACCCAATCCCCTTTTAACCAAAACAATTTTGGGCCTCACTTATTGTATAAGTCCCTCTGCGTTAAAAGAAAACTTCGGCGCGATCGCCATTTTCAAACGAAAATCAACTGGGCTTCTCTTTGAGCTGTAAGTCCCATTTCTTTTCATTTTTTAACACTTGGGCCTCTATTAGAGTGTAAGACCCAATCCCCTTTTAACCAAAACAATTTTGGGTCTCAGTTATTGTATAAGTCCCGATACGTTAAAAATCTCGGCGCAATCGCCATTTTCAAACTGAAAATATTTTGGGCCTCTCCCTGAGTTGTAAGCCCCATCTTTTGTACAAAAATACACTTTGGGCCTCTAATAGAGTGTAAGACCCAACCCCTCTTTTTTATATTTTTTCATTTTATTTTATAATGATTTGGAAAATTAATAACTCCTTCAATTTTGATTATTTTTTATTGGTTCTTTTTCTGAAAAATCACAAAAATAGTAAAATATTTTATTCTACAAAAAAATCAAATTTATATTATTTATTTAATATATTTTGTATTTTTGTGAATAAATTCATTTTTAATTGTTTTTAAGCATTTTAAAAGTGAATATTCATCTTGAAAATAAAGACTATGGGTCTCCCCTCGTGTTGTAAGCCTCATTTCTTTTCTTTAAACTCTTTGGGCCTCTATGAGAGTGTAAGACTCAACCCCCTTGTGTACAGAAAACTTTTTGGGCCTCATTCGTTGTATAAGTCCCTCTGTACATTTTCAAATAAACGACGCGATCGTCGCCAGTTTAAAATTAACCAACTGGGCCTACCCTCGTGTTATAAGCCCCACTCTTTTTCTTAAAAACTCTTTGGGCCTCTTGAGAGAGTGTAAGACCCATCCCTTTGTACAGAAAACCTTTTTGGGCCTCAGTCACTTGTATAAGTCCCTCTGTACGAATTCAACAGTGCGCTCACTGATAAAACCCTGGGCCTCTCCTTGAGCTGTAAGCCCCAAATCTTTTTATTTCAAAGCACTTTCTCCTTTGATTTTGAATATATTGTTGCTTTCAATCTTTCTTTGTTGAACAACTAACCAAACAGTATGGAAGCTCTACAACCGAGTAAGTGTTTACCTGCTTTCATTTACCGCTTTCATATGTATATAACTGTATTGTGGGGCTGTTTCACTGTAAGTCTCCTTTCATAAACTCATATATATATATAACTGTATTGTGGGGCTGTTTCGCTGTAAGTCTCCTTTCATAAACTCATATCAACTGTGTAATAATAGTATAGATATTTAGAGTTTCCCCGGCAACTACGTCTAGAACTAGGTGACGACGTTTCGTTTATTCGTAGAAATAGACAACTAGATCCCCAATAGGATCACCAGATACAGTCTTCTCTTCGGCTGTCCTCATTAGGAATTGTCAAGAAACTCTACTCCCCAAGATAAATGTCTTCTCCGTGAATGGCATCTTTGAGTTTCTTCCAAATTCTCGAACTTTCCTGACTTGACCTATTCCTTGTGAATAGCTTGCCTTGAATTTCTCGGGGTTTAGGGACCCACGGGCTTCCTAAAAGCATTGGCCTCCTCTTGGGTATCGTACAAGGACCCACAGGCTTCCTAAAAGCAACCCCGCCTCCTCTTGGGATTCGTACAAGGACCCTACGGCTTCTTAGAAGTATTCACAGCCTCCTCTTAAGCTTCGTATAATGATCTCTTCCTCCGGGAATGATAGCCTCCTCTTGGGCTTAGTACAATGACCTGTCGGCTTCTTAAAAGCTTCTAGCCTCCTCTTGGGCTTCGTACAAATTGTCCCAACGACCTCCTAGAGGTATAGGAACAGAACCTAGTCATCCTCATAGAACAGTCCTGTCATAGAGTCTACTACTGTTTCTTAAAGCATAGTATAAAAGATAAAACTCTAGACACGGACAGTCTAACTTCCATGAGTCTCAAAGACATTCTCAAGTGACCCCTTCGTTAAATAGGAAGGAAACCCGCAGACTCAGACAGTCTCAATACCCTTTGGATTTCCCGTTTCCTCAAAGAGAAGGAAATATCCCTGATCCTCAAATCAAATCCCTGAGTACAGTGTTGCTCATATAAGAACTGATTTTCTCTTTAAAATCAGTATACTGGACCTGTCACTTAAACAGTTACCTTAGCCTCCTCTTGGGCTTTGTACAATGATTCTCCCCAGCGGAGTCAAATAACGTTTAGCCTCTCTCTCGGGCTTTGTACGAGACACATAAGAGACTCTCTCGTTGAGTCAATCACCCCTTTCGCCCCCATCTCGGGCTTTATACGAGATACAAAAAGGTTCTTAATTGAGCCAAACAAACAACAACCTCTATCTCGGGCTTTGTACGAGATACAAAAACTCTCTTGTTGAGTCAAATAGCCTCCATCTCGGGCTTTATACGAGATACCAAACGACTCCATCGTCGGGTCAAAACCTTTTAGCCTCTCTCTCAGGCTTTGTACGAGACACATAATAGCCTCCTCTTAGGCTTTGTATAAGAAAACCACTGGTTGATCCAATCAACCTTTTAGCATCAAAGTTGTGCCTCGTTCACAGTACACAAACATCAACAACTCCTTTCCCTTCATTTAATCGCTGTAAGCGGCAAGCCTCTGGATCATCTACATCCATGCCACTGTCCCTCTTTTAGCATGAGAAATTCCTAAGGAAAGATAGCATTGCTCTGCACTGAGTTAAAGTCTTCTCCTTCAGGTCAAAATCACCTTTCGCTTCACGTCTTGGGCTTTGAACAAGACACCAAAAATACCCATTTCCTCCCATAGAATAGGAAGAACTACGAACGCTCTGATTTCCCTGTTTCAGTAAACGGGAATACGTAGGCATAAGATCGAAAGAAAAGATCTTAGCGAGCACAATCAACAAAAAACCAAAATCCCATACTCTCACATACCCATCAAAAAGCATCAGTCCTAACATCCTAATCCTTGTTCCCCGCTAGAAAGTCCTAGAAAGAAAGAAAACCGTATTGGCAAAAATACAAATAACCAGTACAAAGGCCCCCCCACATTGATAGCATTCGTAACCTAACAGACCGCTGTTTAAACTCAGTATGCAAGCAGGGTTAATTGGAGACATCTATTTCCCTTCCTTATTCAGCTCACAATAGGATAAAAATTGGATCGACCTGTAGTCAAAGCTCAAACCGCAGAGAGCGACCAGCGCTTAAGAACCGCGTCCAAAATCGCTCGCTACAGAAAAATGGCGCCCACCGCGGGGCCTTCTCTCTTCAGCTTCTTTCCTTTTTCCTCCTTTTCACCTCTTTGGTTGATACCACAGATTGGGGCTTCCGCCGGGGAACCCATTTGCTGTCAGGAACTTAGGATTCATAGCTTTAAAGGTATAGGATGTTTAGGACAAATATATATACTGCTTTTCCTAATTGCTATACATGTTTATTTTTCTTCTAATGGGAATGCGGGTGATGTCGTATGTTGAAAGATTGAGTATACACTTAAGATAAGTGATGGCGACGGGGTCGACCATCAACCTCAGTGGAGGCTGACCAACGCAACTCATTCACTCTTCTAGCCAATGGGCCGGTTGTTAAGTCTGAGAAGCTGAGGAGCCAAACCCTTTCGTAGTGCGGAAACTATCGGAAATAGTTGTTACGCGATACTACCCTCATTTGAGGCTGGTGATCTATTCTCGGTGAATGGCACTTACTCTAAGATTGCTCTACAACTCGCTGGCGATCCGCTTGTTGTTTTGCTTTCCTGGGAGGAGCTGATGATAATGAGTACAGGTACAAAAATCACCCTAGTATAAACCTTTGGGGATGGGTAGAGCCTTGACTTCATGACAACGACCCTTTGACCCCATGTTTTTTCTATGTTTTTGTGTGCTGCATTCATGCATTCATTTAATAAAACATTAAAACATTCAAAAAACTTCTCTTCTAGTTTCTCTGTTTTTCAAATTAAACTAAGACTGTGATTGCAAATATCAGAGAAGAGGATTACGCTAATGGATTTCGGTAGAAGGAGAACTCATACGTACACCTTCAAGGTTCCAAAGCTAGAGGATTTGAGAAGGTTAGCAAGGATGATCACTAACCCTGAGGCTTTCAGAGCCAAGCACGGAGGTTTGCTACCACTGTTAAGAGTCCATGTGATTGAGGGAATCATGGATGCGCTCATTTAGTTTTACGATCCGGTTTATCACTGTTTCACATTCCCGGATTACCAGCTAGCACCAACGCTGGAGGAGTATTCTCATCTGATCGATCTACACATCACCGATCGGGCTCCGTTTTCTGGACTGGAAGAAATTCCAAAGAATCAGACCATTGCAAGAGCAATTCATTTGGACGAGTCTGAGGTCAAGACTCACATGACTACTAAGGGTGGCATCCAAGGTTTGCCAGCCCAGTTCTTAACAAAGAAAGCTCTGTACTTTGCTAGTATAGGGAACAGGACTGCTTTTGAAAGCATCTTTGTTTTACTCACCTACGGATTATTTTTGTTTCCCAACATCAATAACTTCGTCGATATTAACTCCATTAAGGTTTTTCTCATTGGAAACCTTGTGCCGACTTTGCTCGTAGATGCGTATCATTCTGTACACTTGGGAAATTTGCACAGCGGAGGGGAGATCACATGCTGTGTACCTCTACTTTATAAATGGTTTATCTCGCACTTGCCCAAGTCTGCTGCTTTTTGGGATTGCAAGAGTGTCTTACGTTGGTCGCAGAAGATCATGTCTCTCACCAACTCTGATATAGATTGGTGTAATAGGATCTTTGAGGGAATCAGAATCATTGATCGTTGTGGAAACTTCCCTAACGTACCCCTTATAGGAACTAAAGGAGGAATCAACTACCATCCGGTATTGGTTCTTCGTCAATTTGGATACCCGATGAGACACATCCCACTGGGTGTTCATCTGGAAGGTCTTTTCTTCAAGGAAGGAGAAAGTGACAGAGCACTAAAGATGGAAATAGTGCACGCTTGGAAACACGTTCATAAGAAAGGGCGAGAGTCTCTGGGAAAACCGAACTGTGTCTCGGTGGAGCCTTATCTCCATTGGGTACAAACTAGAGCTCTCAAGCTGAAAATGCCTTATCCTCGTTACGGAATCCTTCCGCCGAGGGAATCTGTCATGTACTTCATGACGGAAACTGAAAAGCTTCAGGTTACTCTCAACAAAGTTCAAAAGGAGAGAAGTTCTTGGAAGAACAAGTACCGCACCCTCGATGTAGAGTGCATCAAAATACAGCAACTACTGAAAGATAAGGATGCTCTGATTAAAATTTTGGAGCAACATGCAGTAGAGAATCAAGATGACTAAAGGAATTTGCTCGCTCCTTTCACCTGGCAAAGGAATGACAACCCGACAACGGCCCAAGAGCCCCGGTCAAAGAAAAGGAAGATATCAGAATCAGCACCCGATTTCTCTTCAGAGAGGACTCGGGACCCATTAGCTTAGGTTTCTATTTTTGCATCTTGTAATCTACTGTATTTCCATTTCCTCAATCCTTTGAATTTCAATTAAAAGGGGTTTCCCCACCGTTTGATATTTACAATCTAATTGTCGAAGTTTATTTTGATTAAACCAAAAAAACAATTAATATAATCATTGCATTCATCATTCTCACGTAACGCATTCTTCTTACCTACGAATCTCACGTTTGTGTCTCGGTTCTAGAGTCAAACTGTCTCATTCGTATAATACTCGGGCCAATCGTCAGAAAAAGATGGATGATCTTGAGGAAGAAAATAGAGAGTTAAAAGAAGAGATCGACGCTCTGAGAGAGGATATGAGAAAGCTTCGTAACGACATGCAAGCCATGGCAGAAGCTTAGCTACAACGAACTGTGATCTCAGAGATCACCTCAATGCCCATAGTGGAGAAGAATGATCCTAGGTATCAGATGCCGAAAGATCGTCCCTGGGGCATGCCTGTCAACTATATCCCGGAAGGATATGTTCCGCCGATCACTGAAGATCAGGGAATCGCAACAGAAGCCGCTGGGCCTGAAAGTTACAAACTTCGAGAAAGCGAAGATGCCAGGGGCATACTGAAGACTCCTGAAGGTTAAAAACTTCGGGAAATGCCAAGACTCACTACCGTAGTCACGGTACCACCCCCTGTGGTGCACACTGTCCCGGAAGGACAGATTCCACCGATACCTTCTGGTAAAAAGGAAACTATTTTTGACCGAATGGATGAATTCCAGGAACAGTTCTTAGAAATGCAGAAGGAACTGCAAGCCATTCGCGGTCAGGATCTATTCGGAAAGGACGCCGCAGACCTCTGCTTGGTCCCCAATGTGAAAGTCCCACACAAATTCCAAGTGCCCGACTTTGAAAAGTACAAGGGTAACTCTTGCCCTCAAAGCCATCTGGTGATGTACGCTCGGCGGATGTCAGCTCAGATGGAGAATCAGGACCTACTGATTCACTACTTCTAGGATAGTTTAACCGGTGCCGCATTAAAATGGTACATGGGTTTAAACCGTGCTACGATCAGCACTTTCAGAGATCTTAGCACTGCCTTCGTCCAACAATACAAATACAATTTGGACATGGCACCCGATAGAGATCAACTCAGATCAATGTTGCAAAAGGACAAGGAAACCTTTAAGGAGTATGCTCAAAGGTGGCGTGAAATTGCCGCTCAAATTTGTCCACCTCTTGAGGAAAAAGAGATGACAAAGATCTTCTTAAAGACCTTAAGCTCATTTTACTATGACCGAATGGTTGCCAGTGCGCCCAGTGATTTCACCGAGATGGTCGGCATGGGCGTACGTCTTGAGGAAGCCGTCCGAGAATGACGTTTGGTAAAGACACTGGATCGACGAGCGGTACTAAAAAATATGGTAGTGCTCTCCCTAAGAAAAAAGAGCAAGATATTGGGAATATCTCTCTCGGAAAGCAAAGGCGTCGATATCAGTCGGTAGCAGCTGTGACTCCTGCTACCAGCCCTGCGCATATTCCTACGTATCAACCTCAGGTTGCGCAGAGCCAACCTGATCAACAAAGGACACAACAGCCTCTTCAGCAGGCTCGTCCTCCATACAATAACAACCGTACAACACGACCATCAGGGTTTGATCCTATACCCATGTTGTACGCAGAATTATTTCCGTTACTACTGGCTAAGGGGCACATCCAGACTAAGTCTCCTCTTACAGTACCGGAAAATCCGCCTTTTTGGTTTAAGGCGGATCAGACATGCCCTTATCATCAAGGAGGATCAGGGCATAACATAGAGACTTGCCTCAATTTCAAGTCCGACGTGCAAAAGCTTGTTAGGAGCGGGCTCTTATCTTTCAAAGATACGAATCCCAATGTTCTCACGAACCCGCTGCCTCAACATGAGAAGGCTGCAGTCAATCTGATTGATAAAGAGACTAGCAATGTTTATCAAATTCATGATGTACTCTTGTTAAAGACCAATCTGGTTAAGATGCATTGTAGACAGAGTAGATATGGCCATGTGCCACCTCATAACTATCACCAGTGTGATATCTGCTCTAAAGACAACCAAGGATGTTCGGTAGTGCAATCAAATCTACAGGAACAGATGGATCTCAGATGGATCCAAGAGCACCGAGTTCGTGGAGTTAACATGGTCTATACAAACTCCAACGTCATTCAGAACCACGACATCTGTGCGATGAATGCCAACTTGGTGGCGATGCACTCAAGGCAAAGCCAGTATCATAATCTGCCACGACACGATTATAGTTCCTGTCTGACTTGCTCGGTAAATAAACAGGGATGCTCTTTCATACAAGAGGCCCTCCAGCGTCAGATGGATCTTGGATGGATCCAAGACTACCATGATAGAAATTCCTATCAGATCAACATGGTTCATATCTTTGACATTCGCGTGTTGAATACCAACCTGGTAGAGTTACATGCTGAGCAGGTCCGACTTGGATTCTTAATATCGCATGACTATCAAAGCTGTAAAGCGGGTTGCAAAAACGATCGAGGTTGTACCGTTGTCCAAGAGGCACTTCAGCGCTTGTTAAATCACTGGTGGATGCCAATCTACATGGACGAAGATACTCAGCAAATTAGTATCAGTAACAGGAATCCTACTCGTCGTCAAAGTCAGGATGTCCGATCAGTGGAAGCTAACCTAGTAAGGTTACATTGTATTTAAAGTGGGCGTGGCCAGGTGCCACCACACAATTATGATCGTTGTAGCGTCTGTTCAGAAAGTAACCAAGGGTGCTACCTTGTGCGAGCAGCTCTCCAGGGGCAGGTGGATCGTGGAGAGATTCGTCCATATCCAGGTTCCGGACCCATCAACCGGACGCCGAACTACCTTGCTGATCAAGTTGAGGATGTTGTCACAATCTCTGGTCATCACCATACCAGGGATGTTTTTGCCATCATCCCTCTATTTGACGAATCTAAAGTTCCCAACCAGGAACGGATCGAGATTACTTACGATGGTCAGAAAAATCAGAAAGTTCCCATAGTCATCTATCTACCGGGACCACTACCATATGAATCAACTAAGGCTATCCCTTACAAATACGGTGCAACAACAATTGAGAATGGAAAGGAAATTCCATTACCCTCCGTCGTGAACATTGCAGACATCGATCGTGTAACACGGAGTGGTAGAATCTTCAACCAAGGGGTTGGGGAAGTTAACAAAGAAAAGGAACTTCAGACAGAAGCTCCCGATCCCCTAGTCAGTCAATCCAGTAATCCCGACCTTTCAAAAAACAATGATGAGATGATAAAGCTTATCCAAAGGAGTGAATACAACATTGTCGATCAACTGTTACAAACTCCTTCAAAGATCTCGGTATTATCATTGTTACTCAGTTCAAAAGCCCACAGGGAGGCTCTACAGAAAGTCTTGGAGCAAGCCTTTGTGGAACAGGATGTAACAATCAGACAGTTCGATAGTATTGTCTCCAACATCACTTCCTGCAACAATTTGGGATTTAGTGATGAAGAATTACCTGAAGAAGGTCGCCGTCATAACATGGCGCTCAACATTACAGTTAACTGCCAGGACGATGCTTTAGCCAGCGTACTGGTAGACACAGGGTCAGCCCTGAATGTTATGCCGAAGTCTACTTTGATGCAATTATCATTCAAAGGCCCTCCGATGAGGGTTAGCGAGGTTGTCGTCAAAGCATTCGACGGATCCATAAAAACAGTTATCGGCGAAGTTGATCTTCCCATAACTATTGGTCCTCACACTTTCCAGGTCACATTCCAGGTCATGGACATCCGGGCAACATACAGTTGTTTATTAGGAAGACCTTGGATACATCAGGTTGGAGCGGTCACTTCGACCCTCCACCAAAAGCTAAAATTCGTTCAGAACGATTAGCTTGTCACGGTTTGTGGGGAACAAGCCTTGCTTGTGAGTAACTTGTCATCATCTACTGGTATAGAACCCGAGGAGGTTATTGGAACTCAGTTCCAAGCACTGTCGGTGAGCAAGAACAATCACTTCAAAGGAGGAACCTCGATTTCCTCATATAACGATGTTATCAAAGCGGTCGAGAGTACCGATACGACAGGATGGGGACAACTTGTCATTCCCACTGACAATAAAATAAAGAAGGGTCTTGGTTTTTCTGCAACCTGTACCCAGACAGCTGCCAATGATGAAAGTCTTCATCCCCTTCAAAACTTCTTCCACAGTGGAGGTTTTCTCCACCCAGTGTCTCAAGCAGTACATGCTATCAATGAGGAAGATCCCTCTGACACGGATGAAGAATGGAAGTCCTACCTTAACAAGGACGGTTATATGTCTCAGGAAGAGGTGCCTATGCCTTTTTGCTTTCCTACACAGAGTCCGAGATTTATACCCCGGTCAGATGTCGAAATGATATACGGGGATTGTGATCCGGAAGGATGCCGTGCTCCGCCAAATTCATTAGAGGAAGACACTCCGAAGAAAGACAATTTTGACTACAACTACTATGGCCCAATGGATGGTCTGCCAATGTGGCAACCTTATCCAGGAAACTTGGGGAAAGAAAGTCAGCCGAGTAATGAAACTCAGCTGAGCATCATCGAACAGAATACCTGCGTCCCCACCATGTCATGGGATCAACACTCAGGTCATTCGGAAACTACTCAACATGAAGATGAATTCGCAACGTTTGCAGGACTTGAATTCATCAACTATGCTTTTCCCGAGGTCAACGTCATCGAGAGGGATGACTCCTCTAGTTCCAAAGAAGTTTGGGACACCTTGGGACAACCAAGTGGAAAATTTGACTATATGGTCAAGTACACCGCTCCCGAAAGCTCTCGTATCAGGCTCGAAGACATCCAGCCAACTGGATGGGGAGATACAGCTGAGAGCACAAATACTCTGCAAAATGCAACAGAGGAATTCTCCTACGACAATTCTGCCTGGGAGACAGATTCCAATGATCCCGCTCCTCCAGAAATCAGCGCCATTTCTGAAGACAAATCGAGGAAGGTGCCTGACTTTGTGATTCACCGAGGAGTTCGCCGCCAATGGGTTGCTGTCGAGGTTCCGAAGGTCGTTCATCAGTCAAAGTAATTGCCATCTTTTAACCTTTCACCCTGGCCAGGTGAAACGGATGTTTTGATAGGGCTCGCTTCTGTAAATATTCCTCTTCGCTTTGCCCGAAGCGACAGAGTTTTGTTTTATAAGGTTGTAGTTTCAAGAGTCGACTTGTTCATTAATAAAATAATGTCGTTCTGTAATTTCCGCATTTATTGCTGTTTTCTCTTTTTGCTTTTTCAGAAAATGGTAATCCTAAAAAAAACAATTCAAAAATAAAAACAAGCAGTAAAATAAATACACTGCACACACTTGCATTTTCTCTATCTCTTCTAAACACAAATCATCACGTCATGCAGATTGCTTGTTTTAAACCCAGTTGAAACATACGATCCGATGCCTTCTCCTAACTTTGAGTTCTCGGTATTCGAGGCTGAAGAAGAAGTTGACAACGAAATTCCAGAAGAGATCTCCCGACTACTCAGACAAGAGGAAAGGTCCATTGAACCTCATAAAGAACCGTTGGAAACAGTAAACTTGGGTTCAGAGCAAGAGAGAAAAGAAATCAGGATTGGGGCACTGCTTAATCCAACTGCCAGAGAGGGTTTGATAAAGCTTCTCAAAGAATTCCCCGATGTATTCACTTGGTCCTATCAGGATATGCCAGGGTTGGATACCAGCATCGTGGAACATCACTTACCATTAAGATCGGAATGTCCGCCAGTAAAACAAAGGTTGAGACGCACTCACCCGGACATGGCTATCAAAATCAAAGAGGAAGTACAGAAACAGATTGACGCAGGTTTCCTCGCCACATCAAAATATCCTCAATGGTTAGCCAACATCGTACCCGTTCCCAAAAAGGACGGAAAGGTCAGAATGTGTGTTGATTACAGAGATTTGAACAAGGCAAGTCCAAAGGACGACTTTCCTTTACCACACATTGACATGCTGGTAGACAGTACAACAAAGTTCAAAGTTTTCTCCTTCATGGATGGATTCTCGGGCTATAACCAAATCAAAATGGCGCCGAAAGACATGGAGAAAACTTCATTCATTACCCCATGGGGTACTTTTTGTTACAAGGTAATGCCGTTCGGTTTGAAGAACGCCGGGGCAACCTATCAAAGGGCCATGACTACTCTTTTTCATGACATGATACACAAAGAAATCGAGGTATATGTCGATGATATGATTGCAAAATCAAAAACAGAGAGTAAGCACGTTGAACATCTGTCAAAATTATTCGAACGTCTAAGAAAATTCAAGCTCCGCTTGAATCCCAACAAGTGCACCTTCGGTGTCCGTTCAGGGAAACTACTAGGGTTCATCGTCAGCCAGAAAGGAATTGAAGTTGATCCTGACAAGGTCAAGGCCATTCAAGAAATGCCTTCTCCGAAAACTAAAAAACAAGTCAGAGGATTCCTGGGACGTTTGAACTACATCTCCAGATTCATATTCCTCATGACCGCCACATGTGCGCCGATTTTCAAATTACTGAAAAAGAACCAGGATTGCGTTTGGTCAGAAGATTGCCAAACCGCCTTCGACAGTATTAAGGAATATCTATTGAATCCTCCGATTCTATCACCTCCAGTGGAAGGAAGACCACTGATCATTTACCTCACAGTTCTAGAGGACTCAATGGGATGTGTACTTGGCCAACAAGACGAAACCAAAAGGAAAGAGTCTGCCATTTACTATCTAAGCAAGAAATTCACCGACTGTGAAACTCGGTACACGATGCTTGAGAAAACTTGCTATGCTTTGGCTTGGGGAGCCAAACGTCTTCGCCAGTACATGATTTGTCATATTACTTGGTTAATCTCCGAAATGGATCCAATCAAGTATGTCTTCGAAAAACCTGCTCTCACGGGAAGGATTGCCCGTTGGCAGATGTTGTTATCAGAATATGACATAGAGTACCATGCTCAGAAAACCGTTAAGGGAAGTATTTTAGTCGATCATTTGGCTCATCAACCAATTGACGATCAGGAATCAGTCGGGTTTGACTTCCCAGACGAAGATGTCATGTATCTAAAGATGAAAGACTGCGATGAACCGCTACCCAGTGAAGGGCCAGAACCAGGTTCCCAGTGGGGACTTATCTTTGACAGAGCAGTCAATCATTACGGAAACAGAATTAGGGCTACCCATTTCTCTCTAGTGTATGGCATGGAAGCAGTGCTCCCCATAGAAGTAGAGATCCCATCAATCCGGGTATTGATGGAAGCGAAGCTCACCGAAGCTGAATGGTGTCAAAGCTGACACGATGAACTGAATCTGATCGAAGAAAAGAGAATAACGGCACTATGCCACGGTCAGTTGTATCAGTAGAGAATGAAAATGGCATTCGACAAAAAGGTCTGACCTCGTATCTTCAGAAAAGGAGACCTCGTGCTCAAGAAGATACAATCATTTCTCATTGATTCTCGGGGCAAGTAGACCCCAAATTATCATATGTGGTCGCGAAAGCTTTCTCAGGCGGTGCCTTGAGACTTGCAACCATGGACGGAGAGGAATTTTCCTACCCCACAAATGTTGATGTAGTCAAGAAATACTTCGCCTAAACTAAAAAAAAAAAAAACGTCTCGGTGGATTGAAAACCCGAAAGGGCGGTCCAGGCAAAAGTTAGAGACATGAAAAAAATCATCCCGATGGATTGGAAACATCAAAGTACAATCCAGGCAAAAATTAGGGATAATGGCAAGTAACTATGTTCAACAGAGGCAAGTCCCTCAGCAGCAGTTACAGCATCCATCGGAGGAAAACTCCAGTCAAGGTCATCTTCGACAGAAGCTCAGGATGTCCCGAATTCAAAGTTGGTAGAAGGATAGTGGTCGTTATGTTTCAACGTAGCCCTTTTCCCTGTAAATTACCATTTTCAAACTTTGTAAATACTCTTTGGAATCACGCGTTTGGCTGATTTCCATCTTATCAATAAAATTTGAGCCCTTGTGCTTTTGTTTGTAATTCTTATTTGTTTTAGCTTTACAGAACGACGTTGTTAACATGATTAACGATTCTTGAAACAAAACAAAAATGAATTTACTTGTTAAAACTTTTTCTGCTTTTAAAATAAAGTTGGCAATTTCTTTTGACTGTTGAACATCGAAAGAGCATCGATTGCGTCTCCAAAGGCGTTTGAACTTCGAAGTGCAGAATCAAAGTACTCCTTCTAGACCATTACGCCTGAATGAAGGATCAACAATGTCAGAGACCATGTTTCGTCTGACATCCTCGGCCGAGTTCTCATCTCCTAAGCCCGACCAGTGTCACCCCCAACAGGGACCGTTTCTCCTAAGCAAGGCAGAATTGCTATCTTGAACCAGCGATATTTCTACATGCCCCACTGTGGCCGAGTATCCAGTCGTGTTCATCCTTTAGTCTGTATGTTGCGTCAGTTTTGTCCGCATATACATACATACATCATGCATTATTGATTTGCATTCACATTCATATTGCATCACTATCACTCTAGTCGGTCTTATTATCCCCTAGTGGTAAAAGTCCTCTCAATCGAGTTGTCAGACCTTTCCTCGTTAGGAAGTGAATCATCTAAGCAATCTCTCCTTCAGTTTATCTCTGGATTAGAGACGGTCCTTGACCACTTTGATAACTTGAACCTCTGAAAATCCAGAGAAAACTTTCAACAAATATCACTCTTCACCATTGAAGATGATATCCTTGCTTTCCCAGATTAAGGAAAATCCCCAGAGAAAGCCTCTTAATCAGAGATTCGGCGGTACGGCAGTTTTTCTCCGAAAAAACCACTGATGAAAAGGTCATCGGCACCTCAAAATTGGATCCCATCATATGGCATTTCTCCGGAAAGATCCCGAGAAAAGTATGATGTAAGCCCCCAAACAAAAACAGTCTCTCAAGAGACTCGCTTTCCCCAGTAGAATCGACAAATGGCGTCTCCGAAACAGAGAAGTTTGTGCACCTCTACAGCTCAGACGATTGGGTTTCCCAGCAAGTCTGACGTCAAAACTTTTTTCGTCAAATGGCATCTCCCCAGGAAAATTCGACGAGAAGTTTGAGGAAAACCGCTACGCATAGCGTCCCTTGTCAATAAAGTTTATTGACAAAAGAAACTAAGACCAGTTCCTTAGTAGGAAACCAAGATCGAGGGGAAGTTTATTTCTGAAACTAAGACCAGTTCCTTGGTAGGAAACCAGGATCGAGGGGAAGTTTATTTCAGCAACTAAGACCAGGTCCTTGGTAGGAAACCAGGATCGAGGGGAAGTTTACAAAAGAAACTGAGACCAGTTCCTTGGTAGGAAACCAGGATCGAGGGGAAGTTTATTTCAAAAGAAAACTGAGACCAGCTCCTTGGCTGAAGACCAGGATCGAGGGGAAGTTTACCTTTTCTAAGCATCATCGCTTAGCTAAAGAAGATGAATGCGTAAGCTACCATTCATAACCACCATCAAAATTTTGGGTATTCCGATATTTAATCCTCTTGCACCCCGAATGCCCGAATACCTTCGTCATTCATACCTTCGGGTCCAAGAAGATTAAATAGGGGCATCTGTCATACCCCAAATTTTGACCACTAAGATTTCCCATCATTGTGCAAATCATCAGCACAATACGGATGTACCTTTGTACCTCATTAGTCTCCCCAAAGGTGGGTGAGCATTCACTACAAACAGGATTTGGGGTTTCAAGCCCTCGCAGAGCTCTTAGACAAAGGATCAATCAAAGAATGACATGATCTTTAACTTGTCTAGCCTCTCAAATATCCACAATGGATCAAGAGGACTCCCACTTCAAGGATTAAGCACAAGGTTACTCCCTTCTAAGTGGATCAAGTCTCAGGATCGCTAGTGTCACCAAATTAGGGTTTGGTCGACTAGGGCCTCCAGATGGAAATTTTCCTCTGGGCATGAGCCAATGCTTCAAAGGATAACCTAATATGCTCCATAGAACATCATAAACCCCATCATCAAGTCAATTTAGCCTCGGGGGATGCATACATCAAAAATCAAGAATTAGGGTTTTTTGACCTAATTCACCCCTAAGTTGACTTTTGGGACAAATCATGAGCCAAGACCTCAAGACATGATTTGAGGGTCTCCAACATACCATGTTGATCCATTTGCAACAATGGATTGACCCAATAAGCTTGAGCAACAAGTTTCATTTTCATCTGAACCACAGTTAGGGTTTCGCGAGAAAAGTCAACTATAGCTTTGACTTTTGACCAGGACATGCTCCCAAGCCGTGGGACACGATTAAATACACCCTATAACACCCATGGAACATGTCCATCAATTTTGATTTAGGTCAAGGACATGATTTCCTAAAGGATCGCACAGTTTGGAATTCATCTGATAAAAAGTCAACTGTGCACAAAAGTCAAACTTTGACTTTTTTGAGATTTTTCATAAAAATGGTTTTTTAACCCTAAAATGATGTTAATGTGTGATTGGAATCATCATTCATCAAGAAAAATCAAAGAAAGTGGGATAACTTGTAAAAGGGGTAACCATAAAAACTTAGAAATTTTTCTAAGTTATGAAAAAAAGTGGCAAGGGTACCAACTTTGGAGGATCATAACTCCTAAACCACAAAGCCATTTTTCCCCATCCAAAGCTTAATTTGTAGCCCTCATTACCCTCTACAAAAACTTCAACTAGACCTAAGTCCAATTCATTAAGGATTTTGAGTTATGCTTGGATCAAAATGGCTAAAAACTTAAAATTGACATTTTTCAGCACTTAGCCAAAATCTGCCTTGTAATTTCAGCACAATGTCCCAACTTCAAGGCTGTTTTTCTCCATGATCCAAGTTGAACCAGGTCTAGGGCCAAACATCAAAGTTGAAGTACGTCATCTAAGCTTTTCGAAAAGTCCTAGAACGTCCATGTATCATACTCGAGCAGGGAGTTATGGATCTTACAAAAGGGCTTGCTGAAGCTGAATTTTTCAGGGGCGGATTTGCACATTTTGTGTGCCACATGAATTTTCAAGCCTTGTCATTAGTTTGGACACATCTAAGGATCAAATCCAAGTGGGATGATCTGATCCATGAACCTCCCAAGTCCAAGGAACAAAGAAAAGCATGCCAAAGCCTAGAAATCCCTAAAAGAGGGACAAAACTCCAATTTTGGTTTGGAGCATTTAATGGATGCTTAGAGGTGGCATGTACTGAGCCATTCTCATCTGAAATTAGTCAAGACTTATCCAAGACCAAGGGAACCACAGCCTTGTGCCCTAACCTCTAGTCAATGGCTAGAGGAGACTTGGATTTTCATTGGCCAACATTGGCCAAACACCTGCTGTAGTTGCCATTCACTGTGGATCCCAAAACAAACTTGCTCCACTATAAATAGAGCTCATTTGTGTTCAGTTTGAGTACACCAAATCCATCAAACAGATGCTTTCCTCAAATTCTCTCTTTCACTCCAAAATGCCTTCTTTAGTAAGGAATTTCTGAGTTTTTGAGCTAGAGAGCAATTCCACTCAAACTAATCACACACACACCTCATATATATCATATGTAAGCTGTGCAAACCATCAAAAGTAACCTGTAATCACAACATCACAAAGTCACCTCTCAAAACCTCAAAATGACACTTTTTTGCATTTTTCAAGCCATGTCTTGATTCAGTCACTTTCCAAGCCAGATAAAACCTCAAACACACTCTAAATATCATCCTTGAACTGTCCCAAATGGTGCCACACATCTGGAACACCATTTGAGAGAGTTGGCATTTTGGCCGTTTTTGACCATTTTGCGAGAAAGTGCACAAACTTGCTCCAGAGGTTTCCAGCCGATTCCAACCATCCTAAAAGCTTCTAAGAGGTCATTTGAGGTTGTCCAAAGCATCAAATCATTTCTGGAACAAAGCACTTGGTAGGTTGCCCAAAATCTCCAAAAAAGAGGTAAAATTCACAACTTGAATTCTTTGAATCATACTTTTCTTTGTTGTCCACATACATGCATCATATTGAACAATTCTTGAGGCAAAAATGTAGTCCTTAATGTGTATGTTGTGATCCTCCCACTGTTTGCATTTTGACATGTTTTTATGTGGAATTTTGGTTGTTTTGAAATCATATCTAGTTCTGTTTTTTTTTCATTGGTGTGTTCTATACATTAAGTTTTAGTTTGCATGAGTAACACCATTGGATTTCTTGTGAAAAATCGGTCAAGATAGGTTTTTACGAATTTCAATTCCGATGAAAATTGAGAGAGTTACGCGCGTTGGAAATTTTACGCGAAACGACGTCGAATTAACGATAGCGGTTCTGGTTTTTTCGCTTTGTGTGTTCTGTACAGTGAGTTTCCGAGTGCGTAAATAATACCATTAGATTCCTTGCAAAAAATCGGTCAACATAGGTTTTTACGGATTTCAATTCCGATGAAAATTGAGAGAGTTACGCGCGTTGGAAATTTTACACGAAACGCCGTCGAAAACAACGTGCAGTTTTGGTTTTTTAATTTCTGAGTTTTGTGTGTTAATTTTCCGTGCGCCTGAGTGATACCATCGGATTCCTTGCGAAAAATCGGTCAAGATAGGCTCTTGCGGATCTTGATTCGGTTAAAAATCGAGAGAGTTACGCGTGTTGGAAATTCAACGCGGAACGATGTTTTTAAACGCAGCAGCTCTGGTTTTTTTATCGCTGCATTTTGTACGTTGAGTTTCGGCGTGCGTGTGTGATACCATTGGATTCCTTGCGAAAAATCGGTCAGGATAGGCTTTTACGGATCTTGATTAGGTTAAAAATCGAGAGAGTTACGCGTGTTGGAAATTCGATGCGGAACGATGTTTTTAATCGATAGCAGTTTTTGTTTTTTAATTTCTGCGTTTTGTGTGTCGATTTTCCGTGTGCGTGAGTAATACCATTGGATTCCTTGTGAAAAATCGGTCAGGATAGGCTCTTGCGGATCTTGATTCGGTTAAAAATCGAGAGGGTTACGCGTGTTGGAAATTCGACGCGGAACGATATTTTCAAAACGATAGCAGTTTTTTCTGCGTTTTGTGCGTCGATTTTCCGTGCACGTGAGTAATACCATCGGATTCCTTGCGAAAAATCGGTCAGGATAGGCTCTTTCGGATCTTAATTCCGATAAAAATTGAGAGAGTTATGAGTGTTTGAAATTTGATAAAAACGTGTTGAAAATTAAAATTTCGGTACTCGTTTTTACCCCAAAAGAAATGTCGGAGATGATATTTTGATATCTTTCCTCTTTTTCTTACTTTTTATTTTCAAAACTCAATCAATTTTTTTTACATAGCAAAAAATCATCATTTTCCAATTCGTACCCCATAATATTTTAATCCACAAAAAATCACAAAAAAAAATATTATTTTTAATATATTTAAAAATAGTGTTTTATATTGTTTTAAATGCTTTTAAAATGATTTCTTTTTTTTCTTGATTTTTAAAACCAAAATGATTTTAAATATTTATGTTGATAAAATATTTTTTTCATAAACTTTAATCATTATTTAATGATTTTATTTTATATTTTTATCATTTTTTACTTAATTTTTCTTGAAAAAATGCCTAAAAAATGAAATTGGGGTTTTCTTTGATTTTCACCCTAACAAATATTTTTTAAACTCTTTGGGCCTCTATTAGAGTGTAAGACTCAATCCCCTTTTAACCAAAACAATTTTGGGTCTCACTTATTGTATAAGTCCCTCTGCGTTAAAAGAAAACTTCGGCGCGATCGCCATTTTCAAACGAAAATCAACTGGGCTTCTCTTTGAGCTGTAAGTCCCATTTCTTTTCATTTTTTAACACTTGGCCCTCTATTAGAGTGTAAGACCCAATTCCCTTTTAACCAAAACAATTTTGGGCCTCAGTTATTGTATAAGTCCCGATACGTTAAAAATCTCGGCGCAATCGTCATTTTCAAACTGAAAATATTTTGGGCCTCTCCCTGAGTTGTAAGCCCCATCTTTTGTACAAAAATACACTTTGGGCCTCTAATAGAGTGTAAGACCCAACCCCTCTTTTTTATATTTTCTCATTTTATTTTATAATGATTTGGAAAATTAATAACTCCTTCAATTTTGATTATTTTTTATTGGTTCTTTTTCTGAAAAATCACAAAAATAGTAAAATATTTTATTCTACAAAAAAATCAAATTTATATTATTTATTTAATATATTTGGTATTTTTGTGAATAAATTCATTTTTAATTGTTTTTAAGCATTTTAAAAGTGAATATTCATCTTGAAAATAAAGACTATGGGTCTCCCCTCGTGTTGTAAGCCCCATTTCTTTTCTTTAAACTCTTTGGGCCTCTATGAGAGTGTAAGACCCAACCCCCTTGTGTACAGAAAACTTTTTGGGCCTCATTCGTTGTATAAGTCCCTCTGTACATTTTCAAATAAACGACGCGATCGTCGCCAGTTTAAAATTAACCAACTGGGCCTACCCTCGTGTTATAAGCCCCACTCTTTTTCTTAAAAACTCTTTGGGCCTCTTGAGAGAGTGTAAGACCCATCCCTTTGTACAGAAAACCTTTTTGGGCCTCAGTCACTTGTATAAGTCCCTCTGTACAAATTCAACAGTGCGCTCACTGATAAAACCCTGGGCCTCTCCTTGAGCTGTAAGCCCCAAATCTTTTTATTTCAAAGCACTTTCTCCTTTGATTTTGAATATACTGTTGCTTTCAATCTTTCTTTGTTGAACAACTAACCAAACAGCATGGAAGCTCTATAACCGAGTAAGTGTTTACCCGCTTTCATTTACCGCTTTCATATGTATATAACTGTATTGTGGGGTTGTTTCACTGTAAGTCTCCTTTCATAAACTCATATATATATAACTGTATTGTGGGGCTGTTTCGCTGTAAGTCTCCTTTCATAAACTCATATCAACTGTGTAATAATAGTATACATATTTAGAGTTTCCCCGGCAACTACATCTAGAACTAGGTGACGCCGTTTCGTTTATTCGTAGAAATAGACAACTAGATCCCCAATAGGATCACCAGATACAGTCTTCTCTTCGGCTGTCCTCATTAGGAATTGTCAAGAAACTCTACTCCCTAAGATGAATGTCTTCTCCGTGAATGGCATCTTTAAGTTTCTTCCAAATTCTCGAACTTTCTTGACTTGACCTATACCTTGTGAATAGCTTGCCTTGAATTTCTCGAGGTTTGGGGGTCCACGGGCTTCCTAAAAGCATCGGCCTCCTCTTGGGCATCGTACAATGACCCACAGGCTTCCTAAAAGCAACCCCGCCTCCTCTTGGGCTTCGTAT
Source organism: Lathyrus tuberosus (assembly GCA_022829125.1). Taxonomy (NCBI): domain Eukaryota; kingdom Viridiplantae; phylum Streptophyta; class Magnoliopsida; order Fabales; family Fabaceae; genus Lathyrus; species Lathyrus tuberosus. Next base: position 18,334,865 of record JALAZF010000006.1, read on the forward strand.
AAGGACCCTACGGCTTCTTAGAAGTATTCACAGCCTCCTCTTAGGCTTTGTATAATGATCTCTTCCTCCGGGAATGATAGTCTCCTCTTGGGCTTAGTACAAGGACCTGTCGGCTTCTTAAAAGCTTCTAGCCTCCTCTTGGGCTTCGTACAAATTGTCCCAACGACCTCCTAGAGGTATAGGAACATAACCTAGTCATCCTCATAGAACAGTCCTATCATAGAGTCTACTACTGTTTCTCAAAGCATAGTACAAAAGATAAAACTCTAGACACGGACAGTCTAACTTCCTTGAGTCTCAAAGACATTCTCAAGTGACCCCTTCGTTAAATAGGAAGGAAACCCGCAGACTCGGACAATCTCAATACCCTTTGGATTTCCCGTTTCCTCAAAGAGAAGGAAATATCCCTGATCCTCAAATCAAATCCCTGAGTACAGTGTTGCTCATATAAGAACTGATTTTCTCTTTAAAATCAGTATACTGGACCTGTCACTTAAACAGTTACCTTATCCTCCTCTTGGGCTTTGTACAATGATTCTCCCCAGCAGAGTCAAATAACGTTTAGCCTCTCTCTCGGGCTTTGTACGAGACACGTAAGAGACTCTCTCGTTGAGTCAATCACCCCTTTCGCCCCCATCTCGGGCTTTATACGAGATACAAAAAGGTTCTTAATTGAGCCAAACAAACAACAGCCTCCATCTCGGGCTTTGTACGAGATACAAAAACTCTCTTGTTGAGTCAAATAGCCTCCATCTCGGGCTTTATACGAGATACCAAACGACTCCATCGTCGGGTCAAAACCTTTTAGCCTCTCTCTCAGGCTTTGTACGAGACACATAATAGCCTCCTCTTAGGCTTTGTATAAGAAAACCACTGGTTGATCCAATCAACCTTTTAGCATCAAAGTTGTGCCTCGTTCATAGTACAGAAACATCAACAACTCATTTCCCTTCATCTAATCGCTGTAAGCGGCAAGCCTCTGGATCATCTACATCCATGCCACTGTCCCTCTTTTAGCATGAGAAATTCCTAAGGAAAGATAGCATTGCTCTACACTGAGTTAAAGTCTTCTCCTTCAGGTCAAAATTCCCTTTTAAGGAAATTATGGCATTGCTAGGATCCGCGTATCCCGGTTAAAGTAATTCTCCTTTATAACCAGTCACCCAATAGTTGGGACAGACAAACCCTTCTTTAGAGATGACAAATTCTCCCTAAAGCCGAGGTCTTTCAGCTTCACGTCTTGGGCTTTGAACAAGACACAAATAGACTTTTCAGCTTCACATCTTGGGCTTTGATTAACATACAAATCACCTTTCGCTTCACGTCTTGGGCTTTGAACAAGACACCAAAAATACCCATTTCCTCCCATAGAATAGGAGGAACTACGGACGCTCTGATTTCCCTGTTTCGGTAAACGGGAATACGTAGGCATAAGATCGAAAGAAAAGATCTTAGCGAGCACAATCAACAAAAAACCAAAATCCCATACTCTCACATACCCATCAAAAAGCATCAGTCCTAACATCCTAATCCTTGTTCCCCGCTAGAAAGTCCTAGAAAGAAAGAAAACCGTATTGGCAAAAATACAAATAACCAGTACAAAGGCCCCCCCCCCCCCACATTGATAGCATTCGTAACCTAACAGACCGCTGTTTAAACTCAGTATGCAAGCAGGGTTAATTGGAGACATCTATTTCCCTTCCTTATTCAGCTCACAATAGGATAAAAAATGAATCGACCTGTAGTCAAAGCTCAAACCGCAGAGAGCGACCAGCGCTTAAGAACCGCATCCAAAATCGCTCGCTACAGTTTGGTTCGGTTTGGATTTTATAGAAAAAATGTGAAAATCTAATCCAAACCAATCCATATATTTTTAATCGGTTTGGGTATCGGATTCACTCAAAACCGAACCAAACCGACCCACGAACACCCCTACTTGCTTCAGCTTTCCCCTGGCCCATCTCTTTCCTTTTTTTTGGTAGGTTCTTTTAGGAGTTGTTATATATTTTTAAGATTAGTAATGTGTTAAGTTTAGTAAACTTTTTTTTAATATTAATATTTTGTTTTAGGAGGTAGTAAATATTTTAAGATTTATATTTTAAAATTTAGGATTAGTTTTCTCAATTTTAGTATTAGTAATTTCAATCTTAGGTTTATTAATTTGATTTTACGATTAGAAATTTTGATTAGTGACTCTGAAAAATAAAATAACAAAAAAGGAAATAAATATAAAAAATTCAAAGTCATGTTTAGGACGTAGATGTCTAGGACTTGTTTTTGGTCTTATCAGTTTTAATTTCCATTAACTTTCTTAACCACTAACTCGTGACTTCTATCTTTGATGATACTTGATGAAATCTTGTTTCCGTCATGATTTTGATGCCTATTTCATTCGATAATCTCATTTACCTCCTTCCAAAGGAAAGTTATCATATTGACTTATAAGTCATTTTTTAAAGATAGTTTAGATCTTTCCATCTTCACTTCCTTGACCTTTATAGGATCATCCCCTTTGGCCTTATTAGAGCCTTTCTTCCCTCTTTAACCTAGTTTTAGGTTAGGGTTTTTGAACCCTATGTGAGTACTATCATTATAGATACTTACCTTTCTTTCTTGGCCTTATTAGAGCCATTTTGTTTCATAACTTAGAGTTAGGTTTGGAGTTTTTGAACTCCATGTGGGTACTATTATGATGTGTACTCACTTTTCCCTTTGACTTTGTTAAAAGTCAACTTTAGGTTAGTTTTTTCAACTTAGACTTAGAGAGTTCTTTAACTCTATGTGAGTATCATGATCATGAATACTCATTCCCTCTTGGAACCTTGATCATTATCAAGAGTTCCTCAACCCTAGTTAGGAGAACTACGGAGGCTCTGATTCCTCAGTCCTAGTCAGGATACGTAGGCACAAGATGCGATATCTTGTCGAGCCATTTGCCTTACAACTTAGGATTTAACAAGAGTTCTTCAACTCTATGTGAGCACTATCATAATGATGTTCCATTTCCCTTTGGCCTTATTAGAGTCATTCACCTCTTGAACTTAGAGATTAGGATAAAGTTCTTAAACTCTATGTGATTCTCACCATAATGAGTATTCATTTCCCTTTTGACTTTGCTCAAGGTGAACCTCTTAGACTAACCCTTTCAACTTAGACTTAGAGAGTTCTTTTAAAGATTATTAACCCGCACGAGTTTATCTTGAGAATATTATTAACCCGCACGAGTAGTCGTGTAGGCCGATAATATCTGAAAGATTTATCGATGACTCTGGGAACTTTTTAGAACCCAGTCTGCAGATACAAGAACCCATAGTACACACCTCTTGGGATAGGTAGACCATGGCTTCATGCTCGTGATCTTCAAACCTAGGCCCTCGCTTGTTTGCTTGTCAGCATATATGTGAATATCTGTATATGTGTGTTTGTACATACATTTATCCATACATTCATGCATTCATGAATAACCCTTTGGTTTCAAGGAATTCAGATGTTCATTCTTTTGCAAAAATCAATAGAGATCATGAAGGTACTGGACCTTGGGAAGGTACAGTAAAGAGATTTGGGAAATCAATAGAAATCAATAGAGATGTTCAGATGTTCAGATGTGCAATCATGAATAGCCCTTGGAAAGGTACCGGACCTAAGATTTTTGATTTGTGTGCTTGCTAAGATTTCACAATCTTATGCCTACGTATTCCCGTAAAGAGATTTAAGAAATTAGAGCAATCGTAGTTCCTCCTATTTTTATGGGAGGAAAATTTAGTGTCTTGTTCAAAGCCCAAGATTGAAGCTATCGGAGTATTTATGTCTTTTTCAAAGCCCAAGATTGAAGATAAAAGGGTGACTGAGAGAGAGAATTTGTCATCTCTAAAGGGAGATATCTCACCTATTTATCACAAAATGTCAGGTGATTGGTTATAAGGGAATTTAATTTAACTGGGATGTATGGGATCCTAGCAATGCCATAATTTACTTTATAAGAAAGATGTCATGAAGGAAGAAGCTTTAACTCAGTGTAGAGCAATGCCACTTTTTCCTTTATGAATCTTTCATGCTAAAAGAGGGACATTGGCTTGGATGTATGGAATCCAGAGGCTTGCCACTTACAATAGTCAGATGAAAGAGAGATTTTAGCCAGGATAAAGGAAGGACTCCAGCTTGGATTTTGAATCAACAAGTGTCCCACTTATAGCAATTATCTGGAAAAAAAAGGTTTTGATTGTTTGTTTGGATATGTGATGTATAGAGGATGTATCTTCCTGCAGAGTGGACTCATGGTCTCATCTGAGGGGATGTTGATTTTTATGTGCCTTGATAAAAGCCCAAGGTTGAAGCTAAAGGAAACTGACTCCACTGGGGAGGGTTTTTCTGTATTGTACAAAGCCCAAGATTGAGGCTGATAGGTGGAATTTCTTATATGAGGCTTAAGAGGAGGCTGACTCTTGCTGAGGATTTATTGAAATCCAGGAGCAGGTCTAAATTGTATTGGGGAATCCTAAGGGATTTATTCTTGCTGGGAATCAGGGAAGAGTTGAAGTACCAGATACCATGAGACTCTTATTCTATTAGGGCTTTGTTGATGGTAAATTGACCCTGGCTGGGATGTTTAAAGTGAAAGTTAAGCCTTGTTGGGGGTAAGGGAAGTTTAAAGGTGAGTTTGAAAAACCTTAGAAGTTTCTAACTCTGCTGGAGACTGGTGTATTGGTAAAATGATCAGTATTTTCCCTATACCTTTAGGAAGCCTGAGGGTCTTTGTGTGAGGTCCAAAAGGAGATTAATGATAATGAGACTTTCCAAGTCTACTTGAATGAAGCCCAAGAGGAGGCTGAGACTATCCAAGTCTTAATAAGAAGAGATAGACTCTTGTGTATAGAGATCTTTATATGATGCCCAAGAGGAGGCTATTGGTTTAAGGGATGAAGATCAACCTTTTGATGATAGGATGTTCTCGAATTTTGACTCTCCTGGGGATTGAACTAGTAGAGATGACTAATTTCTATCATATGCTTTTTAGGAAGCCTTTGGGTCCTTGTACTAAGCCCAATAGGAGGCTGGGGAACTTATAAGAAGCCTGTTGGTCCTTGTACTAAGCCCAAGAGGAGGTTGGGGATACTTCTAGGAAGCCTGTGGGTCCAAGCCTAAGAAAAGTTCAAGAAAAGTTTCACCGAGAATTAATCCTTTCTTTGTTGAACAATTCTAAGGTTTGAAGAAATTCAAAAGAGGTTTCACCGGGAATTAATCCTCTTTAGGGAAATGAATTTCTTGTATATATGTTTCTAAGTTTTGACGGTCTTGAGAAAAGTTTCACCAGGAATAATGTCTTTCTCTGTTCCATATTGAATAAGCCCAATAGGAGGCAGACTGTATCGAGGGGAGTTTCCTATGAGGGAACTAGTTTTGACTAAGTTAGAAGTAACCTCTGGTTTAACCTAAGTGTAGACCTAACTGTTGGGGAAACTCTAAATAAATATGCACAAGTATATATATACAGATAAGTGTATTAATAGGTATATAAACAAATATGCATTGAATTGAAAAGATGTTGGGTCTTACACTCTAAGAAGAGGCCCAAGTGTATTGTGATTGATTGTATTAACTACAACTGTATGATTAAGGTTTTAAGTAATTGAAGAAAGTTTTGAGAAAACTTTGAATTTGAATTTGAACTTGAATTAAAAGAAAATTGTTTAAAAGAAAAGAGTGTTTGGGGCTTATAAGTGAAAGAGAGGCCCAAGTGGTCTAAGAGCAGTTTCACCGAGAATAATGCTCCTCTTAGTACCAGTTTAAAACAGACAGGTGATTTTGAAAACAGAGGTATGGGGATTACAATTCAAGGAGCGGCCCATGGAGGTTATTTATTGTTTAAAACAAAGTTTATGTACAAAAGATTGGGGCTTATACTCAAGGAGAGGCCCATATGACTTATTTTGAAAATAGTGATCGCACTGTGGTACCGAAAGACGTTGTGCGACTTATACTATAGCAGATGCCCAAAATTGTTTATGTACAAAGAGAGTGTGGGTCTCTCACTCTATTAGAGGCCCAAGGATGTTTGTAAAGAAGAAAAATGGGGTTTATACTCAAGGAGAGGCCCAAGATTGTTTATTTGAAAGGCGACGATCGCGCCAAGGTTTTGAAAACCACAGTGGGACTTATACAATGACTGAGGCCCAAATTATTTATGTACAAAAATGAGTGGGTCTTACACTCTATTAGAGGTCCAAAAGTGTTTCAAATGAAGTTTGAAGATTTAAAATCAAGGGAAAACCCTAATTTTAATTTAAAATACAATTTTTCAAAGAAAATTAAATAAAAATTGATATAAAATATCAAATATATTTAAAAACAAGTTGTGAACTTTGAAAAATCATGTTTTATTCATATGAAAGCTTGAAATTCATTTGAATTTGAAAAATCAAGAGAAAATTTTCATTAAAAATGTTTTAAAATAATTAAAATGAAATTCTTTACAAAAATTCAAAATATATTAAATAAATAATATTTTTTTGATTTTTTTTGTAGAATAAAATAATTTAACATATTTGTGAAATTTGAAAAAAAGAATAAAAAATGATTAAAAATCCGAGAGAAAATAATTTTTGAAATCAATTAAGAAAATTAATTAAAAATTCAAAAATTCAAATTATTTGAAAAAGGGCGTCAAGAACATCTTCTTCCTAGCGCGTGCCCTGTTTCCCCAGATTTGCAAAACCTCTCATAACTCTCCGATTACTCAATGGTTTTGACTTTTGTAAACATGAAAGTTGCTTGTTTTTGAATAAGGATTCCAATAGTACCAATTAATTGCATTTATTTTAAGTGTGGAGTGAGAAATCAAGTGAAGAACGGATGAACACTAATTTTTGCAAGAACATCATGAAATCCTATACACGATATATACAAAGCAATTAATTGAGGGGAAACACTCTACACAAGTACAGAAACATGTTTGTAACTTGAAAACACATTTATGATGCATTGATCATAGAGTTTGAGAGTGTCAGGCTTACTTGTGCAATAGGAGTTTGAATTCGGATGTAGAGATGTTACAGATGTTGTGTGATGATCTGGACAGCTTCAATGGACCTTATGTAAGGTGTTTGGAAGCTTGGAATGGATTGGAAACACCTTGAACTCTTTGTGGTACCTCAACTGCAAATTGGCTTGAGTGTGATTTGGAGGTTTGTGATTCTGGTGTTACAGATGATGGAGAAGTGCTTGGACAACTTCTATATGATATATATGATGTGTCTACACTCTTAGTTTTAATGGATTTGCTTCCTGTTGAAAAATTCGATAGTTACTTAAAAATGAAGCAATTTCTGGTTTTGGAGAGTGAAGTGAAGGAAAACATGGATTGCATATGTTTTTGTGTGTTTAAATCAGTCACAAATGACCGCTATTTATAGTAGAGGAAGTTTGTTTTTGAAGGAATAGTGAATGGAGGCTAGATCACCCTATTATCCATTGAATTTTGTCATGTAGCCAAAGTCTCCTCTAGCCATTGACTTGAGATCAGCTTTGCAGGTTTAGGTCTTCTGAACTTTGGATATGTCTTGACTCATTTGAATAACAATGCCTCAGTTCATACCACCTCTATGCACCCATTGAATGCCTTATGACAAAATTGAAAATTTTGAAAATGAATCTTGGATGCCACATGCCTAAGGGATGGGATTTTTGACTTGGTGGTCTTATGCTCAGATTCCTCATCATTCATTTTGATATTGGACAGAAATACAATGATGCAAGTGTCCAAACTTGGCTCAAGAAATCATGGGATACAAGTCATGTACCAATGCTGTAAAAAAAATAGTTTGTGTCAAGGCATATTGGTCACTTCATATCTCTTTGCTCAATTGGATTTTGATGATGTTCTTGTACTTTTTAGAAAGCTTGCATATCATACTTCAACTTTGATGTTTAACTTTAGTCTTGGACCAATGTGGATCATGGAGAAAAATGACCTCAAAGTTGGAAAAAATGAAACAGATTCTGTCTCAAAATTTCACTAAGTGTCTAAGTTCAAAAGTTTTGAAACCCTAACTTCAAGGCCCTATAACTCAAAATCCAAGCTTTTTTGGCTCATGGAGCACTGTGACACTTTTGTAGTATGTAATGAGAGCTTTCATTTTAGCTTTGGATGGAAGAAAATGGTTGTGTGGTTTGGGAGTTATGGCCTTGCAAAGTTGGGAAAAATCATCATTTTTTCATAACTTAGTGAAATTTCAAGTTTTCTTAAGATTACCCCTTTTGCAAGTAACCTCACTTTTCTTGATTTTTCTTGATGGATGATGATCAAAATCATAAGTTAACATTGTTCTTGACTTAAATAAGCCATGTTTGTCAAAAAATCTCAAAAGTCAAACTTGGTTTTTGGGCACAGTTGAGTTTTTGTCAGATGAATTTCAAACTTTGTGATCCTTTATGAAATCAAGTCCTTGGGCTAAATCAAACCTAATGTATGGATTCCATAGGTGTTTTAGAGTGTCTTGAATCATGTCCCAAGGTTTGAGATCATGTCTTGGTCAAAAGTCAAAGGTAGGTTGACTTTTTCTCAGAAACCCTAGTTTGTGGTCCAGATGAATTTGCATCTTTATATTGCTCATGAGCCAAGTTCTTTGTGTCCATTTGAACTTGTAACAAGATCAATATAAGATGTTTGAGGTCTTCAAAACATTCCTTGAGGTTTTGGCTCATGCCTTGCTCCAAAAGTCAACTTAGGGGTGAATTAGGTCAAGAAACCCTAATTTCTGCTTTTTGATGAAAGCATCCCCTGAGGCTAAATTGAACTTATGATTGGATCCATGAGGTCCCTTTGAGATTATTGGATCATGTTTTAAAGTATTGGCTCATGCCCAGATGAAAATTTCTTTCTGGAGGCCTTGGTCGACCAAAACCCTAATTTGGTGACACTGATGATCTTGAGACTAGATCAACTTGAAATGTTGCACTCTTGTGTTTGATTCTTGATATGGGAGACCTCTTGATCCTTCATGGATGTTTGAGGGGATTGATAAGTTGAAGACCTTGTCAATTCTTGATTGAACATTTGTCTGAGTACTCTAAGAGGGTCCAAAACCCTAATTCTTGATTGAGGTGAATGCTCAACAATCTTTAAGAGGATTGATGAGGCATGAAGGTGCATCCATATTATGGTGATGATTTGCACAATGATGGGAAATCTTGTGGTCAAAATTTAGGGTATGACATCACGGAAAAACATCGTGAGAAAATATTAACAGTCACGGCAAAGCATCGTGAAAATAAAATAGAAAGCACAATCATAAAGCAAGGCAAAGTCGATGATCAAATTATTAAAAAAAATAATTAAATAATTAATCAACTATTTTAATAAAATTTAAACACTAAAAAAATCAAACAATTAACTAGATTAATAATAGTTAATAAAAAATAAACAAATTAGGACCCTTAAATTAATGAGAAAAATTAAAATATTTTGGATGAAAAGATTAAACTATTTTTTGCATTTTTATTTCTAAATAAATAAATAAAAATGTCTAGAAAAGAGAACATTAAAAGATATGAATGATAATGAATATTTTTTTTTTGGTATTCTTTTCTAATGTACAAATAAATAATTAAACTGGAAAAAATTAAAATTAAATGAGATTAACTTTTGTTTTTTTTTTCTTTTAATGTCATATGAATTAGAAGAAACGTGAACACTGTTCAAAAACATTATACTACATTTAACAATTCTCATCACACCACATGCATTTAAGACAAATGAAAAAAAATCACCATAAATTAGGAAATAAACAGGATACCACATTTAACAATTCTCATCGCACCACATGCATTTAAAACAAAAGAAAAAAATTCACCATAAACAAAGAAATAAGCAGAATACCACATTTAACAATTCTCATCACACCACATGCATTTAAAACAAAAGAAAAAATTCACCATAAACAAAGAAATAAGTAGAAGAGACAGTAAGAAAAACATAGTTACCATGCATGCACAAGACTCACGTCTTCTTTCCCTTCTCACTAGCTTCACGAACTCCAACACGGGTTCGAGTTATTGTTCGTTACTGGCATGGTTGAAACAACGGAGAAAGACGCGGTGGTGTTGAGTTTGGTATGGAGAAGATGACGGTTGTGGCAGAAGTTTGAGAGCTACTTGGTTGTTGTTAGTAGTGTTGTTCGCAGTTGTTATGAGGGTGAAGTTGTGTGAAAACGGCGACGTGGTGATGTATGTGTTGGATGGATCGGTGGTTCTGTTATGTACAGGTTTTGTCTTGTCTCATGAAAGAAAAAAATGGGGTAGTGTAAAGTTGGATTCTAACATGAAGTCATATTGCTTTTTTCTTTTTTTTGCGTAGGCGGTCATTAACAACTTGTGTTGTTATTGAGGAATGAAGAGTGAGGTTATTTGTATGTTATTGTGTGGAAAATAAGGAAGAATGGGGTGGTAAAGTAGCTGGCGGAGAAAAATGGAAATGAAGGGAGAGTTGGCGCTATGCTACTGATGATGAAGGGAAATTTTTTTGTGGGTTATTGGAAACATGGGAAGAAGAAGGGAAAAGTGAAAGTGTTGGTGAAAAGCAATGGTATGTTGTGTAGTTGTGTAGTGGTTGTTTCATGAATGAGAGAAGAATAAGAGTGTTTATGGTAGTATTGATGTTGGAAATGTGTTATGAAATTTTGAAAAATAAAAAAATGAAGGGTCCACGTTTGAGAGATCAGAGTGAGGATATGTAATGGTGAGAGATAATTTATTGTGCTTAAAAAAAGATGTTAGATCAAGATGAGAACATAGTTTTTAAAGGTTGTTGAAATGAAGAAGACGGTGATTTTTTTTTCATGAAGTAATATGGAGTATTTTTGTAGAGTGTGTAGTATGTGAAAGAAACAAAAACGATGAAGTGAAGAGTGATTATGACATGAGGGTAGCGGGCAAACTTATTTTTGAAATGTGAAGGAGGAAGTCTATTGTGTGGGTTTTATGATGATAAAGAAAAATCAGAGGAATCAATTGTTGGTTTCTATGGGTGAAGAGGAAACATTGTGTTTTTAGGTGCCAAGAAGATGTGAGCATCGTTATGTAAAGGTGAAGAGGAAAAATAATATATGAATAAAAGTTGGCTTTAATTGGCGTGTAGTAATGTGTATGTGTGGTTTTTGAAATTTGAAGAGAAGAAGTGTTCCTCGTGTGTGGTCCACGATATGCTACATGAGAGAGAGAAAAAAATCCAAGTTTTTTTAATGTCACTTTTATTATGAAAAAGGTGATGATGGATTAAGATAAAAAATACAATAATGTTGGGGTCCGCTGGAGATAAATAGCAGAAAAAGGTGGTTTATGGGTATGTATCAAAACAAAATATTTTTTTACTTTTGAAGTCAAATTGGAGAGAGATTTATGTTGCGCCATCTGTACACTGTGTAGCATACATGCTAATTATTTTCACCAAATGAAATAAGAAACAACTAACCTTTTTTCAAACTTAACTTACAAGTTTTGCTACAAATGAATAAAGTCAAAAAACTTAATATTAAAAAAAGAAAAAAGAAACAAAATAAGTTTAAAATAAAATAAACCAAACCAATAACCTAAAAAATAAAATTTTGATTAAATAAATAAATAAATAACTATTTAACTAAAATTAAAATAAAAACGGTTAAAAGCAATAAATCGGACCGGTATCGAAGTATTCGAAAGAATAAAATGAATATACCAAAATGATTAGCCCGAAATATATGATTCGAAAAAATACAGTGTTTGGTCAAATTTTGAAATAAATTTTACCTCTAAAATGGCTTAAACTGTTCAAAAATATGACCGAAAAGTATACGAAAAATTAAAATGAGCATGCCAGGTTAAACTATGTTTAACGCAGATTAATATGACTGATGTTTGCAACCATAATTTTAAAAAATTTCGTCCACTGATTTTACGCGCAGTTGACTTTTAGTTTGACCGATTCGGCTGTAATTCCGACAAGTTTATTCTGGCGATAAATTAGGTATTATGCAAGATGAAATGCGTGATAAATTATGCAGACGATGCAAAAAGTCGTGGGAACTTAGCGTAAAAAATTAGGGTATGACATCACCCATTTCTCAGTTAACCACAACCTGCTATTAACATACTGAGCTCCTTTTGAGCTAATCACCTTTTCTTGGTTAATCACTCATTCGTTTTGGTTAATCACAGTCCGTCTGTTAAAACTAATACCTCGTGAGTTAGTAACCTTCTTTTGGTTCAAATACTCGCACCTTTTTGTTAGTAACCTTCTTTTGGTTAAAATACCCTTTCTTCGGTCAGATACTGCTTGTTCAGTCAGTGTACCGAACTCCTTTGGGTCACAACCTTGGCTTGGTTCCACATTCGTCCTTTGGGTCACAACCTTTGCTTGGTTCCACATTCATCCTTTGGGTCATAATCTTTGCTCGGTTCCACACTCGTTTTTTCGGTTAACCACTGTTTATCAGTTAATATACCGAGATCCCCTCAGAGTGAAACATCTTCTCTTGGTTTAATACTCTCTCCTTCTGGTTCGTCACAGCCTACCTGTCAACGCCAAACCCTTTTCCCCACAGAGTCTTAATCTCTTTCTTCGGTTAACCACTATAAGTCAGTTAACATACTGAATCCTTATTCTCTTGGTTTCAACACCGTCCCTTTTGTTTGGTCCCCAGTAGGGTCTCTAACCCTCTGATCTCCAACATAGTTACTATGTTTTTTTGGATCGGTTTCAACACCAATCCCTTTGCTCACTCCTCAGTAGAGTCGCTATTATTCTTTCGCTCCTTTACTTTCTTGGTTTTAAAACCATCTTCTTGCTTTATCCTCAGCAGAGTTACTATCTTTTCCTTTGCCCTTATTTCTTGGTTTTGACACCAATTCTTTTGAATCCTCAGCGGATTTTTCTCTCCTTCTTTTGCTCTTGGTTTTGACACCGCCTTCCTTTTTCTTGTCTTTGTTCCCCAAACTACGTAGGCTCTGGATTCCTTATTGCACTATGAGGATACGTAGGCACGAGATTGCGAAATCTTGGCGAGCCACCTTCTTCCATTCTTCTTCTCTTCCCCGGTTCCATGAACTACGGGGCTCTGATTTTCTCATTGTACTATAAGGGTATGTAGGCACGAGGGCCTTAATCCTCCGCGAGCACTTTCTTTCTCTTTCTTTTCTTTTCTCTCTCTCTCTCTCTCTCTCTCTTATCTCTTTTAGCGAGAAGCCTTTAGATAGATAACCCATCCAAGCCTAGAAGCAAGTGAAATGGTTCTAGTCGAGTACGACGGATACGTAATATGCTAGTACCTTCCTTTCGCATAACCGACCCTCTGGACCGTTTCTCTTCCTTTTGGGGTTTTATCGATATTTTCCCTGTTTTTTGGGAGTAAATAAAGTTTGGTGGCGACTCTGTTGTATCTTTGAGTGTGCGATTCACTCAGGTATAATTCCTTTAGCTTCAGCTAGCGACTCTGCTGGGGAGTCCTTGCTCTTGCAAGTTGGGGTCTCGCCTAGTTTTGTTTGCTTTCTTGCTTGCTTAGGTGTTTATCTTTTGCGCTTTACTCGCTTTATCTTTGTGCTTTACTTGCTTTATCTTTACGCTATTTACTGCATTTCTTTGCTGCTTTGAGTATTCATATGTTGTATATTCTGAATATCTGATATATCTTCTGCTGTTGTTGGAATGGGTAGATATTATTGGAGAGATAAACTCTATCACCGGGCTTGAGCATGCACATAGGCTAGAATGTGGATAATCATGAGTCCTGCATTTTGCGCATTGGGTTATCACGAGAGCCACATCCTAGATCGTGATTCATTTAAGAATACCTTCGTCCTACGAGAATTTGCTACGGCGGGGGGTTTTCACTTGAGATCTATGGGTTAGGTGACCTTCTAGGGACCACCTTGTTATGTCTAGATCACACCTGTGAGCGGGATATTGGGTTTTTGCAGGAAACCAAGACTCTTCATACCTTTGTTCTCTCACGCACATCAGATTATTTTGCACCGACACATAATTATATATGCAGATATCCAGATTGTTCAGAATTGATTATTCAGACCATGTTGGCTTCTTGATTCTTGTGTTGCATATCATTTCATCATGTAAATTAATTTTTGCATAAGCATTTCCAGGTTATTCATAGGCTTATTCTTTGTTGACATTATCATAGAGATGAGTACTGGTTGCAGAGGTATCTTTAGCTACAATTTTGTGGAGCCTAAGCTGAAGACTTTGGGAGGTTTGGCATCCCGTGTGGTTTAAGATAACATAAGGGTTTTCAAAAATGATTATCATAATCTGTTGGCCATCCTCAACACTGAAGTCAACATCACTGCCATTCATACACTTGTTCAGTTCTACGACCCGCCACTTAGGTGCTTCACATTTCAGGATTATCAGTTAGCACCTATACTTGAGGAGTACTCTCATATCTTGGGGGTTCAGATCAGGGATCAGGTTCCTTTTGTCTACACCAACGATTGTCCGAAGTTTCCCCTTATTTCCGAGGCCTTTGCATTAGTAAAAAGGATATGGAAACTAATCTCAAGACTAAAGGGAATGGTATTAGAGGGCTTACTTCAAAGTTTCTGGTTGACAAGGCCACTTCCTTTGTTGAAGATAGAAACTGGAAGGCTTTCAACGTCATTCTTGCTTTGCTGATATATGGGATTGTTTTGTTTCTGAACATGGAGGATTTCGTATATCAGGCTGCCATCAGTATCTTCTTGTCCAAGACCCTATTCCGACACTTCTTGCTGATACCTATCATTTTGTTCATTCGAGGAATGAAAAGAAGAAAGGAACTATTGTCTATTGTGCTCCTCTACTGTACCGATGATTCATGTCTCACCTTCCGTCGAAGGGTCCCTTCGTTGAGAATAAGGGAAATCTCAAGTGGTCTCAACTGATCATGTCTCTTACTACTGATGACATCTCTTGGTATTCTTGAGTCTATGATGATACTAAGATCATTCTTCATTGTGGTAAATTCTCCAATGTGCCTCTCTTGGGTACAAAAGGGGGAATTAACTACAATCCGAGACTTGCCTTTCGTCAGTTGGGATATCCTATGGTTGACAAGCCAGATCCTAAGGTAGTGGAAGAGTTCATCTTTCATGAAGGGTTTGATGACATGGGATTACTGAAGAGGTTTAGTGCCGCTTAGACTCAGATTCATCTTGAAGGAAGAGCCGATTTGGGTAAGAATAATTGCATAGCCAAGGAAGCTTACACACATTGGGTCAAAGAGTGCGCCAAAGACATCTTGTTGCCATTTCCTTCTGAGCCTTCCATGAATGTCAAGCTTCCTGAACTTGCCATTATTCCTCCATCTGAAGTCGACCAACTCAAGCAGACTATTGAGATGCTAAAGAAGGAGAATGTTAATCTTCGTCTCAACCTTGATAGAGTCACATCCGAGAAGGAAAGCCTACAGATTGAGCTTCATCAGAAGCGAGAGCGCATGCTCAAAGAGGTGGAAGTTGAACAGAACAAACGAAGGAAAGTGGGTGATGCTTTAAAGAGTACATATGATGGACTTACCTCAAAGAAGAGATAACTCGCCGACACTCAGTATCAAGCCTGCAAGGATGAGTTGAGCTACAAGAAGTAACTTGGAGAGCTTCGAGGAAAGTTATCTGAGCTACAAGGTGAACAAAGTCGTGCTAACCAGTTGGCAAAGGACTTTTCTCTATGTCAAGCCAAGCTCAACAAAGCCTTTGGTGAGATTCAGAAGCTGTAAGATCAAGCACATCAGAGCTGAGAGGAGATCAATCAGCTCAACACGGAGAGTACTCATTGGGAGCGCCAGAGCCGTCATCTACAAGTCCTCTTGGATCAAAAAGAGGCCTTTCTTCAAGATATGCTTCAGGGACCTAACCATTCTTTGCTACGCAACCTCGTGAATGATACGAAGTATTGGAGTGAGAGATATGGCCGTCTAGCCAGATTTGCTGAGCTTGCACTTAAAGATTTACCTGGGTTGTTGAGAGATGCATATGCTGATGTACTGCCGCACAAGACTCTTTGGTCTGTTTTCCACTTCTTATCTGTTTGTAGGGTGGTCTTTGATAAGATTCAAGTTGATCTTGTTGTAGCCCAAAAGGCAAATATTTGACTTGTACTTGACATGTACTTCTTTCCTTAGTTGAATGAATGAAGTTTCTTGCCAGTTTTATCTTTGCACCTTTACTTTTATGCTTTATGATTATTGTTAACAAAGATAAGTTTGCGAATTCCTGGAACTTAATACTTTATTTTTGCATGCATTGCATACATTCATGCACACATACGCATGTCCCTTCATCCGGAAAACCATTGCTTACCTTGTCCGTCTCCGCCTTGTAGCAAGATGACGACTCGACATCGCTATTTCACTCGCTCAAGCAAATTAAAGATTATGGCTGATTTTAAAGCTGAGAACGTTGCCTATAAGGAAACTCTGGCCCAATTTCAAGGTCGGATGGATCAATTCCAAACCAACATGGATGTTATTATGGAGTTTCTTGGTGCTCAGAAGGACGTTTTTGTTGCTACTTCTATAGTTACAACCGCTACTGATGCAACTGTTGTCACTCCTGTAGTGATTCCTACTCCTGTTGTTACTGCTTCTCCTATTGTTGAAGTGTCGGTTGAGACTGTTGTTCAACCTACTGTCAACTTGCCGAGCTCTCAGTATGGTCTGAATCGGATGCCTGCTGCTTTTCCTTGGGGAATGCCATCAAATTTCACTCCTCAGATCGCCGGTGGTAGTGCTTTTGTGTTGTATCAACCTTTTGTTGCGCCTGTACCCAATGGGAATTTTGTTGCTTACTCATGGGGCATGCCTACTCCTGTTCCACCTCCTGCAGTAAATCATGATGATCATGAGATTCCTCGGGCGCATAATCGTCAGACTCTCGTGTCTACTGATGTTGAGACACCTGATGAAGATGAGCATGTTTACAGAGGTCCTCCAATTCATGTTCCGGTTTTGTCTCAATCTGATCAGACTACTTGTTCAGAATGTACATCCTAGAAAGCCTTATCCTGGAGCAACCTCAGATGTCGTGGTACCTCCTCTGGGTTATCAGTATGGTTTTCAGATGGGTCAGAATTCTGTTCAGATGGTGAATTCTGGGCTGGTATATCCTTCTCAGTTTGCTTCCCCGCATGTGCCCGCTCCTACTGCATCACAACTTCCAAATCCTCAAACTCTTGTCAGGCCTACTGATCATAACAGACCTACTGATTACAAGTTGTTGGATGAACGGATTAGAGCTATCGAAGGTTATTCTGCTTTTGGCATGGATGCCAAAGACTTGTGTTTGGTTCCCAACGTTGTGCTGCCACAAAAATTCAAGATTCTAGAGCTGCCAAAATATAAAGGTTTGAGTTGTCCACGCAGTCACGTGACAATATACTGTAGGAAAATGGCTTCTTACATTGACAATGATGAATTGCTGGTGCATTGCTTCCAAGATAGCTTGTTTGGAGCTTCTTTAGATTGGTATATGGGTCTAGAGCGTAGCAAGATTTGCTCGTGGAGAGACTTGTTTGAAGCATTCCTGAAACAATACAAGTATAATCTTGACTTGGCTCCTACAAGATTGCAATTACAGAATCAGTCCCAGTGCTCAACTAAAACATTTAAAGAATATGCACAGAGATGGCGCGAGATGGCCTCTCGTGTGCGACGTGCTCTTTCTGACACTGAATTGGTTGATATCTTTATGGGTACTTTGCAAGGGTTGTACTATGAAAAGATGGTGGGCAGTTCTTCTTCAAACTTCGTTGATGTTGTGACCATTGGTGAAAGAATTGAGAACGGTTTAAAAATTGGTAGGATTGCTGGTTCCGCAAGTCAACAGTCAACTAACAAGAAACCTCAGGGCAGTCATTTGAAGAAGAAAGAAGGTGAGGCGAATGTTGTGATGGAAAAAACCCCTCCTCAGTATCAGGCTCTTATGGCTCCCATGCCATATTATCCGTATCCGTACATC
Organism: Lathyrus tuberosus; assembly: GCA_022829125.1. Lineage (NCBI taxonomy): Eukaryota > Viridiplantae > Streptophyta > Magnoliopsida > Fabales > Fabaceae > Lathyrus > Lathyrus tuberosus. Next base: position 18,352,841 of record JALAZF010000006.1, read on the forward strand.
GCTGCTGCCCAGTATCAACAACCGCCATATCAATATCATCCATAACAACAAGCTAAGAATTCTCAGAAGCAACAGCCACAACATCAACAAAACAATGGTAATCAGCAGAGCAGACAAAACAACAATAATCAGAACAACTACAAACATCCGAATTTTGACAAAATTCTTGTGTCGTACACAAAATTGTTCCCTTATTTGGTTCATCAATGGGCAATTGTTCCAAAGGAGATTGCACATGCAATTCCTCTGTTCAATCCGAAGCATAATCCGAATGCATCTTGTGCTTACCATTCTGGGTACATAGAACATGCTACTGAGGATTGCATTGTCTTAAAGACCAAGGTTCAAGAGCTTATTGATTGTAAGATCCTGACATTTGCCGAAGATTAGCCCAACATAAAGACTAATCCTTTTCCTACTCATGGTGAACCTGAGGTTAACATGATCAAAGACAATCAATGGGCTAAATTGATCATGGATGCCGACGAAGTGAAAACTCCGATGACCGTTGTGTTCAAGAAGTTAAATGAGCAAGGGTTGGTAAAGGGTCTTCATGGTAAATGCCAGATTTATGATGACAATCCCAATCAGTATAGAAGATTAAAAGGTTATGTAAAGATCTTGATGAACCGAGGTGTGGTTCAGTTGGCCTGATCCAAACTTATGGATGAGGTAGCTACCATTGAGCCATTCACAATTGTATATAGGAAGGTTCCCGTGGAATCTCCTAAGAAGAAGATACAACATATCACTGTTTGCACGCCAAAGTTGTTCCCGTATCAGAATTTGAAGGAGGTGCCTTGGAAATATGGTTCTACTGTGTTTTCGGGGGGTCGCCAAATTCAGTTTTTTGAATCCGAGATTGTGAATGTTATCGCCACTGGAGGCATGACTCGTAGTGGGCGAGTGTTTGCTCCAAAAGTCACTTCTAAGCCTGTGCAAGTTCCAATAGTTGTTCCTCCCAAGGAGAAGTTTGCTTCAACAACCCCTGTTGATAAACAAGGGGCATCTACTACTGTATCAGTGCCAACCATTCCTTCAGAGGATATTGCCAAAAGCAAAGAGGTAATTGATGATCAATAGTTCCTCAAGCTGATAAAGAAGAGTGATTTTAAGATTGTGGATCAGCTGGGGTAAACTCCCTCAAGGATCTCCATCTTATCTTTGCTTATGAGCTCGCTTGCGCACATACTTGCTTTGTTGAAAATTTTGAATGTTGCTCATGTAATGTACAACATCCCCGTAGAGCAGTTTGATGACATGGTTGCAAACATTACTGCAAGTCGATATTTGGGTTTCAACGAGTCATAGTTGCCTCTTGAAGGAACTACCCATAATCGAGCCTTGCACATATCAGTGACTTGCACAGACGTCCTGTTATCTCATGTCCTTGTGGATACCGGTTTTTCTCTCAACGTGATGCCTAAGGGCACGTTGAGTTAACTACTGGTAGAAAGGAGCGAGATGAGGCCGAGCGCTTTAATTGTCAAGGCCTTTGATGGTTCCCGAAGGCAAGTTGTTGGCGAGGTGGATTTACCCATTAAGATCGGACCACATTTATTTACCATTACTTTCCAATTGATGGATACCAATCCTGCATACAATTGCTTATTGGGTCGCCCGTGGATTCATGTCGCAGGGGCAGTTACTTCCACTTTGCATCAGAAACTGAAATTCATGATTGACGATCAACTGGTCATTGTCTGTAGTGAAGAGGATTTGATTGTAAGTGAGTTATCATCCTTCTGATACGTCGAGACTGATGAAGGCATAGCTGAGGTGCCATTGCAGTGTCTTTAGTTCAAAGATGTCAGCTCCGCTTTAACTAGTCAAAGTAGATCACCGAGAATGACCTTGTCATCTGCCAAGAGTGCTAAAGAGACCATCAAGAAAGGATCCTTACCTGGATGGGGGCATGTGATTGATGTTGTTGAGAAGCGTAATCGATGATGTTGGTCCTAGCAACTAGAGTACAAGCTTTGTACGCAAGTGCCCAACGGGTTTCGAGCTCAACAATTGGACATCTACTACGATTCCTGTTATTTTTCCAACAAACATGTAATGCATTTTGCTTTCTGATTCCCTCGTCCCCGCCCGAGACGAGTGGATAGCTTGTAAAGGGCCTCCCATTTTTGCAATATAACGTGATCAATAAAAAAAAATTGCATTCAAAATCATGCTCTATTTTCTTTCTTTATTTTATTTTTTCACAAACAAATGGAAAAAGTTTCTTTTATTTTCACCTTTTAAAATGGCTCATTCTAAATAAATTCATAAACATGCAGAACAAATAAATGCATTGATAACAACATGGCAAATATCCATTATAATTCTGGGATTCTAATAAACCAAGCCAAAGAAGATGGTGAGAAAGATTGTGAATTACTGGCTGAACTAGTAAGGCTCCTTGAGCATGAGCAGAAAGATATTCAGCCACACAAAGAAGCAGTGGAAGTTATCAATCTTGGTACTGATGATGTCAAAAGAAAAGTCACGGTTGGAGCATCCCTCGCTAAGCATGTACACTCCGAGTTGGCCAAGTTATTGAAAAAGTATGTTGATATCTTCGCCTGGTCTTATCAAGATATGCCTGGGTTAGATGCCAACATCGTTGAACATCACTTGCCACTCAAGCCTGGATGTCCTTCTGTCAAGCAGAAACTCAGAAGGACTAGACCTGACATGGCACTTAAAATCAGAGAAAAGGTAAAGAAACAACTTGATGTTGGGTTCCTGGCCACTTCCGAATATCCTGAATGGATTACCAACATCGTCCCGGTTCCTAAGAAAGACGGGAAAGTCAGAATGTGTGTGGATTATCGAGATCTCAATAAGGCGAGCCTGAAAGATGATTTTCCTCTGCCTCATATTGATGTCTTGGTAAAAAACACTACATAGTTCTCCGTCTTTTCGCTTATGGACGGTTTCTCGGGGTATAATCAGATCAAGATGTCCCTAGCTGATATGGAGAAGACCACTTTCATCACGCCTTAGGGTACATATTGCTATAAAGTCATGCCATTCAATTTGAAGAACGCATGGGCAACATACCAACGTGCCATGACAACCCTCTTTCATGATATGGTCCATAAAGAGATTGAGGTTTACGTGGACGATATGATTGCCAAGTCCAAGACTGACAATGATCACCTGGTCCATCTGAAGAAATTGTTTGACAGACCCAGAAGTTCAGAATACGGTTGAATCCTGCGAAGTGAACCTTCGGAGTTTGATCTGGTAAATTGTTAGGCTTTATTGTGAGTCAGAAAGGCATTGAAGTTGATCCTGACAAGGTTCGGGAAATTAAGAACATGTCGCCTCCCAAAACAGAAAAAGAAGTATGTGGCTTTTTGGGCAGACTTAATTACATCTCAAGATTCATTTCTCACTTGACGGCTACTTGTGAACCAATATTCAAATTACTAAGAAAAAATCAATCGGTTGAATGGAACAATGATTGTCAAAAAGCTTTTGACAAAATGAAACAATATTTGCAAGAATCACTGATCTTAGTACCGCCGGTTCCAGGTAGGCCTTTAATAATGTATCTCACTATTCTTGATGAATCAATGGGATGTGTATTGGGTCAACATGACGACACTGGCAGAAAAGAACATGCAATTTACTATCTGAGCAAGAAGTTCACTGATTGTGAGACCAGATACTCACTTTTGGAGAAAACTTGTTGTGCTCTGGTCTGGGTTGCTCGACGCCTAAGACAGTACATGATTTGCCATACTACTTTATTGATATTCAAAATGGATCCGATAAAGTACATATTCGAAAAGCCTGCTGTCTCTGGAAGGATTGCTCGGTGGCAGATGTTGTTAACTGAGTATGACATCCAACATGTTAACCAGAAAGCAATAAAAGGGAGTGTTTTGTCTGACTACCTTGCTCATCAACCTTTGGAGGGTTATCAACAAATGAAGTTTGACTTTCCCAATGGGGATGTTCTGTTTATCAGAGATTATGAGACTTCAGACCCTGATATAGGACTCAAACCAGGGGCGCGATGGACGCTCGTGTTCGATGGTGTCTCCAATGCTAAAGGTCGTGGAATTGGTGTTATCCTCATTTATCCAATAAGTTTTCATATTCCCTTCACCGCCAGATTATGCTTTGCATGCACCAACAATATGGCTGAATACGAAGCATGTATCTATGGAATGGAAGCGACAATTGACATGAGAATCAAGATTCTTGAGGTCTATGGAGATTCTACTTTGGTTATTGGTCAAGTCAGAGGGAAATTTGTAATTCGGGATTCTAAGCTGGTTCTGTATCAAAAGGCCATCGCGAAATTGATTCCCTACTTTGATGAAATCTCTTTTCACCATATTCCTAGGGAGGAAAATCAACTAGCTGATGCTCTTGCCACCCTGGCATCCATGTTCAAAGTCAAGTGGAAGAATTGAGCTCCTTCTATCCGCATTGATCATTTGAATAAACCAGCGCACTGTTTAGCAATCGAGGACGAGTTTGATGACAATCCTTGGTTCTACGACATTAAGAGATATCTGGAAAAACAAGAATATTCCGAGGGTATCACTATCACTGACAAGAAAGCTCTTAGATGACTCTGCGCCAAATTCTTCTTAAGTGGCGATGTATTATACAAGAGGAATTATGATTTCGTGTTGCTCAGATGCGTGGATAGACACGAAGCAAACACGATCATAAGGTCCATACATGAGGGTTGCGAGGGTGTACATGCTAAAGGGCCTGCTATGGCTAAAAAGATCCTTCAAGCTGGGTATTACTGGACAATAATGGAGGTAGATTGTTACAATTTTGCCAAAAGATGTCACAAATGCCAAATCTATGGTGACAAGATCCATGTGCCTCCCACTCCAATGAATGTTTTGACTTCTCCTTAGCTTTTCTCTATGTGGGGTATCGATATGATTGGAATGATCGAGCCGAAAGCTTCCAACTGCCATCGCTTTATTCTAGTTATTATCGACTACTTCACCAAGTGGGTTGAAGTTGCTTCTTACGCAAATGTTACACGACAAGTGGTTGCCAGATTCATCAAGAAAGAGATAATTTATCGTTATGGTATTCCTAGCAGCATTATCACTGACAATGCAAGCAACCTAAATAACAAGATGATGAAGGAGTTGTGTCAAGAATTCAAGATCGAGCACCACAACTCTTCACCATATCGGCCTAAGATAAATGGTGTCGTCGAAGCAGCAAATAAAAACATCAAGAGGATTGTCCATAAAATGGTCAAAACTTACAAGGATTGGCATGAAATGCTTCCCTCTGTACTACATGGCTACAAAAATTCAGTTCGTACTTCTACTGGGGCAACTCCGTATTCACTTGTGTATGGTATGAAGGGTGTTCTTCCCATTAAAGTCGAAATCCCTTCGCTCAGAGTCATCATGGAAGCAGATCTTGATGAAGCTGAATGGGTCTAATCCAGATATGACCAGCTGAATCTCATCGAAGAGAAGCGTCTTACATCCATTTGCCATGGTCAATTGTATCAGAGACGCCTCAAGTGAGCTTTTGACAAGAAAGTACTCCCTCGAGTGTTCCAAGAAGGTGAACTCATGCTCAAGAGATATTCTCATGTTCACTCGGATCCACGCGGTAAGTGGACTCCCAACTACGAAGGACCCTTTGTTGTCAAGAAGGCCTTCTCAGGCGAAGCCCTGATCCTCACCACCATGGATGGAGAGGAGTTGTCATCCGCCGTGAACTCCGATGCAGTAAAAAAATATTATGCCTACAAAAATATGGATAAAAGGCCCGCTAGATTGACATCCGCAAGGACAATTTAGGCAATAATGGGCGTCCCGATGGACCTAAAAAAGAAATGTCCATGCAAAAGTTAGGGACAATGCAAAAAATAATAATAGCCAGCTAAGTTGAAAACTCGAAAGGTCGACTTAGACAAAAATGGGTATCCCGGTGGACAAAAAAATAGAAATATGTCCATGCAAAAATTAGGGATAAAGGCATTTGACTGTGAACAGTTGAGCCTCTCTTCATCATGGTTGGACCTCAGACAGTAACAGAGCAGTCAAGTCATCATCAACTGGCGCAAGGTGTTGGAACCTAGACTTACAGTGGATGGTAGCCAATGTTACTCCCCAAGCAGAGGATATTCTAGAAAGTTTCTTGTGAGCTCTCCCCTGCAGAGCCAGCACATTTCCTCTGACAGGAATCTTGTTCAACCATTCTTCAGCAAATCTACTTCAGAGATACTGCTTTGGTATTATCGAGGAACCTTAATGGATAAGGGACTGCTTCGACGACCCAGAGAATCCTCTGCCTTTTCAAACATACAACTTTGGTATCACGAAGAACCTTAATGTATAAGGAACTGCTTCGACCACCCAAAGGACCTCAAGTTATTTTGTTCAGTTTGAACCCAGCTACCTCATTCTACCAGTTCTTACGCCATAGTACATTACCTGTTGGCGGACAAATTTTGGGGTCTTCTTATATCTAATTGACTTCCACCCTAAAAATGAACGTCATGCGGCAGTTCATTCTCTCGGGTTCAAGACAATTAGATAGGGGCATCTGTCATACCCCAAATTTGTCCTACCTATTGTATGTTTTCTACACCAAATTTTCGTGTTGACTCTAAGACTCAGGTCATACGGGTATGGTTTGTTTTGATCCAAGTTTACAAGATTGATGGATAATTTATCCAAGAGGTACATGGCACAACCATCTCGTGATCAAGTAGTGTGTTCAAGTTATGATGGAATGATGAGGAAAGCATAAAAAGCACATTACAAGTGATCACGATTAAGCTCTTAAGTCTGCTTCAAAATCATTTTTAATCAATTCAAAGGCTATATTTTGGAAGCAAGTTTGCCAATGGGTGTGCCAAGTTTGTGGGACTTTATGCGTCTGAGTCCAATAATCCTACATGTCACATTTATTTCTTGAATTGTCGTGGGCGTATTTTAGATTAATGGATCTTGATGGTTTGGTCTTATACTGGCATAACAAATTCATACGCATCTTTTGGTTCATAATGGGCATGGCACCCAAGTGTCATTTCCACTTATGTTTTTTTTAAAACACATAAAGGAAATTGGAATAAAGTGCTACATAAATGAATCATTGAGGGAAGTGTTTTATAGATGGTACTACAGTGTACAATTGGGGTGAAAGCAAAAAGGGAGAGACATGTTGCAAGGCACGCTTGCATTCCATCCACTAAAGTCCCTCACATTAAACAAGCTCTAGAACCTCCCATCAATATTCTGACATACTTCTATATTCCAAATGGCAAAATTCATAAAAGGAAATTCAAAACTTTTGGAGCTTAAGTCCATAAGAAGGACTAAATCAAAGGCCATTTAGGGCTGCATTAGGAAAACTTAAGAGGGACAAATTTGATGAGCCATTTCAAGTTGCTGCCAATACGTGTATAATTAAGAAGACCTTGATACAAGCAATGTACCACCAATCCAAAATTTACATCATCATTTGTATTACATTTCAGAATGCCTAAAGTCCTAATCCTACAAGATATTGTACTAAGGACAACCACAAGTTTAGAAAAAGGCAAATTGGTGCTATATCCTTTAAGCTAGCAAAAACTAATCCATCTCCAAAGCTCCAAGACTAATATGTCATCCTGCGAGTTTCCATCTTTCCTACCTGCAATGGCAACATCATGTACACAATTTCAGCATGCTAACAGTAAGAAACAAAGTGAAATAGTGCAAGGATCAGTTTGTATTATTTGCATCAGTTAAAATAAGATGAACATAAGCCAGTATTCATTACAAGCCAAAAGGAAATGATCAGAGTTTGCACTAAACAAGGCTATCGTTACAGGCTACTTTTCCTAAGGCTAACACTGGTACCTTAAGCTGCAAACAGATTCAATATAATTCATGGCCAATTTTTCCTAAAATTTCCTAACCATACTAAGTGCATAAAAGTGTTGATTGAGCTTTGAACATTACATTCTATACCTGAACAGAGCTATACAAGTTTGTAAAAGCCTAAAGAAAAAGACTCAAAATCCACAAGATCTAAATCAAGCCCATTCAAGTTTGCAGGTTCTGTTCCAAGCCATACCTGATGCTTATCCTCAAAGACCACCAAGACCATAATAATATACCCTTGGCAAATCTACAACAGTGATACAAAGTTAGCAAGCCATCCAGGTATCACCACAAGCTATGCTTTACGGTATAACAGGTTCTGTCTCAAATGCTATTCAAGATACCTGTGAGAATGCACAAGAGATCTTTAAGTTATGAAGAGTGTAATCAAGAGGATTTGGATGAACTATGCGTTTCATTACCTTTAGATGAGACCTTGATTAATCTCCAAGTATTGGATCACCACCAAAACCACACCATTTGACAAGTACACGCAACCTTCAAGTTGTCTGAGTTCTTCGTACCAAAATCAAGCACATTCATAGATAATCTGCACACAAAAAAAGCAATATAAGTGTCATTTGTCATTTGTCCAAATACTCTAAGTCATGTACCAATACCTATGGCTTTCAATTCTTCGTCAATACTCCATGATTCATGCCACACCAATTTTTCTCCATTACTCCAAGTTTTCCATGTCCAATTATCACTTGCCAAAATAATACTGCAGTAATAGATCAAGGTGAGACACTTTTGTTCCGACTAAGTGTGAATTAAATTCACAGCAGTAAAAACAAAGGCAGTAAAGTTACCTCACAAATAAGACCAGTTTGCTCTTGGGACCCTGTTATGGTTTGCATATCCTGGCACCGCTTCTAAAATAATGGACTCCTTCTCGAGAGTTCAGAGGCTTCCTTCTCGATAGTTCTTGGGATTATGATCACAGACCCTGTTTAACCTGCAGAAGAAGAAGCAATTTGTGTTAATGATCTTGATAATGCGAATTACTCAAACAACAAGAAAATGACGTGGTTCTTGACCAAATGTAAATCCTAAAAATCAATGCCATTCAATTTCAAACAAAATTCAGGAAGTTTATCACATTCATAGGTCATCACATCATAAAATTCAAAAATAACAATAGTCCACCTAAGTCAACATAAGTTACATCAGCAAAATCCCAGATTAATAAAAGGCAGTGAAAATCACACAATTACACAGTAAAAATTCAGGTGAAATTAACATTCTAGAAGCCTTTACCTTTCACTACAGACAAACAAAGAGAATGAATCATCGTGGAGGTCCCCACAAATCAGAGAGCATCACCAAAATATCATTTCCATCCCACAGAATCAGGGTTCGTACGAGAATTCCTTCTAACGGCTTGATTTGCAAAACTTCCACCTCACCATTTTCCTAACAAGCAACACACATATCAAGTTCAGAATTGAGAAAAAATTCACACGTACCAAAAGCCCTAATTTTTTCCTATAAGTAGAGTAATAATCATTGATGAAAGGGGACGGGGGAGAACACCCAGAAAAACCCTACCGTTACCCTACGAAAATCAATTCCTAGACCCTTAAATTAGAGCTCTGAATCTAGACCTTTGAAGCTAAGAATCAAAGCTTCAAAGAGTCTGAGCTTTGCCACCCCATTTCAACAATCTATTTCCACAACAAACGATCTAAAGCAAGAAGGAGAACTTACCCACAATAGCCACTGAAGCTTTCAAAATCGGTAAACCTCCATTAACATTGACTCGTGTTTAAGCATGTATACATAACGGTTGCTTGGATTTTTTTTGTTTGCCTCTTTTTCGTCCCTTGATCCTTTCTTACTCATCGAGCCGGAAACAGCTGGAGATGGTTGGGTTCGTTTAGGTATTGCGTGTTTGTGTTACTGAGGTTTTAGTTTAACCGGAAGAGTGGGGAGAGTTGAAGGTAAGAGATGCCGTTGAGTTTGAAGGAAAAGAGGGAGACTTGTTGAGTTTCAGAAGAAAGGGTTTTGGGTCGGAGAGAAAAAAGGCGTTGAAACAAGAGATGGAGGGAAAAGTGGCGAACGGCGATTAGGTTTCCGGCGATGGCGAGAGAGAGAGAGAGAGAGTTGAGAGAGATCATGGAAAGAGAGAGAGATCAGTAGGCGTTGATTTTTAACCCTTTTTCCTTGTTTTATTTTACACCGTTTTGTTGGCCGGTAGGTGGGGTGACAAGTGTCCTCCACCGTGACACTTGTCACCGGAACTAATGTTCCCTCCTGGTTTCTGTGTGCGTGATCCCCGGGCTTCCTACCGTGCACCCTCGTCCTAAGCTCTCAGATCATGAGTCAACTTGACTCTTGGATCAACTCAACGCCCGAGATGCGTTGAGGGTTCACCGTGAATCCCCTCCCTGCGTAGGCTTACTGACATTGGGTCTGGTAATCACACCCCCCTATTTCTTTTATTTTACTGGCCCAAAGTTTTCTTTTTAGTTAGTTTTTTAGTTTTAAGAATAAAATTTTATTTTATTTACTCATTAAAAAATCTAAAAAACATTTTTACTTTGTTATCTTTAAAAATATTATTATTTAGTCTTTTTTATTAAAATACTAATTAGTCTATTTATGATTAATTTTATTAAGTATTAAATTCTAATTTGATTAATTAGAAATTTAGTCTTAATTCTAAAATCCATGAAATTGCTTTTTCTATTTAATTCCTAATTTAATTAAATTCTTAACAATTTTCTCAAATCAAGTTAAAATTATAATTCTTTTTGCCTAATCATTAATTACTTTCTCAAATAAAATCATAAACCATTTAGGTTATTTTTTCTAATCTTCCTCTTAATTCAATAATGGAAAGTTGGACTTTTGGAGTCTAGCACTCCTTGAGTCCTTGAACGATCGCTCTTAGGGCGCACGCCTTGGGTTGTGATCGTTCCGTTTTTCATTTCTAAATGATTAAAAATTACCTTAATAAAACTTTTTTTTGACTTATAAATCTTAGTTCAAATTTTAAGACAATTACCTAATCTTTTTACAAAATTTATTTTAACGTAAAATCTTAATCAACTTTGATATACTTAAATTATTTTCTTATTTAAAACATTTAATCAATACTTCTAAAATCTATTTTCCTAATTACTAGTGGAAGTAGTGGGCTTTTGGAGTCTCGCACTCTTTGGGTCCTTGAGCGATCGCTCTTGGGGCGCACGCCTTGGGTTGTGATCGTTCCATCTTTCATTCTAAAAAACTTAATCCACTTAAACTCTCATACTTAAGACATTCAATCCTTCAAGTAGACACTTTCTTAAAAATCATAATCGACGCTTCAATACTTAAAATATTCTCATAAAATATTTAAGTCAAACCTCTTAAACTATTTCATAATTAATCATTGGAAGTAATGAGCTTTTAGAGTCTAGCACTCTTTGGGTTTTAGAACGATCACTCTTAGGACGCACGCCTTGGGTTGTGTTCATTTCGGTCTTCCATTTAAGACTTAAAAAAACTTACAACCCTTTTAAGACACTTAGTCATTAGCTTACTCAAACCCTAAATCGATTAAGCACGTCTATTAAGATACATCAAATTCAAATCTTTTTCTTAATCAAACTACGAAAGTAGTGGACTCTTGAAGTCTAGCACTTCTTGGGCCCTTGAATGAACGCTCTTGAGGCGCACGCTTTGGGTTGTGTTCATTCCGAACTTTCTTCCAAAAACACTCGCCCTAATAACACGGACAAAGAAGCCCATTGTCCAACAAACACGATTTCATAATTAATAGAATGAAAAAGGTGTTATTGAGATCTAGCATTTCAGTCATGCCCCGATTAATTGGTTGCGAGGCCGACGTCTCGTTTATCGAATAATCGTCATTCTCGCTCAAAATACTTAACAAACTAAACGCTTCCTACGCGACCAAAACCCTAAAAAAATACATACGCAAATCCAAACTTTTTTACAATCAAATCTTTAATACACTTAATCCTTATTCAAACAACTTTCAACAAAAAAGAACATTGTTTAGTCCATTCTTTCGCGCATGTAAACTAGTGCTTCAGCCTCCTATGACGAGCAGACAAGCCAACGTTTAGCAGTTAGAATGCGAATTAAACTCTCGTTCGCCTAAAAAAATACAAACCAACCGTAGTCCCGCGAACTACGAATTCTCTGACTTTCCCATTGCACGAGGGAATACGTAGGCCTAAGGGTTCTCAATCCTTGCCGAGCACACTAATAAAAAACCACCCATTTTCCCCTTAGAAAGCAATATCTACCTTAGAAGAAAACAAACAAACCTTAGCTAACTTTTCTCTCGAATCGAATCGAGAGGTTCCCGTTGAGTACAACGGACGTAGAGGGTGCTAATACCTTCCCTTTGCGTAATCGACTCCCGAACCCGAATTTGGTTGCGATGACCATTTTCTTATCCCTTTAAAGGTTTTATCGATATTTTCCTATTCCTTCCTTGGAATGAATAAAATTCGGTGGCGACTCTGTTTCGAACAGTTTTTTCCGCGTCCATCGCGAGGATCGTATTTTTCGAGGTACGACAATATGTTCAATTAAGATAGCACTTTTTTAAAAACGCTATTAATTTACTGTTCTATGCTCTAGTAAGATACCACTTTGTTAGAAACGCTATTACTTTATCACTTTATGATAACATTCATATTAAAACGCTATTTATTATAGAATATATAATAAATAATAAATAATATAAATAATATATAAAATAAAATTAAAAGAAAAGCAATATTTTGACAGATCTTAGATTTAGTTTTGGTGCACAAATTTTTCACTATTCATGAACCCTTTTTTGGAAAAACCAAAACACGATTAAGCTAGCTCTGTGATAATCACAAAATCCAAAACATGTTTCGATTCACTCAAACGATTCACTCACGACGTCGACGTTCAGCCCAGCCACGCCGTCAACCTTCAAACGTCCTTTGATTCAGTCGCGACGTCGACGTTCATCCCTTACGAAATCTCTATTTCAATCGTGGTTCCATCAACTCCAGAGACATTGGTTCAGGTAATCTTCATACCCTCACTGATAAACTTGTTCTTGACATTCTAGGGTTTTTGGATGGTACCTACTTAGGTGTTTTTGGCTTTTGTTAGCACCTTAGGGGTTTCAAAGTTATAAAATAACTAAAGAAATTTAAGAGAAACTTAACTTTACTAGTATTTGTTTTGATTTATAGTTTGGTTTTGCACGTCCCGTAACAGGCCCCTTTTGGGTGAATAAGTCTTGATTTATGATTGAAAATTAACATTAACGTTATGGGGTCACGAATTGTATGAAATTGGTAACGTTATGGGGTCAGGAATGTCTCAAAAGAGAATTATGAGTTTTTTGCTATTGTCTTTTGCAGGGTTTGAAAGTTTTTGCAATTGATTTTGGTGGTTTGTGATATTGTGGATCATGTTGCCCTGCTGATACTGAAGGTTTGCGTGAAGTATTGGTTGCAAGGTGGTGGTCGCGTGGGGCTTGCTGAAGTGTACGGTTTGCACCATGGCTTGTATGACAGTTTGTGTATGGAAAGTTTGTGGGGTCAGCTTAGAGTGTAGAAAAGGTTGGTTCTCAGCTTGAGCAAGTTTGATGGCAATTGAGGAAGCTATAGGTTTGTGTGGTGCGTAGTGGTACGGGTTGTGTTGTGATTTGTTATGCAAGTGGTTTTGAAATTGGTTTCGGTGCATGACGATTTCATGTTGGCTGGGTTTTGCAAGTGACTAGGTGGCTAGCTGAGTTCCATTTTGAGACGACGTTTTATAAACCAAATCGAAACCGCCACATTCTGGGTTGCTGTTTAATTTTTGCAGGTAACAAATTCAAGAGGAGCTGAAATTATGTAAGTTGTTGCTTCAGCTTTTATGTTCAATGTTTTGCTCCTGGTTATTGTTGTCCATACTTTTTAATTATCATTTTTGGTTTTAATATTTTAATAAAAATGCTATATTTTGTAGGTAACATTTTTCTTTCAGCATTTTTATGACCCCTGCTCCCATCTCTATATTTTCTTAAAGCTTAAAACTTTGTATTGAAGATGTCATTGATTAAAATTAGTTGGTATAGTTTCTGATGACAATTTGATTGGTGTCTTGGCAGGAATGAAGAGGATGATTCCATTATGAAGATGAAGGCTGCTGAAGAGGCTTTGGAAGAAAAACAGAAGGTAACAATGTTTTTTCAACAGAGAGGGATACTATATTCGGTTGTCCCTCTTCGTTGCTCATTTAGATAATGGAAGAACCACATTTTACCAGGGTTACCTTTGTATGGTATAGATATTATTCTTCTCAGGACTAAAAAATGGACACTTTGTTGTACTAGCTACGATTTTGTTCCCTTCTCATTGGTTACCATAATTTTCAATCGGTGTCCTCTTCTTTTAAGAGGAGACTAGCATGAGATATCAAGTCTCTAGATACTAGTACACTACTGCCAAATTTGTTAGTGAGACTTCACTTCACCATTCAAAAAGGAAAACAAATAGAAATTCATAATATGATCCAACAAATTATTATTATTGTTATTATTATTTTATATAAAGAAGCGTGTAGATTGATTCACAAGAAAAAAAATAGAGGGTGTAGATTTTAAGTGACCCTTGTTGTTTGGTTTTCTGAAATACTCTATCATGTGCAGGTAAAATCTTCGTTTGAGCTATCAGGAAAACTTGCGGCTGAAACAAATTGAGTCAGAGGTGAGAGACTATTTGTTAACCTGTATAACTATCTATTTTGATTTGTTAAGCGAGTTTATGTTGCATTTAATTGTTTGCTGAACAGTTCATAATTTTCAGGTATTACTTTATTGTTCAATGAACCACCAGAGGCTCGAAAAAATGATATTAAATGGAGGCTCTACGTTTTCAAGACTGGTGAAATGCTGAATGGTAAGTCTTTATTGCTGCCCTGGTCACTTTTTCCCGTGTCGTGCTGCTGAATTTTGTGTTACTGCTAAGATTAATCTCTTAATATTCAGTCCCGACTTCTTTCTTACTAATGTAGTATTTAGATGTAGTTTTCATTATCACTATCAATATATAATTTCCCTGCAATGTGGTATATTTTCATCATGAATTTCTAAGTGTCTAATTAATACATTAGCCAATAGCAATTGGAGTTAACTTTTCGTAATTGGACAAGCAATATATAGGGTATCTTTTTCTCCTCTACATTCAGTTGCATTTCTGCTTTCATGCGTACAGTTTCACTTCTTTACTATAAATTTTCAATAGTTAATTTTAGTCATACTTTTTTTCTTCAACTCGTGCAGTTAAATTATTAAATAGAAAATCTTCTTCAACGTTGATGGTTCTAAATGGAAATGAAGTTTTTTGTCTTCCCAAGATACTTATCTTTCTTTGTACTAGCATTTTCCTAAAAGAAACGTATATGATTGGCAGAGCCTCTATATATACATCGCCAAAGTTGTTTTCTATATTCAGTTGCATTTCTGCTTTCATGCATACAGTTTCATTTCTTTTCTATAAGTTTTCAATAGTTAATTTTAGTCATACTTTTTTTCTTCAACTCGTGCAGTTAAATAATTAAATAGAAAATCTTCTTCAACGTTGATGGTTCTAAATGGAAATGATGTTTTTTGTCTTCCCAAGATACTTATATTTCTTTGTACTAGCATTTTCCTAAAAGAAAGTATATGATTGGCAGAGCCTCTATATATACATCGCCAAAGTTGTTACCTATTTGGAAGGGAAATAAGAGTTGCTGATGTCCCAACAGATCATCCGTCTTGCAGCAAGCAACATGCTGTTATTCAATTCCGGTATTTATTTATTTCTCTAATTTAACTATCTCATAAGGGTTTCTTTGTTTGTTGGTGTTTTAAGTTCTCACGCCGATAACAAAAAACTCAAATTTATTTTCTTATTAGGCAAATTGAAAAGGAACAACCTGATGGTACATCAGTAAAGCAAACAAGGTAATACCCAATTCATTTTTTTTCTGGGTTAGTCAACATATACTGCCAAAGTATTCTGCATGTAAAACCCTAACATCTATGTGATCTGCAATAGGCCTTACATAATGGATCTTGGAAGCACAAACAAAACTTTCGTTAATGTATGTGGTCATTGAATGTCTTTAATTAGTTTCTTTGTTATGTTCATTTGATTTAGTAGCAAATAGTGAGCCTAAGTTGGATGTGAATTATTTATCATCTGATGCTGCTTTTGCAGGATAATCCCATTGAACCTCAACGGTATTATGAACTTAGGGAGCAAGACACCATTAAATTTGTTTCAATGTAGCAAACTACCGAGTTGTTCGATGCTTGGCACTGAACTCACTAAACCCTGAAAGAAGCTCTATTCTTTTGCAGCATTTCACTGAGACTGGCCAAGGTATTATCTGTTTCCATTTTTACGAGTTATTTTTTATGTTAGACTAAGACCATTTACTCTTCTGTTCATGATTTTGGCACATAAGATCGTCTGCATTTTAGAACAATTTTGTCCCATGAAGCAAGCTTATTTTGTTCTTATTGTTTCTCTCTATATTAATGCCTGCTTCTAAACTTTTGTCCAGTTCTCTCCCCTAAACAGGTCTCTTCACTGGAGCATGTTTTACCGATAAAGAAGGCTACTTCATTGGATACAAAAATACGTTTAGGCACAAGTATTTCCTCATTCGATGAAATGGAAATGTGAGTAGCTAAAATTTAGTCTGTGCCCTCGTCATAGATAACAAATTTCTTCTTTGAAATGTCATTCATAAAGCTTACTTAGAAAACTCTCTTTGTGTGGTACCAACAATAAGGAGCATTTGCTTTCGGTAGCATCTTACTACACAAAAGGTTAATTTCTTAAATTCTTTTCAACTACTTGTTTACGCTTCTTACTCTAAGTCGTAAAACCTTATTTCATTTTCTCGTTGCTGTATTTAGCCAAGTATGTTAGACTATGGCTATGGATCTAGAAGGGGGGTTGAATAGATCCTTCGAGTTTTACACGCAAATGGACTACAAAAATTCTGTTTTAAAATTGTTTAAACGGAAGCTACCACTGGATTAAAAGTCTACAACGAACCTTCTACCAAAAAGGATCGGATATGCACGAATATATTGTGAAAGAGTATGAAAGAGAAAAATTCAGTTGTGTTAATCTATTCAAACGCAATCAACAAATTATAACGTGTTTATGTATAAACCAAAACAATGAGGCAAACTATAAGCAATGAGACACAAACAATGTTTGAGTTTGCTTTGTGACAAATTATCAAACACTTGGTGTGTACAAACACACTAAGTGCAGAATTTCTATGGTTAGTAAGTTCAAGCTGCTCCTAGATACAATTCAAAGAATTGTATCACTTTAACAAAAACAATTTTTCAACTCTAGATTACAACACCTCAGAAATTCAGACACATTGAAAACTTGACAAATTCAAACAATGCAGAAAATATAAAGAGTTGAAGGAGAAAGAGAACAAACGCAATTTGATTAGGCAGTTCCCCAATCGTCCTCGCTATGGGTACCTCTGCCCCCAATTCCTAACATGGAATTGAGATATATATATTATCGTTGCAATTGTACGTTTATACAAGAGAAAACTATGAACAATCAAATCTTCGAACGTCTTCGAATTGTTGATGTAGAGCCTTCTCTTCCCTTGATTCAAGATGAATCAAGTGCTTCGAATATGGTTGATCCAATTATCGTCCCGCGCTACTAAACCGAAGGAACACACTCTTCTTCGATTACCTTCACTCGATCAATTGCAATCTACCAAAGATTCGAACCCAAACCACTCTTCTACGATCCTCTGATTACAGCTACTAAACCGATCTCTTCGGTTACCTTCGCCCAGCTGAATCCTTGTAGAACGAATTGGCTTGTGCAAAAACCCCCAAAATCTCTTAGATTCTTGGAGGAGAAAACCCTAAGGTTTTATTCAAGAAACACCTACCACAAATCTCAACTCAGAAATGAAGATAACACTTCCAGAAATCTGAACCTTATCACTTCAAATCAATGAACACAACAAACAAAAATTAGTTATGTGTAGTTGTTTGAATGCTCAAGGAAGAAGATGAAATTGATGAGAGAAAATGGCATAAAATCTTTCACGTTTCTTGTTACAGTTAAAAAAGAGCTAAAAATGATATATATAATATCCTAAAAGAAATACATGAGAGAAACAGAATTTTAGAGTGAATAACACAGCAGAAAATTTGTGCAAAACAGCGACCGGTCGACCTAAACAGGTCTATGCGTCGACTCATAACACCCAGTTTTTGATATACACAAATGCAGGATGTATGCGTCGACCTGAAGAGTCGACCTGAGCATACCCGCAGCACACAGTTTTAACTGACACAAATTCAGCATGTATGAGTCGACCTGAACAAGGTCATGAGTCGACTCACACCATTCAAACATGTAAAAATCACACCTTTGACTTTCCTAAAGGTATTTAACCATATCTAATGCACCTAGAACATTGCCAACATGATCAAACATCCTTAGAACACCTAATGTGCATTCATGTGAAATATATATGTGCAAAGCATGATAGTTTTGACATCATTAAAATCAAGTACATAGAGAGAGACTTCCCTCACATACTCCCCCTTTTTGATGATGGCAAAACGGTCAAACTGAGGTAGTATCCTCCCCCTGACTTTATGCATCCACTATTGTTTGATCATCTCAATACCTGTTATTTCCCATTTCTTCTCCCCCTTTGACAACATCAAAAAGAGAGAAAGAGAAAGTATCAAGAATAGCTGCATTTTTTTTTTTTTAACGAATTGCAACGAATAATCATTAACATATATTCACATATAATGCAAGTTAACGAACATAAAAATGATAAATACAAACAAACTATTTAAACCAAACAATAATGCTTAAGGAACATAGGGATTGTCACTACATAGAGAAGCCAAAATAGTAGCAATACAAAGTCACTAAAAGAAAGTGCATACAGCAAACGGAAACATAGAAGAGTCATAAACATAAACAAAGCAAGAATAAAGCATGAAGAGACATGATGCAAGATGCAATGTAGATTCTTATGGCCTCCTCCCCCTAAATGAATGGCCTCTTCCGCGAAACTGTTGAGGATGATGAGGTGGTGGAGGTTGCACATCCAACTGCTCGGTCATCTCCAACACGGTGCGATTTAGAATGTTGAAGCTGTTTGTAAGAGCACGGTGCTGATTAGCAGAAGTTTCGGCCATTGTGTTGAATCTTCCAGTCAAATTTGTGGCAAAAGAGTCAAAGTTGTTGGCGTGAGTTTGAATTTCTTCTTGTAAAGACTTGAGCCGTTCTTCTTGAGCTGTGGCAAACCGCTGTTGATCAAGTTGCATCGTCCTCATAAGTTCAAGAATATCTTCATTGTTTTGTTGAGGACGCGGAGGTAAAGGAGGAGTGTAATATGACTCTTGGTAGTTCATCCCGTGAGTTGATGGCCTATAGTTGGAACCAAGATTGGTCCAACTATTATATTGCCATTGACCCCATCCTTGGTCAACTTCAGTTTCCATTGGAGATTGCCATGAATTCCAACCTTGATTTTCTTCAGAACCTTGATACATCCATGCAGTATTGTCTTCAACCCCCGTATCCATTTGGTGCCATTGAGCATTGTCATTTTGGTTCTCGTTAGCATCATCCTGTTCATTCTCGCCTTCTTCATTTTCCCTTTCTTCTTCTTCTTCTTCGTCATCTTCTTCACTAGACTCTTCCAGAACAGCCGTGTTGGCTTTCAAAATGTACTTATACCTTTTCTCTACAACATCCCACATATGGCCCAACATAGTCATAGTTTTCTGGCAGAACTCTTGATTTATAGTAATGGACTTATAAGGAATACCAGAAACAACTATTGTAGCATTATTGAAAAACTTTTGAATAACGGATGCATACCCAAGTGCAGTTCCTCTACCGGATTCACGAAGAGCATACATTCTACTTGCAAAGTAATAAGGCCAACTGATTGGTATCTTGTTCATCAAAATGTACATTAACTGAACCTCAGGCTGATCCACCCTAGAATAACCTCCAAGCTTGGGTCTAAGAATATGGGCAACGATCCACTGCAAAATCCTAGGAATAGGAGACAGTTTTCCCGTTGTTACTGCCCTAGGGAAAAGATTGCTCGCCACAACTGCATCAGGATATGGTCTTCTGAGCATAGAATTTAAGGTTGTCTTATACTCATAATCATTAACATGCTTGGTATCAGTTATGTGCTGGATAGGACTCTCATTGGTCACAGACAAACGGAATAAATCTCGCCAAGTGGTGTTTTGGATAGTAAGGGTCTTATTCCCTAGTTTGCAATTGAACATAAAATCATCAAACTTTCCAACTAGACCAGTATAGAACAGTCTTACCAGATCCTCATTGTATCTGACATCACATTCTAAAAACCCATTTAAATTTTGAAAGTCCAATAAATCCATGACTTCTTCCAAGTGCATGCGTTCTACCGTACGACGATAATACACAAATTGCTTGACCACAGACCTTTTCTTCATTGTTTTCTCAAATAAATAAGCATTCTCAGGAGAAAGTAGAGAAGAAAGAGTTACCGGTTGATCTAGAAGTGGTTGAGAAGGACCCGCTTGAACAGATGATTCCCTTGTGACTCTTTGACGGGCGATTCTCCGTGAAGCCATTGATGATTGGTGTTTAAGGATGATGAATAGTGACGAATTTCCCAACTAGTTATAGACCCCAAGAATTTTGGGTGAGATTGATGGAGTTAGGGTTTCGGTGGAGATGAAATTAGGGAAGAGGAGGAAATGAGATAATGACTTGATATGTTATGTTAATGCCACATAGAAAATCAGAAAAAGCATAAAAGGATATTAAATGGGTCAAAACCGTACAAGACTTCAAGAAATATTTCGCAATTTTTCAGCGAGCGGTCGACCGCTAGGTCTGTGTGCGTCGACGCACACTGTAACTTTTTCTATAATCTTGAAAAAAAAAAGCTCTGAGTCGACCTAATAGTCGACCTGAGCGTTCCCGACTAAACACGTAAACAAAGCAACCAAAGTGAGTCGACCTGAAGCATTTGTGAGTCGACTCAAACAGTGAAATTTTTGAAAAATCATATTTTTGTGTTATTTAAGCCATGGTATTAAATAAAAAGAAAACTAACATGCACACCAAACATACAAATGAAGACAGCGAGCATACTATAGGCAAATAAACAACAATAATATCACTCAGTTATGGTACACTTAATTTCTAATGAACGAGAACGATATTACCTTGATAGCTTTTGATGATGCAAGACCTTACATATGTGGTAATAGCTTTTGAAATTGTTAGTGACAAAAGTATAGATGTACATATAGATAAGATAAGGTAATGACACTTTATAATAAGATCAAACACGATCCGAAATGTCGAGAATGCCAAGTTCCCTACGGATATGAAAGAAAGGCTCAGTGGCTAAAGGTTTTGTGAAAATGTCAGCAAGTTGATTTTTTGAATCAACATGCTCAAAAATCACATCACCTTTCTCAACATGATCCCTAAGGAAGTGATGACGTATTTCAATATGTTTGGTACGTGAATGTAATACAGGGTTCTTAGTTAGATTTATTGCACTAGTGTTATCGCATAAAATTGGAATACGCTCAAGTTTTAAATTAAAATCAAGCAATTGTTGTTTAAGCCATAGGACTTGAGCACAACAACTACCTGCGGCAACGTATTCAGCCTCGGCAGTTGACAAAGCAACGGAAACCTGTTTCTTGCTATGCCAGCTCACCAAGGAATTTGCGAAAAGATGACACGTGCCACTAGTACTTTTCCTATCCAACTTGCACCCGGCAAAGTCGGAATCAGAATAACCAACTAAGGAACAAGCACTACCTTTGGAATACCACAGACCATACTTTGGGGTTCCAGAGAGATACCTAAGTATGCGTTTAACAGCTTTTAGGTGGGATTCCTTGGGATGTGCTTGATACCTCGCACACATGCATACACTAAACATTATATCGGGACGTGATGCGGTAAGATAAAGAAGAGACCCTATCATACCTCGATACCTCTTTACCTCAACATCCTTACCTTTTTCGTCACGATCAAGATTAACACTCGTAGGCATAGGAGTATCTATAGCTTTGCAGTTCAGCATATCAAAACGTTTTAGTAACTCAAGACAATATTTCGTTTGACTCACGAATGTGCCCTCTTCAAGTTGTTTGATTTGCAATCCGAGGAAATAGTTAAGCTCCCCCATCATGCTCATTTCAAACTCCCCCTGCATCAAACTAGAAAACTCCTTGACCAAGGTCATGTTAGTAGACCCAAATATAATATCGTCAACATAAATTTGTACCAAAATTAAGTGTTTTCCTTGACGTTTAATAAAGAGGGTCGTGTCAACCTTTCCTCTTGAATACCCTTGATCAAGTAGAAATTTGCTTAGACGTTCATACCAAGCCCTAGGGGCTTGTTTAAGTCCGTACAAAGCTCGCTTAAGTTTATATACATGATCAGGATATTCGTGTGATTCAAAACCTGGAGGTTGGGCTACATAAACCTCTTCATTTATATATCCGTTAAGGAATGCACTTTTGACATCCATTTGGAATAGTTTAAAGTTCTTTGTACAAGCATAGGCAAGTAGAAGACGTATGGCCTCGAGTCGAGCAACCGGCGCATAAGTTTCCTCATAGTCGATTCCTTCCTCTTGGTTATAGCCTTGCGCTACAAGCCTAGCTTTGTTACGCGTTATTACTCCATTTTCATCCAGTTTATTCCTAAACACCCATCGGGTTCCTATTACTCGATGATCTCGCGGAGGCGGGACAAGGTCCCAAACCTCATTTCTCCCGAATTGATTTAGTTCATCTTGCATTGATAGATACCAATGCTCATCGAGTAATGCTTCCTTAGAGTTTTTAGGTTCAACTTGGGAAACAAAAGCCGAGTAATAACAAAAGTTACTAAGTTTAGAGCGAGTAGTTACTCCCTTAGAGATATCACCGAGAATGTTGTCAATTGGATGGTCTTTTGAAGACTTCCAAGCTGGAGGAAGTTCATCTTCATTAGTATGATGATCATCCTCACTTTTCACTGGTTGGTGATCCTTTTCCTCCTCAATACGCACTGCTTCAGGCTGATCAATTCCCTTATCAGTGTCCTTGAGTATGTCTTCAGTAGGTACACCTGCACCATGAAAAGAACTACCTTCTCCGACATTTCTCGGATAAGACTCGTCAAAAGAAACATGAACTGACTCTTCAACTACACGTAACCTTTTATTATAGATTCTATAAGCTTTACTTGACTGAGAGTATCCAAGAAAAATACCCTCGTCAGCCTTGGCATCAAATTTGCCGAGAGTCTCTTTTCCATTGTTTAACACAAAACATTTGCAACCAAATACATGAAGGTGAGAGATATTCGGCTTACGCCCTTTTAAAAGCTCATACGGTGTCTTGTTTAGAATAGGCCGGATGAGCACCCTATTCAGAACGTAACAAGCCGTACTTATGGCATCTGCCCAAAAGTATTTTGGTAATCCACTATCATTGATCATAGTCCTTCCAAGTTCCTCCAAAACTCTATTTTTACGTTCCACTACCCCATTTTGCTGAGGAGTACGTGGTGCGGAAAAATTATGATCAATTCCGTTGGAATCACAAAATGCTTTAAATAAATGATTTTCAAACTCGCCCCCATGATCACTTCTGATTGAACCAATGTTTGTGTTTAACTTGTTTTGAGATAACTTAGCAAATCGTTCAAAGGCAGAAAAAGTATCACTCTTATTTGCCAAGAAAATCGTCCAGCAAAACCTAGAAAAATCATCGACTATAACAAACCCATAGTAGTTACCACCTAGGCTTTTAACCCTAGATGGTCCAAAGAGATCCATATGGAGGAGCTCAAGGGGTCTCATAGTTGAAACAATGTTTTTAGATTTAAAAGAGATCCTTGTTTGCTTCCCCATTTGGCATGCATCGCAAAGATAATCCTTTGTAAATTTAATTTTGGGCAAACCGATGACTAGGTCTTTAGAGACAATTTTATTGAGCAAGTCAAAATTGATATGAGCCAAGCGTCTATGCCACAACCATGAATCTTCATTCATAGTGACTAAACACTTGTCTCCATCCAATGATACCTCGTTTAAGTCTAGCATATAGACGTTATTCACCCTCAAGCCCTTAAACACATTCTTCTTGTCGCAATCTTCAACTACGCAACAATCCTTTGAAAAAGAGACTTTATAATTTTTGTCGCATAGTTGACTGATGCTTAAAAGGTTGTGTCTAAGGCCCTCCACAAGAAGTACATCAGAGATAGTAGTAGATGAGGGGTTACCTATACTACCTTTACCGAGAATCTGTCCCTTGTTGTTATCTCCGTAGGTGACACACCCCTTTTTCTTCGCCACAAAGTCGATGAAAAGAGATATGTCTCCGGTCATATGTCTTGAGCAGCCACTATCTAGAACCCATCTTCTTTCGGTGGTCTCAAGACTTTGTACCTCTTTTCCTTTGTTGTGACGTGCCATGAGACAAAGGTTGACGGATTCACTTTCGTCACTTGATGAGTCATCTTTCTCCGACTCGCTATCGCTTTCCCAAGCGATGTATGCTCGTCGAGGCTTGTTGGACTTTTTGTTTGAGCGACTCTTATCTTTGTCCTTATCTTTGTCTTTCTTTAGGGATGGACAATCCGGCTTGTAGTGCCCGGATTTTCCACAATTGTAGCACGTCCCCTTTACTTTGCCATTTTTATGTCCTTCACTTCTAGATTGCTTCCGGAACTTGACAAGATTTCTGTCCGAGTGCTGAATATCATTCTTGCGAATGTATCTATTGTATCTCTTCACAAATAAGCTCATATCATCACCGGATTCTTCATCCTTGTCATCTTTGGCTTCATCATCACTTTGCTCTTGATGTGTGGACTTTGAACAAGAAGCCTTAAGAGCTATCGACTTTTTCTCCGTATCTTTTGCTTTCTCTTTCTTTATACTCTTCTCATATTTATCCAAGCTAATGAGCACTTGCTCATGCTCATCAAGTTTACCAAAGAGTGTTGTGAGGTCTAATGTAGCAAGATCATTGGCCTCCTTGATAGCGGTAACCTTCGGTTGCCATTCCCTGCTAAGACACCTCAGAATTTTATTAGTAGAAACCTCATTTGGAATTGGTTTACCAAGGACATGCAATTTGTTGATAATGTGAGTGAATCGTTTTTGTATATCCGCAATGGTTTCCCCTTGCTTCATGTAAAACAGATCGAACTCTTGCGTTAGTGTATTAATTCGAGCCAACTTAACATCATTCGTGCCTTCGTGGGCTACTTGTAAAGCATCCCACATGGCTTTGGCTGTTTCACAATGGGAGACTCGATAATACTCATCAACTCCCAAGGAGGAGATGATCATATTGCGAGCCTTCCAATCATAACTGTACTTTTTCTCGTCCTCCTCATTCCATTGAGCTTCGGGTTTAGGAACGACAACGCCTTCCGCGTTAGTCATAGTAATTGCCATGGGACCGTTTAAAATAATGTTCCAAACCTTCCGATCTAAGGAATTAATATGAACGCGCATACAATCCTTCCAGTAGCTGTAGTTTTCACCTGTAAAAACTGGAGCTCTATTATAAGCCCCCTTAGGTTCGTTCGCCATGATCCAAGAAGTTTTACCGAAGCACCAGAATAAACCGGAGCTCGTGATACCACTTGTTAGACTATGGCTATGGATCTAGAAGGGGGGTTGAATAGATCCTTCGAGTTTTACACGCAAATGGACTACAAAAATTCTGTTTTAAAATTGTTTAAACGGAAGCTACCACTGGATTAAAAGTCTACAACGAACCTTCTACCAAAAAGGATCGGATATGCACGAATATATTGTGAAAGAGTATGAAAGAGAAAAATTCAGTTGTGTTAATCTATTCAAACGCAATCAATAAATTATAACGTGTTTATGTATAAACCAAAACAATGAGGCAAACTATAAGCAATGAGACACAAACAATGTTTGAGTTTGCTTTGTGACAAATTATCAAACACTTGGTGTGTACAAACACACTAAGTGCAGAATTTCTATGGTTAGTAAGTTCAAGCTGCTCCTAGATACAATTCAAAGAATTGTATCACTTTAACAAAAACAATTTTTCAACTCTAGATTACAACACCTCAGAAATTCAGACAAATTGAAAACTTGACAAATTCAAACAATGCAGAAAATATAAAGAGTTGAAGGAGAAAGAGAACAAACGCAATTTGATTAGGCAGTTCCCCAATCGTCCTCGCTATGGGTACCTCTGCCCCCAATTCCTAACATGGAATTGAGATATATATATTATCGTTGCAATTGTACGTTTATACAAGAGAAAACTATGAACAATCAAATCTTCGAACGTCTTCGAATTGTTGATGTAGAGCCTTCTCTTCCCTTGATTCAAGATGAATCAAGTGCTTCGAATATGGTTGATCCAATTATCGTCCCGCGCTACTAAACCGAAGGAACACACTCTTCTTCGATTACCTTCACTCGATCAATTGCAATCTACCAAAGATTCGAACCCAAACCACTCTTCTACGATCCTCTGATTACAGCTACTAAACCGATCTCTTCGGTTACCTTCGCCCAGCTGAATCCTTGTAGAACGAATTGGCTTGTGCAAAAACCCCCAAAATCTCTTAGATTCTTGGAGGAGAAAACCCTAAGGTTTTATTCAAGAAACACCTACCATAAATCTCAACTCAGAAATGAAGATAACACTTCCAGAAATCTGAACCTTATCACTTCAAATCAATGAACACAACAAACAAAAATTAGTTATGTGTAGTTGTTTGAATGCTCAAGGAAGAAGATGAAATTGATGAGAGAAAATGGCATAAAATCTTTCACGTTTCTTGTTACAGTTAAAAAAGAGCTAAAAATGATATATATAATATCCTAAAAGAAATACATGAGAGAAACAGAATTTTAGAGTGAATAACACAGCAGAAAATTTGTGCAAAACAGCGACCGGTCGACCTAAACAGGTCTATGCGTCGACTCATAACACCCAGTTTTTGATATACACAAATGCAGGATGTATGCGTCGACCTGAAGAGTCGACCTGAGCATACCCGCAGCACACAGTTTTAACTGACACAAATTCAGCATGTATGAGTCGACCTGAACAAGGTCATGAGTCGACTCACACCATTCAAACATGTAAAAATCACACCTTTGATTTTCCTAAAGGTATTTAACCATATCTAATGCACCTAGAACATTGCCAACATGATCAAACATCCTTAGAACACCTAATGTGCATTCATGTGAAATATATATGTGCAAAGCATGATAGTTTTGACATCATTAAAATCAAGTACATAGAGAGAGACTTCCCTCACAAAGTACTTCGTGGAAAAGAAAGGAATCGTTAATGTTATTCTTCATAAATATTCAAATGGCGCCGATGTCCTAAAGTCATTTATTCACACTCTTGTCCTTGCAAATAATGTTTATAAAAGCAAATCTTTGCATTCAGACAGCTAAACATGGATGGAAAATCAGTATGAAGTATTTATTCAGAAGGTACATATTTGAATATGGATGGAAAACTAAGGCATTGTCTAAATAACTCGGTTACTGTAAGATTCTTTTGGAGTTTATCGAAACTGAGTCTGTTATGTACAGGTCAAGTCATTAGGGTGGAAAACATAACGGCTCCTATCATCACCTATCATATGGAGAGCAAACTGGATACACCAACCGGCGGCCGAAAAAAACGATTAGCTGAAGAGGAAGCTAAAGGAATGACTGGATGGACTGAGTTATTTATGATTGTACAACATGCAAATAGAGGTGGCAATTTGCAAACTAACTGGACTATTTTTTTTTAGATCAAAACATATTACATATTCAATTAAACATACTTTTTCTGGTCATTGCAGATGGAAAAGAGTTCTTATTTTTCCTCTATATATGTTATGATATTTGTAAACAAGTGGATTTGGTTTAAAATGTTATTTGGTATTGATGGATCATAATATGTATGCAACGAGTAACTTCAAGCGTTATTTGGTATTGAATTGAATGTATCTTTTTGATATTTGCAAACCAAAAGAATAATTTTGTGTAAAAAAATACGTGTACTATAATAGCGTTTTGTAGAGAGTGTTATTAATAAAACATCCTATAATAGCACTTTTAAGAGAGTGCTATCAAACATGTGCCATATGTTAGCGCTTTCGTTGAAAGTGCTATCAAACATGTGTCATATATTAACGCTTTGTTTGAAAGTGCTATCAAACATGTGCCATATAGTAGCGCTTATTTTGATAGTGCTATCAAACATGTGCTCTATAATAGCGCTTATTTTGAAAGTGCTATCAAAAAACGCGCAAAATATCCACTTCGGTAGCGCTTAAGGAAAAACGCTATTAAAAACTGGTACTTTAATAGCATTTTAAAAGTGCTATTAAAAAAAACATTTACAATAGCGGTGCGGTTAATAGCGCTATCAAAAACAAAAAAAAACGCTATTAAATAGCTTATTTGGCGTAGTGGATCTCTCGGTTTCTCTCCCCGACAGAGTCATCGCCATCCGTGGATTTCTTTCCCCAGCTGAGGATGTCGAGTTCGTTTTGCTCCAATCCTTGCCTAACCACAGCACGATACCTTAACCTGAACTGTTGCATGACATGATATCAAGCATCATGTAAGAACCGCACATACATAGCATATGCATCTAGCATACTCCCTTTGCTTGATTCATCTCCTCAGCAGATATTCAGCCAAACCTCTCACTTATCAAAACTCTTCTTTTATCGCTGTCGGCCAA
Organism: Lathyrus tuberosus; assembly: GCA_022829125.1. NCBI lineage: Eukaryota > Viridiplantae > Streptophyta > Magnoliopsida > Fabales > Fabaceae > Lathyrus > Lathyrus tuberosus. The sequence goes on from JALAZF010000006.1 coordinate 18,381,509, forward strand.
ATTTTTGAGCTACTCTTTTATTTAATCCCCCTTTACCTTGAATCATCGAAAAGATGGCACAATTCAAACATTCAGGTCCAAGAGGATTAAATAGGGGCAACTCTCGTAACCCGAAATTTGACCTCCCTTTTTGCCTTTTGCATAAGCATGTGCATTTGCATCGTTGGCATACGCACTCGCACTTTTCTCTGTGTTTTTTGTTGCAGGAATATTCAGGTTTTCAAAGCCCGATTAATCACATCCTCACGAAGTCATCACATCATCAATACAAGCACAAAACAAGGGTTTTTATGCCTATTCACCAAAGGAAAAGGTCGGAAATCGGAACCCTAGCTAAAGCACCTTTTTTTTCAAGCAAATTGGGCAATTTTCGGCTTGGTTAATCAATTAACACTTTGCAGTGCAAAAAGTGTTAATCGATTAACCCTTGTAAAATTGGCAGACTCGACTGCTTTTTCATGACAGCAACTTTTCCTCCACATTTTTGGGTTCCACTTGGTTCTAGCATTGTGTGGAACACTCTAGACATATCTAGACAGTTTAAGACATTTCAAGACCATTCAATACATTTGCTACAATGTAACATTTCCAATTATAAACACCATGCACCCTTACTTCCAAGCATGAGAGCCATTGATTTGAACTTGCATTGGGATTCCTCCACTGAGTTAACTAACTAACTAACCGTGTCAACCGTTGACTCGGTGATTTGAGTGTAACTAACTCCCAAGCTAGCTCCAAAGCACACTCCAAAGCACATTCCAAACCTAGCCTACTCCAAAGCTAGTCTCTATATAAGCAAACCTCCACTATTCCACAAGGGAGCTTGATTCATTTTCACAATTCTTCACTCTCAATTCTCTCATTTTTTCTATATTTTCTGCAAGTTCTACACATTTATCTTCATCATCTTTCCCAAACCACACTAGAGCTCAATTCCACCATTGAAGAGTAGCAATTTTCACATTGAAATTGCTTTCTCTTGAGCTTAGACCTCAATCATCTAGCATTTCTTTTTGGATCTCTGCAATCACAACAACTTATACTTCAAATCAAGTGTTCACTCCAATCATTTCGGTGCAAGTTTGATTTCGGAGCTTTTCTCACATTTTTACTCGGTTTCGCTACGGTTGGATTGTAAGTGCAGAATTTTCTAGTTTTCTTGGCTTCATCTCTCAACATTTTGATCACAACAATCACCAAGCTAATTCTCCGGCTTGTAGGTTGGTAATTCTCACTCGATCTACTGTTTTGACCACTTTCGCGCGTTTACGATGTATTTTCGATAGCTTTTCATCATTGATTCATCATGTGATTGCTTGATCTTTGATCTTCATGTTTGATGCTTTCAATTGATGTTTAATTGCTCATACTTGATGTAATTTTCGTGTACAAATGCAAACCATAACATGAGAGTGTTTGGATAAGTGATTAATTGCTGGAAACACTTTTTGAAAATTGATTTTTGGCCACTACTTCAGTGTTAATCGATTAACACTTTGCAGTGCAAAAAGTGTTAATCGATTAACACTGCTTTTTTTCTCAGTTTTTCTATTGTTTTTCAAGTGTTAATCGATTAATACTTTGTAGTGCAAAAAGTGTTAATCGATTAACACTGAACCAGAATGCCATATTTACCTATTTTTCAAGTTTGTTTGATCTCCTTTCCTCATTTAACTTCCATGGCTTGATATGCTTGATATTTATGGATGTTTTATGAGTTATTTAACCTCTATTTGAAGCATGCTTGCAAACTTTTGATGCACGATTTATCGATTACGTAATTGTTTGCATTTTTGGCATTACATTGTTCATGATCATTCTTGTACATCTTTTGCTCACTTGAGTACATGATTTGTGTTGATGTTTGGCACTGTTTGCCATGCTATTTGCATTGAGTTTGTTCCTTCTTGAGCAAATTCAATCTTGTACAATCATTAATTCGCACATTGCTTTGACGATCTTTCGACTCGCAAAAGATTGTTGGCTTGCTCATTCCCTTTGATCGATTGACCAAAACCATGTTTCGATTAGTTGATTCTCCCTTTCTCATCTCTTTAGGATCCTTTAGAGTCTTCTCCTCTTGAACCCCTACCGAGTCAGAGATTCACACGACGCATTGGAGCACTGTACAAATTGGCGTTGTTATGCTGCCCGTTTCAATTTTCGCACTATACTTTGGTGCTAGAGAAGGGATGAGAATGGAGAATTCCTACACTCATCTTGATTATCTTGGGTAGGGGAGGAATGACCCTGTGCCTGGAATAATCGTCTCTATATCCAAGCCGTAGTGTCTCTCAATCCTCAGTCGAGTAGATCCTTGATCACTCTTGCACCTTTCAATCTCTCTTTTGATCAATCACCATTGTTTTGGCTAAAGATCTTTGTCACTTTGGGTTAGCAAACACTCTTTGTTTCAATACCTTCTCTTTTGGTCAATCATTGTTCTTTGATTCCCCAGAAGATTCTTGATCATTCTTTCTTTGGCTAATCACCGTCACACTGTTAAAACCAATGATCTTTTCCCCAATAAGTCGCAATCCTTTTCTTCGGTCAAGCAAAGTCTTCCTGTTAAACACCGAAACCCTAGTGGAGTTGGCAACCTTCTCTTGGTTATTCTCCTTTTGGTTGGTTAACCACTGCCTGTCAGTTAAAACACCAACTTGCACTTCTTCTCAGTTAACCACAGTCTATCTGTTAACATACTGAGTTCCTCTTGGGTTAATCACCTTCTTTTGGTTAATTACCCATTTCTCAGTTAACCATAACCCGTCTGTTAACATAATGAGCTCCTTTTGAGTTAATCACCTTCTCTTGGTTAATCACTCATTCTTTTTGGTTAATCACAGTCTGTCTATTAAAACCAATACACCGTGAGTTAGTAACCTTCTTTTGGTTTAAATACTCCCACCTTTGGGTTAATAACCTTCTTTCGGTTCAAATACCCTCTTTTCGGTCAGATACTACTTGTTCAGTCAGTGTACCGAACTCCTTTGGGTCACAACCTTGGCTTGGTTCCACGCCCGTCTTTTGGGTCACGCCTTTGCTTGGTTCCACATCCGTCCTTTGGGTCATAACCTTTGCTCGGTTCCACACCCGTTTTTCCGGTTAACCACTGTTTATCAATTAATATACCGAGATCCCCTCAGAGTCAAACATCTTCTCTTGGTTCAGTACTCTATCCTCCTGGTTCGTTACAGCCTGTCTGTCGACGCCAAACCCTTTTCCCCACAGAGTCTTAATCTCTTTCTTCGGTTAATCACTACCAGTCAGTTAACATACTGAATCCTTATTCTCTTGGTTTCGACGCCGTCCCTTTTGTTTGGTCCCCAGTAGGGTCGCTAACCCTCTGATCTCCAGCATAGTTACTATGTTCTTTTTCGCTCGGTTTTAACACCAATTTCTTTGCTCACTCCTCAGTAGAGTCACTATTATTTTTTTGCTCCATTACTTTCTTGGTTTTGACACCATCTTCTTGCTTTATCCTCAGCAGAGTTACTATATTTTCCTTTGCCCTTCTTTCTTGGTTTTGACACCAATTCTTTTGAATCCCCAGCGGAATTTTCTCTCCTTCTTTTGCTCTTGGTTTTCACACCAATTCTTTTGAATCCCCAACGGAATTTTCTCTACTTTTTTTGCTCTTGGTTTTGACACCGCCTTCCTTTTTCCTATCTTTGTTCCCCGAACTACGTAGGCTCTGAATTCCTCACTGCACTATGAAAATACGTAGGCACGAGATTACGAAATCTTGGTGAGCCATCTTCTTCCATTCTTCTTCTCTTCCCTGGTTCCATGAACTATGGAGCTCTGATTTCCTCACTGCACTATGAGGGTATGTAGGTACGAGGGCCCTAATCCTCCGCAAGCACTTTCTTTCTCTTTCTTTTCTTTTTTCTCTCTATCTTCTCTCTTTTAGCTAGAAGCCTTTAGATAGATAACTCATCTAAGCCTAGAAGCAAGCGAAATGGTTTCCGTAGAGTACGACGGATGCGTAAGGTGTTAGTACCTTCCTTTCGCATAATCGACCCCCTGACCCGTTTCTCTTCCCTTTGGGGTTTTATCGATATTTTCCATGTCCTTTGGGGCTAAATAAAGTTCGGTGGCGACTCTGTTGTATCTTTGAGTGTGCGATTCACTCAGGTATAATCTCGCTAGCTTCAGAACGGAATTCCCATCCTTACTTTAGTATTCGTAATAATGAGTTCTCTTCTACCTCTAGCAATGGTGATCTCCTTTGCCCTAACTTTCCTTCTTCTCTTTCTCCCTTTTCTCCAAAACACGTATCTGACAGTTTTCCCCTCTAATCCCTCTTTTTCCTTTATTTTATTATTCTCCTTAATTCCAATTACACCTTATTTCAATAAAATAAAATAATTATTTAATTTATAATGCCACGTTACTATAATAACTAAATAATTATTTAATTATTATCATCCTTATTATTTTATTCAAATAAATTCTAATTTAAATAAAAATTGTAAATGACACTCTCCTACCACCCCCATGTTTCTACGCTTTTGCTCACGCAACCCCAACACCTTAAATTATATTCTTTAAGGCCACTATCATACACCAAAGGGCACCTCTAACACACCAAAACACCAATCAATACATAAATACACACAATTTTAATTACGGAAATAAATTAAAATAAACCGGGCGTTACAATTTACATTTACTTGTTTAATGGGCTTGTGTTTTAATCGCTTTATTATATCCTTATTCGACAAAATGTACCCTCATTCCCATAACGTGTAAAATCAATCATTTTCAAAAAAGGAACAAATATAATGCTTGATTCAACGTCAAACCTCTTTCTCCAAATAAAGCCCAAATCATTTCAAACCATTTCCACTATCCCAACTTCTCAAACATTTCACTTTCACCGTCACTTTCAAACCATTTTGTCAAATCTTTTTTCGCAAATGCTAATCAAATGCTTGATCCAACGTTAAGCTATTTTCACCAATGAAAAATAAAAAATATCTAATCATTATTTGACTCTTTTACTCCTTGTAGATACCTCAAAATTCGTTTTCCTACTCCAAAGTGTATTTGACATGGACTTTGCATGAATCTTGATAGAAGACTTGTAGCATACATTATGTATGGCCGTGTAACTATAAAATATAGGAGGCTTTCAATTAGAATTCTATAACTGGATGCATAAGCTTCTGGCGATCCATCATTCTTATGTAGTTTCTCATTCGTTACGAGTGGAGTAGCGACAGGTTTGCAACCGTACATCTTGAATTTCTTAAGTAAGCCTTTTGTGTATTTCTTTTGCGAGATTAATATCCAGTCATTTCTTTGACTTGTTCTTAAGGAAATTTCTAGAAACTTGCCTTCTTCTGGAAGTTTCTCCATAATTTTTCTTTTCTCTATTTTCTTTATTTTGGGCTGAAATTTTAGCTTTGATTAGAAGGCATTTTCAAGTGTATCTTTTTATACCTATGTCGTCGTTGCTCATATGCTTAAAGAGAGACCACTGGTTCTATCACTGATAGAGTGGATAAATATTTGGTTCTCTCGATCGTTGCCACGATTGGCTCAAACTTTGGGGGCATAGTAATTAGAATTTTCACAACAATTTTCTCCTCAAGAATATCCTCCCCAAAAGCTCTTATTTGATTAATTATTTCTTTAATTATAGAATAGTAATCTTTAAACATCTCAAACTCCTTCATCTTTAATAGTTCAAAATCTCTTCTTAGAGATTGAAGTTTAACGGCATGTACCTTGTTGCTTCCTTGAAACTCCTCATGCAACGTGTTCCACGCTTCTTTGGTAGTCTTAACTCCCATAATTCTTGGAAAAATTTCGTTAGTCACCACTCTTTGCAAGGTGAACAATACCTTTGAATTTTTTTCCAACTTTTTTTCGTGAGCTACATTAAGAGCTGAAGTATCCACGGGAGCGATGAAGCCTTATTCTACTATTTGCATAAATCTTGTGATGAAAAAAATGTCTCCATTTTAACAAGCCAGATATCATAATTTTCACCATTGAAAATAGAGACAAAAATAAATGATGATTGAGTGGTGTTATCCATAGCTTAGAAAAATTATTGGAGTGAGTTAATAGTACAAGGTAAAATTTTTAAGTAGTTTGGACTATTTTGGAATAGTAGGTAGGTAATATAACTACACTTAATGTATGACCGAACGTAACTCTGATGTCACTGTTAGTAGTTGAATAGTAGATAATTGATATAAGATAGTTTTAGAAAATTATTTAGAAAGAAAGTTATGACATTGATTTCTTGGATTATGATTTACAAAGTACCAATTGCGTATTTATAGGCTCAAGTCACCAGCCTCTCAATGGTGGTGAATGTTTAATCAGTCGCCATTTCTGTTATAGTTATTATCATTTTAACAAGTGAAAGTATAAAAGTTACTTGCATTTTCCATGTAGTTTAAGTGATTTTTTATGTCAGTTTCTTTAGTTTCTTATTTGTCTATGTTTTAATTTTCCTAGTATTTTTTTTATCTTTTTGGGAAGGTTAATGTGTTTTGTAGGTTGGAGGAAGTAAAAAATATGGTCGGAAAAGAACGCGGCGAATTGTCATAAGGATTCACAAAGTCTATTTTTTCAGCATGCTTCACATCATGATAAACGTGTGGTATTTTGATCATATCTAGAGTGTCATAAATCGGAATGACGTGGGACGGGCGGCAAATGAATGCTAACATCAAGGGATGCAATATTCATGAAGACACCAAAAGCTAATTTAGAATTTTCTTCCCATAAGTGTATCAACTGTCCCTACGCATTTCAGATATGTAAAAGTGTGTATTTCTGTCCATACGCATATGACAGCCCCCCATACGTGTATGAGCTGCCCCCATATGGGCCATACGCGTATGAGACACCCCCATACGCGTAAGGGCGTCCAAAATCGCAAAAAAAAAAGACAGTTTTGAGCATTTAAAGCCATAAAATGTTGTTTTAGGTTTATACTTGATTTTTGATGGCAAGTTGCAATTTGGGAGTGGGAAAACGCAATAGATCAAGGTGGAGCATCGCCTTCAAGCTATTTTCGCCATTGAAGAATCTTCATCTTCCTCTGTACGTAATGTTTGACAATTTTATGATGTTTCTTGTGTTTACTATGAATAGTTAAACCCTCCAATGCTATGGGGTGTCCATATTCTTGAATTTGTTAGTAGATATCACCTAGGACTAGGGATACCATATAGAAACCAATTTGTTCTTGATAATAAAATGTTTAATTTCATTTGTAAATCAATATGGACATAGGAGTTAATTTGAATGTTTGAAGGTTTATTCACTAAGGCCTTAGAAGTAAACACCTTAAGAAAAAGTAATCAGTAGGGATAAAATAAATCGTTAAAAAGGTTAATTTATGATTGCTCATAGTTCAGGTTCAAAGACCCATTCCTAACATGTTTTACTCATATTATTTTCTACTATATTTTGTTTGCTGTTATTTACTCTTTTTAAATGAAAAACCCAAACAAAACCCCCAAATACTTTTGTTTAACTGAATTGAAACCCGAACTATATATCATCATGCAGTTCTTGAGATTGATGCTTTGGGATTTCCTATTATTACTATTTTGCTAGATTAGTAGAATTGGAAAAAAGGCTTTAGCCTTAACTGAGTATTCTCTAATGTATGTGTTGTTAAAGGCCATGAAATATCAGATTGTCGTTGATTTTATAGTAGATCACACAATAACAGAAGTAGCACAAAACTATGTCGAGCAATCAACATGGAAGTTGTACTTTGATGGTTCTAGTCACACTAAAGGAAGCATCGTTGGAATTATGGTTATTTCCTCTCAAGGAATCCTAACTAAGTACAAATTCAAAATGAATGGTTGTTACTCTAACAACGAGGCAGAGTTTGAAGCTTTAATAAGAGGCCTTACGATTTTGTTAGACCGAGGGGCAACAAGAGTCTAGATCAAAGGCGACTCAAAATTAGTGGTGAAGCAGTTGATAAAAGAATATAAGTGAATCAACGAGAATTTAGTAATGTATTATGTCAATGAGAATTCATTGTTGAGGAGATTGGACATAGTCGACATTAAACTCGTGCCTCGAATTGAGAATTAAGAGGCCAACGATTTAGCCCAGATAGCTTCAGGGTATAGAGTATCCATAGAAAAAGTGGAAGATCTAATTAAAGTCAAAGATAAGTTGATTTCGATTGGTGTGTTTTCCATATAATTTTCAAAGTAAAAACTGGTGGAATTAGAAGAGCTAGGATACCTAAATCCTGGAACTCTTGAAACTTTTTCCATTGACAACCTGTCTAATAATGATTAGAAAAAATCAGTTATAGGTTTCCTGGAAAATCCGACAGGAACAACATATCAAAAGATCAAATATAAGGCATTGAGTTACATCATCGTTGGAAACAAGTTGTTTAAAAAGACGCCTGAAGGTGTTTTACTCAAGTTCCTTAGCGAAAGTGAAGCTTATTTGGCAATATTCAGTGCCCATAGTGGATTATGTGGTGCTCATAAAGTAGGCCACAAGATGAAGTGGTTGCTCTTTCGACAGGGGGTATATTGGCTAACAATGTTGAAAGATAGCATAGAATTTGCCAAAGGGTGTCAAGAATTCCAAAAGCATGCTGGGATCCAACATGTTTCTCCTAGTGAGTTACACTCAATCGTTAAACCATGGCCATTTAGAGCTTGGGTGTTAGATTTGATTGGAAAGGTTAGACTTACATCATCTAAAGGTCATAAGTATGGCTTAGTAGGCATAAACTATTTTAATATATGGGTCGAAGCAGTGCCTTTGGAAAATGTTGACCAAGATACTGTGATAGATTTTATTTAGAGTCATATCATGTGCATGTTTGGGATTCCTGAGACCATAACCACAGACCAAGGTTCAGTTTTCACTAGTCGAAAGATGGTTGAGTTTGCTTTAGAATCAAGAAACAAACTTCTAACCTCTACCCCTTATTACGCCCAAGTAAATGGTTAAGTCGAGGCTGCAAACAAGACCATAATTATCCTAATAAAAACATGTAGGTCAGAAGCCAAAGAATTGGCATAAGACTTTAGATCAAACACTTTGGGCTTGTCAAATTTCTCCTAATGAGGTAACTAACTCTACACCTTTTCGACTATAATTTTGACATGATGCATTGTTGCCTGCTGAAATATACTTACAATCAATAAGAATCCAAAGGCAAAGTGAGATCCCATCCGACCGTTATTGGAGCATGATGGTAGATGAATTTATCGACTTGGACGAAGAAAGGTTAATTTCCATATATGTTCTTATTAGAAAAAGAAGAGATTGGTTAAGGCTTACAATAATAAGGTTAAATCAAAAGTCTTTGTAGTCGGTAACTACGTTTGGAAGGTAATATTACCTATGGATCGAAGGGATAGAGCCTTAGGGAAGTGGTCACCAAACTGGGAAGGACCATTTAAAATTAACCAAGTATATTCAAATAACGCTTATGAGATTGAAGAATTAAGTCTTGGCAATCAAGTATTGATAGTAAATGCTAATACTTGAAGAAGTATAGCCTTATGCTGCAAGAAGTCAAAATATCAAGTAGAAAATATTGTGCAAAAGTTAGTACGCCAAACTGGTGTATATTAAAAAATGCCAAAAATGGAAGTCATTACAAAAGTCAAAGTACATCAGAAATAAGAAAGTCAAGACTTTAATTTATTCTTCGTTTCTTCGAAGCATAATTTCGTACGTTCAAGCTTCCTATTAACTGTGAGGTCTTTAGCCTTTTGTTTTTTCACCTCCCCTTAAACATGCGAGCAGTCTTTGCACGTTTAATGCCCGTATTGGTCTCTTCAACCAATTTCTCATCGACAAAATCCAGTTTAGAAACATATATCTCAGCCCACTCCTTCTCCACTCTTCGATCTTCACCTATAGACAGTTCATTTGCTGAGTCCAGGATAGAATGCCTTCCTCTAGAAATGCCAGTCTATTTTTGTCATTAACCTTCGCCTCCAATTTTCCAACTCGACTTTGAGACTGGGAAACGAAACCCCGTTGCTCAGGCATTATTTCAATTCTCCTTTCACGTCGATTAACATAATCCTGTTTGAGCCTAACAACTTGAACATCTTACTCAAGAAGAGGCTCAAAATCTAAGACAAAGTCAACGATAGAATTCGGCGCCCCTGGTTTGTTTAGCTTTAATAGCAACCCATGTATTTCAAAGAGAATAATTTGGTTCTCCTTAAAGGTTTGAGTAAGGTCCATATCAACAAGTTTGGACTTTAGTTCCTGGAATAACTTGGCAAAATCCTCAGTTGTTTGAACATCAAGTGAAACAATGGATATATCGATAATTTTTTCTTGGTTGTCCACAATTCTCTTGAAGGCCTCGACTAGATTCTCTTACATATTTCCCCTGGCTCTTTTGGGCATAGAGTTGATCCCAAAATGTTACTGAGAATCTCAAAAGATTAAGATTGAGATCTTGGAGTAGGGGATGAATGTGTATGCTCTTTAATACCCTCATGAGATGGAGACCCGTCAGGTTCTTGAACTTTGTTAGGCAAACCAGTACCTAGAATCTTCTCGATTAAAGCATCCACTGATGTTTTTTTTGCAAGACCAGAGTGGACAGAAGTCTGTGGCGTTGGGGCCTCAAACCTTTCAGTCTGAGGAGGATTTTCTTCATGCATGCTTTATTTTCAACAGCCTCTGCAATAGGGTCTTAATTCTATCCAGTTGTTTTTTTGTTTGGTTGACAATTATTCCACCATCTCCAGCGTTGGTATATGGATGGACAAATGGTGAATTAGTTCTCGAAGGCGTTGTATACTTGATACTGGAGAAGTCAGCATGCATGCAAGATTTATCTGGTTGTGCCTGGAAGGTTGTAAGGTCGACTTCGACAGTCTGCCTAAGTAAAAAAGGAGTTCGAACCAACATTAGAGTTTAAAGATAGTGAGAGTCAATGAAAAGTGAAAAAAGATAGTAATTTACTTTATTAGAATTTGGATGTGTACTTGAGTGTGAATTCCCTGGGCTTTAAGTAGGTTGGCAAGGAGTTGTTCTAACTCTCTTCTTCCTTCTCAGTTCAGGAACTTCACTTTCCATAGTCTTTTCATCATAAAAAACCATAACGGTTTCTACTCTAACCCTATTCTTTTCTTCCTCTGTCAAAGGCTAGAATATTTAGCAGGGGAATTACCTTCCCCTCAATATGCAAAATTGGCATCGGCGACTCTAATAGTCACGTCCATATAATGCTTTGGTGGGATAGGTGGAGGAGACTGTAGGCTTTCTTCACTAATGTCAAAATCCGCCTCTTTCTGTGGATACTAGTATGTTTCTACAAATGTCAATAAGGTGGAAGATGGATTTAAAAGAGTGAAAAACAAAGAAAATAGAAACCAAAGTTTCTTCACTAGTTAAAGCTTTAGCGTCCTTGCTTTATTTGCTCTTTTTTCTTGAGGGCCTTACATCGGAAGAAGTTTTTCCTTTCTTTTGACCCCGAAGGAGAAAAATAAAAGATTACGTAGTCAATAAAAAACTAATAACCTAAAGGAAAATAAGGTTAGAAATTCTACCTGTAAAGTTTCTTGGGTAGGCATTAACCTCCCTCCTGTAGTGGTCGTTCCTTGAGAGGCAGCGACCGATGATTTTGGATTGTGGGAAACTCCTGTAATAGTTCAACTGAAATGGATTAGAGCCTAAGAGAAAATTAAAATGAGTTAAACCAAGTTTATCCTTAGTCTTGCTTACATTCTAAAACTAGTCGGCAAAATTTACGTTTGCTTTTCTTGTCCAAGTCTTGCATAAAAGAGAAAGCGTTGTCCATGCGTTGTACCATAAGGAAAGGGTCTAACACATTTTGGTAATAAAGAGCCAACCGATCCTTGAACTCTTTGGTGCAATGGAAAGTGAGCAAGAAGTCGAGATAATTGAGGATTACCTTCTTCTTCCTGAAGAAAACCTTACAACTCTCAAGCCAATCTTCGTCTGGTTCGTCAATGGAAAAGAAAATAGATTATGATTTAGGGATCAAGGATTTGGGTGGTAGTTGGCTTAAACCAAACAACCTAATCACCAAGTTTGGCTAATAGGCAGCTGCCCTTGTCCCTGTTTTAGTGGAGGTGAATTTTGTCCACTGAGCAGTGGGTTGGAAACATTTAGCAAGATGTTATGAATTTCCCTCTCCTCATTGGGTGAGGGATAGGGAAATGGTTTCTTGAGCCATGTAGGTCCACATTATCGACTGGAAAATGCTACCACGATAGCTTTACTTGGGCGGTAATTTAACTCGAAGTCATAATCCTTCAAAACTCTAACCACTTTCTCTGCCTCATATTCAACTCATTCTAATCAAGTTAATACTCCAGACTCTTATGATCGCTGAAAACCTCAAATCTCAAACCATAGAGATAATGCCTCTAAATCATAAGTACAAAAACCACATCTGCTAACTCCAAATCATGGGTAGGATATTTCCTCTCATGAGTCCTGAGTTGTCTAGAAGCATAAGCTATAACTTGACTTTTTTGCATAATCACTCCACCTAAACCCATCTTGGATGCATCATAATATACCTTAAAATGTTCACTCGGATCTAGAAAAATCAAGAGTTGCGTCGACGTCAACCTCTTTTTGAGCTCTTGGAAACTCTCTTTGCACTAAACATCCCAAACATAAACTTGTCCATTCCGGGTCAACTGGGTAAAAGAAAAAGATAACATCGAAAATCCTTCTGAACTTCCTATAATAACCAGCCAAACCCAAGAAACTCCTGATTTCAGTAGTCGACTTAGGTGTTTCCCACTACAAGACTATGTCTACTTTAGATGGATCTACTACTATACCACCACTAGAGATCACATGCCCAAGGAAACTTACCTCTCTTAACCAAAGTTGACAGTTTGGCATACAACTTATTGTATTTTAAAGTCTGTAACACAACTCTCATATGTTATGCATGCTCTTCTTCTGGCTGGGAGTATACTGGAATATCATCTATAAACACCACATCAAACTGATCCAAGTGAGAGTAAAAAATCCTATTCATATACTCCATGAATACTCCTGGTGCATTAGACACACCGAAAGGTATAACCAAACACTTATAATGACCATAACGGGTTCTTAACGCAGTATTATGTATATCCTCCAACTTCACTCAAATTTAATGGTAACCTGGCCTCAAATCAATCTTGCTAAACACACAAGCTCCTACAAGCCGATCCATGAAATCATCAATCCTCGGGAGAGGATATTGGTTCTTAATAGTGACCTTATATAATTGTCGATAATCCACACACAATCTCATGTTTCCATCTTTCTTATTTACCAACATCATTGGCGCTCTCCAAGCCGATACAGTAGGTCAGAAAAACTTCTTCTCTACTAGACATTCTAGCTGCTTCTTCGGCTCATTCAATTCTAATGCGAACAGTCTATGTCATATATAAATATAGTACTAGGTACCAAATCTATTGCAAACTCGACTTCACGTTCAAGAGGAAAATCATCAATATCATCAGGAAAAGCATTCGGGAATTCACACATAACAGAAAGACTAGCGATCAAAGCTTGCTCTCTATTTTAAAGATTGCTAGTATCATGAGCACTTGAGCATCCTGTTTCAAGGGCATTTCTACTTGGTTAGAGGATATAAATATTGAATCCTCACTCCCTTCTGACTTTGGAAACAACACGACTTTATCAAAACAATTTTTATGAACATGGTTGAATGATAACCAGTTCATTCCCAAAATAACATCTAGTTGACTTAGGGGTAAACAAATTAAGTCAACTACAATTTTTTTTACTATAAATATATAAGGGACAATTTAGAAATACTAACAAAGTGGTTGTTGAACCATTGTCTGGGGTATCAATGATCTTATCACACTTCATAAGAGACACTTATAGGTTTAACCTATTAACACAATCATGTGATATGAACAAATGTGTTGGAACCGTATCATTTATGAAACACGTACCCTTAATCAAATTATCTGACATTGATACTTCAACTCCACTAAGAGTAAACAAAAATTCCATGGGCCTGAGCGCACTGACCTGCGTTGGTCCTTTATTCAGCTTCTAACAGTAGGTGCAGATGTGACCCTGCTCTCCACAACTGAAACACATTAGAGATGTATTCTTGCACTCAGAGACATGATGATCTAGCCTTTCACACATTCAACATCTCGTAGGAAAAGGAGCACCTCCCCCACTATTTCCATTATCGATTGCAGCTTTCTGACCTCCCTTGGCACTCGGGTTTGCATATGACTTGCCACGATTCTGATTAGCAAATCTTTTCTCATTCATACTCTTATAGTGGGTAGATCTTGCTCTGTTGTCTTCATTATAAATTATGCATATGTTAACCAACACAGAGAAATAGAGAATATCTTGATATCTAATAAACTACTTAATCTTGGGGCGCAAACCATTGCCTTTAGAGCATCCGCAATTGCACAATCGTTTCTGCCATCCATTTCTTCCTGCACAACCAGCTATAAACCAACATCAAAAGTAAAGTAAATAACAGTTACGAGAAAAATAACACTGTTAGGGTTAGTACCCATGTCGTGCGCGATGGTATTATATACTTATAAAACACAAGGCTAGATGGATCGACCAGGCTCTAATACCAACTATGTAACACCATAAACTCCAATAATAATTTACAAAACATTGAGAAATATATTAATATGCGATAAGGTGTCACATTGATAAAACATTCAACTTTTATTCCAAAGGTGGAATTTAAATTCGAAGCATAACATAATAATTCAATTTAAAACAAATCATAAGACATAACAAAGTATTCTCAACCCGATGTTACAATATCAAATAAAAATCAGAAATAATACTAATAACTGACAAAGGTCCGACGGAAACATAAAGCAGAAATCAAACAAACTAAAGAGGCCAATTATGCCATCATCCACAAAACAACAACTATCACTCCATAGTATTAACCTGGGAATTAGCTACATAAAGTACATTGGTAGAAACATGGAAACAAGAAAGGGTGAGAATACATTCCATAAATTAAATGGTGTAAAAACAACAAGGATAATACACAACATAATTTATAATCAACACAGATATACAAGTCGCAACATAAGCAAAATTAATTATGTGTTACTTATTTCCTCCACTCCAATGCATATGGTACCAATAACTGGATATCAGAGGTATGTCACTGAGTGATCCGAACACTGGACCGAAGTCCTAGACACTAGACCAAAGTCCTAAACACTAGACCGAAGTCCTAATCTAACTCCGATATAAATGATGCAAGATGTCACAAACAATGAAATTCTCCATCCAAACCTCCTACTCCATCATTAACACTGCCTAATAAGGCTAACACCGGTTCTTATGAACCTAGACATATCAACACTGTCGATTAAGGCTAAACATTGGTTCACTTTGAACCTAAACCATAAATACTCAACATTGCCTACTCACGAGGTGTCTATCAATTAAGTTGATCATAAAAACCAAAACTCATTTCTTAACAATTATCACATAAACAGTATTAAACAAGTTGAGGGATCATAATCCTTATGAAAAATCAAGTCAAACATTCACATTCGGTGAAACAAGGCTGACGGTTGGCCCGTCACAGCCATGATGGTCGTCGCCCTCTGGATGTGCTATCTGTCCTCGCTGAAGATCTAGAGGAATAACACCCATCACGAGGTGCTGACGGTCTGGGATGGTCGCTAACTCTCGTCATCTAGACGAGACACGCCTTCTTCTCCGACGCGGTGACGGTCGGATCGTCACCTAAGGTGACGTCCTTCATCGTTGGCAGAACATTTTTTTTGCGTTTTCTCTGTTAAAACAGTTCATGATCTCTAATTTGACACATACGATTAAACAATAATTTTCACATCAAAAGGAATGCAATTTCAACACATATAACATCATTCACTCATGTTTATTCATCAAATCACCATATACGCATATAAACATCAATAATCCAAATTCAACACATATATACGCAAAATTCATCATTAACAGAGTAAAATCAGAATCACAGCACAACATAATCAAAGAGGTTTTGCATAAACCTTACATGATTCAATATCAACAATCCAAAAAAAGAAAAAGAGGTCATGGGAATCCCCACTATCCCTAAGCTTAAACACCCTTTATAGAGCAATCTTCCCCTACCTCGATAAAACATAAAATCTTGAGTTCTTGGTGATAAAAGATTCTAATTTGCACTTCTCTCTTCTAAAATCTACCTCTTTTCTCATTTTTTTTCTCAAAGTGACAGTATACTCACATCTCCCTCATTCTTATATAATAAAATCTTAGTTTTACTTTATTTATTTTAATTTCACTAATTCTCTTTAATTTTACTTATTCTTTTTTTCCACCTCATTTATTTTATAACTTCACTCTATTAACCCCATAATCTTTAATTAATTATAAACCTACAATTTCTATTATTTTTAATATTTTTATATGAATAAACACTTAATTAAATTATTATTATTCTAAAAATAACACACAAATAATTAACAAATTCATCAAAAATTGAATAAAAATTCCAAATAAAATTTTGGGGTATTACAACTCTCCACCACTTATAGAAATTTCGTCATAGAAAATATACCTAAAGAGAACAATTCTAGATAAGACTCATTCATCTAACCCTCTACCTTACACATCCTGTTACCTTCAATAGATCTTCCCCACACAACCTTAACCAAAGAAATTTCTTCACCTCTTAAGTGCTTTACCCCTCGATCATCAATTTGTAAATGATTTTTTTACACAATCAATGAATCACAACTGTTCATACATAAAATTCTGGTGACATATATAAGATGTCGAAAGAGATGTCACGACACTAATACCTGAACTTCACACAACTTAAAAACTAGGTAATATAATAGAATTGCATAAAGTAAATAACACACTTAGTTGTTAACTCAGTTCGGTGTAACATCACCTACGTTTAGGGACATCCAAGGCAAAATGGAAATCCACTAAAATAGAATTAGTTTGAAGATTCTCAGCAAACAACCCCTGGTTTACAATCTTCTCACCTAATCTCTACCCGTGTTATTTCTATATAAGACTCTTAGATATGAGACCTTTCTCACTTCCCTTCAATCAGACACAGTGATAAGAACAATGTAATCAAGGTTTAAAAGATACACTTCAAAGACACATAATCATTCTTGCTTAAAAGCTTATATATGATTAACAACTTACAATTCAAACCAGTCCTACTCTGATATCAGATAGATATAGAGAGGTTCACAAAGTACAAAAGACACAAAACCCTAATATAAAAAAAAAACAATAGCAACGCTAAAAAAAATTTCTATTACGTTATCAGAATCCTTCTTAAATAACTATTTGGAGAGCGCGGGCTTTGGCTTAAAAAATCCAGTAAGAAGCTTCACAAATCATGCAAAATATTTCTGCATTTAATTAGGACCATTTTTTTTATTTGTATTTTATATCTTGTTAAAACAAATTCCAATCCAATCAAATCTTCTAACGAAATCAATTTCTTAAACCGAAAGTTATGTGTTATAAACTTTCGAAGATCTCTAGATATTAAAACAAATCTTTCAAGAAGTAAAAAGGAAACAAATCCTGAAAAGAAAACATATCCTGAAAAGATGTCTGAACAATATGTCAGGACATTTTGTCCAACATTTTGCTAAAGAATATATTTTACCAAAATTAACGTAAATCATAACAAGTGAGACTTAACCGTCCATATTATTTTATAATTGATAAAATCGAACATCATTAAAATTTTAATGGTTATGATTAACTGATATTCTACACTATTTTACGCTATCATGCTATCATGTATTATTAAATTCATATAGTATTTATCATAAATTATAAAAAATATAAATTAATTAAAAATATGTTTTACTATTACAAATTCAAAAAGATAACCGACAGCAATAGGAAAGGAAGATGACAGCTAGAGAGAAAGTTAAGAAAGAAAGAAAACACTTTTAAAAGGAATTTTTGTTTTTGCTAATTATTAAAAAAAAAAAAAAACCAAAAACCGAAAACAAAAACTAAAATCACATCTCCAACAAAGATAGATTAGATTCACAGACTCACAGTTTCACACACACAAACAACACTGCTTCCACCTTTCTTTCAATCTGCGCTGTTGTTTGTTTCGGATTTGCACTAACATAGCCTAATAGCATTTCGCCATAAACCCTAACAATTTTGTTCTCATTCAGATCTCTCTCTAAATGCCTCTTTCTCTCTGATCCATAATGCCGCTCAACAACAGAAGCAAAGGATCTCCTTTTCCTCTTCTCGGTTTCGTTCTCCTTTGTCTTGTCGCACCCCTCGTTTTCTTCTTCGCATCGTCACTTCACACTGCTTCATCCGGTTCATACTTTCTCTCACTCTCGCTTCTTGATTCAATTTTAAATTATTGATTTTTTTAATCTTCATTTTCTTATGTGTTACGTGTTATAAGATCCTTGATTAAAATTGGGAAATGGGTATTCGTTAATTTATTATCTTTATCTTTCTACGTTTTTTTCTTTTCTTTTTTTTTTTTTCAATTCGTGACTGTAGTGGAAGATTTCTCGCTTTTAACTCATTGTCATGGATTTAATTAACAAATTTCTGTTTTTTAGGGTTGATAGATCTATGCTTCTTATGCAAGTGTTGATAGATCTATACTTCATGATTTGGCATCTTTTTGTTGATGAGATTTGGGGTGTCATTTGTCAATAACTCAATTTTACAACAACATTGAGTGGTTTGGAATTTGAATCACTATGGTGTTGTTATTAAGTGGGACTGTTGATAGGGAATAAGCTATAGTGGTTGATTTGATGAGTTGCAGCTTTTGATACTTACATGTAATGAAATTTTCTCATAACTATATGTCATGGATAATGGTTTTCATAAAATGTATCTCACTTTGCTTATGCTACTGTTGCTGTTTTGTACTTGTGCTTTTGATCCTCAGTTTATAACTCATTGGTGTTTCAAAGTCTTAATATTCTTCTATTATATGGATGCTCTAGAAAGTATTGGCCTTATCCGGTTTTAAGATAAACAAATCTGGCTCCGTTTGTTTGCAAATCCTCATTTTTTGTTGTCGGAGATTTTTGAATTATGGAATTTAAGATATAGTGTAATGTCCTTGATGTTAGGAGGAAGAAATAGGAGAATATTACTGTAGTGATATGAGTGACATTACTATGAATTTTTCTTATTTGCACATATTAACATGTTTATGTTAAAGTAATTACTTCAAATACATTATGCAGATCACAATGATATTTCAGATGTTACAAGTCAACAGGTAGCTCTTTATATACATTTTAAGGTTCATTAGTTATACAACTGAATGCATACAGTGTCTAGCCATTTTTTACCCTATGTTGTTTGTTTGCAGGCTTCTAAATGGAAAGAACAGAAGGCACTACATGACCTTACATCTCTTTTTCCAAAAGAGGCAAGCACAAACCAGCATTACTCTTGTTTTGTATCTCATAACATTTTTTGTGCAAAAGTTAACTTCGTTGCCTTCTAATGAATATTATATTTTAGGTACTTGATGTTATTATGTCTAGCACAAATGATATGGGGCCTTTGAGTCTAGAAAATTTCAGAAATAATCTTTCTGCTTCATGGAGAGTTGTTGGGTTAAAGACTTCAAATTCTACCTATCAGGTTAGGATTACTATTGTGCTTCTGCCTGAGACTTTGATTTCCTGCATTTTTGTCTTATTGCTACTAAATGTTAATCCTTTTTTATTTTTTAACTAAAGCTAAACCAACCCGAAACACATCTTAGCCAAGAAAAACAAAAGGAGAAGGAAGGAAGATCTTCAGGTTATATAACTTGCTATCAGTTATTTTGCCTATGTTTTGTTTTATTTTACTCTAATTATTTTTTTATTTATTAATGCAGTTGCTCTTCACCAGTGGAATGATAGTCCCGGAAAGCTAGCCAGAAGGGTGAGCACAATTCTTGGATATTTTACGTTTTTAAGTTACATAGCATTTTGGACACCATTAACAAAGTTTGCTTGTAATAAAGAGTAATCTCCCACACCTTTTAACTCGGTGGTTGTGGTAGTTATGGAAAAAGCCTAACCACATACAGATAACGATAAAATCATTCTCAGACCCCAACCTACAATTATAGTAACCTTGAAGTATGACATGCTTGTTCTAATTGTTACATCCGTGTGAACATAAGTTGAGCTAAACAAATTGGCATTTCATAGTTTTGTCCTTGCAATATAAATATCATGTCAAATTAAGTTTTATCCACTTTTTGATAAATTGATACTTTAGGCTAGAGGTATTACCTCAGGCTATCCTGACAAATTCATTCTTATAATAAAATTCCTTGTTGCCGAAGATTCCCAAATTACGTTTAAATGAAAACATCTGTCTACCATTTACCCCCAATATTTTTCTGGTCTTTTTGAAAATTCTGTTTAACTTGTAGTTGAGTATACCTAGGGAACAACAAAAATCATCCTTAAAATAAACTTTGTTTTGTTCCTTGTTATTATCTTCTGCAGCAATTAATTGAGAAAAGGATGGCCAAGCGTGCTGCTGAGTTGGTAAAACAGGATGACGAAGTTATTGTAAAACTTGAAGATTTTGCTATTGAACGTTCAAAATCAGTTGATTCAGCAGTTCTAGGTAAATACAACATTTGGAGGAAAGAAAATGAAAATGAGAATGATTCTACCGTTCGGTTGATGCGAGATCAGATCATTATGGCTAGGGTATACTTGAGTATTGCGAAGATGAAGAACAAGCTTGACTTGTACCAAGAGCTGCAAACACGGCTTAAAGAGAGTCAGCGTGCTTTAGGTGAGGCAACTTCCGATGCTGACCTGCACCACAGGTATGCTCAATTTTCTGTAAATATATAAATATCTGCATTTGTTTGTATTTACTGACTTAATTAATCATTTTTAGTGAACATGAAAAAATGAAAGCTATGGGTCAAATTCTTTCTAAGGCTAAAGATAAATTGTATGACTGCAAGTTGGTTACTGGGAAATTGAGGGCAATGCTACAAATTGCTGATGAACAAGTTAGAGGCTTGAAGAAACAAAGCACATTCCTTAGTCAGTTGGCTGCCAAGACCATACCAAATGGAATTCACTGCTTATCGATGCGCCTTACCATTGATTACTACCTCCTTCCACCTGAAAAGAGAAAGTTCCCTAAGACTGAGAATTTGGTTAATCCCAGTCTTTATCATTACGCCCTATTCTCAGACAATGTTTTGGCTGCATCTGTTGTTGTCAACTCAGCTGTTTTGAATGCGAAGGTAAACGACTAACCGTCCGTTATGATAAATACATGCTTGTGTATTTTTTTCAAGTGCGTTCCTTTTTACAGATAATGAATAATTTGAGCTCGAGTCCACGTAATTTTTGAGAGATGGATCCCAATCCATGTACTTTGCTTGCAATAGTGTATCTATTATTTTATAAATAATTGAATTAAACACAACCACTCATTATCTTATGGTGTTGTCTTTGACATTGCAGGATCCTTCAAAGCATGTCTTTCACCTTGTTACGGATAAACTAAATTTTGGAGCCATGAACATGTGGTTTTTATTGAATCCTCCTGGAAAAGCTACAATCTTTGTTGAAAATGTTGATGAGTTTAAGTGGTTGAACTCATCCTACTGCCCAGTCCTGAAACAGCTTGAATCTGCGACAATGAAAGAGTATTACTTCAAGGCAGGCCATCCAACCACTACCGGTGCTTCTAATCTCAAGTACAGAAATCCAAAATATCTCTCAATGCTCAACCATCTGAGGTTCTATCTTCCACAAGTTTATCCAAAAT
This sequence comes from Lathyrus tuberosus, assembly GCA_022829125.1. NCBI lineage: Eukaryota > Viridiplantae > Streptophyta > Magnoliopsida > Fabales > Fabaceae > Lathyrus > Lathyrus tuberosus. The sequence continues at coordinate 18,403,331 of JALAZF010000006.1, forward strand.
TAGATAAGATTCTTTTTCTTGACGATGACATTGTTGTCCAGAAGGATTTGACTGGATTATGGGCCGTGGATCTTCATGGAAAAGTAAATGGTGCCGTTGAAACATGTGGCGAGAGCTTTCATAGGTTTGACAAGTATCTTAATTTTTCAAATCCACATATTGCGAAAAACTTTGATCCCAATGCTTGTGGTTGGGCATACGGGATGAACATGTTTGATTTGAAGGTGTGGAAAAAGAAGGACATTACTGGCATATATCACAAGTGGCAGAATCTGGTAAGCAGTTGAACATAACATCGATTGACATCATGCGTCTATTCTCAGAGTTGGATTCTCTGCAGTTACACATAGTCATACACGCAACCACAAATCTCGGCCATTTGATATCAGATGACTCATATTCCAAATTGTATTTTAAAACTAACTTGAAAATTTTAGAATGCGAATCTTCTGATCATCATCCAACAGTCGAGATTCCTTGATGCGTGACTGTGTGCTTCTCTTGACATTAGAGAGTCTTGCTCGGTCTATTTTCACATAAACAAATTAAAATCAATTCTTTCGCTGACAATTTTTTCATGTTTGATTTCAGAATGAAGACAGGGTACTATGGAAATTAGGGACATTACCTCCAGGGCTAATGACATTCTATGGATTAACGCATCCGCTAAACAAATCATGGCATGTACTCGGTTTGGGGTACAGTCCAAGTATAGATCGTACAGAAATCGAGAATGCAGCAGTTGTTCATTACAACGGTAATATGAAACCATGGTTAGAAATAGCCATGACAAAATATCGCCCTTACTGGACCAAATATGTCAAATATAACCATCCTTATCTTAAGAACTGTAAGCTAAGTGAATGGTCTTGATAACACAAAGTCCTAAATACAAAGAACACTCTTTTTTCCTCCAGAATATACCCTCTCAACCTTTTCTCTCCTTTCTAACTTGGCAATTTCAAGTGAAGTGCCTTGTTAGAGTATAATATGATTAAATTGTCCAAATGATAGAGTCAATGCTTGTGTTCTATCTGCTCTTAACCTCATCATCTCTTTCCCACGCCATTGTCGTTCATTCTTTGCTTTTCATTCATTTAATTTGTTTACACCATTCTCACTAATTTGAAACAAGGTACAATAAATAGTATACCTTGTTTACTATAAAGAGCCTTCATTGTACAATTTGATACTAAGAATGGACTAGAAATTGAATTATAATTTTATGTATTCTTTGAGAGCTAGTTTGCTTGTATGGTTTTGAGAAGTTATTCGAATGTTTGCATATATTGTATTTTAGAAAGAGATGTCTTAAGGTAGCACAGTGGAAAACACGATAGCAGTGCATTTATTTTTAAGTACACACTCTTAAATGCATAAATAAGTTGCTCAATCTGTCCCATTAAGACAATTCATTTTTAAGTACACACTCTTAAATGCATAAATAAGTTGCTCAATCTGTCCCATTAAGACAATTCAGTTGATATAGAGGCATTGGGTGCAAGGGCGTGGGTTTGTGCCCGTGACGTCCCAGTTAAGGCAAGTTGATATGGAGACATTGGGTGCAAGGGCGTGGGTTTGTGCTCGTGACGTCTCAGTTGTTCATCTTTAATAAGATGGACAATCCAAATGAACTTGTGTGAGTAAGGACTTATTGGTGAAAAAGGCTTCTAGATTCTCTTCAACAACTTGAGTTGCAGCCATGAAAGTTTCAATAGTAAAAGCAGCATTATGAGGTGACAAAACCACATTGTCCAATGCTAGAAGTTGTTGAGGAACATTAGGCTCATCCTCAAACACATCTAAACCAGCACCACCAATGTGTCCTTCCATCAAACATTTCACCAACTCTTGTTCATCAATTAAGGACCCTCTTCCAACATTCACTATAACACCTTTGTCTCCTAATGCTAACATCACTTCTTTGTTGACAATGTACCTTGTTTGGTCATTTAGTGAACAACATAGAACCAATGCATCACTAGTAGTTGCAAGTTCAAACATGTTTGAATAAAATTGGTATGTAACAAAGGGCTTTTTCTTCCTTGAATGGTACAAAATAATGCATCCAAAAGCTTCTAACCTTTTAGCTACTTCCATGCCAATGCTTCCTAATCCAACAATTCCAACTCGCTTTCCACTTAGCTGAAAACACAATGTCATGAAGAAAAAAATGAATTTAATTTATCTTCAATTTTGGTATCATTAACACTTAAAAAGGAAATTAAAGACAAACTTCTTATTCTTTTCTTTTGGCCGGGGATTCAACTTTTTAAAAGAATCTCGTGAAGTTTGTTTTTTTATTAAGTAAAGTTGTAAAGCATTTGTTTTTTAATAAAAAATGTGGGGACCAATGCCATTAAGTAGGATAAATCCAAAATTTAAATACAGTTAATAATAATTAATTATAAGTGATATGACGTCAAATAATTGAATGTGGGATGTAAGAGTGTTCACCTTTATCATATATATATTTTTTAATTATATAAGTCACTTTTTATATATGTAATCATTTTTATAAGATCGTTTCAAATTTTCATAACTACTTTGAACAATATTTCTACTATATTTATATTAAAAAATATATTTTTTCTTTCTCATACTACACATTAATTGTAAAAATAATTATATAAATTTAACGTATAATTTGAACAAATTTGTTTCAATAACCACTTTTTCTAATATCCGTGAAATTTGTAAGTGTCTATTAATAAGGAACAAAATGAATATTTCATAAGCATAAATAAATTAATTAAGACTCTGTTTGATAAAAATAATGATTGATTGATAAGTCATTAGTCATAAACTATAAACTAGTTTATTAATCAGCCACTATTTTTATTAATTAGAGCCTAAATATTCAATAGATATAAATGCAGGATTTATTTATTTATTTTAAACTAACTTTTGATTTCAATTATTTTAAAATTAATTTTTTTATTCACAATTTTAATTTTTGTCGTTGTTTGATTCCGGCCTCATTATAAAATCAATATTACAATGACTAGTTAGGTAAATTTAATTTGATATATTAACAAGTAATTTTTAATTATTTACATTCTCCGTTTAAAATATGCCGTATTAGTAAATAAAATAAATGTCATTCTTATTTTTAATGTAAAAATAATTATTATTTTTAATTTTATTTTTTAATTGTTACTATCATTATTTTCAATACATTATAGTTAATTTCGTAGAAATGTAATGTATGATAACAATATTATTACATTTTTTATCTTTATATAAAAATTTTAAACAACAGTGATTACCACTCTGGCCATCGCCTACCACGGTTAACCACCACTAAATATTAATAAAAGATAGTGGTTATGTAAAACTTAAATTCAATAGACAGTTACGTGTACAATTTCTATACTTAATATTAAATTACATGTTGTTTTTAAACTTTAAAAAAATATAAAAATAAAATTAATCCAAACGGACATTTTTAATGTTTCTTGAGTGTATCTTGAATTACGCAATTGAAATTTTTTTAGTTTAAAATTCTAGACGGTTAAAATGCTTTAATTAAATTATATTTATTTTTAGTTTTTTTTTGTTTAAATAAAATAATAAAAAAATTTCATTATTTAACTTTTAGGAGTCTACTTGAAATTTTAGAACACTAACATTCTATGTCATTTGAAGTTATAGAAATTTAATTTGAAAAACTATTTCATAAATTATCATCATTTTAAAAATTATTCAAAATTTTCATTAAAACAATAAAAATTTATATAAATAAAAATTTAAATTCTTTTTGAAAATTATATTACCTAAAAGTATTTTTCTAATACAATTACAAACACACTTTTAAGATTTGAGAGTTGGTTTTTGGAGAATTATGAAGAAACAGACTTTGAAGAGTTATGTTTATATATTTTCATATTTTTAAAAAATTTTAAAAAAATATATTACATTAATATATAAAATTATATTATTTTTAAACTTTAGAAAAATATCAAATACATTTTACAACATAGACACAACCCTCCAAAATTATTATCTTTAAATAGACCCTTAGACTTTGTTTGAGAGTTTGAAGGGAAAGAGAAGGAAAGACTTTCAAAAATGAATTTTTAAAAAAAATATAGAAAAATATTTAATTTTTTAAAAGAATGATTTTGTATAGAATAAATAAATATTTATTATTACTATATTTTTAATTTTTAAATACTATAACAGCATAAAATATATTTAAAATATATTTGAAAATTTTATGTAACCCTCCAAAACCCTCTAAAACCATTCTTAGATGAGTTTCAAAATAAGGAATTTTTTTGTGTTAATGTATAAAAACAAACTCTCTCAACCAAAATCTTTTAATTTTTTCCATTCAATCCTTCCTTTTTTTTTTTTTCAAAGTCATCCCCTTTCTATTAGAAATAATAATTTATATTTTAATTTATATTCACAAACTTAGCCATTAAGTTTGTTAAAGGATATTTTAGTATTTTGTTTGTTGCTTTTGTAGCCCTAGTTTTATCTTATAAATAGACTAGTGGTAGTGAGTGATTTTGTAATCCTTTGTAGCCGTCATTCTATAATAATATATTCTACTCCTTTTCATCCATTATTCACCTTGTACACCAACAATTGGTATCTAGAGCTCCGGTTCGGATCCACGGGGAAACACGGGAAACACGAGTGAAACGTGAGGCATAGTGTGATTGATTTTTGGTTCTTGAATTCGTGTAGAATCTTGAACAAAAATCTGAACAGAATTTCTGATTCTGTGGGTTGGGAAACACTGTGTGAGATCTGAGTGACTGTACAAGGTTGAAGATGATGAACGAAAACGGCGGCATGAACACCAAGCTTCCAGTATTTGATGGCAAAAATTGGACTTGTTGGATGATTCAGATGCGTGTACTGTTCGGTGCTCAAGATGTTCTGGATCTTGTCACTGAAGGTTATGTTCCGGTAGCAGCAGATGCAGCGGAGGAACAGAAGAACGCGCAGAAGGATACAAGGAAGAAAGATCAGAAAGCATTGTTCTACATCCATCAGTGTGTGGATGCAAATGTATTTGAGAAGATTGCAGATTCAAAGACGGCAAAGGCTGCGTGGGACACACTGGTCAGATGTTACGGTGGTGACGCATCAGTGAAGAAGGTGAAGCTTCAGTCCCTGCGAAAGCAATATGAGAATCTCAACATAAAGAACAATGAGAAAGTTTCTGAGTACATCTCCAGAATGATTCTGATCACTAATGAGATGAAGGCGTGTGGAGAAACTCTTTCTGAACAAGTAATCATTGAGAAGGTATTGAGATCCCTTACTCCTCAGTTTGATTACATTGTGGTAGCATTAGAACATTCTAAGGATCTGAGCACCATGAGAATTGAAGAGCTGCAAAGCAGTCTAGAAGCGCAAGAGTTGCGTCTAACTGAGAGAACTTCTGAAAGGGAAGTAGAGCAGCAGACTCTGAAAGCAGTTTCTGATAAGAAGCATCAGAAGCATTCTTGGTCAGAAGCCAGGAGAAGATCTGATGGTGGTCAGAAGTCAGAAACCTCAACTTCTGATAGGCAAAAGAATGCTCAGAAGGGAAAAGAGAAGTATGACAAGAAGAAGATCCAATGTTACTGTTGCAAGAAGTTTGGTCACTTTGCTAGAGATTGTTGGTCAAACAAAGAAAGGAAGTCAGAAGAAGCGAATATAGCCAGCAGTTCTGATGATGAATCTGTGCTACTGATGGCTTCTGAATCTGATGATACGAATTTGACAGACTGGTGGTATATGGACACTGGCTGCTCAAATCATCTTACTGGAAATAAGAAATGGCTGGGTGATTTTGATTCTGAAAAGAGGACAAAGATCAGATGTGCTTGTTCTGGACTGGGCCGGAGGTACGCACCTCAGCCGAGCAGGCCCGACCCACACGTTCTAAGGCGGCCCAACGAAGGCCTCTGTCCAGTCAATGTCGGGCACGTGGCACTTCAGCGGTGTCGGGCACGAACGGCGTTGAGCTTCGGGCAGAGGCGCTGAGCTTTCCCCGGAGTTCACCCCTCCTCGACACGAGGACGCTACTCCCCGCGAGGAGTCGTCCCCATCCGCAAGCAAGTCCTCCTCGCGAGGACATGTCTCTCCTCGACACGTAAGACTTCTTCCCACGAGGACACATTCTCATGTAACTGCCCACTCCCGATGGAATCGGTCTGCCCTAATTTCGGAGATCTAGGAGCAGTTACCCCAGGGCAAAGACCACGTGCTGGCCTTCATTACGCCACGTAAGCCCTGGCAGTTGCTTGGATTGGGCCTGGCAATCCAGCCTAGTGCTAGTGACCGTTGGCCCCGCGCTGGGGGCTCTCTATAAATACCCTCTCACTTGAGAGGACCAGGTTACATTCACTTCTACTCTCATTTCTGTACTTGCTATTCTCTGACAGTTATCTTACTTAAGCGTCGGAGTACCTTACAGGTACACCCCCCATCGCCGTCTTTCAACCTCACCGAAGCTGAAGCCCAGACGACGTCGTTGGCCACTAGAAACTGTCTGATCCAGGTATGATCAGTGCTGATGACAAATATCTTAACGCTGAAGGTATGGAAAATGTCAGAGTTGTTCTGAACAGTGGGAAAACAGCATTGATTCAGAAAGTGTGGTATGTACCTGGCATAAAAAGCAATCTGATGAGCGTGGGATAATTAATTGAGAAAGGTTTTTCAGTTACCATGAAGGACAATCTTCTGAAGCTGTATGACTGTAATCAGAAGCTGATTATAGAGTTAGAACAGGGAAGGAATAGAACATTCAAGGTGAATGTCAGAACTTCTGACTCTGAATGTCTCAGTGCAACAAGTGTTATGGAGGAAAGTGAGTTGTGGCACAGAAGATTTGGTCATCTGAATTTCAGAAGCTTAGAACATCTGAATTCGAAGAAGCTGGTACATGGAATTCCTACAATTAAAAAGCCTAAGAAGTCATGCAAAGTGTGCATGGAAGGAAAGCAACCAAGATTGCCATTTGCGTCAGAAGTTGCTCCAAGAGCAAAACATGCCTTTGGAGCATTCTGATGTGTGTGGTCCATTTCCAGTAGCATCGATTGGAGGGAACAAATACTTTGTGTCATTTGTTGATGAGTTCACAAGAATGACATGGGTATCCCTTATTAAGTTCAAACACGAGGTGTTTGCTGAATTTAAGAAGTTTCGAATGAAGGTTCAGAATCAGAGTGGTCAGACTCTGAAGATTCTCAGAACCGATGGTGGGGGTGAGTATAACTCCAAAGAGTTTCAGAAGTTCTGTGAGGAGAATGGAATTGAGCATGAGGTTAGTGCTCCTTACACTTCTCAACACAATGGTCTTGCTGAAAGAAGAAATCGTACTTTGCTTGATATGGTGAGAAGCATGCTGAAGGAGAAGAAGCTCCCTCACAACTTGTGGGGAGAAGCTGTTGCCACCGCAGCATATGTGCTCAACAGATGTCCAACGAAGAAGCTGAAGGAAATAGTTCCTATTCAGAAGTGGACTGGAGAAAAGCAAAGTGTTAGTCATTTGAAGGTGTTTGGTTCTGTTTGTTACAAACATGTTCCAGAAGCTAGAAGACAGAAGTTGGATGATAGAAGCAAAGTAATGTTACTGGTGGGGTACCACAGTACAGGTGCGTACAAGCTTTATTGTCCAAAAACTAATAAAGTTGAGTTCAGCAGAGACGTTATTGTGAAGGAATCAGAAGTTTGGAATTGGGACAAGTCTCAATCTGATTCTGATGTGAGAACTTCTGAAGGAAGGCCAGAACTAAGAGTTTTTGAAACTGATGATGATTCTGACTCTGAAGTAGACTCAGAAGATGAAGGTGACTCTGATGATCCAGATTCTGATGATGATCCAGATTCTGGTGGTGATTCAGATTCTGGGAATATGCCAGACTCTGAAGATGGTCAAGGTTCTGGAGGAAGTCCACCTTCTGAAGCAAGAGCTTCTGAAGGAGGAACTTCTGAAGGAGAAACTTCTGGGGTTCAAGCATCTGAAGAAGATTCTGAACGAGGTCAGAGGCCACAGAGAATCAGAAATATTCCGAGAAGATTTGCAGAGTTTGACATGCTGCAAGACACTGAAGTAGATTCTGAAGGAGAAATTATTCAGTGTGCCATGTTTGTAGACTCTGAACCCGTAAGTACGGAAGAGGCTCTCAAGCAGAAGTTCTGGCTAAAGGCCATGAAAGAAAAACTTGATGCCATAGAGAGAAACAAGACCTGGAAGCTGACATAACTTCCAAAGGACAAGAATGCCATCAGCGTCAGATGGGTTTTCAAGCAGAAGCTAAAGCCAGATGGATCAATTGGCAAACATAAAGCGAGGTTAGTAGCAAGAGGATTTCTGCAAAAACCTGGGCTGGATTATTCTGAAGTGTTTGCACCTGTAGCAAGACATGAAACAATCAAACTGGTGATTGCAATAGCTGCTAACAGGAATTGGCCTCTGATGCATTTAGATGTGAAATATGCATTTCTGAACGGTCCATTAGAAGAAGAAGTTTACGTGTCACAACCTCCTGGATTTGTGAAAAAGAATCAGGAAGGGATGGTGTACAGATTACATAAAGCTTTGTATGGATTGAAGCAAGCGCTCAGAGCTTGGAATCAGAAGATTGATTCATTTTTCAAGAAGCAGGGTTTTTAGAAATGTGAGATGGAATACGGTGTTTATGTTCAGCATATTTCTGAAGGCAATATGATTCTGGTGTGTTTGTACGTTGATGACATACTGCTGACTGGAAGTTCTGAACAAGAACTAGCTATGTTCAAGAAGGTGCTGATGAATGAGTTTGAAATGACTGATCTCGGGAAAATGACATACTTTCTAGGGATGGAGTTCAGATATTCTGAGAAAGGTATCATTTTGCATCAGCTAAAGTATGAATGAGAACTTCTGAAGAGATTTAAGCTGCAGAATGGTAAGGCTGCTATCACACCTGCAGATACAAATCAGAAACTGGATTCTGATTCTGATGGTGAGGATGTGGATGCTGCAACCTTCAAACAGTTGGTTAGTTCTCTAAGGTATTTGTGTAATACCAGACCTGATATTTGCTATGCAGTTGGAATGGTTAGTAGATTCATGAGTAAACCCAAGTGGTCCCATTACCAAGCTGCTGTCAGGATTCTGAGGTATATCAAGGGAACTCTGAAGTATGGAGTGTTATTCCCTTCTGGAAGAAAGATTGAATCAGAACTTCTGAGTTATTCAGATTCTGATTGGTGTGGAGACAGAGTTGACAGAAGAAGTACTTCTGGATACTTGTTCAAGTTTCTGGGAGGCCCTATTTCTTGGTGTTCTAAGAAGCAACATGTTGTTGCGTTGTCAACCTGTGAAGCTGAATATATTACAGGTGTTGTTACTGCTTACCAAGCTGTGTGGATTCTGAACTTGCTGGAGGATCTGAAGATCAAAGTTGACAAACCTCTGAAGCTGATGATTGATAACAAGTCTGCAATCAATCTTGCCAGAAACCCAGTGTTGCATGGGAGAAACAAGCATATTGAGACCAAGTATCACTTTCTGAGAAGTCAAGTTCAGAGTGGAGTGTTAGAAGTTGTGCACTGTAGCACCCAGAAACAGTTGGCAGATGTTTTGACGAAGGCTATCAAGACTGATCAATTTCTTCGCTTAAGGGATGGAATTGGTGTTGTTAGTTTTGAGGAAATATAAATTAAGGGATGATATTAGAAATAATAATTTATATTTTAATTTATATTCACAAACTTAGCCATTGAGTTTGTTAGAAGGTATTTCAGTATTTTGTTTGTTGCTTTTGTAGCCCTAGTTTTAGCTTATAAATAGACTAGTGGTAGTGAGTGATTTTGTAATCTTTTGTAGCCGTCATTCTATAATAATATATTCTACTCCTTTTCATCAATTATTCACCTTGTACACCAACACTTTCATCCCCTCCAAATTTTCAAATAGACCCTTAAACTTGGTTTAAGAGTTTGATGGGGAGGAGAAGAGATGGTTTTCAAAGTCATTTTTTCTAAAAAATATAGAGAAATTTTTAATATATATATTTTTATTTTGTTTAAATAATGTCTATCATTATATATTTTTTATTTTTGAAATACTATAACAACAAAAATTATATTGAATAATTTATCTAAGTCTCTCAAAACTCTTAAAAATCATCTCCAATACAAAATTTGAATTTATGCAAATTAGAGAATTTTTTATTTTATAAATAAATACAAATTCTTCAAAAATTTTCCAACTAAAATCTTTCTATTCTTTTCACTCAATCATTTCTATTTTAGAAACAATTATTTTATTGAAAAAAAAAAGAGATAGAAAAGAAACTAAACAAACCTTAAAGTTAGCACAATATGGAAAGTTAAACCGCATGGTTGTTCTAACAAATCTATCTGCTGCACAAATTTTGCTCACCACTCCAATGAGTAAAGCCACAGCCACATCAGCAACATCCTCTGAGTACACACTACCTACATTGGCAACTCCAATACCTCGACATTTGCAAAAACCAAGGTCTATGTGGTCTGTTCCACTGCTTGTGGTGACAACAAGCTTCAAACAAGGGAAAAGTTGAAGAAAGGTGTCATTAATGGGAGGACCTAATGGATAACAAATGAGAGCTTGAAACATTGATGGATCATATTTGTTTTCAACCATGAAGTGTTCTAGTGGTAGTGAGTTGGGATTCCATGGTTTTGATAAGTTGTAGTTTTGAGGTTGTTTGGGTTTGATGAGTCCTATGGTTTTTGGAGGACCTATTACAAGGACATTTGGAAGATTGGTTTTGGCTTGTTTGTTGTTTTGATAACCGTTCACTCTTTCCATTATGAAGAATATCATATACTATCTTTATCCTAAAATGACTGGACCATATAACCAAAGATATATAGAAAAGTTAAAAAAGAGAATAATATTTTTATCAAAATACACATTATTAAATATTAGAAGTTATGAAAATAATAATAATTAAAGGAAAAAATTGAAAAAGATAAATTAATTTGCATTATAAATTAAAATGAGTCATTTATTTTATTTTATTTTTTTAAAATTTTGAATGAATCACTCATTATAGAAAATGAGTATGATTTAAAATTAAAAATAAAATTATAAATAAGAATTTAATTGAAATGCACTGAAAATATAAATGACTTTTACATCAGTGAATCATAGCTATTAAAATTTTGTATATATTTGACTTTTTCTTTAATCACATATAAAGTATTATTTGTGAGTGATTGTGATGTACAAATCATGTAAAATATTTTACACTATTAATGCATAATAATTATTCTCTATAAATAATACTTCCTGTTTTTCATATAAAAAATTTACTTTTAGGACCGGAGTAAATATATAATGATGATATAGATTGTTAGTTAAACTTAATAAAGAGAACTACAGTTCGATCGCTGCAATGTGATTGAGAGGAGATTGAAACTGTTTGATGTCAAAATTAACCCTTAAACTAAATTAATTGATCCAACAACAATTGAATATTGGTGGTGAAAAATAATAATATAATAATAATAAAAACATATTACCGACATGTTTGTCCTCCTCATTTATTAATGGTACCCTCTTTTAGCTATCTGTAAAGGCTAAGAATTGGACCCTCTAAATCAACTTCATTCATTTATAAACAACAATTTGTCCATGTTTTCATATGCTGTTTTTCCTCGTGAGGTTTCTAAATGTACGTTTGCTTTATGTGAAGTGAATTTCTCAATACACCACCCAAATTTTTTAGGCACTATGTGAAATTTCATTTTTGCCTCCATATTCTGGATTTGCACATCCGGACGCACCAAATTTTTAAAAAACGCTGATATGTTCCGGATGTGCACATCCGGAAGAATTTCTGATTTGCAAATCCGGAAAAAATCAACAGAATTCCATAAAATCATTTATTTCTAAATATAATTAAATCCAATCTAATTAAAATCCAATATAATTAAAATTAATATAATTTTTTCAATATAATTAAATCCAATATAATTAAAATCTATATTAATTAAAATTAATATGATATTTAATATGATTAATTTTTTTCAATATAATTAATAGGATTAATATGGTATTTAATTCTAAATTATTTTTTTATATTGAAAAAATTAATTTAATTATATTGAATTTAAAATTATATGGTATTTACTTCTAAAATTGGATTTAATTATATTGGTATTTAAAATTATATGGTATTTACTTCTAAATTATATGGTATTTACTTCTAAATTATAATTAAAATTATATGGTATTTACTTCTAAAATTAATTTAATTATATTGGTTTTAATTATATTGAAAAAATCATATTAATTTTAATCATATTAATTTTAATTATATTGGATTTAATTATATTGAAAAAATCATATTAAGTTTAATTATGTTGGATTTTAATTATATTGGATTTAATTATATTTATAAGTAAATGATTTTATGGAATTCTGTTGATTTTTTCCGGATTTGCAAATCAGAAATTCTTCCGGATGTGCACATCCGGAACAAATCAGCGTTTTTTAAAAATTTGGTGCGTCCGGATGTGCAAATCTAGAATCTGGGGGCAAAAATAAAATTTCACATGGTGCCTAAGAAACTTGGGTGGTGTATTGAGAAATTCTCTTATGTGAAATTCTAGAATTGATCATGAAATATAAACTATTGGGAAAAAAATCTAAGTTTCACATTGGCTAAAAATATGATTCATAAAGAGTTTATATAAAGTGACACCCCTCACCTTATTAACCGGTGTGATAGGGCCGAGTTATGCTAAACTCTAATTCTATTATAAACTAAAATATTTTTAAGATTGATTTTTATAGTGTAATATATTTTAGTGTAAAAAAATAAAAAAAAAAACTTTTTATAAAAGTTTCAAATAAAAATTTGGTTTGAATAATTATTTTTAAAATGTTATTTTAGATATTTCTTCATTTTATTGAATTTTTTTTTTATATCAAAATTTCAAAAAATCACTTAATTTTAAAACTATTTCAAATAGTTTTTTATAAAAATTATTTTTAAGATACAACTTTTTGAAAAAAATATAATTTTGACTATGTTTTGTTCTTCAATAATATATGTTTATGTTATAGTAAGTTAAAATTTCTCTTTTAATTTATAAAAAACAAATTTAAAAAAACTTATAATATTTTAAAAAATATTTTTGTAGAATTAATTTTTAAAAATAAAATATAAATTTTTTTTTTTAAGTTAAAACAAATTGGCCCTAAGTTTGGCCTGCTTTATTCGTTTTCAATATAGTGAATTTTGTTTTTTATAATTGATTCTAATTTAAAACTAATATTTAGAGTCTTTTGAATTCAAACATTATTTTATATTAAAATTTTAAAATTTAACTAACATGTAATACATGTACCGTCGAATGAAAAATCAACCGTTTATCATGTTATTTAAATAATTTTAAAATACAAATATGATTTGGCATAATAAACATTAGTGATTAATTATCGGTATTGATGGTATATATTTTATTTTTCTTAAAATTTATTATTCAATTCATTTATATAATAATATATAAATCACTTTTAATTAAAATTAATTTTTGTTGAGTTGTAATTTCTTGTGTCGAAACAGGGTAGCTCGACATAAATAAGGAGTAATCGAATTGTTATAATGTGTGTGTCGAGTTGTAATAGTGTGTCGAAGTGTTGAAGCAGGTTGCTTCACACAGGATTTCGACTTAGGTCTCTTTTAGTAATGTTAGTTATTTTGGGCTTTTATAGTTTTGAGCTTTGACTTGGGGTGCAATCTAACATAAATCTATAAATAGGGAGTAACCTTATTTTGTAACAAAACTAAGAACTCATAACATAATTCACAGTTTGCAGTTGCAGGTGAATATTGAAAGTTTCCACAGTTTGTGGGCAGAGAGAAATTCTGCAGATTTTCATCTTCTTCTCCAACGTTATTCTTTTCTCTTTCTCAACCCTTTTCTTTTATTGCCATTGTGTGACTGTTCACAATCTTGAGATCAAGATTGAATAGGAATTCTCCATAGGTTGTGGTGGAATTTTCAACATCTGATATCTAGAGTTCCGGTTGCGATTCAAGGAAGAAAATTGTGATGGCGATGAATCATCCAAACGGGAACTTTTCGGCTATTCTTCCGATTCTCAAGAAAGAAAATTATGATAATTGGTGCAAGCAGATCAAGGTGGTTTTCTGTTATCAAGATCTTTGGGATCTTGTGGAGGAAGAAGTAGAACCACTTGCCGAAGACGTGACGGATCAAGAAAAGGCCGCACATAAAGAATTGAAGAAGAAAGATTATAAAGCTCTCTTTATAATCCATCAATATGTTGATCCAGATAATTTTGAAAAGATTAGTGATGCAGAATAAAAAAAAAAAGCTTGGAATATTCTTGAAAAATCATTTGTTTAAAAACATATAATAATGATAAAAACATATTACCGACATGTTTGTCCTTCTCCATTATTATTATTTTTTTAAAATCTTAGTATCCGACCTTACGACTGACTAATTCAAAAAAGATCAATACCCACCGTCCACTTGTCCTCCTCCATTATTAATTGATCCAACAACAATTGAATATTGGTGGTAAAAAATAATAATATAATAATGATAAAAACATATTACCGACATGTTTGTCCTCCTCCATTATTAATGGTACCATCTTTTAGCTATCTTTAAAGGCTGAGAATTGGACACACTAATGCTGTTTTTCCTCGTGAGGTTTCTAAATGTACGTTTGCTTTATGTGAAATTTCTAGAATAGATCATGAAATATAAACTAAGGGCCTATTTGATTTGACTTTTTTTTTTAAAATGAATTTTATAATGTAATATATTTTAGTGTAAAAAAATTTTATAAAATTTTTTTTTATAAAAATTTCAAATGAAAATTTAGTTTGAATAGTTATTTTTAAAATGTTATTTTAATTATTCTATTATTTTATAAAAAATGGTTTCGGATATCAAAATTTTAAAAAATCACTTAATTTTGAAACTATTACAAATAGTTTTTCATAAAAATCATTTTTAAGATATGATTTTTGGAAAAAACTATAATTTTAACTATATTTTGTTCTTTAATAATGTATGTTTATTTTAGGCTTAATGCATCCTTTGGTCCTTTAACTTAATTTAAGGTTTCACTTTAGTCCTTTATTTAATAATCGTTCCTTTTAAGTCCCTTAAATGTCATTCCGTTAGTTATATTGGTCGTGTCCATTAATTTTTGTCAAATTTCGTTAAGTTTTGTATACGTGACACTCCAGCTGTACTAAATTAGATGACATGGAATTAGTTTATTTTATATTAATTTAAAATTTAAAAACAAAAGAAGCTGAAACAATCTTCTCTTCTCTTTCTCAAACCCTAGCCGCCACCTCTCTCACTTCTTCCTCTCTTTTTCTCTCACTTGATTTTGATGACTTTTTCAAGAGTCAGCCCAATTTCATTTTTCGTATTGTGCAGATCTTAGAGTTATGAGGTATGAATCGTTTTGTGCATTGATTTTGTGATACTTATATCTAACGTTCTTGTTTTCATATCTCAAAGCTATTTCAGATCTTAGAGTTATGCCTGATTTCGTTTTCGTTTACAATGCTACTTGGTGATTAGATGGTGGATTTAATTTTTTTTTGGATTTTAGGATTTTCTCTGTTGGAAAAAAATTAATATTTTTTAGATTTGGAATCATGGGTTTTTGTTATTTTGTTATTTACTGAAAATTAGTTTTACAATGATTTGGTTTGTATCCAAGTCGACAATTGGTTTGTTTTTTAGATTTGCTCGGTTTTGTATCTTGATGATGCTACAGAACGTGAAAAACTCCTACGGCTAAAGCATGATAAAAGGTGAAAATTATTTTGTCTACTTTGTTTACAATTTTGCACTGACGGGGATAACAAATAATGAATATTCTTCCTGCAGCAAAAAAAACTTTTAACAAATGTGAGAATGCAGATTATTAAAGTATATGTGATCAATATAATGTTTCTTAATTCTTACTAGAGTTTTCTAGATGAAGAAGCATTAAAGGTAACTAAACTAAATCCAAATAAATCATTTTACGAATTTAGATATATGTTATTAGTATAATGTTTCATTAATATTTGGTTTTGCTTGCTAAATAGATGAATATCCAAGTGACTCTAGATCACCCCTAAGGTTAAACATGCTATGTGCTTATGATCTATGAATTAGAAGTGGAAAAAGTGCAACTCATGGAATAGAGTTGAACATGTTATGATTTGTACTAATGCATTGAAATATCTTATTGAAAATTTGCAGAATTGTTTAATCTCTTAGGAGAAAAGAGTAATTGGAAGCTATGGTGCTGAGTTTATACCATGTTCAGATGGAACTTGGACAAGAATGTTAAACCTGAAAAATTTGTTTTCACCATTGATAATTCAAGTTCTAAAAAGAATAAACTCTTGTAGTTGTATCTATGTACACCTTAATCCATTTTGGTTTAATGCCTTGTTTTGAATAAATAATGTATCAAGATTTTGATTTATTGTCATTATATTCAAGATTATGTTAATATAAAAAAGTTTCAATTTGGTACTTTAATTATATATAAAGTTTCAATTTAGTCTCTTTATTAAATTGTTGACTCACTTGCCATGCTGTCATGCCACATATGCACAACTTAACGTTTTTTCATAAAATTTAACAGAAATGACCAATTTGACTAACGGAATAATTTTTAAGGGACTAAAATGTAACATTTATTAGATAAGGGATTAAAGTGAAAACTGAAATTACGTTAAAGGATTTCCACACTAATTAAGCCTTTATTTTATTGTAAGGTCAAAATTTGTCTTTTAATTTATAAAAAACAAATTTAAAAAATTTGTAATATTTTAAAAAATATTTTTGTAGAATCAATTTTCAAAAATTAAAAATAAATCTTTTTTTTAAAACTTAAAACAAATTGGCCCTAAGTTTGACATGCTTTATTGGTTTTCAATATAGTGAATTTTGTTTTTTATAATTGATTCTAATTTAAAACTAATATTTAAAATCTTTTGAATTCAAACATTATTTTATATTAAAATTTTAAAATTTAACTAACATGCAATACATATACGGTTGTCAAATGACATATTAACCGTTTATCATGTCATTAAAATAATTTTAAAATACAAATATGATTTGGCATAATAAACATTAGTGATTAATTATGGGTATTGACAGTATATATTTTATTTTTCTTAAAATTTATTATTCAATTCATTTATATAATAATATATAAACCACTTTTAATTAAAATTAATTTTATATAATTAATTTACTCAAAATTAACTTTTGATCGCTGAATCTAACGTATGTTAAGTTTGTACGAAATAATAGATAAAGCTTTATTAGATCAGAAAAATGTTTTCACGTCTTTTTTTAATATAAATAGACTCAATGTAAGTGCTATTAATAACTGTTAGTATTATGCGTGTTACTAGAGAAATTTTAAGTTTATTGAAGTGAGTTTAAAAAAAAAAATTAACATTTCAAATAAAAATTTGATGTCAATGATGAAATGGAGTGGACAAATGAGATGACTTACGAGACATGATTGTATGAAACAACGAACTTTAACACACTTTCTATTAGTACGGTAGTGGAAAAAGTGAATTTTTTTAACATGGGTTGTATTTTGACCAACATTTGACGAAGGAAAAAATGGTAATGCACTGACGGTATAAATTTTTTTTATACTGTCAACTAATTACAATCATAAATTTTGTCAAAGTATATTGAAAATTTTAAATTAATTATGAGTCAGTTTGTTTTAGCTTTAAAAAAATAGATTTTTTCTTTGTATTTCTGAAAATAAATTTTATAAAAATGTTTTTCAAAATATTACAAATTTTTTTTAAATTTGTTTTTTATAAATTAAAAGACTAATTTTGATATTCTATAACATTAATATACATTATTGAAATTCAAAACATAGTCAAAATCACAATTTTTTCAAAAATAATTTTTTTGAAAAACTATTTGAAATAGCTTCAAAATTAAGTGATTTTTTTTAAATTTTGATATCCAAAAAAAATTTAGATAAAAAAATAAAATATCTAAAATAACATTTTAAGAATAACTATTCAAACTAAATTTTCATTTGAAATTTTTATGAAAAATTTCTTTATAAATTTTATTTTATAAAATTATATTACATTATAAAAATTATTTAAAAAAAAAAAACCAAAACAAACGAGCTCTATATAATATGACAGAATGTTATATTTTTATAAACAACAGTTATTACATTTGCATGCTTAATTTCTTACTTTTAATTAAAAACAAAATGTTATATTCTTATAAACAAGAGTTCTTACATTTGCATGCTTAATTTCTAACTTTTAATTAAAAAACAAATTTAAAACTGTGGCTCTATATACTCAACATATATAATAGATTTTGACGATGATAAAGAGAATAATTGTATATATATATAATTATTAAAAACTATATATATAACTAAAATTAATAAAATCATATATATATATATATATATATATATATATATATATATATATATATATATATATATATATATATATATATATATATATATATATATATATATATATATATATATATAGCCGTGAATAAAAACTAAAATTAATAAAATTATATATATATATATATATATATATATATATATATATATATATATATAATCATTGTCTCAGTTTTAATAACAGTAAATATTAGTTACTAATATAAACACCAAAAACTTAAAATTTAAATAACAAGGATAAACAGAATGTGCAATTTCATTAAACAAAATTCAAATAATAATCTTCGTCAATTTTATTATCTTCAATCTCAAACCCGTTAGATTGTAATTCATTTGAGTTTAATTTGATTAGCATTTGAATTTTATTTAATTAAGGTTGGTGTTTAAAACCAAAAAGCTGTAACATAATTGGTAAAGTGTAATCATTTTTCTGTTAGAAAGTTAGTTAAGTTTTCTTTTCTCTCTGCCATCTTCAACATCTTCATCTTCTTCCTTCTTGTGCACCAATAATTGATATCTAGAGCTCCGGTTCGGATCCACAGGAAACACCATCGGGAAACACGAGTGAACGTGAGACGTGTGTGATTGATTTCAGTTCTGAAATTTACAGTGAATTGAAGTTCGAAATCATAACAGAATCACATTTCTTGATTTTGAGGGATTGGAAAATACAAGTGTTTGGTGAGATTTTAGTGAATTCTTGCATAAGATCGAAGATGAACGGTGAAATCGGTAGCTTGAACATGAAGTTTTTTAGTCTCTAATGGAAAGAATTAGAATTGATAGATGATTCAGATGAGTGTGTTGTTTGGCGCTCAAGAAATTCTTGATCTCGTCAACGATGGTTACACATTGATTGCAGCCGATATAACTAAATCACAAAGGAACACGTATAGAGAGATGAGGAAGAAGGATCAGAAAGCTCTGTTCTACATTCATCTGTGTGTGGATGTGAATGTGTTTGAGAAGATTTCTGATTCAATGATGGCGAAGGCTATGTGGGAAGCACGAGTACAATGCTACGACAGTGATGCATCAGTGAAGAAAGTGAAACTTCAATCTCTACGTAAACACTATGAGAATCTCAACATGAAGAACAATGAGAAGGTACCTGATTACTTCTTCAGAGTGATTCTGATCACAAATGAGATAAAATTTTATGGAGAGAATATCTCTGAACAAGTAAACATTGAAAAGGTACTGAGATAACTTACTCCTCAGTTTGATTACATTGTTGTAGCAATTGAACATTCTAAGGATCTGAGCACCATGAGAATTAAAGAGTTCCAAAGCAGTCTAGAGGCACAAGAGTTACGTATGACTGGGAGAACCTTTGAAAGAGAGGTAGAGTAGGCTCTGAAGACGTCTTTTGGTAAGAAGAATCAGAAGCAGTCTTGGTCATAGGCCAAGAAGAGACATGGTGGTGGTTATCAGAAGTTAGAAGACTCTAACTCTGATGAGAAGAAACATCAGAAGGGAAAAGATAAGTTTAACAAGAAGAAGGTTCAATGCTACTGTTGTAAGAAGTTTGGTCACTTTGCTGCTAACTGTTGGTCAAACAAGGAAAGAAAATCAGAAGAAGCAAACATAGCCAGAGGTGAGTCTGATGATGAACCTGTGATATTGATGGCTTCTGAGTCTGATGGTGAATATTTGGTAGACTGGTGGTATATGGACACTGGTTACTCAAATCACCTAACTATAAACAAAAAATGGCTGATTAATTTTGACTTTAGAAAGAAGACGAAAATCAGATGTGCTGATGATAAGTATCTGAATGCTAAAGGAATGAGAAATGTCAAGGTCATAGTGAAGAATGGAAAAACTCTTCTGATCAAGGATGTTTGGTATGTTCCTGGCATGAAGAGCAATCTGATGAGTGTATGTCAGCTAATTCAGAAAGGTTTCTCAGTTACTATGAATGGCAATCTCTTGAAGTTGTATGATTCTAATTAGAAGCTGACTATGCAGTGTGAACGGGGAAGCAACAAAACATTCAAAGTGAATGTGGAAACAATTGAAACTAAATGCCTCAGTGAAGAAGGTACTGAAGGTGACAGTGAGTTGTGGCACAAGAGATTGAGGCATCTAAACTTCAGAAGCTTAGGGTATTTGAGTTTTAAGAAGTTGGTACACGTCATTCCTAAAATTGTGAAGCCTTAGAAGTCATGTGAGATATGCATGAAAGGAAAGCAACCAAGATTTCCATTTGCATCAGTAGTGGCTCCAAGATCAAAAAATGATTTAGGAGTAGTGCATTTTGATGCGGACCATTTGAAGTATCTTCACTTGAAGGAAACAAGTACTTTGTGTCTATTGTGGATGAGTTCACAAGGATGACATGGGTAGCACTCATAAAGTTTAAGCATGAGGTGTTTGCTGAGTTTTAGAAATTCAAGGTGAAGGCTGAAAAACAAAGTGGTCAGAAGTTGAAAATTCTCAGAACTGATGGTGGAGGTGAGTACAACTCTATAGATTTCAGAAGGTTTTGTGAGGAGAATGGAATTGAGCATGAGGTTACTGCTCCATACACTCCTTAACACAATGGTCTTGCTGAAAGAAGAAACAAAACTTTGCTTGATATGACAAGGAGCATGTTGAAGGAAAAGAAGCTCTCTCACACCTTGTGGGGAGAAGTTGTTGCCACTGCAACATATGTGATCAATAGGTGTCCAACCAAGAAGCTGAAGGAAATTATTCCTTTAGAGAAGTGGACTGGAGATAAGCAAAGTGTGAGTCATCTGAAGGTGTTTGGTTCTGTTTGTTACAAACATGTTCTAGATGTTCTATAGTTATGTTGTAAGGTACCACAATACAAGTGATTATAAGCTCTAATGTCCTGTCACTAACAAAGTTGAATTAAGCAGAGATGTCATTGTGAAAGAATTAGAAGTGTGGGATTAGAACAAGTCTCAATCCAACTCTGGTGTAGTGTTAATACCTGAGTTAAATTATGAAGATAATTCATACGTTGAAGGAGAATCTGTCTCTGAAGGAGATTCTGCCTCTAAAGATGAGTCAGAGTCTAAAGGTGACTCTGATGCTGAAGAAGAGTATGAAGGAAAATCTGATTCTGATCCAGATCCTGATGATGATCCAGACTCTAGTGGTAATCATGACTCTAGTGGCCATGCCTCTGAAGGTGGACTAGATTCTGAAGGTAGTCTGTTCCAGCATATGAAGAAGATTCTGAACAAGTTCAGAGACCACAAAGAATCAGACAAATACCAAGAAGATTTACAGAGTTTGACATTTTGCGAGATACTGAGATAAACTCTGAAGGGGAAGTTATTCAGTGTGCCATTTTGGTAGACTCTTGACCAGTGAGTACTGAAGAAGATCTCAAGAAGAAAGTGTGGTTGAAGGCCATGAAAGAAGAACTTGAGGATATAGAAAGAAACAAGACCTGGTAGTTGAATGGGCTTCCAAAGAACAAGAAAGCCATCGGTGTAAGATGGATTTACAAGGTGAAACTAAATCCAAATTGATCAATTGGCAAACACAAATAAAGGTTAATAGCTAGTGGATTTCTACAGAAATCTGGTTTAGACTATTTTGAAGTGTTTACACCTGTAGCTAGACATGAAACAATCAGATTGATGATTGCTAAAGCTGCTAATAGAAATTAGCCTCTGATGCATTTAGATGTGAAATCTGCATTTCTGAATGTTCATTTACAAGAGGAAGTTTATGTGTCACAACCTCTCGGATTTGTGAAAAAGAATCAGGAAAAGATGGTGTACAAGTTGCATAAAGCCTGGTATGGAGTGAAACAAGCTCCTAGAGTCTGGAATCTAAAAATTGGTTCATTTTTCAAGCTTCAAGGATTCAAAAAATGTGAGATAGAGTATGGTGTTTATGTTCAGCATACATTTGATAGCAATATGATTTTGGCGTGTCTTTATATTGATGACATATTGCTAACAGGGAGTTGTTCAAATGAGATAGCTAAGTTCAAAAAGGTGTTGATGAATGAGTTTGAGATGATTGTTCTAGTAAATATGACATATTTTCTAGGGATGAAGATTAAGTACTCTAATAAGCGTATAATCTTGCATTAGCTGAAGTATGAACTTGAGCTTCTGAAGAGATTTGAGATAACAAATTGCAAGTCTGCAATCACACATGGTGAAACAAATCACAAGCTAGATTCTGATGTTGAGGGTGATGATGTAGAAGCTATAATTTTCAAACAGTTGGTAGGCTCATTAAAATATCTCTGTAATACCAGACCTGACATTTGCTATGCAGTTGAAATGGTGAGTAGGTTTATGAACAAACCAAAGTGGTCACATTACTAAGCTGTTGTCAGGATACTGAGGTATATTAAGGGGACTCTGAGGTTGAATCTGATTCAGAGCTGATATGCTATCCAGATTCTGATTGGGTGTAAAGAAGAAGTTGACAAAAGAAGTACTTTTGGATATTTCATCAAGTATCTGGGAGGTCCCATTTCTTGGTGCTCCAAGAAGCAACCAGTTATTGCATTTTCAACCTGTGAAGCTAAGTACATTGTAGGTGCATTGTCTGCTTGTAAAGCTTTGTGGATTCTGAACTTGTTGCAGGATCTGAAGATCAAGGTGAGCATGCCTGTGAAGTTGATGATTTACAATAAATCAACTATAATCCTTGCCAAGAATTCGGTGCTACATGGAAGAAGCAAGCACATTGACACAAAGTTTCATTTTATGAGAAACCAGGTTCATAATGGAGTCCTTGAAGTTGTTCATTGTAACACTCAGGAGCAGCTGACATATGACTGACTAAGGCTATCAAGATTGAACACTTTTTTCAGTTGAGGGACGAAATTGGTGTTGTTGATTTTGATTAACTTAATATGAATTAAGGGATGATGATAGATTGTAATTTATTTCAGTTTCATTTGAGTTTAATTTGATTAGCATTTGAATTTCATTTAGTTAGGACTGGTGTATAAAACCAAAAAAGCTGTAACAGAATTAGTAGAGTGTAATCATTTTTTTGTTAGAAAGTTAGTTACGTTTTCTTCTCCCTCTTCCATCTTCATCATCTTCATCTTATTCCTTCTTGTGCACCAACAAAACCAAATTCAAAAGACCAATATCTTTTAATCAATTTAATTTTGATCAATTTATTAAAAAAAGAGATATAGTTTTAAAAAAAAAGATAAATATAAAAGAAGTATAACGCACTTAAGGGTTTAATTGTTATGCACTGACAGTGTAAAAATATTTTACACTGTCATTCAATAAAAATATATCATTCTGCCATGTCATATAATTAATTTAAAATTTTCAGTATGACTTAGCGGGATGCATGGTTGTCATTAGTTGACAGTGTAAAAAAAAATTTCCACTGTCAGTGCATCTCCATTTTTTTTCCAACACTTAATATATTTTTGATATAAAATAAACAGAGAAGAGAAGAATGTTGATTTTTTTAAAGTGCAAGAGTGAATCCTAAAATAAAAAATTATTTTATTTTAAAACTTAAATTGTTACTTATTTTTATTATCTAGAGAGATATTTTTTAATTATATTTTTGAAACGTTAATTTTCTAGTTTTTAATACTAAGTATTTTAAATAATTGGCTTAATTCCAATTTTGGTCCCTTTATTTTCATTTTTTTTATAGTTTTGATCCTCCTATTTTAAAATTCGGATTTTTTGTCCCTTCATTTTTAGTTTTTTTGAGTTTTGGTCCTACTATTTTAAAATGCAGAATTTTGGTTCCTCTATTTTTATTTTTTTTAAAGTTTTGGTCCCCTATTTTAAGTTTTGTTTTGAATTTTAGTACCACTTTTCTATTTGGAACTAATTTAATAGGTGAACCAAAAGTTTAAAAAAATGAAAAATAAGGGGACCAAAATTAAAAAAATATATGAAAATAGAGGGACAAAATTTTTGAATTTTAAAATAAGAAGATCAAAACTCAAAAAAACTAAAATAGAGGAACACAAATTCTGAATTTTAAAATAGGGAGATCATAACTCAAAAAAATTAAAAATAAAAGACCAAAATTACAATTAAGTCTAAATATTTCTATTTTGTCTTCCCTAAAACTTTGTAATATGCAATGTATCATTTTAATTCATTTCATCTCATTCTTTAACATCAAAAACAGCTTTAACTATTTCTAATGCACATGCTAATTATTTATAACTCATTACTCAAATTCATTAGTTCAATTGCATTACTTAAAAGTCAAATTAAACTGAAACAAACATATAAGATAGACACCCCTTTCAGATCAAATAATAAGAGCATTTCTTAATACACCACTCAAGTTTCTTAGGTACCACGTGAAATTAATTTTTTGCCCCCTGATTTTGGATGTGCATATCCGGACGCACCAAATTTTTAGAAAACGCTGAAGTGTTTCGGATATGCATATCCGGAAACAATTCTGATGTGCACTTCTAGAATGATTTCTTATTAATTCGCGCCAGACCTTCTTCCTCCCCCTCATTCTTCACTTTTTAATTTCCAAACTCCCTCAAACTCTCTCAAACTCTCAAATTTTCAATCACCTCAAATCTCGATTTTTTTCTCTCGAGTTCGGCACAAAACAACATCTACAACGATCAAGAGACTCCAAATCCTCCGTATCTCATTTTAATCGGTAAGTTTTTAAATTTTAGAGTTTCAGAGTAATTTTCGAGTAATCGTTTTAGAGTAGATATTTAGGTGTAGAAATTGTTAGGTTGTATGAATAACATAGGTTAGAGACAATGTAGGTCTTTTTTACTGCTTCAAACGGACGATCAGGGCATTAAAATGCCCTTTTGCATGTTACAGTGGCCATGACTGCCATTTTAAATTTCAAAAAACGTACCGGATGTGCAGATCCAGAAAGTTTTTAACGTTTAGTATTCTGAGTGTCCTTCCGGATGTGCACATCCGAAAGATTTTTTTTTTTGTTTATTTGTTTGTTTTTTTTTTAATTATTTAAAAAAAATCTAATTTATTTATTATGCTTTGCAGATTAGATGGCTGGCAGAGACGATCGTATCATACATGGACGGACAACTCAGCACACATCTGTCCGACGTGAGCGGATGCAGTCTACTGCCGAGGCTTCCGGTGCAGAGGGAGTTGGGGTAGACCCTACAGCTGAGGAACATCCTACATCACATCCTACACCACAACCATCTACATCACAGGTTCAGGCCACTTCCACATCTCAGGTACAGACCACTCCCCCTTCAGTCGCCGATTCTACATCTCGTAGGCGTCGCGTATCTACTGGTAGTTCATCAGGGTTCCAGCCCGCACACAGACGTCGTCGGGAGACTCCAGCTCCATCAGTTGCTCCTCCTCGTTCCCCTGTTCATGTTCCTGTTCCAGAGGGTGATCACCCAGCACATGATGGTGTTGACGCCCATGACGATTTTGATGAGCTGGACGGTTACCCCGGGGGACCGTCTGATATGTCCCTACTCGTGGGGTACTCTGAGCATACTGCCAGATATGTTTGGCTAGGATATTTAACCTTTTTTGGTTTATTTATAAAATTGTTTACGTTGAAAATATGTTCATTTGGAACATTGTTTTATTTGGAAATTTTCAGGCGAAGGATCCCCAGAAGTTCTATAACCATGGGGGCAAGGTTATAGATATGCTTGAGATGCTGCCAGAGGCTGAGTGGTTCACGTCTGCACTTGCTGGCTCTGGTCTTGGAGGCCTGTCTAGGATTGGATATTCCCAGATCCAGTACGGTATGCTGATGGCCTTTGTTGAGAGATGGCACCCTGAAGACATCCTCATTCCATCTACCGTACGACGAGATCACGATCACACTCGATGACATCTCGTGCCTTTTACATCTATCGATCACGGGTACCCTTCTCCGTCACGGTAGGATGTCAAAGGAGGACGACATGGAGTTGCTGATTACAGAGCTTGGGGCTAGCGCAGAGGAGGCGCTTGCGGAGGTGACCTAGTTGAGGGGCGCACACGTCCGGTTCTCCTTTTCGATACACAGATTTGGTGAGGAGCTTGATGAGGCACGACAGGCAGAAGGGGATGCAGCTGAGGTGGAGCTCCACAGGCAGCGTGCCCTGAGATGCTACTACTTGTTTTTGCTCAGCACACAGGTGTTTGTGGAGCACAGGTACCTTTCGGATCAGACAGAGATCCACGGGTACAACTGGGGGGCGGCTGCGCTGGCATACACCTATTCCAGGCTCTCTGATGGTTGCCGCTGGGCAGCCAAGAATGTGGCAGGCAGCTGTACGCTATACGTGGTAACAATTGTCACACCCTAATTTTTGACCCTAAAATTTTGTTTTTTAACATTTAATAATTAGAATAATTAGTATTTTATTTTAATTTTATTTTAAATATTTATTTTCACTTTTATTCTTATTTTTTAATTTAAATAATGTTTAGAATAGATAAATAAGATAATTAGTATTTTTATTTTATTTTATTTTATATATTTATTTTTATTTTTAACTAATATTGTTTTTCATAAATAAATAGGATTTTTAGTTTCTGTTTTAAATTTATTTTAATTGAATTGTTTAAATTTTATTTAGTTTTAAGTTTATTTAATTTTTAATATTATTTTATTTTGGGCCTTAAATTGGATATTAGGGACAATATTGACAATTTAAAATTAACCCTAATTTGATCCCTATATATACACATGTTATCGTTGCTGAAAGGGGGATCGAAAAAATAGAAAAGCTGAGACGCTGTAACAACACTGCATCACCGTTTTTGTACGCCGCATTCAGGTGCATGCCTTGTTTCTATCATTCGCCTTGTTTCTATCATTCTTCTTAAAACTAACTAAAATTCTAAATTTTCATAACAAGTTTATACCAGGCACAGTGCGAAATTCTTATAGAACCACGTCAATGTTTACACGGCTTGTTTATATATTGTTAATAATTCTTAATATAATAAGTCTTAACGTCATGTATATAATATATAATATATATGCTATTTCATATACACACCGTTTCATATATCCTTTATTTATTTATTTTATATTTTTCTGATCGAATTATGTCGATACGCTGTTCGCATATTTGTGTGCTTGATGCGTGACATTTATGTTGATTCGATCCGGTTGCGATGATCACATTTTTGCGTTAGTAACACTGTTGGGTTTTATCAAATTTAAAAAAAAATTCCTTTTGCTTTATTTTTCTTTTTATTATATTTAGATCCGTACAATTCGGATCTGGTTGCGATGACCGCTTATGCGGTAGCAATTTGCCTTTTTTTGTTTTAATTCTTTATTTTTTTTATTAGATTGTTCGGATCGAATTACGTCGATACGCTGTCTGCATATATGTGCATGATGCGTGACCTTTATATTTAGTTCGATCCGACTGCGATGATCGCATTTTGCATAGCAACATTATTGTTTTAAAACTTTTTATTTTAAAATTTATTTTTCCATGCGTTCTCTATCTCTAAAAATTTTTAGATCCTTACGATTTAGATCCGGTTGCGATGACCGCGTTTTCGCGATAGCAATATTGTTGAGGTTTTACCAAAGTTAAATTTCTTTTTTTTTTAGTTGTTTTTTTTTTATATTTAGATCCGTACAATTCGGATCTGGTTGCGATGACCGCGTTTTCGCGATAGCAATATTGTTGATGTTTTTTACCAATGTTAAATTTCTCTTTTTTTAGTTGTTTTTTTGTTATATTTAGATCCGTACAATTCGGATCCGGTTGCGATGACTGCGTTTTCGCGATAGCAATGTTGTTGAGGCTTTTTATATTTTTTTTAAATTTTCTTTTCTTTGTAATAATATTACAATTTTAAAACACTTTAAAATTTCTTTTTTATTTTTGTTTCCTTTTTTTATAAATTTTAGATCCGCACATTCTTAATCCCTATTGCGATGATCACGTTAAGTGTAGCAAGGTAATGCGGTTTTCATCGATTCTTATGCGGAACTATATTTGTTTAGCGTTGCATTTCGATTTCGGAGTTAAAATCTAATTTAACTTTCGATAACTGTTTGAGTGCATATAGTCATTTGCTTGGCTTCTCATAGAGTGATTCTTACATGAATCCACTCTTAGCTAGCTTCAAAGCTAAATTCAGTTGCCATTCGATTTCGGTTGGTTTTTGACCCTTATTATTGGGCCTGGAATTGGATCTTTTTTTTTTCTAAATGCACCTCACTTATTTGTTATTTCTCTTAAGCCCATTCCTTTTCTTTATTAATTTTTTTATGTTTAATTTAATTTCTTTTAATTTTATATTTTATTAAATAAAAAAAACTCAAAAAATAATTATTAAGTAACTTTTGATTAATTTTATTAAATTCTTTTATTTAATACTAATTAATCCATTAAAGGATTAATTTTATTAAATATTTGACTTTAATTCAATTAATTATTTTAAATTAATTTTTTCTTAATCCTAAAAATTTCAAAAATACTGCTTATTTAGTTCTCAGTTCTAAATTTTATTTTTTAAGATATTACCTATTTTAATTTTAATTTTTAAATAACTTCTTCTCCTTATTTCAAGCGATAAATAACAAAAGGTTCCTGTAGAATACTACAGACGTTTAGGATGCTAATACCTTCCCTAATCGTAACCAACCCCCGAACCTTAGATCTCTTATTAGGTTTTTTTCGTTATTGAACCTTTCCTTTGGATAAATCAAAGACGGTGGTGAACTTTAAAATTTGTGATCCTAGTTAACATAATAGCTATGGTATCCGATTCTCACCGCGACAGAAATGGCGACTCTGCTGGGGAATTTCGAGGGTTTCCCCTAACTTGTTTATATCTATGTTATTTATTTTTGTTACTTGCCTATATATTTTTATATCTGTATATATACCTGTTTTGCTTGGTTTTTCTGTGTGCAGGGTACTATTTGTGTGGTGGGACAAAGTCCTACACCTGGACTAGAGTGAAATTAAGATAGGAAAATGGTGAGACTTCAATGATACCTTGAGGGAGTCGATTCCTGAAAAAGTAAATTGAGACTTCACCACTCAGTCTAGGCCCTCTCGAATAAAATATTTGTCCAACGAGTTCATTCGTGAAGACGATATGGTTTCGATCTAAAGGCCCTCGGAACTGGGGACCGTAGTTACCTTTAACTCAACTTGGCCTATTAGGATGTAGTGCGGGGACTATGCGGGAGTCTATTTCCGCAATAGTTGCTACGCGATACTACACTCAGACGAGATTCTCTTGAGAATATTATTGACTACCAAGTGATTTGGAAAATCGATAATATCCGAAAGATGGATTGTAGACTCTGGGAACTTTGTAGAACCCGTTCGGCAGGTACAAATAAACCTCTAGTACATACCTTGGAAAGGGTAGACCATGGCTCCATGCTTGTGATCTTCAAGCCTAGGCCTTTGTTTGCCTGTATATGTGTATACCTGTGCTTATGCATCCATTCATGCATTCATGCATAACCATTCGGTTTCAAGAAACTCAATTGTTCTTTCATTTGCAAAATCAATAAAAATCCTAGATTATAAAATGAAACTTTTTTCAGCCTTTCCGAAATGTTTGTAACCTACTCTTGAGTTCCCTGAAACCATTACATTGCATTGCATATCATTTGCATGATTCATTGCATACATTCGTTTGTCCAGCAACTCATTTCCAGCTATCTTTATCTTCAGTGTCACCTGTGAGTCGTCAAGCTGATTCCTCGACATCGATACCAGACTAGAGCTAACTACAGACGCATAATGGCAGAGCAAGAAGCACACAATGCTGAGATGCGAATGGAGATCGACAATCTTAAGTCAAGCATGGCAAAGCTCACTGAAATGCTCCAAGTTTTGATTGCTAGAGGAGAACCACCTCAAATGTCTGTCATTCAGGAAGTTTCAAATGCAGATCCTCATCCTATTCAGGTGCAACCTTCAACTTGGTTTACCTTCCAACTACTCACCACCTCTTGCATCTACTGGTATGATTGGTCAGACTGCTGGACCAGTTTTTCAAGCTCCTATTTTTGCCAAGCCTCAACCTATAGTTCAGACTACTCGGGCTCCTTTTGAGAACCCTCTCTATGAGTACAATGCCGCCAGTGCTCAGGGTGAAGAGCGTGAAGACTTTGTTGAACCTGAGGTTGTCTGTGAACAGTTTTAGACTATAGACAAGAGACTTAAAGCTGTAGAGGGTACTGATTTCTTCAACATTGATGCAGAAAACATGGGTTTGGTTTCTGACCTTGTTATGCCTGCTAAGTTCAAGGCTATCAATTTTGTGAAGTACAAAGGTGATTCTTGTCCAAGAGCTCATTTGGTCATGTATACTCGAAAGATGGCTGCTCATGCCAAGAATCAGAAGTTGCTTATCCATTGTTTTCAAGATAGTCTGAGTGGAGCTTCTCTCAAATGGTATATGAATCTTGAACAAAACAACATTCACTATTTCCAGGATCTTATTAATGCCTTCATGAAGTAATACAAGTATAACCTCGACATGGCTCCTGACTGCCGTCAGCTGCAAAACATGTCTCAGAAGGATAAAGAGTCTTTCAAGGAATATGCTCAGCGCTGGAGAGAGTTGGCTTCCCAAGTTGAACCTCCTTTGGCAGAGAAAGAATTAATTGGCCTGTTTGTGGACACCTTGTCTCCATTCTACTGGGAGAAGATGATTGGTAGTGTTTCATCCAGCTTCACCGATTTGGTTACTATTGGTCAGAGACTCGAGGAGGGACTTAAGAATGGTAAAGTATCCAAAGCTGCTGAATCTTCTAATGGAGCGAAGAAATCCTATGGGAACTTCCAGAAGAAGAGAGAAGATCAGACTAATGCTGTCATATTTGAAACAAGAGGGCCTCAACCCCAACCTCATTATTCTGATCACCCTGCTGTTCCTGCTGTTACTCCCGTGATTACTGCTCCACGACCGGCTCAAGCTACTCAATGTCCGGCTGTTAGACATAATCAATACCATAATAGGAGTCATTTTGATCCTATTCCAATGACGTACACTGAATTATATCCTGGTCTGGTTCAGAAAGGTTTGATTACCACTAAGGTTTTGCCTCCTCCTCTAGATCCACTTCCACCTGGGTTCATATCTGATCTCCACTGTGCATTCCATGAAGGTGCCGCCGGCCATGACTTGGAACATTGCTATGCACTAAAGGCTAGAGTGCGTGACTTGATTAAGATCAGAATCATCAACTTTCGTGACACCAATCCTAATGTCCAGACGAATCCTCTGCCAGAGCATGCCAAGTGAAGCTTCAGTCGGCTTCAGCAGACTTCAGTGTTTCAGACAGGACAACTCACTCTTGTTTCTGATTAGTCACTAGACCATGTTTCTTATCGTTTGCATTTTCCTTATTTGTATTGGTTGTTTGATTTCAATTTATGTTTGTACTTTCATAATTAATAAAATGAGCATTGCGATTTTTGGATTCAATTCATTTGTGTTTGCTATTTACATTTTTATACCTTCCTTTTCAAAAAGAAAACAAAAAAAAAACCAAAAAAACAAAAACAAAAAATATATTTGATCTCTTTTCCACTTTCTTCTGATTATGCAAAGATTGGAGGGAGGATGATGAATACAAAATAATCATAATTGTTGTCGGTATGCTTTCAAATCAAAACTTTGCTGAGGATGTAAGGCATTGTTATAATTCCCAAACAGTGGAGAAATAAGGAAGATAACCCTTTGTCTACCCCTTTGAGCCTTGAATTAGGAGTTTATTTTCTTTACAAATAAAAACCCGCAATCTTAACCTGGGGCAGGGTAGTTCTCAGTTAACTTGATTGTGCATTCAAATACAAGAGTTTCGTGCAAGACACCTCTCATATAAATGTGGCATTCTCAAATTTTCCTTCGCACGCAACAAGCAAGTGTCGAAGATGTCCTTCAAGTCAAAACCCGATGATGTTTCATTGTAATCATTAAGCCAGACAGTCACTTTCTTTCAAAAAAAGATAAAAAATCAAAAAAGGAAAAAGCCCGCTAAGTCGAAACCTATGAAGGAGACTTAGGCAAAAAATTGGGGCATCCCGCTGACTGTAAGATTCACGAGAAACAGTTCAGGCAAAAGTCAGGGATAATAAAAAGAAGAATCTTTAAATCCTTACCATGAAATCCTCAAGGAAAAAACAACCAAGAGTTATAAGGAAGTAGTGACTGTCACCTCAAAAGTCCCTTAACTTCTGAACCATCATCACTATCATCAATGCAATCCCTAACCTATGGGAACCTGAGTGCAAAGTCTGAGTTAACTGAGTGTAGGACTGGAGATCATCACGAAGATTAGGTGGGTACAAATAAACTTTGAGCCTTTATCCTTTGTTTCTTAAACCGTGAACCAGGCCACGTTATAACCCTCAAAAGACCTAATTGAAGCAAGGTTATTTTGAAAGCATACTACAACGAGGTTGCGTAAACTGACTCCTAAAGATCTTTGCAGATCATTTTTTTGGCATCACGCCTTTTTGCTTTATCTTTCACTTTTAAACGTCTTGAATCACCGTGTTCTGACCAGTGACCTTATTGTTTTACCTCTTTCCAAAAATGATTTTGATTTTAAAAGTTGCATGAACTTTGCATTTACTATGTTGGTATGAACACTTTTGTTTGCAAACTGGCTTCCTCTTAAGGAATTTTCAAACATTTGAGAAACTTGGTCGGTGATCAAATCAGGGGCAAGTTCTTTCCAGATCAGGTTGAAAATCAGTTCAAGATTTGTTACAGCGCAAGTCTTTCTCAGAATTGGTTTATTCATAATATCTTCCGAGACTCATACTGGGGGCAAGATTTCCAAGTGCACAGTTAAGCAGTCATTTACAGAATCAATCCAGCTGAAGCAATTATCAGTTCATCTATAACAGACAGCTAATCAGGGGAAGTTTACTTGAAGAATCCCCATGCAACTTTCCATCCCTCCTATAAGGATCACTAGTTTGATACAGTTTACCAGTATGGAAGAATTGTGCTCAATAGCATCTTTAGTCCCAAGCAGAATGACAGTGATCTCCATGTTGAGGAATCAGTCTTCCAGTCCTGTCTTCTCCACAAAAGAGTCAAGTCGTGTCTTCGACGTCTGCATTACATTTACATTTGCATCTGATCATATTCATATACACATGCATAGCAAGAGAGTCATCCTCATTTGCACTCATTTGCATTATCCATTGGTCGTGTTGTTATCCACGTCTTACCTTTGCAGTCAAACTCCAACTCACATGGAACCTACCAAACAGATATTTTCGCGTCTATCCAATGCTTTCTTGGGTATATCTTTGTTCACATTCATCTAAAACCATGATTAGATATTGTGATTGTACCTTTCATTCAAGGCCATTATTGGATGTCTGGTTTCTTTTCCATCTGATGTTTTTCCGGATGGGTCCCTCTATCCGATGTTCTTCCGGATATGTGCCTTTGTTCTGATGTTTCTCCCAGAACATTCTTTGTGTCTATCTGACGTTCTTCCAGATATGACGTTGTGTCTGACGTTTTTCCAGATGTGTCCTTTATTCTGATGTTCTTCCAGAACTTATCTGATGGTCTTCCAGATATTACCTTTGATTCTGATACTTTTCCAGAATCGCTCCGATGTTCTTTCGGATATGTACTTTTATTCTGATGTTCTTCCAGAACCTGTCTGACATTTTTCCAGACATTCATATCGATTCTGATGCTTTTTTGGAATCTATCTGATGTTTTTCCGGATATGTCTCTATTTCTGATGTTCTTCCAGATTGAGTCTTTGTTATCTGATGTTCTTCTAGATATATCACCTTGTTTATCTGATGTTCTTCCGGATATATGACTTTATTCTGATGATTTTTCGGAATGACCTTGCTTTTACCGTCTGATGTTTTCCCAGATGTGTCTGCTCCTGATGTTCTTCCAGAGCCCTTTTATGTCAATCTGATGCTCTTCCGGATATGACCTTGTTTAATCCGATGTTCTTCCGGATATGTAATTTTATTCTGATGTTTCTCCCAGAACATTCTTTGTGTCTATCTGACGTTCTTCCATATATGACGTAGTGTCTGACGTTTTTCCAGATGTGTCCTTTATTCTGATGTTCTTCCAGAACTTATCTGATGGTCTTCCAGATATTACCTTTGATTCTGATACTTTTCCAGAATCGCTTCGATGTTCTTTCGGATATGTACTTTTATTCTGATGTTCTTCCAGAACCTGTCTGACATTTTTCCAGACATTCATATCGATTCTGATGCTTTTCTGGAATCTATCCGATGTTTTTCCGGATATGTCTCTATTTCTGATGTTCTTCCAGATTGAGTCTTTGTTATCTGATGTTCTTCCAGATATATCACCTTGTTTATCTGATGTTCTTCCAGATATGTGACTTTATTCTGATGCTTTTTCGGAATGACCTTGCTTTTACCGTTTGATGTTTTCCCAGATGTGTCTGCTCCTGATGTTCTTCCAGAGCCCTTTTATGTCTATCTGATGCTCTTCCGGATATGACCTTGTTTAATCCGATGTTCTTCTAGATATGTGACTTTATTCTGATGCTTTTCCAAAACCCCTTTTGTGTTTATCTGATGTTCTTCCAGATATGACCTTGTTTATCTGATGTTTTTTTCCAAATATGATGTTCCTTATGTGACGTTCTCCCAGATATGTCTTCAAATCTTTACCCCTACATTGAATGATTTTCTAAATGTTTCGGGTGTATCTCCAAGATCTTTGTCTTTCATTTCATATCATATCATATCACAAGGCATCTTAGGGCCAAAAATTGTGCATGTTTGTATTTAATTCTCTCCTATCACGTCGAGACGAAAATTTCAATCCCCGTATCTCCGGATAGAAGAATCTTAAATAGGGGCATCTGTCACACCCTAATTTTTGACCCTAAAATTTTGTTTTTTAACATTTAATAATTAGAATAATTAATATTTTATTTTAATTTTATTTTAAATATTTATTTTCACTTTTATTCTTATTTTTTAATTTAAATAATGTTTAGAATAGATAAATAAGATAATTAGTATTTTTATTTTATTTTATTTTATATATTTATTTTTATTTTTAACTAATATTATTTTTCATAAATAAATAGGATTTTTAGTTTCTGTTTTAAATTTATTTTAATTGAATTGTTTAAATTTTATTTAGTTTTAAGTTTATTTAATTTTTAATATTATTTTATTTTGGGCCTTAAATTGGATATTAGGGACAATATTGACAATTTAAAATTAACCCTAATTTGATCCCTATATATACACATGTTATCGTTGCGGAAAGGGGGATCGAAAAAATAGAAAAGCTGAGACGCTGTAACAACACTGCATCACCGTTTTTGTACGCCGCATTCAGGTGCATGCCTTGTTTCTATCATTCGCCTTGTTTCTATCATTCTTCTTAAAACTAACTAAAATTCTAAATTTTCATAACAAGTTTATACCAGGCACAGTGCGAAATTCTTATAGAACCACGTCAATGTTTACACGGCTTGTATATATATTGTTAATAATTCTTAATATAATAAGTCTTAACGTCATGTATATAATATATAATATATATGCTGTTTCATATACACACCGTTTCATATATCCTTTATTTATTTATTTTAGATTTTTCGGATCGAATTATGTCGATACGCTGTTCGCATATTTGTGTGCTTGATGCGTGACATTTATGTTGATTCGATCCGGTTGCGATTATCGCATTTTGCGTTAGTAACACTGTTGGGTTTTATCAAATTTTAAAAAAATTTCCTTTTGCTTTATTTTTCTTTTTATTATATTTAGATCTGTACAATTCGGATCTGGTTGCGATGACCGCTTATGCGGTAGCAATTTTCCTTTTTTTGTTTTAATTCTTTATTTTTTTTATTAGATTGTTCGGATCGAATTACGTCGATACGCTGTCTGCATATATGTGCATGATGTGTGACCTTTATATTTAGTTCGATCCGACTGCGATGATCGCATTTTGCATAGCAACATTATTGTTTTAAAACTTTTTATTTTAAAATTTATTTTTCCATGCGTTCTCTATCTCTAAAAAATTTTAGATCCTTACGATTTAGATCCGGTTGCGATGACCGCGTTTTCGCGATAGTAATGTTGTTGAGGTTTTACCAAAGTTAAATTTCTTTTTTTTTTAGTTACTTTTTTTTTATATTTAGATCCGTACAATTCGGATCTGGTTGCGATGACCGCGTTTTCGCGATAGCAATATTGTTGAGGTTTTTTACCAATGTTAAATTTCTCTTTTTTTAGTTGTTTTTTTTGTTATATTTAGATCCGTACAATTCGGATCCGGTTGCGATGACTGCGTTTTCGCGATAGCAATGTTGTTGAGGCTTTTTTTATTTTTTTTAAAATTTTCTTTTCTTTGTAATAATATTACAATTTTAAAACACTTTAAAATTTCTTTTTTATTTTTGTTTCCTTTTTTTATAAATTTTAGATCCGCACATTCTTAATCCCTATTGCGATGATCACGTTAAGTGTAGCAAGGTAATGCGGTTTTCATCGATTCTTATGCGGAACTATATTTGTTTAGCGTTGCATTTCGATTTCGGAGTTAAAATCTAATTTAACTTTCGATAACTGTTTGAGTGCATATAGTCATTTGCTTGGCTTCTCATAGAGTGATTCTTACATGAATCCACTCTTAGCTAGCTTCAAAGCTAAATTCAGTTGCCATTCGATTTCGGTTGGTTTTGGACCCTTATTGTTGGGCCTGGAATTGGATCCTTTTTTTTTCTAAATGCACCTCACTTATTTGTTATTTCTCTTAAGCCCATTCCTTTTCTTTATTAATTTTTTTATGTTTAATTTAATTTCTTTTAATTTTATATTTTATTAAATAAAAAAAACTTAAAAAATAATTATTAAGTAACTTTTGATTAATTTTATTAAATTCATTTATTTAATACTAATTAATCCATTAAAGGATTAATTTTATTAAATATTTGACTTTAATTCAATTAATTATTTTAAATTAATTTTTCTTAATCCTAAAAATTTCAAAAATACTGCTTATTTAGTTCTCAGTTCTAAATTTTCTTTTTTAAGATATTACCTATTTTAATTTTAATTTTTAAATAACTTCTTCTCCTTATTTCAAGCGATAAATAACATAAATAATAACAAAAGGTTCCTGTAGAATACTACAGACGTTTAGGATGCTAATACCTTCCCTAATCGTAACCAACCCCCGAACCTTAGATCTCTTATTAGGTTTTTTTCGTTATTGAACCTTTCCTTTGGATAAATCAAAGACGGTGGTGAACTTTAAAATTTGTGATCCTAGTTAACATAATAGCTATGGTATCCGATTCTCACCGCGACAACAATCTAATATTCTAAGTGATTTTTTAATTTCTTTTCTTTCTATATTCATTATAATGTTTGACACCCATGTTATGTCTTCCATTTCAGGCGTGGATTTTACAGCACTTTCCCAATATTACTGGTTAGGGGAGTGTCGCCGAGTACACTGAGGATATACCACGTGCTGTTGCATTTGTCCTGCTCAGAGGGAACCAGGTGCCGGACTCCTTCAGAGTGTATCTTGATCGGATGACTGCTGAGGACGTTTTGTATAACCTCTATGCCAATCACCGTGTGACGCGCCCGTTCGATGAGGTTTGTTTCTTCTCAGGATGGTTGGCATGCAGTTCGACTGTTACTGCCCGATACCTGCCGGAGCACGTCTTGCGTCAGTTCAGTTACACGCAGACGATCCCCAGGATGCCTCATGAGTCTGCTGCTCTAGGCTTGACCCGCAGGCAGATAGATGAGCTATATGCTGACTACCAGTCCCACTTGGTACCGGAAGAGGCTCGGGCGACCAGAGCAGAGAGAGACTGGAGCGTTGCTGCCGGGTACATCGTGTGGTTCTACACCGTCTCACACCCCATGCATGGTGCCCACTGCTGAGGGATCGCCACCCAGACCTGCTCATCAGGAGATATTAGAGGAGCGGTAGTCTCAGCTGAACCATACTCAGGATGTCCTACCACGCTATCGTCAGATAGAGCAGATAGCGCAGCAGGCCATTGAGGCCGGTCACCTCCCTGATGGCTCTGGTGCCAGACTTGCCGTGGACAAGATTATTGCGATTGCTCGGGGGGCACTTTAGTACCGCAGACATCGATCCAGGATGACGGGTAGGGGCAGAGGAGCAGGGGAGCCAGGAGAGATCCTTCGCCATACGCAGTAGTTTTTTGTTTGATGTATTCTATTTATATTATATGTATGCACTGTATTTTGATAGAGGTTTATTATATATATATATATATATATATATATATATATATATATATATATATATATATATATATATATCATTTTATTTTATATATTGATGTTGTCAAATGTATATTAAGTTGCGACGATATATTAACATATGCGACCAAGCAACAAAACCGATTTTAAAAAAAAAAAATTAACTTCTGCTATTTTTCGGATCTGCAGATCATGAAAGTTTCCGGATGTGCACTTCCGGAACGCATCAGCGTTTTTTAAAAAAATTGGTGCGTCCGGATGTGCACATCCGGAATCAAGGGGCAAAACCGGAAATTCAGGTGGTGCCTAAGAAACCTGGGTGGTGTGATAAGAAATTCTCAATAATAATGCTAACGATGCTAACTTTTCCTTTCAAAGCATAACTAGCATCATATTAAATATCTAAACGCCAGCACCGCCACTTATTAATGTTGTTTTGTTTCTCTTATATTATAAAATTTATTTTTAATTTCTGAGGGGTGCATTAACACTTGGGGTAGAAATAGGTTGGGCCGAGCTAGGCTTTGTCAAGCCTAAGTCTGGTTTACCAAAAAAATTGAAGCCTAAGTCTGGCCTGTAGCCTGTCATAGGCTTATTTTTAGGTCTGAATCTGGCCTTTTATAAGGACTGGTTAGCCTGTTAGCATACATAAAAACCTGTTATTTTAAATAGACTAACAAACTAAAAAAATCAATGAGACTAAAAGTTTGTTTACATTGACTTATTTTAACTTACCTATTAGCATAAGTTTTATAAGATTATTTGTTTAAGATAACTTATGAAAATAACTTATAACATTGTTCATAAGGTGTTTTCATCTTATTTTCATAAGTTCTCCAAGATAACCAATTTTTATTTATGTATTTTAATTCAAAGTATAAAATATAACATAATGATAATAAAAAAATTATTCATATTTATTTAAATAGGTCGGCTTGTTAGGCTTAAAAGACTTTTTCATGGCCTGAGGCCTAACCTTTTTAACTAAATAGGCTTATAAAAAAACCTAGGCATTTTCTATTTAAAAAATAAGTTTGGCCTAGCCTGAGCCTGTGTAGGCTAGGCCCGTATGCCCTTGTTATCGGCCTGGCCTATTTCCACCCCTAATTAGCACCCTTACGCTCTACCAAAGGTCTGCCGCTGATTGGGATACCTTTAAAATTTCTGCAATATAAACTAGGATTTAAAATACGGTCAGAAATATATTGGGTGGGGCAAAGATTTTGCTTAGAGAATTTCTTATAGTCTACTGTATCATGTAAAATTTCACAAATTTCTTCTATTTTTGTAGATGCATCTCCAGACGCATACAAATGTAAATAAATGTTAAAATATTCCGGAGATATATATATACGAAACATTTTGAAACATAAATCGCGTCAGACTCTTCTCATTCTTCATTTCACAATTTTCTTCTACCAAAACTTCAAACTCTCAATACCCTTCCTTACACGTAACATAGTTTAGACATAGAGTATAACTTGTTTGTTGGCTAAAAATGGTGTGCAGAATATTTTTTTTTTCAACTTACATGTGGTACATTTGCCATTGACGCAACTTCTGAGTTGTAAAACATTCAAGAGATGCATCTCAGAAATTGTTCAGTGTTTTATATACTGTAGGAAATTTCAGAGATGCATCTCCAGAATTGTTCAACGTTTTAGTTTAATGGTGTTTCTGAAGATGCATCTTCGGAATGTTTCAACGTTTTAGTTTCCTAGTGCTTCCGAAGATGTGTCTCCGAAATTTTCTGTAGTATTTTTTTTTCTTGCTTGTGTGTGTTGTTTGTGTGCAATAATGATATGTCTTACTTTACCTTACATACATAATGTCTGACAGAGTTGACAGACTGAGACATGACAAGGTTGTTCAGCACGCATCCGCTCGGCGGGAGCGAAGCCAGTAGGTACCGGAGGCTCCAGATACCTCTAGTCAGGCAGAGTCGTCTATGTCTGGGGCGCTGTCTACTTTTGGGGCTCGTGTTTCACCTCAGGCCACTCTACCTTCTTCCCGTAGGAGATGGGATTCACCATTTGACGCATCACTTCCCTCATCCTCCCGCAAGCGTCAGGATTCACCAGTGGCTCCTCCTACAGATGATGCTGCTGATCGAGTCCCGTCTCCCATTGATGATGCTGCTGATCCAGTGCCACCTCTGGAGGGTGGGCATGCTGCGGATGCCGAGCCAAAGTGATAGAATATCAGAAACTGTTAGAAAGGGTAGTTAGGATTTTCATATTGTATTCCATGAATCATAGAGTTACAAGAGAGTCACTTATATAGCACAAATATTGTAACAAACTATGCCAGCTCAGCATAACTGAATGGCTCAGAACTTATACAAAAGTAACTCACTACACTATATAATATCTATATAATGTATAACTCTATCATTCCCCCTTAGAAGTTGAGGGTGTATCCATCAAGCTTTGTTTGTTGAACACCCTTAACTTGTCACGAAGAGGTAGAAACTTCACAGCTGATAAAGGCTTGGTGAGCACATCTGCCCACTAATCTTGAGCAGGAACACGAGCCACAACAAGGCTTTTGTTAAGCATATTCTCTCTTACAAAGAAAATGTCCAACTCCATATGTTTAGTTCTATTGTGGAGAATTGGATTATGAGCAAGAGTGACAGTGCTGAGGTTGTCACACAGCATTTTGGGAGTTTGAAAGTTGCAGTGAAGCTCCCTCAGCAATGACTGCACCCACAGGATCTCTGCAGCAAGCTGTGCCATACTCCTGTACTCAGCATCTGCACTTGACCTAGCCACCAGCTGCTGCTTTTTAGACCACCAAGATATTATATTAGGACCAAGGAAAACACAAGCACCAGAAGTGGATCTTCTGTCATCCGTATCAGATGCCCAATCAGCATCACAAAATCCAAGCAAGGAAATAGGTTGATGAACCTGTGCAGGTTGAAGGAGAAGACCATGGTGAAGGGTGCCACTTAGATACCTCAAAATTCTCTTGACTGCCTTCCAATGTTCCTCCAGAGGATTGGATAAAAACTGACACACTTTGTTCACAAAGAATGAAATTTCTGGTCTTGTTAAAGTAGCATACTGAGTGCTTCAACAACTGACCTGTACAGAGTAGGATCAAAAACACTGTCAGACCCAACCTTTGAGAGCTTGGTGCTAGAGATCATAGGGGTAGGCATCCCATTAGCATTGAGCATATTGAATTTGGCTAGCAAATCATGCACATACTTGGTTTGAGAGAGAAGTAAGGAACCATTAGATAAGTGAGTGACCTCAATGCCTAGAAAATAATATAACTTTCCAAGTTCTTTGAGAGAGAAGGCAACATTTAAGCTCTTGATCAAGGAAGTAATGAAAGATGCAGAATTTCCAGTGATGATAATATCATCAACATAGACCAAAAACACAATGTGAAGGCTGCTGGTGTGAAGGAAAAATAGGCTGGGATCACACCTGCTGGCCTGAAACTGGTGTTGCAGTAAAACACCTTTTAGCATGTCAAACCAGGCCCTAGGAGCATGTTTAAGCCCATAAATAGCCTTGTGTAACTTGCACACAAGGGTCTTATCAGAAGCTTCAAACCCAGGGGGTTGTTGCATATAAACCTCCTCCTCAAGATCTCCATCGAGAAAGGCATTGTTCACATCTATTTGTTGAATGGTCCACCCATGTGTAATGGTAAGAGTGAGAAAAGCCCTGTCTGTAACATGTTTAATAACTGGAGAAAAGGTTTCCTGAAAATCACTGCCAGCTTGTTGGTGAAAGCCTTTTGCTACAAGCTTGGCCTTATATTTATTTATGGAGCCATCAGAGTTTTCCTTGACCCTAAAAACCCATTTACAGCCAATGGGCTTCCTTGAGACAGATGGAGACACCAAAGTCCATGTCTGATTTTTCAAAAGAGCCTGAAACTCATCTTTCATTGCCTGAAACTAGTGGGGAACAACCAAGGCCTAACTAACTAAAGTAGGTTCCATGTTGAAAGCTCAAATATTTTGGATAAATTTTGGTAAAACTTAGTGCTGAAGAGGATGTTTCAACATGGAGACCAGAGCTGAAGAATTCTGCCAAAGAACAAAGATGTCGAAGGAGATGTCTCAACTTGAAGACTTGACATCCTGGACTGTTATAACAGATTGATTTAAATCTGTCTTATATCTGTTCCAACAATCAAGGAAGCAATCAGAACGTGGATCAAGGAATCAACAAACAGAAGATTGAAGCCCAAGGAAGCAGAAGACTCTATAAATAGAAGACTTAGACCTAGGTTTTGATATGCCTTTTGTAACCTAGTTCTCTTGCGTAAGAAACAAGGGTTTAGGGTTTTGAGAGTCGTTGGCTCTCTAGGTTATAAGTCTCCCTTTGTATCAGTTGATGCATTGTGGCAGATATAGGTGTCGCACATATCCATAAGCCTTGAGGTATTGGATTGTGTATTGTTCTTGGATGAAGCTTTTAAGCAAATCCGAGTTAGCTTGTTTGTCAAGAAAGCTTGACAGATTTCTGTATTGACAGAGATGATGTAGAAATCACAGTAGGTGATTAAGGGAAGTGAGTGGGGTATCTCATATCAGAG
Organism: Lathyrus tuberosus; assembly: GCA_022829125.1. Lineage (NCBI taxonomy): Eukaryota > Viridiplantae > Streptophyta > Magnoliopsida > Fabales > Fabaceae > Lathyrus > Lathyrus tuberosus. The sequence goes on from JALAZF010000006.1 coordinate 18,446,560, forward strand.
TTGTAAACGTTAGAGTTTAGCTTTGGTAAAGATGTTCATTAGGTAGATGTTAGGATAAAGTTGTAAACGAGGGAGTTTAGCTTTGTAACAGGTCTACAGATAGTGAAGTTTTCTTTCTGCAGATTTACGTTTTCTGTTAGGGTTCATGATAAACATGTTGGATCAGATGTCGTGACATCTGTGATTCTACAATTCTGATATTCAAGGTATCAGTCTGCTGTTGTGCCTCTGTGTTTAAATGATTATGTAGCACAATGTTTTGACATGTGTTAGGACATCTGCTGTCTGCATATGCCAGAATTTCAATTGGTATCAGAGCAGGCATCCTGTCTGGTTCTGGATGAGATCTTTGGGAGATACTTTCTGGCGTTTAAACAAGGAGGAGTTTTGAAGACCAGATCAATCAACTCAGACATACTCAAGGGTATTAATGGATGAGATGGATGTTCTGGATCGAAGGTAACAACCGTTGGTTGTTCATGTTGCTGAGAAGGTTCTACAACAACTGTAGGAGAAGTGGCTAGTTCTCTTGTTAGGTTGTCTTATAAGATGTTCTGACATCTTATTAGGGTAAGCCAGATCTGTTCCTTGGTGGTTTCGCTGCATGTGTTTCTGATGGAAGGGCTCTAGAATTATGGGATTCTGGAGTTGTTACTGAAGACAGTTGGTGGAATATCTCAATCATCGGCCTCTATATGTGATGATATCTGCATTCTTTTATTCCAAAGTCGGGAGAGATGGAATGAGGGGAGTTGTTGGTAGATATCTGGTATGGTGACTTGGTACTTGGAAGCTTAGTTTCTTGATGCAGTTGAAGTCAGTTGAAGAGGAGAGGAGTTGAGTTTAATTTTATCAAGTTCTTGCTCTGGGAGTTTGATAAATTATTGATCAGCTAGGTTGTCAAAGATACTTGAGAATTATCTCAAGTCCACTCATAAAGGCGTCTCAGTCGTGCATCTGGAGTCTTCTAGTTATTCTTCTGACTATAAGGTGTTTCTTTGAAACACAATCTGAAGAAAGTGGAGGTGATTTATTTTCACCATCCAAAACAGCAAGGAAAGATTCATCTCTCTTAACCCTAAAAGTGGATCCAATCTGATTGGAGCTTTCAGAATTGTTGAGGTAAATGAGGTTCGTTCAGAGAGAATCTCAGTTACTTGAGTCAAGGGTGGAAGCCTTGGTATCTCAACACTGTTTGTCAAAGAAGATACTTGCAAAAGATTGAATACTTGATAAGTGTTTATGAAGTGATCTGGTGGAGCTTAGCTACAACGGTGAAGAAGGGTTGTTGGACAAGGATTTAAGATCAATTGTTATTTGTGGAGTTCACAAGTATTTAATTGATTATCCTTGAAAGTCAAGATTGCTGATGTTCAACAAGATGTTGGAACATCTCATCATCAGAGTTTGTGAAGAATCATGGGAGGGGTACTGCATACGCTTTAGCATATATTTTGATCTTAGGTGGTGACCTAAGAAGTTGCTTCAGTCGGGTGTGACAGAAGCATGTGTTCTCTGTAGAGTTTCCTGGCAAGAAATTAGTCTGGACTTTGATGCTGTTGAAGATGAAGATGAAGACATCATAATCTTGATGGTTACTGCTTGGATCAGTTTATTTCTGATCTAGGTACTTGGGAGCATGGGATTTTGCTCAGTTTGAAGGTCAAGGTTAAGTGGCAGTTATCTCTGATTTTCTACAGTCTGCTCTACTAAGGAAAGTGACATTATTTGGTATGGCTATGGTGTAGTCTAGGACTACTTATCTTCTGAAGATTCAGACGTGGCAGGTGTGAAGTCTTTGGAGTTTTAAAGCAGGATGGAGGTTGTTTACTCTAACTTAGTTGTTGAATTAAGTCTATGAGAGTATGTAGCTCGTGTTATGCAAAGGGAGGAGGTTCTTCTAAGTGGCAGAAGGAGGAGCTGAATTCAGCAGCTGAATGCCGTATCAGAATGTTCTGACATTTAGCTTAACATCAGAATCTCAGCTGGTGATGTGGCACATCAGCTTAAGATAAGGTGATCTACAGGAGAATGGAAGTTATGGATGCTTCAAAAAGGTCTATCTCATGCAGTTTGCGGGAGCTGTGGATGGGAAAATGTTACATGTCTAGAGGCTTGGTGGATCCAAAATGTCTTGCTATGGAGCAAGTAGTTCATGTGCCTTGAAGATCTAATTTCATTGGTGGATCAGTGTATCTTGTGGGAATTCTGAAGAAGAATGAGATAAGTCAAACAGTGGCATTTGGTTTATCTTTACTGTGCATTCAAGCAGGATGCTTAAAACTAATTGCTCTTGTGCAGTAGTTGGTTGAAAACGTAAGGAGGATCTGGTTCATATTGGAGCTTGTGGCAGAAGTTCTCAGTTTATGGAAGATTACCTTCTTTTGGTGGATGAGAGTTTATTTCTCTATGGGTTTCTGAAGTTCTCTTTGTTCAAGCTGGTGGCGCAGTGTTGTGTGAAGATCTTCAGTTTGGATTACTATGCTGATAGTAAGTCCAGTGGTGGAGCATATCAAGAACCATGGTGTGTGGTGTCTATGATGTGTGAAGGATGTCCTAACTGATGTTAGAACATTTTTTGGGTTGGTTATCCTTGGAGGAGGATTTCAAGTTCTGTGAGGAACTGGTTACTTGCATTGTGTCTAAGAAGTATCTACCTTGTCATATGGGAGAATGATGGAGTAGGAAAACTGTCTTGGAAGTCTGATGTAAGGGTTTTGGTAAGATTGGAGTGGATCACGGGTTGATTGCATGAAGGTTTGGATTCTGATGCGCTCAGAAGTGGATATTCACAAGGAAAATCAGAAGTATTCCAGGTTATCATATGGGAGAATAATGAAGGAATGACTGTCTTGGATTATGGGGTGTCTATCTCAGTTGCTGGCCTTGCTAAGGTCAGTGGAAAATCTTGTGAAGGGGATACTGTCCCTTGCTGCAAGTCATGCTAGTAGTGGATCAGTTTGGCAAGCTGAGAAGTTCTGGAGCATGTATACGATATCTGACACCATTATAACAAACTAAGGGGCCCTGTGCATCTCTTTGAGGAATGTGAAGCATTCTGATTCAATTGGGTTGTGTCTCAGGGAACAAAGAGGTCTATACATGAGAACTCAGAAGGAATTCATGTGGTGTATGGATAGTTTCTGGAAGAGAGGGATCAATGGAGCTTTGATCTCAATCCAAGAGTTTGTTATGGTAGGATGGTAATCCTGATATTTCCTCACAGGTAGCATGATGGTGTTCACGTGTGAGTGATTATTGGTTCTCGTCAGAAGAAGCAATAAGAGGGATGATGATTGTGTTCAGCGGGTAGTTTGGACTGAGGGTGCGCTCTTGAAGACATGAAGATGCGTCTTATGTTTTCCATTCATTAGCTTAGTGTTCTATGGAGGAGCACTGGTTATCTTAGATAGGGGGAGTTACTTCTTGATCTAAGATGTATTACTGCGAGGGTGCAGTTGAAGTTCCAGTTTGTATTGTGTGTCAAGCAAGCTGTGATTATGTGTCCATCCTGGGAGGATGAGATGTCAAGAAGGATGTCTTGACATTTTTATTGTTGCAAGTTGGGGGAGACTTAGAAGTACAAGTTACATGGTTCTTAATGGATGCTTAAGGATCATTGGTTGAGTCTGGGAGAATTTATTTTCCTCTGCAGACTGTGATCATAAGACTGTGAAGATATTGGTCAATACAGAAGTTTTCTTTGGTAGACAATGTTTGACATGATGTCAGGACATTGTTAAGAACATGTTTTTGAGGTAACTGGGTCATTATGGACGGTATATCTTGGACAATGGAATATATGCGCGTGCAAAATATGTTCTTTGGGTTTTACAATATTCTTGGCCGGTGCATTCTCGGTGCTGGTGAAATCTCATTCGATTTTAATGAATTTTTCTTGCCTCGTTGATTCCTATGAAAGCAGCTTGGGTACTTATAGGATAGCCTTGGTCACGTTTGGCTCAAGATGTTTGTTCTCACAACATTATTTAGAATTGTTCCTTAGGTGTGGTGCATCTGGGCTGGCTTGGTACATTTTTGTCAATTTTTGGCAAAAAGGGGGAGAAAGGGTTCATACCTCAGCTTCGTTTGTGTCTTGTGTTCTAAGTTAAGAACACAGTCATGTGTTTAGGGGGAGTTTTATCCTCCCCTACATGAACATCAACATAAGGAAAAATTAATTTAGGATTTCTGGAGTCTCATTCTTATGAGTCTTAGGATTTCTGGAATCTTAGGATTTCTGGAGTCTTAAATTAATAATTAAGAAGTTAGTTATTCAGGCTGACACGAATTCAGGAGAATCCTGGATTTGTTATGCAAAGAGTTTTAGCCAAAATTTGCCAAAAAGCGGGAGATTGAAAGCTCAAATATTTTGGACAAAATTTTGGTAAAATTTAGTGCTGAAGGGGATGTTTCAACATGGAGATCAGAGCTGAAGAATTCTGCCAAAGAACAAAGATGTCGAAGGAGATGTCTCAACTTGAAGACTTGACATCCTGGACTGTTATAACAGATTGATTTAAATATGTCTTATATATGTTCCAACAATCAAGGAAGCAATCAGAATGTGGATCAAGGAATCAGCAAACAGAAGATTGAAGCCCAAGGAAGCATAAGACTCTATAAATAGAAGACTTAGACCTAAGTTTTGATATGCCTTTTGTAACCTAGTTCTCTTGTGTACGAAACAAGGGTTTAGGGTTTTGAGAGTCATTGGCTCTCTAGGTTGCAAGTCTCCCTTTGTATCAGTTGATGCATTATGACAGATATAGGTGTCGCACAGATCCATAGGCCTTGAGGTGTTGAATTGTGTATTGTTCTTGGATGAAGCTTTTAAGCAAATCTGAGTTAGCTTGTTTATCAAGAAAGCTTGACAGATTTCTGTATTGACAGGGATGATGTAGATATCACAGTTGGTGATTAAGGGAAGTGAGTGGGGTATCTCATATTAGAGTTGTAAACGTTAGAGTTTAGCTTTGGTAAAGATGTTCATTGGGTCGATGTTAGGATAAAGTTGTAAACGGGGGAGTTTAGCTTTGTAACAGGTCTACAGATAGTGAAGTCTTCTTCCTGGATTGGTATCCCCCAGATGTAGGTGAATTGCACCGAACTGGGTTAACAATTGATGTGTTCTTTATCATTCTGCAGATTTACATTTTCTGTTAGGGTTCATGATAAACATGTTGGATCAGATGTCGTGACATCTGTGATTCTGCAGTTCTGATATTCAAGGTACCAGTTTGTTGTTGCGCCTCTGTGTTTAAATGATTATGTAGCACAATGTCTTGACATGTGTTAGGACATCTATTGTCTGCATATGCCAGAATTTCACATGTGTGTAAGTAGGAGAGTAAGGTTAAGCCTTGGTTGAGTGATGCCACTTTTGGCTCTTGTTTGCATGGCATGAGTGTTGAGAGGGTGGATAAAGAGCTGAGAGGGGATGGAATTAGGACTGACATGCGATGTTGCAGGAGAGGATGAAGGAGAGATGGTGCTGAGTTCAGCTATGTCAGAAAGAATAAGGCCAGGAGAAGAGGAAGAGGAGACTGTAGGTGTAGCAGGGGAGCTGACAATAGCAGAAGTTTGAAGAGGGCTGGGAGTAGGATCAACATGAACAGAGTCAGCAGTAGTGCTGACTGAAGGAATGAGAGTGGGAGGAAGAGAGGGTGTGGGATTGGGAGAAGCTGCTGCCATAAACCAGGATGAGGCAGATGCAGTAGAAGTTTGAGTAGCATTAGGAGGAGAAGTAGAAGATGGAGATAGGGAGAAATAAGGAAATCTAGTTTCATGAAAAAGCACATCCTTAGAGATATAGATATGCCCATTGGCAGCCAGACATTTGTACCCCTTATGGACAGTTGAGTACCCTAGAAAAATGCATTCCTTAGACCTATAATCAAGTTTGTGAGCATTGTAGGGACGAAGGATGTAACGACCCAGTTTTCGTGTGCGTTTTATTTAATCGAGTCGTTTGATTATTATATTATTATTTTATTTTATTTTCGACTTTTATCTGCAAATATGTTATTTTTCAATGTTGTGATATTTTATCGGGTTTTGGGATCGTTTGTGAGATATTTGAGTGTGGGGGTATTTTGGTCATTTTAGGATATTTTTGATTAAGTAAGAAAAATAGAAAATAGTAGAGAGAAAAAGAGAAAGAAAGAAAAGGAAAAGAAAGAAAAAGGAGAGAAAAGAGAAGAAGAACAGAAATAGTGGAAAACTTGGAAAAATCAAGAGAAATCAACTTCTAGTATCGATTTAATCGGGTAAGGGTGCGAAACTCAATTATTGTATGATTGTATATGATTATGTATGTATATTTGTGATGTTTGTTGGATTGAAATGGAAATATTTTAGTAAACCCATTTTTGGTAAAATTGATTAGAAATTGATTAAATGTGTTGAAAATTATGTTGTTAGTGTTCCTTAGTGTTGGTATATGATAGATGCATGTTGTTAGTAAGTGTATTGGTGTTTTTCTGGGTATTTAGTGATGATTTGGAGAATTTTGGGTTGAACCCGTATGAAAATTATGCAGAAGAAATTTTCTGAGATTTCCAGGTCATACGCGTATGGGGCATGTTCATACGCGTATGAACCTTGGCAATACGCGTATGGTGGGCGAGCCATAGGGCCAATACGCGTATGGGTTTCTTGTTTCCTCAGCCATCTGCCCATTTGCGTATGATACACGTAGCTTTTTAGGTCAATACGCGTACGGGCTTGGGCATTACGCGTACGGTCATTTACACGTGAACTTTGGGAAAAATGAGATCTCTGCTCATACGCGTATGGGTCATGGTGGTACGCGTATGAACAGGACTTTTGTAAAATGTGACTTTTCAAAATATCGTTTTTCGTTTTCGTTCGTAACTTTTGATCCGTTTGTCCGATTTTTACATTCTTGGTATCGTTGCGTAGCTATTGAGCTGTACTTTCTTGTTATGATGATTTTGGAATTGTTAGCCGATTTAATTATGTCGGAAAGTCGGGAATAATGTCGGTTGTCGACTTTTGTCGTTATACTTGTACGTAATTGATATATATTGTGCAAGGTGCTGTTGTATGATGTAAATGTATGTGTTTAGATGATGTTGTGATGATTTGTGGCCGTATGGAAATTAAATGCATTGTTTTGGGCATAAGTGCAAAGTGTGATTTTTGTCGATGTAAATGAATGTGTGTGTGCATAATAAATGTCATGGGTCTTTGTATGCCAAGCATCATGATATGCATTGTTGAAACGTCCTGAATGACGGTTTGGATTCCAGAGGGAATTCGCTATAACTTCGTGTGCCCGTGTGGGGTGTGAGCGATGAATATAGACGATCGTGTGCCCATGTAGGGTGTGAGCGATCGGGTCGTGTACTCGTGTGGGGTGTGAGCGATCCATAAACACCGTGTGCCCGTGTGGGGTGTGAGCGGTGGGGAACATCGTAGGCCCAACGGGGAGTTACAGTGATGTAACGAGCGATGGTTCCAGCAGAGTTCCTGAGTGAACTAGTGATGAGAAACAATGGAAGTCGGTACCGCATGGGCATATGCATAGAGTCGTTGTGTCAGTCTCTTGCATTTGCATAAATCATTTATGGTTGTTTATGTGTGGATTTGTGGATAAATGGATATATGGATATGTGTTGGTGATGGAAATATGTATTGTGTCCTGTAATGTCTTGTGTTTGAATTATGGCGTGAGTTGTGGTGAGAATCGTATATTTGTGTATTTTCGTGTTATATATATAATTGTATGCAATTATATTATGGTTGTTTTTCTCACCCTTCTGCTGTTTTATAATGCTCTATGAGGCATTGCAGATTAGAGTTGCTGGAGGTATTTTTGTGAAGCTTTGCGTCTTCATTCTTTTGTCAGTCGGCTCTGATATGTGACACCGGGTAGTTAGGGAGGCCGTTTGTGATGATTGCATATTATGTATATGTATATCTTTTGGCTTGAGCATGTATAACCTGATGTATGACAAACTTCTCATGATATATATACATGTATGTTATTCAGTTTTAGATTTTCCGCTTTTATTCTAAATTCTGAAATGTGGGTGTAAGGAACTAAGTTCCTCTGTTGATTGCTACCCCACTGTTGCATATCTTTATGAGCAGGTGTTATATGTATTGTTTCAAATTGATGCGACCCTCCCGGTCTATGCCATGATAATTTAAATATACTCTGATGAAATTTTGAATTTTCTTTTACTACTTTTTATTAATTGGGGGTATAGATTGGGGTTGTTACACTAAGTGGTATCAGATCCAGTTTGTGCCAGTCCGTGTCAGTTGTGTCAGTCCTTGTTGGTCGTGGTGGTTGGTTGACCTGTTTGTTTAACCATAGTTTCTGTTATTGGAAATGAACAGAATATGGCTGGTAGGAATGATGCTGCTTTGGCTGCGGCTATGCAAGCTATGGCTCGTGCTGTGTAGGGTGCACCTAATGCTGCGGGTAATGATGAGTTCAGGAAGAACAAACCGCCTGTCTTCAAAGGAAGATATGATCCGGATGGTGCACAGATTTAGTTGAAAGAGATTGAAAGGATTTTTCGAGTGATGGATTGTGATGAAGACCAGAAGGTGAGACTAGGTACTCACATGTTATTGGAAGAAGCTGATGATTGGTGGGTTAGTACTCGACGTGTGTTGGAAGCTGCAGAAGAGGAAGAAATTACTTGGGAAGTTTTTAGCCGGGAGTTCTTGAGGAGGTATTTTCCTGAAGATGTGAGGGGAAAGAAGGAAATTGAGTTCTTGGAACTAAAGCAAGGTAATATGTCTGTTGTCGATTATACTGCTAAGTTTGTGGAACTTGTGCAGTTTTATCCTCATTATGCTGAAGCTACTGCTGAATTCTCTAAGTGTGTGAAGTATGAGAATGGCTTGCATCCTGAGATAAAGCAAGCAATTGGTTATCAGAGGATTCAGAGGTTTTCTGATTTGGTAGATTGTTGTAGGATTTATGAAGAGGACATTAAGGCTCGTTCTACTCATTACAAGAGTGTGAGCGAGAGGAAAGGGAAGCAACAGTTCCGTGGTGGTCCGTATGTGACACCAGCTGATAAAGGTAAACAAAGAGGGAATTTTGAGAAAAGGTCAGTTGGAGGGGGAATGTCTAGTCCTATGAGGTGTTATAAATGTGGTGAGTTAGGGCATCGTCAGTTTGAGTGCAGGAAAGATTTGAGGAAATGTACTAATTGCGGAGGTGTAGGACATGTTGCAGCTGATTGTGCAAGGAAGAATGTGGTGAAATGTTACAACTGTGGTGAACCTGGTCATATTAGTACGAAGTGTCCGAAACCCAAACAAGCTCCAGCTGGTGGAAAAGTGTTTGCATTATCGGGGACTCAGACTTCGAGTGCAGATCGTCTGATTCGAGGTACTTATTTTATTAATAGTACTCCTTTGATTGCTATTATTGATACTGGAGCGACTCATTCGTTTATTTCGTCTGAGTGTGCGAAGCGTTTGAATCTTGTGTTGTCTGTGATGGGTGGTGGAATGGTTATTGATACTCCAGCAATGGGGTCAGTAACTACTTCCTTGGTTTGTCTAAGATGTCCTTTGACCATTTATGGTAAATACTTTGAGATGGATTTAGTGTGTTTGTCGTTGGAGGGTTTAGATGTGGTTTTGGGTATGAATTGGTTGCAATTCAATAGGGTTCATATTGATTGTTATCATAAGCTGGTAAGGTTTCCTTCTCTTGAGGAAGACGGAGACTCGAGTTTCTTATCTACCAAAGATTTGAAGAAACTTTTGGCGGAGGAAGCTCAGTTGTTTGGATTATTTGCATCTTTAACTGTGGATAGTCAAGTTTCACTTGATGTGTTTCCTGTTGTGTGTGAATTTCCGGAAGTGTTTCCTGAGGATATTTCAGACTTGCCGCCAGAGAGAGAGGTGGAGTTTTCTATAGATCTAGTTCCTGGTACTAGACCTGTTTCTATGGCACCTTATCGTATGCCGGCATCGGAGTTGGTTGAGTTAAAGAAGCAGTTGAATGAGTTGTTGGAAAAGAGGTTCGTGAGACCAAGTGTTTCTCCTTGGAGTGCTCCTTTTTTGTTGGTGAAAAAGAAGGATGGAAGTATGAGGTTATGTATTGATTATCGCCAGTTGAATAAGGTGACGATCAAGAATAAGTATCCTCTTCCAAGGATTGATGATCTGATGGATCAGTTAGTTGGTGCGTGTGTGTTCAGTAAGATTGACTTGAGGTCGGGGTATCATCAGATAAGGGTGAAGGAAGAAGACATTCAGAAAACGGCTTTTAGGACACGATACGGTCATTATGAATATTCTGTGATGCCGTTCGGGGTTTCTAATGCGCCAGTTGTGTTTATGGAATACATGAATCGTATTTTTCACGAGCATCTGGATCGTTTTGTCGTGGTGTTTATTGATGATATCTTAATTTATTCTAAGTCTCGGGAGGAGCATGCAGAACATTTGCGTATTGTTTTGCAGGTTTTGAAGGAGAGGAAGCTTTTTGCTAAATTATCAAAGTGTGAATTTTAGTTATCGGAAGTGAGTTTTCTTGGACACGTAATTTCAGGTAATGGTATTGCTGTGGATCCATCTAAAGTAGAAGCAGTTCTACAATGGGAGGTTCCGAGATCCGTTACCGAAATTCGAAGCTTTTTGGGTTTGGTTGGTTATTATCGGAGGTTTATTGAAGGTTTTTCGAAACTAGCACTTCCTTTGACCCAGTTGACTTGTAAAGGGCAAGCGTTCATTTAGGATATTCGGTGTGAAGAGAGTTTTACTGAGCTGAAGAGAAGATTGACGACAGCTCCGATTTTGATTTTGCTGAATCCTAATGAACCATTTGTGGTCTATTGTGATGCTTCTTTGATTGGTCTAAGTGGTGTTCTGATGCAGGAAGGTAAGGTGGTGGCTTATGCTTCAAGGCAGTTAAGAGTTCATGAGAAGAATTATCCTACTCATGATCTTGAGTTAGCGGCTGTGGTTTTTGTGTTGAAGATTTGGAGGCATTATCTCTACGGTGCAAGGTTTGAAGTCTTTAGTGATCATAAAAGCTTGAAATATTTATTTGATCAGAAAGAGCTAAATATGAGGCAACGTAGATGATTAGAATTCTTGAAGGATTACGACTTTGGCTTGAATTACCATCCTGGTAAAGCTAATGTGGTAGCCGATGCATTGAGCCGGAAATCGTTACATATGTCCGCTTTAATGGTTAAGGAGTGGGAACTTTTGGAATCGTTTAGAGACTTGAGTTTGGTTTGTGAAGTGACGTCGGATAGCGTTAGGCTTGGTATGCTAACGATTACTAATGATTTTCTGATGACGGTTAGTGAGAAGCAAAAGCTGGATGTGAAATTTGTGGATTTGATGTTGGTTGGAGGAAAAGATGCGAATAGTGATTTTCAAGTGGATATTAATGGTGTTTTGAGATTCCGAGGTAGGATTTGTATTCCAGATGATGCGGAGTTGAAAAGGATGATTTTGGAGGAAGGACACCGGAGTAATTTGAGTATACATCCGGGAGCGAATAAGATGTACCAAGATTTGAAGAAGATTTTCTGGTGGTCTGGATTGAAAAGAGATGTGGCTCAGTTTGTTTATGCATGTTTGACTTGTCAGAAATCGAAGGTGGAACATCTGAGGCCTAGTGGTTTGTTGCAACCGTTGGATATTCCTGAGTGGAAGTGGGATAACATTTCCATGGATTTTGTGACAGGGTTACCGAATACTCAGCGAGGGCATAATGCTATTTGGGTGATTGTTGATAGACTGACTAAATCGGCTCATTTTATTCCGATTGACATCAGTTTTTCTTTGGAGCGGTTAGCTGAGATTTACATCAGTGTGGTTGTGAAGTTGCATGGAGTTCCATTGAGTATTGTTTCTGATCGAGATCCTAGATTTACATCGAGATTTTGGGAAAGTTTACAGAAGGCTTTGAGTTCTAGATTGAGATTGAGTTCGGCTTATCATCCGCAGACGGATGGTCAGACGGAGAGGACGATTCAATCTTTGGAGGATTTGCTGAAAGCGTGTGTTTTGGAATAAGGTGGTGCGTGGGATAGTTATCTTGCATTGATTGAGTTTACGTATAATAACAGTTTCCATTCTAGTATTGGAATGGCACCGTTTGAAGCATTGTATGGGCGAAGGTGTCAAACACCTTTGTGTTGGCACGAATCTGGTGAGAGAACGGTGGTTGGACCAGAGTTGGTGCAACAGACGACAGAGAAAGTGAAGTTTATTCGTGAGAAGATGAAAACTTCTCAGAGTAGACAAAAGAGTTATCATGATCGGAGACGGAAGAATCTTGAGTTCCAAGAGGGCGATCATGTATTTCTGAGGGTTACGTCGGTAACAGGTGTGGGTCGTGCATTGAAATCGAAGAAACTTACTTCTCGGTTTATTGGTCCTTACCAGATATCCGCGAGAGTGGGTGCTGTGGCTTATAGGGTGGCGTTGCCGCTGAATCTGTCGAATTTGCACGATGTGTTTCATGTTTCACAGCTTCGGAAGTATGTTCCGGATCCGTCGCATGTGATTCCGATGGATGAGGTTGAGGTAAGGGAAAACCTTACAGTTGAGGCATTACCAGTTAGGGTTTTGGATCGCGAGGTGAAGCGGTTGAGGGGCAAAGATATTGCACTTGTGAAAGTGGCGTGGGGTGGCGCTGCTGAGGGCAATTTGACTTGGGAGTTGGAGAGTCGGATGCGGGAGTCATATCCAGATTTGTTCATCTCAGGTAATATTTTCGAGGACAAAAATTTCTAAGTGGGAGAGAGTTGTAACGACCCAGTTTTCGTGTGCGTTTTATTTAATCGAGTCGTTTGATTATTATATTATTATTTTATTTTATTTTTGACTTTTATCTGCAAATATGTTATTTTTCAATGTTGTGATATTTTATCGGGTTTTGGGATCGTTTGTGAGATATTTGAGTGTGGGGGTATTTTGGTCATTTTAGGATATTTTTGATTAAGTAAGAAAAATAGAAAATAGTAGAGAGAAAAAGAGAAAGAAAGAAAAGGAAAAGAAAGAAAAAGGAGAGAAAAGAGAAGAAGAAGAGAAATAGTGGAAAACTTGGAAAAATCAAGAGAAATCAACTTCTAGTATCGATTTAATCGGGTAAGGGTGCGAAACTCAATTATTGTATGATTATGTATGTATATTTGTGATGTTTGTTGGATTGAAATGGAAATATTTTAGTAAACCCATTTTTGGTAAAATTGATTAGAAATTGATTAAATGTGTTGAAAATTATGTTGTTAGTGTTCCTTAGTGTTGGTATATGATAGATGCATGTTGTTAGTAAGTGTATTGGTGTTTTTCTGGGTATTGAGTGATGATTTGGAGAATTTTGGGTTGAACCCGTATGAAAATTATGCAGAAGAAATTTTCTGAGATTTCCAGGTCATACGCGTATGGGGCATGTTCATACGCGTATGAACCTTGGCAATACGCGTATGGTGGGCGAGCCATAGGGCCAATACGCGTATGGGTTGCTTGTTTCCTCGGCCATCTGCCCATTTGCGTATGATACACGTAGCTTTTTAGGTCAATATGCGTACGGCCTTGGGCATTACGCGTATGGTCATTTACACGTGAACTTTGGGAAAAATGAGATCTCTGCTCATACGCGTATGGGTCATGGTGGTACGCGTATGAACAGGACTTTTGCAAAATGTGACTTTTCAAAATATCGTTTTTCGTTTTCGTTCGTAACTTTTGATCCGTTTGTCCGATTTTTACATTCTTGGTATCGTTGCGTAGCTATTGAGCTGTACTTTCTTGTTATGATGATTTTGGAATTGTTATCCGATTTAATTATGTCAAAAAGTCGGGAATAGTGTCGGTTGTCGACTTTTGTCGTTATACTTGTACGTAATTGATATATATTGTGCAAGGTGCTGTTGTATGATGTAAATGTATGTGTTTAGATGATGTTGTGATGATTTGTGGCCGTCTGGAAATTAAATGCATTGTTTTGGGCATAAGTGCAAAGTGTGATTTTTGTCGATGTAAATGAATGTGTGTGTGCATAATAAATGTCATGGGTCTTTGTATGCCAAGCATCATGATATGCATTGTTGAGACGTCCTGAGTGACGGTTTGGATTCCAGAGGGAATTCGCTATAACTTCGTGTGCCCATGTGGGGTGTGAGCGATGATTATAGACGATCGTATGCCCATGTGGGGTGTGAGCGATCGGGTCGTGTGCCCGTGTGGGGTGTGAGCGATCCATAAACACCGTGTGCCCGTGTGGGGTGTGAGCGGTGGGGAACATCGTAGGCCCGACGGGGAGTTACAGTGATGTAACGAGCGATGGTTCCAGCAGAGTTCCTGAGTGAACTAGTGATGAGAAACAATGGAAGTCGATACCGCATGTGCATATGCATAGAGTCGTTGTGTCGGTCTCTTGCATTTGCATAAATCATTTATGGTTGTTTATGTGTGGATTTGTGGATAAATGGATATATGGATATGTGTTGGTGATGGAAATATGTATTGTGTCCTGTAATGTCTTGTGTTTGAATTATGGCGTGAGTTGTGGTGAGAATCGTATATTTGTGTATTTTCGTGTTATATATATAATTGTATGCAATTATATTATGGTTGTTTTTCTCACCCTTCTGCTGTTTTATAATGCTCTATGAGGCATTGCAGATTAGAGTTGCTGGAGGTATTTTTGTGAAGCTTTGCGTCTTCATTCTTTTGTCAGTCGGCTCTGATATGTGACACCGGGTGGTTAGGGAGGCCATTTGTGATAATTGCATATTATGTATATGTATATCTTTTGGCTTGAGCATGTATAACCTGATGTATGACAAACTTCTCATGATATATATACATGTATGTTATTCAGTTTTAGATTTTCCGCTTTTATTCTAAATTCTGAAATGTGGGTGTAAGGAACTAAGTTCCTCTGTTGATTGCTACCCCACTGTTGCATATCTTTATGAGCAGGTGTTGTATGTATTGTTTCAAATTGATGTGACCCTCCCGGTGTATGCCATGATAATTTAAATATACTCTGACGAAATTTCGAATTTTCTTTTACTGCTTTTTATTAATTGGGGGTATAGATTGGGGGTGTTACACTAAGTGGTATCAGAGCCAGTTTGTGTCAGTCCGTGTCAGTTGTGTCAGTCCTTGTTGGTCGTGGTGGTTGGTTGAGCTGTTTGTTTAACCATAGTTTCTGTTATTGGAAATGAAGAGAATATGGCTGGTAGGAATGATGCTGCTTTGGCTGCGGCTATGCAAGCTATGGCTCGTGCTGTGCAGGGTGCACCTAATGCTGCGGGTAATGATGAGTTCAGGAAGAACAAACCGCCTGTCTTCAAAGGAAGATATGATTCGGATGGTGCACAGATTTGGTTGAAAGAGATTGAAAGGATTTTCCGAGTGATGGATTGTGATGAAGACCAGAAGGTGAGACTAGGTACTCACATGTTATTGGAAGAAGCTGATGATTGGTGGGTTAGTACTCGACGTGTGTTGGAAGCTGCAGAAGAGGAAGAAATTACTTGGGAAGTTTTTAGCCGGGAGTTCTTGAGGAGGTATTTTCCTGAAGATGTGAGGGGAAAGAAGGAAATTGAGTTCTTGGAGCTAAAGCAAGGTAATATGTCTGTTGTCGATTATACTGCTAAGTTTGTGGAACTTGTGCAGTTTTATCCTCATTATGCTGAAGCTACTGCTGAATTCTCTAAGTGTGTGAAGTATGAGAATGGCTTGCGTCCTGAGATAAAGCAAGCGATTGGTTATCAGAGGATTCAGAGGTTTTCTGATTTGGTAGATTGTTGTAGGATTTATGAAGAGGACATTAAGGCTCGTTCTACTCATTACAAGAGTGTGAGCGAGAGGAAAGGGAAGCAACAGTTCCGTGGTGGTCCGTATGTGACACCAGCTGATAAAGGTAAACAAAGAGGGAATTTTGAGAAAAGGTCAGTTAGAGGGGGAATGTCTGGTCCTATGAGGTGTTATAAATGTGGTGAGTTGGGGCATCGTCAGTTTGAGTGCAGGAAAGATTTGAGGAAGTGTACTAATTGCGGAGGTGTAGGACATGTTGCAGCTGATTGTGCAAGGAAGAATGTGGTGAAATGTTATAACTGTGGTGAACCTGGTCATATTAGTACGAAGTGTTCGAAACCGAAACAAGCTCCAGCTGGTGGAAAAGTGTTTGCATTATCGGGGTCTCAGACTTCGAGTGCAGATCGTCTAATTCGAGGTACTTGTTTTATTAATAGTACTCCTTTGATTGCTATTATTGATACTGGAGCGACTCATTCGTTTATTTCGTCTGAGTGCGCGAAGCGTTTGAATCTTTTGTTGTCTGTGATGGGTGGTGGAATGGTTATTGATACTCCAACAATGGGGTCAGTAACTACTTCCTTGGTTTGTCTAAGATGTCCTTTGACCATTTATGGTAAATACTTTGAGATGGTTTAGTGTGTATGCCGTTGGAGGGTTTAGATGTGGTTTTGGGTATGAATTGGTTGTAATTCAATAGGGTTCATATTGATTGTTATCATAAGCTGGTAAGGTTTCCTTCTCTTGAGGAAGACGGAGACTCGAGTTTCTTATCTACCAAAGAGTTGAAGAAACTTTTGGTGGAGGAAGCTCAGTTGTTTGGATTGTTTGCATCTTTAACTGTGGATAGTCAAGTTTCACTTGATGTGTTTCCTGTTGTGTGTGAATTTCCGGAAGTGTTTCCTTTGGTGATATTAGGCACAACCAATAAATTGTGTAGGGTGAGAGGCATGTGAGGACAATTAGGTGAAGGATAATGCATAGAACCTACAGAGATTATAGACAGACCTTGGCCATTTCTCATATACACGTGCTCAGATCCAGGCAAAGAAATAGAGTCAGACAGGTTTGAAGCATCAGGTGTGACATGGTGAGACGCACCTGAATCAGGATACCACCATTGATTACTGAAATTGGGATCCACACCAGTGATGAACGCTTGAGGCTGAGTAGGTCGTGGAGGTGTTGGTCTAGGAGCAGCATATCCAAAAGATGGTTGATACACAGGATGCACAGGCATTAGGAAGGGATTGAAGGAAGCTCGTTGAGGAGCAAACGAAGCTACAGAGGAATGTGAGTAACGATGATAGCAGATGGAGGCATCGTGTCCAGATTTGTGACAAATCTGGCATTGAGGTTTACCAAAGCGACCTCCACCTCGTCTAAAACGACCACCACCACAGGCATAACGACCTCCTCTTGAATTATAACCGTGATTTTCAGCGTGCGAAGTGATGTGACTAGTACCCTGAGGAAACGACTCTGTTCCAGTGACGGGCTGATCAGAAACAGCCGGCGAAATGACCGGTGCTGCTTGCGTCGTCAAATTCACCGTCGCCGACTCAATGAGAACAGCCTTGTGATGCTTCTCAAGGCGCGATTCATGCGTAAGAAGACTCGATTCAAGCTCACCTAGAGAGTTGAGATCTTCTTTGCTATTCACCGCAACAACAATAGGATCATACTCTTCTGGTAGCGCATCAAGCACGACTTCAATTAGGTTACGCAGCGGAACTGAATCTCCAACGAAAATCAGCGAATCACTGATTTCGCGAACACGAACCATGAATTTTGTAACCATGAGTAAACCTTACGTGAGGCGACGCAATTCCGACCGGAGTTGGCGCGCCTTGGTGGCGAGAAGAGTGGTGAAATACCGGTGAACTTCAGTCCAGACTTGCCAAGAGTGACGACAATCCACAAGTTTGGGAAGAAGCGAATCCGAAATTGTTGAGAGGAGCCAAGTGCAGATGAGTGCACCTTGTTGCTCCCAATCAAGATAAGCAGTGTTCGCTCCGGTGAGTGCAGCGTCGGAGCTAGACGGAAACTGTTGTGGAATAACTGGTATAGTGACGAAGCGTTGAAGCTTGTGGCCACGAATAACACCATCAATCTGTTGCTTCCACTGCTTAAAATTCTTGTCATCAAGCTTAACGGAGATCAGATGTGAAAGCTTGACCTGAGAAGAAGGAAAGGCATCGTCCTGTTAAACGGCGACGCCATGGATGAGATCTAG
Organism: Lathyrus tuberosus; assembly: GCA_022829125.1. Classification (NCBI taxonomy): domain Eukaryota; kingdom Viridiplantae; phylum Streptophyta; class Magnoliopsida; order Fabales; family Fabaceae; genus Lathyrus; species Lathyrus tuberosus. Next base: position 18,464,588 of record JALAZF010000006.1, read on the forward strand.
ATCTACTGGATCGAAGATAAAGATAGAGAAGCTCTGGATACTATGATAGAATATCAGTAACTGTTAGAAAGGGTTGTTAGGCATTTCATATTGTATTCCTTGAATCATAGAGTTATAAGAGACTCACTTATATAGCACAAATATTGTAACAAACTATGCCAGCTCAGCATAACTGAATGGCTCAGAACTTATACAAAAGTAACTCACTACACTATATAATATCTATATAATGTATAACTCTATCACAGAGGCTTTTGAAGGAGGGGCGTGCTCAACTAGATCATACGAATGATGTCTTGCCTAAGTGTCGTCGCATAGTGGAGATTGTGCGGCCAGACATTGACGAGGGTATCTTTCCTGATGGGTCTGGTGTCAGTCGAGTCCTAGATGTCATCATGACGGAGGCACATTGGGCATTGTTGTACCGGAGACATCACTTAAGAACATGGGGGATTGATGGCCGAGGTAGAGCAGGCAGACGAGGTAGAGGAGATGTTGTCAGACACACACAATAGGAGTCTCTTATTATTTTATTGTAGTACTATACTCTGTACTTTATTTTGACGGTCTTACTACATTTTGGATTTCAATTGTACGAATTTTTCTACATATATTTCTATTTTATTTTCGACACACATAATAGTAGTCTCTTATTATTTTGTACGTTTATTTTTTTATTTGTGATTGTACAATATACTTTATCTGAACACAGATAAACAACTTGTAGCATTAAATACCTGTTCTATTATATTTCAGAGATGTATCTCCTAAATATTCACAGAGATGCATCTCCGATCGAATTCAAATATAAATGGCTTCTAAGTGAGTTGTATTGAATATTAAAATTGTTTTGGAGATGCATCTTCGAAATATTTCAATGTTTATTTAAAAATAAGTGCGTTCGGAGATACATTTCCGAAAATTAAAGATATTTAAATAATTTCGCATGATAGCTAAGAACTATTTAGAATTAGGATGCATTAAGAAATTTTCTTTTGCTTTAACATAATCTTTTGTTTTTAATCACTTTCACATTCAACGAATAAGAGGAATTTTTACAATTTGTTTTTTATTACACATCCAGGTTAACAATTCTTTACAAATAAAAGATGGTGTAAAACTAAAACTACATCGAATTCCTGATATCGGTGGTCAATCTATATCAAAAGAAAGAAAGGAAAAAAAAAAAAAAACTGATTATGATTCAAGAGAACAAGCAACAAAAGAAACCAACCTATCTCCTGTAAAATCTCATTCAGGTCATTTCATTACACCACCACTCTCCTCCGTAGGAATAGATGAACCACTCCTTCTGGATACAGTTTGCCCTGTGATTGTCCTGCCCATGAACTTTCCTGCCTTGCTCAGTCCACTGCCAACAGCACCAAGTCCACTACCGACGGCGCCAAACCCGCTGCCAACAATTCCAGCACCGGCAGTAACACCGGAACCAACAAGTCCAGCACCGGCAGTAACACCAGAACCAACAAGTCCAACACCAGTCCCGGCTACTGCTGCTACTCCAGAACCAACAAGTCCAACACCAGACCCGGCTACTGATGCTACTCCGTCTAGCGCGTCCATTGTACTTCCTATGACTCCTTCCTCTTTCAGTTTCTTCCTTTGTTCTAGTGTCATTTTCTCTGCTTCTAGTGCAGCCAGCTGTTCTTCCTTGTTAAACTCGTGATAGAAATACTGAAATTCCAATGAGACTATAACTTTCAATCAACTGAGATAACATGTAGTAAATGAATACAGAATAGAAAAGGACTAAAATATGTCTGATGAAATGATTAGAAAAAGCTAGAGGGCCTTTACTCAACAAATGCATGTCTAGTTATACCTTTATTCTCAAGGTTCCTCGATCCTTCTTATCTTTCACTTTCAGTGTATCAAGCGATGACAAAAGCCTCAATTCAATTTCCTTTTCAGTTTCTACTTCCACGTCAATAAGTGGCAATTTTGCTATTCCCAGTCGTTTATCTTGTCCAATGTCTTTATCAAAAACCTATTTGCAGAGCCATAAAAATCGTTTATTTTAATTTCATTGAATCAATCATGACATAGAAAGAGTTCAACAAGAACTGTGTAAAACAAGGAGAAAAATAAACCAAAATGTTAACATGTGTGGCTGTGAAGAGATAAATCAATAAAAGATCAAGGGGAGGAGATAAGTGCTTATTTGGTTTGAGAAAACACTTTGACTGGTGTTCGTAATAGAATAGTTTTGGGAAATAATATTATATCTACTCTAACTGTTACAAAAACTTATACAAGAAAAACTCAGAATGATGTGATAATAACTAGGTAATTTTGAAAATCTTCCATTACTTGTCAAATCAGAACATTTGAACAAACTATATTATAGTATTTTCTTGTTGATATGCTGAATGTATGCGGAAAATTAAATTCCTAATGAATTTCTTATTTCTTCCATAAGCATAAGTGACGAGGATATATTATATTTTCTTAGAACTAATGAAAGAATGTGACAGTAATGCCGTAGAATTAATTAGAACATGAGAAAGCAAAGTATTGGATGTGTAAAACCTCGAGAGTGAGTGACTGGGTCTCCTTGTCTTCTGCAATTAAGTCAAATTCCTCATTCCAAATCGGATTCAAGTTGTTATCAATAACCTTCGTTTTAACTTTAAACAGTGGTCGGATATACACAACTGTATAAGGATCAGACTTCCCAATCATTTCCTTGTTTTTTAGATCATTTGCTTTTATTACAGTCACTCTAAGCATTCCCTGGGGTTTAAGCTCCAGTTCACTGCAAAAGGCAAGGAGTTTTAGCAATTTAGAATATTTGACCACTAACATTGAAATTGGATCCCAATCGCAATTGTTTTTCTTTCTTTCAAGGTGACAGGAGATACAAAGAAAATGAAACGAAGAAAAAAATTCTTGAGGAATACAAAAACTTCAAATTCAATTCTAAATATTGATTATCAGATATAGTAGTTAACCTATGCTAGAATTTCATAAAATATCTTATATATTACTTTAGAGTCTCTTAAAGCATCTTTGAGGTTTATATTCTACACTAATTATCATCATGATTTGTATTTTATTTAGGATTGAGTTTGTGCATCCATAAATAAGGATTAGTGTAGAGTTTTTGTATCAAGTTAGTTTTAAACCATTATAAATAATACTTAAAGTTCTTAATAATTTATCTCCTCATTTTATCTGAAATCCCGCACCTTCAACATGATATCTAGAATTTGGTTCGATCCGCTATGAACTGTCTTACCGCTATTCCAATTCCGAGTTCTCAAAAGTTTGAGAATATAATCATAGTCTTCTGTTTTCTGGCATGATCTCTTTTTTTAACAACAAATGTCACTTCTGGCCACAACCGCCACCACTAGAAATATTTTCCGACGAAACCACCCCTCCATTGCATGCTGAATCTCTCGATCTACGTAGCCACAACAGTTTCAGGCTCATCGTATATTCTTCCATGCGCCACCCCATTTGTGAAAGATCATTGCAGTTCTAGTACTAGTTGGTTTGGTTTGATTTTCTCTGAGAGGTATATTTTGTAAAAAAAGCTTTAAGCTTAGTAAGCTTTTAGATAGATGGGGCGTGTTAGAATATCATAAAATATCTTTTATATCATTTTAAAGTATCTTAGAGCATCTTTTAGGATTAGATTTTATATTACCTTTTACTATGATTTATTATTGATTTCGGATTCTGCTATGTATCCATTTATATGGATTAGTATTGAGTTTTTGTGTCAAGTTATAGTATTAGACCATTATCAATAATTTTCTAAGTTCTTATTATTTTCTCTCCTCCTTTTAACTAAAATACCACAACTTCAGCAACCTAGATATGTTTTGATCTGCATTCAAGAAGGTATATAACTAACAGAACAAAATAAGATTCACATTACCTAGTATCCACAGGAATACCACCAAGGGGAACAACAATCCTATGAGGCCATTGGAGCATATCAGTAACAATTGAGTTCACAGTATCCTATAAAATGGTAGGTAAAACTTAGAGTGGATTATGAGTATCAGTTCAAAAGAGGTCAGCTTGCAGATTAGAACCTACATCAATCATATCTGAAATTCCAGGAAGTGCCGTCAAACTTCCACCAACTGCCTTCAGAGTGTAATCAATCCGAGGCTTTGGCTGAATAAATGTTTATGGAAAAGTCAGTAACCACACAATCAAGAAGCAAAAACATGTATTTCCAACTTCAAGTCAATGGTCTGTCTACTAATTTTTGATTGATTTACAGGATCCCACAAAAGGGATTGCACAAATAAATCGGTAACTGACAAATTGAGAAATTCAAGTAGATCATCCCCCCTCAGAGGTTACCTCAGCAAGTAGGGCAACAACAACAGCGGAAATGCAGGGGATCTCTTCAGCGAGTTGGAATATTACACGGATAATGGTGAAAACCTGGAGATCCTTCAACTGAAGCGAAAATAACAAAAGCAATCAAAATTTTGAAAATTCCCCATAGTCACGTGAGATTCTATATAGAAACATAGCTTGGTTTAACCTGAATAGGAATTGATGCAACAAGTGCAGCTTCAACAGCCAAAACAATATTGGGATCACCACCCCAACGGAAATCAATGTCCATTATGATTTGACCTTTTTTAAGATTCTGAACCCGAATACCTGCATGGATGAACAGATTATGCATGTATTATTTCTTAATATACGATAAAAAGGCTTAACAGAAAGGCAACAAAGGTATAAAAATAGCATTTCATGTCAGTTTTGTTCTGCCTTATTGCACAATTCTGACAGGTGTAACTCGTAAGCAATGGCACAAATACGTACTGATATGCCGTTCTACATCGTCGATACGTCTCGAAGGAGTATCCAAATTTGTTATTTAAAGAAAAAACAAAAATCCGATACGGCAGTGACACGACGCAATATGTCGTCAACACATCTCCGATACTCCACAGATGCGGACTTTGGGTAGGAAAAGTGAAGAACACAAAGAAGGAAGTACTAAGATGTTTGACATTGGTGGAGATGCATGGGAAAGTTTTGACGGTTTGGGGACTCTTGAAGGTGCACAATTGTCTCCAAGAGTCCAGATGAAACAAATTTGGATGCACAATTGTCTCCAGATGAAACAAATTTGGAAGTCGCTCTATTTACTAATGATAGAGAAGGAGGAGACGACATTGTTACTAATCCGATATCTTTGTTTAAATTTAATATTTAGTAGTGTGTTAAAAGTTGTGTTTTGAGGTCGATTTTTATTAAACAATGATTTAATAATGTCTAATTTTAATTTTAAAATATTTATCTTAAATGTATAGTATCCTATATTTTTCAATGAGTGGCATATCGGATATGTATCATGGCCGTGTTTCATTGCTGATAAGTCAAACATTTGGATAACAGTCACATCAATGCAGTCCACATTTTTATATGACAAACCTGAAGTATTTTTCATAAAACTACAAACTCGAAATTTTATTGATCCATTTCATCTAATTAACTAAGATTCAAGACATATCAAATTTTGAATCTCACAGTAATAGTTTATTTCCGAAATTTTGAAAGATATTAGGACAGCGTTGTTTTAAATATGAATTGTTGGGGTTAGGATTGATTCCTAGTGGCAGCCCTTGCTTGATAGGTTACATGTAAGTAAAACTATAATAATCAATAACCATTGAGTGTGACATGCAGTGACCTTGGACCTCACTGAACATTTCTACACCAAGAAAAAAAATATACAAAATATGTTGTTAGTTAACAAAGATCCGGACCCTACATCCTTCAAAAAAATAATAAATAAAAAGTAGTTTCCATTATATGAGGACACATAAAAATTGATGGTCATATGTTTTCTTCCGAAAAGACTGAGGTTCCTTCTCATTATGAACTGCAATTGATGATAAGGAGTTTTTTTACCACTGGAAGTTTAGGTTATCGAAATGCTTTGGTTCTAGTTCGTGTCATATGTTTACACGAACTCCTCTGCAAAATTTGAAAACAGAACTCCAAATTTTTCTTATCAACTATTATTACATATAGATCATAGACTGTATAAAAATAAAGAAAATGAAGAATGAACTTCAGACAAAAGACAGTAAATCTTAACAAAAAAAGAGAGGAACAAAGTGAGTCACAGTGCCTCAAAAATGAACTTAAACTCTCCAATATTACTGGATATCAATAGAGCACCAATGAGATGCCACAAGTATAACCAAATCACATAGCATAATAAGGAACGGTGGGATTGGTCCCTCTTGGATTAGTCGGTCGCAAGGCCGGATACCAAGATTTCCAAAAAAAAAAAAAAAAAACATACCATAATAAGGCCAGAGAAATTTAGATAACTTGCATCAGAGAAATAAAAAGAAGAGAAACATTTCATAATGATAGTATTGTTTTGCCCCCATATAAAAGTTATATGCAGGCGAATAAATATAAAACAAAGATGTATATGGAAATTTAGATAACTTGGCATCAGAGAAATTTTAATTGCATATGAAGAAGCCTAAAAGAACTATTGTCATAATAAATGACATATCAACCTCATTATCTGAATTTAAACGCGGCGTTAGTAAATGCAGCAGGGAATAGAATGAAAACCAACAACAGCCGAAGCCTTTTTCCAAATAGGAGAATTTAGATACATGGATCAAACAACACTATAATGTGCAAAAAGGGAAAAGAACAAAGTAATGAATCTCTATGGATTGGTACCTTCAATTTTCGGAGCGACATTTCCAAGGGACAGCTTACTGAACTTCAACGAAGTAATTCCAGTAGGTCTATACTCTTCTAATAGCGGTTCAACAGATTCTCTTATCACCATAGTTGCTGCCTAAAACGCAAAAACAAAAAAAATCAAGATAAAGTCAGTTATTTAAGCAACATATGAATACCCCAGCCAAAGGAAGATTAGGGACAAAAACCAAAATTTACAGGTCGCTTGAGCACAAGAATACGGCGTCTTCAAGGAAAAAATAGTATTCTTGGGGCTAGCTCATTTTTACAAAATCGACTTGCAATGTGAAGAGTACCACTCTTTATAAATTTATTTCAGACCTTATTTTTATCCAATGTAAGACTTGAGTTTTTCCCAATACCTCTGGGCTTCTCTGGGCTTGACGTGGATATAAATGATGGGTGCCTCGGATCTATAGGCTCTGCTACTATACTAGATTTTTTTATTTGGCATACCTAATCCTTAAAAAATTGACTTATAAGGTGAGGGTATCATTCTTTGTAAACTCATTTCAAGCCTTATATTTATCCGGTTTCCCAATACCCTCAAGCTCAAAACTATATGCAAGCCTACGAGAGAGTATGAGTTATACAAAAAAACAATTATGTATGCCAGTTAACTCAATGTCAATATCTACTGTCAAAGGTTGTTGAATTTCATGAGTTAAATAGAGATTTTTCACAATGAGGATGACCCATGGACTGCAATTCCACCTTCGGTTCATGTGTGTTTATTAGTCCTAATCTAGTCTTGTGGTGATTCAAGACGCAGATCATAGTGACCAAATCAATCACTGTATCTGAATATCAACGCATTGCTTCAAATGCAGCTGAAAAACTTTTGATTGAGACGCGGCTATGTGAGCTTCATAGTAGAGTATACAGTAGAGAAGCATAGTTAGTTATTAGTTAGAATGTTAATCATAAATTAGCAAAGTTGTTGTAACTGTCTCAGGTATGGTATAACTGTACTAGAGTCACAGAGGCAAACCACACAACGTATACATAGATAAGATACTAATACTGAACTGTGATGCAAATCAATCAATACAGAAAATCATTTTCGGATAAATTTTTTCACTCTTTTCTCATCATAGATTTTACCAGTATCGGATTTTTGTGGTTTTTGAGTTTCTAAACTATATTGGTTACAATTAAGAAACCGGAATTGGGCTGTTAGAAGAAGCAATGTAATTCATAAGAAACAAACAAACTATTTTAATTATTGCAGAGAGTATATTAAATAACATACTACGTAAACAACTAAAACATCAAGATTTAACCTTGAAAATAAATCTAGTAAGAAATCAGTAAACATCACACACACTGTTCGACATTATTATACAAACAAGTCTACTCACATCTGCTACAAATGGCCACAATTTGGACAGCAGCTTGTTTAGCCATTTCACCTGAAAAAGCCCATTAACAAGAGTCATACACTGCTTTTGCAGTCCATATTTTGCTTAAAAATATAGAAAGGATCATGCATAGAGAATAGACATAGTATAGATAGAAACCAAGAAACAATAAATGAAGTTTCTAAACTTAAAAGTTTGCAGCTTCATTTGATGCATTGCTAATGCCTAATAATATGATAGGACCATTTGTAAAATCATTTCAATATAAAGCTAAGTATCAAAACAACAGATGATAATCCCACCTGCTCATATACAGGGAAAGATATCCATTCAGGTAAATTTTCACTACAAATTTTCTTTAAGTCGTCTCTATTAAGGGATCCAAGAAGTTTAATGTCAACTGCCTGTAGAGAAAAAATGAATAATGTTGAGATGACAAGAAAAAATATATCCCCAAATTAATACGCAAACTTTTTTGTATTCAATATAATGGCAACAACTCATATGGAACATGTCAACATAGATTACACACCTCTTCAACAGCATGCCTCACTAATAATAAGTTAAATTGCACTATGTTTGGAACCGCGTCAAATAAATTTCATTCTCACGTCTAGCAAAAGCTAGGAATCCTGGCTTCTTAAATTCACGCAAATACAACATTGGACGGTTTTAATGGTTGTCGTGGTTTTCACTACTGATTTTCCGGTTACCGGTTATCTATGAAGCACGGATACCAGAAACACGACACCGACACTGACACGGACACACCTATTTGCTAAAGAGCTGGTTATTCCATTCCATGGACAAGTATAAAGTATGACTATGATATCAGACAGACGATGATCACATCTTAATTCATCAACTTTATATACCGTTAATTCCAAGAATATCCATAACATTGATGAAGGAAACCCAAGATTTCGGACAATGTACCATACCTTCGCAATTCGCTTCGCGCTTCTATGCCTCATCATCCGTTCCAATCCCGCCATCAATGCTACACCGAATATCATCCCCAAAAACATCCCAAAAAACAAACCCATTTTCACAGATTCCAAACACAACTACACCTTCAAACACAAAATTCACCAAATAAATACATTACAATCAAAACAAATTTGAAACACAAGCATGCAAATCAACAGAATAATAAAGAAACTTACAATGGCGCATAAAAAATGGATCACAATGAGTGAAACATAGGGTAATTGGGAAAGTGATCGCAAGGGTGCAATGCAACTGAAACAAAACGTAAAAAAAGAGTAGTGTGATTACTTTTCTCTCTGAGACTCAATGTGCTTCGTAACTGTAATATTGAGTGTAACGTTGATTGAATTGAAGGTTCTTTTGTTTCTTCCGACGCAAGATTGGAATGAAAATCGATCAACATCAATCACCTTCACCGTTGGGTTTTTTTCGCCATTTTCATTTATTAATATTAATACTACTTATTGTCACTAATTAAATTTAACTTTTTTTTTTATTCTTTACCAGAATAACATACTAAAGAGCACTTGAAAGAGTTGTTATAATATCTCTTTCTTTTTAATCAAAAGTCTGAATTTAAATTAAGGTAATACTAACTTGTGCTCCAAGGACACAAGTTATAAAACTTACTTATAGTAATTTTGTATTGGAAATAACAATTAAACAATTAATTTTATATCTATCATATAAGAAAATTAGGTGGTCTTAAAAACCCCTAATTACCTTTCTTATCCCATAATTTGCCACGTGGCTATGTTTAGCAATAAGCAACCTATTTTTTTTTTTATTAACATTCATAGATTCAATAATAAATTCCAATTAATTAATAAAAAAATTATTAAAACTCAATTCCCCTTCCTCATTGCACGCACACATTGCAACTGTTTCTCATCCATCTTCAAAAACCACCCCTCACCCATTACAACCATGATCCCTTTTGAAAACCACCACCCCTTTTGAAACTCAAAATGCTTAGACACTATAAATATACAACAGAAATCATTCATCTCCGTGTTCGAAAAAATTCCTTCATAACCACATCTGATTTTTGCTCATGGCCAGACCGTTCGAGAGAATCGCCGACATCAACGACAGCAAGGAGCTATGGAAGGTGGCTGTCAGGGTGCACCACAAATAGACGGTTGTTTCCAACAACAAGGAGCACTTCGAGATGATATTCATAGACAAGGAGGTAATCTTGGTAACTCAATTAGATGTTGTTTATTCAATTTGCGAATTGCATAACCAATTTGGAATTCGATTTTTTTTTAATCACAGGGGGATGATATACATGTTGTTGTGACAACAGTCCATATGGCTGCTTTCTATGAAAAATTAACATTGAACCATACCTATACTGTGTCGAACTTCAGAGTTCATCCTAATGCATGTACCTTCAAACTCTCGTCGCACAAGTTTATGGTGAAGTTTACCGGAGGTACATCCGTTGCTGATGTTGATAAACACGAAATACCCGCCAAACCGCTAAAATTTACAAGTTTTTCTGATATCATCACCGACAAGTTCAACAAAGATGTTCTGATAGGTAATTAACTTATGTTTGTTGTTTGATAGTGTTTTTCTTATGTGAGTTGTGGCTAATGTGTTGTTTTATTCTCAAATCCATTTTATTGTTTACGCATACATCATTGGAATGGTGGATATGATTGGGTTTACGCATACATCATTAGTGCTACGTGACCACAGGTATTTATATTTACTCCCGACACTCCGTGTTGATTTCATGTTTCGTAGCTCAAAATGATGTACTCTTTGTTTAGCAACAACACTGTGAATTGCACTCTTTGGGAGTCGTATGCCGACCAATTCGTCAAGTTCAGCCAGGATCGGGTCAATGCTTCTGCTCCAACTGTGGTTATGCTTCAATATGCAAAAGTCAAGGAAGAGGGTTAGTTGGTTTATCTGTTGCAATGAATAGTTCGATAGTTTTAAATACTCACACTTATATGTTATTTGGTTGATGTAGGAAAGTTTCTGCTGTCCGTCACAAACACTTACAATGTTACTGTGCTCTCCCTCGATATTGATTTTCTTCCAATCAAAGAGTTTATAGACAGGTATATTTTCTTATTTTATATGTATTGTTTACTGTTCTCATGCATTTGTGTTAATTGAATAAAAATTGTGCAGCATCCCTAAAGATTTGGTGGTTAGTGTGTCGGGACAACTAAGCTGTAATTCTCAGCTTTCGTTACAAGGCTCTGAAAATACTCAACATACTACTGTTCAGAAGTTGCACTCTAAGGCTGTTGTTATGCCGCTCACTGAGATTACGAAGCTTACTGACGTATGAACTACTTCTTCTTCATGACTTTTACTTTAATTATTTGTTAATTGTGTTGCCCATGCCTTTTACGTCATTTACGTTTTATGCTATGTACGATTATTACAGATCACCTTTTGTGCTACTGTTGCCGAAACCAAAATTTTAGTAGCATCTCCATTTGGGTGGTATTATCGAGCGTGCCATCTATGCCCCAGGGTTGCACGCGGTGACAAACCTCCATATCATTGTGAAGCTGGTCATTCCACTGAAGCCGAGATATTTCAGTATGGTTGCTTATGATCTGTTGTATGACTTGTCTCTGCAAGTTATAATCTTATGTATATGATGGATGATGGATACTAATTCTCATAGCCTCAAATTACATATATCGCAGGTATAAGATAGAAATTGAAGTTTGCCATGCAGGGAAATCTTGCAACTTTCTTTTCTGGGACAGAGAATGTTCACAAATTTTGGATTTATCTGCTGCTCAAGTGCGTGACTCCATGATTCAGGTTTATTATTTATTTGAACATCAGCATAATAACACAGTCGAACAGTACCGTCATAGTAATTCTGTTGTTTCCTTCTATAGGCTGGAATTCATGATCCCTTAGAATTTCCACTGGCACTTAATGCGATGTTGAAATTGGAGATGGCTTTTAAAGTTAAGTGGCACCCGCGTTGGAAAAATTGCTCGGTTGCTATTATACTGAGAGATGACGGGTTCATCAAACAACTTAAGGCTCCTCTGGAGAATATGCTGCAGGTATAATTCATTATTACTCCTTTAGTATTTTTATGATTTCATGTTTTTCTAACATGTTACACGGTACTGATCCTACTATGATCACAACAAAAAGGAAACATAAATGGTCGCGGCTGTAACACCGGAGCTGCTGCAGGTTTTTTCCTCGGTCCCCTGTTTAATTTTTCTTTTACTTTTCTTTGGTTGTTTTGTGTTGATTTATATTAGACATTGCAAATTCTCTTGATTATCTTTAGATTAAAGAGAGTGTCGATGAGGCGAAGACTGAAGCACCTGAGGAGTATGATTTGGTTACGGTAACCATCGATGGTCTCGCACTGTGTGAATTTAATTAGCAATCTAAATAACATATATTGTTGCATGTATTGCGTTACTTAACTATTTTCGATTGTGCAACAGGATCTTGAGATTACGTCTAAGCATAACCCCGATCCAAAAACTCCGACTGCTAAAAGATAGGTTCCTGATGGATCAAGTGAATCAACAACCGTTGAAGGCTTGTCTGAAGGAGAACTCTCATCAACCAAGCCTCACAAGATCATCAAAATGGAGAAGAAGGATTAGTTGTAGCTATAGTTTGTTAATTTGCTTGAGTTGTATTATGTTTGTTTCGTCGTTGTATTTTCCTTTTATCCGATTATATCCAGTTTATGATTTGCGGTTCGTGTGTATCAATATCAACTCTTTATACATAACGGAGTATATTTTTTAAATGTTAACTTATGTTGCTTTACCATTTTCGTATTTTTGTATTCGTACATGACTATCTTTTCCCTTAAAGACAGTGGTATACATACTACCTAATATTTTCAATCGCGGATAGCATAAATTAGCAGCATGTACAAATTCTGCTACAACAATTCTATTGAGCCGCTATAGTCGATATTTGGCAACTTTTTATGCTAAATAATAGCACATTGTAGAACAAAAACGATTTGTTTAAATTTCATGACCATGTTATAACGCTATAGTACTGCTATAGCCGTTATTTAACAACACTTAATACTGCTCACAAACAAAAGGATGTCGTGCTAAAGGTAGATTATAGCCTTGGAAACTTTATCAACCTGTAAGTTTTTTTGTTTTCATTTTTTGGGTTAATGCACAGTTTTCAGCCATGGTGTGGGTTTCTATTAGGCAGTAAATATTCATATAGGAGGTTGAGTACAATGCAGTGCAACCTTGCAGGAATGTTAACTAGGAAGGAAATGTTAAGTTTATTATATGTGCGTGCATCAAGGAGAATTCGGAGAAAGTTTATTGTATTTTTTTCAAGGGAAAAATAAATATATATTAATAAGGAGAATAAAAAATACAAACAGAAATCCAACAGAAACCAAAAGTTTAACCCAGAATTTTGCATCTTCCATAGGGATTTTCCAATTGTATCAACAATAATCATCACACCTAATATAGCCCTGAACAAGAACCTTCAATCAAATTATCAGAAAAGTATTTTTAAAATCAGCAACTAAATACTTGAAAATGATTTATAGATAGACTTATGATCTGAGTATCAATAATTTCAAGAGAACATTGTTTAGCAAGTTTTATGTGTCAACATTGGGTCATTCTGTAGAACTGCTTAGTATGTTGTGTGACTTCAAAGCCTGAAAAAGAGCAATTATTTTTTTGAAAAAGCAAAAGAAGTTATATATTCATAACGAGGCAAAAGCAATGCCTAAAGGTTACAACCAGTTCTGCAGTACACACATCACAAAATTTGAATGCTTACAGACAGAACAAACTGAGCTGAAACTAAATAGAACACCACCCTAATCAAATACATAATGCACCCTCTAACAATCACCCAGACCGCAGCAAACACAATAGCTGGCACTGTAATTGAAACAACATTTCCGCCTAAATAACAAGCTCCGACCAACTCCAAAGCTCTTCCTGATGCGATACCTCTTCGAAGCGCGAATATGAAATCACACTGCAAAAGCTACGATTGAAATAGAACAGAAGCTCCAGCCACCACACCAAGCATCAAGATGCCAAGAGGAGATACATTGCACTTCTAGAACGCCAATGCCAGAAAACTGAACCTTGTCGTACGATAACTCCCAACTGAAGCCAGAAACTTACTAATTAGGAACAGGCTTGGGACTCGTGGCCAACTACTCCTCTGAGACTGAAAATTGGAATTTGCAGCAGAACATTCTAATCCCAGAGGCAACACCTACCACATGCTTACACAATATGATCATACACGATGAATTCGGAAACCACAACACCAGTATTTGCAGTACACGCTACTGCTGTCTAATCACTCCCATACAGCAGCGAAGTATATCGGCAGGTGCTGAGCACTAGAAGGAACGCACATTCACGATGTGTCTTGCCTGGCACCTACTTCAGTACTGCATTTCAGAGATGACGAGCACATGCCTGCTACTATCCGTGACCATAACGACAATTATCAACGCTGATAAACCTTTTTCTCTGCTCCAGATATTTCCATTGGATGCAGAATCAGACATAATAATATTATTGATGCCCCGGCATGAAAAATGCCTCAACAATACACAGGGGAGTCCCAGACAATTTCTCAAAGAACACTACTTCAGTCGTTGTGTTATGTTGCAAGTAACTACCAACACAACATGTAACGCCCCGATTTTGTCTTATTTATTTAGTCAAGTCGATTTAATTATTTTTATTATTATATTATTTTATTCTTGACTTTTATTTGAGAATATATTATTTTTCATCGTGATTATGTTTTATCGCGTTTTGAGAGCGTTTGCGAGATATTTGAGTGTAAGGGTATTTTGGTCTTTTTGGGTGGCTAGATATTTGTTTTATTAAAATAGAAAGTTAGAGGTGGGAAAGAGGGAAAAACAGAATTTTGAGAGAAAAAGAGAAGAAGAAGGAAAAGAGAAAGAAAAGAAGAAAAAGGGAGAAAACTTGGAGAGAAAGAAATTGATTCAACCGACTTTTCAAACACGATTTAATCGGGTAAGGGTGTGAAATATTGTTATTATAACTTTGTGTATGATTATGTATGTGTTTTGTGTGAATGTTTTGGTTGGTTTTCCATATGTTTCCGTTTATGTCGTATTGGACGAAATCGATAGAAACCGATGTTTCTACGGTCGGAAAGTTGTATAAATACATGTGTTGGTTGGTTATATGTATGTGAGCTGCTGTTTGAAGTTTCATGAAGTTTGGTTATGTTTCGGTTAGTTTTCGGTATGTTTCCGTTTAGGTCGAATTATAGGAAATCGATAGAAACCGATGTTTTCACGGTTAGAATTCGAAATAAATTACGTAGTTGTATCGAGGAAGGTTAGGTCGTCGTATAGCGTGCTTTTTATTCGATTTGGTGAAGTTTAAAAATTCTGGTTTTTGAAAGGTTGAAATTTAATCGAAAAATCGAACGTCGTAGAAATTTCGTTTATGTGTTCTAAATTGTTCTTATGTATTTGGTGGTTGCGCGTATATGTTTGTTTTGGTGAAAATGTTCGATTTAGTCGAGTTTTCGGGGATTCGGGAAAAAGACAGCAAAGTTGTAATTTGAAAAATCTGGTTTTTTGTGAAAAACAGGGTTAGGGATCGATACATAATCCCAGGGATCGATCCCTACTGTGAAAATTGGGAAAAATGGAATTTTTACTACAGCAGGGATCGATACATGCGAGTTAGGGATCGATACATGAGGTCTTTATGTATCGATACATAAAGCCTATGTATCGATACCTACTGTGCTGAAGCAGAAATTCTGGTTTGTCGGGGAAACTTCGGAAATTCATATCTCTTGAACCGTAAGTCGGTTTTGATCCCCGTTCGAAGCGTTGGGAAACTAACGAGATGTTCTTTCTAGGAAAAATAGTTTTGGGGTCTGAACTTGGTCCAATCAGTACAGTTTTTACGAACCGTTTCGTAGTGTCGGGCGTCCGGTTTATGTTTTTGCGTTAGTTTGAAATATTCATAACTTGTTCGTTGTTTATCGGATTTGAGAGTTCTTTATATCGAATTGAAGGTATTGATATGTACTAATTGATGGTGATAAGAAATTATATTTTTAGCCGACTTTTGGCCGACTTTTCCGACTGTTTGTGAATAGTGATTTTGTAGAAAATGTTAAGTATGTTAATTATGAATGATATGAATGTGTTGTGGATATGTTTGTAGAGCGAACCCTTGATTTGAGAATGCTTTGTGAATTGTGGATCTTGAGTGAATGTATGCATTATTTGAATTAAGTGATAATGCATGTTAAATGTGAATATGTGATGATTGTTGTGGTTGTTGATTTGTGGCCTAAGGGCAAGAATATGCAATGTGTGGTATTTGATTATATATATGCATGATTATGGTTGCATATATGTGTGAAGATGCATGTGATGTGTGTGAGTATACAATGTTAATGTCATGAGTCATTGTATGCCAAACATCATGAAATGCATTGTTTAAATTAAATGTAAATGCATGTTAATTGTGAAAGAGTTCGTTGCCGTTTGGGTGGTAAAGCGATGCTCGTTGCCGTTTGGTGTAATTAATGTGAATTGGTGTGAATGCATATGATAATATGCTTGTTGTTGTGATTTGTAGTTAATGATGAATGCATTGTTTGAATTGAATTGATTTTCAATGCATGATTATTGATGTTGAAATGGTTCACATGGTTGTGAATATGTATGCATGTCAAGAGTGTCATGAGTTATGTTGTATGTGAAGCATCATGATGTGCATTCTTGCATTGTGGGGTTCTAAGATGAACCCGTTGTAACGTCGTAAGCCTTTTGAGAGGTGGGAGCGATGATTACAAACGATCGTGAGCCTTATACAAAGAGGACCGAAAGCGATCGGATTGTGAGCCTTATACAAAGAGGACCGAAAGCAATCCATAAACATTGTAAGCCTTTTTAGAGGTGGTAGCAATGGGTGAACATCGTATGCCCGACGGGGAGTTACACTAAGTAACGAGCGATGGTTCCAATAAGTTCTTCAATTGAACTTGAGATGAAATGAGTCGGTACCGCATTGCATCTGCATAGAGTCGAGAGTCGGTCTCTATGAGTTGCATTTGTCATCATTGTAGTTGTGCATTGATGAATGAACATATATATATGTATATGTTGATGTGGAATGAACAGAATCGTGCAGGTGTGCATTGGAAGATAAACATAATATGTATGTTTATGTGAAATGATGATAATTGTATGTTTGTAATGATGCATCGGTGAATGAACATGAATATATGTGTTTATGTTAAATGCATCGATATGTATTAGGGATACATGTATTTGAGCATGAATGGTTATGCCTATGATATTTGATGTGTTAAATTACGGATTGTTATGCCGTGTAAATGACTTATGGAATATGTTGATGTTATGTGTATAGATACGTGCATCGTGATAAGTCGTGGTGAGAATGTGGTATATGTGTATTATACGTTGATGTCTATATAATTATATGCAACGTTATTATGATAATATTTCTCACCCTTCTGCTGGAATATGCTTTTTATGGCATAGTGCAGATTGTCAGCTTTAGAGGCGTGGAGGCTTTTGTGAAGATTAGTCCTCCGTTCCGTTGTCGGTCTTGGTGTCTGCTCTGATACGTAGCACGGGAGTCGGGGAACGATTATGTTTATATATATATAATTGTTGAATATATTTGGTAGTACTTTTGTATATAGTAGAGGTTCTAAAACAGTTTATTTTGTAAAACAAGTCGGTTATGGATCTTTCCGCTTTATTCCATAATTGACCATCCTTTTGTAAGGAAAAGTTTCCCTTTGTGTTATGTATCAAAAATGTTGAGCAGGGATTGTATTTTGTTCATTTAAGTGTGACATCCCTGTTTCCTGTCGGAAAAAATAAATTTTTAGTTACTCTGATTTTATTAAGTGTTATTTATTCGCGATGGGAATTGGGGTGTTACAAAGTGGTATCAGAGCAGGTCGGTCCGTCCGGCCAAGTTGTTGAGTCAGTTAGTGTGACAGTTGAATACTATCGTTGTTGTTTATCCCTTAGTACGTGATAGGTGTGTGGAACACTGTCAGTACTTTCTGGTTTTTCTAATCCTTTGTTTTCAGGATTGAGTTTGAGATAAGTGGGGGAGAAGTTGGTACTTCTCCATGTTGCTTCAGGTGTGGAGCGTTGGCTCAGTGTATTGTGAATTGCAAGATTGTAAGTGTTGTTCGGACAGTGTTGTTTTCAGTTACGAAGGGGATTCGGAGGTAAGGTTTATGTCAACTAAGGATTTGTGCCTTAGGTAGTTTTGTGTACAGGATGTAAGAAATATTATTATAGTTTGGTAAAGACGGTTTATGCCCCATCATGATTGTCGGCTGTCTATTGACAAATTGAGGAACTGATCACCCTTAATCTCTTGTTGATAGCAGACGAAAATTATGTTGGATGGAATAGACGTGTCTTTCCGGCTTTGATAGCGTGTGAAATGAGTGTTTGGAATTTAAGGAAACGATTACAGATTGTTTTGATGAGTCGATGAAGATGCTAATATCGGAAGATGAAATGGATTAGAGGTTTTGGTATGTTGGTCCAGTTGGGAAGTTTTGAGAGAGAATGATTGGGCATCGTTAATGGTTGTTCTCAGAGAGAAAAGTGTGAACTCAAATTGGACAAAGGTAAGGATTTCAGGTTTGGATCTGCTAAGTAAGCAGGAGAACTTTTAGGAAGTGAAACTAAGATGTTGTTATGTTTGTGATGATAGTTTTCTAGAAATTGGCAGGGAGGACACAGTGATGAGCTACCGGTTGTGCGTGATTTTAAGATGTATTCCCAGATGGAATATTGGATGTTAGCGTTAGAGGTACCCGAACTGATAGAGCAGTTGGAAGATTTACTGGAAAGGAGAATTGTGAGGCCAAGTGTGTCGTCTTGGAGAGCTCCAGTATTGTCGGTAACAAAAGGAAGGATGATATAATGGAATAACAAGTATAATGGTATTGAGACTATGGGAAGCGAAACTTAGAGTTCCGAAGAGGGTTGGAGTTTTTGGAATTTTAGAGCATTAATGGAAATTTTGAGAAAACCTTAAGTGTGGATGTATTATTTAAGAGTTCTTTTTGGTTGATTGTTGCTACATGTTGGGATTTATAGAGTTTGGATTGTTAAGAGGAGAAATTGTGTATGGATTACTAACAGCGGATAAGGTGACGATTGAGAATAAGTGTTCACTTTCGGGAATAGATAATTGGAATGGTTTGGTTGAGTTTTAGTGAAATTGCAATTGTTTGAAATGTTTGATAAGAATGGTGAATTGTGTGAGTTAAGGCTTTGATCGATTTGATGTGACTAGTTATGTTGTTATCATCGGAATAGACTGGTAATTACTCGGTTAAGCTTGTGTGTGTGAGTAGCCAGTTACCCAGTGCAAGGTTTTGCAAAAGCTTTAAGAATTTATATCTTTTGGAATTTGGTTGGACATTGCAAAGTACGGTGATGTTGCTTGGTGCTAGTAATGTGTCCGTAATGTTTGTGAAGTATATGAATCGTATCTTCCATATTTAATTGGATAAGTTGTAGTGGTTTTAATTGAGGATATTCGAATCTGTTATAAACTCGGAAGAAGAACAGGTAGAGTGTTTGAGATTTGAATCACAAGTGTTGGAAAGAGACGAAGTTTTATGCTAAGTTATTCAAGTGAGAATTTGGGTTGGAAAAAGGTTAGTCTTCTTGGATATGTTATTTCAGGTAATGGTATTGTTATGGATCCATCGGAAGTAGATCTGGTTTTACAATGAGAGGTTCCGAAGTTGGTTAAGGAGATTAGAAACTTTTGGGCTCAGTTGGTTGTTACGAAAGGTTATGGAAGACATTGCTAAGTTCGTACTTCTGTTATTTCAGTTGGCTTGCCAAGGATGAGTCGTTTGTTTTGGATGTTCATTGTGAGGAAAGTTTCAGAAAGCTGAAGTAGAATTTGTCTACGGCTGCAGTTTT
The DNA here is from genome assembly GCA_022829125.1 of Lathyrus tuberosus. Taxonomy (NCBI): domain Eukaryota; kingdom Viridiplantae; phylum Streptophyta; class Magnoliopsida; order Fabales; family Fabaceae; genus Lathyrus; species Lathyrus tuberosus. The sequence continues at coordinate 18,484,652 of JALAZF010000006.1, forward strand.
GAGTCTGTGTGATCCTGTTCAACCGTTTGTGAGGTATGAGGATGTGTTTTGATGAGTTTAGGCAGTGTGTTAGTGCAAGAAAGTAAATTTGTGGCTTATACTTTACGACCTTTGAGGATTCATAGAAGGATCTATACTATTCAGGATTTGGAATTGGTTACGGTTGTATTGTGTTGGAAAATTTGGAGGTATTATCTTTATGGTTTTGGGTTCGAAGTGTTTAGTAATCACAAGAATATTGAGTACCTGTTTGGTCAGAAGGAATATGGTATGAGACAGAGAGGATGGTTGGAATTTGTGATGAGTTATGACTTTAGTTGGAATTATCCCATTGGTGAGGTTAATGTCGTGCCTGATGAGTTAAGTCGAAAGTTGTTATGCATGTCTGTTCGGATGGATGAGAATTATTTGAGCAGTTCAGAGACTGGTGTCTGGTGTGTGAGATAACACAGTAGAGTGCGAGGTTGGGTATATTAAAGGCGAACAATGATTTTTGGTGATTATGAGAAAGAGTTAGACCTTGGTCGTGAGATTGGTAGTTTTGATGGTTTCGGGTAATCAGAGTGCGCATCGGAAGCGTGATGTGGCACAATTCATATATGTGTGTGTGACTTGTAAGATTTCGTAGGTGGAACATTGGGAATATGTAGGACTGATGAGACCATTGGACGTTTCAAAATGGAAGTGATAAGTGAAAGGTTTAAATGTTATCCATGGGCTACTATGTAGATGGATGTTTCGGTTATGTGTTCGATTGGTGAATCGTAGCATTGTTGTGGTATGATTGTGTGACAAGGATGTTAGTATTATGGTTGTGTGGAGGTTGTTTAATTGATGTTGTGTCGTGGAACTTGTATTCTTGATTGTGTTGTTGCCTCGTTTCCATGGTGATGGTTCGAGTGTGTGTAGCTAATTCCTATGATGGGGGATTAGGGGAGTGTTACCTACGGTGATGGTAACGATCCTGTTGTGTTTTGGGTTCAAGAGTGAACCTGTGAGTTGTGTTTTGTGTATTCCTTGAGTTGTGAGTTGGTCGTCAAGTGCATTGTATGGGCTTTGCATCTTGTCGTGGTTGTTGTCGTCGTTGTCGTGTCGTGTTGTTGTATCTGCTGTTAGCAAGGTGGTTTGTCAGTTTGTGTTATCCGTGGTGTGCCTTTTGTTGGCATGATAGTGGGTTGGTCGGATACTAGAGCCGTATCCGGGGTTGTTCGTGCTTAGTATATTTTCGAGGACGAAAATGTCTAAGTGGGGGAGAGTTGTAACGCCCCGATTTTGTCTTATTTATTTAGTCAAGTCGATTTAATTATTTTTATTATTATATTATTTTATTCTTGACTTTTATTTGAGAATATATTATTTTTCATCGTGATTATGTTTTATCGCGTTTTGAGAGCGTTTGCGAGATATTTGAGTGTAAGGGTATTTTGGTCTTTTTGGGTGGCTAGATATTTGTTTTATTAAAATAGAAAGTTAGAGGTGAGAAAGAGGGAAAAACAGAATTTTGAGAGAAAAAGAGAAGAAGAAGGAAAAGAGAAAGAAAAGAAGAAAAAGGGAGAAAACTTGGAGAGAAAGAAATTGATTCAACCGACTTTTCAAACACGATTTAATCGGGTAAGGGTGTGAAATATTGTTATTATAACTTTGTGTATGATTATGTATGTGTTTTGTGTGAATGTTTTGGTTGGTTTTCCATATGTTTCCGTTTATGTCGTATTGGACGAAATCGATAGAAACCGATGTTTCTACGGTCGGAAAGTTGTATAAATACATGTGTTGGTTGGTTATATGTATGTGAGCTGCTGTTTGAAGTTTCATGAAGTTTGGTTATGTTTCGGTTAGTTTTCGGTATGTTTCCGTTGTTGTTTCCGTTTAGGTCGAATTATAGGAAATCGATAGAAACCGATGTTTTCACGGTTAGAATTCGAAATAAATTACGTAGTTGTATCGAGGAAGGTTAGGTCGTCGTATAGCGTGCTTTTTATTCGATTTGGTGAAGTTTAAAAATTCTGGTTTTTGAAAGGTTGAAATTTAATCGAAAAATCGAACGTCGTAGAAATTTCGTTTATGTGTTCTAAATTGTTCTTATGTATTTGGTGGTTGCGCGTATATGTTTGTTTTGGTGAAAATGTTCGATTTAGTCGAGTTTTCGGGGATTCGGGAAAAAGACAGCAAAGTTGTAATTTGAAAAATCTGGTTTTTTGTGAAAAACAGGGTTAGGGATCGATACATAATCCCAGGGATCGATCCCTACTGTGAAAATTGGGAAAAATGGAATTTTTACTACAGCAGGGATCGATACATGCGAGTTAGGGATCGATACATGAGGTCTTTATGTATCGATACATAAAGCCTATGTATCGATACCTACTGTGCTGAAGCAGAAATTCTGGTTTGTCGGGGAAACTTCGGAAATTCATATCTCTTGAACCGTAAGTCGGTTTTGATCCCCGTTCGAAGCGTTGGGAAACTAACGAGATGTTCTTTCTAGGAAAAATAGTTTTGGGGTCTGAACTTGGTCCAATCGGTACAGTTTTTACGAACCGTTTCGTAGTTTCGGGCGTCCGGTTTATGTTTTTGCGTTAGTTTGAAATATTCATAACTTGTTCGTTGTTTATCGGATTTGAGAGTTCTTTATATCGAATTGAAGGTATTGATATGTACTAATTGATGGTGATAAGAAATTATATTTTTAGCCGACTTTTGGCCGACTTTTCCGACTGTTTGTGAATAGTGATTTTGTAGAAAATGTTAAGTATGTTAATTATGAATGATATGAATGTGTTGTGGATATGTTTGTAGAGCGAACCCTTGATTTGAGAATGCTTTGTGAATTGTGGATCTTGAGTGAATGTATGCATTATTTGAATTAAGTGATAATGCATGTTAAATGTGAATATGTGATGATTGTTGTGGTTGTTGATTTGTGGCCTAAGGGCAAGAATATGCAATGTGTGGTATTTGATTATATATATGCATGATTATGGTTGCATATATGTGTGAAGATGCATGTGATGTGTGTGAGTATACAATGTTAATGTCATGAGTCATTGTATGCCAAACATCATGAAATGCATTGTTTAAATTAAATGTAAATGCATGTTAATTGTGAAAGAGTTCGTTGCCGTTTGGGTGGTAAAGCGATGCTCGTTGCCGTTTGGTGTAATTAATGTGAATTGGTGTGAATGCATATGATAATATGCTTGTTGTTGTGATTTGTGGTTAATGATGAATGCATTGTTTGAATTGATTTTCAATGCATGATTATTGATGTTGAAATGGTTCACATGGTTGTGAATATGTATGCATGTCAAGAGTGTCATGAGTCATGTTGTATGTGAAGCATCATGATGTGCATTCTTGCATTGTGGGGTTCTAAGATGAACCCGTTGTAACGTCGTAAGCCTTTTGAGAGGTGGGAGCGATGATTACAAACGATCGTGAGCCTTATACAAAGAGGACCGAAAGCGATCGGATTGTGAGCCTTATACAAAGAGGACCGAAAGCAATCCATAAACATTGTAAGCCTTTTTAGAGGTGGTAGCAATGGGTGAACATCGTATGCCCGACGGGGAGTTACACTAAGTAACGAGCGATGGTTCCAATAAGTTCTTCAATTGAACTTGAGATGAAATGAGTCGGTACCGCATTGCATCTGCATAGAGTCGAGAGTCGGTCTCTATGAGTTGCATTTGTCATCATTGTAGTTGTGCATTGATGAATGAACATATATATATGTATATGTTGATGTGGAATGAACAGAATCGTGCAGGTGTGCATTGGAAGATAAACATAATATGTATGTTTATGTGAAATGATGATAATTGTATGTTTGTAATGATGCATCGGTGAATGAACATGAATATATGTGTTTATGTTAAATGCATCGATATGTATTAGGGATACATGTATTTGAGCATGAATGGTTATGCCTATGATATTTGATGTGTTAAATTACGGATTGTTATGCCGTGTAAATGACTTATGGAATATGTTGATGTTATTTGTATAGATACGTGCATCGTGATAAGTCGTGGTGAGAATGTGGTATATGTGTATTATACGTTGATGTCTATATAATTATATGCAACGTTATTATGATAATATTTCTCACCCTTCTGCTGGAATATGCTTTTTATGGCATAGTGCAGATTGTCAGCTTTAGAGGCGTGGAGGCTTTTGTGAAGATTAGTCCTCCGTTCCGTTGTCGGTCTTGGTGTCTGCTCTGATACGTAGCACGGGAGTCGGGGAACGATTATGTTTATATGTATATAATTGTTGAATATATTTGGTAGTACTTTTGTATATAGTAGAGGTTCTAAAACAGTTTATTTTGTAAAACAAGTCGGTTATGGATCTTTCCGCTTTATTCCATAATTGACCATCCTTTTGTAAGGAAAAGTTTCCCTTTGTGTTATGTATCAAAAATGTTGAGCAGGGATTGTATTTTGTTCATTTAAGTGTGACATCCCTGTTTCCTGTCGGAAAAAATAAATTTTTAGTTACTCTGATTTTATTAAGTGTTATTTATTCGCGATGGGAATTGGGGTGTTACACAACACACTCAAGCTAGCAGGCTCCTGGACCTGGAAGAACAACATCCAGACCAAACAGCCCAACGAATACCGAATCCCAACGCTTGTGTACAGCTGTGTGAGAATCAGACTGTAAAATTCCTTGCAGCATACAAGCACCTCCATGTGCAAATCTGATGGCATAACCTACTTCCTGCCATACACACTAAGTGAACTTCTCCTTTTTTGAAGGAATCCCTCAAGCGAGCTCTCATCCTCCCTGCAATATCCAACCTAACCACCCAAAAAGTTGCAACTTAACATGAGTTAGGATCTGCTGCTGTAACTAGCTGCTAACTATATCTCATATCATGTTGCCGAAATTACCTCCTCTTCCCCATTGTTAGACACACCTTGATATCTCGACCCTACTCGAGGATTATCCTCGGATTCGTATACCATTGCATCAAACTGCTACTGAGGAGTTTGGTTTTGCCTCTCAACCAGATCCACGATAGTCTTTGTATGTCTTCAAATATTCTCTCTGTATCTTCAGCCTTGTCACTAAAAATAGTGTTATTTCTTGCCTTCCAAATACACCAAATACCTGCGGTCCAAATTACTCTAACCTTTTTTATTATCTCGCTGCCACCCCCAATGATAGATTCAAAACTCTTGAAGTGGTCCCAACTATCTCTAGGAAAAACAGATGAAACTCCTAGCCACCTCTGAATCCTATGCCATATACCTGCGAATTTATGGCATTCAAAAAACAGATGGGATGCTGACTCGGTAACACCACAAATCGCCATGTGACTTGCGAAACACTTGAGTGGCTTAGGTCAAATGAATCTGCAATTGTGACAAATGAGTCACTGGTTTCTAATCTTCTTAATGACATGGCCACTTGATCAAACAAAGACATTGGTTTTCTGTTTGTAAATGTGAAATACACGGATTTTGCCGTTATATCATCCTTGACAAGTGAATATATGTAATTAAATGTCTTTCTGGAGATCTTTGGTGGTGACTTCTGATGACCTGCAAATCAACACAAATTTTAAATGCTAATAATACAAACTTAAGAGCTAAATTATTAGCATAGTTTAAGACAGTAACATCCTTGAGTTGTAGAAACATATGAAAATGATGTTATAATCATTTATATTATAATATTAGAGAATGTTCATTTCAATAACATGATTCTAGAACACTGTAATAAACTGACATCACTAATGATCAGATGTATGAATCGAGCAATAGCATAATATGACCAACATGCATAAAATTGTATTGGCTTCTCGATAACCTATACAATAGTACAGTTTGTTTTCTATATTGTATAGGGGCTGATGATATTTTGTAACAAGCCAAAGATAAAACAAATACAAAGATTCTAACATAAAAAACAATGATTCCTGTTATATTGTATAGAGGTTGATGATATTTTTTTATCACTTTAGTCAGAAAGTTGAAATTGAGGATGCTAATATATTTTGTATCATCTATGTTGATGACATTAAATAGTAATATTCATAATAATAAAAATTGGCTAATTTAAAATTTAGGAAGTCATACTGGTAGTTACCTATTTTATAGTGGTTAGTTACTTTTATATGGCCCACTTCACCCATCATGGTGCTTCTATAATGGTGTAAAAAACAGATAACAATTTTTCCATTAACAACTTCAAATATGGTATGTTCACTGTTAACAGTTTGTTTCCTAATACATTACTCCTCTCAGATGCCACAATTCCTAGCCAAGAAAACACGTCCATTTATGGTACAACTTTCCTGCTCACACATTTCATGAAGATGTCATGGTAATCTTTTTTTATTACTTGAACAAGAAGATCAAAATCCACCATCAGTCATACAACAGGTTTCACCTTTAAATCAATTGAGATTTGATTGGGTACCCTTTCAATATACGAAATGTAATTTTCAATTACCGATTTCGTCTTCCGACGATGGAGTCAAACTTTATTCAAAACAACAAAACTCAATATGCAATTGCTAGACATAGGAGGAGGCTTATTTTGACAGCAAAGAAAAACGCCCGTTATGCTGTACATACCCGCCAATCTACTGATGTACAGACACGCAGTTATGTATCCACTTTACCGCATTCTCTTTCAAGTCCTTCATCCAATACACCAATTGGTACCGTTTGTTCTACTAACTATGAAAACTTGGAAAATTCTTCCGATCCTACTATTGCTAAACGGAGAAGAAAGCTAATTTTAAGTAACAAAAAACAGTCCCGTAATATTTCAAACAAGGAAAATCGCACCGGGGGCCATCAACATATTGCTACCCCTAATCAGGTCCTATTCACTGGTCCGCGTACACCTCTTTCACCCAAAAATTCTAATTTGATAAACACTGGACCATTGTAGAGACATCTCCAACAACAACCTGTGGCTAAAAAAATTAGATTGCTTGGAAGTTCTGAACAACCCGTGACTGATACGGTTCAACCAAGTTGTATCACGAGTCACGCATCTACGTCTAATGCTCGAACCTGCAGTGAAGATGCAACTCCTGATATTACAGCAGAACGACATCATTCAGATGATGCAGTGTCTAATTCTGATGACGAATTCGGTTTGAGTGGTACTTCTGACTCTGATGCCAGCATAGATGCTGAATCGTTAATAGATTCTCATCTGTAGGGTACGTCGATATCGGAAACTTTTATAACATTCATTGGCTATTTCATCTGATTATCGTGTTTTCCACTCTGCAGAGTATTCTGATATAGGAGACAGAGTATAGGAATGTTCATGTTGTCAATCCTGTATGTGGTATCAAGAACGCATAAAAAAATTGCGCCATACAACCGTTCCTAACTTCCATCGTTGCTGCGGCGGTGGGAAAATTGTACTCCCCTTCCTACAAGACCCACCACAAGTGTTGCAACATCTTCTATATAATGGCACATGTCCACAGAGTAAAAACTATCAGAACAACATTCGTACTTACAACGCCATGTTTTCTTTCACTTCTCCTAGAATGAAATTCGACACAACCTACTCGAAGACCAGAGGCCCACCTACCTTAAGGCTGCACGGTCAAACCTGTCATCGCATAGGTACTCTACTGCCGGAAATTGGACATCCTCCGCAATATGCTCAGCTATATATTTATGACACCGACAACGAAGTTGATAACCGAATAACCTGTTTCAGGTATCTGCAATTAGTTAGCAATACATACTTCATGCGTCAGCACATTTTATGTTTCAATTTTTCACATCTTACCTAATATACATGGACAATAAAGTTGTCCAAAGGGACATTGTCACTAAGCTGCAGCGTATGTTAGACGAGTTCAATGTTCATGTCAAGGCTTTTAGAATGGCAAGGGATCTTTTGAAGGCTAATACTTTCTTAGACTTGAAGCTGAGGCTTATTAGTGATAGACCCGAAGACGGTCGGGTCTACAACACACCGACGGTGTCAGAAGTTGCTGCTTTGATTGTTGGAGATATTGACTCTGCTTCTAAAAGAGACATCATCATTCAAGCACGCAATGGCCATTTGCAACGCATTGATGAGTTTCATGCTGCATATTTAGCATATCAATACACTCTCATATTTGTGTATAGTGAAGATGGATACATGAAAAATATATTGAAGAAATATGAGCATGAAACTGTAGTTAACAGGAGAAATCGTCAGTCCATCAAAGATTGGCTATCATTCCGATTGCAGGAACGCCACAACGAGGCAAAAACCTTACTTCACTCGAGACGGCTATTTCAACACTTCTTAGTCGACGATTATGCAATGATGGAGTCTAAACGACTTAATTGGGTGTGGGACAATCAATCAAAGTTAAGAGTCGGTAAGTATAACAAACTGAATAATCAATACGGTGGTGGTCAACCAAATCAACCACCAAAGTGAGGCAAACGTGTAGTTTTACCATCTACTTTTGTTGGTAGCAAGCGATACATGGATCAGCTATATTTTGATGGAATGGCCATTTCAAGCAAGTTGGGTTTCCCTGATTTGTTTGTTACCTTTACCTGCAACCCCACTTGGCCAGAAATTGCCCGTGCATTGTCTGGATCTGGGTTAAAGTCGCACGATCGACCGGATATTATTACCAAAATTTTCAAAATCAAGTTTGACGAACTCATGAAAGATATTACAAAACACCATGTTCTCGGCAAAGTCTTGGCATGTAAGTGGCATTCTTCATTTAATAATGTGATTTTTCAATCATTTTTCTTCCAATGACAGCAAGCGTTAACTAACTATTATGTTTGCAGTTATGTACACCATTGAATTTCAAAAGCGGGGATTGCCGCATGCACACATTTTGATCTTTTTGCATCCTCAGAGAAAATATCCAACACCTTCGGACATAGACAACATCATTTGCGCAGAAATTCCAGACCCTACTCTTCATCAAACTTTATACGATTTAGTTAAGGCACACATATGCAGGGACCCTGTGGTCTGTCGCGGATAAACTCACCGTGTATGAAAAATAGGAAGTGCTCGAAATACTTCCCGAAGAAGTTCATTGAAAATACAGTTGTTGATGCTGAAGGTTATCCCCTTTACAGAAGAAGATCAAACTCCCATGTTATTCAAACGAAGGAAATCTCGCTGGACAATCGACATGTTGTACCTTACAATACAAGATTGTTGTTGAAATGCCATGCACATATAAACATGGAATGGTGTAACCAAAGTACATCCATCAAATATCTTTTCAAATATATACACAAAGGTTTTGATAGAATGACGGCAACGATTTCAAGGAACGACAAAGAACCAATTGATGAAATCAAACAATATCTGGACTGCAGGTATGTCTCCCCGAGTGAGGCATATTTGAAAATTTACTCTTACAATATCCATGGCCGAGAACCTGCGGTCGAATGTATATTCTATCATTTGGTAGGTGAGAAAGCAATTTACTACACCGATCACGATCGAATGGAAAATATATTGGAAAGTGCAAGTGTCACTGAATCCATGTTTACTGCTTGGCTGGTTGCAAATGGGAAATACGAAGAAGCCCGGTCACTGACGTACGGCCAATTTGTATCAAAGTTTGTTTATGATAAGAGAAAAATAATGTGGAGGCCTCGCAAAAAGGGTTCACCATCGGTTGTTTGATATGGATTCCACCAACTACTGGAGAATTGTTTTACCTGCGGATGATGTTGACGGTAGTCAAGGGACCGACGACTTATGAGGAAATTCGCAAAGTTGGTGACAACCAATTTGATACATTTAGGGATGCATGTTTTGTAATGGGCTTTCTTGAAGACGATAAAGAATACATTGTAGCTATCAAAGAGGCGAGTGAATGGGGTTCGGGTCATTTTCTTCGCAAACTTTTCGTCGTTATGCTTTTTTCAGGTGTCGTTAATCGCCCAGCCCATGTTTGGATAGAATTATGGGTGTTACTAGCAGATGGTGTGTTGCATGGCCAAAGACAGTTGGCTCAAAATCCAGGTTTAACACATCTCAATATTATGTACTATGTTTCACAATATTTGTTTACGTGAGACCCTATATATTTCTAACAGGTTTGTCAATTATGTTGCTATGAATTACCTCCAGTATTGCATGTGAATTAACTATATGCCTTTTATATATTAGCTTCCAACATGAATTGTATTACCATATAATCTTCACAACAACAACATAAAGATTAGTCCCGACTTTAGACTTATTAACCCCAATATTGTAACAACCTTCTAACTTTGTTTTCCTGTATCAATGCTTCCAGAGTTGCTATTGACGAAAGCCAAATTACAGAATTTGACGTTAATCGAAATTGAAAAACTCCTTCAGGAAAACCGAAGGAGTCTCACGGGTTTTAAGCCGATTCCATATCCGGATGGGTATGTTCTGCAACAGTTAGGCAATAGACTCATATATGACGAACGTAATTACAATGCGTCGGCAATGAGAGTCGAATTCACAAATCTCTTCAATGCTCTTACAGGTTTGCATTCATGATTATTACCCCATTTTCTACATTTCCATTGTTACTGTTACTTATTATTTCATGGTCACTTTATCATCGATAATGCTAGATGTTTTATGTTATAAACTCTTTATTAGATGAACAGGGAGGTATATACGAAAGAATCATGTAGTCTGTCTAGGCGTAAAAAGGCGGTGTGTTCTTCCTACATGGTTACGGTGGTACCGGTAAAATATACATGTGGAGGACGCTTGCAAGCAAATTGAGGTCTAAACATGATATTTGTTTAACTGTTACAACCAGTGGAATAACTTCTCTTTTATTGCCTGGAGGTAGAACCGCACATTCTAAGTTCAAGATACCTGTACCAACCTTGGATAATTCTACTTGCAAAGTAGAATATGACGATGATGTTGGTGAGCTTCTCAGGCAAACAAAACTTATTATATGGGATGAAGCACCCATGGCACATAAGCATGCTTTAGAAGCACTTGACAGGACTTTACGGGATGTAATGAGTACCTACAGTAACTTCGACGATGTGTTTGGTGGCAAGGTTGTTGTATTTGGTGGTGATTTTAGACAGATTTTACCTGTCGTTCCAAGAGGGAGTCGTTCTGATATCGTACACTCTACGATAAATGCTTCTTATATATGACATTTGGTTCAGGTCTTGACTTTAACACAGAACATGCGGCTGCATTGTGGTCCAACTGAACAAGATAAAAGAGAGATTCCAGACTTTTCTAATTGGCTTTTAAGAATTGGTGAAGGCAAAGTTTCAGAACCAAACGATGGTGTTGCTGAAATTGAGATACCCCCTGAAATTTTAATAACGGACTTCGACGATCCTATTGTTGGCATTGTCAATAGTACATACCCTGATCTCATTCATAATTACAAATCTAACGATTATCTCAAAAATCGAGCAATACTCGTTTCTACCTTAGAAGTTGTTGATGGGATAAACGACCACCTTCTTGCCTTGATGCCAGGTTGTTTGCCTAATCCCCTTCCAAGTCCATATTTTATATGTTTAAGTCTAGGACACTGATATATTTATGTTTATTATGTAGGAGAGATACATGATTACTACAGTTGTAATTCAGTTGATAACTCTGAAATTGATGACCCCACCGTAGTTGACATCCTCACCCCGGAGTTTCTTAGTTCCCTACGAACGTCTGGTTTGCCTAACCATCATATAAAGTTAAAGGTTGGAACACCTGTTATGCTATTGCGAAACATTGATCAGTCAGAAGGTTTGTGTAACGGCACAAGGCTAATTATAACAAAGATGACAACCCATGTTATTGAAGCTAAAATAATGGTTGGAAAGGGTTTTGGAAATTTAGTTTACATCCCTCGAATGGATATGTCACCCTCACAATCCCCTTAGCCATTTAAACTAAATAGACGACAATTCCCATTAATAGTCTCATATGCAATGACTATTAACAAATCTCAGGGCCAATCTTTGGATACGGTAGGACTTTACTTGCCAAGAGATGTATTCACCCATGGTCAAATATATGTCGCACTATCAAGGGTCACAACCAAACAAGGAATCAAAATATTGGTGCATGATGATAAGGGCAAGTTCAAAGGAACCACTACAAACGTCGTTTACAAGGAGGTTTTCAATGATATATGAGATAAACTTAATTTCCGGTAACCCTTATATATTTTTGCTATTGAAAATTTTCTACTACATATTATTGGTTGCTATTTCATATTATTACAATGCAGCCTTTTGTGTGATTTTAGGTTAATGGGTTTTTATTAGTTATGCACAGGTGCGCTTGGTTTTCATCAGCGTGAAGCACTTGACCATTGGGAAAAATGTGCACCTTCTGCTTTTGAGTTATTTGAAAAGGATGGAAGTTTCTGAGTTATTTGAAAAGGATGGAAGTTTCTGATTGTATTGATGGCGGATTTCTCTAACTTAAATAGTAATGTTCTATGTTCATCTTTGTATTGTGTTTTATATTTATTGTCTGTACTCCATTTGTTGGTTATTGTAATTTGTTTGTTGGTTATTGTAATTTATTGTAATTTTTTTATGCACAGTGTTCTTTAAATCTTGCTTTTTGACGTTTACGATATTTTGATGTTTAAGGTTAGCTTTGTTTATGTAATTAGTAAATGTAGTTTGTTTGCTTTATATTGACTTCTGTGTTTTGTTTGCTTTATACTGACCCCTGCTTTATACACTCTCATATGCTTGTATGATCAATTTCAATTTCCCTTCCAACTCATTGTGCTGGAGTTGTTTTTATAAACAATCTATTATGATATAACATAACATTTGCTGCCATGCTTAAAATAAATGTGAGAAAATAGATCTGTTGACTAAGAGGCAGAGGCAAACAACTTCTATTTCAATTTATATGCCAAACAATGCCACTGATACATTATTCAAGTGTTAACATTGCCACTGATACATTATTCAAGTATTAACATGGCATTGTAGCAAGCTTTCTCAATAAGCATTTTGTTCCAACAACATATGCGAAAAAAAACATACGATATAAACGGAATTCATATTAAACATAACACTGTTTTAAAGTGGTAACTTCAACACAAACAATTCAGGTTGTTTTAACATCTTAAACAAAGCTATTACAAATACTTCCAGTAAAAATTCCAAAACATTCTTTCCAACACCTACAAACTACCAAATCTGCACCCAAAACACCGATATCAACACACGGATACGCCTTCCAATTTCAAACAGCATCCCTACAAGGGCCAATGTTTCTGCACGGACACTGACAGACGGTCCGCGGGAGGATACTGAATTGAGAGGGACATCACATCACCTTCACTCAACGCCCGAGCTTCTGTGAACTCATACCATCCGCCGCAGATGTACATCTCAGCCTTATCCTTGCGTTTCTTCAACACGCAATGGTATGTAGCATCAAAATCAACATCATAGAGTTCTATCGAACTCTGGGGCTTGGGGAAACATTTCTTTATTACGCCCATAGGAAATTGCTACAGAGAAACACAAAAACAATTGGATTAGCATTTTTTTCAAATACAATTTTATATCACTTCAGTTTGTTATAAATCTAACTTAAAAAGACATTTTTCTGGATAGTCTTTGCGTCATTAACCAGTCGTGTCCATTTACATTCTTGGCGGACAACGGGATCATCAACGGGCAGCTCAGTCGCTTCAACCATCTCTTCAGATCGGGATCTTGCCCTTTCATAGTTATCTCTCCATTCCCTAATGATACGACGCATTTGAAACGCCCGATACATGATTCTCTTTCTGCCAAGCCGTCTCCATACCATTGGGGTCACCGTCGTTTCGACGGGTCTGCAAATAAAACACCAAATGGTTATGAATACTATTGATACACAATGACATGCCCAAATTAAATAACCAATTGTCGTGCATACAAGACAATTCCTTTACCTCTCAATAAATAATAAAGCAATAAGCCTCCCACTACTATTATGTTTCTGGTCATAGAATGGTGAAAATCACCTTTTGCTTTTCAAGAAGCCAAATTTTATTAACTATGCACAAGTTGTGCTACAACAAAGACAATACATCAAGTTATAATTCAGCAGTGCCAAGCACTACTAACACCAAAACTGGGAGAAAAATGAACTGCTAACTACTAACAGCACCTCTACGGGACTAAAGAAAACACCAAAATACAAGCTACACCCTGAATTAAAGAAACCAAACAAACTCAAAACCACTAACAGTGAGATACTGATCTAGAAAACACTCCCATTATTGAGTAGAAATGAGTAAAGAGAGAGTGGCAGGGTATGCTGTATGTAGAGATGAAAGTCAAACAACTCAATACATATGTAGCAGGTTTTTGTCTTCTACCACCACCACACCAACATAGAACTAAACGCCAATCAACTTTCAAAATTCTTATCTTTGTCTAAATATCTTTCAGAAAACTTTTAGGATTCATGACAGTCCCTAGGGAAGGAAACAATATCACCCTGATTTCACTAACATTCATCAACCATACTTTTGTTTTTAACAACTCACCCATCCATTACGCCTTAACTTCATTAACCACGTTCAACCAAAACAATAAAAACAAAAACACCTGAATTGACTGGAGTTGACCTCGCCCAATAAACATATTAGAAGTTTATGTTCATTTAGAATCAGACTATTGAAATTCCATTATATTAAAATTAAAATTAAATTTCTATAAATTGGATATCTCGGCTCTCATACATGTTAAAAATTATGGTAGAACCCTAATAATAGAAAGATTGATTATAGAACTGATAGTATGAAGTTGATTACACCGGTCTGAACCACGAGAACACAAGAAACACCAAGGCAACGATACTGATTCAACACAAACAAGTTAGCACTAGAAGATACTAACTGATATCGCCAGCTTTAGACGAGTAGCACACAAGCAACGCCTATGGAACTGGTTCTAAGGAGAGAAACTCTCCAAAAACCAGAGAATGATATTTCCAACAAACCTAAATTTCAGCACCACAACTTCGAGAGACAATCCGCCGTAGTACCAGCAACTAGATAAGATAGAATTGATCCAAAAATCTACAAAGTTGTCTTAAAAGAATCTCCGGAACAAATAAGATCAAACCTCCTCATGATGAGACAAACTTACCGCTAGCGAATAGGGCTTCTAATTCTACCAAGGGAACTCAACACTACTGGATACAAATGAGTCGCCTACACACAAAAACCATAAAAATTCCAGCCAATGATAAAACTTGATCAAACTACAAACTGTATCAATGGAGGCAAAGACATTGATAATACAGCTGCTAGACAAACAACTTTACTCCCCTAACTGCCAACTTCAAGAGACATCCTTGCTGCCCCATGCTAACAACTACTCCGAACCACAAAACTAACCGGACTCTAAGGACGAGATAACATCTGAAACGCCACGCTCTGTCTAATAGAAACACTCCTATTAGCTGGAAACCAATCCCCCATATTGAAAGAATTCAACTCTTCCATCAATAGCATGAAGATGCCAAAAACAACTCCACTGATAAAACTGCAGAAAAAAATTTCTACTCCGACATTATGTCCAAGTGCCATCTAAAATACAATACAATGAGCCAAAACTTAAACCAACTACGTCTCAAACTACTTTGTCTTTCTAATCCATACTCAAGAGATCATCTATAAATAAATATTAAAATTCATAATTAAAAAGACACGTTGATTGATTCCAAAAAAAAAATGCATACGGATCTCTTCTCTTACAACCCTAAACAAATAAACTCTCACCTTCATTATACTTTTGCAACTACAAACAACAATCGACCGCGTTGTACAAACAAATCAAGACAATCTCAAAGACCAACAACACAGATTTTAATGTTGTACTGTTGCATGCAATGCACATTTTATAAAAATTACCTCTTTTCGGTTTAGAACATTCTCCAGGTGTTTTGGTTCGAGAGGATCCTGCGGCGTTTACCGACTTCACATATGAATGATCTACTTTTTCCCCTGTTTCTTCCTTCTAGCCTTTGTATTCACATTTTTTCCAGCACTCGCCTCGTCACATAGTTCCTTGATTCTCGCTTGAACCCATTCTTCGTCTCTTTCAGTTTCTGAAGATGATCTGCAACTGATTGAACAAATATGTTACAAACATGTTATCAATGTTTTATTAAGCTGAGAGAAGAGTTTAGAATCCACAGTTTGAGCTGTTTACATATTACCCGCTTGAGATTTCAATCGGCCTTGACCGGATTCTTCTGTCCAGGTAATGCATGTTGTTGGCTGCTTGAGTTACGGTTTCGTTGAGTGAAGGGGAAGATGGTTCGCTAGCTTTACGGCGCCAACTGCACAATAAGTTTCTCTCTTTCTTGCACCTACACTCTATTCGTTAAGTTTACTTTGAGTACCTTTGCTACGTTTCTTTCTACCACTCTCTAAGGCTATGTTTGGTATGGGATTCTAATTGTACCCTTCACTTTTTATCTCATTCAATTAATTTAATTGTTTATATATAGTAAATGTTTTTTCAACTATTAACCATAATGTATTTGAAGTGGAATCTATTAATAAATATGAAGCATTTTTTTTTTAATTAACAACTCTATTTTCAATATACATACTGGTGATTGATAAAAAAAATACATTATAAAATAATATATATATATATATATATATATATATATATATATATATATATATATATATATACACACACACACACACATATATATATATATATATATATATATATATATATATATATATATATATAATTCATTTGTAAAGAATATATTTTCCGTTCATTTAAAAAAAATACTTGAATTAATAAAATACTTGAATTAATTATAAAAAATTATTTATTCTATTGTTTTATTTATTTAATAGGAATTATATTAAAATCTAAACTTATTTTCTTTTTTTGGGTATGTTATAAATATTTAAACTTATAAAAAAAATGAATTTTATTAGATTGTTTTTATTTTTTTTTATTTTTATAAAAATACATCTTTATTCCAAATGAGCGTCATCGACGGGTACCCGTGCGAAGGCACGGGTATCATACTAGTTTTTATTAAAATTAATGCACAATTTCTAAAATAACTTTTTTTATTTAGTTTTTAACTTGTGCCCTAGAAGCACAAGGTAGCATTATTCTTTAAATTAAAATGTGTTAAAATGTTGAAATATTTATAATTGTTCGAAAATGTTAACATATTTATAATTGCGCAGAAATGTTCAATTTTTCTTCCTTCATTTTAAAACATTTGTATAATTTTAAATTTAATTAATTTTGATCTCCTAAAAAATATATAAAATAAAAATAAAAATATTATTAATAGTAAATTTTATATAAAGTTAAATTATAATACTTTTGTTTTATAAAAATACAAATAATTTTATAATATATTATTTTATGTAGTCTTACTAAATTGTCCGAAATACAATAACTCGAAAATAAAATAAAAATTTCTATTACAAAATCAATATTTTGATTTCTAAAAATTGAATCTTCAACTTTGTAAAACAAATATTTCTATATTAAATAAATATATATATATATATATATATATATATATATATATATATATATATATATATATATATATATATATATATATATATATATATTTTTTTTTTTTTTTTTTTTTTTTTTTTTTTTTTTTTTTTTTTTTTTACTCTAAGAGCAAGTTTAAAAGTTTTAATCCAATTCTTAATATTTATTTTTAATAATCTAACTGCTTTAATTTATTATTTAATTTAAGATTTAATATCTTTTAGGTTCCGTATCTTAATCTCGGGTTCATTTTGATCTCTTATTTTTAAAAAGTTTATATTGGTCTCTTAATTCTTCAAAACTTTTTATATTAGTCATTTTTGTCCTATTAACGACGAAAAAATTCAAAAATCAGTCATTAAATTTGTCGCTAATTAGACAAAAATGACTAATATGGAACGTTTTAAAGAGTTAAGAGATTAATTTGAACCTTTTTAAAATTAAGAGACCAAAATAAACCTCGAGTTTAAGATACGGGGCCAAAAAGGATATTATGTCATAATTAAATTGTTGTTGAAAATATTTTTCTATATAAATAATCAAACAAAGGTGTTAGGTAAGGGTGTGAATAGGCTAGACCAACTAACAGGGGCCTACGGCCTAGCCTACATAGGCCCTGGGCAGACAAGATTTTTTCTTAAATAGAAAAGGCGTAGGCTTTTTTTTATAAGCCTATTTAGCTAAAGAGACTATGTCACAGGCTGTAAGAAAAGTCTTTTAAGCCTATCAAGCCGACCTAGTTAAAAAGAAAAACTCAATAAATTTATTATTATTATATTGTATTTTGTAGTTTGAATTAAAATATAAAAATAAAGCATAAATTATCTTGAAGAACTTATGAAAATATGTTGAAAAAATATTATAAACAATGTTATATGTTGTTGTCATAAGTTTTTTTCATAACTTCTCTCCAACAAATAATATCATAAAACTTATGCGAATAGGTAGACTTGAATGAGACAATAAAAACAAACATTTAGTCTCATTGATATATTAATTTGTTAGTCTATTTAACATTAGTTGAATTTCTTATTTACAAATGTTCAAATGAAATAGACTTTTAAATAGGCTAGTAGGTCAATCAGACCTTCGAAAAGGTCAGGCTCAGACCTAAAAATAAGTCTATCATAGGCTACAGGCCAGACTTAGGCTTTGAATTTTTTAGTAGGTCAGGCTCAGGCTTGGCAAAGCCTATCTCGGCCCATCCTATTTCCACCCCTAGTGTTAGGTTAATCAAAATCAAGGATTAAGATTTAAAATAAGTATTTAAACTCATAAATTTTTTTTAGCTTACTCTAAATCATAATTTTTGAATTGAATTTAGTCTAATAGTTAATTAAATAAAAAATAATATTTTAATCATTAGATTAGATTCAATTCAAAGCCTGTGATTTAGAATAAGTTAAAAAAATTACTCTTAAAATAAGTTGATCATATATATATATATATATATATATATATATAATCGACAATGATTTAGTGATTTTTCAAAATATATCAATAAATTTTTACCATAATTTGACATTATTTCACACAAACCTTTAAATACACCGTTCAAAATTTTAATTTTTATTAAGAAGAAACTAAAATGAGAGTAAGATTTAGTTATATATATATATATATATATATATATATATATATATATATATTAGTTCTTATAATTATTTATTTTTGTTAGTTTGCTTTAGAATATATTGGAAGAAAGAAAAAAAAGGAGGCGGAATGAAAAAGGACAAGGGCAGTCTTGGCGTAATTTTTATTTTATATTGGTTTTAGAATTTGGCCTCTCCACGTTTTTATCCTAGTTCCGCCACTATATATATATATTGATCGTACTTGGATCAGACAGTATGACAGTGGCTAACAACGTCGTGAAATATTCAGCTCTAGTGATGATGATAAGGCGCGCGGGGGGGGGGGGGGGGGGGGCCGTACCTGCAAGGTACTCCGACGCTCAAGTCAGAAAAGATCAGAGAAAAGGGCAAGTACAGAAAGCATGTGTGATTTAGAATGTAATGTAACCTGACCCTCTCAAGTGAGAGGGTATTTATAGAGAGCCCCCAGCGTGGGGGCAACGGTTACCTGCACTGGGTTGGATTGCAAGGCCCAATCCAGGAAACTTCCAGGGCTTACCTGGCGTAGGGAAGACCAGCACGTGGTCTTCGCCCTTGGGTAACGGTCCCGAGATCTCCGGAAGGTGGACTGACCGATTCCTTCGGAGGCGGAAGGTTACAAGGTGGCGTGTCCTCGCGGGGAGGAGTTCTTGGGTGTCGAGGAGAGACGTGCTTCGCAAGGCTTGCCGCCCCTGCTCGACAGTGCCTGCTGCACGTGGCCGACATTGATGGAGGCTGGCACGTGCTCGACGCAGGTGTGGATATGGGCCTTGTTGAGCTATCCCAGATCATGCGGTTTGGGTCTGCCCGACTGAAGGGCAGACGCTGGCCCAGTCCAGAACAGGAGCCCCCAAGTCATTGCTCTGAGGTGTCGGAGCAATGACTTAAGGGCCAACAATTGTGTCGAGGACATACTGAACGTGCTCGGATAACCGGGATGATGATAGTCGTCTGATACCCGCGGTTGCCCTTTTGGTGGGGAACGTGTCAAACGGGGGAACTCTCCAGTATTGACGGGTTTACACCACTACGAGCGAGGAATATTAGACGGGCAGAAATCTTGAAGTCTGCTCGAGTTCGATAGGTCGTTGTTGGGTGACTCTGAAGGAATACGAGAAGTTGTGGAGTCGAGCATCAAAGCAAACGGAAAGACGCGTGTGGGAGAACGAAAGGACGTATGTGGGAAAACGTGTGCCACGTGTCACGCGTCATCGTTACCTAGGGCGGCTAGGCTAGGATTAGTACACTTGAGTGCCTAGGGGCGCCTCGAGTCTTGTGAGGGCCTTATAAATAGAGGTCAGCCTGCGTCATTTGCACGTTTCCTTTCTCTCTGCTCAGATTCTCTCTCCTCCTCTCTTTGCTTTTGCCACCGTTTCGCCGCCGCACGCCGCCGTACCGGACCTCATCAACAGCCATTTTCAAGTAAGTTTCTTGATCCTTTCCCTTTCTAAATGTGTTTCCTGCGGTGGTACTCCGGTGAACTGATGAAGTTCCCGGGGAAACCATGAAATTTCCGGCGAAAACGGCAGAGTTTCTCTATGTTCTTGCTGAATCTTACGGGAGATGGGATGCGTCCCACGGGGACAAGAAGAATGTTCCGAGGACACGAGATGGATATCTCGGGGACCTCAACAATATCCCGAGTTGTGGGATGAATCCCCTGGGGTGATGTACCAGTGATCTGAGGATGGTCACGGGGACGCTCATCGGATATCCCGAGGTCGTTGGGTGAGAACGACTGTCCCGTGATCCCGACGCTCTTTCTTCACCCTTTCACTTGATCAGCGGTGGAGGGGTGAATTTGATATGGACCATCGAATTCACCTTTTCCTTCTGCTTTTCAGGTAAATGGAAGCCTTGGCCGTGGGATCTATAGACATTGACGACCAACCTGACTCCCCGATGGCGCCGATCACCAGCGTCGAGGGACGGCCGCCCGAGGAGTGGGTTAGCGAAGAGCCTCTGAATATGGTCTCTCGGTTCGTCGATGGTGATGAGGATGACATCTTTTGTACCGCCGAGCATCGCCTGGAGGGCTCTGCGAAGACCTGGAAGGTGTTCAGACCTCTGGGGCACCATCGCATCTGCTCGACGTACCGAGGGATGAGGTTTCCTTTGTACGAGTTTATGTTCGACGAGGCGGGGTGGCGCCTGCCCTTCACTAATTTTCAGCAATCGGTGTTCGTTTGGCTGCGCCTGGCGCCCTCACAGCTCCATCCCAACTCTCTCGCTTTTCTCCATGCCTTCGAGCTAGTCTGCAAGTACCTCAAGATCGGGGCGACTGTGCCCCTGTTCTTCCGTATTTTCCACTTATAGAGACAGGCTACTGATGGCAGACACGGCTGGGTGTCCTTCAAACAGGTGAGCAGACTATTCTAGACCTACATGGACTTTGTTTGCACCTTCAAATACCGATACTACATCGTGAGGCCGGTCTCATTCGAGGCCGTGGAGTCGGTGTATAGACGGGTCATCCGAGAAGAAGACGGGCAGCAGGAAGCCCCCGCAACTGGGGACTTATGACGACACAGCCGACCCCGACGATCATATCGAGAGCTTCGAAGCCATACTCGACTATAGAAACGTCCAGGGAGATATTAAGTGCAGGCTCTTCCCGACTACCCTTCGGAAAGGAGCCATGACGTGGTACAAGAGGCTTGCTTCGGAATCCATCACGTCCTAGAAACAGTTGAAAAATTAATTCTCCAGGCATTTTACCGCCCCTTGTCGACACCCGAAGACGGTGGCCTCCCTGGAGGCCATCTTCCAAGGGCGGAACGAATCCCTCAGAGACTACATAGAGAGATTCAACAAAGAAGCCGTCGAGGTCCACGCGGCCGACGACATGAAGAAGTTCCTGATCGCACGGGGACTACGCACCGGAACCGACTTCGCCAAGACTGTGGGCATCCATAAACCTCACAACTTGGAAGACCTACTCTTCCGAGCTCAATCGTACATCGAGTTCGAAGAGACGCAGGCTGCTCAAATGGTCCTTGACTCGCGGCGACGAGATGGCCCCTGCGGCCACAGAGATGAAGGCTCTCCTCCCCCCTAACGTGGGGGAGAGAGAAGAAAGGAATGCCGCTCCCGGGACTCTCGCGAACCGAGAGGTCCAGCTGGCCAGTTCACGGAATACACGCCGCTCAACGCTCCCCGCGAGCGAATTCTCTCCGAGTGCGCCAACTCGGAGTTCCAGATAGGGGGTGTCCGCTTTCCCAAGCCGACTACCCCCAAACCAAACACGGATAAGTCCAAGTACTGCAAGTTCTGCCGGAGCCATGGACATGTCACAGAAGATTGCATCCACCTTAAGGATGCAATTGAGATCATGATCAAGGAAGGGCATCTGAAGAAGTACTCCTAGAGGAACGACGCTTCCCGATCGGGTGCCTGAGACGCTCAGAGCGTTGAGGAGACGACGCATCCCGCTGGGGAAAATCGACTGCAAGTCGCCCTCAGCATTACTCGACCCGAGGACTTCTTCATCCCCGAGGGAATCGAGGGCCTAGAGGCAGTTCGCAGCATATGGGCGAGCTTCCCCGACGAAGACCCCGTCACTGCCCGCAGCATATGGGAAGGCTTCCCCAAGGCGATGGTTATTTCTGGCGGGGGCCCCGAGAAGGTGTCCGTCGGGTCGATTAAGTGAAAGTTCGACGAACTGGAGTCCGCGACGTCGGCGAAGACCACCACTTTTGACAAGGTGCATGGGAGGTCAAACCCCATCACCTTTTACCTTGAAGAGTTACCAGGCGGGGCCCCTAACGCCTCCATCCCCCTCTTGATCCGGGTACAGATGGCAAGTTTTGACGTCCGTAGGATCCTGGTCGACCAAGGGAGCTCGGTGGACATCATGTATGCCCACCTCTTCGAAACCCTCCAGCTCGATGAGAAGCACTTGACCCCTTACGTAGGCTCGGATCTACAGGGATTCAACGACACCACCACCAGACCGTGGGGCTATGTCGAACTAGTGGTCACGTTCGGAAGCGAAGGCACTGCCCGACAGATCAAGACCCGCTTCTTGGTGGTAGAATGTTCGTCCCTATACAACTGCATTCTGGGGAGGACCACCCTGGCCGAACTCACAGAAGGACCATCAACAGTCCATCTGAAGATGAAGTACTACACGACTCGGGGTTGGGTCGTCACCATGCACGGGGACATTGAAGCGGCCAGGAGATGCTTCGACGCTGCAATCAAAGGCATGAGTTCCATCAGCACCAAGCCCA
Source organism: Lathyrus tuberosus (assembly GCA_022829125.1). Classification (NCBI taxonomy): domain Eukaryota; kingdom Viridiplantae; phylum Streptophyta; class Magnoliopsida; order Fabales; family Fabaceae; genus Lathyrus; species Lathyrus tuberosus. Next base: position 18,508,010 of record JALAZF010000006.1, read on the forward strand.
AGACCAGAGCGAAGTCATCCCCGGACGCTATGCAAAAGCCACTCCCGCGCGTCAACGCGGTCGACCTCGACAGCAGGTTCCTTGGCGAGCATGAAGAAGGCGGAGCAGCTGACCTCGACCTCCAGGAGGAAAGCAATGGGCAGCCTCTGCACCCAGCGTGCCCCGTCCCAGACGGAGACTTTGAGCTCGTCGCCCTCGGATATGACCCAGACCGAAGAGACAGCGCTTGGACGGGCAGGTGCACGTCGATCTGACAGTGACCATGGGGCTATGTCGAACTAGTCATCGCCCTCGGAGACGACCCAGACCGAAGCGTGAAGATCGGCACCGGACTCCCCGACCTGGCGAAGAAGCAGTTGAAGGCATGTCTCCGGGAGAATGCTGATCTGTTTGCATGGAGCGCCTCCGAGATGCCTGGCCTTGACCCCGAGGTGGCCTGCCATCAGCTCACCATAGATCTGGCCGCTAGGGCCATAGTGCAACGTAGGCGTAGGCAGTCTCCCGAAAAAGCGGAGGCTGCTGAAAAAGTTGTAAAAGACCTCCTAGAGGCGAATTTTATTTCGGAGGCCAGGTACACAACCTGGTTGTCCAACGTTGTACTTGTCAAAAAGAGTAATGGAAAATGGAGGATGTGCGTTGACTATACCGACCTTAACCGGGCATGCCCGAAAGACTCTTATCCTTTGCCTAACATCGACCAGCTGGTCGACAATTCTGCAGGTTTCAAGCTATTATCCTTCATGGACGCCTACTCGGGGTATAACCAAATCCCCATGGACAAGGCCGACAAGCAACATACTGCCTTCATGACCGAGTCGGGCAATTACTACTACAACGTAATGCCCTTCGGCCTGAAGAACGTCGGTGCGACCTACCAACGGATGATGAACAAAGTCTTCCGGCGAGAGATCGGCGACATGCTCGAGGTCTACATGGATGACATAATCGTCAAGTCCGCTGAAGAGGTCGACCACGCTGCCCATCTCAAGAAGGTATTCAACACAGCGAGGAGATGCCGCATGAGGTTCAATCCCAAAAAATGCATCTTCGGCGTTCGGGCGGGCAAGTTCCTCGATTTCTACCTCACAGAGCGGGGAATCGAGGCAAACCCCGACAAGTATAGGGCTTTCTCCGAAATCCCGACCCCGAACTCGAAGAAGTCAATACAATCATTGAACGGGATGTTAACCGCCCTCTCCCGCTTCGTCGCCAAATCTGCGCAATACGCACTCCCATTTTTCAAGCTTCTCTGACAAAAAGCCACGTTTGAATGAAGCGAGGAGTGAGAGCAGGTGCTCCTCCACCTCAAACAAGTCCTGTCGCAACCCCCGGTCCTCTAACGGTCGAAGAACGGGGAAACGTTGTTCTTGTACTTCCCAAGCAAGGCCCTCCAAGGCCCTGAGCTCAGGTATCAGCAGATCGAGAAAGTCTCCCTGGCCCTCGTCACCACAGCCAAGAGGCTGCGCCATTACTTCTTAGCACACACGGTTGTGGTAAGAACTGAGCAGCCCATAAGGCAACTCCTCGGCTGACCAGACATGGCAGGAAGGATGCTCAGATGGTCGCTAGAGCTCGCCGTTTTCGACATTCACTATGAGGGAAGGAAAGCCCTGAAGGCTCAGGTGTTGGCTAACTTCGTGGCAGAAATGACCGTCCCGGAACCTTCGACCAACGGATCCCAGAAGTGGACAATCTACGTCGACGGGGCATCCAGAGCGAAAGGGAGCGGGGCAGGTATTTGTTTACTGTGAATTTTGGTAAACAACCTCTGGTCTATCAATTTTAAATAAAACTGACTAACTTGCAGGATCGACCACACAAACCCTAGGACATGTGCTACTAAACCGTACGACCCTTGCCCAACCTTTTAACGGTCCGTACCAAAGCCTCAATATAGTTGCTATAATGACTATACCCTGTTCAAAACCAGCACGCAACAGCGACTGCACAAGAGCGTAACCATCCAAAACCTACTGCAATTTCCATTACACCAACAATACACCAGAATTCATACCAGCTGGCCATTACACTTAAAATAAAACCAGCAATGACCCAAATCTGTATCCCTCTGCGACCTGCAAACACAACAGTAGCCTGTGATGAAAACAACAACACCATGGCATGCTTCATATAATATCTGCAACATAGCCATTGAGAAGAACAACTTGGTTAGAAAAGGGGGAATAAGAATAGATTTTGAAAAGAAGAAAAATACAGCATAACAAGAACACTTCAATACTCTTCACTTAGATTCTCCTATCCTCTTCACAAAAAGAACGAACCTTCACCTTTATCCACCAAAGTAACCACTCATCAACCAACTCAATCCCAAACCCTCTGCTCCATTCTTCAACACCAATAACCCATTCAACTTTCTTCTTCTCTTTCAACAACTGAAACAACAATACCCTTTTCATTGCATAAAATCAACGCCTCTCTTTTCACTGTTCCGACCATTCAATCTCACCACAAACCTCAAACAATCTTCAATCATCAACATCATCAACCTTTGAAACGCAACCTTCTTCTACTATCTGCCACTGTTATTACCAACTTCCAAACAACCACCATAGCCACAAATTACCTCCGCCGCGATCTGAATCATTTGTAACTCGCCTTCAAAAAGCTCCAAACCCTTCGAATCAAATTCAAAACCTTCAAACAAGCCAAAACAAAAGAAACGCGAGAGAGAGTGAGGCGAAAGCATTGAAGAAGGGAAAGGTTAGGAAATTTGGACGGAGGAAGGGGATTAACGTACTGATTCTGTTTCACATTTTGTTTACCTTATTTTTTTTTTGTCTTTTATTTATTTATTTTGTATTTTTATTTTCGGATGTGTGCTGATTTGGGATTTTGGAGGCCCGTTGGATGTTCCTTGTTACACCCGCATAATCAATTTCCTACACCCTTATAGTTTAACGTTATGGTTTAATTAAAATTTGAGTTAGTTGGATCTTAGAATTCATTTAGGTTTAGTTATTTAGGTTTAGTTTAATAGTTTTAACTTTATATATTTTATTATTAATTTTTTAGATTTAAATTAGAGTTTAGTTTAGATAGTAATTTGATTAGTTATTTTAGTTAGAATTGGTTTTTAAATTTAATTAATTAGTTTTTAGAATTTAGTTAATTTGTTTTTAGAATTAGCTTATTTGGTTTTTGTTAGATTTAGTTAATTAATTTTAGACCTTATTTATTTAGCTTTTTAATTAGGTTTTAAATATTTTTAGATTTTGATTTGTTTAGACTTTATTTATTTCTAAGTTAATCTGAACTATCCTCGTTTTCATCTCAGTTAATTCTGGATGAATTTGCTGTATATATATTGTTGTTCTTCTTACTTCTGATATTGGAGGTTTTCCTATTTGTTCCTCTGTTTGCCAAATTCCAAAGGAAAGGAGCCCATCTGTTGACTGCCACGTCATTTAGGATAGCCTTGTCCATCATACCCTTATCTCACGCCGCCGCGCGATCGAGACTTACCTTCTTTTTTAACCTAACCTTAGGTGTAGAGTCGTCGTGCTCTATTTAGATGTTCTGCCGTGGACACTTCTTTCTCCGTCTTACCTAGCCTTAGGTTTGGAGTCTCCGCACTCCACGTAGGTGTCTTGCCATAGATACTTACTTTCCCTTGGAACCTTGACCACAATCAAGAGTTCCTCATCCCAATTGAGGGGAACTACAGACGCTCTGATTTCTTAAGTTCATCTTGAGAATACGTAGGCATAGGATTGCGAGATCCTAGCGAGCCACCTTTTCTTTTTACACCCTTTTATCCCGTAGTGAGGGGAACTACGAATGCTCTAATTTCATTCCCATTAGGATACGTAGGCACGAGATGCGATGTCTTGGCGAGCATACTTAGTGTATATACCCTTAGGTCTTTTCCTTAGCACTTTTCCCTTAGCAAGCAAACTTTAGCATAAGAGGTTCCTGTAGAGTACTACAGATACTTTGGATGCTAATACCTTCCATAGGTATAACCAACCCCCGAACCTTAGATCTCTTAGTTGTGTTCCTGCATAGTGCACTTAGGTTTTTTTCGATCTTTACCTTTTCCTTTGGATAAATCAAAGCTCGGTGGTGAACTTCATGATTTGTGATTCAAGTTAATTAATAGTTTGGTATCCGATTCTCACCGCGACACTTGGTCTGTTGTAATGGTCTCAGGAACTCCAAACCTGTAAATAATGTTCCTTTCAATAAACTCAATTATGGCCTCTCGACCATCCTTCACTAAAGGGATTACTTTGATCCACTTTGTAAAGTAATCAATAACGACTAATATATATTTTTAGATTTTCGAGGACGCGGATCGAATTTCTCCAATCAGGTCTAAAGTCCATCCTTTAAATGGCCAAGGTTTCACTATTACATGCAACTCACTTGCAGGAACATGTATGCCTAAGTGAACATGGCACTCTTGACAACCCTTAGCGAAATCAATGTAATCCTTAAGAATTTTGGGCCAATAGACACCCTGACGACACAACAACCACTTCATCTTGTGCCCCACCTGATGAGAACCACACACCCTACTACGTGTATTCGAAACAGCCAAATATGCCTCTCCCTCCCCAAGGCATTTGAGCAACACTCCTTCAAGGGTCTTTTTTAGCAACTCATTGCCAATGATTATGTACTTCAAAGATCTATACTTGACCCATCAATCTTTTGACCCAACTAGATTCTTAAAGTAATCAACTATGGGTTTTCTTCAATCACTGGTAGGTAAGTCTTCAATAGTAAAGATCTCGAAGTTCTCTGAATCTACCGACCCAAGCTTCGTTAACGCTAGATCTGATGGAGAAAACCTTGTTGCTTGTACTCTTCCTAAACAAACCCTTTAGCATTTCCTTGGGCACTTTATGCCCTAAAGTAATATGTGTAAATTCGTTTGCCTTGTGGTTCTCAAGTCTAGGAATATGTTGGATATCCACAAAGTCGTAACACTTGATCAGTCGATTCACTATAACAAAATACATGATCAAGTCTTCCTTAATACACTTGTATTCCTTTGTTATTTGTATCACGACTAACTCAAAATATCCTTTTATCTTGACTCACTTTGCCCCAAAATCTAACAAGATCTCAAGTCCAGCTATCAAAGCTTTATACTCAGCCTCATTATTAGAGCAAAAGTCTTTAATTTTAAACTTGAACTTTGTTGGTACTTTGTTTGGCGAAACAATCAGAACCCCAACACTAATTACATTTTTATGGCTAGAACCGTCGAAGTATAAATTCCAAGGTTCTGTTTCCAAGTAATTTAAATGTGTCTCGACCACTGCATGATCTACAATGAAGTCTGCAAATACCTGACCCTTCATGGCCTTTAAAGGCACATATGTAAGAGAATATTTAGTCAAAGCAAGTGCCCATTTCCCAATTCGACTATGCAAAATTGGCTTAGACAACATGTGTTTAATAACATCGAAATGGGAAGAAACATAAACATCAATTGGACTTATATAATGCTTTAACTTCATACAATAAAAGTACAAGCACAGACACATCTTTTCCACTGGACTATACCTAGTTTCTACATCATTCAAAGCTCGACTGAGGTAATATATGGCTCTTTCAACGCCAGTATCATCCTCTTGATCTAACATACTCCCTATAGTCAAGTCTGAGGCAGAAATGTACAACCACATACATCTATTTCTATCCGGAGGGGACAAGACATGAGGATTCTCTAAGTATTCCTTGATCTCATCAAACACCTTCTAATACTCAAGTCGCCACACGAACTCTTCATTTTCCAGGCGGAGTAGTGGTGAAAATGTTCAAACTTTTCCATTGAGGTTCGATGAACCTTCTCAAAAAGTTGAACTTCCCTAAGAGAGCTTGCAACTCCTTATTCATCGACGGAGGCTTCGTCTCTCTGATGGCTTTTGTTTTATTGTGATTTATCTTGATCCCTTTCTTGTGGACCACAAAGCCAAGAAAATCCCCTGTCTGCACACAAAAAGCACATTTAAGGGGGTTCATCTTTAGACTATACTTTCTCATTCTTTCGAACGAATGTCTGAGGTGGTTGAGATAACCATTCCTCGACACATATTTAATAACTATATAGTCAATGTATATTTGCATGAAAGTTTCAATATAGTCATGAAAGATAGAGTTCATCACCCTTTGATAAGTTGCTCCAACATTTTTTAAGCCAAATGACATCACTACCCACTCGTAGGTGCTTAAAGCTCCTGGGCATTGAAATGTCGTCTTCGGCACATCCCCATCTGCAATGAAAATTTAGTTATATCCAGAATAACCATCTAATATACTAAGGCACTCAAAACCCACTACTGAGTCAACCAACATCTCGGCGACAGGCATTAGGTATTTGTCCTTTGGGGTTGCAGCATTCAGATCTCTAAAATCTATGAAAACCTTTATCATTCCATTTTTCTTTATAATTGGAACGATGTTGCCAAGCCATTCGACGTACATTGCAGTTCTTATGAACCTGCTTTGTAAGAGTCTTTCGATCTCCTCTTTTATTTTAGACATTATTTCTAGAGCAAACTGCCTTGGCGTTTGCTTGACTGGCTTCTTACTTGCCTTTATTGGTAGCTTTAACTCCACCAACTCCCTTCTTAAACCTGACATTTCATCATAATCCCAAGCAAAACAATCTCTAAATTCCTTAAGCAATTCTATTACGTCTAACCATAGATCTGGATCAATGTTGTCGCTTATGTAGGTCGGCCTTCTGGTCGATCCATCACCCAAATATATTCCCTCCAATGGATCTTAAGGCTGAATCTTTATGGAAGATGCCACTGGATCCCTCTTAAACCCCAAAGGCTTGTCATCATCGACGCAATTGAGCCTCTAGTCCTTTCGATCGTCCTCTTCTGAACCAGTCTTCTGCGGCTCTCTGACGGACTGAGGTTCAACGTTGATTCAAGTACCCACGTCAAACACTTCTATTTCATTAGCTTCAACAACCATGTGTGGTACTTCGGCTTCCAAAGCTACTTCGAGTTTATTCTCGACCACATAGGTCGTGATTCGATCTAATGCATCGAACTCAGTCATCATCACCAAATTCGTCTCCCCGGCCTGTTAACCAAATAACATCTGTATCATAGACCTTCTCTCCCATGATTTCTCACCCCTAGGTAAAACAGTGGGTTAGATGAAGGTTCAAAGAGAAAAATGCCTCTTCTAGAGGCATATAGGCAAATTATTCCGGTGCACATGGCACATGGCGCTATGTTTGCTTGGTTCCTGTAGAAGTTTATCTTGTCTACATGGTTAACTTCAGCCATGTAATAGCCCTGATCTGCTTTGATGCTTTCAACTATTCCATCTTCGCCCCAAATTGCTAGTCTTTGGTGTAGGGACGATGGGACTTACCCTATTCCATGTATCCATTCTCTTCCTAATAACAAATTGTAACTAGACCTTGAAGCTATTACCATGAAAACTGTAGGTCGACTGATGGATCCCACTATTACTTCGACCTGAATGACCCCCATATTATGAGGCCTAAGATCAGTATCATACTTCCCTATCTTAGCCAGTAAGAAATGAGGCATTAAGTTTACTGCTGCCCCACCGTCCACTAATATCTTGTTTACACCGGTGCCTTCAACCTTAGCCCTTATTGAAATTCTGGAATAGTAGATAGAGATGTCCTAACACATGTCACGGCATTGTTCTCTGCATAACTTTTAAAACAAGGGCAGAACAAACAAGTTGATACTCTGTATATCAGCAACAGAAGCAAGACAGATGTTTCAACATCTGTTACAACATGTTAATCAATACTGAACTGTAAATTTGCAGAATGATAAATAACATAGAATATGATGACCCAATTCGGTGTAAATCACCTACATATGGGGGCTACCAAGCCAGGAAGAAGAATTCATTATCAATAGTATAGTTTTATGTAAACAACCTTTAGTTTACAGTAAACAACCTCTGGTTTACCTATCACTACCCAATGAAAACTTTATTATTAGAAGTCACATCTAATTGATAAGAGAAACCCATCTCACTCCCTAAATCACAACTTGTGATATCTAACTGTTATAGTCACAATAATTGTATCATCCTACTTGAAAGAATCCTCTTTCAATGCAAAGTTCAGCCAAACATTCTCGACTAACAACACAACTTGGATTTGCTTCAAAGCTTCATCCAAGAACAATATATAATTCATTACCTAAAGGTTTTGAATCTGTATATACATTTATGTCTACCACAGTGTATCCGACCGATACAAAGGGAGACTTACAACACAAAAGAGCCAACGACTCTCAAAACCCTAAACCCTTATTTCCCTTTACAAAAATTGTTACAAGGATTAGTTATCCAGCCCTAAGTCTAAGTCTTCTTTTATAGTCTTTTGCCGATCCATGGGCTTCAAATCTTTAGTTCAATGATTCCTTGATCCACTGCTGTGATTTCTCCTAGAATCTTGAAACATATTTGCAACAGATTTAAAACCTGCTATATCAGTCGAGGATGTTGAAGCTGGATGTTGGGACATTTTATTCGACATCTTTGTATTCTGCAGCATTCTTCATGTTGTTCATCTTGTTCTCTGGAAAAATTCTTCAAGTTGGAACATTGTGTTTGACATCAAGGTTTACCAAAGTTTAAGTCAAATCTTTTAGAGTCTTCAATCTCCCCCTTTTGACAAATTTTGGCTAAAACTCCTTTTGTACAATAAAGCCATGATGCTCCTGGCGTCTCTTCACCCTGAGTGGTGGTTATGATTGGAATACTGATGTGACTCCACTCGTGTTGGTGTACATGAGGAAGAGGATGACTAACATTCCCCCTTACCCCATGAATCTATACTTCCTCACCTGGGGGGAAGAATTTTACTACTAAAGCAACCAAACACCAACGTGGGTAACTCAGAACACATGACACGACTGTGTTTATAACTCAGAGCACAAGACACAAAGGAAGGACTCAGAATAGAATGGAAACCTGAGACTCAGACAGAATTTCAGAACATCATGTCCAACATCCTTGCAAAACAGCTGCAAGAACAGACTCAACCCCTGTATCTTTCTCCCCCTTTTTAGCCAAAAATTGACAAAAGCAGCCAAGACAGCCCCAAACCCAAACATTACTTATCCAGACACGAACAAATTTCATTAGAACACAACATAACATGAGACAGAAGAAGCCAAGGACCCTCTTTATATACCCGAGCAATTTCCTTAGGATGTAACGAACCATTGAAAGTAACACATGTCAATTCAATGAGGGCATTAATAGAGGAATGTAACTACACCAAAAACGAATGTGCACCGCCAAAAATAGTTTTGACTGTTTCTTCTTTAATGAGAATCGTCCAAATGCAAATATCGAAGAACGTTGCACGCGCACATTTTCCATTATCCAAGCCACACCGTTCACAAAGATCCAACGACAAGTCCTAAACAATGTCCTGACATCTGGTCAGACATTGTCTAGTCTTCTTAAGATGAACCACAAGCTCTTCTTCTGTATTTACCAAGGTCCCACAATATTGTCTCATCAATCACAAACATACAAAATCTGAAGTATAATCACCATCCTCCTTACTCAACTCTAAACGAACTGCTTTCATCCAGAATTAGTAACCTTGATCATGATATCTTCTAAAATTCAACAAAAAAACAACCATTGAACTTGAATTCCATGCTGCGGAGAAAAAGAAATCCTCCTAGACACAAGCAATGACCCTCAGGACACTCCCAATAATCTTGTACAACTCTGATTCAAACCATTGACACCCCGATGATGGAATCAAGTCCACCCAGAAGTATACCAGTAACACAATGTCACGACATCTTGTCTGACGTCATACCCTCACCAGAGGTACATAATTACAAACTGCTTGAAACCACGAACAATCTTGATAAACAACTGCACTACTGCAACAATAGATCTTAGACAGAAGTCCAACTCCCCATAACAAGGATAACCAGTGCTCCTTTGCAAGAGGAACACTTTAAAATGAATGGAGAACATAAGACTCATCTTCATGTATTCAAGAGCGCACTCCCTGTTCAACACATCTGTTGAACTAATTCATTTGCTACTTGTTCCATAAGCAATCTATATACCACACTAGTACACCCAACAGACAGAAGTTCTCCCCCTATCTTCCAGAAACAATGCTCCTTCCAACAAGAAACACCCAAAATCACCACATGATAACACATGACCAACTTCATGTTCATATAATGAGAGAGTACCAGCATCACGTCCTTGTACCATAACCAACAAACTCTTGAATTGAGACCAAAATCACCATTGATCCCTCTCATCCAAAAACCATCCATACCCTGTACAAATCCATCTTGAATTTTACAGCCATAGATATCCTTGTTCCTTGAGAATAAATCCAACTGAATCTGGAATGCTTCATATTCCTCAAAGAGACATACATAATCCCTTAGTTTGTTAGCTAGTCCATATGTTCTTCACACTTGAAATACATCAAATCCATGCTCCAGAAATTCCCAGCTTGCCTGCTTCTCAAACACCAAACTGACCCACTTTTCTCTAGCATGACTTGTAGCAGAAGCAACCTCCTATCCACAAGCTTTTGACCTCAACATGAGTCAAACAACTAGATAGACACCCCATAATCCAAGACAACCCTTTTACCTCATCATTCTCCCGTATGACAAGATAGAATACTTCTTAGTTAAGACGTGAATATTAATTTCCACAATAGAACTTCAACTCCTTCTCCAAGGATAACAAAACCAGATGATGTTCTAACATCAGTCAGGACGTCCTTCACATATCACAGACACCACACTCAATGGTTCTTGATATGCCCACCACTGGACTTACTACTGCCTAGTAATCCAACTGAAGATCTTCAGAGAACACAGCTCCACCAGCTTGATCAATAAGAACTCCAGACAACCAAAGAGATAAATAAACTCTCATACATCTCCCAAAAGAAGGTAATCTTCCTTAAGAAACTTAAGGCTTCTACCACTAGCTCCAAGATATGAACAGAACCAGAGCCTCATTTGATTTTCAACCAACCACCCTTCTGCACAAGAGTAATTAGTTCCAAGCACACTACTTAAATTCACATTATAGATCAACCAAATGCCACTGTTTGGTTAATCTCAACTTTCTTCAGGGCTCCAAAAGATCCACTGATCCACCAATGAAACCTGATCTTCAAGTTACATATTCCACCTACTCCATAGCAAGCCATCTTAGATACACCAAGACTCGAACATGTAACATCTACTCCTTCTTGCAGCTCCCACAAACTGCATGAGATAGGCCTTTTTGAACATAAATACCTTTCATACTGAGAGGATCAATTTATCTTAAGATGATGTGCCACAACATCAGCTAAGATCCTGAAGTTCAGCTTGATGTCAGAACCTCTAATAAGACATCCAGCTGGAGAGTTCAGTCCATCATTCTGCCACTTAGAAGAACCTCCTCCCTATAACAAAACAAGAGTTTCATGTTCTCATAGACTTGATTAATGATATCAAGTTCGAGTAAACAACCTTCATCCTGCTTTATTGTACTACAATAACCACCTAATCTTCAGAGAAACCAAACATACCAAAGCTTGATTCTTCAGAAGAGATTAGTCACACAAGATCTTTACAAAAGGAATCCCGCTTTCCTTAAGTAGAGACTTCTTAAAAAGGTCAGAGATAACTGTCTCTTATCCTTGACCTTTATGATGAGCAAGATCACATGCTCCTAGAGTAGAGACATGAACACACATGCTGCACTCCAATGCACCTATATCAGAAATATACAGATCCATAAAAAAGTCTTCATCTTCACTTTCATCAGCACTTTCTAGCCAAGTTTCTTGCCAGGAAATTTTCTAGTCAGATTACGTGCCTTTGCAACACCAGAAAAAAGACAGATCCTACCACACACGTGTATGGTACCAAGATCATCAACTACATCTCCTTTGCTCTAGAGATTCACTCCTTGAATCAGCAAGATTATGCACATACTCCACTGTCAAGA